>JAGSMX010000009.1:77500-1392500 GCA_029286785.1 Meandrusa payeni | reverse complement strand
GAAACAACATGGAACCATTTCGTGTTGGTTATGTTGTCTGTTATTTCAATCACCCGGTTACTTACAAACGGTTTCCAGCGATGAGGATCTCCGTATAGCCAAGATAACACTACTGTTGAGTCTGTCCATGCGTAAACGTTAGTTTTGGGAATCTTCATAGCATCGCAAACTTGTGTAAGAAGTCTTGCCAGTAAGAGTGCACCACAGAGCTCTAGTCTTGGAAGTGTGACTGGTTTGACAGGTGCTACCCTAGATTTTGAAGCAATGATTGAGGTTTTAATGGCACCATCTCTAGTCTCTACTCTAGCGTAAACTACTGCACAATAAGCTCTTTCGGATGCATCGCTGAATCCATGGAGACTTAGCTTGTTTAGGTCTTTGTCGTCTGTCTTAATCCATCTGTCAATGTGAATGTTGTTTAGTTGTTCATAACCGCTTCTCAACTTAATCCATTCCTTCGATTGATTTAGGAACAACGTCATCCCATTCCAGCCTTTCTAACCACAACTTTTGAATCAGCATCTTCGCTAGTACAATAGCGGGACTTAACCACCCAAGTGGGTCGAACAATCGTTGTATATCAGCTAATATATTTCGTTTAGTGATCACGTTTGGTTTAGGTGGTATATTGAGTATGTAATGCAATGTGTCAGTCTTCATATTCCATGATAAGCCCAGCGTTTTGATCATGTTTTCGGTTTTGATGTCTAGCATTGCGTTTTTGCTTCTAAGCGACGGTTCAATTTCAGCAAGGACTTCAGGACGATTTGAAGCCCACTTCTGGAGGGAAAATCCTCCTCTTTCAAGGACCTTGCTTATGTTACTGCTCAGTTCTATGGCTTCTCTCACTGTCAAACCACCACTCATACAATCGTCGACATAAAATTGTTCTTTTTATTGCTCTAGCTGCCTCTGGAATTTCTTTACCTCATCCTCTGCAATCTGTCTAAGTGTTCTCACTGCGAGGTGCGGTGCTGCTGCGGTACCAAAAGTTACGCGTAGAATTCGGTAGTCTTTAATTGTTTCGCTAGAGTGTTTTCTCCATAATATACGTTGCAAGTCTGCATCTCCTCTTTGAACCAATATTTGTCTGTACATCATTTTGACATCTGCTGTAAAGCAAACTGGCATCATGCGCCATTTCATTATAAGGTTTCGTAAATCATCTTGCAATTGTGGTCCTACCAAAAGTTCATCATTTAATGATTTGCCCTTGCTTCCCTTGCAAGATGCATCGAACACAACTCTCACCTTGGTTGTCTCCTTGTCTTCTCGCAAAATTGCATGATGTGGCAGATAAATTGCAGGGTTCGATATTTCATTTTCTGGTACTTCTTCCATATGATTAAGCTTCAAGTACTCGTCCATTACCTTGCAATATTCTTCCTTCAGTTTTGCGTTACTATCTAACCTTCTCTCTCAAGTTGACAAAACCTCTTCAGTGCAATACCTCTTGTTTCTCCGATTAATTCAACCGGGTTTGCATCTTTGAGAGGTAGTTTCACTCATGTAACGTCCATTATGAGTCCTGGCTTGAGTAGATGTGTATATTTCTTCACATAGTTTTTCTTCAGCTGTTAGAGTTCGTGGACTGGTTTCTTCTATGTGCCACATATTTTTCAACATATTGTGTACATCTAAATGATCCAGGGAATGCTGAACGATAATTCTGTCACTGTGGGATTCTCCGTCATCATTCGCCAAACAGAATCCATCCAAAGCTGGTTTCTTGTGCACATAGAGAACCTATAGGACCCTTGACAACCTTTCCCTTTATAATTTCGGCGTAAACTTTAACTCCCAAGAGCATGTCAACCTTGCCTTGAATATTGTACTTTGATCAGCCAATGGCAGATCATCTAAAAGTGACCACGTTATAGGCGCAATTGTTTTACTAGGTAACTGTTTGGTCAGGTGTGTCGAAACGATATATACATCAACATTGAGTCTAAAAGAGTCCTCAAATCTAGATAAAACCTCAAGTTGAGTTGAATGACTCACCTGTGTTTCTGTGGATCCTATTCCTGTTATCCTAGCATGTGTGGGAGTTTTGAAGGCGTGTAACCTTTGAGCTGCCCTCTCACTTACGAATGATGCCTCTGAACCCAAGTCAATAAGAGCCCTGAGTAAAGTTGTGTGCCCTGAACTACTTCTGACAGGTACTACTGCGGTAGCCAGAAGAGAACTCTTACGATCGCTTGTGAAGTGTGACGCGAAATGTGCGGCTATGTCCGCCATGTCCTGAACCGTGTCTTCATCGTGGGTGTCATTACAGTCCAACTTCCCGTGCAGAGATGTCATTTCAGGTGCTTCCCTTTCTCCTCAGTTTCTTTCTTTGAGAAGGAGTGAAGTAAAGAGTGATGACGTCGTCCACATACCCTGCATGAAGTCCTCAGCTTACAGTTCATCATAGAATGGCCAGGTGCTAAGCAGTTGAAACATAATCTCTTTTCTTTCACATATTCGCTTCTTTTCTCCGGGTCCAGTTTCCCAAATTCCTTACAGTGACATAGAAGATGGTTCTCATTGCATAGAACGCATTTGTGTTCTGCAGTTGTGTTTGCATGAAAAGCCTTCAGCTTATCTCTCGCTGTAGAAGATGATGGCAATGATGTTAACTCAAGTGTGCAGATGCGTCTGTCCAAATAGGTCGTCAGGTTATCGAAAGTGGGTAAGCCCTCGCAGTACTCTTGACTTACATAGGTTTCCCAAGCTCGGTGCGACTCACTGTCCAATTTTTGAATCACCAAAAATATTATAATTGGATCCCAGTTAGCGGTAGAAATATTCAAATTGTTTAAACTGTTCAGACATTCCTTTGTGGTATCTATAAGCGCCTTTAAATATACAGGTGACGGTGATGTTAGTTTCCTCTGAGTAAATAGTTTTCTTAAAATCGCGTTCACAATGAGTCTTTGCTGGCTATATCTATTTTTCAAATTTTTCCATGCGGGTGCATAATTATTTTCCGTAGTTTGAAAGTGTTTAATTGTGTTCTTTGCTTCGCCGATAACGCACGATTTAAGGTAATGAAGTTTCTGCACGTCGTTTAGCGCCTTGTTGTTATGAATTAGCGATGAGAAGGTATCTTCGAATGATTGCCACTCTTCATATGCTCCACCAAAAGATGGTAGGTTTATTCGGGGCAATTTAACGTCGGGATAACTTGACACGTTAGGATTTTGGCTCGAATAAAAGGTTGAAGCATGTTCAGTACTTGTTGTGGGTTGTGTAGTCAATTCGTGTAGATAGTCCATCATGTCCGCCTTTAAACTGGTATACACTTCTTCACATTCACTATGAGTGTCGATTGTGAAATATGATAGCTCTTCTGGTGTCCTTCGAAGTTATTTTAATAATTCTAAATGGGCGGCATGAAAACTCGCCCAATATTCATCTAAACATTGACTCTGGCTTGTAAATAGCCTTTTGTTCTACGCACCTTAGGACACTTTTTGTAATTTGTTTGTGCCTTTTTCAATCGACCGACAGAGTCCTCAAGTTGAGACAATATTTCTTTCACTTCGCCCATAATAAAAACCACACAACACTTAGTTTTTAGCACTGTAATGTTCGTTATTAACGCAGATTGTTTAAATTCACTTAATTACGGTAGGCTCGAGCGTTCCGTTCAATGTCACGTACACCAAAATGTTCCTTCGATGGATAGTGCAGCCCGCGATCCTCTTCGATTATGACCACTATGTTTAAGCCGTTAAGGTTTACTGTTGCATGAGGGCTATTTAATTTAATGAAAGAACGACTGTGCGTTAGAAAGGTTTATTTGCAACTGTTTGACACATGCTACAGACCGAACACAGAGATGCAATTAGAAAACATAGATTAAATAAAAGTAGACTAATACAACCAACCATATACATATATTGGGTAATAGTACTGGAGTGTAGATAGAAATAGTGATTATTTGGTTCTCACCAAGCTTTTAAACACCATGAAGGTGAACGTATTAACTATTACATTTTTGTACTTAAGAACTCGAATAACAGAAACATAATTCGTACTAAGTTACTACTAATTTAACGTCCAGCCATTAACACATCGACAGCAGATAGATCCAGTACCGGAGTTCTAAATATTTACGTTTACGTTCGACGCAATACTTTAATATTTCACACAAGCAGACCATACCGCAAGATGACCTTGGAGATTGCCTGCGCAATATAAGGTCGGGTTATTAGATGTTAAGAAATCATAGGCATAGTTTGTCTCGGCTTTATAGTTAGTACACAATAAAGTAGTAACCGTTGTGTGAACACGCCTTTAAACTTTTAAACGTAAAAACAAAAAATGACTTAAAATCACATCTACGCTACCAAATTAACTAAAAAAAATAAAATATTGTAAATAGAATCCATTACATAACAAATAACGATCTGTCTAAATTATCTTCCTATTTCCTCAATCGTGCTCGTACTAATGTCACAATCAACTAATATAAATGTCCCTTAAATTATCCGTGAAATAGCCACCGTTCGAGTCGTGGTTCGGACGCCCTCCGATCGGAATGCTTACGCGTAACATAATAACCGTCAGTCGAGGTTACCCTTCACCGGGACCCCTGTATCGAGTTACTAGCGATAAAGGTTCAGCGTTCAGGCTAAGCCACCTAAGAGCTACGCCACCTCTCAATCCGGTGAAGCAGTCAATGCCAGCTTCTCTAGTCAATCTGTGTAGTTCGTCAAAAAAAATCAACAAATAGTGTTTATACGTTTTTTAGGAGTTCCTCGGTAAATCTAAGTGCTGTTTAAATTAATATGGGACCTATGTAAACATCACTTTCAACCAAAATAAATATTTTTTAAGAAAACTACACGCTTTTATAGCTCACCGAACTAAAATGTGAAAAATATTTAGAATAGAATAGAATAAACATTTATTCGACACAAGAACACAGAAACAGCAGGTAAAATAAAACAAAAAACAACATAAACAGAAACAAGAAATTGTGCCGAAAAGGGGTTGGCTCAGCATGTGCTGTGCTCACACATGTAGCACAGCGCTGATTTTTAGCCAAAAACCTGTGAAGACTAAGGCGGACACGATTCGGTTGTGTATTAATATGGTGTACATTACATAAACTTTCATATATATTATACATAAATGTAAATATTAAAAAAGCAGATATACACATATATATATATATATATATATATATATATATATCATAATAAATAACCTAAATGTAGTGTTATTATATATAAACTAATATAGTTAGAATAAAAATAATGAACTAAAAATATTAGTAAAATTCTGACAAGTATATTTACGAGTTAAAACAAAAACCAATTTCAAATCGAGTCAAACGTTATTACGCGTGGACGGTCTTTTTGTACATATATTTCCTAGTTATCGTAGGAATATTACGATTTCGAATTAATCAGAATCTAACCAAACTCTCATCGAACTACCCTTGAACTACATCCTTTAAATAAAAATGAATCATCGACATCGGTTGGCGTGATATTAATCGTATTATATGGGTTTCTCATCAATGCCATTGTCAGAAAACTGAACCAAATCAAAGGGGTCCCACTCGAAAGTTGTGACGTAAAAAATATATAAAAACATACAGCCGAATTGAGAACCTCCTTTTTTCAAGTCGATTAAAAAAAGCGTGAGTTTTATGCCATCTTTTTCGTACATGTGTCCAGTATGCAATCGTATTATGTCCAGTTATATGAAATGAAGATTTGAAAATACCTCAAGAGCTTCTCGACCAGAACTTTTCCCATGAAGCCGGTACCTCCTGTGATGAACACCGTCTGGTCAGAGAAGGTCGCCGCAACGCGATCCGGTAGCTCCGATTCCATATCTGTTTTCTCAGACGTCATATCGTCTGTAAAACAAGCGGGAATCAGTTAAGTAAAAATAAAAGATGAAAATATATCAAGGGTATATAGGTAAGTGTCTAAGGATACGATTTACGAATACCAGCTGGTACCAATCTAACTACTTATCAATCGTACCATTTTTTATTTTGTTAACGAGGAGGAAATCTTCAGAAAGATACCCCGCCTTCTGGGGGGAAGGCGGCGGTTATGTGGGGGTTTTACCCACTAAAACCTCCCCGGTGGCCCTTCCTCGGTGCATGGTGAGGGGCTCCGGGATCTCCAGTGGAACGCACCGGAGCCCCTCTGCACTGTGCTCATAGAGAGCACTTCCCGGGGGGGAGGTTACTCCCTCCCCCCTGTGCCCTCGCAGTGCAAGGCGACACGGGCCAGCCGATGTCGCCTGCTTCCCGGGTCCATCTTGGCGGACGACAAAGGCTCCCTTGTCGCCCAATGAACCCGAGGCCCCTTTTAATGGTTTAACAGGTTCAACAGCTTCCAATTAACCATTTATTGGTTAATTGGAAGCTGTTACAGATAAGACTCTCTGTTACTATAGCCATAAGCAAAAATAAGGGTTGGAATAAAGTATCATGTCGCCACGTGGAGGCAACACTAAGTACTAAAATTTATTGAAAAATACTGTATTATCCAAGTTTACGTAAGATATCCTTTTACGTTTATGTTTTTAATGAAATATAAATAAATTCATAAAAATATTTTATTTTATTTTAAGGATATTTAATTGTCTATCGTGCACAATTTATTTCAGTTAGCTAGCGTCTTTATCTTCCGAGATATTCAAATTTTCTTAACCGGCCCTTTATTTTTGCTCACGAGTGTCTATTCTTGTGTATTCTAGTTGATTTATTGTATTACGAGTATATATCATCATTTTAGCCATAAGACATTCATTACTGAACGTAGGCCCCTCCAAACGATTTCCAAAAGGATCGGTTGTAGGCGCCTTGCCTTTAAAAGTTCTGCATACCAGGTTGTGGGCCTCATGCCATGTGCTGTGTGCCTTGCTAACCCACTGGGTTACTTTGTCTTTCATTATTCGTACAGCAAAGGACTGGAATAGTTTGCCCGCGTTTGTCTTTCCCTCCGATAACAACGTGGATGTTTTCAAGAAAAGAGTGAATTTGAAGCCTTTTTGCCATGGTAAGTCGCACTAGCTTAGTAAATGCCAAGCTAGGACTGCATTTCCACGTAACAATCGGTGAGACCGTGGTCAAACACTTAGGAAGTATACAAAAAAAAATAACGAGTCGTAGTGACATACTCGCCTTTTGCAGTTAAAATAAATTTTCCATACCTTCTTGCAGTTATGTAACGAAATAGGTTAGGCTTCCGGTCAGCCTAGCGGTTACAATTAATTTGCTATCCAGATATAAAAAGAAAGTTCCTTATTATACAAATTGTAATTTCAAGTTCTATTTGAGGTGTAAAGAAAATAATTATTCGGGTATACGTTGATTATTGATTAAATTAAAACTATTTTAAAAAAATATTTTAACACTTTTATTTACAATGTTTTATAAAAATATATAATTAATATCCATCTGTATAACTTGATGACACTAAAAACTTAACGCTTTCATTTAACGTTACGTTTTTTGCCGGCTAGGGTACACCTTTATTAATAATAATAAACATTAGCCCACGACATCAAGATCATAAACTGTGTCTTATGTTTTGAGGCTGTCAGACATCAGCATCTTTACAGGCATCTAACACCAAAGCAAATCCGGTGAAACAGTACAGGCCACTGGCTAATCTGTTAGTTAGTATAAAAAAACTAGGGATAGCAAGATTTCAAGCCGTTACTCTTAATCAGGACCCAGAATCTACTAATTGCCAGTGACGTTTAATTGTGAAATCGATCTATTAGTTATAGAAAATCAGCGCTATAGCAGTGTTGCCACGGCACATGCCGAGACAGTGTCCGATGTTTACATCATGTCCTATTTGTCAGTTCTTTTATTTTTCTTTCTTTTTTACTGTGTGTTATATTTTGTTCTTAATGTATTTCTATATTACGATGCCAAAATGTCTATATCAATTTAATTATTTACATTCCGTCATTACCAAATACGCCAAACAAATACACACACGACTGTCGTTCCAGCGTTACACCATCGGTAAATCATAGTGGCACACATGAACTAAAACTATACTTAAACTGGTTAATATCGGCCACTATTCATGTTAAGGTACATTATTGGTTTTGCAAACTCGGGGCCAACAAACTATTTAATCTAACTAGTTGGAAGCAACTGGTTAATTAAGTAACCGAATTTAATATGCACATAAATCGTTAAATTTCATATCGCGGTTCGATTCTCCAGTGAAAAACTTTCGAAATACCTAACGTCCGTTTCGAAATTGTAAACGGTTTTGTGACCTTGGATACTTACGATTGTCCAATAGCTTGTACACTTTTACACTGATATAACAGACCGTGTATCCCGCGACCGATTTACACTACAAGTGGAACAAAGACTAAGCCTTGGCTGGTGAATTTTGTCTTTTCTACCAGCCCCACCTGCTCCGAGCGTCAGTTTCGACATGAAGCGATCCAGTGTGGTCCAAGTCATAAACGTTATAATCATTATCGTTATCAAGAGTAACGCATAGAGGAAAGATAGAAAATTATTATTTTGGTTTTTATTCGATGCGAAGAAAACGAAAGGAAAAACGAACATACAAAGGAGAAACCAGTGGCGGATTTGCCCTAAGGCCCAGGAGGTCCGGGCCTAGGGCGGCTAGATATTAGTGGCGGCCAATTATGATGATAACAAAAGAAATAACTCAAAGTACGTAAATATTCTAAAGGCATTGAACATTAAGGTGGGCCGCACTGCGCCGCATCGTATAACAATAATCTTCCTACTTCACTTTTCTACTTTTTATAAATAATACATAGATAATATTTTATTATTTATAAATAAAATATAGAAAATGTTTTAATTAAATGTGCAATAATCCCTGAAACCTCGGAAAATATTACAAATTAGAATAGATATAATTAGTTAATTAAATTTCTAAATGGATTATCGATTACGATAAAAGTTGTCCAAAAAGTAAAAAATAAGTGTATGTGTTTTAAAACAGACGTGGCTTAAAGGTCTTGTTACCAAGCCATAAAATATTCATCAACAATAGTTTTTAAGAAATAATCCCAGAGACTGATTTAGTCTATGGTTATGTCTGGTGGGGCGTAGAGCTTTTACGCTTAAGTGAATGTGAAGTTGGAATGAGATTACATTATTTATTATTACTTTCCTGACAGAACTTGTGATAGTTGTGTTTGTTATGTGGAACTCCACAGAGCCGATGGATTGATGGAGTCGTAATGACTACAGAAGAGGCACGTAAGTTATTGTTGTTATTTTGTTGTTAGTATTGCAACTGAGTAATGTGGAAACCTTTTGGTCTGCCGATTGCAATACGGGAAAAAATATATTGTAATTCAGATATTTACTAACCACTAGTTGTAAATATCGATGTACCAACATTCTATTCAATATGCGGTAGTGTTAACAATGATCAATCTACCGTCTTGTACCGCTCAGATACCTGAACCTATTTATTTTTCACATATGTACATAATATACCATCGATATGTAGATAATAAGTAGACGGACTAATATCTTTAAAATATGCTTATTCGGTGCTCTTTTGACATCATACGGTTTTCATTTATATAAACTTTTTTATAATTTCATTTATTTATTAATTATTATGTTGCACGGCATTATTCTTATACCTTTTCGATACATTGTCAACTTAATTTATTGTAAGTACAATAATTATTATCTAATTACACATTTCATACACTCGTAATCATAAAAAATGTGCGTATTGTCATCTATATTTTTAACCAACTACAAAATAGAGAATGTTTCCCAGTTGATCTCGTTCATGTATTCATTTTGCTGGCGTAGAAACATGAAACTTCATTGCATACGATAGAAGCAAGCTTGTTGATTGAGATATCGGTACGTTTATGATAATCGAAGATTAGATTAGTAAAAATAAAGCGAAAGAAGAAGTAGTAGCTTACTTCAACTTTATCAGTATACTTATTACTAGTAAATTTAATAGTATATTTATTACTAGTATATACTTTTTACATCAGTCTTAAATCGCTGTCGCTTTTGACTTGAAAATCGCACATAGCATGAACCGGCATCTGTACTACGCGACTGCTGTTTGGAAACTGGCCTCATGCCCTTCAGCTCTATTCCTTCGCATTTCAAATTGATAAATCAAGATGGCGAGGATAATTCTAATCTGTACTTTACCTTTATACCTTACATATTTATAGCGTCGATTAAGTTGTTATAGCAATTTGGAGCATTGCGATATCCTCTATTTGTCACCAGATGGCGTTACTTGCGCAAGATGTGCTATAGTGCCTTAAGTGGTGAAGCTTTGCCATCTATTCCTTTCGCTAAGTACTAGTGCGTACATTACTGTGCTTTAGTTGATGGCATTACATTTTATTACGCACGTTTGGCTTGGGGAATAAGCTGGTGAATGCGTTGCGAAAATTGTGATCGGGCGCGGCGAAGGGAAGTTGTGAAAGAGATATAGTTAGTGAAGATAAAGAGAGAGTTACGGTTCGTATATAATTGTAGGGCAAGATAAAGAAGTGCGAAACTTTTTCTCTGTATTATATACACTTTATATATTCTGTATTATTTTGTGTATATAATATACATAGATATAGATGTAGCTAATGTGTTTTACTTCATTCGTGTGGTCTAAAGCGCATTCGTTTTTTTTACTATTGTGGGAAAAACTTTCAAAATTTCGCTTTCTGCTTTTTCCACTAACTAAGGGGTGGAGCCCTTCGATGGTCATCTTCCGTATATTGGCAGAGGTTCCGGGATCATATTCGGTCGGTTCATCGATGATCCCTGCACAGAGCCGAAGCATGTCTTAGAGGGATACCACCTCCAGCAATGTCGCTGTATTAACACTGGTACATTCTCTGTTGCCTTCCTCCTGGGTCCACTTAAGCTGGTCGCCCTTAAACCCGATAGCACCTTTTAGTGGCCTTTTGCGACAGGCAGGAAATGTCAAAGACTAATTCTCTACGTCCAGATCAACTTAGCTGAACTATTAACATTACATAGCTTAAGTAGATGTAACATGACAATAAGCTTCGCAATGTTCGGCTTAAAATCTAACGGTTGTTGTTCGAATCATCTTTGATCTTCTCCATTATTTATCGTATTTTTCACGCAAAAATGTCGACTGCTTGAATTTGTAATGTTGTTGTTCCAATGTTATGTATCGCAAGTATATTATACGCAAGTAACCCCACTGAAGAGAACCTGCAGTGGTCTCCGCTAAAATCGTCTATTAAAAAATATATTCAAGATTTCAAATAATACATGATGAAATCTGTGAAAAGCGGATAGAGTTTTAAATAGAGCTATTCAATATAGTGATATAACGCAAGCAGAATATCAACGGAAAATGTTTTAAATGCATTTGTCAAGGACAAAAAACATGAATCTGTGTGTGTTGCGCACATATATTTTGTCTCTACTGCAACAATACAACTAAACATTCCAATCAAAGTCTGCTATTCTTACAAAATTTTTCATAATCGACGGTAGAAAGTGGAAATGCCGCATCTCGCAATATTCAATGTTACACGAAAGCCGATAAATACATTCAAAAGGTCATACATTTTTAAAATAGAAAGATGATAAAAAAAATTAAATAAACAAGCTCATTACAATAATAATACATTTTACATATTGATATCTATATATATATATATATATATATATATATAATGTGTGTGTGTTTGATCCGTATAGGCTCCGAAACGGTTGAACCGATTAAAATTAAACTTTCAGGGAATCTTGACTGACCTGAAGATTGACCTGATGAGTAATCGTGTACAGTTTGGTGACGATCGGAGCTCTTCTCATTTTGAACTGTCAAATACAACTTTTTATATTTTGTCACATGCGTTGTGTATATTTACGTCATTATGAACTATATTATGAAGTACAATGGAGTATATTGAAGTACAATGAATATATCCCTAAATGATAAGAATGATATTGTATTTACTGATATTTACATGGGTGTAGGAGAAAGAATACGACGAGAAATGAATAATTTAATATATTGTGAGAGTTAAATAAAATATTTAATGATGTAAGTTTATTGTTTAAATAAAATAAAGCAAAATCTAGCCCGGCGAAGCGGGCTGGGTACGCTAGTATTACCATATAATTGCATGTTCAATGGGCGGTCTCATCACTAAGAGCGATCATTTCCAGGCAACCTTTGGACCAAATATAATTCAATTGTCAAATGTGCCAAAAACCGTAGTCTAGATGAAACAACACTATGATTAATCTTAAGCCTTTGTTAAGGATAAGACTCGAACCTACGACCTTGCGATTCGCAGATATTAAGCCATACTAAGCCATTAGGTTATTGACGCGTAGTTAAGGTATGGAAGTGGGAGTAGGCTTTGGTAGAGTATTGGCAAACAGAGCGATGTAACAGAAACAGCGTATTTTACGTAAATAGCATTAAGTTCGCCTTTGTGCATGTATTTTGGGTATTGTTATAATTGTAGGTTTTGTGGAATGAAATAGTCCAATAACACTCGCTTTATTGAGACAGCGTTACGTTGTACAAGGAATTATTTTAGCGAATGCTGTGACAACTGCGCGTCCTCGCCATCTTTTTTTTACAAAAATTAATTAGAAGTCATATTACAAACTAATAAGGTTGAATTATTGTTTACAATGCCAAGTTAATGTGATGAACAACTAAATTATTAATTATGAATTAAAGATACAATGAGGTTCAGGTAAATCACTGAGATATCATTGGAAGTAGTTATTATGTATAACAATCGCTGGGTGCCATGTGTTGCCAGTTCACAGTATTTATGTATGTATCTAATAAGGGAAAAAGACTGATTTGATAATACTTTGTTGTAACCACTTGTGTAGTTGGGAAATTTGTTTCGGTGGTATGAGCGTGTTTTAAACATGGTTGAGAATACGGAAACGATGACAATTTATGATGCAAAGTAATTGATTTGACGAGTACGACCAAAAACCGACTTCAAATCGAATCAAGCGTTGTTACGCGTGAACGCTCTCTTTATATTTCCTAATTAACGTCGGAAATAGAATTAATAATAAACTAACCGAACTCTCATCTAACTATCCTTGAAGTAAATCCTTTTCAATTGAAATTGAATCATCAAAATCGGTTCACCCAGTCGGAAGTTATGACGTAACAAAAATTAAAATTCATACAGACGAATTCATAATCTCCTCCTTTTTAAAGTCGGTTGAAAACTTATTCGACAAAGGCGAACTCAATTGTATAGCTTTCATCTCAATATGGTTTCCTACTAGAAAAGGTTCGGGACGTGCTTTCCTAAGAGCACAGTGCAGAGGGGCTCCGGTGGAAGGGCCGCAGGGGAGGTTATAGTGGGTAAAACCCCACATAATCGCCGCCTTCCCCAGAAAGCGGGGTATCATGTTGATTTCCTCCCCGTGAAAATAAAGGATTCTTCTATACAAGAGTGGGTGCTCCTGTCGCCGTCATAGTGGAACTGGCAGGTAACATGCGAGTGGTCCAGTTTCCTTAGCAACGGTGCTAGAGGAAGAATTCCTCCCCTGGGAAGTGCAATATTAATACAATAAAAGGCTATTCTTTTTTCAAAAAAATATTTAATCGACAAGAAAAAAAAGATAACAAAACTTTTTCTTATTTAAAGTTAAACATGCAAAAGTTAACAAGCGTCAGCGCGTCATCGAAACATTGATCACAGATAAAATTTAACATTAATTAGTAGAAATAGGGTACAGATAAAAAAAGTTAATAATCGTCACTCGATTAATCTTAATTAAAAGACAAAAATTTCTTACAACGGATTATAAACAGTGATTATATTTGGTATTTATACATATTGGTCAAAATTTGTTTACACGATAAATTAGGTTGTCAGCGCAAATGTGAACTAATCCTAAATTTTTCACACTCTCATTAATAATTGCACTGCGGTTAAATTTGAACTCCTAGTCTGCTAAACCAGTTGTGTCAAACTGAACGATTTTTTTCTCGTAAAGTTGTTGTCTTCCAATGGCGTACCACTGACACTAGTATTGTTACAATTGTTGCTATTTGGTTATCTCTTAATGACATCATCCAAATATGGCAAAACATTTTAATCAATCAATATTAAATAATAATTAATTATTATTTTTTTATTAGTAGATTACGGTTTTTAAGCGAAATGACAAATTCATTGCAATAGGATGGTTTCATAGTGAAATGTCATTGGAAAATAGCACGTTAGGAGCCCTATTTTTGATCTGAAATTGGCTACAGGCAAGTATTGTGTAAGCAAGTTTTAAAAATAATTTGTTATCTTGTCTTGTTATTTGAGGGTCAGGTCCACTATTGCGTTTTTAAAACTTAAATATGACAATTCAAGAACTAACAAACTTTAAGGATTAATGCAAAAATATTAAGTATAGAAAATATATGTAATCCATTGTTATATTTTAAGCTTTAGAAAAATGAACACTAAAGCAAGACTTAATACTGGTTACTTCTGCTATACACAGGTATAACATATAATAATAGCATTTAAACATATTTTTCACACGAGTTTTTAGTCCCACAATTAACCAGTTTAGTACTAAAATTGTTGGATGAGGGCTAGAATATATATATTCTTTTGTGGTTCATGGCCATTGGTAGCCCAGAAGTTTGGCATGGTAGAGATTTAGGCTGAGCTCTAATTGTTGCCTAAATCTCTACCATGAGTTAGGTCATGCTATCTAGAGACGAAACCTTTGACTCGGTGACAGAGAGCACCAAAAGTATTTTTTTTATTTTTAAATATTTATTTTTATAGTTTTTTGTATAACACACTAAAACTGTTTGGTATTTTTTTTTGAAATTGTAATCTCAAACATTCTCAACGCAAATTAATAATTATAATCCCATATACTTGTTTTGAAGTCTTAGTAATAGAGATTGTTTAAGTAATGTGGTAACATTGAGTTTATTTTTTTGGTAGACGGTACACTTTGATGTTGGTGCCATCGAAAACACAGTCTGTCCGCGATGGATACACGCTTTTCAAGTTACCTTCTGTGTCTACGACCTTTACCTGCAATTGTCAGAAAAATATCTGTAAGTATTAAAGGACAAAGACACAATGATAAGTGGCCAATGAAATTGAGATAAATGCACACAGTGTAATGTATTCTAGATTCTGTAGATCTTAATATACCCACAGTTAAACAGGATATACTGCTATATGTTTAGGGCCGCTTGCACCATATCGTTAAATGATATTTAACTCGAATTTAAATCTTGATATATGTTTTAGTCATTGCAATGTCTTGCACGACGATAAATAGGCCGCTAAACGTGTTTAGCGAACTGTCAAAATTAAACACCCATTATCGGCTATTTAACTTAGCTAAATACGTTTAGCGACATATTTCAACTTGACTATTGACGTTTTGTAATGCTTTTGCTTAGCAACGGATCGACAAAGCAGTTTTTTTTTAAGAAAATAAAATAAAACTACTTTACAAAACTATCACCTTAATTTTATTTACAATAATTTATAAAAATATATAATTTTTATCTATCTATTTATAACTATATCGTAAAGTTATTTAACGTTTTTTGCAACACTCCCACACAAAGAATTCCAAAATAGAACAAAAAAAATGTATTATAGCACTTCTATTGAATAGCATCAATTGTTGAACAAATTAACTTACTTGTTGTATGGTAAGTGTGTGGAAGCCGTCGTTGCCGTCTCCTTCGTCTCCTATGCCGAGGAGTAGACACTCCTGCAGCAACTTGTCCATGACTGTCTTGCAGGAGGAGAGTGACGCGTGCGACGTCACCTCCACGAAGATCGTCTTAGTTGTGCTTGACATCTGAAAAAAATGCGACTCGATGAACGAGAGCGTACGAGCTGAGTGGCAGCGACACACGGACAGGTTCCAACCTGCTTTGTTTATTCTTATAAATGTTTTACGCGACTCAGTGCATGCTCTTGCTAAGTTAAAATGAATTTGTTTTTTATTTTTACAATAACAATCCAACGCGTTTACGTAAGAAACTCACATTTTGAAAAATCTCACGTGAGATTGGGGGATGGGGAGGGTTCAATAAAATCTCACGACATCTCACAAGGGGAAAGGGAAAAGGAAAGGGGCAGAAAATTAAAAAAACACCTCACGTAATTTATGGACGCCCCTAAGTAAATCAAGATTTAAAATTGAATTTATCATCCATGTTCATTGAAACTGACTTTTAGGTTAAAGTTACAGCATTTATATATGTCCCACTGCTGGGCGCACTTAGACACTTAGCTATCAGGTCTCTTCACTAACTTTTAGGTTATGGAAACTTAATTGATCTATAATTTTATATTTTTTAAATAGGGTATAAAAGGGTAATCAAATACTATCATAGAGTTCATAGACATCTATGTCAGATAACAAATGATTTACGATTTAACAATCCTAATACATTGTTTGTACTAACTTGAACTGACTTACTTACCTTTGTGTCTTCCGAGTTGGTGATTGGTGGGAAACTGATTACTTTACCGCTGGCGTCTTCTAGGCATGGATATTTTGGTTTGCCTTCCAATAAATACAAGTATCTAAAACAAATGTTTATTGAATTTTGTGGAAAAAAGGATATATATATATATATATATATGAATATATACATATATATATATATATGTATATATATATATACTATATATACTATATATACTTTTGTAATTGTAACATAAAATACTTAAAATTGTTATGTAACATTTACAAAAATATTAACTTAATTTTACTACAATGCTATAACTATAGAAGCAGCTCTGAAGGCACTCCAGCCTAAACCTGTATTGGAGAACTTATGTGCAAGCAGGTTCTCAAGAGGGGTCTTTGTGTTGTTACGAAATGCAAGTGCATACTTACTTATGAATTCCAGTGTACACATTCCTCTTTTTCTCTTTCCTGAGGGCCTCTGCCTCTGCAGCTAATTGTTGAAAGAGTTGTTCTCCTGTGCAAGGACGGTGTCTAGACAGTGGTGTCAGTTTTAGAGATTTGGGGGTTTTTGCTGTGTACAGAAGGTCACCTACAAAATTTTTATTTTTATAAATAACTTCATTTTAGATTTTAAAGTTTTACCTAGGTTTACTGCCATGTGCCGGACTGTGCCTTTATACTCTCTTTCCAGAGAAGACTTTTGGTCAACATTGGAGCATATTAAGAGTCTGTCACCTGTCTGTTACCATGGCGAGATAGTGAATACTACCGCGACCCCATCTCGCCCCATTACAGTGGTAGACTGCTCACCATGAGAGGTTATACTCGTAGGGGCCTCTAGTAGGCCGAGCCAGACATAACTTGCCCGCTTCCTGGCGGGGACGTATGAATAACAGCACTTCCTGTCATGAAAAAAATGGTTCCCTTAAGCTTATATTAAAAAGTTTTTATACCGACCTGGTGAAATCTTGCTCATGTCATGAGTAGCAATGGTTGCTATGTTTCTTTTGTCACAAACTGTATCATGTAGTTTAGTTTGCAATTGTATAAACTTCTTCATCAAATCATCTGTCAAGTTAATGTCATTTATAATACAACAGAGAATGTAGGGACGTACACTGGCAACTTCTGACTCAATAATCTTAACTCTAACAGTATCATCCTCTACATGCATAATCTTCATTGAATGGCAGAGATCATTGATCTCATCAGGCTGGGGCTCCTCTATTTTCTTTCCTTTCTTGCCTTTACCTTTGCCTGTAGGTTGTGATTGCTCTGATTTTGGACAGTGTTCTCGGATGTAATCAATGATCTGTTTTGTGCGACATTGGTCAACTAGCTTCATGAGGCGTTTGTCTGTTAGTTTGTTGCCTTTGAGATTTAATTCTGGAATAAAGGTTACATTCTTTTTGTTACATTTACAGAGACTCACACTTTTATTAATCTAATATTGTCAGAAGCATAGAAACATAGATTTATACACTATAAAATATTAAATAAACCATACAAGTATATTAATAAGTAAAAACAAGAATCAACTTCAAATTAAATCAAACGTTGAACACTATTATAAACAGACATCCTCTTGGTAATTGCGTCGTCCGGATCGTCAAGAACGTGTCTCGGCCTCCGGGCGACACGACGGAATTTAGTATAGGAAGGCTTATAAGTGGCGGCACTTACAAGAAGTTTGTTAGAATGTTTGGTGGCAGTCTCGAATAACCGTCGAGATGCCTGCTTAAAGAATTGTATATATTGTCTCCCTCATAAATACAATAGCTAGTTGTTCCATGTTAATGCATACACATAGCTTAACTATTTTAATTTATTTAACAATTTAAAATATTTCCTGGCTGTTCTATAACCAATTATTTTATAAATAAACACTAAAAATATAAATTTCATAACACAACTTAGTCAATTTCATAACTATTGGTTTCACTTGTAAAAGATGATGCAATATATGGGGAAAACAATTGCAATCTTTCGAATCAAGGGAATGACTTTTTAATTACTAGTACCTATTGTAAAACACCCAGCATCAATGAAGGCAAATTTTTTAACACAATTGTTTTATTTTCATAAGAAAAATGAAAATTCAGTGTTACATGTATATTTTAATTGATATTATTAAATAAATTTATGTCTATCATAGGTAGATTCAGGCTGAGCAACCTAAGAGCTATGAGCCACCTCTCAATCCGGTGGAGCAGTTAAAGTCAGCTTCTCTGGCTAATCTGTGTGTAGTTTGTCACAAAATAAAGTCTATCATTCCTAAATTGCAAAGGTTTACAACCTTAGCAATTTAAACACATTATAAGGTATTTAAATTGCTAAGGTTAATATTGTAAGCACATTCTAAGTTATTATCTAAGTACATGGTAAAAACTCCACAATCCATATAAAAATAGACTTCGGACAGGTAGAGTTTTGAGGGGCACATAAAAAAACACAGGGCAAGTTATGAGTATGTATCATATTTGGTAATGATTTTTATCTTACCTTTCAATTTTCCTAAATTTGCGATTTCGCCAGGGATTACTTTCAGCTGATTGTCGCCCATGTCAAAATTTTTCAAGCCAGGCAATAATCGGGCCACGTGGCTAGGCATGATTTCAATCAAATTCCCTTTGAGTTTAAGGTCAGTTAGATGCGGCATATTCGCATTTTCTATATCCAAAAAATTGACAATTTATTGTTTGATATATCCAATGTAATTAGATTTGGGAAATCGCCAAGACTCGGCATCATATCAATGTGATTTGAACTCAGATTTATATTCATCAATTCTTTCATTTTGTTTAAACTATCAGGAATTTTCGTTATTTGATTTCTCGATAGATCTAACACTTTAAGTTTCGCCAATGAGGTTATGTTTTCGTTGAAATCTTGAAGTTTGTTGCCGAACAAAAGAAGTGACTGAAGATTAACAAGCAATTTAATATCATCGGGTAAAACTGTGAGGCATGTATCACTTATGTTTAAAAGATTCAAATTTGTTAACTGAAACACAGTTTTGTCTAAGCCCTCTTCAGAAATTCGTTTAGAGATTGCGGCACCCGCCAACTTTATTTCATGTCTATTTTCTGACTTCGCAGTCAATATCTCTTGCCACACACCCATTTCGTTAAACTTTATTTTACAATTGTATATTAGTCAAAAGAACTAAGAGAGTATTTTTTTAACAGAAACCTCGCTTCGCCCTGTTCAATGTAAAATAAATAGGTAAGGTATATTGTACTTTGACTTTGAGTTATAACTGCCATCAGCAACCGATACAAATTACAGATAATTATTATGGCATGTCGTACGTCTACGATGAAAATGAAAATTACAGATAAAGTATAAAATAGATATAGAGTATAAAAACAAACAATAAAATTATTTGTAGTTTATTAACTTAAAATATTAAATAGGTCTTATCTGTATTTTCTAATTTTGTACGGCATAGTTTTCAATAAAAATTCTAACATCTCTACATTACTAAAAAAATATAAATAAAAATCGGAAATACATTGGTCAAAAACCTTAGGAGGCGTAAGCCGATCTACTTACTGAGTACGTACGTATAAATACTGAGCTGTAGCTTTTTTTACGGTTGGCATATTTATAATTATTTTAAATGACTTATTCAGTCATTCAAAAGCGGATATCTAATTATTCTGTGGTATCTAAAAGATTCAGTTTCGCATTAGGCAATATTTACTGGCATAGGCATAACACATTGGAAACCACATTTACGTCCCAGCATCAAATATCTATTAAAGGTCTCCGACTGTAGTCATTATGAAAGAAAGAGAGAAAGTGTAATTATTCATAATCAAAAAAGATTCACACAGCGTATTAAAAGGGTTCAATATATTGGATTCAGCAAAACGAAAATAAAGTGTTTATCATCATATTATCATGTAATCCTATTACAAGCAAAAGATATTACCGGTTGTAAGAACTAGTCAAGCGGATTACACACTTACAAGTACGTCCACAGTATTGTATGATTTAAAATTTGAATCTATAATATAATATTTTTCTACCGGTCATCTTTGCGGTCTAGGAAAATTGTTAAGTGCTGTTTTCAGCATTGATTTAAGATTTGTTGAAGAGTGCACGATAAGAAAGTATTTTTTAGCCACGAGAAGTCTGCTAACCCCAGCGCCAGTTGTTTCTTTGGACTAAATGTAGTGAGAATAGAAAATAGTTAGTGAGACCTGTAAAGGCAGATCGATACTTAAAATGTTTCCATATATAATTGTTTTGTATTCCACTCGGCAGCATTGGTGATGAAAGTAGATTCCTTCAACAAGATTTCAAATGAATCGATTCTACTTCAGTTCTGGTAAACAAAGCGGTGCTTTAAATAAATATTACAGGAATGAGCATATTTTCTTCTTCTTCGTCGCCTCATCGCTGTATAACCACGTATAAGTCAACTACTCATAATGGCTTTTCTGAGCGTGCAGTAGTTGCAAAGATTTTTGCACCAGACATTTTAAAGCTGAACATTTAATAAGTATAAAAATCTGAGCGACGATTATACGGCTTCCTAGGTTCTAGGAGAACAACAACAAAACCTAAGCGCATTAATAACGAGGTAAATAGTTTGTCAGTTAACCTGAAACAATGAACTATGAAGGTTATGAGAATATGTTAATAGTTACAAATTAACAAACACTTAACTTTTTTTTTTGTTAACGGGGAGGAAATCTTCAAAAAGATACCCCGCCTTCTGGGGGAAAGCAAAATGTTATGTGGGGTTTGACCCACTAAAACCTCCCCGGTGGCCCTTCCTCGGTGCATGACGAGGGGCTCCGGGATCGCCAGTGGAACGCACCGGAGCAATATTTCATAATGTAAGTTTATTGTATAAATAAAATAAAGTTAAATATAACCCGGCGAAGCGGGTTGGGTATACTAGTAGCATATAAAAATTGTAATTAGTATTTCTGTTGTTCTGTTTTCGTTATTTGGCAAAGAATATTATTATCATAAAGTATCGGGGTGCAAGCTTGGAGAAAAAAATACATATGTATACTTATCAATGGTTTGATGCAACCATATTTACTATGCCGTATCACTTAAAACTTTTTCAAGACGTGATCTTTCATATTTAATGTAGTTAGTACATAGGCGGATTTGTAGAAATTTTATAGGTATATACAATTACGGATTAATTAAACCGTAATCTATCAGTTCCTACAAATTACGTTTGCGTTAGGATTAATATGATTACAATGTTATCAATTAATCTACATTCTTTATCAATTAATTATAGGTAAAAGTAATTAGGTGATGTTTACGTCAATCGCGTCCGGGACAGAATGGCGGCTTGGGGCCTTTTAGTGATTTTGGCCGCTTTCGGGAGTCCGGTAATTATATTTATAATATTCATTATTTATGAGCAAAGTTGTAATTAAATCTCCGCTAAAGAGTATCACTACAATGATGCTTATAGTCGTCATGACTTCATCGTTTATCGCTTCTTGGCCTATAATTTTTTTTGTTCCAACAACGAGGCAAATCTGAAAAAAATAAATTAACTATATTATAAAACGCAATTATACGTAATTAAGTATATACTGTAATTAATACTTGCTACACTTTTATTTGCTTTTGCATTTTCTAAAAGAGTCTTGACTACCAACTTGTGTCTTTAATTATAATTATAAATCATTACCTTATTATATGGATGAATATTTCTGGTAGGTTCTGAGAACAGCATTAATTGAGTGAAACGACTGAAAACCACTTAACGAGCCTTGACAAGGCCCTCTCGAGCACCTTAGACTCAGAATGGTATTATAAAAAGATTAATGGTCCAAGCAAAAGCCGCTTCTCGGAGACCATTGTTTTACTCCAATAGATATTCGGACTGAAGCCCTCGGAGCTCTAAGCACTTTAAGACATCGGCCGGCTATCAAAAACCGATCAGCGTATGTTCTCAAAAAATAAAAATTGTTATAATAAACAATAGAACTGTTAAATGATTATATGAGATATGGCACTATATTTTATCTAAATCTTAAGTATAACGCGCCTAACCAATGATGTAGTCCTCAAGTACATATTATAATTGTTTGTGATATAGACACTTATGGCGTATGATGAAAAGCGCAATGCAAAAATATTATGTTCCACAATTACTTTAGCTAAGAATTCAATTTCCAATCCATGATCGATTATGTGGTGGTGGTGGAACATCTTGGGGTTTTAATCGATGCGAGTCCGACGTAACTCGCGCTTTCTACATACGCGTTAGTCGTTACCTAATTAAAGAATAGGTCAACGACTAGTCAGAAGACTCAGCAAGGTAACAAGAATTAAATGTGCAATTTCAATAGAGCCAACAGGGCCAGCACGATCAGAACTACGATCTATTAATAAAATATACTTTAGTATTTCGCCCCGTTATAAACAGAATGCTATCATCAATCTTCTCCGTTTATTAATTTATCCGATTAACGCGTAGAAAGTGAAAATTATAAATAATAACAATAAAAATCTCTATTTAAAACCACAATTTCATACAGAACAATTCTAGTGTACAATAATAGCAGCATTTATAAAGGTTATATAAAATAATATCGCTGATATTAAGGCCAATAATGGGTAAGGCAAAAGACTTTAGTCCATACAACCACGTCTTGTTCTTTGTAATAATAGGAGAATTTAGGTAGTTCGTGGTCCTCACTCGCCCACACTCTAATTAAATTTGACGTTAGGGTTCTAATATTAAAACAGTTTTTTTTTTCTTATAATAAAAATAATATCGATATTTGTTGATGTTTCGGTAAGTTGTATCTGCGTGCTTCTATGTTCGAGTGTGTGCACGAGCGTGAGTATGTTGCGTCTGCTGAGATGATATTAAATTGTGACCTAAGTGATAAATATAACATTACATTTTTTCAGGCACTTGCCGATCCTAGGCTGACATTTCCGGAGCATGCGCGAGGTGCGTAAAATGGAGTCACGTACTATTAACGGAAAACTGGATTGACAGAGATAGCAATTGATAAATTATTTTCAAGCATTTATCAACCGAACGCGAATTCCTCCGTCTGGATCTTAACAATAATTTAACAAAAAAAGTTATTCCGTTTTTTTTTCTAAGTTTTGCATTTTACTGCGTCCTGGTTGTCGTGGAGAAAGATACAATGGGCTATTTACAAATTGATGAGAGCAGGATTATCATTTGTCCTAAAGTTTAGGGTGATGTTACCATTGGTTTTCTGCTCGCACTCTGGTCTGATTAAGTATATGGATCTCAAGCGCTCATAAAATAATAAAAAAAAACAGTGCATCCTCCCAACCATGACCTACGGTGCAGAGACTTAGATTCTGACCGTTGGGCTGGTCCACAAACTGAAATTCGCACAACGAGCGATGGAAAGAGCTATGCTCGGCATTTCTCTAAGGGATAGAATCCGAAACGAAGAAATTCGACGGAGAACAAAGGTAGTCGACATAGCTCTTAAAGTCAGCAAGTTGAAGTGGCAGTGGGCCGGCCACATCTGCCGAGTCAGTGACGGCAGATGGGGGAGGAAAGTCTTGGAATGGAGGCCGCGCATGGGTCGGAGAAGCATAGGGCGCCCTCCCTCCAGATGGACCGACGACCTTGTAAGGATAGCCGGAAGTGGCTGGATGCGGAAAGCGGAGGATCGTATGTGGAAAGGCATTGGGGAAGGGCTATTTCCACCATTGGATAGACACAGGCTGATGATGATGATGATGATGAATAATATAATATACATCACACAAATTCGAACTAAACCAATAACCTTTTTGAAGTGTTATTTATTGTAAATTAAAAAAAGAATTAATAATATGTAACGTATTATGTAATATCAAACGCAATCAATCATGGAAACATTAAACAATTAAATGAGTTATCCTTCACAGGAAGCAATCGGATAGTGTCAGGATGGGAGGCGTCGGAAGCCCAAATACCTTACCAGATCTCTCTGAGAATGGTCAGCCCTGTCGGGGGCGTCAGCGCGTGTGGCGGCACCATCATCCATCCCGAGTGGGCTCTGACTGCTGCCCACTGCACTGCGACGTAAGTGTTTGGACAAGTAGACAACTTCTCTATCACTTTCTATATTATTCAATAAAACAAACGTAAACGTCGATGTAGAATTAGACGTAAACGTAAAGGTGACGGGTGACACGTGGCAGATGAATTGTGCCACTTAAGTGATATGTGCCACGTGCACGTGAGTAACTGGTGACACGCGACTAGTGACAGGTGAAGATTTCACTTAGTATTTGTGGTTCTTAGAAAAAAGTGTTGCCTTGTGCCCATCAAAGCGGACGGGAACAGCTTGTCGGTAATACAAGAGACTTTAAATACTTAACGTTTGATTTGAAGACGATGTTTGTTTTTATTCGTAAATATAGTTTTTAATAAAAAACTAGCTAACCGTCTTCTTTACAGAAAATATAAAATAGCCTATGAGGTTTAACGAGTTTAATGATATAATTGAAATAATTCGTAACAAACAAAAAGTATTAATTTGGATACATACATACATTGACATACTATATGTTATCCTTAAGAGTCGAATGCCATCGCGGACTTTTCTGTAGACCTATAAGATACACATTTTCACTATACATTATTTTGTTATTTCTCCCAAGGCTTAGGGAGCGTTTTCGTTGAAAACTACGAGACGCAGATATTTTTCCGGCACATCCAACAAATTTCATTATAGCCAATGTGTACGAAAACTTAACAAATTATATACTAAAACCTTCCTCGAGAACCACTCCATCCATGCGCTCACCATTGCAGTAGTTTTTGAGTTTATCGACGGACGGACAGACAGACAGCGGAAGCGATTTTGTTTTATACTATGTAGTGATAATGTAGTATGTATGTAATTGTAAAATTTGTTTTGCACAGCCGCGTGACAATCGTGATCCGTACCGGCACAGTCAACCTGACCAGGCCGGTGGATATCTTCGAAACCACCACGTATTACAACCATCCACTGTACATCGAGGCCTTGCAATCTGTAGTCCAGCCTCATGACATTGGTGTTATCAAGTTCAACCGCGTCCTCCAGTTCTCAGGTAAGCAAGATAAGACCTGGGCTCAATTAAATCTGAAGTAAGAAGTAACTTTACTTGTAAATACGTTATTAGTAAAGCGATACATAGAAAATAAGTCACTTTAATATTTAGTGTATATTATTTAGTCAATGTAAAGATTAGTTATAATATAGCCGTGAGCAAAAATAAAGGGTCGGTTAGTTAATTTGAATATCTCGAAAGATAAAGACGCTAGCTAACTGAAAGAAATTGTGCATGATAGACAATTAAATATCCTTGTGTTGCTTCCATGTGGCAACACTAAATTTAACTAAAAATAAAATTTAATGAAAAATACTGTATTATCCAAGTTTACGTAAGATATCCTTTTTCGTTTAAATTTATGTTTTTTAATGAAATATTAATAAATTAATAAAAATATTTTATTTTATTTTAAGTATATTTAATTGTCTATCATGCACAATTTTTTTTTCAGCCTATATAATTCCTGACTACAAAAATATTGCCTAGAAAAATCTCTCTTAGCCCGATTTACGCATTATATAATTTAGCTCAGTTCTGTAATCTTCTTCTTGTTTGATTTTGATGTACAATAAACTTATCTATCTATCTAGCATGCAATTGAGGAAGTCCGTAGTGCGTCATGCTTTGATAATTCCGACAGGTTCTTCGTACAATTTGACTTGTTCCGGCCACAATCATGTAATGTTACCGGCTTAAAATCAACTGATCAAATATAAACGATATGTTACTTGTCTTTGCAGATCGGGTACAGCCAGTAAGGTTGCAGTCATCTCAGGATGCGTATAAAGACTACAGCGATGTCAGACTCCAGGCCAGTGGCTGGGGACGCACTTGGACCGGAGGTATTTTGAAAATGGTTATTCTACTAAAAAGAACGATATACTTAATTGGCCTGTATTTGTAAATACTTATTAACTCATAGTCCCGTCATAGTCAATTTTTGACGTTTTATTTGTATGAAAGCCTTTTAATTTCTGTGCCATATATTATAGATCCTAAATTTCATATGTTAGGACCTGTAATACATTTAATTGGAATAGGAACTTGGTTTTCGAAGGTTATATCCTTTAAAAATTCTGATGAATTAATAATGACCTTATGTTTATATTTATTTCTAAATCTATACAATAATTGATGTGTCTGTTTGTAATATTAAAATAACCGCTTTTTAATACATGCATATAAATATATAATATATAAGGTAAATATACCAAAATAGCCATTTTTGTCTGTCTGTCTGCTTGTTGCGGCTAATCTCTGGAACAGCTGGACTATTTTTGACGGGACTTTCACAAGCGTATTGTCAGTGTAAGCAGATAGTTTAACTTATTCTACTTTTATAAAAAAAATACTAATATTATCTACAAAAATAGATTAAATTTTGCATACAAGGGGTACAGAAAAGGACATGTTGTACTTTTAACGGTAACACCGCGGGGTGGTAAATGAATAAATTTCCAGGATCGTCACCTGAAAATTTGAACTGGGTGTACTTACTTGGCGTGTCTAACACATTCTGCTGGAACGCATTCGGCGGCAGTCCTATCATCGTCGACTCCACTATCTGCGCCAGAGGCTACAATGTCACCAGCCAGTCTACTTGTCAGGTATTTATTTTTTCTTAAGAGCAGGACATACGAGTAACTTATCACCGCCAGATGTAAACGAACAGCAGTACTTTTTCGAAGTAAAACTTCTTATTTTTACTTATTATTTTCTTATTTTAACTTAACTTATTATTTCTTAATTAATCGCTGTAAGCCTTTGTACTATTATTTATTTAATAATTTTTAAATACTCTACATAAAAAAATACTATTGGAGTTAAGAAAGATAAATTTTCAAATTAGGAATTCCGCCATTGGTAAATTGAATAATCTTGTTATTTTTTTTTTACATTTATTTTATAGGGAGACAGCGGAGGTCCACTAGTCGTGGTAGATGTCGACGGTCGTCCCACGCAAGTCGGGCTTTCATCTTTCGTATCAGGCACCGGTTGCCACACTGACTTTCCAGCTGGTAAGATCATTTAGATTACTCTATCGTCTATATATAACCACGAAGAGAGAATTAAGACAATAAGAATGCGATCAGCCAAAGAGGAGAATGAAAATTGGACCCAAAAAGTTGTAATTTGGGGCATGAGTTACTTTTTTTACCGTAGAATGCTAACTAAATCTAATAAGGACGTAAATCTAGACTTAGTAGTAGTTCTATCGCCTTATTTTTTATCATTTCTAAGCACTAGACTACGATCCCACCTGATGTTAAGTGCAAATGCAGTTCTATATGAATGAATGAATGAATATACTTCATTGCACAATAAGAATCATTACATCATAGTAATAATAAAATATCAATTTTGATATATGTCAATGTAATTGCATGCCCAATGAGCGGTCTTATCACTAAGAGCGATCTCTGCCAGACAGAATTGTTCTTTCTAGAAAATTAAGGCCTATATATCATATTTGGTAACGCTCGCATTAACTAAGTAAAGCCTATTCACTACCCTCTTGAAAACACATCGTAATCGGAGGTTAAAACAGTCGCAAGTTCCAGTCTTTTATTTCCCTTAATTACCTGGCTACGAGTATGCGAAACCAATTATTTCAAATTAATTCAGTGAGTTCACTTGTGACGTGTTTCAATTAATGATATTTATTAATCCTGTACATAATGTCATCTAGAATTATAAAGACAATTAATCAATTTAAATTATTTAAAAAAAAAACAATTAAAAATTTCATATAAAAAATATAATTAGTAGTCGTCTTTTGGCACAATGATAAAGGAATTGTAAAACGTTAGTGCTATTTGACAATGACATTTCACTATTCATACTGGGTCCCGCAGTAGTATAATTATATACCATTTTGTTTTTTTAATAATCCAGTCTTTTAGGTTTATTTATTGGTCATAATATTTGTGCAGGTTTTATTCGTCCCGGTCCCTACCATGAATGGTTCACCGAAGTCACTGGGTACGATTTTAATGAAACGGTCGAACCAACCACAACAGCGAAACCGCAACCTGATCCAACTACTACTCAGGCTCAGGAACCAGAAGCTTAACCCATCTCCCGAGGCAGCCACCGCTAAAGAAACTTAAATTAATAACTTCATTACTTACTTTTTAAGCTTCGAACACAATTTACTGCAGCGTTGTTTTATACCCACATAGTATAAATACTATACTACATAGTGAATAAATAGTACAAATAGACTGTATTTTTAAATTTTAATAACCCTAGGAGTACGAAACATAATCGCCGTTTCAAAACACTATTTCACAATTATCAAAAATATATTACTAATGAAAAAAGAAGAAAAAAAAATTTTTTTCAACTAGTTCACTTTAACACGATTAAAAACGTAGACTTTGGGCTCATGTAAGACGCATGCTCGATTGTCCCTTCCATATAAAAAAAAAGAAGAGAAAAAACAAAAAGTTTGTATAATTGGAATAATGCTGTTACGCAATGTCAAACTTGAAATCCATCTCGGCAATAAATAAAGGAAATTAGCCATAAGAAATCAGCTCCACCTTTATGATTCCGGATATTGATGAATGTTCACTTAAAATATTCCCAACTCCTTAGTAGTATAACTATTTTTACATACATATTAATGTTAAGTACATATTGTCATCAAGGTACGCTAAAGTCAACATCGGTAATTCAACAATCCTTCAGTCCCTATCCAAAACATAAATCATTACAAGGTTATTTATAACCTATCCATCAATGAATTTCTATTAATATTTTGTCCATACAAGAACAAACAAGGCGTCATCCATAACTCACAGTCTCAGAAACTTCACTCGTCGCAGAAATAACCCTAAAATTAAACTATATATTTATAGTAACTATACATCTATAGTACTAAACAATAGAAATACTATTATTAATTATATTTTGTCTTGTGATTATAATTATAATTTATCTTGTGTTAGAAGAATAATTCTCGTTAGGCCACAAAGAAATGTAAAAATAGGTTTCCATTACACGACGTCGTATTGCAGTGGTTGCACGTCGCGCATGCGTCATAGGGATACCAGGATAGGAATTAATCTTCCCCAATTTCTATTTGATCTATTTTGTTTTTATTTGATCAAGCAATAGATGTTCTCGATATGTTATAAAATACGGTATGTAGGAATATGTAATCAGCTGTAATACTTTTACGTTTAATTGTAGTAGAATAAGAATAAAAACGAAGACGAGACAATGAAAATTTAGGCTGCAAATATGAATAGCGGGAACGGATTCGTATATAATTCAAATTAATGATATAATAAAGAATTGAATTTTACAAATCACGACCATGCTAAATACAAATATGTATTCTCTGCCAACCATTCCATCCCGGACGTCTTTGTAGTAATACTCTTTGATAACGAATTTTTATAAAATGATTTACTGATGTCTTCTATTCGTATTCGAGCTGAGTTTTTCTATTTTACATTAATCTGACTGTGTATAACTCAATTACGTTTACAATATCTAATGACAAGTGGCACTTTATATTCGTTTGTTTTATACGGAATAATCAAAAGAAGAAAAGAGAACATAGAATTGATAGTATAATCTAAATAATGTACATATGTAATCTGCTAACTAACGTACCTATTTAAAAATTTTGAACACGAGCCAGCGAGCTTGTTATATTCATAATAAATATTTATAAATCTTGCTGCTTAGAATATTTATTTCAAAATCGTATCGATTAGAAGATTGAATTAGCTTGATAATTTTTAAATTCGGCATACTAATAGACCACTTAAATGAGCAAAGGGGAAAGCATGTTGCAACACATAGTTACATTTGGCGCGCGCGCGAATCACTACCTCAAATCGTCATGGCGGCCGCTCGGAAAGCGCGCCTCGCGTACACTTGAAACAACAGCAAAATCCCAACACGACGTTCCCTTATGCCGGTGTCGATTAGAAATATTGAAGTGTTGCACCAATGATGTTATAGTACCTAGTGTCGGGGGCTCTCGAGGGTTTTTTTGTGATTCAGTGCGTACTTATTGTGTTGCATGAGTGTTCCCGATGGGGTGCTGGGTAATGTGCGGGATGATGGACGCCATTCACCGGCCAGCACCGACCAACTAACGTTAGTATGAAAAATTATGTTTATCACGTACACATTTTAACCCAATTATTATAATAAAATATAAAATGACCTCTAATTAACTTAATACAGTGTCAACAAGGATATCAATTACTGCGTAAAATATTTCATTTATTTTATTATTATTCCCAGCATGTACGTGAATGATTCTTAAACTGGCATTACGGTATGACCTCCCCAATGTTTTGGTTCTAAATCATTAAAAAAGGGGTACAATTCAAAATAGTTATTAAAATTGATATTTTTTATTTTATTCAGAGCGTCGATAAGCACTTAGGGAATAGTGTAAGGGTAGTAATTATGTCGAAGCGAAGGCAGCCGCTCGCCGCACCCTTAAACTCTTTTGTTTCGTTGATTACTTGCTATTGTGACATTCGCTGTTACATTCCACGTAATTATTAAAATTAACCGGCAATCTCTGTGTATTAATAAGATAAAATCTTTTTTAAACGATTATGTTATGGCCAAATTGTGACGAGAAATAATTTGCTTACATTTGCTTTCCTTCCATCAAAGAAGTGTAAATAATTTTTGAAGTCTATCAACCAATTAAAAAGTTGAACTTCGATAATGGTTATAAATAATAAAAATATTTTTTTTGTAAATTAAAAAAAAAATTGCTTGTCTACAATGTAGGACTGTACGATATTTATCGATATTATGTATTTCCAAATATCGTATTTACATATGTTACTATATTTCTACTCTCCGCGATGGCAGTGCTACTTAAAGTGTATTTATAATCTGTATCGATATATTTTTTCATGAACATATTCTACTACAATCCTATCTGATTTTAAATGAAATGTATATAATAATGTTAAATGATTACATATGTATTGACCTCTCACATTGAAAACGCCTCGTTACACTTAATCCGTTGAGGAAACAAAGACGACGAAAATTTATATTGCAAAATTGAGTGCCAGTGTCGATAAGAGACGATCCTACACGAACGTAATTTACAGGGGGCCCGAGTCTGCTAAACCAATTGGTATTTGGTAATAATGAAATGATAATTAATATGACTTTTTCATAATGGTATCATAATGGACGTTTAATTGGAAAATAGCATTTTAAGAGTCAATAGCCGTTCTCGGTACGGTTTGCGAAACATAAGATCATGGGTTCGAATCCACCATTAAATTATTGACGTGAACCATCTCCTAGCACAAGCTTAAAGATTATTTTGGAATAGTTAACAAGAATGTTAGTAAAAAAAATTGTTTGCATTTAAAAAAACAATTTGGGGCTAGATTAACGATATACCGAATAAAGACCACTAGATTAGCCATGTTTTCTGAACGAACTACGTTGATCGGCCAGTTGGCCTCTACAGTTTCATCGGATTGAGACGCGACATAGCTCTTAGGTCGCTTAGCCTGAACCTCCATTGCTAGTTACTCGACACAAGGGTCCCCCAGGTAAAGGGTAACATCGACTTGGCCGGTTACTTTATTAGTCGTAAACATTTCGATCCGAGGACGTCTGAGAGGGCCCAATCACGGCTCGGTCGGTTGCTTTTCCCCGGATTAGCTAAGGGAACACTAAGTGCGTAACTTAAAACCAGGTCAGTCGTATGTTCGTTTACCCCTTCTCCAAAAAGGCTAACATAACTGTCGTATGATGACATTTTATTAATTACTACTTGTGCCCGCGACTTCGTCCGCGTGGAATTTATTTATTTTTCGTTTTTGCACTTTTGTTTTATAAAATAAACGTAGTAAGTTACTCCTTATTATATCACTATGTGCCAGTGAAAGTTTAACTGCATCGGTCCATCTGTTCCAGCGATTAATCGGGACAAACAGACAGACAGACATTGTAAAAAAATGTTATTTTGGTAAATGTACCGTATATACATTCATATGCATGTAATAAAATTATTATATTAATATTTATATTAAAAATTTTAATATGACAAACAGACACTTCAATTTTAGAATAAAAAATCATACCATAGCCCAAGAGGGTTTGGCTCATCATGTGCTGTACATAAACATGTAGCGCTGATTTTCAGCTAAAAAAAATCTGTGAGAATTAACGAAAGGTTGATTAAAGGAAACTATACCATGTTTAAACACGGTTGTGTGTAAACATGGCGTTACATACTTATACATTTTATTAATTTGCATTGATTATTTGAGAATATAGACTAGATTGAAGCGTAAAGTTGGAATTAGTTTTTCAAACTAGTTGAGGTGGCTCGAGTGACACTCCTGGCAGTCTCATAGCACATTATGCCAGGTCAAACCGAGGTCAACCACTCCGCAGCTAGCCCACTAGAATCCAACAGCTGCTTGGTTGAACTACATACATATTTCGCCCGCTTATCTTCAACCTCTTTTTTGGGAATAAATATGAATTTCTACAGATTAGCAGTGTTATCCTAGTAAGTAAGCGTTTAACTTTACGAGTTGTATGATTGGGAATTCGAATCTTAGCCGCCTTGGAGCCTTGCCTCATCTTTTTTTTTGTTGAGCCCGTCAAGGAAGGCGCACTGCACGTTCCGGCGCGCCTTGCCTGGATGGTGAGGCGCGGGCGTTCGCATGGCCCCGATATAACTCATTGTTATCCCGGGGGACGAGTACGCGGTTAAGTACGTTTCCACAAGTATAGCAAAAACAAAGAAAAGGTTCACATTAATGGTTGAATGATGGGTTCGAACCCTTACGATTTGCAGACCGTACTCAAAGCCATTAGGCTATTGACGTTTATCATGGCTATTTAGACCCCAATCCGGTTACCACAATAAGAGTAACTTTTTTTTTTTTTTTATGCGTGTAAACTAGCGCTTGACCATGATCCCACCTGGTGTTAAGTGGTGATATAGTCGAAAGATAGTACGCGCTAGTTTAGTAAGTGCCTATTCACTCTACTCTTGAAGGCTCCTACGTCGTAATTGACGGAAAGACTGACGCCGGCAACTTATTCCACTCCTTTGCCGTACGCACGATGAACGATGACTCAAATCGCTTCGTTCGGACGCGCGGAACATCAACTATAAAGGGTGAAGACCCGCCGAGTGTCTAAACGTCCGAAGGTAGAATGGGGATGGGGAATTAACTCGTGTAATTCCTTTGCACACTCTCCAAAGTGTAATCTGTAAAACACCGAAAGGCTGGCCACCTTGCGCCTGTGCTCAAGACTATCTAGGTGTAGATCTTGGTCACCTATCAACTTTTGGCCCGCCTCTCCATGGAATCCAGTGCCGCGAGTTGGTATTTGGCTGCACCTGCCCAGATATGACAACAGTACTCCACACATGGCCGGATCTGTGCTTTATACAAAGTCAAAAGCTGTCCCGGTGTGAAGTACCGCCGTACCTTTGATAGGACTCCAAGCTTCCTAGCAGCTACCTTCGCTTTGGATTCAATGAACCGCCCGTAGTTAAGATTCGCAGACAGTTCGATTCCTAGTAACTGTAGGCTTGCTTACTTACTTAACTTATTAATTTCTGCTGTTTCAAATGCTTGTTGTAGCTCTGATTATTCTAGTATCATACACATAGCAGATCGAAGCCAATTACCTTAGGATTATGTGATTAAATTATCTATTTAGCGTGGCGGTAATCTAGGGCTTATGTAAGGATAATTGGTTGTTATGGGTTACCTAACTCAAAATGGAATGAGCATATATCCTAGGAGCATATACAGCTGTTCGAATGTGTGGCGTAAATATTAAATAATGAGATAAACGTAAATCGCCTAGATTTCATACGTATTTTGTTTGGACCGCGGTCTCGTAAGATTTTTATGGAATTCTGTCAGTGTCCCGCGCATCAGCTTTGGCAGCTCGCCAAATAACTGCGCTGAGGTGGCGACGTTATACGTCATGGACGCGTAAACCTTTGCGTATATATAAATACTAGTGATCTGTCCCGGCTTCGCTCGGGTCGGGTTATTTCTTGATAAACTGAAAGTAATAAATATAATATACTAGCGTACCCAGCCCGCTTCTCTCGTTCCTCTGGAAATCCGGGAGCCCCTCACCATGCACCGAGGAAGGGCCACCGGGGAGGTTTTAGTGGGTCAAACCCCACATAACCGCCGCCTTCCCCCCAGAAGGCGGAGTATCTCTTTGAAGATTTCCTCCCCGTTAACAAAAAAATGGTAGGTTTCATAGTAAAACTTTGCAAATAGCAGACTTGGTGCCTTGACGGTCCTCTGCAAGAGATCCACCACAGTTTCGAAATGTTTTCTTTTATTTATATGGACGAAATTACAACAGTACAGACTATAAATAGATAATCGATAAAATATAAATAAAGTGTCATACGTAGGCGGGATTGAAAATGGCGCCAATGCATACGTGAATGTTTATTAATAACGGTTAAATGATAAAATAAACCCAAAATTCATTCCGTCAAACTTGTGGCTGTGTGTGCAACACGGCCGAAGTGATATATTTCTTATCAGTGTAGTAAAAACTGAATTAAAACGGAAAACTGACTTCAAATCGAGTCCAATTAAACGCTACTAAGGGAAGACGCTGTTTTTTTATTTCCTAACCAGCATAGTTATATTACGAAGTTCTAGCGCCATATTCTCGTCTACCACATACGTGCTCGTCGTAACGGAGCATCTAGTCGTAACATCTCCAACAACAAATATGCTCCCATACGAATTTTTCCGAGTTTCCTGATGTATTTTCAGTACCGTATGTAGTAAGGTCCTATGACAATTAAAATCATATAAGATCTAATTGAGACCAAACCCTTTCAAACAAAAATGATATTTCAAAATCGGTTTATTAATGGCATTGAAAAGATACAAACGATTTGATAATCTGCTCTCTGTAGATAATCCTTAAAGCATTTCCATAAAGGCGATATTACGAAATTCGTGCAAACAAACAAATATTTTTATTATCTAATTTCAATAGTAACTAATTAAATCACAATTAAGAGCATAGATAATATTATGGGGGACTGGTGTCCAAACTAGAAACATACCTGTGAGATGTATCACTAGACCTAAACCCCACGGATGTGCACAAAACTTTTAAAACTATTGGAAGCATTTGAGAGAGAAGGAGAAGGTAAATATATACATATAATTGTTGAGTGTCATGTGTGTGCGCGATGTGTTTGTAAGTGCATGTGTGTACAAATTTGTTCAAATACGCACTATAAGTACGCACACATGCGTGGAGGATGTATTTCAGAACCGTGCAAAATGGAAATGCATCCTCTTTGCATTCGTATACTAGCGGCTTCCAATCGACTCAAGATGAATTCTACTTACGATTTATCTGTTTTTGAAGTATAATAATATAGGAAGTATTGCATATAGCACACTGAACTTGGGGAGGAAGCTAGTGAATGCGTTACGAAAAAAGACGAACGAAAAACGTAAATGCGTGTGATCGGGCTAGACGAAAGCAACTCGGGAGGAGATCAGTTAGGCAAGTTAGAAAGAAAAAGAGTATTATATGGACATGAAGAAAGCAGTGTGAGCCAACATTTTTTTCTCTTGAATAATCGTGTATAATAATACACATTTATAAATATATTTATATACACACATTTAGATGGCGCTGCGCACTCGTTTTCTAAGAATTTTATAAGTTGAAGGTGAAACAATAAGGTCAAATATAAGAGCTTAAAAAATTTCACCCACTAACAATGCTAAACAGTTTTATTGAACGAGCCGCCGCCCTCCATATTTCATTGTGCCATTCCAAGGTCACGGAGCGTCGGCTCTGATCGTCCGTATGATGCTGTAGAAGCTTATCTTTCACTAGACACGTGTGAAAAAATGTCTGTGGCACGATCAATAACTTTGTTCAACGTTGTAGACATACAACTTTGATTATAAGCTCGACTGAAGACGAATAAAAGGCTGAGTAACTAAATAGCTCTCACGCCCTTGCCCTAGACGGGTAACCAGTCCTGGCACAACTCTTCCGCTTCTTTTAGTGCTCATGTCTATTGGTTTATTTATGTCTGTCATTGTATAAAAATAAGTTACCACCGTTTTTCGTTAAAAAAAATATTTATTGTAAAAGTGATTTCTAAAGTGCGAGTTCCATTTGTGTTTGAGACGAATCTTCCACCAATAAAATCTACAAATCTGCATCAGAGTAAATTTTTGACCTTCCACTGCAATCTTTGTCTTTTACTTCAACACCGTTCCTTCACCGTTTTTAAACCTTTGGAATCACTAAAGGCATTCCCATTATATGTGCTTTAACTTTCACTGTAACTAAAAACGATTTTTTAATGATGTCGAAGAAGTATAGTTTCTCACACGCCTACGATAAGTATATGTATCCATTTTTTTAGGAATCTCTTTTTTCGCGAGTGCTATTTTACCAATAACGTACCACTGGCACGCCAATCGCGTGTATTTGTATTTAGTAATGACGGATTGGTAAATGATACGACTAACATATCGCTTTCAAAATGAATGCTTAATAATGCTTCCATAATAATAATGAAGCCTCAATAGCCTAGTTTACGGTCTGCGAATCGTAAGGTCGTAGTTTCGAATCCACCATTCGACTATTAACGTGAACGGTCACATCAATAGTCGAATGGTAGATCACCGCACGTCACGTTCACCGTCACGTGAACAGCTTAAGCCTAATTGGAATGGTTAACAAGAATGTTAGTAATATTTTCTGAAAAAAAAATATTGCTAGCTTTCTTTAAATAAAAAAAAATGAAACGACACTAGCAAGTAGCAGTTTTCTCTTTCTTTTTTTAATTATTTAGTTATTGCTACATTGTACGTATTATTCAATTGTAGGCCTACAAGCGTAACTTGTTTTCAACCCCATTTTCCGTGTTCAGTTCTGTCCAACTTTAATATTAAAAGAAAAATGAATGTACAGACCACTGGGTTAGCAAGCCGGGACGCATGCCAAGACGCTTGCAACCTACTTCGTCGCGAGTTATCTGAAGCGACGCCGGACAGTCTGCGCCTTTTAAGGTCGCAATTCTGGCCCGGGATTGAGAATACGCTATTATTTCACCAGAAAATTTTGGTGTATATACAAGTTTATTTACGACCAAAAACAAAAACCGAAATCAAATCAATACTCGCGGATGACCTTTTTATATTTACGAAATATAATTATTCAGAAACTAACCAAATTCACATCAAACTACTCTTTAAGTGCATCCTTTCCAATAAAAAATAATCATCTAAATGGGTTGGGTTGATATTGAGTTATCCTTCCATTTGTCGCTTCCATATCAATATATATTTTAAAAGAGAATGTGTGTGGGAATGTTTCATATAGGCTCCGAAACGGCTGGACCGATTTCAATGAAACTTTCAGGAATCTTCACATTGACCTGACGACTAATCCTGTAAAGTGGTTGGTCCTGTAAGTTGCTGACGATCGGAGTACTCCTCTTTTTGAACTGTCAAATACAGCTTTTATTTACCATGATGATATTGTATTGTTTTATAACCCTTATTTGTATTGACACATGCGTTGTGTATATTTATGTTATTATGAACCATATTGAAGTACAATGGAGTATATTGAAGTATAATAAAATATACTGAAGTATATTAAAGATGATAATTAAGGATTTTGAAGTATTCAAGGTAAGTTAAAGCGCCGCGAATGTATCCGTTTACTGGTGCTGCTGATATGTACATGGTTGTAGATAATGGTAGAGATCTCTCGAGAAGAGAATGGATACCTAATAAATAATAGAAAATCTAGCTGGGTACACGATAGTATAATTTAATACATACGGAGAGAGTTATATCGGCATAACAAGGAAGCCGATATGAACATCGAATTCCAGAGATAAGGTTATAAGTAACGTGACCGCTAAAGTTTTGTCATATAAGCCCCCTTTGTCCAGCATCTCTAGTGTAATGAATTAACATATCTAATAGCACACCACATCGTAAACTATTATAAAATATAAACTAACGCTAGTTACATCGGCATAGCAAAGAAACCGCTATACACATCGAGTTTCATAAATAAAGTTATCAGTAACGGGACCCTTCGTCGTTAGTAGGTTGGGTCATATAAGTCCCCTTCGTCCAGTATTTCTAGTGTAATAAATTAACATATTTAATAACACCCCAACCATAAGCAATTATAAGACACCATTGTATTAGGATAATATATAAACTAATGCTTTAATAAAATAAAGTCAGTCTACAATTGTTCTGCAAGCAAAGAACATATCTTGTTTCTTCTCAAAGGCCTGCCACCGTCACCCGCGACCTTACTAGAGTTAACCTCAATTATATTAGAGCACTTGAAGAGGTATATCGGCTCATTTTTTTTTTCACTGTAGCTTGTAATCTTAAAATTTCACTCTCATCATTTTTCCATATCACAAAAACTCAAATGTTAAAAACTGGCTGGAATTTGAAGCCTTAACTGATGTATTATAATTTGGATCACTATTTACTGCTTTGAGACCTATACAGCAATGTTAATGGTTCGACTCAAATGACTCATTTTGAAAATATATTGTTACAGATGTAGTGAGAAATTATTTTTCTTCGGAAAAACTCTGAGTTTTTATCGGAATACGATGACACCCGTACTGTTAATGAACGATCGTGTTACATGAGTGCCATTTTCATATCCATTAATATGAAGCACGAGAAATACGCACTTTTCCGAAAAATCACAAGCGTCAATAGCCTAATGGTTTAGGGTACGGCCTGCGAATCATAAGGTCGTGGGTTCGAATCCACCATTCGACTATTGCCGTGAACCATGTCCTAGCACAAGCTTAAGCTAATGGTTAACAAGATTGTTAGTAAATTTGTGAAAAAAAAATTATTGCTAGCTTTCTCACTATTTCTATACAGGGACGAACAGTATACATCAGTTTAAAGTTATTGATTGCAATTAGTTGACTAAAACTCCAGGGGCTTGCGATTACGGCCGCCGCATAAATCAGCAGATATCATCGGAGCAACCGAGGCTAACGTATTGCAGGGTGCGTCTAAGTTATTACCATGTTTAAGTACAACGTACACTTGATCGCCACAGTCTAGAAATTTCAGAGTGACATGTAACGTATTAACTGCATGGCTATCATAACAAACAGCGTTATAGCGTTGGATTAATCCAACAAGAAAAAAGCAATATAACGCAGTGAAATTATAGGCATCGAGGACCTCGCTCACTAGGCGAAACGCAGAAGTAACTCCGGTAAGTATAGCTCCCGTTCATGTAGGTATTCTGTAAGAAAATTTATGTTGCACGAATAAGTCAAGCCACAATGGAAACTTCACCTAAAGACCAAATAAGCAGCGCCTTAATACTGTCAAAATTCACTATGTGATTCTTCCTTAGAAACTTAGAACAGTCTTATATCTTCCTATGATTTATTTTGTGAAATTTATTATAACTTTTCAAAAGAGTTTTTTTTTAATTTTCTTTGACTTATATTTCGATTAGATTGGCCACTAGATACACATGCATACAAGCAAAAAAAAAATCGACTTTAGATGGAATCCAACGTTAAAAGCTATTTCGTGGAAGCGCCTTTATTGTATTTCCTAATTATCGTAGGAATATTACGAAATAGGATTAATCTGAAACTAACCAACATCTCATCAAACTACTCTACATCCTTTGCAATAAAAAAAATTATTAATCAAAATCGCTTGGCGTGGTATTGAGTTATTCGTCCATATAATAAAAAAGAATCATCAAAAAGACCAATTTATTTCTCTCCTCTTTTTGGAAATCGGTTGAAAAAATTCATTTTCAAATTCTGTTGTGTGTGGTCCTTATCAAGAAGCGAACGTCCCAGCGACCTTTTTGGCATTGATTTTATGTGGCAGCTGTAAACCGCTTACGTCAGCGTTTAACGTTCACCCGAAACCGCTGATTGTGACTCGGCCATAAAATAATGTAATTAGTTGCCTTTAGAACTCGATTGCCGGTCAACGAACTTAGTAGAATGTAAGTTAGGCTAAACATATTCCGGGAAAATGTCGATGCTAGGATTAGAATTAATTTTCTGTAATTAATTTTGGCTGTGAATTCTTTGAAAGTAGGTAGAAAAAATATATTTGAATATCGCAATTTAAGAATTCGATATCACGTAAAGATTTTAATTAAATCTTAATTATTTTGTCCTGATTGCCGTCCTCAGCACGAAGGCTACATTACTAAGACGCAACGCGACAACGCAACTTTGACCAATAAATAAAAGCGGGCCGTTCACCTGGTGATGTGTTCGGTCGTCCATGATCCCCCGCTACTAATGGATGTTGACGTTGCTGGTATAGGAAATGGGAGGAGCTATTTGCGAGCTAGGCAATCTTTTCCACTTAAAGGTAAATTATATTTTTTTTAAGTTACACTTCTCTACGCACATTTGACTTGCAGAGTTTTACTTCAGCCTTGTGGTCTAAAGCACACTTCTATTTATTTGTATTTTTTAACTGTAATACACGATTGATTTAAAATGCCTCCTGCCTGAAATTAAATCTTTTTAATTTAAAAATAAATTTGTTCACGTTCAGGCAATAAAAACGCATCGCTTCAACAAGTTCCCGTTCAAATTGCGGACTAATTCGGCCATTTTGTTACTTTAAGTGATGGCAGCCATCTTGATAGGATTTATTTGTACAATTAGTTTTGTAATCTGTTAATCTCTTTTATTGTTTAGAGTTACGATTTTAATTTGTGTACGTAATTGCCTAGTCTCCGAGGCTGCTATTTGCCAGTGACGTTTTATTTTGAACCCGATTACAATCATATGAATTAAAAAACAGTTAAAGTTACAGCCTTTATATTTATATTTATATATATATATATAAATATATATCCTATTGTTGGGCGTAGGCCTTCTTTGTAAAGGTGTAGTTACACGCCACGCGTCCCTAGTGCGGATTGACAGACTTTACATGTCTTAAAAATTTTCTATCACTTATCGGTTTCCTCACAATGTTTTCCTTCACCGCCGAGCGCGTGGTAAATCATCACATATAATTGCAACAACTAATGTATTGGTGCCGGCAATAGAGCTCGGGTTGCTAGTGTACTTTGCAAGGCAACCACGCGGACACTGAGTTACCACGGCTCATATCATTTTAATTATCATTCCATTATTACCAAATACGTCAAATACTAACACACACGTGATTGGCCTGCCAGTGGTACGCCACCGCTAAGCCACTGTGCCACCAATGAACTACTACTACTAAAACGAGCAAACACACTATGATGTCAATGGACGCTCACGATTTTGTATAATTGACTTAACCCACTTGGCTGGTGAATGCGCTCATTCTCTATTACGTTTGGGAAGTCGTAAGTTTGATGAATATCGGGTAGCGTCACTGCCTCTCTCTCTATCTCTCTTCCTCCACATGGTGGTGGCGTCAGCGTTACTGATTTTCGCTTTCCACTACGCTCTGCCCCGATATCGTATTGGAAAATCTTGCACTCCCTCAAGTCTTTGAACACTAGTCTCCCACCTTGGCTCTTCGACCGATGAGAGAAAGCTGTAGCGCCAGGCTTGCTACCATCACTGCCTTTGGTTACCTTAAGCAATATTTGTGTGTACACAACCCTGATGAGCGTGTATTTGTATATAACAATGTGTCAAAAAAGCGAGAGCGTTGTACTAAGACTATAAAACGGAAACCCGCTATCTCTGCAATCCTCTTTGGGTCACGATTGTGCTTTTTGTAGCCTTTACTAGGTCATCGTCATAAATTAAAAAAAAAACACCTGAAAATGTATGCAATTTGTAGAAAGGTCAACTTCATTAGTTAGAGAGGTAGGACGTGCCGCGGTTGGCAATTTCTTTCGTTAACGATTCCATAATAACGGAACCCACATCGGGTTCCGAATTTAATAAACTTAAGGTATGAATGAATTTTTGATGTTATCTAATGCATCGAGTGGTGAATTTACGCTGTATGACAGTCTATCTTTCTAAATTGGTGACGCGTCGCCATGCGCTAGTGCTTATACTACTCTCTTCCCACTCAACTGTTGTATCTTTGTTTTACCTTATTATCGTATTAATATTACGAAATAAAGTTAGTCAAAACCTAACCAAACTCTCAGCAACCTACCCTTAAAGTATCCTATCCTATAAAAATTAATCATCGAAATCGTTTTGCGTGTTATTGAGCTATTCGTCCATTTGTCGCGCACATACTTAATGCAAATTTTAGACTTATATGGTTTTCTCATGGATGTCATCATCAGAATTGGACCAAATTGAAATGGAACACTGCCACACTGGAAGTGAACTTTCAAACAAAAAAGAATCATCAAAATCGATTCACCCAGTCGAAGGTTATGAGATAACAAACATAAAAACATTCAGACGAATTGAGAACCTCCTTCTTTTTTAAAGTCGGTTGAAAAATGACGGCGCTACAAGTGTACAAACATGAAAACACAAACTAAGTAAGAATTTCCTTTTGAAGTGGGTTAAAACAATGTCACAACACTGCACTCTTTAGTAACACAAATTCGATCGGTCCCCTCGCCCGCACGAATACCCAGCCCCCCTGGCGCCACACACCTGTGCGCTCCCCCAACATCCCGCTGTCGGTCACGCCCTCGCCCGGTTAACGGGAAGCAGGATTACCCCACAACTTCCTTAAATTGATACACGAAGGTGACACCATTAGAGCATGATACCGCATGTTGTATCAATTCGTGGCGGCGTTCACCGCTCGGAAAACTGATAGTTAAAAAGTTAAGTACATTATACAAGTTAAGGACATTATACAAGTTAAGTACTGTACTTAAAAGTAAATTACTTATTAAACAAGTATACTTACGTGTAAAAACAAAAGCCGACTTCCAATCGAATAAAACGTTAAACGCTATTACGCGCGGACGCCCTCTTTGTGTTACCGAATTATCGTAGGAATATTACGAAATAGAGTTCATCAGAACCACACTTAGCGGCCATCAAGCTACCCTTGCTATCAAAATGGATCTGCGAAACCGGTTGGCGTGATATTGAGTCATTTGTTCATATGTGGCGTACATACTTGATTTGATGCTAATTTAAGACATATATACTTCTCTCATGGATGCTAAATTTAAATGGGAACACACTGGAAGCACCAACTTTCAAATATAAAAAGAACAACAAAATCGGTTGACCCAGTCGTAAGTTGTGAGGTAATAAACACAATGGTAATAATAACTTGTGGGTAAAGTCATTGGTAGTGCAGCTACATATTTTAACGTCTTATTTTATAATTTCAATTGTATTATTGTTTATTGTTCAAAATAAAGAGAAAAAAATTTTTTTTTCCCTTCAGGTTTGCGTGGTAGAGATCTCTCATAGCGATATTATTAAAGAATTACAAGCGTCACATGTAACCACACCCTGCTCACCCCGTATTCGTCATCATAAGCCGTAGTGTTCAACCCGTGCATGTGGAAGGAATCTAAGTAAATTGTAAATACATCTGCATAATTATGACACATATCGCGTGCCGACCGTCTGTCACTTAGTTGTATTGTAATCATAGTTATGTGATTTGCATTCGTAACATAGATACCTCGCCCGCACGTCCATATTTTGAGGTTAGGATCAATGGTTCTTTAACCGACTTCAAAAAAGGAGGAGGTTCTCAATTTGTCTGTATGTTTTTTTTTTATATTTGTCATCTCATAACTTTGGACTGGACGATTTTGATGATTCTTTTTGTTTGATAGCTGGTGGTTCCCGTGTGGTCCCATTTCAATTTGATCCAATTCTGGCAATGGCATCGATGAGAAAACCGTACAAGTGTTAAATATGCATCAGTTATGTGCACCACATAATAATAACTCAATATCACGCTAACTAAGAGTAGTTTGCTGAATGTGATATTTATACGATAATTAGTAAATAAACGAGGGCGTTCGCGTAATAGCTCTTGATTCGATTTGAAGTCGGTTTTTGTTTTTATTCGTAAATATACTTGTCTCAGACATGTAGGTTTCCTCACGATTCACCGCCGAGTGTGTGGTTAATCAGCACATAAAATTGCAACAACAAATTTACTGGTGTCGGCACCGGGAATAGAACTCGGGTTGCGAGCTTACTATGCGACTTGAGGCAATCGCCGGGACACTGAGATGCCATGACTATGTGGACGCTGGAAAGCAAAAACGTAGTAAGTGACACACATATGGCCATTTTCATTTTTTTACGTCGTTTGAATCAGAAAAAAAAGACGAGTCGAATGATATATGACTTGCAACAATTAGATAAAAAATAGCGAAAATAGGATTTTCAAGATTGACACTTTTATTTTATTTTTGTACCGTAAAACGATTTTCTTTTAGGAAAATTTTAGGTTAATGCCGTAGTACAATACTTATTCAGCATAAAATAATAAATATTGTGACCAAAAACGAAAGAGTTTTTTAAGAAGTTAAAATGTTTTTCGGCTTTGGTGAACTATTTCATTTTTGTGGGTTACTACGTTTTTGTTTTCCAGCGTCGATATTATTAACATGTTGTTGATATTTTATGTCGTCTAAACAGGAAATGCGTCGAAAAAGAGCTGGATTGCGTGGCGATAGGTAGCAGACTAAGGGGCCCGATGGGGACGCGGCCACCGGCCAATTTCTGGTCGCAGTTCTGGGCGACGGTCATCCGAAGCCTGTTACTCAAGAAGCGGGACACCAGGAAAACCCTTGCTGTGAGTTACACACTCTTTTAGGCTCTAGAAACACTAAGACAACAACATTGCGTAACACCAATGTCTGATTAATTTAAACATTGTGTTGAATCATAAAACCTTAACCTAATGTTAAACCAATTGTAGGCCATGGCTTTCAGAGGCTTTAGCCTCTTTAGGGGTAAACAGAGATAACAATTGTTATTCAAAGAGTTTATTATAGTCATGTTGTATATCTTTGAAATTATTTGATTGTAAACTGTTTTTTTTTTCATTCGTAATGAAACTTTAATGAAATCCGTTGAAAGGTTTCTAGAAGTGATGGATAAATCATATAAATGTAATCTGATTAAGTTAATTTTATTAGGTCGTCAGTATCCAATTGGAAACAGTAAACAACAATCCCTGTGTGCAGCACGTGCAGTGTTAGCGACAATTACTCGTATTCATTGAATTATTGTTAACTTTTACCGTCTGTCGATCCAATAGTTTCTTAGCGTGAAGCTTTTATCTGAGGCACATTTTAGAACTTCACCATGGCATCGGAGAACAACAAACAATTAATTTACAATAACGTCAATCGTCAGTCAGTCACAGCCTTTATATATATGATATATATGTCCCACTGCTGGGCGTACGCCTACTTCCTACTTCGTAAAGAGAGTATAAAGGCCTAGTCCGCCACGCACACCTAGTGCGGATTGACAGAATTTATAAAAAGACAAAGACATGTAGGTTCCCCCTCACGATGTTTTCCTTCACCGCCGCGCGCGTGGTTAATCAGCACATAAAATTTCAACAACTTTGTTGGTACCTGCATCGGGGATCAAATTCGGGTTACTAGCGTACCATGCCCAGACACTGAGCAACCACGGTTCTTTAATTATCAATATAATATAAATAAATATATCTTTCATTATGAATTCGTTGATAAACAATTTCATTCGTTTTTTTAATATATATTAATATGCTGTATGTATTATATTAACAGTGTTTTAAAAATCAGGAGGTGCTTGTCCCTTTGTACTGCCTGGGCGTGCTGATCTTCATAAAAATACTAGTGCCGAACCCCAACTTCCCGGAGGTGACCAAACCAGGCCGGCTATTACGCATACAGCACGACGCCTTCCCTGAGAACCATTCGGTCGCCGTGGTGGCTGACTGGGCCACTGCCAATGGAACCGTGGTAAGATTTGTCACGTTCAAATCCATTTTTAAATTACATTTATACTCCTTCAGTATGGACTCTGTGGTTCTCATGGCAGGCCACGGTAAACGGAGCTTCCTTCGCTAACACATCTCGAAATCGGTCTCTAAAAGTAATATCTAGAGAAGCAAATAGTTTTTTGTACAAGTATATTTACGAGTACCTACTTCAAATCGAATCAAACGTTATTAGGCCCTCTTTGTGTTACCGAACTATCGTAGTCATATTACGAAATAGAATTAATCAGAACCGAACTCTTATCAAACTACCCTTGAAGTACATTCTATCCACTAAAATATAAATAGTCGATATTGGTTATCGTTATTATGTTTTAATAATAATTCTTGCTTCACGTCAATAGTCGAATCAAAATATATAAAAATATTGAAAACTCGCTTTGAAGCTACGACCTTATGTTTTGCACACTATGCTCTAAATCGACCGATGACCTAACATTCTTCATTACTAACATTCTTGTTGACCATTCAAACAAAGCTTAAGCTTATGCTAGGAAGCTAAGAGATTGTTCACGTCAATAGTCAAATTGTGGATTCAAACCATACCTTAACCATTAGGCTAATGATGCTTTAAAGGATAACGGAACTAAGTAACTGTAACTGTTTCCTAGTTGGAGAAATTTTTGAGATAAAGAGATTTAATTTAATTTCACGAGTTATGGTGAGTCCCATAAGGACATTCTTTTCGAGTTATGGAGGTTTTGACTTATCGAACTTCGAGTACAGGAGATACTAGACATTTTATTTATTGGCATCATAATATTTAAGCACATTACAAACAAAATATAACACACATTAAAAAGATAGAATACAATTAAAAGAAGGAATGGACAAATTGGACACAGTCTCATTATGTCCTGTCGCAAGGCTGCCACAGCGTTGATTTTCAGCGGTGCCCAGGACTAGCCAATATGCGCACGAAATACATGGTATTTATACAGTCTAATAACTATACTACGGCCGTTCAGAGAATGCGTTCCTGACATGTCGCGATTGAACTGACGACGTAACTTTGTAATGGCGTTGCAGTTACGATTAAAATATTTTTGCTGGTTGTTTACCGTTTTAACAATTGATGAGCATTAAAACAACATTATTATATCAATAACCAATGAATGTTATAATTTTGTGTCAAACTGAGTGTCAAATAACTTGGTAAACATTTTTTTTTTAAATCTATACTGCGCTGTTACAAGGTTATGTCAGCGCTTTATATTTGTAGTGCTGTGCTAACAATAACAGGCAATAATAGTATCGTAATCTGTTCATATACAGTTGTACGTTATAAAATAATACGTTTTGTATTTCTTTTTAAGAATTTGAAAATAATGGACTATAAGATAACTTTTATGAAATATAAAAATAAAACTACGACCAAACCGAACGCGCGAATGAAAGTAGTATTTTTATATTTAGGTTGAAAATGGTAACCCCAAATAGCGTTACTAGCATTTTTTTACTTAGATTAAAAATGGTAACCCCAAATGGCGTTAAATTTTAAATGATTTCGCCAATTTAAAACGAAAATAATCTTAAAAATATTTCATTTTGGAGGAACGGTAACGAACTCAGTGTTATGTTGTGCCCATCACTAGTCGTGACTAACTGATAGGTGTCAGGAACGCATTCCCTGAACGGCCGAACTATAATATACAATACAATAAATGTTATAGATGTACATAATATTTTAATAAATAAATATATTATTAAATTAAATTTATAAAGTTTATATTAAAAATATACATTATTCCTATAAAGCACATTTTTTCTGTCAGCGTTATCTATAGTCTCCAAATTTGCACAGTAGCCGAGATCGAACTTGGGCTGAGGCCGTTACTCTCGACACGGTAAGTGCTCGTCTCAAGGGTGCTCCGCTGAACTGCGGCTCGGTCAGTAGTTGGTGTGAATATCTTTATCTTTTTAACCGACATCAATAATGTAGGAGGTTATCATTTCTTGTGTATTTTTTTAAAAAAAATTCACTCATAGCGCCCTCCTTTATATCGGTTTCCTTTCAATAATGTCCCATATAACAGGGTACTTCTACAAATCGTATGGGTTTGCTTGCCGACTGAGACATTAATAGGTTTATGACAATCTAAAACTAAGTAAGTACTTAACGACAACGAGCTCGAATGTGGAAGAAGAAAGATAATATAGACCAGTGGTGGGCAAACTACGGCCCGCGGGCCAGATCTGGCCCGTTAAAGCGTAATTTTTTTTTGTTTTATATATATCAGTAGTGTTTATAAGGTTTAAAACCTTTAAAAATTCTCGGTTTGTTTAAAAAAATTATAAAGTCGTAAATTTTTACGTAAAAAGCCAAAAAAATAATTGCCATCAACAATTTGTGTAATTTGTTTAATTAGCTTTAAATTATTTTGTTAAGTAGATTTTATAAATATTTTTTTCGGTCAATTTTTGGCCCCTTTTAAAGTATTTTTTAAAATTTGCGGCCCGCCAACCAAAAAGTTTGCACACCACTGATATAGACGAAAGTTATTTGTAATATAACTGTGATATTTCGGAAATACAAGTATATTTACGAGTAAAAATGATAATCTACCTCAAATCGAATCAAAGGTTAAACGGACGGCCTCTTTTGTATTTCCGAATTATCCTAGACATATGAAATATAATTAGATCGTAACCAAACTCCCTTCAAATTACCCTTAAAGTATATCCTTTCCAATTAAAAAAGAATTATTGAAATCGGTTGCGGAGTGATATTGAGTTATTTCGTTGTCGCTCAAATATTAATTGAAAATTTAAGACATATATTTTTCTCGTGGATCAGAATTGGACCAAATTAAACAACCACACAAAGCCCCAGCGTTCAAATAAAAAAATCATCAAAATCGCTTCACCCAGTCAAATATTCAATCCGAACGAAGCGCTTTGCTTCGTCTTTCATTATTCGTACAGCAAAGAACTGGAATAGTTTGCCCGCATCTGTCTTTCCCTCCGATTACAATGTGGGTATTTTCAAGAGTAGAGTGAATAAGCATTTACTGAGCTAGTGCGCTTTACCATCCAGGACTGCATTTCCACTTAACATCAGGTGAAATGAAAGCACGTGCTTAGAAAGTATAAAAAAAAATGTTACGTTAAACATAACGAAAAAAACATACAGACGAATTGTGAACCTTCTTTAACATTTAGATATTATTAAGAAATCGTTTATTAAGACATCATGTTCGTAGGGTTTCCTTGACGAGATCAACGAGCTCCTGATGGAGTCCGGCCAGCATGCGATACGATGGGTGCGGTACAACAACGTCACGGAGCTCAACGCCGCGTACCACCTCAACGCGCGCCACTTCCCCATCACCGTCATCTTCCACACCGACCCCAGCACATTCGGAGAACCGCTCAGGTATGTTCTCATGAACTAAAGGTAAAACACAGCGACATTGGTTTCTTTGAAAAGAGGACATGAGCGTATATGAGGTGGTGGGGTAGGATCTTTACAGTACGATGTTGGTACCTTCAAGAAACGAGCCTACTCCTACCTCAAAGGCCGACAACGTACCTATAGCTGGGCTAAGCTCGGGGTATCCACGAGATCTTACCATTATTAAGTAGACAATATCAGAAAACATAGGAGTTATTGTGTATATCTGTGTGTGTGTATTTGTACATACAAGCAATTATTTTTGAAGCGGTAATTTTAAAATACATTCTGCGAATCGTAAGGTAATAGTAGGTCGAATCCTAAGCTTATTTGGAATGGTAAACAAGAATGTTAGTAATATTTATGACTTTTTTTAAAGTTATTAAGGTATTTTGTTACCAACAAATTGTATTGAGTTATCCGAAATAAATATTTATTTACCAAATGCGTATTGAAAGGTATAAAATGTTTCTAAATTACAGATACACAATACGTACCAACCCATCCCACGTCAGCACTCCCTCCACGAGAACGTTGAACACGTCGCCAGTGAAGTGCCGCGAGTGGACGGCCCTGAAGGACTGGTCCACTGACTGGTCCCGAGGGGGTCAACTCATCCCCCTCTCCAAGGTGCACGGAGAGGACACGTGCCCCGTGCTAAAGTATTACTATTCCGGTTTCTTGGCGCTGCAGACCCTAATAGATTACGTTAAGATCAAGGTCGGTGTACATTGAATACTATGACACCTTTTCACAGCGAGCATTCATATACACCAGTGGTGTCAAAACTGGCCCGTTAAAACATTTCATCCGGCCCGCTAAGAGTTTTTTGAGTTAATAATTTTGATGTGTTGCAAATGGTATTATAAATTGTTCTATTTGTATTTATATCAGTAATCTTTATATGGTTTAAAACTTTTAAAAATTCTTATAACTTCGTAAATTTTTACGTATAAATCCAAAATAAATTGCCACCAGTAATTTGCTAAATTAGCCTTTAATTTTTTTGTTAAATAGGTTTTTGAAATCAAAAGATATTTTTCGGTGTAATTTTGGCCCATTTAAACTTTTTTTTTGTACAATTTGTGGCCCGCCAACCAAAAAGTTTGCCACCACTGATATACACTCTCAAACTATTTTAAAGGTTAAATAGAATGTTAGTAAGCTTCTTAAAAAATTTATAGCCCTCTTGACACAAACGAGTGTGCTTTAGACCTCACTATTGCAGTAAAACTTCCTTACACATCGATCTATATGAATGCATACATGTATGTTTATTCATAATATGTACAGTATATACACAAGTTCGTTTTTTTTGGTATTTGTTCGAATATTGTATGGAAAAGTAGTAAGAAAATGTGGAAGGTATTAAATCATTTTGGAATACTGAATAGTAACGATTTGAAATTATGCCGCTATAGTTACAAGACATTTTTTACAGCACGTGTCAAAGTCAGATGATTGTCATTTAGTTCCAAAAATTTAAGGAATAGTCAAAACAATTTTTTTAATGTTATTATAACGTGTCTGTTTAAATGTCATTTGTGTTTTATCGTATTTGTGTTCGATAGCGCAGTTATGTGCGCTTCAAGTTAAAAATAAGCGTCGCCAAAAGTAGACTTTAGTAGTACTTTTTTATTTTTTTTTATTTACGTGTGTGACAAAATGCTAACGAAACGCACACCCCGGTGCGCCACATGGGCCGACACCGGTGTAGTGTCGGACTCCAACCGGCTAAAAGTCCGTACCGTATTTCATCACGTTCGACATTATGTACGAGGGTCACGGGATACCATCGTACAGTTCTTCCGCAACCCCCGGTCGCTGTCCGGATCGCACGGGACCACCTCATAATAGTACTTAATAATATCTTAAGAGGTCTGATTTTGTCAGTTTTCAGTAAAATACTTATACCAAAAAAAATACATAGATTTTTTTTATTATTTTTGTCATACAGTCACCTACCGTTACTCGCCGTTGAGTTACGTGACACCTGAAGTATATCGCATAGTATCTATACAACATTACGATATTTTATATCGATATATTTTTTGCATGAACATCCTTACTAGCATATCTGCCTTTACGAGGGCAAGGACGGATTTTGATACTAGCTATTAAAAAATTCGCTTTTGGTAAATTAATACACAAAAGTACGGGCACCATTTTATTAGCAGAGCAGAAGTGAGTCGGCACAAGAAGTGGACAAACTATTTATATATACTCAACACTTCTCCGACTAAATCCCCATAGTGTTCCTCTCGATGCCTTCCGTTGGAACTACGGGAACGCTTTAGTTACCTAACATTACATCAAATCTGTAGCTGCGGTGGCGTTAAAATGTAATTACGGTATAAGATATATCAAATATATAAACAAATTTCATTTTAGCTTGACACCGGATCGCCACTCCCACCGCCAAAAGTTGAAATTCGCCAGTTCCCCAAACGCCAACACACCGGAGACTGGCTAGTCATCTTCCGCGTCATCATGCCAATGTACATGGTGATGACATTATCACAGTTCATCACCTACTTACTTATGTTCGTCGTGGGAGAGAAGGAGAAGAAGATAAGAGAGGGCATGAGAATCATGGGCTTGAAAGATTCTGTTTATTGGTAAATATACTTTTGACACGTTAAAGAAATTAATAGTCTATATTAATAATTGGGAAGAGGGTTGTTGCCTTTAACTGCAATATATAATATCTGACATAAGGCTATTAGCACCATCACCATTGCCACCATCGGTCCCCAAGACGACGCACTGCTATATTTCATTATTTTGTTGTGAACATCCCTCAAACCCGAACGAAGCGATTTGCCGCGTCTATCATTATTCGTACAGCAAAGGACTGGAATAATTTTCTCACGTCTGTCTTACCCCCGATTACAATGTGAATGTTTTCTAAAGATGAGTGAATAGGCATTTACTAAGCTAGTGCGTCTTACCGTCCAGGTTTGCATTTCCACTTAACAACAGGGGATTGTGGTTAACCACTTGGTTTGTAAGCATAGAAATACATCTTTCATATTTTATTTGTTTTTCAGGGCTTCCTGGTTCCTTATATATGGAGTGTTCGTTACCATATTGTCCATATTCAGTACTGTGCTGCTATTCACGTTGGGAGTAAGTCTTTACTGTTCACCTAATACGGTCTAGATTTTGCTTTATTTTATTTAATGATTAAATATTTAATAGAACTCTCACAATATATTAAATTAGTCCTTTTCTCTCCGTTTTCGTCCAAAAAAAACAAAGAAAACGTACTTACGCTTGCAATTTTTCCATTCAAATCAGTGCTAAAGTAACAATTAGGCCATCACTGTTTTCAAAATGTAACGCTCATGTTAATATAATAAGTCGTAATGATATTACAAAAACTTTCTCACAGGTATTCCAGCACTCCTCCTATATCCTCATCTTCCTCCTGATGCTGCTATTTGGGTTCACTATTATCACCTTCGGATTTATGTTGACTCCGTTCTTCGATAGCGCCAGAGTAAGTGACCAATGCGATCGTATTTATTACGAGTTAACTTAACTAGCAACTCGAGTCCGATCCACGGTGCCTGCACCAATAAATTTGTTGTTGCAATTTTATGTGTTGATTTACCACGAGTTCGGCAGTGAAGGAAAACATCGTGAGGAAACCTACATGTCTTAAAAAAAATTCTAAGACATTTGAATTCTGCCAATCCGCAGTAGGGTCGCGTGGCGGACTACGCTCTTATACTCTTTTTACAGAGAAGGCCTGCGCCCAACAGTGGGACATTTATAAATGTTGTAACTAAACTAATTGTGAGAGAGTGAAATTGTTTGCCCATATAATGCATAAAAGTTTTTTCTAACAAGAAATAAAACTTGTTTCAATTATTTGCAATAACTGCAAAACTCCCATCATTAGTGGAATCGATTTTTTGCGCATTGGAAGTGAAAAATCAGGAATTCGCTACAACAAGCCGACCGGGATTTATAGCCTGTCCTTCAGGGGTCTGCTAATTTTTGTCAAAATGAACGTTCATCGGTCTTTTTTTTTTTTTGGACGAACTATCACAGTTGGCACAGAGAAGCTGGCCTTTACTGCTTCACCGGATTTGAGAGGTGGCATAGCTCTTAGGTCGCTTAGCCTGAACCTCTAATTCATCGGTCGATTTATGTTAGCTTTAGTAGTCTACTGGTTAAGAATAAAAAAATCGTGACACTGTGGTTTACGTAAGATAACCATTAGCACGCCATTTGTGTGATTTATTCGCATTTTGACTTATTTGGTAGTCTCATACATACACACACACACAGACAATGGGTGCCCCAGGATTACCGCCTTCTTTGTCCGATCCTTGATCGAGCCATCTTATTATTACATACTGTTTCTAGCCTTTTACGGTAGTATGCTAATATTTTGACATTACTTTAGTCCGTTGGCGTTGGCCCAGAGGACCCCGAGTCTGCTATTTGCCACTCCATCATTACCAAATACATCGAATATTTTATCCGTGAAATAGCAACCAACCAAGTCGTGGTATGGTCCTCGCGAGCGCCCTCAAACCGGAATGTTTAGGCGTAACATAGTAACCAGAACTATGCCACCCCTCAATCCGGTGAACCAGTCAAGTTCAGCTTCTCTGGCCAATCTGTGTAGTTCGTCGTATAAAAAAACATCAAATATATACACACAATTGGCGTGCCAGCGGTACGTGGCATGGTTTACCGATTGAACCATAGTGACACTAATTAAAGATTGCTAAAACTAGCAATTATCGACCACTGTGATGACAATGAACGTTCACTTTGTACACAATTGGTTTAGCAGACTCTGGACGCAGATTGGTCGTCGCAGGGCTTAGCTTCTACTTTTCGTTATATGCTTTATTTGCGTATATTTTGTGTATTAATAAACATTTGTCACCACCAGACCGCTGGCATCGTCGGCAGCTTCGCGGTGAACCTGATGAGTTGGCTGTACTTCATCCAGGTGTTCGTGTCCAACGCGGACTCACTCGCCTTCTGGTTCGTCTCACTCATCAGCTCCAGCTGTTATGCACTCGCCATGGATAAGGTAACACCAACACACAAACCTTAAGGTTTTTATTAATTCGTAATCGTACCCAGAGACAAATTACGCACTAAATGGGAAGACTTTTTGTCGTTGTGTCGTTGAAAGTAATAGACATCGTATTATATTACCTTACACTTCGGCTAAGTTTAACTTATTTCATAAGATTTAGTTTTTGTCAATGAATGTTAATTTCCAGGCACTAGTCCTGGACATGGCGGGCGGAGGCGTGACGTGGGACAACCTGTGGAACGGCCCAGGCGTGCCGTTTGGAGGCAGCCTCATCATGATGGCAGTCGACACGGTGCTGTATGCCCTCGTCGCTTACTGGTTGGACGCTGTTCTTCCCAGTGAGTTACAGCATTATTGACTGCCAGTACGAAATAAAACAAATTTACGCTTATGAACTAAAAAAGTTAAACGCGGCAGGTCCGTCGTTGCCTTAGCACTGCGAGGGTGCTGCAGGCCACCGCGGGGATTTTAGTGTGTAAGAGCATCACTCTAAGGGAGGTTAATACCTCCCCCCTGTGCCCTCGCAGTGCAAGGCGTCAGGGGCCAGCCGATGTCGCCTTCTTCCTCCAAAGACTTTAGTTGCCTTCTACGGCAGGCAGGGGAAACCGTAGTCTTATTCTATCAATCGGAGATTCCCCCGTCGACAAAAAGGCGTTGGGAACCCGTAGATAGACCGACAGATCGAGTATATTGCATATGTTCCACAGCGAATGAACTGATAAATGGCTTCGGTTCCCATAACGCTACACTATTATGTTACCACCATTTTATACTTCACTAACATTCAAACATCCACGGGAACTATGCTTATGTTTTATGTATGTGGACATTATTGTCAACCAATAACATATTTCTAGGCGAGTACGGCATCAAACAGAAGCCATGGTTCTGCTTACTCCCTTCGTACTGGGGCGGCGGACGGAGGGGCCGGGTCTCTGCTGTTCACTTCCACTCTAATGGTGATGCTGCTCACAATAAGGACATCGAACCAGTTCCCAGGTACGATTGTAGGAAAAATTACACAAAGTATATTTACAAGTAAAAACAAAAAACGACTTCGGTATAATTAATATTATATTGTTTGTTTTTAACATATTAAGTAGTATTATACCTGTTAAAAATATTTATATTTATATAAATTAAAACATACATGACATGACTATTGACTGTTTTATCAATTTGTTGCTAAGCAACACCATTACATCTCTCTTCTTATATAAAAAACCAAACAAACTAAACCCTATCTTCTTTAACTTTTTTTAACTAATATAATACTTAAATTTAATTAAAAAATTTCATATATTAAATATATTTGGAGGCCTTACAAGTCGCCCACTTCTAGTGACATACGAGTAAGACGGACCTCCAGATATGCCTACATCTTGTCTAACTCTAAGTTCATCTCTGTTTTCGAACCCATTATTGTTTCCTGACCATACTCGAGTAACTGGGTCATGTTTTTGTTTTAAAATTTGCGATCGATTTCTACGGTACGATCGACCGTTGTCTGTTTCAACCCAGTGGGAGCTAGCTCCGCGCGCTAAGTCTTTCACTTTTGCTTTAATCCAAATTTTTACATTTTTATAATGCGTTAGACCACACCTGACACCATGTTATAAATATTTATATAAATATAATATATTTATATAAATTAAAACATACATGACATGACTATTGATTGTGTTATTAATTTGTTGCTAAGCAACACCATTACAATACTATTATAATATAATATTAATATACTAAACAGCTGTCACAACTGACAAACAAACGGAAGGTTTTCATTGTATTGTGTAACATTATAAAACCGACTTCAATATAATATTAATTATATTTAAGTCGGTATGTAATTAATTATCTCATCAAACTACCCTTGAAGTACATGCTTCCATTATAAAATAAATCATCAAAATTGTTTGACGTGATATTGACTTATTGATCCATTTATGGCGCACATACTCAATCCATATTTAAGACTTATATGGTTTTCTCATGTATGGACCACCCGGGAAGACCAGCATTCAAATAAAAAGATTCATCAAAATTGGTTCACCCAGTCCAAAGTTGTGAGACAAAAGGTTCTCAACCTTCTCCTTTTTTGAAGTCGGTTAACCAATTTCTTTTTTAGTTCCAATTGTATTCTTTACAAAATTTACCCTTACTTTTTTGATTTAAAATTAAATCACATCACAATAAAGCATATCACAATATGCTTTTAATTAAATTTTCAGGGAACTGGCTGAAAAGGAGGCCATCAGGATAGTCGGTCTTCAGAAGAGCTTCCGCCACTGCCGTAAGCCAGAGATCAAAGCCATCGACGGCATTGACCTGAGCATCTACGAAGGTCAGATCACCGCTGTGCTGGGTCATAATGGAGCCGGAAAGTCCACGCTGTTCAATATTCTAACTGGACTAACGGCGCCCACTGCTGGGACTGCATATGTCTATGGATTGGATGTAAGGTATGTTGAAAGTTTAGTTTTAGCTAATTAGGCGCTGACTATAGTATATATATAGTATATTGTATATATACATGGGGCAAACGACTGAGTCGTGGTTACACCTCACCAGTGGCCCTTTGTATCGAATTATAGTCACCTTTCAGTCCGGTGAAGAAGTCTCTCTGGTCGACATACATAGAAAAAATCTATTAAACTAATGGCCATTCAGAAATAAAATACAAAAAAATAAGTACTACCAATGATATGATTTTTTAAATATTAATCGGTGCTTTTGTTACCATATTGTACAGTTTTGTACACCGCGAGCACAAATTAAAGAATTCTATCGATTTTTTATTGTTATTGTAATCTACGTATCCAATAAATAGTATGACTACTATTACAATGATTTTTGTTAAAACAATTTGAATGTTTGTTATTTTGCCAAAGTAAGCAGTTAAAGTTGCCTACGTAGCTCCAAAAATATACCAATTAATTGGAAATTTTATGCGCTTAAAGCCGATTACAAAATTGTATTATACATTATTGTCTCTAAAATAAATTATGAATTAACGCTATTTGTATAGAAAAGTTGTGAATATATTTACATAAAATGTAACTGATCATTGGAGTTCAAAGTCATTCTGAATGCAGTTAATATGTAGTTGTGGTATTTGTAGATGTTTGATCCTATCTGTTTCCTAGGGATCCTAACGACATGCACGAGATCCGTCAGATGATCGGCGTCTGCCCGCAGCAGGACGTACTCTTCGACTTGCTCTCCGTTAAGGAGCACCTGCAGTTCTTTGCTGCACTTAAGGTACGCTCATTCAAACAGATGTATAGTAAAACTGCACAAACAAAAATTATAATCTTAAAGTAACCATCAAAAAATACTAAATTCCCCTTCTCGCTAAGCTCGTCGATACACTCAAAAGTACTTGCCTTCTACAGTGGTAGAGATACATAAAAAAACGAATGTATGTAAGATATCGCCTAGTGCGGCAGTTGCGTGAGTGGCACGCTCCCGTTCTTGCCCGCCAAAACACAGCGCGTGTGGCATAGTCCCGTTACAGGAGTAAACTTTTTTTTAACAACAATTGGAAAATATTTCACTAGAAGTATTGTTCTAATTAAAAAACAAAGATATAATGTATTTATAGTTATTGTTATGATTCGTCATTATTGAGATTCAAAAATACTAGATAGACTTTAATAGAGACTAGATAGAATTTATAGAAGATAAACTTTAATGCACTTTTTTAGTACAAAACATTAAAAAAAATTGTGGTTTTACTCTACAATGATAGATAAATACCATAGAGAAATAGTAGCGAAAAGTATTTACCACGTAATATACAAAAATTTCAAAATGGCGACAGCCATACACAAGCATTTTTCTCTTACTCTCGAAGCAGGATTTTGCCACTTGAAGAGATATAAGATCTTTTAATTTTTAAATTATTAAGTATTATTATACTATTTAATAAGCTATTATATTATATAAGATAAGCGAACGGAAGATTTACATTGTTTTGTGGAACATTATATTAATAATAAATTCAAGTACCTTGACTTGGTTTACGAGGTGATCGCCGTGTGGAATGTAAATTCGATAGAAAACTGGACTCTGAGTGTTAATCTTAAAGTATTACAGCCAGTGTCTTGTTGTCTCGATAGATCGGAAGTTCACTAGAAGTTTTTTTTTTAAAAAGAAAGCTAGCAATATTTCTTATTTTTTTTTATTTTAGAAATATTACTAAATATCTTGATAACCATTCCAACTAAGCTCAAGCTTGTGCTAGGACATGATTCACGGCAATAGTCCAATGGTGGATTCGAACCCTTACGATTCGCAGGCAGTACCCTAAACCATTAGGCTATTGACGCTTATTGAACCGAATACCAGACATTATACCGTTATTTGTCTGGCATTTGGTTCAACCTATCAAAAAATTTAACCGACTTCAAGAAAGAAAGTTCACAATTCGCTTAATTTTGTTACTAATTAGAGTTTACACTAATGTGGTAAAATGAAAAGCTTATCCATTGATATCACTTGCAATTGTCTTTGAACAGGGCATTCCGTGTAAGCGGTTACCAGAGGAAACGCATAAGGCGATGTCAGAAGTGGGTCTACTGGAGCAAGCGGACGTCTTCTCGAAGCATCTATCCGGGGGACAGAAGAGGAAATTAAGCATAGCCATCGCATTCATTGGAGATCCTAAGGTATTTTTACGCTAATTTAATTTGTAAAGAAAGCTACAGCTTAAACCTATTCCTATTTTAACTGACTTAAAATAGGTTATAATTTTTAAATATTTGTACACTCATAACGCTGTTATTTATGAACTAAATATTTTGTTTTTGTTGGACCTTCGATTCCGGTGATATAACAGGGACCTCCTTAATCATATGGAAGAATGCTTGTTGGTTGTGATATTGGTAGATGGTTGATAATTGTTATGATAATCCAAGAGCAGATAAGTTTTTTTACGTGGGGAAATGTATGTGTATTTGGAAGCGTACGCGCTCTCCGGGGGAAGGGCGATAACCCACAGTGTATCTTTGGGTGTCTTTCGTTGTAACTATAACAACGCTTTCGCACAATACCGTTTTTTGTTAACTGGGAAAATCTTCAATAAGATATTCCCCTATTTCCTCCTTGAAGGCGTGGTTACGTGAGGTTCTTACTCAAACCTCCCGTGGTCCTCTGCGGTGCATTCCAAGGGTCTCCGGGATCTCCAGAGGAACGCACCGGAGCCCCTCTGCACTGTGCTCCCAGCACCCTCGCAGTGCTAAGGACACCGGACCATCAGTGTCACTATTGTCGCCCGTGGACCCAAATCCCATTTTAGTTGCCTTTTACGGCAGGCAGGGAATACCGTAGCCTTATTATATGTACTTAATATCATCAACTTTAAATTGGCAACACACTAGCAATGCATTTACTAGATGTGAAAATACCATCTGCACGCACGGCGTTATTAAATCAGAATTTCAAGCTTCGGTGACGTCTTTATTGCTCCAGATAATAATCCTGGACGAGCCTACCGCTGGTGTGGACCCGGTGTCGCGGCGTAAGACCTGGCGGATACTGCAGCGTGCGAAGAGGGGTAGAGTGCTGCTCCTCACCACGCACTTCATGGATGAAGCGGATATCCTCGGCGATAGGAAGGCAGTTATCAGTAAAGGGAAGGTGAGTACTCCACTTGTATATAGATAGATAAATCCTTTACTGCACCAAAGTATATGTACAAAGGCAAACTTACTGCTATTTAGCATTTTCTTCCAGCTAACGTTTAGTGGTTAAGAGCAGGCTAAGGGTAGTGCCGCTAAAAATAGCGTTTTAAAACTATTATATAGATAAATAATTATTCATTTTCATATATACACACTTAGGTACTTCAATATAAATATAATAATATACATATACATAGAATACATTAACGACAGTATATATACCAGTTTGTAATTTTTCATTGTTTGAGTAGAATGTATTCAGATATGCGATTTAAAAACATTAGTTGACAAAGCCTCCCTAATATCAAGCGGCAAATTATTCCATAGTTTTATAGGTGTACAGGTAAACGAATTGCCATCAAAATTCGTGTGATATCCGGGGAATGTTAGATATGTTATAGAAGGTTCGATCATTTGATCAAGAAAAAGTATATCGCATAAAGAAGAATAAGAAAAATGAACTTTTTTCTGTAAAAAGCCAATTCATATCTTAATGTTACCAGTTTACTTAATTTAATTTTTACTATAAGCAACAAAGTTGGCAACAAAAGCTTGGCTGTCTATTTCTCAGCGGATACAGTTCTATGATATGGTCTGTCCATGTACAGTTTATATTTGCTGTATGTTTTGTTTTCCAGGTTCGTTGCGCTGGCACTTCATTGTTTTTGAAGAATAAATTCGGCATCGGCTACCATTTAACTCTGGTGTTAGACGGTAAGAATGCGCTTGTAACGATATCGTATCTATTTATTTTTCTATTTAATCGACGATATGTCCCACTGTTGGGCACAGGCCTTCTCTGTAGAGAGAGTATGAGGGCATAGTCCGCAACGCGGCCCTAGTGCGGATTGGCAGACTACATGTCTTAGAATTTTTAACACATGTAGGTTTCCTCACGATGTTATCCTTCACCGCAGAGCGCGTGGTAAATCAGCACTTAAAATTGCAACAGCAAATTTATTGGTGCGGTACCGGGGATCGCACTCGAGTTGCTAGCGTACTATGCTAGTTGACCCAACCGCCCGGACACTGAGCTACCACGGCTCAGCTTTATGCTCTCTCAAACTTATGTGAATAAGATATTTGTTTTTTGGTATCTTAACTACAAATAAATTACTTAGTTAAACTTGTGCTTTTGTATGGTGTCTATCACTCATGGGACCTAAAAAGCGCACAGCGATGTCTCTCTCTCTCTCTATGCCGCTTTTTTTGTTGCGAACGAACCTTCGCTGCCGTTGCAGTTTCACCGGTATTTCAGAGGTGACACAGCTCCTAGGTTGCTTAGCCTGAACCATTTTCTGAAGTAACTCGATCCCTAGAGGCGGTTGGGTCGCCAGAACTTTTTACACAATAGAATAAGTTACATTACAGGAGCTTGCCGGGAGAATCAGATCACGAGGCTGGTGCGTGGTCACGTCCCAAGAGCGGAGAAGGCGCGCCGCCACGGCCGCGAACTCTCCTACATCCTGCCGCATTACGCAGTGCATCTCTTCCCCCCACTCTTCCACGCCATAGAGCAGGAGATTAGAGAGAAGTCCAACCGTTTAGGTAAGAAATTATAATGACCATAGACTCAATTACGGAAAACTACTTTTGCAGATTTTATCATACTACGTTTTAAGTAACACTAACACGCAAATCCTATCATTCATTATCACGCCTGTATAGTTCTAAATTCACAGCACACTGAATGTGCCGATGGAACGGTGGCACACAATGTAAAGTGTGTGTGTGTCTTAAGAGTCTTGGTTTGGAATCTTATTTTCAGCCGACTTCCAAAAAGAAGGAAATTATCATTTCGTCTGTGTTTTTATAGAGGTATTTGTTACCTCATAATTTTGGGTGAAATTTTATTATTCTTATTTTAATTGAAAGCTGGTCCTTCCCGTGTAGACCAGACCACACATTTTGTCCAATTCTCACAATAGCATCCATGAGAATACCATTTACGTATTAAATTTGCATCTAGTATGTGCGTTACAAATGAACGAATTAATCAATATCACGCCAACAGATTTCGATGATTAGTTTTTTATTGGACAGGATGCACTTCAAAGGTAGTTTGATAAGAGTTTGGTTAAGTTCTGATTAATTCTATTTCGTAACTCCTACGATAATTCGGAAATACAACGAGGGCATTCGTGCGTAATAACGTTTGATACCATTTGAAGTCAGTCATTCCATACGGGTACAATCTGTGTGTTATCAAGGCTCACTATATATATATATATATATATATATATATATATATATATATATATACATATATATATGTATATATATATATATATGTATCTTAATCTCATAACTATTTATACATGTATCATATTTATTGTATTCTTATTGTCTGTTGTCTGTATAAATTCCGTCTAAATAGTATTGCGCGCGCACGACTTTGGGTAGTCCTGGGCACCGCTTAAAATCAGCACTGTCGCATCCTTACGACGGTATATGCTGAGACCGTGTCCAATATTGGCATCATGCCTTATGTGCAATTTGTCCGTTTTTCTTTAACTTATTTTTTTTTCTGTCTTTGTGATTCGTTTATTTTGATGGCCAATAAAGAATATGTCTATGTCTACTGTATTACATTAACCCCTTTTTTAATGATTATGATAAAGAGACTCATTTTCGTAGATAGTTCCATACATGTATCTATATCTACAGGCATAACCAGCTACGGTGTTTCAATGACAACGCTCGAGGAAGTGTTCCTCAGTCTGGAAGGAGAGAATGCGGAAGAAATTGAAGCAGTTGAAGGAGTTTCATCGGTGAAGCTGGTCCGTGCGAGGGCGCTTTCGAGGAGTTTGTCACTTCAGAGCAAGACATTGAGTTACCAGGTGACTAGGTCGAAAACTGTGGTGTTTTCAAGCGTAGAGTGAATAGGTATTTACTAAGCTAGTGCACCTTACCATTCAGAACTGCATTTCCACTTAACATCAGGTGGGATTTGGCGTCAAGCATTTGCTTTGAAAGTATAAAAAAACTTCCTATCTACCTAATAGTATTTTTTATTGTGAAACATTTTTAAATCAAAAACGAAAAAAGGAAAGGAAATTGAAAATACTTCTTCCAATCCGGCTCATACTTGAAGGGCCATCGGGAGGGTTTTAGTGGGTAAGAACCCCGCTTTTTCCCCAGGAGACGGGCTATCTTGTTGAAGATTTCCCCCCCGTCAACAAAAAAATAGGGGCCAGGCTACCTTTTGAGTCGGAACAGTCAAAAATTTTGCAAATTTTCAAAAATTTTAAAGTAGCACAAAATTACTACCAATGCCCCAAGTTGCTGACCCCCTTGAGTTTAACAATACTCAACAAATTTAATTATTTCTAGGAATTAAACGATAAAGATCAGCAGAAGACGACGTCATTGCCCACGCCACCTCACGCAGCGTCCCACGCGCTACATTCCACGACGCATGGAGTCGAACATGTCAAGGTACTGCACGCTTTACACCAATAATCAAAACATTAAATTTAATCAAAAAATTAATTATACCTATACCCTAACCTATAGGTGGTCATTTCTTATATATTTTTAATGATTGTTGTGATATTGGTAGGCTTATGACAATCCAAGATTAGGTAAGTATAGTCGACGACAAATACCTTTAGCGCTGAGCGAAACGTGGAATGGATAGTCGCGCACGCCATTACTTCTACAAACTACGTTTTAAGTTTTTTGTACTTTTTATATCGGTAAATTCACTATATAAGATGACAAATAAATTATTAAAATAAGGACAAACTAAAAATTAACAAAAAAAAGTCAATTAAAATAAAATTTGGAAAGCGACTGTACACTAGGTGGGTGTGGTAATGGTGTGCAAGGTAAGTTACGATAGGAGTGCCTCTATTTCGACTTCTATGCATTAACAGTCAGCGCTAGAGTTATTTGCCGCCAGCTGTACTGCTTAACGATAATAAGCTCAAGTTTGAAGACAACTGTGAACTTCAGCAATAAAAGAGAGTCCGTGCGTAGTAGCTGTTAATGTTAAATCCGTCGCTTATTTGATTGGAAATCGGTTTTTGTTTTTATATCTTCTATTTTGTGATCCAATTGTAAGTTCATATCAATTCAGGTGCCACAGGAAGCGCCGGTGGCGGTGACATCGCTGGGCGAGCAGGTGAAGACGAGCCCGTCATGCTGGCGGACCTTCTGCGCACTAGTCTACATTCGCACCGTGCGCATGATCCGCGACCCCTACAAGCTCTACGTCATGATCCTACTGCCGATCAGTAAGTGGCGCTACTTCTTCTTATAGCAGGCTAGATTGCGTAAAATATAGTCAGCTAAAGTATCCAGCTTCGCCGGGCTATATTTTATTTAAACAATAAACTTGCATCATTAATTTTTTTGACTTTTGCCCTTTTGGGCATGTCAGCCCCATCATACCCTTAACTACGCACACACACCTTGGTCGCATGAAACGAGAAAGAAAGTCATCAATGTTGTATGGCATTAAGAAGACCCCACATGTTGCTACCTCAGTTTTAGACTATGTATTAATGACTTTCTCTCCGCTTCATGTTTGGCACATTTCCCCATTATGTGGGGCACATCGTCCACCACTTGGCAAATGTCACAGTTCGGTGACTGCTAATTATCAAATATTAAATATTTAATTTAATTCCCACAATATATTAAATTATTAATTTCTCTCCGTATTCATTCTCTTCTCGAGCGAGTGAAAATCATTACCTATACTCATGTACATATCAGTAAAAACAATATCATTCTTATCATTTATACAAAATCATATGAAATTATCAAATTATTTTTCAGTTTCCTGCGCCCTCGGCCTGTACATAAAATCTCGTCAAATAGTATTTTTTCGGATGCACCCACTCAAATTGGACCCGAACGCGTATTCGAACAAAACACCGATCGCGTTGAACAGCGAAGAGGACAATGTGAAGGAGCTCCTTGATTTCCGGGACTCGTTGGCCACGCTGGGATCCTTTCCTATCGTGGATTTCGACGGGAACTTCACCAGTCTTCTAAACATGGAGAACTTCGGCGCGTTCAGCTTGAGGGACAGTCTGATTCCTTACGGGAAGATAATGACGTACTACAACAGCACGTATACGCACAGCCTTCCTATTATAATCAACCTATTGGACAATACTATTTACAGGTACGCAATGGTAGCCTAGTGGACAAGCGGTTCGACTGATCTGATGTCGAGTTCGATTCGACGATTTTTTTTGGACACAGATTGGCCAGAGAAGCTGGCCTTGACTGCTTCACCTGATCGAGAGTTGGCATAGCTCTTAGGTCGCTTAGCCTGAATCTCTATCGCTAGTAACTCGACACAAGGGACCCCTGGTGAGGGGTAACCTCGGCTTGGACGGTTACTATGTTACGCGTTAAAAAACAATCATCAAAATCGGTTCTCCCTCCCCGGTGGCCCTTCCTCGGTGCATGGTGAGGGGCTTCGGGATCTCCAGTGGAACGCACCGGAGCCCCTCTGCACTGTGCTCAAGGAGAGCACTTCCCGGGGGGGAGGTTTCTCCCTCCCTGTGCAAAAAAAAAAATATCGGTTCTCCCAATCCAAAGTAACATAAAAAAACAGACGAATTGAGAACTTTCTGCTTTTTTGAAGTTGGTTAAAAATTAGTAAATAGCAGTCAATTTTTTAAAACCTGATACGTTTTGTTTCCAGGGTGTTAATGTCGGCATCTAACCAGCTGTCGAGCTTCAAGCCGATCGAAGTGCTCACCCACCCCTTCCAACAGACGGAGCAGCAAGAGGAGTTCAACATGGGCAACATGGTGTGCGCCATCTTGATGGGCATGATCTTCGCACTCGTTCCTGTCACGTTGGCTGTTGATATCGTTTATGATAGAGAGGTGAGCTTCAGTTAGATGGGGAAGTAACATCCCCCGTAGTCCTGGATTTATTGAATACGACTACGGTATACCAAATAAGGCCGCGGGTCCAGGAGTGACAAGATTGGGTACCTTTGCCGTCGGGTGTGCTTTACAGCACAGTGCAGAGAGGCTCCGATGCGTCCCACTGGAGATCGCGGAGTCCCATGCACCGAAGAGGGCCACCGGAGGGGTTTTGGTGAGTAAGAATCTTATACAACTCCCTCTCTCCCGGACGGCGGGGTATCTTGATGATGATATGGGAACTTTTTGAAGTTATACTTCGCTAAGTGCGTTATGAATAAATGATGACAAAAACAGGTTGAAGCTGCAGAGAAAAATATTATGCTTATATACTTTTTGAAGTCCAATATAATTTAGGTGATATAAATAAAGATATTATCATATTGTCCAACATAGTAACTGTCCAAGCCGAGGTTACCCCTCACCGGGGGGACCCTTGTGTCGAGTTACTAGCAATAGAGGTTCAGGCTAAGCGACCTAAGAGCTATGCCACCTCTCAATCCGGTGAAGCAGTCAAGGCCAGCTTCTCTGGCCAATCTGTGTAGTTCGTCATAAAAAAAAATCATATTGTTAATATTTATTTATTTAATTTTTATATTCAATCTGAACTTTATTCACTGTGTTGACTATCCTTTTGCAGTCCTTTTACTATTGTATTGCAATTTATTATTTTCATGCAATTAAAACCTAATTTCTTAATGAAGCCAAAGAAATATAACTTCTCACGCGCGTACATACACGAACCCTTTTTATTTAAATAACTAGTTTATAATTTTTTCTTTATTATGTCGATACAATCGAAAAATATTCATCTTTCACTGTGCAATTCATATCGAAATATCTTTTTGGAATACATATACTTTATTCAGAGAAATAGTCGAATACCAAAATGTCACTTTGTTTTAGATAAAAGCCAAAAACCAGCTGCGTGTGAACGGCCTCTCGAGGACTATGTACTTCTTAACCTACTTCACCATCCTTATTCTCATCATGAGCATCACCACCGTTGGAGTGCTAATACTTGTAAGTAATAACATTTTTTTAAAACTTTTTCTTTGGTTAACACTTAATCGTAAAGGAAGGCGGGGTTATGTGAGGTTCTTACTAAAATCTCCCCGGTGGCCCTTCCTCGGTGCATGGTGAGAGGCTTCGGGATATCCAGTGGAAAGCACCGGAGACCCTTTGCACTCCGGGAGGTTGATACCTCCCCAGCACCCTCGTAGTGCAAGGCGACACGGGCCCGTGAACCCGAGGCCCCTTTTAGTTACTTTTAGATTCTTTTTATTTGATAGCTGGTGCTTCCCATGTAGTCCAATTCTGACAGTGAATGGCATCCATATAAGCCTTCAATTTGCGTTACGTATCTGCGCTACAAATGGAAGAATAAGTCCAATCGATTTCGATGGTCTATTTTTTTTGGAAAGGATATTTTTCAAGAGAAGTTTGGTAATATTCTGACCTATTCTATTACATAGTATTCCTACGGTAATTCGGAAATACAATGAGGGCGTCGCGCGTAATAGCGTTTAACATTTGATTCGATTTGAAGTCTGTTGTTGATTTTACCCGTAATTAAAGTTGTTTTATTTTTCTTTCTTTTTTGACATTTGTCATATTTTGTTTTTTTTTTTTTTTTATATGAAAATGTGGCAAACGAGCATACGGCTCACCTGATCTTAAGTGATCACCGTCGCCCATGAACATCCACAGCACCAGAGGAGCTGTAGGTGCGTTGCCGACCTTTGAGATAGGAATAGGCTCGTTTCTTGAAGGTCCCTAAATCGTAAACGTTCGGATTTAAATTGTGTTGTTTGTAAATGATGACAATAAAGAAAAGTCTGATCATAAAAATGGCGCGGGGACTCATGGAGAGGATCATCTAACTTACATTTTCATCTTAGACGTAAGAAATAAGTGTGTGTTATAAAAAAGGCTTGGCTTAAAGGTCTTGTTACCAAGCCATAAAATATTTAACAATAACAATAAAGAAAAGTCTATGTCTATGTTAGTTTCATGTAAGAAAATACAGGCGAATTGAGAACCTACTACTTACTGTACCTACTTTTTGAAGTCGGTAAAGAAGAGCGTATGCTAGACGACTAATGTTTAGTCATTGATTTGAAGTCGGCTTTTGTTTACATTCATAAATATACTCAATATAATAATTTGTAGGTATTGCTCAACGACATCCCGAGTCTGACGAACGGGTCGGCCTTCACCATGCTGTCGGGGCTGCTGCTGCTGTACAGCCCGGCGGCGGTGCTATTCAACACCTGCCTCTCCTACGTGTTCGACAAGATGGACTCCGCGCAAAGCATCATGCCCAACATCACCACTTGGGTTGGCGTTATACCCTTCATCCTAGTCGCCGCTTTAGATACCTTCAAATGGGGTAAGTGAGGGAAGTGGTAAAAAAACAATCGCAAGATGCTGTGAAAATAAATGAACGTATCATAGTCAGCGCGTGAGTTGAAGAGCTCAGGAATGCGATAGTAATGTGATCTAGTTATATTTATTAATGATCATAATGAGTGTGTGTTTAATCTTTAAGTTTGCTTTTTACACTGGGATGCCATGATGAAAAAAAAAACAAAATATTCATCATTCGCATTTTTAATAATTATTTCAGAAAACAATATGGACATGTCTCAAACATTTGTCGTGCTTGGCGATGAATAAAAACGTATTTTTTAGTAACTGAACTTGACTCGGACTCGGATCAGACCTTATTAAAATCAAATAAATAATCTCAACTTCATTATTAACTCGATAATACAGCACTACAATGTAGGCGAGCAATGGGTTACATGCGGACAACTCCAGCTATTTACTTGACACCCCGACTGCATTTAACTCGCGCGCTAACTAAATAGATTATGGACTTCCCCAATTAATGTCTTTATATCGCCTAGATATGGAAAACTAATTACTCAAACTTATGTGTGTATATTAGAACTTGTTTGCAGCTAGCGACATCGCTTTCTACCTTCATCTGTTCTTCAGCTTTGTGGACGTCATGTACATACCGTACGCGATCATCTATTACGTAGACAGGTGGGTCATATTCAAGACTATGATCTTCAAGCGTATATTTTTGATGATTATATTTTTTTATAAGAAATGGTCATCATCGTCCATGAACATCCATAACACCAGAAGCTCATACGATCCGACCGTCACAAAATGTTGTGCGTGCGCAGGGTTTACCTGACGTGCAACCTGCGCGCGCTGTGCACCACGCCAGAGTTGTCCAGCTACTTCACGGCGGAGGTGTGGGTGCTTGTGGTGGCGATGCTATTCCACGTGCCCGTGTACGGAGCCGCGTTGCTCGCAGCCGACCGGCGCAAGTCCGGCGGACGGATATGTCCGGTCAGTGGTTACGAAATTCCTTCGTTAATAATACTCTTAATAGTACCCTCAATTTAAATTAGTTAATAGGAGGAAAACAAACATTGTAAATTGCGTGCAGTTGTTTTTCTTCTGAACTACGCTGATACGCGGTGGACAAGTTTTTGAGAGATGACACAGCCCTTAGAGATACCCTGCTTAGGGAGTAACTCAACCCCGGGAGAGGAACTCTACTTGAGCGTTTACTGAAAGTATCAAGACATTAAATAGCTACCTAGCTTTTACTGCTATTTCGGGAGGAATTTGCGTTGGGAGAAGAGACTCCAGCAACTCTCCTATTATTTAATGGTAAAACAACGGTATCGCGATAAGATTACTCGCAACCCGTGATGTCGCGACAAGATGCTTTTTACGTGCGTCTGTGCGTGTGTACATCCTTTATTTTGGAGTCTTACAAATAAATTAACATGCATTTGCAGAAAAGCAATCAAACGAATAGGGCGCTGGACGCGGAGTCCGAGGCGGGCGGAGAGGCGAGCGAGGATGAGGACGTCCGCCGAGAGCGCCGCCGCGTGGCCGCCATCCTGCACCAGGCCGCGCTGCAGAACGTGCCGGTGCTCGTCACGCACGTGAGTACAGACAAAAGGAAAGTTAAAGAAAAACGGACAAAAAAGTTAAACTTTTTTTTCCTCAATAAAGTTAAAGTTACAGCCTTTATATATATAATATATATGTCCCACTGTTGGGCGCAGGCCTTCTCTGTAAAGAGAGTATAAGGGCATAATCCACCACGCACACCTAGTGCGGATTGGCAGACTTCACATGCCTTGGAAAAATTTTCTAAGACATGTAGGTTTCCTCACGATGTTTTCCTTCACCGGCGAGCGCGTAGTTAATCAACTTAGTAAATCAGCACATAAAATTGAAACAACAAATTTATTGGTGCCGGCACCGGGAATCTAACTCGGGTTGCTAGCGTATTATGCAACTTGAGCCAACTCAATAAAGCGTTACTTTAATTGGTTGGTTTTGTTAATAAGAGTGCTACCTCTACAGTTACTACATTTTTTTTTGTTTTTATAATGCCTGATTTTGGAAGGTGGTGTTGGAGAATGGTCTGGTCCAAGCGTCGAAGACGCCCCGTTGCATTGTTATTAGTTTCTCCGCGATCGCTGCGTCCCTGTTTCTCATGGCCATTTTTAAGTTGTACTCTATTATTTTCTCTTTTGATGCGGCCGTTGCCCTTGTTACTCTTCCTGTGGCGTCGTCACAGTTATCTGGGTAATAGACACAGCGGACAGGAAGTTTAACTTTACGCGCGTTGCGTTACGAAAAGTTTGATCGGGCGAGGGAAGTTGAAAGGGAGATATGAGTTAGTGAAAATAAAAATAGGGTTTCGTTTCGTATATTACTGTAGGGACACTCTTGCCACTGAGAGAAGTTCGAGCACACTCTTTTTCTCTCATAGCCAGTTACACACTGTAGGAGCAAGAGAGAGCTGTGCGCGCATACGTTTTCTTATCTTACCGGCCTTTAAGAAAGGAGTAGGCTTATTTATTAAAAGTACCCAGAACATATTGAGAGATACTGATAGTGAAAACTGATTCCGCGCTACTCTGAGCTAAATTGGCAATTAAAAATCCTTAAAATTGTATTAATAGAACCTACGTAAAGAGTACAAACTGCGCGGGTCGTCGTCCCGCGGCGCTGATTGGTGCGGGAGAGAGGAATCCTTGCGCAAGGCGGCGCTGGCTCGGCTCAGCCTGGCCGTGCACGGCGGGGAGGTGTTCGGCCTGCTGGGGCACAACGGAGCCGGAAAGACCACCACCATGAAGATCATCACAGCGGAGGAGAGACAAACTCTCGGCACTGTGAGTATCTGTGTATACTTATAGTAGCTTAGCTTCTCCAACTGATGGGAAAAATAGCGGGAAATAGGCGTGGCTAAGAAACATGAGACAGTGAAACAGTGTAGCCAGCGTGGAACAACTATTTCGCTGAGCACGAGACAGAAATAAGTTCGATGAGCTGATGAAGTAGAAAGGCGTTGGAAGTACTTTTTTTTCTTGTTTTTCAGTTCTAATTATTATTTGTTAACTATGACAAGGGCTGTTAAACGCTTAGTAAAGTTTTTCAACGTCGCTTATTCATAAAAAATAATAAAGCTAAAATATGTGTATTTATATATAATTATAACGGTTATTAATTTAATATATTTGTATGCAGTTTTGATTTATTATGTGTAACATAAATTTATGAACTAAAACTTCTTTACGAACGTTGATTTGGGCTGTAAGCTGGTTAAGTTAAGAAAAGTGTGATCGGGTAAGGTGAAGGGAAGTTTAGGGGGTATTTAAGTTGGTGAAGATAGTAAGAGTTTTTGTTATTTTTCTCATCTAACTTGCATTCGTTACTTTGTTTCTACACATTCCCAAGGTGAATACCCCAGAAAATGCCTTTTGGCATTAAGACCTCTTTGTTGTGATAAAATCCGTAATTATAATCCAATGGTATGTCTCGTTCAGGTGATGCTGGGTGGGAAGAACATAGAAGAGGCGCAGTCGTCAGCATTCCAGATGCTCGGCTACTGTCCGCAGCACGACGCGCTGTGGAAGAACGTCACTATACGGGAGCACATCGAGTGCTACGCGGCCATACGCGGCGTCAGCAAGGCCGACACACCGCGGTAAAATAATCTGCGTACAAACTTTTTCACGGACCAATCTACACTGTCATTAGGAAGCTGGTGCTACAGCTCCTATGGAATTTGACAGGTGGCACAACTCCTTAGGTCGCTTATCTCTATTGGAAGTAACTCTGGGCAAGGGTCTCGGCTTCGACCGTTCCTCGAATTTTATTTATTTTTAGCATAGATTTGTAGTCGCATAGGATTTTCTAAATATACTATAGAATTGTATCGAAAATTCTTCAAGCATATTATTTAACATTTTAGGATAGTGGACATGTACCTGAACGGGCTGCAGATAATGGAACACGCCAGTAAGAACGCGGAGGACTGCTCGGGCGGCACTCGGCGGAAATTGTCCTTCGCGCTGGCGATGGTGGGCGACCCTCGCGTGGTGCTGCTAGACGAGCCCTCCACTGGCATGGACCCTCGCAGCAAACGCTTTCTCTGGGACACCATTCTGGCCAGCTTTCAGGTAGATTTCAAGTCGCTCAGCCGCGTCACCACAAAGATGATTTTCTGGTGATGACAGCTGACATGTATTTACGTCTAAATAATGTTTCTCTATCCCCTTGTGTGGCATATGGTTTTCTCATGGATGCCATTGTCAGAACTGGACCAATTAACTGGGGCCATATAGGAATCACCAGTTTCAAGGTTAAAAAGAATCATCAAAATCGGTCCACCCACTCGAAAGTTATGAAGTAAAATATAAAATAAACCATGCAGACGAATTGAGAACCTCCTCCACTTTTTTGAAGTCGGTTGAAAAAATCTAAAGAAATCTAAATTAAAAACAAATTCAAGACAAAAATAAGTTTATCATTTTTTTATTTGGTTAAAAATACCTTTGGTGGCAGAGTAAATAAATTGATAAACATTGTGTATTATATAAAAAATTATATATAATAAATTAATGAATAATTCCAATAATTCCTTTCCAGGGTAAAAAAGGTGCTATACTGACAACACATTCCATGGAAGAGGCGGACGCGTTATGTTCTAGAGTTGGGATAATGGTGAAGGGAAGTTTAAGGTATGGAGAATTTATTATTTTTACGTAGTATATTAGTACGTATTGGCGTACTTAACATACCGTAGAAAATTTTCTAAGGCAAGGTTTCCTCACGATGTTTTCCTAGTGAGCCGACCGCCCGCATACTGAGCTACATCGGTTCAATGTTTTTCTATATTTAATTTCAAATGGCAATGTTTTTTGTGTTGTAATTGCGAACGTTACTAATAACATGAACGTGAACAATAAACGTGATAAGGGTATGATCAAAGATCAACAATATTATTTAATCTTTATTTGCATAAAACAAAAGTATTTAAAAGCATTCTGCCAGTTTGCCTTGGTGTTGTGTAGAGACAAACGGGTATAAACTTAGAGAAAATAAAAATAAGATAATATATAACTACATTGATCTAGACGTAGAATAGGGAAAAAAGAATTACACCACATTTTTTTTTACTAATATTACTAACATTATTGTTAACTATTTCAACCTTTTTTTTTTTGTTGACGGGGAGGAAATCTTCACAAAGATACCCCGCCTTCTGGGGAGGGGAGGCGGCGGTTATGTGGGGTTTTTACCCACTAAAACCTCCCCGGTGGCCCTTCCTCGGTGCATGGTGAGGGGCTCCGGGATCTCCAGTGGAACGCACCGGAGCCCCTCTGCACTGTGCTCAAGGAGAGCACTTCCGGGGGGGGGGGGAGGTTACTCCCTCCCCCCCTGTGCCCTCGCAGCGCAAGGCGACACGGGCCAGCCGATGTCGCCTTCTTCCCGGGTCCACTTTGGTGGACGGGTAACTATTTCAACTTCCTCGTAGCTTAAACTTGTGCTAGGAGATGGTTAACGTCAATAGTTATGGTGAATTCGAACCGTGATACATTTCGCAGACTGTACATTATGTCATTATGCTATTTATGCTTCTGTTTGTTTAGATATAGATTCCAGAGTAAGCGTTTGAATGTAGCCTTAATTCCAGCTGTACGTACATTTGATGGCAGCGCATTCCAGAGCCGAAGTGGCATTTAAACTTAGCTTTTGAATGTCGCTTAACTTATTCGTGTAAAAGCGACCGACCGTGACTTGGTTTAGCCCTTCAGGGCGCCCTCCAAACCGTCCAAGCCAAGGTTACCCCTCACAAGGAAGACCCTTGTGACTAGCGATAGAGGTTTAGGCTAAGCGACCTAAGAGCTATGCCACCTCTCAATCCGATAAAAGCCAGCGTTAGATATCTGTGTAGGTTCGTAACAAAAAAAAATAAAGACTCTAGAGGTAAATTACTGATTTATTAAATTTTGTTTTATATGTTTTTCAGGTGTATCGGTTCAACGCAACATCTCAAGAACTTATACGGAGCCGGCTACACTTTAGAAATGAAAATTGGCCAGAATACAAATCAGAAAGTGGTAAAATATTTACTTAACGTAAAATTGGAGAAAATTGATTTTATGATAATGATGACATAAATAAAAACATAAAATATAAATGTTTTACCGTCATCCCTAGAATATGACTATGACTTGTCACATCCCTAGAATATATGACTTTCACATCTCTAGAACATCCCAAGAATATATGACTTGTCATAGTGAGTACTTGAGAGAGTTATATAATATAGTGTGATTCATTTCATCGGTTCTTAGAATGGTCAAAATTATGTTAATACAATTTGTGAAATGAAATTCAGGTTATGCCACATCTTGATCCGGTGAAACAGTCAAAATTTGCTTCCCTGACTAGTCTAGGTGGCTAACCTAGATTAGACCACTATCAGGTTTGTTATAAAAACAAAAAAAAGTTTGCAGTTTTAATGAAATATTGATAGAGATAGCAGTGGTAGTGCCACTGAATTATGGCTTGAATGAATGAAATTAATAATCATTATAACATCATTTTACTGGTAACATTACCAGGGTAGCCAGTATTTTATATCTTGGAAAAACTACACTTTTAGTATCAAAATGATTTAAATTAATTGTTAGTATGACTCTTGCATATTTTGAACAACCGTATCTATTCTACTGTTGAGTTTAGAATTAAGAAGATTTAGAGTTGGGGCTACATTGTATGTTGCCATATGAAAATGTTCAATAAACGAAGTGTTGGCTGTTATTTCAGATGTTGGATTCGGACTTATCAATGACGCCCTCTCCACTGAGATCTGATGAAAATTCACCATCGTTAGGGGAAGCCGACGAAGGTCTGTATTACACTTAAATTAATTGACAAAGTGGCTCAGCAATTTGACATACAATCTGAAGACCAATGACTACTAATTTTAGTCACTGAAATATAAATAATAAAAAAATATAATTTTTCTTCTTATTTTTCTAATATATGCGGCTACCATATCGTAGATTAAATAGAGAAATGTAATTTTTTTTTAATTAGATTATTACCAAAAAGAGCCTGCTGTTAACAATATTTTTATATGGATATAAGACACTAAGAAATTTAACGTGAAGCTAGTACTAGCACTAGATGTCACGAGTTATATGTTCCTAAACTAATTCATCAACATGTCATCAGATCTCCATTTTCAACCAACTTCAAAAATAAGAGGAGGTTCTCAATTTATTTATATTGGTTTTTTTCATGTTTGTTACCGAGTAACTTTCGACTGGTTGAACCGATTTTGATGATTCTGTTTTTATTTGAAAGCTGGTCCATTTCCGACAATGGCATCCATCGTAAACCACATATGTTTTAAATTTACATCAACTATGTGCCCGACAAATGTTCGAATAACTCAATATCACGCCAAACAATTTTGATGATTCATTTTTTATTGTAAACGATGTACTTCAATGGTAGTTTAATGAGAGTTTGGTTATGTTCTGATTTATTTATATTATACGTTTAACGTCGATTTGAAGTAGGTTTTTGTTAGCCCTGTAGTTCTGGGCTGTCAAGAATAAGACTACGGTATCCCCTGCCTGTCGTAGAAGGCGACTAAAAGGGGCCTCGGGTTCACTGGGCGACAAGGGTGGGGGCCTGAGTCGTCCATCAAGGTCGACCCGGGAAGAAGGCGACATCGGCTGGCCCGTGTCGCCTTGCACTGCCAGGGCACAAAGGGGAGGGAGTAGCCTCCCCGGGAAGTGCTCTCCTTGAGCACAGTGCAGAGGGGCTCCGGTGCGTTCCACTGGAGATCCCGGAGCCCTCACCATGCACCGAGGAAGGGCCACCGGGGGGGTTTTAGTGTGTAAAAACCCCACATAACCGCCGCCTTCCCCCAAGAAGGTGGGGTATCTTTTTGAAGATTTCCTCCTCGTTAACAAGGTTTTTGTTTTAACTCGTAAATATACTTGTATGACAGGTGTGTCAGGCGGGGGCTCGGTGTCGCCGGAAGCGGAAGCAGAGGCGGAAGGTGAAGCGGAGGCGGTGGACATCAGCATACACACCCCGCTGGTGGCCGGCACGCCGCCGCAGCCGAGACAAATGCATCACAGGTAACACAACAATAACTAGCAATTTATTTACCATTCTCCATCAATTACTGCCATTTGGTTCCCCGCCGAGGGAACCTCGTCTGATTGACTTTTGTTATTTTATCCTATGTTGTGTATTCTTTAAGTAAGTTGTATTTAATATAATAAGTGCGTTAATAGCCATTTTGATTATTTCTACTCGAGTGGCAAGCTCCCGTTCCTACCCGCCAAAAGAAACAGCACGTGTGACAAAGTTCCGTTCCGCCAAACAAGCATATTTTTATTTAGTCCCGGAGCGTTCTTAATGTACTAAGTGAAAATCCGTGATCGAGTGACGTGACGCGCCTATTTTTTGTTATCTTTTATAATCATGTGCTTGACTACGATCCCACCTGATGTTAAGTGGAAATGCAGTCCTGGATGGTACAATGCACTAGCTTAGTAAATGCCTATTCACTCTACTCTTGAAAATACCCACATTGTAATCGGAGGGAAAGACAGAGAGAAATAGACAGACGCGGGCAAACTATTTCTGTCCTTTGCTGTACGAATAATGAAAGACGAAGCAAAGCGCTTCGTTCGGGTTTGAGGGATGTCCACAACAAAACGATGAAATCCTGCATTTGTGTTTTTGTATAAATTAACTATTGTTATACATACAGGAAGTCCCGTAATTCTACGTCCAACGGTAACCGGTGGTAGCGGAATGTGTGACTGTTTGTCTTGACAAAAGTATTGAAGCAAATCCATGTCCTATTTTTTTGATATAAGCATTTTACTGAAAACTGAAAAATCAGTACCGTGTACGATATTTTTAAGTACTATTAACACCAAAAAGGCAATTTTGGTGACGGATATTTTTAATTGGAAGCGCAGATAACTGTGTTGTGTCACGTGTGCCCCATAGGTCATATGCACAACTTGTGTATTTTGTTTCAACTAGGTACCGTACAATTTTTGTTGATATGACCTTCTGAGTTCCGAAGATATTTAAGAATGGTTGTTGGTTGTGATATTGTATAATAATCTAAGATTAAGTAAGGTAAGGATGAATGGGAAAGAAATCGAAAATATTCACCACAATTTCGTAACATAACTGTAACATTTCTATAATAAAATAAACCATCCGTCAGTACAGACTTGTGGTCATTTTAATTAAATTACGTTTTACTCATAAATTGTATGTATTTGATTACATATAGTAGCTATGAATATTATAAAAAAATAAGTAGTTACACATTACTGAACACACTTTACACAACATAAAACAATTAATTACAATGGTGACGGCTCGCAAATAAATTAAGATGTTGTTGAAGAAATAGATTATCACGTCGTCGCCGTTATCAGTGCTCGTGAAAGCAAACATGTTCATGAATGAGTTAGGACGTACTGATAGAGTCGGCGGCAAATAACACTACCGCTCAGCGAAACGTGGAAGGGATACCTGCGCATGTACAGTCGCGCACGCAATTTGTGTATTGTTTGTATTTTTTATATTGACACATTTACGATTTACAGAGGGAGATGTAAGTTAGTGACGATAGACGTTAGAGTTACCCCTCGTAAGAAAGAGAGGTGCAAGCACACATTTTATTATGTTTGATTTATCTAAGGCACAGTGCAAGCCTATTGTCTGTATCACGCTGTAAGGGCAAGAGACAAGAGTGCTATTCTGTGTATAGATGGCGCTAGAGTTTGAGTTGTAGTTGAAATTTTACTGCAGTCGTGTGGTCTAATTGATTTCTTTTGTAACCAGAACTGAATCCAGCGGCGGCGGCGCCGGCACGGAAGCAGTGATAGCGCTGGTGGGCCAGATGTTCCCGTCTGCAGTCCTGGAAGAGAACTTCGCGGAGAGGCTGGTCTTCTCCGTTCCGCAGTCCTCAGTGTCAAGTCTGGCGAGATGCTTTCAGCAGATAGAAGATGGTAACATACACCAATTGTATTTATAATACTACATACATGTAAGGACACTGGTACATATCACCTATTTCTGACATTGTGAGCTCTTCGCATCACACTATTCAAAAGCCACTGTTTCTTGTGAAATAGTTGGGCTTATGAAAAGCTTATGTCTTAATGCCAAAGCCCCGGGTCTGCTAGACCAATTTAAAAATAATATATATAATAGACAAAATATACTTGTGAAATTACATTTCACAAGTTGGAAATGCGGGGAAGGAAATCGAACAGGCAACTATCTTCAGAATAATTCTTAAAGATTGATAGTCTCAAAAAAATTGTCGTGATCCATCTCCTAGGACAAGTTTAAGCTTATTTGGAATGGTTGTTTTTTTATGTGGTATAACTAGTGCTTGACCACGATCCCACCTGATGTTAAGTGGTGATATAAACGAAAGATGGTACGCGTTAGTTTAGTGTTTACTGTGTACTCTACTCTTGAAGGCTCCCACGTCGTACTTAGATGGAAAGACTGACGCTGTCATTATCCGTTAAATAGCAACCGACCGAGTCGTGCTTACGCGTAACATAGTAACCGTCCAAGCCGAGGCTACCCCTCACCGAGGGGACCCTTGTATCGAGTTACTAACGATAGAGGTTCAGGCTAAGCGACCTAAGAGCTATGCCACCTCTCAGTCCGGCGAAGCAGTCAAGGCCAGCTTCAAATGACGATGAATGTTTGTAAAATTTTTGAAAAAAAAATTGTTAGCAATTTTTATATAATTTTTTTTTTACAGCGAAAGAGAAGCTGAACATAGTTGAATACAGCTTTAGTCAGACAACGTTGGAGCAGGTGTTCTTGAAATTCGCACAAACTGAAAATGTGGAGTCTTCAGACCAGGAGCATTAGACGTTCGTTGTTCGTTTTGTAAGGTCACGCGAGGCGCGCCACTTAGGAAACTTTGAGATGTACTGTCCTATTGTGTAGTACAAATTGTATTACCAGTTATAGTTGCGAGAAACCCTCCAGAACTACGTCAATAGTCAAGTAAAATTAAAATGAATTTATAACCAATATTATTTTTAGTTTTGTAAAACGACATAGATCTGGAGGATGTAATATCTTACACCAGTGATTCTCAACCTTTTTTTGTTGCGGCACATATTTAACGATTTTAAAATTTGGCGGCACACAAAGAAAAAGATAAAAATTATTTACTTACTACAACACACTGTATAAATAGTTTATGACAAAATTTTTAAATATACGGAATAATAATTTATATTCATGTTAAAAATGATTTTCTTTTTAAATTATATAATTTAATAATATTAACATTATTATATATTTGCAAAATTTGGCGCGGCTCAGTGGTTGAGAATCACTGGCTTAAACTATTAAATTTTAAATAAAATTGTTTTTAATCTTACACGATTCTTGTTAATTAGCAAAAGTTTTTATATAACTTTTAAACTTTTTTGTTCAATTGAAGTCATTACAAAGATTACTAAGTGGTGACAAGCGTTATATATGTGCTTTTGAAACTGTAAAATAAGGGATCGCTTCTAATTAATATTCCGTAGTTAATTTCATTGATTTGTCAGAAGCTTTTTTTTGTATGAAATTTCCAGGTCGACGAGAGAATATTATATATGATGTCGTAGTATTTAATGAATATCGTCATACGCCGTGATGTGACAACAGACACCATTGGCCTACATTTTAATGTCGAACTCTAGACAAATACTTTTTTTTTCATGGAAGGAAATACTGTAATTCATACGCGCTCGAATAAAACGTCTTAGAACATACTACGCAATTTAGTTTTAAAATCTATCTAAAATTAATCAGGTTATTTTAAAACAACTATGCTAAACTTCAAGACGATCAGAAGCATAGTTTTTGAGATCGCGTAATGAATCTGTGGTCAAGTTATTTAAAGATACCTAACATTACTGTAATATAAATAAAGCTGTGTCTTTATTATAATATATTATATATAATAATTAAATAAGAAAAGACAAGAATTATTTATAAATAATTGTTATCTTTTCTTATTTCATTATTTTATTTTATTTGGAATACTTACAGCTATTACTTATAATAACAATATTATATTAAATACAGGCAATTAAAAGTTACCATATTTAAAATTGGAAAATAAATATACACATATATACTATATATTCAGATAGGAATACTATCAAATATTTTTTTATGATTTTTTTTAAAAAATGCAAAAAAAATTTTTTTTTCACACAAATAATATTAATCATTCCAAATAAGCTTAGGCTCGTGTTAGGATATAGATCACGTTTATATAATGGCGGATTCGAACAGACGACCTTACGATTCGCTAATGACGCTTTATTTATTTCACCTCCCATCTCCTACAGGTTTGCCTGGAAGAGATCGCATAGCGTTATCGCTATCGAGTCGTTATCGACCTTACCTACTTTTAGGTTTGGATTTTGTGTACTTTATGTAAAATTGAGCAATAAAAAATTTATATATCTGTTTATCTGTGACATACATGTTGTTAATAAATAAAACTTTCATAGACCAAAATAATCGTGTATTTGGTGAGATTGTGACATGCACGGCGGATGACTAGTAGGTCGTGTTGACAGTGTGAATTGTTTTATAATTTCATATTTTTAGTAGCGACTTTTATATACAGAACGTACTCTTAAATACTGGATTTTTTACATTTGCTAGACATGATCTATTAACGGCATTCTATAATAGTCACATAACTGGTTACGACTTGCTAACAGTTAACAATTTCAACGAGGCTTACGCTTGTGCTAGGAGATGGTTCACGTCAATAGTTCAATGGTGGATTCGAACCTACGACCTTACGATTCGCAAACCGTACCTTAAGCTAGTGAGCCTCTGAATATTAATTCAAGGAAAAATATCAAATTATTCTTACAAAGAATAACTGAAAAACTAAAACGCATTCATTCAGCCAGGGCCGGTTTTAGAGGGAGGGGTATCAGGGCCCGCAGCCCTGGATGTCTGCATTAAAAAGTGGAATAGAGGCTTCGAAACTTTTCTTTAAATGAATAATATGTACTCTTGGTGTTTGTTTTTAATTTTAATTATATATTTTTAATTATTTTATTTATATGTGTATTCGTATGTTTGTTAAATGTTGAAAAACAAATCTATTACTTGGTTTTACAATAAATTGTTAAATTAAAATCTCGACTAAAAAATTGGTGATATAATTTCGAAAATAATTTGTAGCTAAGGGGAGCCTCGACTCGACTTTTATGCCCCGGGGATTCAAAATGCGGCCCTGCTTAGTAGCCATCTAGTACAATAATCTCACCTGTGAGTCTTGTTTTCAGTTCAAGCTTTAAAGAGAACATTGAGAAATATCTGGATATTTTTCCTCAATTATAACACGTAATTGGCTTTTGACTTGGTGATAATAAATAAGTCATGTCAAACAAAAGTAAAAGATAGTATTCTTTATATTTAAGGTTAAACTATTAAATAAACATAATACAGTCAATTTATGCCTGTATTTGATTTATATAATATATATATTTATAATATTATTATTCAGTTATATATTATTTATTAAATGTAGAAGTCGTCATCGTTTTATAGGTTATAAAAGTGATTTTGACAGATATTTGACATTTGTTATGAACTTTGTGATTTATTATTTCTAGTCACATTTTATATCATGTAGATAATTATTTTAATTTTAAGATATTTATAATTATGTGTGTTTTATTATACAAAAACAACGTAGGCAATAGTTTGAACAAAAACATTGACAGACAACTAATTTTTCACAGATAATAATGAATATTGAATGCCTAATAATACACAATTTTTTTTTGTTTTCATAGATTTTATACATAGAGGTTATGAAAGCTAAGTAACAATTACTGTTATTGCAGCTAGGTTCCATTGTAATATTATATACTATTTTTTAAATGAAAAACGTCTAGCCATTTGTAATTCGATGTGTATTCTGACACAAAAAAAAACATAATTTTTGTACCAAGTCAACTAACAAAAGCATAGACAAGAATATTCCAAATGTAAAACATAGATTCAGAAATATCTTGAAAAAACCTTAGAGCAATTTTAAACAACTAGTTACTGTTCTAAATACCGATCATTTAACTAATTCTACTGCTGCTATCATTTTCTTTGAATAATTGAATAGTAACGTATAACGTCTGCCTTAAAGTATAATAAAAATCCCAGGTGTCTGGGCCCGCGAAGCTCGGACGTTAAATTCGTGACAACGTATTCTAGGTACACACGTTATTACAACATAATTGAAGTATTTTTTCCACTTCATTTTTTTTGCTAACGGGGAGAAAATCTTCAAAAAGATACCCCGCCTTCTGGGGAAGGCGGCGATTATGTGGGGTTTTTACCCACTAAAACCTCCCCGGTGGCCCTTTCCTCGGTGCATGACGAGGAGCTCCGGGATCTCCAGTGGAACGCACCGGAGCCCCTCTGCACTGTGCTCAAGGAGGGCACGTTCCGGGGGGGGGAGGTTACTCCCTTCCCCCCTGTGCCCTCACAGTGCAAGGCTACACGGGCCAGCCGATGTCGCCTTCTTCCCGGGTCCACCTTAGTCACCACCACCCTTGTCGTCCAGTGAACCCGAGGCCCCTTTTAGTCGCCTTATACGACAGACAGGGGTTACCGTAGTCTTATTCTTGAGAGCCCAGAACTACAGGGCTGAAACTTCTTCTTCTACTTCATACCCTAACCTCCTACCCTCATACCGCGCTCTTGCTTACACACGGCAATTGAGCGGCAATTCTCAGGAACTCTCGGCTGGAGCGAGATTCATCAATAATACGCCTAAAGAAGTATACCTTCAAAAATGTCACGTTATTCTTTCGTTTCACTTCCTTCAATCATCTGGACGTATAAAAAGCAGAAACTACGCATAGACAAATGCTTACATGATATGGCTCCAAGAACAAAGCGTACACGGATTAGTTATTGATTAATTAAATAAAACTTGGGGTCTTTACTTGACATAACTTTCCCCAGTCAACTTAACTACGGCGTAAGTTCAAGAGTGCTTATTTACTTTTGCATGAGCTTTAACTTGCTGTATTTTAGTTCTTATTTATTTAGACAATTGTTTGTGGCATTAAATAACTTAAACACATTAATATAATGTAGGAAATATTTGTATATATAACCGTGAGCAAAAATAAAGGGTCGGTAAAGAAGGTTTGAATATCTCGGAAGATAAAGATGCTAGCTAACTGAAACAAATTGTCATAAACAATTGAATATCCTTAAAATAAAATAAAATATTTTTAATAATTTGTTTATATTTAATTAAAAATCTTACGTAAACTTGGATAATACAGTATTTTTCATTAATTTTTATTTTTATTTAAATTTTAGTACTTAGTGTTACCTACATATGGCGACACTGAAGGCGAGTACTAAAATTTCTTTATCTTCAGAGATATTCAAACATCCTCATTCTACCATTTATTTTTGCTCACAAGTGTATGTCCGTATAGTTTAATTATTAACAAATGATATAAAAATCATACGAAGACAGAATGTTTGATCAGACCTTATCAAGCTACAGAAGTAATGCTAACATTTGGTAAGATGTCGAGTAAATATGTTTTTTCAAAACATCTGGCTTCACGTAGTTACAGATGTAGTGATAATTTATTTTCCTTCGGAAAAACTCTGATCTTTATTGGAATACGATTCCACCCGAAAAGTCAACGAATGATCGTATTAAATGAGTGACATTTTCATACCCAGTAATATGGAACTTTATTGTTTACTTTCAAATGTCATTATACAATATAGAGATGTTACAACCATAACTAATTATTACTTAAAACGAGATATTACCATTACCAGTGTATTATACGACAATGAGTTCGCGATATTTTAAAGTAATAATTGTTAAGTTCGTGACCATGTTAGTTTAAAATGATAATTATGTTACAAGCACCTTCTGTAACTTTGAAAATACACAGTTTTATTGTCATTAGTGAACAAAACATTATCTCCACTTTAAAACATAATTAAAAGTACAACAAAATAAAGCTTATTGGGAAATATTTACAATAATAAAACTCAATACCTGCCTAATTTTATGCCAATGGCGTCCCTCTCGTACCTAAGTAAATATTCTGCGTGTGAGAGGGATGCAATCGAAATCTGAAAATATGATTAAAACTATGGCGAATAATTTGAATTACTTTTTACCACTCTATATATATGTTGGTCTGCTGATCAGACTCACCCCTACGGCCCTAAGATATTACTGAATAAGATAGGTACTGAAGCTATTTGAGAATGCACTATAAATACGAAATTTAGGAAATATTACAAAGGAAAATCTTTTTTCACTACATCTGTACCTATAATAGGAATTAGTTTTTTTTTAAACAAGGAACATCGATAAAAGAACAAATACAATAGAAGTCAATTGTCATTTTTATGTATTTGTCTATGTACGTAAGAATAAAACATTTAAATATATAATTTACGAACAATAAATAAAACAAAATTACATAAATAAATCTTGATTACATAAATAAATCTTGATTACATAAATAAATCTTGATTACATAAATAAATCTTGATTACATAAATAAATCTTGTTGGAATATAAAACCAATTGTAATGTTATATAATTCCAACAAGACTAAGAGAAAATCGGGTTTTCTAAATCTAGACTGAATAAATACCCCATCTGTGTAAAGTCCGCTCAGCGGACTTTGCAGTTATTCGATATCTGTGTCGCGTCCGCTCAGCGGACTTTGCAGTTATTCGATTTCTGTGTAAAGTCCGCTCAGCGGACTTGTAGATGTGTATTTAAAGGCCGTTTTCTTTTTAATAAATTACATAAATAAATCTTGATTACATAAATAAAAATAAAATTATATAAATAAATCTTGTTGGAATATAAAACCAATTGTAATCTTATATAATTCCAACAAGACTAAGAGAAAATCGGGTTTTTCTAAATCTAGAACTACCCCATCTGTGTAAAGTCCGCTCAGAGGACACACAGATTAGCTAGATTCTAATTTTGACGTGTCACAAATGACAGGTTTTGTAATTATGACGTTACACTGACGAGAGGTTATTAGGTGAAAAATTTTAATTGTCAGTGCAGAGAAAAAAGTAAGTTTTTGCATTGTTAAAAAACGACAAATGTTTGTTGAAATTCTACATTCACTAAACTTTATAAATTGGAAATAAATAATACACTTAATACAACATTACATACATTCAACAAAAAAATGTGTATTTGACATAAACCATCTACAAACTACATCATGTCTTATCTGTGCAATAAAAGAAATTTGTGTACAATAAAATAGATTGTTGCTCCCAAATTGTTAAATATTTCATGTCTTGGTAACAAAACCTTAAGCCAAGCCTTTTTTAAAACATTCACTTATTTCTTACGTCTAAGATGAAAATGTAAGTTCGTTGCTCCCAAATGTAATTTAGACATACAGATTATCGATGTTATGTAGATTAAAAAAACTTGAATGTGACATATCTCACATATGAGAAACGATTGTAATGCAAACAATAAATAAAACAAAGGAAACTATAACCTACACTGTGACTTTTTACTTTCATGTTACGATGTGTTTTAATTTATGTTTGTTAGTAAATTTTAGTCAATTAATTTAGTACGAAATAAAACATTCAACACGTCATATTGTTTTTAATTTCTCTACCTTATACAAACAAGTATATTTACTAGTAAAAACAAAAACAGACTTCAAATCGAATCAAACACGCGGACGTCCTTTTTGTATTTCCGAATTATCGTAGTAATATTACGCAATAGAATTAATCAGAACCTAACCAAACTTTCATCAAACTCCTCTTGAAGTACATACTTTCCAATAAAAAATGAATCATGGAGATCGGATGACGTGTATTGAGTTATTAGTCCACACTTATATGATTTTCTCCTGGATCTGATTGTCAGAATTGGTCTAAATTTAAACCTACGCGGTGTGTGTGTGGTCATCTGCTAGGTTCCCGGGAACCTCGCAGGTACGGGCCTCGGGGTGTTACCCCATTACCCGGGTTATCAGCGCAGGGGGCGACTGCTCCCCTGGTCTTGGGTACCGTTTTAACACGGATTTTTTAGGTATAACTATAACCTACGCGGGAAGCCATCAGCTTTCAAATAAAAAAAGAATCATCGAAATCGGTTCACCCAGTCGCAAGTTATACGGTAACAAAAAAAAAATATGGTCGAATTTAGCACCTCCTTTTGAAGCCGGCTGAAAAATCAGAATCGGTTCTTTGACAGTTAAAAAAAAAACTAACATTGATGGTTTTGTTTCTCTTTCTTTTACAACTGTCACGTATGAATATGTTGTATGATTTCGATGTTTAACTTTTATTGGAAAGAATAGTTTGATGAGGGTAGTTTGATAATGAATCAGTTAGGTTGTGATTAATTCTATTCCATAATATTCCTACATTCGGAAATACAAAGAGGGCGTAATAACGATGGATACGATTTGAAATCGGTTTTTGTTTGTACTAGTAAATATACTTGTTTTTTTTTGTCACTGTCACAGAACCGATTTTGCCCTAGAAGTGCTAATGCATATGGAATAATATTAAATTTAACGATTTGAAATGCGGTGGCATAAGGCGTTAAAATGTAAGTACCTGTATATTTTATGTTAAACTTCAATACTGGTAAATTAAAACATGCTTTGTTACTAATAATAATTTGATAACACGTTCGTAATGTCTTGTTACATCACAGTATCAATATAGCGTAGCGTAATCTCTTCGAAAGTATTACAGAACTAATTTTATAACAGGGTGTTATCTCATTGTTCAGCGTAACTCTTCCGAACAGCTATAAAACAAACTCGCTCTCTTTGCACTCTGATAGCGTCTGCAAACACATGTGACAGCGGCTCCCCATTATCAAATTAAACGTATTTTCCCTTAACAAGTTTCCAAGTGCTAATTTTGTTAACTCAAATAATTTTCCCAGCTGCCGCTCTCGCATCGATTCCAATAACCTCACAGCTTAGTGATTATACTGCCACTATTTCAGGGTCTTGGATTCTCTCTTATGATATGAAAGAGTCCAATAACTAATACATTCGCATTATTCAGACGGCGTAACGTTGTACAAGGAATTATTTTAACGAATACCGCCCAACGGCGCCACCTCACAATCTTTATACAAAATTAATTAGAAGTCAGATTACAAATTATCAAAGTTAAATTATTGTTTACAATGCCAAGTTAATACGATGATCAACTAAATTATTAATTATGAATTAAAGATACAATAAGGTTCAGGTAAATCACTAAGATATCATTGTAAGTAGTTATTATACATAACAATAGCTGGGTGCCAGGTGTTGCTAGCTAACACTATATTAAAATTACCAATATCAATCTGGTTTTCACATCTATTGACACTCCGAGCAACAATTATATACATGTCATTATGGTTAATTTATTATTCAAGTATATAACGGGTCATGCAACATCGTGATAAATATAACAACAACATTAGCATGTCGATCACTCGAACCCATAAGATTTTCCCATATCTACCAAAAAATGCTCAACATGGGTAAAGATTTCACTTAAAACAAATATATCCAACGCCTCTCCCAATTAGGTAACTAACCTGTATTATGTGTTAATTAATTCACACACAATACAGTTCTGTTCCATTAAGAAGAAAAACATAAAGAGATCAACGTTTTTTGCTTGCTTGCGTGTTTTATTGACGTGTTGGACGTTCAATTGTGGCCGCATCGTAACCCAGTTACCGATATATCGGAATTCAATTTAGGACAATAGAATAATTATGATGGTTGGAATTTACAAGGAGTAATAAAACAATTAAAGTGACTGAATTGAAATAGAACGTTCGTGCGACATACAAATGTATATTTTAATGTTATTCGAGTTATTTTATGTGTAATGAACTGTTCGGAACACACAAAAGTTCCGAAATAAAGTTTGACCCGGGAAGAAGCCGACATCGGCTGGCCCGTGTCGCCTTGCACTGGGAGAGCACAGGGGAGAGGAGGATTAACCCGTGGGGGGTCCGTCCGGAGAGCACGTCCCCTCCCGGGACATCTCCGAAGAGCACAGTGCAGAGGGGCTCCGGTGCGTTCCAGTGGAGATCCCGGAGCCCCTCACCATGCACCTAGGGGGTTTTTAGTGAGTATATCCCACATAATAAACAACACAACCCGCCTTCCCCTGTAAGGCGGGGTATCTTGTTGAAAATTCCTTCGACCGTCAAAAAAAAAGGTTATAGCGTATTTTTGGGGATGTGACGAAGTTGTGCCGATGTAACACATCATTTATTTTTTCAAAATCAGTTCAAAACTGACAGCGCTATGCTTGCAAAAACGTTGAAAACAGACAAATTGAGAATTACCTCTTTTGAAGTCGGTTGAAAGTAAAGGTATTTATAATAGCGGGGACAAAGATACCGCTTGTTATATTATAGTTGTCAATGTCTTACTTTTCTGAAACTCAACAAACAAGTATATTTACGAGCAAAACCAAAAACTGATTTCAAATCGAACCAAACGTTAAACGCTATTACACGCGGACGCCCACTTTGTATTTCCAATCATAACCGAACCAAACTTTCATCAATCTACTCTTAAAGTACATCCTTTACAATAAAAAATGAATCATCTAAATCGGTTGGCGTGATATTGAGTTATTCGTCCATTTGTGGCGCACATACTTGATGCAATTTGGTTTTCTCATTGATGCCACTGTCAGAATAAGACCAAACTACATGGGCAGCACTATCTTTCAAACAAAAAAATCTCAGTCAAAAGTTATTAGGTAAGAAACATATAGACGAATTGAGAACATCGTCGTTTTGGTTGAAAAACAGCTGCACTACGAACATATGTTTCGTGATTAAAAACACGTAATGATACCGCTAAATACCAGCATAGTCTAGCGGTCCTTCTAAATATTACATGATGTTCCCACTTGGTTCTCGTGTCAGTCGTGTTTAAACAGTTCGCTGAGTCACCTGGCTTCGTCTGGCATTTTCAGCGTTGTTTTATTCAAAAAGGAATTATCTAAACAACGCTTATTTACCGTCGAAGAGCTATTAAAGTATAGTAAAGCATATTTAAATTTCGACGCAAAGACCGTATTCGATATACACCAAATTAGAGTACAAAAGTTAAGGAAAATCTTAGTATAGAGTTATCAATAACTGACTTTGTCTATGGCTTCACTTGTGTCTCTGACTTACTAACACAATTTATGACTGATCGGGAGTAGAAATAAATAGTCGCACCCTATATAACTTGTGATAGTTGTGTTTGTGCAGTTAAAGTGCTTGGACTTCTCGAAGCTCTACAGGAATAGTTGGAGCCATAATTCTGAACTACAGCCGAGCTAGATAAGTTATTTATTATTGTCACTCTTTATATTTTGTAGTGTTGGCTTAGCGTATGAAACCCATTGTGCTCTAAGCCCGGATAAAAGTGGAAGGATACGAATTCACTAATATACAATTTGTTGTAAACTTCGATATACCCACTTTCTATTCAACATGCGGTAATGTTGATAATTACCAATCTACCCTCATTCTCTCGCGATCTACCAAATCAAATTTATCCATCTATTCCGACACTGTATCGTGTCGTACCAGCCGTGCCAGCTCAGTGCCCGGGTGGTGTCTCAATTGGCATTGTACGCTAGCAATCCGAATTGGATACCCGATGGCCGGCACCAATGAAGTAATGTGAAGAAAAGTATAAAGTATAAGAAAAGTATTAAGTGCTGATTTACCACGCCCTCGGCAGTGATGAAAAATATTGTGACCTTATACTTATTCCCATTCACTCACACAAAGGCCTGTGTCAATGGGACATATAAATAGGCTGATGACTTTAGCATACTTATTATAATAAGTCGTACATTTTCAATACGTAATCGAACGATTGTCGAGACACAAGCGAACTCGCGGACAGACAGACAAACAGACACCGCATTTTACAATGATTCCAAACAGCCGGTTCAAGGCGTAACGAAAGGATGTTGCATGGCTGTCGCAATATTGCGAATAAATGGGTATATAATGTTAAAATTGACGCAACAAATAAAGTGCCAGTTGATTGGCTTGGAATCCAATGTACATATACAGGGTTATTGGTCATTCGACGAATATCCGTTAGGAGGTGATAGGGGTAACTTTTTACGATATTTGTGACCCCTACATGCATCATGCAAAAGTGAACCAGTTTTGAATAATCATGTTTTAAGCTTTTTTCGAAATAAGTGAGAAATGCAATGTAAAACAACAAGTTTTTCGGTCCAAATTTAAAAATGTAAAATGAAAAAAGATTTCAAAATCTTTTTGAGATTTATCTAGATTAAAAAGCCTTATGACCTATGAAAAAATGTATGAAACTTGGCTCGCAGATTTTTTCAAAACATAACCGTTTTCTTATCTCTCGAATTATATATAACTAGGAACTTATTTCGCGGCAATTGAAAAAAAGGACCATAAAGGAAGCAATAGGAAATTCGAAATCCAACTATACTTAAGCTCGTTCTTTTCATAAGTTTATTTTAAGCCTATAGTAGAGGCCCGTCACCTTCAACCCGCCGGCTAGCCATTGAATCACTAAGTAGGATTTGACATCTTCATCATGTGACCAGATTAAACTCGACACAGTTAATGTTAAAATTCGTATAATTTCGCCGTGTCGCCTTGAATCAAACCTGCCGTGTTATCTATTACACAAGCGATTAACCTATATCCCCAAGTGGCACTCTAAGTTAGTTTAGCTTTGAATCCCTCAGAGAAAGTCCCATCTAAATCGATCCTGCCGTTGTAGATACTACCCGGATTATATATTTACCGTATATACAGGATGTCCCAGAAGAAAACACACTATAACATAATTTACTCAAACAACTGTAATCGTTTCTTATACCATTACTTAGGCGACAAAAAAAATGAAATAGATCATCATTGGGGAAAAGATGAAATAAAATATTATTTTATTGCAAGTGTAAATATCAGTGTGATACCATTTGAGAATCTCGATAAAATCGACCATCTTTTGATAAAACTTGTCTGCACAGCTTAGTGTATCTTTTTTACAGTACGAGTAATCAAATTTAGATGATAGTAAAAGTATATTTATCAATGATATTTACTTATTTTTCTCTAAAAATACGTTTGTTGTCGATTTGTTTCATTATCAACAACTAGATTGGCTTCTTACTAGGTCAAAACAGAATTAAAACCTACAAACAATTGAAAATTCTTAACACAATGTCGAAAAATCGCACTCCTTTTTTAAACGCAATTACGCGCGGACGATCTCTTTGAATATTCGAATTATCGTAGGAATATTCTTCTTCTTCAAGTGCCTCTCCATCACCGAAGGTCGGCAATCAGTCTTCTAAACTTCTCCTTATCCATGGCTAAGCGGAATAGTGCTTCGACTGTTTTTATTCCAGTCCATTCCCTGATGTTCCTTAGCCACGACTTTTTCCTTCTTCCCACCCCTCTTTTTTCTGCTATTTTTCCTATTACAATCAATTGCAGCAGACGATACCTATCATGTCATGCTGGAATATTACTAATACTACTAATAAAAAATGTATCATCGAAATCGTTTGTGTGATATTGAGTTATTCGTCCATTTGGCACACACCTACTTAATGCAAATTGGAATTGCTTAATGGGAATTGGACCTAATTTGAATGGGACGTATATGGGATAAAAATAGAATCATTAAAGTCTGTACACCCCGGTCGAAAGTTACGGGATAACAAACAAAAAAAAATATACAGACTAATTGAGAACCCAGTCGGTATTACAACTCCACACCGCTATTTCATATTTCTTTCAGTTTTTCTGTAGTAGAACAAAATGTACCACTTGCTCAAAATAGCACCAGACAGGAACCCCGTAAGATTACAAAGCGTTTAGCGATCGCTGTCTACCCCGTTTTAAGATTAAAAGCATCACACACACTTGAAATGACAAATAAGAATGCCATTATACGTCTAGTGACCTTTATTTTACCGTTTTTAGAAACTCCAGATAACTGGAGTTTATAAAAACACAACAATCATTTGGTTTTCAAATTACCCGATCAGACGACACGCTTTAAAATTAAACCTGTACCTTTAATAGAATTATTTATTTTGTTATTGAATTGGTTAAGAGGAATTGGTTCAATGTTGCTAGAATAGAATTAGTAAATAAAGGCGATGAAGATCGAGATATCGTACAAGTATATTTATATACTACAGGTAGAAGGAAATAATATTTATAGACCCATACAAATAAATATAATTGGACTTTCTGCTTGTAATATTAAAATAATCTAACTAAACTAAAAAATAACAAGAATATACACGGTACATGTACCAAAATAACATTTTTTACAATTTTAGTCTATCTGTTTCAGTCCGTCTAGAACGGCTAGAACGATTTTGATGGGACTTGCTTTCATTTGGATTTGCTTTCACGGGGATAGCTGATATAATAACGACTAACTTGAACTAGTTTTTTTTCTTTTACACGGGTAAAAACGCATCGCAGCTAATATATAGTAGTTAGAAGCGTCAATAGCCTGTAATAGGGTACGGTCTGTGAAACGTAAGATCGTAGGTTTGTATTCATCATTCGATTATTGTCGTGAACCATCTCCTAGCACAAGCTTAAGCTTAGTTGAAATGGTTAACTACAATGTTAGTAATATTTGTGCAAAAAAGATATAGAACAGATTTAAAAAAAAAACGCCCGGCGCTCGGACAATGTATCACTGAGCAGAAATTTGCGTTCTCTATCTCTCTCATACCGCGCTCTTGCTTACACACTTAGTGCACTATCGGCAATTCTCGGGAACTCTCGGCTCGAGCGTAACGGGACATTTTGCGCGAATGACATTCAGTATTCATCGATTTATAAGACGTTGTCAAAATACATATGTAGATATATATATTTTATTACAGCGTTATTATATATGTATATATATATTATATATTATATATATATATATATTACATATTATATATAATATATATATATATATGTGTAATAGTAATTTAAATGCATTAAATTATGCTGACAGCATCGTATTCGGGTTGCTAGCAACACGCTACTAAGGCAAGGGCTCACTGAACTGCCACGGTTTATAGGAAAACACTGATCTGCCCATATTTCCAGTGTATAGACCCAAGAGATTGTAACAGATTCACAACTCACATTTGCGATCGCACGCCGTCTCCGAACGCGCAGTGTCCAATGTTCGCGTGTGAACGCGCACGCTTTTCCTGCGCCGTTTTACGAGTGAAAATCATGCCGTTTAGACAATTTAATATCGAAAATATACTTTGAATTGTTATGTGCCAGTGTACCTGTGTTATTTAAAACGTGACGTTCTAAAATTTGGTGAGTACTTGTTTTTTGTATTTTTTCGTTATCCTAATTATGACTAATATATGATGTTAGATGTATGGATGTAAATAAAGCGAAAGCGGGTAAGGATCTTATAAAATCCATGATCCCTGCCTACCTACCTAGATGTCGGGCGTTGTTTTGCATTTACATTATATTATGAAAAAATTAAAAACAAACAAAATAAATACAATGACTACATGTTATGTTATGTAATGTTAATAGCAAATTAATATTTTGCGAGTTTCACGAAATATTAATAAAAACCCGAGAAATGTGAAGTAATTATGAAATAATTATAGGCGAAATGTATTGTAATTGTTTGAAATTTATTGAATCTATTAACTATCACAAGCATTTATCAATTTTATGTTGGATCATGGATGGAATCCCCAACCCCATTCCACCATCATGTTTGATCTGAGAAGACGCACTGCTTGGTTCCTTTTGCTGTTGACATCCTTTAGACTACTCAACGAACGAGCTGTCTTATTTGGTCTTTGGTTTGCCCGCCCCTGTCTTTCCCTCCGATTACAATGAGTTTAAGAGAAGATTAAATAAGAATTTTCTAGACTAGACCGCCTACCGCCTTACCATTGCATTTCCGTTTAACATGTGGTAATAGACTTTGTTAGATATTGTTGCAAATTAATACAGGTGAATCTCAAAGTTACATATCTCATTTATATTATTTATTTCAAATGTTAAATAAATAATGTACACATTTTTTTTTAAATTGTGCTCTCATTTTTTGTATCTGGCAATCAACAAAAAAGTTTTAACTTCAAATTAGCTGGAGACCCCTTTGTCTAGTGTATGTTTTAGCTTCCAATAATAGGACGATACACGACCCTAACGGTGAGCTAGGTACGTTGACTTCTATGTCTGGTTTGCAACACGTTCAAGCCTGCTTATGTAAAAGTCGTCTTACCCGTTCCTAGGCATCTTTGGAATAAACGTCTTTACCTTTATCGATACCTCTATACTGATATAGTCTGTTTTATTCTATGATGGCAACAAAGCGTAGGAGCCGTGGTACTGGACAGGGAATATCGTTCATTTTGTCTAGTAGATCAATTTGGTCCAGTGACAACGTCATGCATGTGCGCCACAAATAGACGAATAACTCAATATGACGCCAACCAATTTCAATGATTATTTTTTTATTGGAAAGGATGCACTTCATGAGTAGTTTAATGAGAGTTTGGTTAGGTTTTGATGAATTCTATTTCGTAATATTTCTACGATAATACAGAAATACAAAGCAGGCGCGTAATAGCGTTTAACGTTTTATTCGATTTGAAGCCGGTTTTTGTTCGTAAATATACTTGTAATAGTTTCCCAATGTGCGGCCTTTTTACTAAAACTGATCTCTTCCAGGCAACATTACAAGGGAAGTTACTGAGTTGGTTAGGGAGTTTATAATAAGAAAACATATTAATCGTCAATAGCCTAATGGTTAGGGGACGGTCTGTGCGAATCGTAAGATCGTAGGTTCGAATCCACTATTCGTCTATTGACGTGAACCATATGAAGCACAAGTTTAAGCTTAGTTAGAATAGTTAACAAGATGTTAGTAATATTTCACAAAAAAAGAAAAATTTAAAAAATACTTAAATATTGATAATAAATTTATATATAAATATAATATCGGTATATATGTATGTACATATAACAAAATACAGTATAAATAAATTAAGTGAATCAGGGGATTGGATACCAATAAAAATAATTGTGTCTATTTGCTTCTGTTTATTGAAGTTAATGATCTCTGCATCTTCTGTCTTCTCTGGTTGTCGAGCTTAAGTTAAATGCATCCACGATGGTCACTGGCCTATGATAACAAGAGGCGCACAGCGAGAAATATACTTATATATAAATGCACGCTATTGGATTTTTGCTCGAAACTATGTTGTTTGTAAAAACGTATAATTTATTTAAAATGGCACATGCATAAAACACAAACAGCTAATTATCATAACTTGCTTAAAAACATTTTTATAAGATACATTATATTAGAAACACACCTAAGTAATACTAATTAGACAATTGTAATGAATTCTTTAACTAGTTCACTACTCAAAGAAACTCAAATATCTTGTATTACCAATTTAGTTAATTTAAATTACTAAAATGAACAACATATAAAATTGGTTGAATTTCTATATATTTAAACAAATAGTTGTTTTTAAAAGAAAGTAATTTAATCTATGTTAAATTAAATTTATTAAGATACGCCTGCACAGATTTAATAGCAATTCAATATTAGTTGTATTTTGCATAGCTTAACATGCAAGTAGACCATGTTCAACCGGCAAGAGTAATTTTAACTTTACCAGATCAAATTTCAACAAACAACTTAAATGGTGCCGGCATCGGGGATCAACTGGAGCTAGCGGCCGATAGTGTAACTTAGGACGACCGGTCACTAAGCCACCATCGCTCTAGTCCTTATCAATGTCATGTGCCTGCTGAATACTGCGATTATAATCTCCTTCTTGCACATACAATATCTAAGCAAGGTAAATAATAAAACCAATTGCTATCTCTGCCTACACCACTAGTTTTGAAAGGTCATGAGAGGTGCAATGAGAAACAATCATACGGAAATATTTTTATTAAGGTATTAACAATATAATAATTTATATGTAATATTGCACAATAGTTTTCCCTAGACTTACTAATAGTACATCTATAATAACCAATGTGTTTCTCCGTTAGCTAAGCCAGGGTCTGCAAACTGCGACTCTATGGATGTGAAGCTCCAGCTCTTATTATGCAAGTTATTGACTTTTCCCGTATTGGCATGTAAGTTAGTTTAACCTAGATTGACCCAAATAGTATAATGAATAAAATAGCTAGCGACCGAGTCGTGGTTCGAAACTCTTGGGCGCATTCGGATCGGATTGCTAACGCGTAACGTAGTAACCGTCCAAGCCGAGGTTACCCCTCACCGTGGGGACTCATGTGTCGAGACCTAAGAGCTATGCCACCTTTCAAACTTTTGAAGCAGTAAAGGTCTGCCTCTCTGGCCAGCTGTGTATTTCGTCTTTAAAAAAAATCTGACTCAAAAGCAAATAATATAAAACGTAAGTACAAAGGTTATGTGACAGTTACAAAATAAATATTGTTTTTAGAGATTCTCAATTCGCTGAAGTAGCCGTACACTCAGCTTCTCTGGTTCATCAACATATTTTATTAGTTGAGATTATTTTCCAGTGTTGTCAACAAAATACGCCCAGCTAACGGAAAAATACCAAGGCTACATAAATAAATAAGGCTTTGTTTGTCAAATTGTAATGATTTAAAACGCTAGGGCTATTATTACGATATACTTATTTATCGTATGGTCTTAATAACTCAGCTCAGCGAACGAAGCGATTTGAGTTATCGTTCATTGTGCGTACAGCGAAGGAGTGGAACAAGTTGCCGGCATCAGTCTTTCCGTCCAAGTACGACGTGGAGCCTTCAAGAGTAGAGTGAATAGGCGCTTACTAAACTAACGCGTACCATCTTTCGAATATATCACCCACTTAACACCATGTGGGCTCGTGGTCAAGCGCTAGTTTATACCCATAAAAAAACTCATTTAAAATTTATCATTATTGCCTTTTTATATTTGAATTAAATTAATATGTCGTTTAGTTACTTAAATTGTAAACTTTTTTGTAAAATATATTTTTACGACATTTTTAGACTATATGCAAGACCTGAAGTAGCAAGACATTGCTTTCTTAAAATTTTATTGTGTAAATAACTATGTTTAGTGACAGTTTTTTTTAGCAGGCTACGAAATTTATCACAGACTATAAATGTCAATTTAAAGCTTACGACTGATAAAAACTAAAATAGGATTACTGAACGTGTAATTTGAGATTCGGATTTCAGATGAAGACTTTGGTTTAATTGTCAATTAATTAGAGCATATTTAACCGAGTTATACCTTGGACGTTGTGAATTACTATAAAAGTTACTTTTAGCCCATCTTGTACACGTTTAAAACAAATATTTAATTCTACTGTATTTACTTATATTTTTTGGCAGTCTGGATTCTTTAAGTCCTTAACAAAACGAAATATTAGGTCTACAAATAAGTTTCCGCCGTTTTGAGAAAGATGGCGTAGCATGAGGTTTGTAAAGTTGAGGGTGTAAAATTCGCAGATGGTAACCGGCTTGAAAATAAGTTTGTTCATTCCAAAATAACTTATACCATACCATAACCCGTAACATTAAGTCTGTATTAGCATCATACATTGTCCTTTATCTAAAAATTTCTAAACTTGAGTCAAGTGTCAGCTGAAATGCATCCATTGCTCGAAGAAGCGTATTTTGACGTAAAAGACGAAGACAGAAGGACGTAGAAGATAGAAGAATAAGGCAGTGGAAGGCCAAAAATTAACCAGGAATTAGATTCAGTCTCATTGTTTAAAATGAAACTTTTACAATAATAATTAGTTTTTAGATAAAAACGGCGGAATCTTATTTGTACACCTAATAGATTCTATATTATTTGCACGCGCTCAATTTAATAATAATTAAATATAATAATACTGCATTTCGATTATAACAATCATCTGAGCTACTACTACAAGTTATTGTTTGTATATCATGTCGGATGTTTCTTAATAAATAATTTTACAATACCTACCCAATACAACCTACAAAGAACGCATAATACTTCAATCCTAAATAAATATTTAGTGCCATCTGACATTTTGATTGCCATATTTCATTACACTGTATAATACTCACAGCATCCCAATCTTTATTTTGAAATACATGTAGGTTTAGTTTATAAACAGTCTCTAATGGCATATTTTTTTATACGAAAAGTGGCAAACGAGCATACGGCTCACCTGATCTTAAGTGATCACCATCGTCCATGAATATCCACAGCACCAGAGGAGCTGTAGGTGCGTTGCCGACCTTTGAGATAGGAATAGGCTCGTTTCTTGTCTCTACATTTCATTATAACTTAAATATTTTGGTAAATAAACATGCTAGACATACATTACCTCCCACCTAAGCTTTTCAAGCAAGCTTTCAAGCTTATTACCTCCCATATGAGGTGAGTCCATCACCTTCCACCGGGAACAAATTTTTAACAATAGTTTTCTGTATTCAAAACGCTGCAAAATGGCCAATAGGAACTGACTGGGATTCAAACCCGTGACTAAGATAAGCTGAAACTCATATCACTGCTATAGAACGGAGGTAGAAGAACTACCCTATAACGAATTTCAACATAAGCACAATTTTACACTCTACCTGTACACTAAACAACTCTCAATTCATTACATTATAATTTAAACACTTCTCTCAAGAACCTCTAATGCAGAATCATATCCAAATACATTTCAAACTACTGTCAAAGCTTAACTGTTTAAAAAAATATATCTTCACTTCATTTTAACAGTTCATTCATGAAATAAATATCAGTGTCATACATTCATTAGTTGTAAATATTGTCAAATGGTTTTACCAAATTGAAATCCTTCACAGCACATGACAACATAACAAAGTCAAATTCCATTTGTTACAATAATGAGACAAACACAGAAGAATGTATAAAATTGAAATGAAATAAAAACTATGGTTCATTAAACCACCTTCTGTATGTGAGAACCATAAATATTGTAACACCATCATCAATGGGATGCACTATGAATGGGATGGAGATCAGACCTGCTCCAACCGTCATCAAGTTTCTCCCAGTCACAGGAATCCTCCGGTAATTTTTTTTAATATATAGTTGACTGTAATGACATATTCTGAAGAAAAAAAAACAATTATCTGAAAATGCAATTGGCCATAACTATATAGCCTTAAACAGACTTTTAAATGATGAACCTAATTATATATACTATAGATTGTAAGGAACAATGAAGCCAAACAAATTGTATATATCTTTTGGGAAGACGGTAAGCAAACAAAATAACTATATGAAGTTATTTTAATGCTTGCACAGCCTTAAATTAGACATATATAGTCAATCAAATATATCTACCAGTTAAAACAGATTCCCAATTAAATCAAATTACACTACTACTACCATCAAAATGCAGGGACACTCTTTTATTGGTAAAGTGTAGTTATATTACAAAGTTCTGGAGACCATATTATCTTCCCTCTTCCACATTAGTGCTTGTTCGCTTTAAGGAGTAAGATACCTAGGCTTAGATTGTCATAAACCTATATCTCAAACAACTACCATGAAAAATACAGACAAATTAAAACTTCTTTTTTCTTTAAAATACTCATTTTTAAATTAAGTAAATAATACAATGCAATAAATTGTATAGAATCTCTTACCATATAAAAACCTCTAAATAGTTCAATAAACGGGCAACATTGCTGCAGATCCTTGGTTCAATTTCTTAACAAAGCATGAAAACTTTATAGAGTGTGAATTACATCAGATTAGGGAAACGGACCCTCTGGTGAAGGTTTCTTTTTTAAATATATGTTATTTTCTGTTATAGAGACAAGACACTGTTAATGCGATTTGGTGCAATAACAGGATATATTTTAAGGCCCACTGGCAAAGACAAGTGCAGAAATATCCACTCACTATATTACTTCTTGGTCAAGTACTTATTCATGTAACAGTGATTTGTGCCATTTGTTAAGTGCTCTCTATACAGCTATATACTGTCAATCATACCTATGTCTATCTTGTCTATTTATTTCTGCTCTATACTGAGAATGTAACACCGGTCATCATCATCATTAATATATATATCATACCTGTTAATAACATATCCAGGTATTACAACAGATGCTAGTGTTTGCCAGATCAGAGCATCACCTGTTTCTATTAGAACCTTCTTGGGGCGTCCATCATTCTGAAATACAAAGAAAGTTTGTGTATAATAATTGAAACTAATTTTGGTAATTCTACATAGAATAAAACTTTCACGAGACATGGCTATGAAGATGTAAAAACTCTGAGCAAACCAAAATTAAATTTTAAAGAAATTTCATATACTTTCACTATTTTAACATGTGGAGTCCTATCTCGTAATTATATGCAAAAAACATGGAATGAGTTATGGTAGATACTTACGCATTTGTATATGGTTTTGCAGAAGAAAGTCAGGCTTAGTATTATAGGACATAAACAAATCTAATAAAATCTAATAAAACAATCTTTGCATCTAATTCATACAGTATATTTTTTTTATTTTTTATAAAAGTAGCAATCTAGCTTTAAATAAAAATCTTCCCATAAAATTAATACATATATCTATTACTATAATTATAAAGTCAACCTTTTAGCAAATTTGTGATCAGGATCTCTTTTTGCTCTCTATTACTTTTTTGTACTATCTATATATGTAAGCTAAGCTAAAGCTTGTTAGGCTAAGCTCTTTTGTTTTATATGTTTAACAAATATAGGTTTTTTGGTAAAACTATACTTTAATGAAGATTGACTATTAAGATCTCCCAACAAACAAATCTGTAAAGAAACTATTAACTTAATGGGTCAACCCATTTTATGTTTGTTGAAATTTCTAGTTCCACCTTACTTTTCAACATAAGAGATTATTTAAGATGATTTTTTTAATAGCATACACATACCTTAATCATTTTCCAACTTTTGTCCACAGTATCTGCCAGCACATATCCCGTGGCAAGAGCATAGCTGGCCCGCACCAATCGCAGAGGTGCCATTGCTCTGAATGACTCTCCAACTTCGTTTGCATAACCTAAAATAAAACATAATGGATCTTTTCAGTGACCGTTATATAACCAGCGATGAACAGTAAGTAATACACGATGCATATTATTTTCTTATATTATTTATATAAAAATATTACGATAATAATTTTAACGCAACAGATTAAAAACCTTTTGAGTGGATATGACCACTAAAACCAAAAATAAAAAACTATAAAAGCTTACCTAAGTATCGAACCCATGTTTCTCGATAAAAGTCCGGTTCACATTCCGACATTTTTCTATAAAAATTATGAAGAGTCAATGTTAACACCTTGACTACAACCGCTTTCAAAATAAGCCGCTTAATGCGGTAAGACCGCATTAAGTTGTGTCATGTTATATCTCTGTTACAAAAGATGACCAAAATGTTACATTCTGCGAGACCCACAAATCATAATATGTGATATCAATATATTAAACCACAATTAATAGATACAATACTCATCCGAGTATAAGCGCAAATTACAATAAGCTGCAATTTATGTTTTAAAATTAAATTTTGGTTTAACATGGTCATGCATTTTGAAATTGGATTTCCCAAACATAATTGACACACACAGATTACAAAGTGAACTGCATCTTGACAAATGACAACTGACATAATAAAATATGTTGCAAGTAAAGAATATCAAATTATAACCATATGCTAGAAATAATATCGCTTATCGGTAAATAAATGTAATACAGAACCTGTCCCATAAGTCTTTTAATAAGAAATTAAGAGAAGATATATGAAATAATCACCCTAAACTTATTTTAAAACAATAACTGAAAACTTTTGCTTATATAATATAATGAAATTATTTGTCGAAAACATAATATTCCAATACTAGTCTTATTTCGTTATTGGAAGCTTATTTATATACCTAATTATATATGAAACGAATTTATGATTAAACCCCAACAAAAAAGAATATCTATTTACTAAAATTAAGTAATATGATGAACCGACTGCTAACCTTCGCTTGTCGAAGAGGCACTTTAAGAAAAAGAAGAGTAACTCACCAAAGGTCAGGTCAGGTGTTTTCACAACTAATCTATACCCACCGAATGCAACAAAAATTCTGAGCAGTGTAGATAATGTATTTCACAATATTAGTTATTTAAAAATGTTATATACTTATTTCGATAAAATTGTGTTAATTTTAATTTTTTTAATTAATATTTTGTTCTTACCAAGTTAGTAGGAATTACTCAGTTACAGACAACCCGATCAGCTGTTCATTCAACCTTCACAACAGCAGAAATGTCTGATAAACTGAACCGTAGTGACGTGAGTGTAGGGTTATGTTTTTATTGTTTTCGTGTATAAATTATTATTAAGAGTACATTCAAGTTGTATACAAAAACATAAGTGAAAAGGTTATAGTTGGTGGAAGTGTCAACGCAGACTGTACACGGGTTCGATCTGTCTCCTCTTATCATAATATTTTACAAATATTCAATATAAATTTGCACACATCAAAACATGTCTCTCATCTAATTACATGAAATTAATTACATTTTACACTGCTTATGAAATGCCTGAGTAGATTATAGATGCCTTAAAGTATCATGAAATAATATAAAATACACAGAGTATTTTGATAGATTTGTCCATACCAATGTAATTGTATGAAACGTATTAAAATATCGAAATTCTATTATTATAAATCAAATATTTTCGTTTCCTGTATCTTACTATACATAAGGTTTTAATTGATATAACAACGAAAATTAGTTATGGGTGGAAACTATATTATTTTTAAATGGGATGACGAAGCCAACTATTTGTATGTCTCTTTATTCGCCTTAGTGGTGTGCGTACTCTACTTTCGGAACATTACTAGCCCAATAATAATAAAACGGAAAGCACTTTCTGCGACGATCGAACATGCGGAATTAACTTAAAAAAAAACACTTTTAAGTCGTCATTTGTAATCACGTCAAATTACGTCTTGCCATCTTATTACATTATGTCATCTGAATAGCGGATAGGGAATACTCTGTATCTCCCGTTAAAATCATGCTTTTTAAAAAAGACAGAAGGTATTTTAAAACGAAAAACAAGTAAGAATATATGTATATTCAATATATGCAAGTATATACTCTGACACTACTGTCCGGCGAGGTATTGTACTGTTGTACATAAAATGCTTTGTAAATTACATATTTATTCTTCTTATTTGCGTCCACGTAAAGATCGCGCGTGACGCATCGGGGATTTTTGCAACAGCCATGTAGAGACTTGCCGACAAGTTATTCAAACAATAAAACCTGAAGCGGTTTCCTCGTTCGAAGTAATTAAAAATATTTTGACTCCGTTTATTATAGAAATGTTAATAGTTTCTATTTAAATGTTTGTAATAATTTATATTCGGGCTCTTTTTGTGACTACTAACGAAAAATTCACGAGGTCGCTTAGCAACAATCTGTATCATAAATAACTTTTTTTTTGTTAACCGGGAGGAAATCTTCAAAAAGATACCCCGCCTTCTGGGAAGAAGGCGGTGGTTATGTGGGGTTCTTACCCACTAAAACCTCCCAGTGGCCCTTCTTTGGTGCATGGTGAGGGGCTCCGGGATCTCCAGTGGAACACACCGGAGCCTCTCTGCACTGTGCTGAAGGAGAGCACTTCGCTGGACAACAAAGGCAACCTTTGTCGCCCAGTGAACCCGAGGCCCCTTTTAGTCGCCTTCTACGACAGGCAGGGGATAGATACCATAGTCTTATTCTTGAGAGCCCCGAACTACAGGGCTGATTATAAATAACTTGTCGCGAGTAAGCATGATAGCATTATAAAATAGAGGAAGAAAGAGAAAAGACTTATTCCACTGATCGTGACTACCGAGAGACTTATAGTGTACGAAACTCGCATAAAATATCCTCTCTGATGTTAAACCTAAACCGCTGCAGCTCTAACTCATTCTGAATGAAACGTCAAAAATTAAAACACAATTAAAAACCAATAGATATAATCCTATTTCCGCACAATGTGATCTCACATTAAGAAATAAAATTAGATTTTTATCTTATTAACTAGGTTTATTGAATATTAGTTCGTTGACCTCATGTTAAAATTTTGTCCACAGCACATATCCTTGTGTTGCAAGATGACATAATTCGGCCTCGGGGTCATGTTACTTTTTAACCGATTTCAAAAAAGAAAGAGGTTTTAAATTCGTCTCTTTTGTTTGTTTGTGTCACACTGCATTATGTAAAATATTGTTATATGAACGCGATATATCTATACAATATATCGCATAATATCTATACAACATTACGATATATTGTATTGATAATTGTGGTCAAGCACTTGCTTAGAAAGTATTAAAAAATTGAAAAATATATCGATATACTTTTTGCATGAACATCTCCACTCTACACTTATCATTTATGAACCGACTGTGATTTTTAAAAGGTTTCAATGGCATACCACCTTATGCTCAAAAGATATTATTTGTAGGTGAGTACTCCTAAGTGACAAAGAGTTCGAATGTAGAAGAATGTAATCGCCAGAACTTGAGCTACTCTGTCAGGCCGAAACGCCATTAGAGCATGGCCTCTTTTAAAAACACTATGAAACTCTAGAGGCCTCCTGGCGGAACCATGTAGATTCTTACCGAAATAAAAATGTTCTCATTGTCCGTTAGTGAAACCGGTCCACCATTCCCGTCATCAGATCGGGTAGCTGCAAGAAATTTCGAATAAAAGTTACACCACCATTCAATCAAGTTGTTGCTTCAATTTATTTAATATAAACCTTCGGTCTTATTGAATTACGTGTTAAATAATCGAAAAGACGAATGACATTTGGTGAAAAATAAACCAGGCCAAATAGGTGGTAAGCGTACCACACGACAAAGTTTTACGTGCGGACAGTCAATGACCCTGTCATTATTGATTGAAGGAAAAACGTGCAAAAGGACGTAAGTAACACGTTCATATATTTGCACTATAAATGAGAGTTCAAAGTAAATTGCCTTATCTTCATTTGTTGCAACAAGTATATTTACGAGTAAAAACAAAAACCGACTCCAAATCGAAACAAACGTTAAACGCTATTACGCGCTGACGCCCTCTCTGTATGTACGAATTATCGTAGGAATATAACGAAATTCAATTAATCAGAATCTAACCAAAATCTCATCGAAATCAGTTGGCGTGATATTGAATTATTCGTCCATTTGTTTTCTCATGGATGCCATTGCCAGAATTTAAAGTCAATAACCCAATGGTTGAGTAACCATATAACCGTAATATATAACCGTAATCCAGCCTTGAGATTTGTACCACGAAAGTTTTAAGTCCTACTTATCTACTTCTTTTTGTTTCGTATTCTATTCTTACATAGTTATAAAATATTTCTAAGCAAATTATTGTAACACCATAACAACTTAAACAAATCTCAAAGTTTAATTATTATCTCGCTGTCAATTCTATTAGTACGTGTAATGAACGTTTTTATTTTATTTTCTTTACCAGGACGTACACTTGAGCCGTGTTAGCTAATTGTCCGTGCGGTCGCCCCAAGTTGCATAGTACGCTAGTAACCCGCAATTTGCAATGGAATTTTATGTGCTGATTTACCAAGCGCTCGGCGGTGAACGAAAATATCGTGAGGAAACCTACATGTCCTAGAATTTTTTTTTAAGACATGTGAAGTCTGCCAATCCTCACTAGGGCCGCGTGGCGGACTACGCCCTTAAACTCTCTTTACAGAGAAGGCCTGTTTCCAGCAGTGGGACATATATAAAGGGTGTATGTTACTATTTATATAAAAAAATATGACTACCAACCATAAAACGGTTTTTTTTAAACCGACCTCAAAAAAGTTGGAGGTTCTCAATTTGCCTGTGCGTTTTTTTTTTAATATTTTTTCGTTTATCATCAGTTACTTATTATACGTCACATAGAAACGAGAATTCTCGTTTGCCTCTTTTTCAAATAATTTAGTAGCATACAATTACTGGTTAGCATGATCTACTTTCGTGAGGTATCCTCGCTTAATATGTATCGAGGTTATTTTCTTAATCGTCCATTATTAATTTTAAGCCCGCACAAATAAAATACTTGCAGTTTATATCAGATCAACTAACATGTTTATTCGAAGAGACGTTACCTACTTGATTTAACAGCATAAGTGTGTTTCTCAGATTTTTAGAAGTCCAAACCACTCACAGAACACGCTCAAATCATAGTTACTGACATTCTATCAAAGTCATACACACATTTGCAATCCTAATCTTTAGCAAAATGGGCGACGTCTTTCGAAGACCGATGTTATGTCCTAAAACACGTGCGTCATTCTGCCGCCAAGGGAGTTAAAGCTCCCCCTGCGTTTGTCTCTCAACACAACGCAATAATTTTGATAGTATCTAGAATAAATTTTGGTAGTATCTAGAATAAATTTTGGTAGAATCTAGTAGTCCGACTGAGGCTTCTAAATGAGCCATGTTTAGGCCTTCTCGGACACATTCTTGTTATCTTGAGATCTCCGACGGAACGTACTAGGTTGAAGCAGGTCCAAAAAGAGGAGTCCCCTAGCACTCTTCCTGTGCTAAGTCAACACGGGACCATTTAATGTTGCCTTCCTTCCGAGTCAGCTGCGACAGAGTCCCTAAACTTGTCGCCGTAAAAGCAACAATCAAAAAGAATAAACCCAGGATTCAGCTTGTAAGAGAATAAGAAACGACAATTGTATTTTTGTATGTATTTACGGTACGATATACTAAGGAATTCTTTTTTATGAGGTATAAACTAGCGCTTGACCATGATCCCGCCCATAACGTAGCTTTCTAATGGTGAAAGAATTACTAAAATCCGTTCAGTAGTTATAAAATGTATACTATACAAACAAACAAATCATACCTCTTTATAATATTAATGTTGAGTAAGGTTGGCTGTAAGACTGACAACCTCGTAGTTTAGTGCGCCTTTGTGTAAAACAATGCAAGGTATGAGAAATTGATTCCGTCCATTATTGTAACTGGATCATAATTTATCAAATTACAATTATCAAGGTTGCCTTGTCACAGGAGCTCTATTGCAATTTTAAGAGTGAGTAGGCATTTACTGAGCTAGTGCGCCTTACCATCCAGGATTGCACATCCAATTCCCCGCAATACGCACGTCCTCCTGACGTGCCCCGTAGGTTCAAATTCCCCTACTCTAGGGAGCTTTTGAACATATAGGCCCCCCTCTCGACCTCCGTCTCAATCGAGACCGAGAGGTTGGGAGGGCGTAGTAGATAGATTCGTCGCGGCTGACGCTTGAGGGATTAGCCACGACGCAAAAATAGTTATACCTAAAAAATCCGTGTTAAAACGGTACCCAAGACCAGGGGAGCAGTCGCCCCCTGCGCTGATAACCCGGGTAATGGGGTAACACCCCGAAGCCCGTACCTGCGAGGTTCCCGGGAACCTAGCAGATGACCACACACACACACATCCAATTAACGGTTGAATCGTGGCGAAGCACTTAGAAACACGGGAGTGGACCGACATGATATCAACCGAGGAACTGTTTCAAGACGCTCTGTTCTCAGACAACCAACTATCAGTCATGAAGTGGCACAAGAAGAAGAATATTCGTATTCAAAAGGGCATAGAGTTAAACTAAATATAGACAAACTTACAATTTGATTATATCATATGTATATGGATCATATTAGTAGGTACGTACTAACGTCATATGTTATCACCTTGCTAATATATATTATCAGCTATTCACTTATATGAAGATAAACTTATCCGACCTTGTCTTTGAGTGATACACACCACAATCTACATCTCAAATTTCCGAGGACTTTTTATCTAATTCCATAACTAACGATTTTTATACCTTATAAGGAAAATCGTAGTGTTTTAAATTTACCTTGGAATTTAATACGACGAAACAAGGTTCAATTTGCGTATTTACTTAATAACCATAATTCATCTTCAATTCTCATAATAATTACGGGTCGTATCTTTCCTCGAGATGAATCTCGTTCATTGTGCTCTGTGTTTGTTGTATTAGAATTACTCAGCTGTTCATTTTATTGAAATGATATATGTATATATGTACATATTTTGATTGCTGTACGTTTCTGATGTAATCAGATTTAACTAGCAAGATAAGATCTCACACCTCTTTAGTCCTACGGGTGTGCACTTTTCACCAAAGTTAATAAGGGCCCATGTAACAGGTGGTGTGCATGCACAATTTTTTTAAGCTAATGCACATTACATCCAGGACTGCATTATCACTTAACATCAGGTGAGATCGTGGTCAAGCCCCTCTTTTTCATAATTCCCTTGAGGATCGCGACCACGTATAAGCAGTTTTGGTCATAGGCGAAGAGATACAGAATTAACCGTTTTTGTTATTGTGTGAGACACTTTTGTAGGCGTCCATACCTAAACACGTTTGCCGTCCATTTTCCCTAAAACAATCTGCTTCTCCAGACCGCATAATATGTCCAAAGCAGCTGCGAGCTCTTTGGCAGCATATTTCGGATAGCCGTTTGGTGACCTTAAGCCCTCAGAATGAACGCGTTGGTTCTCATGGCAGTTCACGGTATACGGAGAAAGTATAAAAATGATGTGGTGTCATACACAGAGACACCAGGTAGGAACGGAAGTTCTAATTTTGAATATATTTTGATTAAATAGAAGCAACACAATTTACAAAAAAATAGTTAAAGCGCCACCTGTGATCAGAGAGTTGAACTAAATGCTTAATAGACACACTGTCGGCCGCCGTGTAAGCAACTATAACACTTCCGTTATATATTTTTCTTACGGTTTTAGTCTTACATTTTTCAATACGGTTGCGCAGTTAAATCAGTATCTCCTCTAAGCCTGGCGTAAGGAACTTTGTTCAAAAAAAAACGATAATTGGGGTTAAGTTGTCTGTCCATCTAATTAGGGCAATGCGGTAGTGAATGGTTGTTTTTTTTTTTCATTCCAACAATACACAATTAAAGCCTGGCGTAAGGAACTTTGTTCAAAAAAAAACGATAATTGGGGTTAAGTTGTCTGTCCATCTAATTAGGGCAATGCGGTAGTGAGTGGTTGTTTTTTTTTTCATTCCAACAATACACAATTAAAGCGTAACACTGATATAGCAATCTAGTGGTGACATTGAAAACAAATGACCGTGTAGACAAACGTCTCACAGATCACAGACATAGTGGTTGATTGACCGCCGATGTAGAGAGACGCGAGATTTTTTTTATTGTAAGACAAATACGTTCGGAAACATTAGGTGTCAAATTGATAACACTTTATTGAAGAAGTGCGCTCGTTCCATTTGAACTTTCATTAGTGCGTTACTACCAATATGTGTGTGTCATAAAAAAAGTTTTTTTATGTTTGTTACGTCATAACTTTCGATTGGGTGAACCGTTCTTGATGATTCTTTTTTTATTAAAGCTTGTGCTTTCAGTATGTTTTCTAATGTATAACTGCTTTTCGTGCCTTTGACTCGTACGAACTGTAGAAGTAGCTATTTTATGTTCAGACTGCAAATTATATAAATTCGCTTGGTCCGCATATAGATCCTTATTGCACCTTACTTCATATGGCAGGAAAAAAAACATATTGTGTAAAAATACTTTAATAAAATGGCCTAAACATTTGGCTATTTATATTTCTTATTTACATTGCTTGATCACATATTTCTAAGTATTTATATGTGACAACTTTTAATTGGCTGCATAAATATATTGTTATTATAAGTAATAGCTGTAGGTTTTCCTAATAACAGCCCTGTAGTTCTGGGCTCTCAAGAATAAGACTACGGTATCCCCTGCCTGTTGTAGAAGGCGACTAAAAGGGGCCTCGAGCTTACTGGGCGACAAGGGTGGGGGCCTTTGTCGTCCGCCAAGGTGGACCCGGGAAGAAGGCGACATCGGCTGGCCCGTGTCGCCTTGCACTGCGAGGGCACAGGGGGGGAAGGAGTAACCTCTCCCACGGGAAGTGCTCTCCTTGAGCACAGTGCAGAGGGGCTCCGGTGCGTTCCACTGGAGATCCCGGAGCCCCTCACCATGCACCGAGGAAGGGCCACCGGGGAGGTTTAGTGGGTAAAAACCCCACATAACCGCCACCTTCCCCCCAGAAGGCGGGGTATCTTTAAGAAGATTTCCTCCTCGTTAACAAAAAAAAAATAAATAAAAAGGTTTTCCTAATAAAATAAAAGACTATAAATGGTAAAATTCTGACGTCTTTCTGAAGTGGGATCCATGAGAAAACTTTTGATACAAACGAATGACTCAATATGACGCCAACCAATTTCGATGATTATTTTTTATTGGAAAGGATGTACTTCAAGAGTAGTTAGATGAGAGTTTGGTTATTATCAATCAGTTTTCGTGATATTCCTATGAATAAGAGAAGACATAAAAAACTTAAATACATTCGTAAGGGCATTTAACGTTAGATTGGATTTGAAATCGGTTTTTACTTGTATAAATATATCGATATTTTTGATTCGATAATATCTTGCACTCCTACTTTCATGCCGGCCTATACGTTCTCCCACTCGGCCATCAAATTATGATAAGCCTTACTTGAGGAAACCGTATGCTAAACACCTTGAACTCATTTACCTGTACCTTGGAACAAGGCTGTGGAGATGGTCTTTAGCTCAAGGAGTCTGCGCGTTCTTATTTACTTAGTTTTGCCATAAATATATATTGCAAAGAAAACATCGTTTTTCTCTATGGCTTCAAACATTTGTCTTAGCACTATGCCTCAATTTGGTAACTATCTCATCAAATATATTTAAACAAGCAATTCTTGTATATATTAATATATATAATATGTATCACGGAAACATCATGAACACTTCATTAAAATCGTTGGCTCCAACGATTTTAGCATGCAGGAGTTTCCGGGGAGGGACATGCTCTCTTTGAGCACAGTGCAGAGGGGCTCCGGTGAGTTTCACTGGAGATCCCGGAGCCCCTCACCATGCATCAAGGAAGGGCCTAAGATCTTACTTCATAGGATCATTTCTATAGTAAGTTCTTCACGAGACCGAGGAAGGGCCACTGGGAGGTTTTAGTGGGTAAAACCCACATAACCGCCACCTTCCCCAGAAGGCGGGTAACTTTTGAAGATTTCCTCCTCGTTAACAAAAAAAAAAAAATTTGACGTCTTTCTGAAGTGGGATCCATGAGAAAACTTTTGATACAAACGAATGACTCAATATCACGCCAACCAATTTCGATGATTATTTTTTATTGGAAAGGATGTACTTCAAGGGTAGTTAGATGAGGGTTTGGTTATTATTAATCAGTTTTCGTGATATTCCTATGAATAAGAGAAGACATAAAAAACTTAAATACATTCGTAAGGGCATTTAACGTTAGATTGGATTTGAAATCGGTTTTTACTTGTATAAATATATATTGCAAAGAAAACATCGTTTTTCTCTATGGCTTCAAACATTTGTCTTAGCACTATGCCTCAATTTGGTAACTATCTAATCAAATATATTTAAACAAGCAATTCTTGTATATATTAATATATATAAAATGAATCACGGAAACATCATCAACACTTCATTAAAATCGTTGGCTCCAACGATTTTAGCATGCAGGAGTTTCCGGGGCAATAAATCGATCTTAGCTAGGTTTCATTATTAGAGAGGGCCGATCCCGTACGGAGATGGCGCAGGCGGACCGATGGCAGACCGGCCCGCAGCCCTGTAGATCTGGGCTCTCAAGAATAAGACTACGTTATCCCATGCCTGTCGTTCAAGGCGACTAAAGGGCCTCGGGCTCACTGGGCGACAAGGGTGGGGCCTTTGTCGTCCGCCAAGGTGGACCCGGGAAGAAGGCGACATCGGCTGGCCCGTGTCGCCTTGCACGCCTGCGAGGGCACAGGGGAAGGAGTAACCTCTCCCACGGGAAGTGCTCTCCTTGAGCACAGTGCAGAGGGGCTCCGGTGAGTTTCACTGGAGATCCCGGAGCCCCTCACCATGCATCAAGGAAGGGCCTAAGATCTTACTTCATAGGATCATTTCTATAGTAAGTTCTTCACGAGACCGAGGAAGGGCCACTGGGAGGTTTTAGTGGGTAAAACCCACATAACCGCCACCTTCCCCAGAAGGCGGGTAACTTTTGAAGATTTCCTCCTCGTTAACAAAAAAAAAAAAAAAAAAAAAAAAAAAAAAAAAATTCTGACGTCTTTCTGAAGTGGGATCCATGAGAAAACTTTTGATACAAACGAATGACTCAATACCACGCCAACCAATTTCGATGATTATTTTTATTGGAAAGGATGTACTTCAAGGGTAGTTAGATGAGAGTTTGGTTATTATTAATCAGTTTTCGTGATATTCCTATGAATAAGAGAAGACATAAAAACTTAAATATATTCGTAAGGGCATTTAACGTTAGATTGATTTGAAATCGGTTTTAATTGTATAAATATATCGATATTTTTGATTCGATAATATCTTGCACTCCTACTTTCATGCCGGCCTATACGTTCTCCCACTCGGCCATCAAATTATGATAAGCCTTACTTGAGGAAACCGTATGCTAAACACCTTGAACTCATTTACCTGTACCTTGGAACAAGGCTGTGGAGATGGTCTTTAGCTCAAGGAGTCTGCGCGTTCTTATTTACTTAGTTTTGCCATAAATATATATTGCAAAGAAAACATCGTTTTTCTCTATGGCTTCAAACATTTGTCTTAGCACTATGCCTCAATTTGGTAACTTATCAAATATATTTAAACAAGCAATTCTTGTATATATTAATATACGATTTTAGCATGCAGGAGTTTCCGGGGGCAATAAATCGATCTAGCTAGGTTTCATTATTAGAGAGGGCCGATCCCGTACGGAGATGGCGCAGGCGGACCGATGGCAGACCGGCCCGCAGCCCTGTAGATCTGGGCTCTCAAGAATAAGACTACGTTATCCCATGCCTGTCGTAGAAGGCGACTAAAAGGGGTCTCGGGTTCAAGGGTGGGGGCCTTTGTCGTCCGCCAAGGTGAACTCGGGAAGAAGGCGACATCGGCTGGCCCGTGTCGCTTTGCACTGCGAGGGCACAGGGGGGGAGGGAGTAACCTCCCCCCGCCCCCGGACATGCTCTCCTTGAGCACAGTGCAGAGGGGCTCCGGTGCGTTTGACTGGAGGTCCCGGAGCCCCTCACCATGCACCGAGGAAGGGCCACCGGGGAGGTTTTAGTGGGTAAAAAAAAAAGACGGGGTATCTTTTTGAAGATTTCCTCAATTCAAAATTTCAATTCAAGATTTCAAAAAAAAAGGTTTCCTTATTAGAAAATGTAGTTTTATCCGCGTACACATTAGTTCGGTAGAGAGCGTTGCTAAGCGACGGCAAGTCAATGAGAACTGGGTTTGTAATTAGACCAAGACAATCAATTGATCACGTGAATTATTTATAAAATACATGTATCATATGGTTGCTTAGTGATAATATTTTTTGTGGTACGAACCACAATTAAATTACTAAATAAATATTTTTTATTTCAAACCAAAAATTCATGTACAAACCAGTTCGATAATAACCGCAGTAGTAAAAACTGTGTCGCAGCTTAATTAACGCCCATCTCCCAACAGTTAAATACAAATACAAATTTAGTAAAATTAAAAATGTCGCGGCCAGCTTCCAATACTGATATTTGGTACAATGCTTTAAGAAGTTGTAATATGTTAGTAATAGCTCTAGAATGTCTAGTAATCCTATTGACAGAATGTTAACTCACTCCCATACGAAACCTTTAAGAGTAAGCCGCAACGAGACCCTTTAGGTCAGACTTTCAGGGACATAGGACCTGTTGTTTTCAACCTAACAATATCAAACAATGGGAATAAGAAACCACTTGAAATCTACTTGTGTAAATACCGTTTTCATATCTTAGCACTTGTTCAAATAACTCGAAAGATAAGTCAGTGTCGGCTGCATATTCTCATGCTGGGCTCGTGCTTGCAGACTGCCCGATGTGTGACTACAGATAATTTAAGAGATCATTATCACGATGTCTGTGAAGATATCGACGCTGGAAAACAAAAACGTAGTAACTCACAAAATTGAAATTGGTCACCAGAGTCGAAAAACATTTCAACGTTTAAGAAAAAATTATAAGTTTTTTGGACATACAGCTGTTGTTTTTGGACACAATATTTATTATTTTTTGCTAAATAAGTATTGTGCCACGGCATTAACCTAGAATTTCCCTAAAAGAAAATCGTTTTACGATACAAAAAATAAAAGAGAAGTTACAATCTTGAAAATCCTATTTTCGATATTTTTCATCTAATTGCTACAAGTCATATATCATTCGACGCGTCTTCTTTTCTGATTCCAACGACGTAAAAAGTGGCCATATGTGTCACTTACTACGTTTTTGCTTTCCAGCGTCGATATATACAATAATTAAAAATGAATATTTTAAATTAAACTATTGTAGCTAACATGTCTGTCGCAGTACCTATGCAAAGATTCACAAACATCACTTGATGCATGTCAAAATTATATCAAGTGGGAATCTCTTCATGAAAGTTGTCATTCTAGTCATTGATACATACATAGGACCATCTAAGTTGAACCAAAGTGCACCAGTGTGCAAAATTTCATTGTAATCGTTTAATTTATAATTAAAGCGTCAATAGCCAATGGTTCAGGGTACGGTCGATCCTAAGGTCATGTTCCAATCCACCATTCGACTATTGACGTGAACCATCTCCTAGCACAAGCTTAAAAAGTTAAACTTAGTTTAAGCTAAAAAAAATATTGTTAGCGTTCTTTACTAAAACAAAAAAAAAACTAGCTTAGGAGTCCATAATATATTGTATATAAATATATCGTGTCACGTTATTTGTCTATAGTATAGTTAATTGTATATAGTGTACGGGTTTCAGATATTTTTTACCAGACATCTCCATATTTCATAGCCATATTATATCAGCTCCATTTATTCGTTCCCACTAGAGCAAAGTGTGCAGGATGCCTTACGTTTAATTGACTTTGTATTTAAGTGTAAACCAAAGTACAACAACTGCTATGATATTAAAAATACAAGTGAAGTGAAGTGGTTACTATGAAGAACGAAGCCAAGGACTGGGAGAAGGAGAGACTTAATCCTAATGGATGGTAAGTGATAAGAATAATATGAAAATGACTGTTGACGAAATCTGTATGTGTGAGAGTATGTTTTACAAAAATTACCTATACTGAAGTACGGTACTCTTGAAAACATACCACATTGATATTGGAGGGAAAGACGGCCGCATTGCATTGCATGTGTTAGCATCTGTTCAACGGCGACGGTGATCATTTAAGTCACGAGAACCATGTGCCCTTTTTCTTGTAAAAAATGCTACAATGCGAGTCGTGGTTCGGCCCTCTTGGGCCCCGGGAATCGGAACTCTTACGCGTAACATAGTAACCGTCCAAGCCAAGGTTACCCCTCACCGGGCGGTGTGTGTCGAGTTACTAGCGATAGAGGTTCAGGCTAAGCTACCTAAGAGCTGTGCCAACTCTCAATCCGCTAATTCAGTCGAGGCCAGCTTCTCTGGCCAATCTGTGTAGTTCGTCAAAAGAAAAAACAACGGCGTTCCTATAATATATTAATAAAATATTTTTAATTTAAATTTTAATTTATGATTTTATTTAAAATTTAAACAAATCCGTTTAATTTTTTTTTCATTGAAATCTTAATTTTTCTAGATTTTATTACATTTTCTTTTAAATACATAGAAGAAAAGCCACGAGTATACGGATTATATGCGTTACCAACGACATCTAGTGGCAAAATCGGAAACTAAGTTCAAAGACAAAGTTAATTTAAGTTGTAATTTCTTATATTGGCTTGAATAGTTTATTGAAACATCACTAGATGACGCCACTCGTATATAGTATTGACTTTAAACAAAATCTGTAATTAATATTGCAGAAAGTATTTTTTTTTATAATAAATATCCTTTATTAATTAACAAAATTATAACAAACAGTATTACTATTTACACTTTTTTTACTGCGAGTATTAATTCTATTTAAGTTTCACTGCCACCTAAACTAGGGATTTCCTGTGCGATAGTTGGCAGTTCTTCCTTCCATGGTTATTTATATATCTAATATTTTAATTATATCATATTTTTTTATGTTCGTGTGTGTGTGCTTGTGTGGGCGCGGGTGTGTGTGTGTGTGCTTGTGTGGGCGCGGGTGTGTGTGTGTGTGTCGGTGAATGTGTGAGTGCTTTTCAATTGACCACTTTTATTCTCACAACCTTCATAGTTTAGTGTTTCAAGCCACTTTAAAATTTCATCCTTGATTTTATATAAATGTTTTTTTAAATAAAGCTACCAAAAATTCTTTTTTTTTCAGAAATATTACTAACAAACTTGTTAACCATTCCAACTAAGCTTAAGCTTGTGCTAGGACATGGTTCACGGCAATAGTTCAATGGTGGATTCGAACCCACGACCTTACGATTCGCAGGTCGTACCCTAAACCATTAGGCTATTGTCATAAACCTTATTGATATTGACATTTGGACTTGGATTCCGAAAACATATTATTGAACTCTGGACAATCAAATATGTAATTATTCTTTTTATAAGTTTTTTTGAGAGTTCCATGGTATGTCTTCGGAATCCAAGGCCAAATGTCAATATAATGAACATGTGACTAATCATAATTAACCATTAAAAAAGAGTTCAAAGTCAATACAGATGAAATAAGAATACCTCCCCCGCCCTTTTAATGTAGAAAAGTAGTAGAAAAACTAAATGTGAATTTTAAACGACTTCACAATGAGTATCCAAGTTGTTTTTAGATTCGCGTGTACGTTACGACGTATCGTGGCGTTTATTATCAATTGAATGTGTTATTTAATAACATAACGTGATGGTGGTTATATATTCCAGCAAGTCTGGAATTTAATGGTTGCTGGAATGGAATGGTTCAGAAGTTCCGAGGTTAGTTGGACGGCAAACTTTTAATTAACGCGTAATGTGCCGTATCGAATTCATCACATGACTGCGGTATATACAATGTATCGATAACAGTCCAGGGCTGTTCAACCATTGCTCATTAGATTTCTTTAAATAACTACATTGATTTATTTTTCTCTTTATACTATAATTACAGATATAGAGCCCTGGTAGCTCACTGTCCGAGCGATTGCATAGTACGCTAGTAATCCAAGTTCGATTCGAATTTTAAGTCCTAATTCAAATTCTAAAAGAAATGTTATAAAATTCACAAAAATGTATATTACGTGATACGAATTCTCAAAGAAAAATTCTTAAAAAAAATGTGAAGTGTAATCCTTGCTAGGGACGTGTGGCGGACTATGCCCTAATATTCTTTGCACAGAAGGCCTGTGCCTCCCCTTCACGCCTCCCCGGACCCCCGCCTTGTGTCGAGTTACTAGCGATAGAGGTTCAGGCTAAGCGACCTAAGAGCTATGCCACTCTCAATCCGGTGAAGCAGTCAAATAATCTGTATAGGCTCGTCAAAAAAAACAATGGAATTTATATTGACTGATATTTTACAAAATTTACTGTTCAACTGTATCTCAGGGCCTATTAATTTAGAGGTGAATGTCCTGCTCCGCCCTTTACTACTTCAGTGAGCACGCTAAAGGGTATAAATAAAAAACCTACTTATAAAAACAAACGTGACTGCTTAAGTAAGTATAACTACATTAAATACTATACACAGGACTTCCTTTCTTTTATTTTTAAGCTATTTCTATACCTTAAAAATACCTCAAGTCTAGTCACCTTATGCCTGTGCTCAAGACTGAACAGGCCCTCGAGTCTGCTATTCGTCAGTTATAATAATCTTTCCTTCGTTAACAAATTCGTCAAATACTTACACCATAAAAACGATAGTGGCACCAATGAACTAAAGGAGGACATTGGGTAGTCCTGATCACCGTTGAAAATCAGCGCCGTGGCAACACATAGTCAGATGTGTTCAATGTGGTATCGTGTCCCTATTGTTCGTTCTTTATTTCTTCAACTGTATTTTTTTAATGTTTGTCATAATTTTTATATGATGTCAATAAATAAAATGTCTGTCTGTCTAAAACTAGCAAATATCGCCCACAATAAGGCCAAAGAACGTTCATTTTGTACACAATTGGTTTATCAGAGCTCTGGGCTTAGATTGGTTTCTGGCTGCGTCACCGCTACATTGCAATCTTAAGATCGAATAGAAAAAGTTAGTTATGATACGTTTGGAAATTTACAATGTTATATTTTCACAAATTTACCAACAGTTGGGCGGCCATGCGCGTCGGTTTGCGTTATCAAACAGCGTATTGGAGTTTAACAAGTAACAGTTCCAAACTAATCGTCCATTTAACTGCACGTCGCGGTATTATTAAGGGGTGCATTTCACCCCCGTGTTCTGTGAATTACGTTACTTAGTACTTAGAAGTTTTTTTTTTAATTCCTCTGGTATAGTGAAAGTGTTGAAAAGTTACTATCCTTCGTCGATTCAAATTGTTTTGTACCCTTCACCTTTATTTGCATAAAATGAAAGTGTACAAAATTGGCGGGCTTAATGCCAGAAGGCATTCTTTGTCAGAGTAACTTGGGGTTGTACAGAGACAGTAACAAATGCAAACTCAGAGAAAAGTTGAAATTATATATAAACAGACACAACCATAGTAATTATATTTATCAATAATTACATACTTATATGTAATCGTGTCATCTCAACGCTTTTTTGTCTATTTTAAAAACTTTTCGTTTAAAAGCATTTTTATTTAATCCGTTGTATTCTTTGTTCTACACTTTGATGCCGGGGTAGCTCATTGTCTGGGCGGTTGGCTCAAGTTGTATAGTACGCTATCAACCCGAGTTCGATCCCCGGAGGCGGCACCAATAAATTTGTTGTTGTAATTTTATGTGCTGATTTACCAAGCGCGAAGGAAAACACCGTGAGGAAACCTACATGTCTTAAAAAATTTTCTAAGGCATCTGAAGTCTGCCAATCCGCACTAGGCCTGCGCCCAACAGTGGGACATATATATTATATATATATAAAGGCTGTAACTTTAACTTAACTTTAACTTTTCTATGTTCGTCCATCGCGAAAGAATTTCAAATTTCATCTAAGATTATAATATTTATTTTGAGACAGATATCAATTTCTCCCATGTTTGGTATTAGAACTCAGATAAAAAATTAGTTTAATATAGTTAACCTATAATAGAGTAAAAAGGTATAAAAAACAACAGTGATCATGACGCCTGTAAAGTTCGTAAACGTCGGAAATTCTTTTACTGCATAAATTAAGTGGTAGACTAGATACTATATGATGCAGTGAAAAAATAACTTAAGGTCAAGTTTTACTAAATTAAAAAAGTGTCCATGGTTAATAATATTTATTGGTAATTAATAAATAAAGGTACTAATAGATTTGAATCGACGGAGTTTTTAATAATTTAGTAAACATTATAACCGTGAACAACAAAAAAACAATACGATAATGTTAAAATAAGTGTATAATATTCTTGAATTCTGTTTAAAACATTCCTCGTGGCGGTGACGATGCGTATGAAAAAGACGTTTCTATTCTTCGATAGGGACTTCAGGGATAATGGCAGCGAGAATGAGCCGCTGCTGCAGGATCACGGATACAGCGATGATGAGTGGCAAGTGGACAAATTTATAGCATCAGCTCTAGGGTTGCACTTTATAAAGTCGGACTTTTTGGCACGAGCCTTCGTCAAAGGCAAAGACGCTTCAGGCAACTAAAGCTACCCTTAAGGGATAGCTTGATGGGATTTTTTTTTAAATTTCCTATGGGTAAAGGTTTATTACCTACTTTTTTTGGTGTATTTCTATCGAAGTGTAAAACGCGATAAAATCATAGAAATATGTTTAATTTTACCCACTTTATCATAGTTCATTTGTTATTTTAAATTACCGACATTTCGAGCATTGTACAGGGTATTCTACTAAACCAACTGTGTACAAAATGAACGTTCCTTGGCATCACAGTGGCCGATATTTAATAGTTTTACTAATATCGTATATGTGTGTTAGTATTTGCCATTTTTGTAATGATGTGATGATAATTGATATGACGGTGATACATCGGTTTTATAATGATACGTCACTGGCAAATAGTAAACTAGGAGCTCAATGACTCTGAAAACTATAAGGAGCTCAAAAACGCAATAAAATCCGTATTCACCTCTAAATGGATTGGATTACTTTTGAACTCCATGCTAGCATGTTTGCGCGTGTGTTCGTATGTATTTATGTACAAAGTTTGGTTTTGTAATTCACTAGCCTATGTGATTTTTTGACTTCTAAGCTATTACTCCTTCCCGAAGTGGCACTCAAAGTTAGTTAAGCTTTTGAATGTCCCTTAGATTAACCGTAAAATAGCAACCGACCGAGTCGTGGTTCGACCCTCTCGGGCGCCCTCGGATTACTAGCGATAGAGGTTCAGGCTAGGCTACCTAAGAGCTATGCCACCTCTCAATCCGGTTAAACAGTCAAGGCCAGCTTCTGTTGCCATTCTGTGTAGTTCGTCATTAAAAAAAAATAAAAAAGCTACTACTACAAATCCAAAAAGTCATGTCAATCTTATGCAAAATTTAAAACAAACCCATCCCACCGGAACCATAGATTTAACCGGGATAAAACTAGCTTATATACTATTCCAGGCTATAAACTAACTCCGTACCAAATTTCATCCAGATCCGTCGAGCCGTTCTCGCGTTATTGAGAAACAAACATCTATCCAAGTCTGACATTAATAATGTATGTAAGAATGCTAGGATAAAATCAGTCCCTTACTATACATTGGAGTCTTAAGTGAATGGAAAGTTTCTTGATATTAAAAATAAATACAGTGATGCATCACTGACCCTATTCCATTGTTGACATTCTCGACACAATTAACGTAATAAACCTATATGAAGAAGATAAATGGCAACGTTTACTCTCACAATTATAGTTGTTGTTCCCGTTATAATTGGGTGACAAGTGCAAATTCTCCCTGATAACAATGTCGGAGAGAATTTCCTATCCACTACTATTTATAACTATTATGTTTCATCATAATAGGTTGAGGAAAAAGTCTTTTCGCATTATAGTATGCATGAACTTGTAATAAAATCTCTTTGGTTATACGATTTGTATCTGGCCGGTTTTGGTATCATTGAAAGTTTAAATTTTAAAGAATTCTAAATTCAAATTAGTAAAATGTGTGATTTTCATTTGTTTTTCGTACTGTCAAGATAAGTGAATGAAGAAATTCGATTTTAAATTTTAAAATTTTACTACAAAAAAGGTAAAAATAGAAAGCGAGTCGCGAAAAAAATTTGCGATGTTTATGGACCTAGTGCAGTTTCTGTGAGAGTAACACAAATTTGGTTTTATCATTTTCAATCCGGAAACTTTGACGTCAAAGATGTAGGTCACTCTGGTCGCCCTATTTTGGATAAAATGGATGCCATGGTGTTAATGTATCCGCCGTATAGTTCTGATCTTGGAACTTCAGATTTCCACCTTTTTCGGTCTCTTCAGAATTATTTAGGCAGTGTCAGGTTAACATCGTAAGAGAACTGCCAAAAACACTTGTCGCGGTATTTTGATTAGAAGTCCCAAGAATTCTATAGCAATGGGATCATGTCCCTACCTACAAACAGCAACGCAAAAGGTTAACAGTCGATAACGTCATGATTTAGGGTTTCGCTTTATAAAACGTAAGATCATAGGTTCGAATCAAGGCTTCGGCTTAGTTGAAATAATAAGAATTGTTGTACATTTATGAAACATAAATATTGCTAGCACTTTCTAAAAAAAATGAACCGATATAGATGTGTCAGGATGGTGTTACGTAGTACTTCGTTATCATTGCCTGCCCTCAAGTTTAAGGGTGTGAGTGTTGTATACTTGTGTATTTGTAATAACAGTTGGCTGAGATTCAATGCTGCAACGTCTATCGTAAATCTGTAGTACGTATTATGCCACGGTGTCGTTTTCCGCTATGTACATACAATAGTTTTGTGTTAAAATGATATATCGCCAGAACTTGCGTCATGTAATTTATTAATAACACGTGACGTTACAATGTACGGCAATGTGTGTTACAACTTAACGTGCTCCGCACTTTTCCAGGCTCTCGTCCCGACCCAGCCAGCAGTTCAACGTGGTGAGACGGGTGTACCAGCAGGACGTGCTGAACAAGGATGCCGATTACCAGGTGCCGGATAAACCACGTAGGTGGCATACTGAATTTCATTAAGAGTTTCATTTCCATAAACATTTCATTTCATTTCATGTTTTACAAGTAAAATCAAAAACCAATTTCAAATCGAATAAAACGTTAAACGCCAAATTATCGTAGGAAAGTTACTGAGAGAATTAATAAATATGAAGCTAACAAAACTTTCATCAAACTACCCTTGAAATACTTCCTTTCCGATAAAAATTAATTATTAAAATCGGTTGACATGATATTGAGTTATTCGTCCGTTTGTCGCGCACATACTTATTACAAACTTAAGATTTATATGATTTTCTCATGCAGAAGCACCAGCTTTCAAATTAAAAAAATCATCAAAATCGGTTAACCCAGTCAGTTATGAGGTAACAAACATAAAATAATAAAAAAACATACAGACGAATTGAGGACCTCCTCTTTTTTTGAAGTCGGGTAAACAGGTATATTTTTGTGTTTTTGTTGTGTGGAAAATTCGCCCCTCGAGAATGTATGTTTCGTTTTACGATAGCTGTCGCGATGTAAGAAAAGTCGACGCCCGCTTTTAGCTTGAATTATTAGATTCCCTAGACTCCCTAGGCAATTTGCAGCTCGCAAGCCATCTGCTCTTCATTAGTATTTAATCATAGTATTCAGTTTATTTATGCAAGTACTATTTATTGTTGGCAAGAAGATTTTTGTGGCTCTTTAATAATTTTAAAATTTTGTAAATTGTCATTGTTGACTCTACCGATTCAAAAGGTTGACCTAGAGCAAGAACGGTGTGTCAGGATTGTGCAAAATGGTATTTTCTGCCTAACCCCCAGTGGTAAGGGGGTCTGACTTTATTTCATTATTCAAAGTTGATGTTCGCAGTGTACTATAGCCTACGTAAGTAACACGTACGTAGGCTAAAGTACGTCAATAACAAAAGAAGATTCAAATTGGAAATACTTAAAAAAGTCATTTATTCCGTACGGCTTCCTTATATAATTGTTTTGTACCTGCTTTCAGTAAGCTATCGCTGCAAGAAAGCGCTGAATAGCTGCGGCTTCGGGGAATGCCTTCTGAATTCCGTACCTATAGCGCGATGGCTGCCACGGTACAGTCCTCGGCGGGACCTAGTTGGAGACTTGGTAGCAGGGGCTACCACCGCCGTGATGCACATACCTCAGGGTACATAGCTTGCTCTTTAAATTTTTCGCCTTTTTCTCTGACTATGCATTCGAGTTATAGGCCAATTTCACGACTAGTCTCAGGTTAATTGCGATTGCAACACACACGCGAACACACACACGACCATGCTCCCTCGCGTAGATACTCAAATATAACAATATCAAAGTTATTAATTCTAAGGAACAAAAATATTGTAACCTATTTAAAAAAAAATCAAATTAGTTTGGAGGGTGGGCGTTAATAGCAGCGGCACAATATCCTTTTATTAATGTTGCTATTACGCACACTATAATTGTACTGTATAAAACTTTGTTATGATGTTAAATAAAGATTTTTATTATTTAACATCATTTTTTTTTCATCAACCCTTGTACCGGATGTACTCTGTTTACAGGGATTACAGTGACATTGATTTAGCGGTAACGTCTGTAAATAGGATTAAAAAAATATTTGCTCCACCAAAATAATAAAAATATGTAACTAACCTAGGCCTTAAAATTTAACGTTTTATTTTTTCTACTTTTTTACTTTTTAAAACAAAACCATAACTATTTATTTCCTTTGTTAGTAAATTTTTCAATTTAGAAATTAGTTAAGTAGTGTTGTCTACGTTGTATGTATTTGTGAATGCTGTGTTTTCCTATAATTAGTAAGGCAATTACAAGGTATTTGTGGATATATTAAATTGGCAAAGTATAATTGTACTTACTGTTGGAAAACCTTATTAAATAAATAAATAAATTATTATTATTTATTGCTATTTCTGCCTGGAGCTATGAATTGTGACAACACATTCCTTTGCAGGTATGGCGTATGCACTCCTGGCAGAGGTGCCCCCCATTGTGGGATTGTACATGGCCTTCTTTCCCGTCCTTATGTACGTGATCTTCGGCACCTCACCACACGTCTCTATGGGCACCTTCGCTGTCGCCTGTCTGATGGCGGGAAAGGTATGTCTTATTTTTAAAGCCGATCGATGCAAATGCAGACATACTGCATGGACAACAGCCTAATTGTCGCTCTGTGAAACATCTACATTCATATAACATTGACGTTTTTTTCTCTGAATGAACTACGCTGATCAGCCACGCGCACAGCTCTTAGGTCGCCTAGCCAGGACTTCTTTAAGAAGTAACAGGGCGCAAGGGCCCTCGAAACGGGACGTCTAATTGAGCGGTTACTCTATTCGATCAGAAGTTAACGGCGCTGCAGCTGTACGAATGGGTCGGCACAATCGTTACAGCAGAAGCAGGCAGGATATTTGTATAAAACAGAGGTTAATTTCGAACTTGGAGTGACGTGCTGGAAACGTAACTAACGTAAACTCCTAAAGTACAACATTCCTAATTGTATAATAAAATTATTTAACTATTGTAATTTTACTTTTCAGGTGGTCACCCAATATTCCTCACATCCGGAGTACGCAAATCTGGCTAATGCAACCAATATAACAACAGGTATGTGATATGTCGATTTAGACACCAGTTTACATAGTCAAGGGATAACGCGAAGCCGTTGTTACTACCACCACATCGAGGTCAAGCAATTATGAGGTCCAAATTAAGACCATATTGCACTCACCCGATAATATTAGTATGTACAGTATAATATTAGTACGTATATCAAAAAAACATCTGATTAAGCTATCCATTTAAGATATTAGGAAATCATTTTATGTTGCTACTTTGAAAAATAACTTATCAAAACAAATTTTACGTTTTTACGTCCTATATATATATATATATATGTGTATATATATACAATAAAATCTATATATTCGTTTGAAATAAAAAACAAAACTGCGTTTCTTTATAATATTTAGAGAAACAACATTTAATGTCCGTATTTCAATTCTATCTTATATATAAATGTCATAACACATTACATTGACATTTTACATTTAAAATTATAAAAATACAAAAAAGAAATAAATTTAAGTAAAGAGGTTTCATATCTTTACTTTACATATATATTTACATATATATATTATTATTTACGTATGTAGTAACAATACCGACATTGACTTAGGTACTTTATATTTGTAGCTGTATTTTGTAGTTTTAATTTTTTGTTTTTCTTTCATTCTAGATGACGTTATATTCTCTCCACAATACACGCCCATACAGGTGCTAAGCATAGTCTGTCTGTCCGTGGGATTCTTTCAGGTAAGTACAATAAATACGTAGATATTATGATATTTAGCGAAAATTTGAGATTGTTTTAAATGTACCTGCATTTAACGACTAAAAGATCGATGCAGACTCGACAAGAAATTGCCTTTTGGGCAAAGTTTTTTTTAAATAAAAGCCCCTAATGGCCAGTACGGATAGATGGCTGGTCCCCAAACTTCATCAGTTCACTCAACCAGAAATATAAAGAGCTATGCTTGCTTGGGGGAAGAAACTCTTGGAATGTTGGACAAGCGACGCCCTCAGTCGATAACTGTAAGTGGCTATGTGCACGTATATAGTGAAAGGCATTGAGGAAAGCCTATTTCCAGCAGTGGATTGATATGGGCTGATGATTATGAAATCCTGATCCCGAGTACCTTTTTTCACTGCGCTGATGCATATCGCAGGGAAGAGTTTCCTAATTTGCTTAGGCAATACAGTTATCATGGTGCCCTGGTATAACTGGTAACCTGGTGGTCTTTAACAGGTAATAATGTGGACGCTACGTCTAGGCGCTGTGTCCACCCTGCTGTCGGAGCCGCTGGTGTCAGGGTTCACCACGGCGGCCTCCTTCCAGGTGCTGGCCTCGCAGCTGAAGGACCTATTTGGTGTCAAGATAGCAAAAGTTGGACCTGATTATAAAGTTGTTCTGGTGAGTGGTGAATGTCTTTCCATACGTTTATTACTCCGTTAAAGGTCTCTCTAACTCTCTTTTATTGCCGAAATATCATTTGTCATATATATAAACCGGAGTCCAGGTTGTCCGTCTGTGTAATGCGTGAGTGTTAGTTTGAAGAGCTTTGTAGTAGAATTCTAAGCTAACATGTATCACTTCTAGAAGGCTATGATCGTCAATGGTATGAAACCTGTCAAATAAATGCGGAAAAAAAAATGTGTGTACGTAAATTTTTTTTGACACACGTACACTGATTAGGCGGAGAAGCTGATTTTGTTGCACCGGATTGGGAGGTGGCTCTTAGGTCATGGCATAGACTAAACCTCTATTGCTTGTAACTCGACACGAGGTTCCCCAGCGCTCCCTCTGTTAAGATCTTCGCTGTAGATAACAGTAACGGTAGACTCTTGCAGTGTTGAATTAAAATTATAATCAATTACACAATTGGCTACTATGCTCGGCTGTCTCTTAGAAATACCAGCGCGTATTACATATTTCAGGGCATGCTAAACCAATTGTGTATAAAATGTACGTTCTGCTAGTTATAAACTTGTCTACCATTTTGTTTACTGACATCATAATAAACATAATGTTGTACGGTAGTGAAACCTGGTCTCTGAAGGCCAATACGCAGAAGTTTCTCGAAGCCTGCCAGTTGTGGTATTACCGTAGAATGTAGCATTAGCTGGACCCAGAAGATATCCAACGTGCGGGTACTCTAGCGCGTCGGAAAGAACCGCGAAATATTGCAGACTGTCAAACGGAGAAAATTCGCCTAACCAGGTTATGTTTTACTACACGAAAAATATCAGGTTCCCCAGTTAATTATGATCGGCAAAATAACAGGGAACTGACGCGCTGGACCTAGCTTAAAGTCGTAGTTGCGAAACACCACAGAGTGGACCTGCATTGCCAGCGTCGAACAACTGTTTCGCTTGGCACACGACGTTTACCGATTGCGTACCACTGGCACGCCAATCTTGTGTGTTATTTGACGTTTTGAAATCGGTTTCATAATGAAATATCACTAGCAAATAGCAGACTCGACCAAGCATTTTATTTCGAAACACTTGGGAGAAGATGTAGCACATTTGTCGCATGGTAGGGTATTTCACAATTTAACGCGGATGTTCTATTGCAGACCGTGATAGAAGTGGTCAAGAACCTTCCCAACTTGAACTGGGCGGCACTGGTCATATCTATCATCACATGTTTAGTCATAGCGCTCAACAACGAGCTGTTTAAGGTAAGATTACCCACCACCTCTCGTGGCCCCACCTACCTCGCGGTTATATGGGCCAAGACGCGTGGTCTGGCCGTGTGGCCCCACACGCACCTTCTTGACTGCCTATAAGTTTTTATCAAGGCCTCTCTCCACCTTTTGGAGTTCTCCCCCTTAAGGGGCTCTACGACACACCACAACGGCTCGCTCGACGGCGCCAGACGACTTTTCTAGCGGGTCCTTCTTTGCGCCAAGCGTGTACAATTTCCCTGAACTTGAGGAAGTTGCCCTCCGAGTAGACCAGATCACGGAAGTAGACCGGACCCGGACTAGCGCGCATGGTTGGGCATGATTGATGATGATTAAGGTAAGATTAGGTATTAATGTGATTTTTATTGAAATCATTTTCACCATCCACCCGGTGCTATGACTACTTTTAACAAATACAATTTCTCGTGCCCGCCACCCTCAAGGGCAGGCAGAGATAAAGATGAATCGGTTCAACGCTTAAGGTCCTTCTGACGTCATATTTCTATTAGTGATCAATCTGATAAAATCTGCCTAGGAGGTCGGCAACCTTTTGAGTCGAAAGAGTCAAACATTGAAAGTTTTAAAAGCAATTTTTTCTTGCCAACAATAAATATTACTTGTTTAAATAAAGTTAGTACTAAAAGCCGCAGCTTCTCATCCACAAAGCCTCATGTTGCCGACATCTGGTCTAGGACTGACCCTGCAATTTTTTTTATAATTGGTAATAATGACTTATGAGCCGTGGTAGCTCAGTGTCAGAGCGGTCGCCTTAAGTTGCATAGGACGCTGGCACCCGAGTTCATTCCCAGGTGCCGGCACCAATGAATGTGTTGGTTACAATTTTAAGTGCTGATTTGCCACGCGCTTGGCGGTTAAGAAAGACATCGTGAAGAAACCTACATGTGTTAGAAAATTTTCTCAAACATGTGGAATCTGCCAAGCCGCACTAGAGCCCCGTGGCGGACTATGTCTTATGCTTTCGTTACAGAGAAGACCTGTGTCTATACGTCTGTGTGTCTATATGTATGAACTTTAGCTCATTTATCTATTTTTTTAAAGATATTTACTTATTCTTCCATAAATATTACTAGCATTCTTGTCAACTATGTTTAAACTTGTGCTTGGACATGGTTCACTTCAATAGTTTAATAGTGGATTCGAACCTACGACCTTATGATTCGCAAACCGTACCCTAAACCATTATATCTATACTATTCTATACATTTTTGTATAGTCTTTAATAGTGACTTAAATTAAAATTTAAAAAATAAGATAAACATGGACCTAATTATAAAAACGTTATGCTTCCAGCCGTGGGTGAGTAAACGCAGCCGTGTACCAGTTCCTATCGAGCTGCTGGCCATCGTCTTGGGCACGGTCGTGTCGAGGTTCAGCAGCCTGAAGGAGCAGTTCGGAATCTCGCTGGTTGGACATATACCAACTGGGTAAGTGGTGAATTTTAATTGTTACTAGTGCGCAAAATTACATTCGACTGGTGTGTACCTTGACTGTTTTAACTGTCTTTTCAACCGACAGCAAGTTACGAGTAAATACAAAAACCGACTTCAAATCGAATGAAACGTTAAATTGAATAAGACCTCTTTGTATTTCCGAATTATCGCAGGAATATTGCGAAATAAAATTCATCAGAACCTTTTTTTTTTGTTGACGGGGAGGAAATCTTCAGAAAGATACCCCACCTTCTGGGGGGAAGGCGGCGGTTATGTGGGGTTCTTACCCACTAAAACCTCCCCGATGGCCCTTTCCTCGGTGCATGACGAGGGGCTCAGGGATCTCCTGAACGCACCGGAGCCCCTCTGCACTGTACTCAAGGAGAGCACGTCCCAGGGGGGGAGGTTCTTCCCTCCCCCCCTGTGCCCTCGCAGCGCAAGGCGACACGGGCCAGCCGATGTCGCCTTCTTCACGGGTCCACTTCGGACGACTCAGGCCCCCTTGTCGCCCAGTGAACCCTTTTTTCTTTTTTTCGTCTTCGAAACTTTTAGTCGCCTTCTACGACAGACAGGGGATACCGTAGTCTTATTCTTGAGAGCCCAGAACTACAGGGCTGAATTCATCAGAACCCTCATCAAACTAGTCTTGAAGTACATCCTTTTCAATTAAAAATTAATCATCGAAATCAGATGGGAGATATTGAGTTATTCGTCCGTTTGTCGCGCACATATTTAATTCAAAATTAATACTTACATGGTTTTCTCATGGATGTTATCGTCAGAATTGGAACCTTTTTTTATTTGGAAGCACGAGCTTTAAAAAAAAAGAATCATTAATATTGATTCACCCAGTCCTAAGTTATGACGCAACAAATTGATAGACAAATTGATAACCTCCTGCTTTTTTGAAGTTGGTGGAAAAAAGATTCATCCAAATCGGTTCTCTCAGTCGAAAGTTATGAGGTAACATACATAAAACAAAAATATGTAGACGATTTGAGGAGCTCCTCCTTTTTGAAGTCGGTTGAAAATACAGACGAATGGAAAACCTCATTTTTAAATCGGTTAATAAAAAGGTGTGGCAACTTATGTTAACATCGCGTCCCTGTGCCCAGGTTGCCAGTACCGGAAGTGCCGCCCGTGGAGCTGTTCCCGTCGATAGCCCTGGACGCGTTCACCATCACGATGGTCACGTATACAATCTCAATGTCCATGGCGTTAATATTCGCCTCCAAAGAGAAATACGAAATCGACGCCAATCAGGAGCTTCTCGCGCTAGTACGTATATCGTGAATATCTTTATACAGTGATTCTCAAAATTTCTTTTATTGCGGCACATTTTTAACTATTTTATTGATATAGGAAAGGATGAAATAATACTTTAACATTTGATCTGTTGATCCAGGGAGCCAGCAACGTGTTTGGCGCGTTCTTCGGCTGTGCCCCCGTCTGCGCCAGCCTCTCCCGTTCCTACATACAGTATCAGGTAAGGCGGGGATTATTTTATACGTCATGTCGCAGATACAATTGACGTGAACCATTTACTTTTTTGTAGTAAATCTTCTTTACACACACTTGACTTAAGGAGTAAGATGAATGAGTCACGAAAAGTGTGTGAAGAAGTAGACATAGACATTTATTTATCGGCATCACAATACAAAAACACATCACAGACAGAATATAACACACATTAAAAAAGAACGAAAAATAGACAAAACACAGTTAAAGTTACACGGACAAATAATACAAAACATATGATGCCAATATCGGACACCGTCTCAGCATATGCTGTAGCAAGGATGCGACAGCGGTGATTTTCAGCGGTGCCCGGGACTACCTAAAGACGTGCGCGCGCAATACTACTTCTATATGGAATTTATACAGACAATAAGAGAATAATAAATATGATACATAAATAAAACAGTTATGAGATTAAAATATATTTTATATAAAAAAAAAATAGATGAAAAAATTTTCATAAATATTATTGAGTCAAAAATAAACCTAAATAAATAATATGATAATTAAACGTATAAAGTTTAAATTATATAATGAAATGTTGAAAATATTGGAAACAGCAAGGCATCGATATCGCGGGGATATTATCTTTTTGTAACTTTAACATCAGGTGTTTTAATTTAGGATAGAGAGGGAGATATAAGTTAATGACGAAGAAATAGAAAAGTTACGTTTGGAATATCTAAGACATGAAACAAGTGTAGATCTATTGTTTATTGTAGGAGCCAGAAAAAAGCGACGTGGTAGTTATATCATAAAATGTAGCGTGTTTCAGAGCTTTTAGTTTTTTTTTTCTAAGCTAGGCCTTCGCCACGAACTCACCTGATGTTTAATGGAAATGCAGTCCTGGATGGTAAAGCGCACTAGCTTAGTAAATGCCTATTCACTCTACTCTTGAAAATACTCCCATTGTAATAGGAGGGAAAGACGGACAGGGGCAAACTATTTTGGTCCTTACTGTACGAATAATGAATGACAAAGCGCTTCGTTCGGGTTTGGATGTTCACAACAAAAGGAAGAAATAACAAAAATAGCAACGCGTCTTGAAATCTGGTGTTTGAACGGGGGTGGGGGAAATAGATCATGTAATTACTGTAATACTCATTTGATTGAGAAGTAATTCTGTTGTTTATTTTCCAATGTAACACTTGGTACATCAGTTGTAAGGTAATTACAAGCCGAAGTGAAAGGAAATCATATTTCTAGATCATTACGTATTAAGACCAGCCTTCAGGCTGCACCTTTTTTTCTACCTATCTCACTAAAACCCCTCGGTGAGCGGACGCCCCAATAGCAGGATCTCCAATAGAACGCAGTGGAGCTCCTCTGCACTAAGCTGTACAGCACGTCTCCGGTTAGGTTAGCCCCTCCTTCGACGCCCTCGCAGTGCAAGGCGGCACGGGCCAGCCAATGTCGCCTTCTTCCGGGTAGCGGACGACAAAGGCCCCCACCCTTGTCGCCCGTGAACCCAAGGTCCTTTTTAATCGTCTTCTACGACAGGCAGGGGATACCGTAGCATTATTTTCGGGCTGCACGTTATGTTATCTTGTCTATCCCTTGTGTAGTATTGACAGTAAATACTGTAATGTTTACAAAATGACGTTGCAGGCCGGCAGCAAGACTGGCATCACGACGGTGGTGAGCGCAATGCTGATCCTCTGCGTGCTGCTGTGGATTGGGCCCTTCTTCGAGCAGCTGCCACGCTGTGTGCTCGCTGCCATCATCGTCGTCTCCCTTAAGGGCATGTTCATGCAAGTTAGGGAACTACGCAAGTTAGTCATTGTTTAGTTACTAAGCATTTAAACTCTGGAACAGCTTGCCGATTGAGATTAGCAGGGCTTCATCAACTAATGTCTTTAAATCGCGTGTATTCTCAAACAGTGAAAATGACAAACTGATATAGTATAAATATATATATTGACAACTGTGTATGTTTATGTATATTTATTTATCTATATGAGATTTGAATATGCTATTTTTAGCGGTAGTGCCACTAAAAATAGCGTATTTCAGCTTTCACACTCATACAACCTTAAGCCTTTTTCTTCCACAGTCAACGCATGTGTAGTTCCTATGTGACAGTGATCACTTAAAATCAGACGAGCTGTAAGCTCGTTTGTCTCCATTTCACATAAAAAAAGTTAAAACAACAACATCAAATCAGTAAGGAATTAAACAGTAAACGACACAGCATACTATATTTTATTTCCTTCTCTTACTTTCTCTTTCAATTTTCATGTTAGATATGTAAAATTGTTCAATATGTTTGTTTTTAATAAATAACACTTCACTGATAAAGTCTTTGTGCTTTCCACAGATTCTGGTTGTTAAGTAAATTGGACGCCATTGTGTGGTTGGTGACCTTTTTGACAACTATGTTGATCAATATTGATATTGGGTAAGTAACAATCGAAACTACTTTTTTTTATTTCGAACATATACAGAGTAGCCAGTGTAGCTGACCTGTACTGTCTAACTGGATTTGAAAATGTATGCCTCAGGTGAGGAACAAAATCGTTTGACACCAACTTTTTTTCTTGTATCTAAATAAGAAAGGGAGAGGAAAATTTCTAGTGTAAGGTTGAAATATCAACTAGATAGATTACATTCTAAAGTGAGAGTTAGGTCTCTGCTGCACCCTTTTTTTTTTTTTTTACCTGTGTGGAACGTACCTAGCAGACGCACCCGAACACCTAAGGCGCGCCTTCCTCCGTAGGCCTCCGCAAGCGGGTGACAAACCCTCTGCTGCACCCCTGAGGGTGGCCAACATGAGCTTTTAATTAATTCTTTAACGCAACCCATGGCTATGTATCATCATTTTGTTTTGAACATCATGCACTTTCGACTTACTTATACAATTTGAATTGTATAATTTAATTCAGCCTCTCCATTCATCTCTATGTGCACATCCCCAAAACGAGAGTGAGTAATTTATTCATGTCTTCCTCTCTCATATATATTTCACTTTTTAGTATGACATCTCCACTTTCATCAGGTGTGAATGAAATCAAACAAATGTAACAATTATATGTTGTATATTTCAGTTTGGCAGCTGGGCTATTGGCAAGTGTTGGAACGCTATTCTGCAGGTCCCAGAAGCCGTACACCTGTCTTCTGGGCCGAGTTCTCAACACTGACCTGTACCTGGACACAAAGAGATATAGAGCCGTGAGTAACTTTTCTTTAATTATCTTATATTTTTTTATATTAAACATATTTTTAAAAAATCTATATATTATAAAAAATATAAATTATTATTCTTTTTATTTACATGTGCCTTTCCTATTATAACAATTGTCAAATGATTTTGTACCAAAAACTGTATGTTTTAGAAGTGATGAGTATTGTAACAATACCTCATTCCACAAACTTAAATTCTAACAACGTCATATGAAGTCGACATACAAAGTCAAACAGACCCATTACAGTAAATAAATAAAATGGATGGGTAAAATGAGACTCCCTCTCAGAATTTTCTGGGAGACAAAATTATTTTATCATTTAAGTGCTAATTATAAAAAATAAGTCGGAAGTTTGTAACACTGCAAGTTCTACCCTAACACAGGAATTTATTTATGCACTTTCAATTTTCTTTCCTAAAATTGAAGAATGAGCATCAAATTTTTTCTGAAAATTTGATGTAAGATGGTTATTTTCTACTATTTACTTTTAACAAACTTTATTGACATGGGATAATACATCATTTCCATAAAATGTTAGTTGTTAGGTGATCAAGATCTATATAGTCTTGAGCACCGGCGGAAGGTGGTTAGCCTTTCAGTGTTTTACAGATTACTTTTTGGAGAGTGTGCACATAAATTACACAAGTTAATTCCCCATCCCCATTCCAACCTTCATACAGGGTTCCCTTTCATGGTTCGATGTTCCGCGCGTCCGAACGAAACGATTTAAGCTCATCGTTCATCATGCGTAGCAAAGGAGTGGAACAAGTTGCCGGGCGTCAGTGTTCGTAGAGTGAATAGGCACTTACTAAACTAGAGCGTACCATCTTTCGACTATGTCGCCACATCCTTAGGTGGGATCGTGGTCAAGCACTAGATTATATCCTAAAAAAAATGTACCTCTTATGTTAGTTTATTCATTGCGTATTTTCCGACAGCAGCATTCCGTGACTCAGTACATCCATTTCCCTGTCCTGGTATAGTTTTATTATAAAATAGTTGATGCATAACATCAATAACATATTAATCATTATGTATAACCACCATCTTGCAATATCAAACACGCAAACTTCATAATTTATTTGGTACGGAATTCTTTTGTCCGCTATTAATCGCATTATGATCCTAGCGACTTCAAGGAAACATTTAAAATTTTCATTACCTTAGTATTAAAACATATTTTTCTGTTTATTTGCCATTTTATGACAATTTAGAGATAAAATTTAAACACAACATTTTGACAACATTGTTATCTTGACAGATGTCAAGATTTAGTGTTGTTACTTTATTATTTCTTTAATGTCTTGTTAATGCATGTAAAGGATACATTCGAATTAATTAATACCGACAAACTTTGGTCAGGGGAAAAAAATGATGATCAGATGATTCTTTTATTCTGATATCTGAAAGCCAGTGCTTTCAGTGTGGTCTCATTAAGGTCTAGTTCTGACAATCGCATCCATGAGAAAAGCATATAAGTCTTACATTTAGATTAAGAATGTACACAACAAATGGACGAATAACTCAATATTTTCGCCAACCGAGTTCTTCTCAATAGTTGGACCGACTACTCTAAACGCTCGAACGCTTCAATCTCAATAATTTTATTCAATCCTTGTTCCAGGCTGAAGAGATACCCGGCATTAAAATATTCCACTACTGCGGCGGCCTGAACTTCGCCAGTAAGAATTTGTTCCGGGCGACATTGTTCCGTAAGATCGGCTATCTCAAGCCCACGGAGTCCGCACATGAGGAAGATAACCTCACAAAGAGCGAATCATTCGAGTGGGATCCCACTATTGGGCATAGGGTTGGTGCATTGATTATTTTTATTTGTAAATAAAGATAAATACTTTTTTACAAATCTAACGAAAGTTGTTGAGCAAATACACAAACAAAAATCTTGTATAAAAACTAACAGACAAACTCTACATTACAATTTTAACTTTAATACTAAGTACTAACCTATTCTAATATTTTTTATATTCAAATAAATAACAAGTCCATAGATGATTTAGATAGATAACTCTACACGATCGGGGGATTTCCCGTGTCTAGTGAATGCTACAAAAGTACTTTTCACAATAGGCGCGTAGCGACATCTCATTTCGTAATATATTTAAATAAATAGTATTGCTGTAGATTCTGTAAAAATAAATATGTATTAAAGTTGATGAAATCACATCCCACTTGCAGGTGCAATGCGTCATAATAGACGCGACAGCTCTCTCGTACGTGGACGCGCCCGGTATCCGGAGCCTGGTGGCGGCGCAACGCGAACTCCTGGCCAACAACATCACCGTACTCTTAGCAGGAGCCAACGGTAAGAATAACCCATACTAAAAATCTCCACATGAAGTTGGATCCACATTTAACGAGACCAATGAGGTGGTGAGGACATCGTAAGACTCGCATTTCAGAGGTAGCACAGTCGCTTAGCCTGAAGCCTGAACATACCTACGACTAGAATACCTAACTACGACTCAGTTATCAGCTAACGTTGGTGCCGGATAGGAGGAGTTCAAAGAAACTTCAGCATTGTCTCTCGCATTAATTATAGAAAAATAGCATGTAAAGAGGCAACGCTAAATGGGCAACATGACTCAATCCACAATCACAATCCGTGTTTTGACGGCCATGTTGGCTGTTCTACTTTTTATTTCATTGAAGAAGTGAAGACATTTCTAGACCTCTTTGCACACCACTCTTGCTTTCACCACATAAATCTGCCTAAATTACATACAAGTATAGTTTTTCAAACTCACGCCTGTTACTCGAAGGAGAAGACAGAGATTACAGACTTCCGGTCCAATAATGAACAATATCTTACTTTGCTATTTGAAATATATTCATCGAAAGCGTGATGGAAACACACTTGTTTTATAGATAGATCCATAACATATTTTTCGCAGTTGATTTCACGTGAAACTAAGTTGTGTTACATTATAAAACTAACATCTGTTTTTTTATTATCCAAGGTCCAGTATTGGAGATGATAGATCGCTACAACTCGCTGGAGAGTGAACAACTACAGCTGGATACGTTCCCCACGGTCCACGACGCCGTCGTCTACTACAAGATCCTGACATCCAGGAAAGAGGAGCCCCCCATAACCATTGTCTCATGATGGTTCACACTAAAAATAATAACATATACTATGCCATCTTAAAACCTAATAATATATATTATTATAATATATATTACGCCCGCTTTGCTATTCTACCAATGGTAATAGCATAAGCTATTATGTAATATGTGGTGAATGAATCAGTTACACTTCACTTACTCGTAATACAGCACATATGGGGACCTAATAAGCGAGGTTAAGGTGGAAGGTGTCGACTTATGTTCACATATAGTATATTGTTATATACTCATCTGGAACGTATATTGTCTGGTTAAAAAAATAATAATTTTCTACTAAAAATTCGTTCTATTCAATTGACATGTAATTCTTGGTTTCCAAATTGGTAAAACCATTCGAAGTGAATTGGGTAAATATCTTGTATTTAATAAATTAAATGATCGATGTTTAATGAAATTAATATTTTAAGCACATACACAAATAGTCCGTGAAGTTTCTATAAATAAAAGTTTTGATAGTTTTTTAATAAATACTCGACCTGTGTAGAACTTGCGTGACGCATTTGTTGTGACTATAAAATATATAATTTTAATGCTATGGGTGTTTAAAAAGTATAAATATCATAATTATTTTCATACTTCAAAATTGACTAGTATAGTACCGAATACAGATTATATTAACATAATTAAAGGCGCCATCTTTTTTTTAACACATATATATCTGTATGACAGCGAAAGTCTCTATTACTCTTTGTCAGTATTTCCAATTGTTCTGTCTTTCACATCTGACATATTGAAAATTTATTTAGATTAGATTAAGGTATTTATTAATGCAAATATCTTTATTTTATTATTCTATATGTATTTAATAATTAAACTACATATAATTCTTCAACTTTATATTTATTGTAGGGAACAAGAGAGGCTTGAGGAAATTGTTATTTTGTTGTAGTGCGTGTGAGGGTCTATATAAGTATGCAAACGGTTACTTAAAGATCAATGAAATGTTTTGACCATTCAAAATTATATATTCTCATACATTGTTTGATCAAATCTTAGGTGTATTATATCTATCTATTGATTTACATAACTAAAATAATATAGATACACAATAATAGACTAGTTTACCTTTAGACGTTTTCGCTCTTCACAAAATATATTTTGTAACAATATTTCATGTTTCTCATAAGTAAATACCAATGTATAACAATATAATATATATATATATTAACTGGCTACCACAGTACAGTGCGATATTTTAAACCAATCTATATTATTCGAGTGCAAACTGAGGAAATTATCTGTTTTTTACTTTATTAAATGTGTTAGAATTAGCAAAAGTAGATATTTTGAGGCTAACAATGGTAACAATTTAAAAAGGGGTTGTAACGAATAAACGCTTAAAATAAAAATTGTGAACTGTAGGGTATATAGGCTAACCCTTCAGAATTTTCATTACAAATAGAGAAAGTCCGAAAGAAATTCGACGAATAAGGATATTAAAGAGGAATTCAGAAAAAAAAATGTTTCAAGTCGTATAATATTCTATTTATTCGTCACAATCCTGAATACCCAAGTGATATTGCTGATTTGTTAATTAAAATGTTGAAAACATATACGACGATACTTTTATGGTGCTCTATTTATCTTATTTTTTATTTCAATTATGCGTTTTAAAATGATAAGAGATTATGGGAAAGTTGTACAATATTTAGTGTCATACTTAAAGTAGAAATATACTAAAGACGTAGACTTAGTTCTATGAACGATGTGATATTTTGTAGCTTAACAACCTTGTGTAACAGTTGTACTTAGTTTTAATTAAATGTGAATTATATTATAGCAACTTCTACTGTTTTCTTTTTAATATAGGAAAAGAGGCAAACGAACTTATGCTCACCTGATCTTGTGTGATCACCGTCGACCATGAACCTCCACAGCACAGGATGAACTGACGGATGCATTGACGGCTGTTGATAAAGGAGTAGGCTCATTTCATGAAGGCCCCCAAATTGTATAGATTCGGAAACCCCACAGTTTATTCCACAAGTTCACAGTGCTTGGAAGAAAGTTACGCGAAAAACGCATATTCATAGAACGCCAGCCTTTGAAATGGTGTCGATGGAGTTTGGAATACTGCCGAGATGTGTGGTAATGGAAATCGGCAGATGGGATGGTTCAGATCCATAATAAATACGATAGAGAATGCAAAGAGCCCCGACATCAGAAAGTTAAATCGATCGGAGAGACTCGTGATCATGGACGATTCGAGCAGTTCTACATTGTTCTTCTTCTCGGAGTGCCATCTTCTACCGGAGGTCGGCTATCATTAAGGCTATTATAGTTTTTGATGCAGCGCCGCGGAACAAGGATCGCGTGCTCATGTTGAACCATGTCCGGAGATTTCTAGGCCACGAAATACGTCTTCTTCCAGTTGGTCGTTTACCTGGATTTTTCCTTGGATGATGAGTTGGAGTAGTTCGTATTTGTTATTTGTATTAGTTCTACGTTGTACACGGTTATATGGAAGAAATTCGTTTTGGGGAGCCCCGACCCAGAAATGCGAACAGTATTCCATGTGAGGCCGTAATTGGGAACTCAACAGTTACCAGCGTAACGCCTTTATCAATTACAAAAAATTTAAATCACCGTTAGATTTATTCGTTCATCGATGAAGTCGATACGAATCAAGATATATTGTCACATCAATCAATAATAATCATTAAATCCTTACTATCTGCGTGTGTGATTATTTGAACGATAAGTGGTATAGGGATTAATTAGAAGCGTTACCTAATTAGTTAATTATTGGAGAAGATGGCGGGCGTTTACTTCTTGGCTCTGCTCTGCGTTTTGGGTTTCGCTCAGGTATTTAATTTCTCAAAACTTAACTTTTTAATATATATTACTAACCTGCGAAACCTACTTAATCACTAGAGATTCCAAAACATTAACAAAACCTGTTTTTTTTCGTTAACGTTTCATATTCAAGGGGTCACGTGATTAAGGTTGTATGCGAGTTCCTTGCTCGCGAGTCTTCTTCTATGAAGCCGTCACAGCAACTTATAATTATGGCAAGAAAACCGCCTAGTTCCTAACGCAATTTTATGATTTGATTTAATCTGAGTTTCGGTCCAAACATATATTTCTATACGGTTTCGTTACTTAATTGGACTGGCTACTTAGAGGTTGAAAGAAAGGAAAGCAGGGGGTTTCTGCTTTGAAAGGAACATTGTTTTTGGATACATTGATTTCTATTGTCTGTTTTTAAAAGCAATAATCGATCTACCTTTCATCATCATCATCATCATCAGCCTGTGTCTATCCACTGCTGGATATAGGCCTTCTCCATTGCGTTCCACCACATACGATCCTCCGCTTTCCGCATCCAGTCACTTCCGGCCATCCTTATAAGGTCGTCGGTCCATCTGGAGGGAGGGCGCCCTATGTTTCTCCGACCCACGCTCGGCCTCTATTCCAAGGCTTTCCTCCCCCATCTGCCGTCACTAACTCGGCAGATGCGGACGGGCCACTGCCACGTCTACTGCTGTCTTATAGAACTATGTTGATTACCTTTGTTCTCCGTCGAATTTCTTCGCTTCGGATTTTATCCCTTAGAGATATGCCACGCAGCTATTTCTTTCCTTCGTTGTGCGACTTTCAGCTTGTGGACCAGACCAATGGTCAGAGTCCAAGTCTCTGCACCGTAGGTCATAGCTGAGAGGACGTACTGGTTGAAGTCTTTTGTCTTCAGGCATAGAGATTGCGAAATGAGGATGGTGCGGAGTCTACCTTTGCTGTTATGTAACTTTCAATGTTTAGCTTGGTATGATATTTCCTTAAAAAATCATGCATATTTTAAATATCATTGGGTTTCCTTTATACAGTAAATCGCTGGGAGATCAGGACACTGCCCATGCTTGAAAGCCGTAAAGAAATTATGTAATCTGTATGTATATGTAATATCTATAATTTGTACGTGATTTTACTTTTATTTTTAATAAACACTATTATTATAATATTACCTGTATCACAACAAATCACTATTATTATTACATTATCTGTATCACAACAAATCACTATTCACGAAAAGAAAAAATGGCGCGGGGACTCATGGGGGGGATCATCTAATTTACATTTTCATCTTAGACGTAAGAAATAAGTGTATGTGTTTTAAAAAATATGTGGCTTAAAGGTCTTGTTACCAAGCCATAAAAAATTATCATCATCTATTCACGAAAGCTGTCACAACGGAGAACTTTGTACTGGTCTACGTATTTAAATCTTGTACGTGTATCTGTACTATATCTTATATTTCAAGACATATTTAGTCAATTTCTTTTTTTATCTCTAGCTTTTCTGTTGCCTGATGACTTTAGGTAGTTCTAATCCTTTATATGTATATTTTTAAGTATTTGTTTTGTTGTTGGAAATGGCTGATATAATTACGTATACAATACGATCAGGAATTAATAAAATAATTACTACATTATATGTCAAGTTGTACAGTAACTTCGTATACAGTATTTATGCCAGCGAGTACCCATACTTGGTACATCTCACAACAACTTTAAACAACATGCTTAGAAAAAAATCCTTGAATTGGTAGCTTTATCACTAATGCGATAAACAATTAGTAGTCAGTCGATAAGCCGATGGCATATTTATTTTATGTCGTTCGTGTTGTTTTTCTTATAATTTGGTGTTCAAATTTTTAATTTTATAAATATTGTTACAATTTTATACATATTTCCCTTCACGCTAACGTATCAGTGGTCCGAGCCTTATATTAGGTCCGGCTTAGTAAAAATCAACACAAAAACAAGGCGAGCTCACACAATATATTGCATATGTTTTAAAATAAACAGACTGTATTTGCAGGGCGAACCCTTATCAAGGACGGTGCAGCCCGCTATCATCGAAGATTTACGACGAGGTAATTAACACTCTAATTATAGTCAATCACGTTTATAATAAAATATCATTAAATTTTGCACGATTCGACTGTTTATCATAGCTATGGTGATGAAAAATATATATTTAATAAAAAAGAAAAGGTAAATAACATAATATGATAGAGCCAATTTTTCCAATATCAATAAAATCAACATTTTTAAATGAATTAGTAATAAATGCAGTAAAATGATTTACATATGAAATGAACTTGACATAAAAAATTACCTCCAAGCATTTCGAATTTATTTGCAATACAGGAGAACAGAGGATCGTCGCTGGCTGGGAGGCAGAGGATGGCCAGATCCCCCACCAGGTGAGCGTCCGCATGGTGGGAGTGAACGGGCAGGTGTCCTCCTGCGGCGGTTCCATCATCCACCACGAGTGGGTGCTCACTGCCGCACACTGTCTCGCCAAGTTAGTTTTACTCACTAATCACTTATCTAAATGATGTCCTACTCACCGGATTAATAAATATAAATCTTCTCGATGTGCACTTAACAACTGTCTCAATAAAGCGAGTGTACTAGTTAACAATTTATGGAATATAGATTCGTCCCTGTTCCACTTCGGCTTATTTTACCTTATAATTGATTTACCAAGTGTCAAATTGGATTACAAACAATAGATCTCGAATGGGTAGATTTAATAATAGACTAGCTGACCCGGCGAACTTTGTTCCGCCTTAATGGCAATAAATAAGCAGATTGTGTTTTTTCATTGGAAAAATACAAAAAAATTAAATAACTACATTAATCATTCATTATTATTTCTGTATTTTAGTACATAGGTTGCTCTTCACTTAAGTACCTTGTGATACACGACATTTTTGTTTTATTATCAGGCGAAAAACAAACAACGCAGATGGTCTTCCGACCCGTGAACATGCCACGTATAATTCACGGGAAAAACATGAATGTTCTAGATTTAAACCACAAACTTTTAAGGATTGGCCTTGTGATTTGTTGATGGTCATGGCAAATGCAAGACGTATCGGAAATTGAAGTCTTTAAATTCAAACGGCATATCGGTTGGGATCATCGGGATCCTCATTAAAACTAATGACATCAAATATCAAATTGTCATCCATACGTCATTACATAGCTGTCATTTGCGTTTTGTTATTCCAAGTCTGATTCTTTTTTGTTATACCACGTTTTATAGTGACTGACGTTTCATGTCAAGTCACATGGGAACGCTGTCGAACGGGATAAAAAGTATCCTATGTCCGTCTCCTGGCTCTAAGCTACCTCCCTACCAATTTTCAGCCAAATCTGTTCTGCCGTTCTTGAGTTATAAGTGGTGTAACTAACACGACTTTCTTTTATATATATAGATAGTGATTATTTTCAAATTTACCCTCGCCTTGGTTTTCTATCTGTCTTTTACCGCCGTTATTATCAAACTCTGAAACAAGATTAATGATGGAGAATCGTTTCTTCTATCTTTTCCTTAGCAACGAATATTTTTCGTTCAAGTTGAGCAGCCACGCGGCTTCTACAGTTTCACCGGGTTCTTGAGAGGTGGCACAGCTCTTAGGTCGCTTGGCGTCTTTATGGTGTAACACGGCACCTCCCCAAAAGGGCTTGGCTTAACAGCATCATGAAAAATGAAGTGACTCCTGAGAGTGACGAGCGTCATTGTTTATTTTACATATATTTTTCCTCGACCATTCAGCATGACCCGAACAAACTGGCAACTATATAAATATCTTCTATTTTTCTACCAACAGTCGAATCACGTTCGTTGTCCGCCTTGGCCTGACAAACCTCACCAGGCCGGAGTACCTGGTGGAGTCGACCCGCAAGTACATCCACCCGGAGTACGACGAGATCCGCGCCGGTGTTCAGACTGCTGATATCGCACTGCTGGGCCTGGAGAGCCCCATACCTTACGGAAGTGAGTCCACATATTCCTAAACGCCACATCGCCCCAAGAGCACATCTATGGTTTTTTCCATTTCTCCAAAGTGAGATCCTAGAAGAGGAAAGTAAAAACCATACACATTACTGTTTTTTGATTGAGATATTGGCAGAGACACAGCAATCCAAGACTAAGTATTGATTTGACAACGACCACGAAAGTGAAAGAAAAATTTTTTATTGTTTTATAACAATGCTTTGGTTATGAAAAAGAAACCGAATCAAATTACATCCGGTGTTGAGTTAGATTGTGCTAAATCTGGCGTATCACGCTGAGTCTGGGATACGCAACGATCCCTGGCTGTCACACTGTCTTCACTAAGAGTTGTTTGCTATAACTAAGTGATAAATAAATAAGATAAATCATAAGAAATCCACAGAGTATATTCAGCCGTGCCGGCTGCAGAATCGTGAGCAGAAGAACATCGACTACACGGACTACCGCCTAACGGTCAGCGGCTACGGGAGAACTGACGACCTCTGGAACGGTAAAACATGTGTTTTCTGAAATAAATTTTAAATAAGTCATTAAGCTGATTCCACATTATGCAGAGAATAAAAATTCAAATTGCATTGACAACATCGAGGAAGTTAAATTTTAGTTTTTGTTTTGCATCATCCTGGCGCACCTCTGTCAAGTGGATAATATATTCACGGCCTGATCATTAGTTCGTAAATGCACTCATCGCAAAATTGATCCCCTTTCGATAGAATTGTTTTAATGATAACTGCAGGTGGAGCGGCATCGGAAGTATTGCTGTGGGTGCACCTGCGCGGTATCAGCAACGAGGAGTGCAAGCGCTGGTACCCCACCAGCACTGTGATAAAGGAGCAGACCATCTGCGCTGCTTACTACAACAACACCGCTCAATCCTCTTGCCAGGTAATTTATACAGAGCTTTTAGCATAGAGACAGCTTCGCGAACCGGTGAGCTTGAGTGGCCCGGAATCATAAGATATGTAATCTCAGAATGACATCTTAAATACTACTGTTCCGTCTCGTGAAACGAAAAGAGAGGTGGTGAACGACCAATTACTGGCACATGTATATACGAACGTTGTTTTTTTATAGATATAGAGTAAAAATAGCACAGGACCTTCAACTGAGAAGTGTTATTCAGCTTTTTAAAATACAAAATCCTGTTTAAGACCACGTTTGCTTCTGTTCACTTGAGACATAACCTAAAAACAATAGCTATGGTAATGTATACATTCTACTACTTAGCAATGGAAATAGATAACTCAGCTCGTAGACAGTCAACTGTAAATGATACACCACCTGTAAATATAGCTGGAACCAACTCCTTAAGTTCCTGCAATAGGCCCATAACTCTAAAAGTGTACCGGAGACAGACAAGCGACATTGTTTCTGTCATGATGATGATGATATTACTTTATCCCTAATGGGAAAGGCAAAAGTCTTTAGTCCATACAGTCATGTCTTGAATTGAAGAATTTTAGTAGTTTTAAAGGCCGAAGCCATGTCTTCATTGTTCTAGATCGTAAAGCCGAACGCGCACCACGCCCTTTATAGTTTTTTGTCATGTGATTGCCGACTTCTTCTTCTTCCCTTGGTGCCATCTTCTATCGAAGGTTGGCGACCATCATGGCGATTTGGTTCCTCGACACAGCAGCATGAAATAAAGAACGTGTGCTCTTATTGCACCATTGGCGTAGATTTTTAAGCCAAGATGTTCTTCTCCTTCCCGGACTTCTTTTCCCTGTATTATAAGCTGTAACAAATTTAACGTATTTGGGATTCCGCATTATATGCCCTAGGTATTCCAGCTTTCGCCTCTTAATTGCGTTAAGAACTTCAACCTTTTTTCCAAGTCTTTGCAGCACTACTTCGTTGCGTACTTTGTCTCTCCAGGATATCCTTAACATTCTTCTGTATACCCACATTTCGAAAGCTTCAACTTTTTTGCACATGGCCTCGGTCAGAGTCCAAGCTTCGTCGCCATACAGAAGAATGGAGTCCGAAGTTTGATGCTCAAGTTTCTGTCACACAGGAGTTTCTTCAGAATAGTGAAAGCGTTGCGGATCTGTTCAATCCTCCATCGAACCTCAATGCTGTGATCAGCCTGTTCATCAACAAAACAACCCAAGTACTTATATTTTTGGACCCTCTCTAAATGCTGTCCGCCACAGTATAAGCTAGAGACAGTCCATGGTAGTTTAGAGACAATCATATACTTAGTCTTTTTGACATATTCCTCACTAACAGACTGTACTCTATCCAACAGTATGTGTAGCTCACCTAGACTGGGAGCTAGGAGAATAGTGTCATCGGCGTATCGGATATTGTTGATGACTTTTCCATTGACAACTAATCTAACATCTGAGTCTTCCAGTGCTTTTTTAATAATGCTTTCAGAATACTAGTTAAATAAAATAGATGAGAGTATGCTACCTTGACGAACGCCTCTCAGGATGTCCAAGTTGTCTGTTAGCTTGCCTTCGACACGTACGCCCGCCCTTTGGTTCCAGTATAGGTTTTTAATGAACCTTATATCCTTAGAGTCGAGGCTAATGGTCTCTTATTTCAGGGTGACAGCGGAGGGCCACTAACTGTTGTAGATAAGGATGGCTTGCCTACGATGGTGGGAGTGGTGAGCTTTGGGTCCACGGCGGGATGCAACAGTCCTTACCCGTCAGGTAAACGCATCGTAAAATGTTTGAACATAATGATTTATTTTCCTTCATATTTACTGAAGCCGTTCAAACTTTTATTTTAATTTTAATTCTCACTTACCAAAATAATTTTTGTATTTTATTTTGTCTGGCTAAGGAAAAGGTCGACACAAGCATATTATATAACTTGCTGCATCATTTGTGTATTGGAACGTAATTGGGAAAAATAAAAACTTTTTTAAATATAAATATATATAACAAATAAGGTCCATTTCGTACCTGAATTTATTCTGATTTCATTTTAACGTAATGAAAACACAAATTTAATTTCTATGAGGATCAATTGAAAATTATATTACTAATAGGAAGCCATTTACGAAAGTATTACCGCTGCATATATGGTAAGCTCTCACTCTGTTATCTCCTTAAGCTATAACTGTCAGTTAAAAACTAATAACAGATAAAAAATTACTGTGTATAGGTCTATATATTTTCCCAAAATGAATTGATGTGACAACAATGTACAACGCAAATACGTCGTGTAAAAAGCTCCTTTAACTCGTAGGATATGTACGCCCCGGTCATTACCACGACTGGATGGAAGAGACAACCAACTACATATTCGATTGGTCTGACGAGGACCTGCAGCCTGAACAGCTAGACATCGCTGACGAGAACGAACCAAACTGGGTCAATTTTTAAATACAAATAAAACAGTATTCAAGTAATTTGTTTTAACCACAGACAACAAATAAATATATCGTGTTTTATTTAAATCTCATGTCTTTTTGTTTTAGAACGCGGAATCAAACGTAGGGCTAACAGTAAACGCTACTACGTGAAGACGCTCTTATATTTCTGAAGTATCATAATGATTTTTAACTTGGGTAAACGCCATATGCATTCCGGGAAACCCCGGATAAGAGTTATGTCGGGAAACCCTGCGGGGAGGGGGAAGTCCTTCTTATCGATTAAAGAACTTAACTTATAGATTGTCATAAACCAACCAAAATCCCAATCTATAATCATCAATCATGCTTAAATACTATTTTTAGGAGTATGGAACTTGGTAATCTATGGACCAAGGTCTTATGTCAACAAAATTGCTATGGGTCCTAATTGAAACCAAATCCTTTCCAATAAAGAAAAAAAAACATAAATTGAGAATGTTTTCGTTATATGTCTTGAAAATCCGTAACAGGACCGAACCAAGACCCAGTTCTTAAGAATTAAACAGGATTTTTTTTTCTTTTTTAGAAATGTTATTATAATTACTAACATTCTTGTTAACCATTCCAACTAAGCTTAAGCTTGTGCCAGAGATGGTTCACGTCAATAGTCCAATGGTGGATTCGAACCCATGGCCTTACGATTCGCTGTCCGTACCCTAAATTGTTAGGCTGTTGACGCTTTAATAGGATTGATAGAATTAAACACACGTTTATTACTCGTATATATTAATAGTACAAAAAATCGATTATCTTATGCAGACAAGTGCATAATTACATGCTTTTAAAGTTGCTTATTTATTTATATGATCAGTGTTAGATATATAATATGCATCTACATGATAAGGTCACCCAGTCCCTAAAGCGTATAAAATTTTGTGCACACATTGAAATAAGATCACTTGACCCCAGGATTATCAGGTTACAAGAAAATGTTTGACATTACTGGTTACACACACGGTTAAATTTGTATTACATTTAAGTGCTCATTTAGTCTCCGCTCAGTCTTTCCAGTTGATTATTACTACAACTTTATCACAAGGGGTTCAGACTAAACCCCTTAAAAGTTGGTGCATTCTCGAGAGAAATCATTGGCTTAGAGCAGTGTGTTAAGAATCTATCTGAATTGAGGAGTTGCTTCAATTGGATGACTAGACATTATAAAGCTACTAACTACTAGCTTTATTGCCATCGGGTGTTGGCGCTGTGAGAAGAAATGGCAAAAGAAACTCCAATTACACTTGTCATTAATAGGGGAAAATACTACTTCCTATTAGTAGAGGATGTCCGTCTTCAGATTATACGAAAAAATATAATGAAAAACGATATATGTTCATATATGATACACTAGATATACGACCTCTATTGTTACTATATAACTGATACACCAAGTGTCAATTTGGATAATAAACAACTGGGTACATGTCAATAGAATGGAATGAATTTGTAATTGACAAATATTTTTTTAAACGAAAAAATTTGGTTCAAGATAAGTAACCAATATACTATATAATAAAACCTTCTACAAAACCCACTGCATTTTTTGGTGTAAGTATCATTTATATACCTATTTTTTGCATATGTTGGTGGAGATTATACATAATATTATGACAATATAACTTTATTTACTGACACTGACACAAATTATAAGCACTCATATATAGAAATTTTATCACCAATATTTTGGCATGTTCAACGTATTATTAAAAATATCGGTCAGTTAAATATGTCAGTTACCATATTTCGCGCAAATAAACGTTTATTATTGTTATTATTATCTTCTTCATCAAATTACCTGTCCGGACCATCTGCATTCACTGCAGCAACATCTGTACTCTTCTTGTATACATCCAATATGGCGGTTAAGGTCTCCCTCATATCGTCGTACTCCGGGTCATTCAGCCTTGGCAGATTGGTGATATTATGAAGAATGTTATTCAGCCCTAATGCAGGATCCTTCAATTGCTTCATTGCCACAGGATTCATGTCTTCAATTAACGCCAGGAGCGCGTCCAGGACACATGCGGTGGAGCCAGTTTCTCCTTTTTCGAGCTCGCTCACTAGACATCTGATTGTGTTGTTTGCTAAAAATTGAGCTGTAATTCGATAAGATTAAATTAAATATTTTCAATATTCCTTCCTGCGCTCGTCACTTTAAACAATCTCTCAAAACGAAAACAGGTGGCGGGAAGTCTGTGAGATGATTGATAGAAAAATAAATGTTATGTACGTAAGTGGGATGAACGACATATGCATCTCGCCTTTCTTAGCGGGGTCGACAAAGACCAAGGCCTGGTCCAATTTTCTTTCTCTTTTGAACAATCGTGAAATTATACATTTATATAGAGCTAAAAAAGTTTTATTACAGTTGTGTGATTTAAAAAAACACACATGTTTTTTAAACACACCAAGAATGTCAAAAGTTTTTATCGTTATAAACACTACTGATGTAAACAAATACAATACCATTTGCAACACATGAAAAATATTAACTCGAAAAACTCTCGGTGGGCCGGATGAAATGCTTTAACGGGACAGATTTGGCCCGCGGGCCATACTTTGCCTACATATAAAGTATATAACAAATGTTTATAAAGAATATTTAACAAAAATTGAAACTAAGAAAGCCTAGCAATTGACACAAGTTGCTGGAGGCACCTTTTGGGGTTTTAAGTAAAAATTTACGACGTTATAAGCTTTTTAAACACACCAAGAATGTCAAAAGTTTTTATCGTTATAAACACTACTGATGTAAACAAATACAATACCATTTGCAACACATGAAAAATATTAACTCGAAAAACTCTCGGTGGGCCGGATGAAATGCTTTAACGGGACAGATTTGGCCCGCGGGCCATACTTTGCCTACATATAAAGTATATAACAAATGTTTATAAAGACTATTTAACAAAAATTGAAACTAAGAAAGCCTAGCAATTGACACAAGTTGCTGGAGGCACCTTTTGGGGTTTTAAGTAAAAATTTACGACGTTATAAGCTTTTTAAACACACCAAGAATGTCAAAAGTTTTTATCGTTATAAACACTACTGATGTAAACAAATACAATACCATTTGCAACACATGAAAAATATTAACTCGAAAAACTCTCGGTGGGCCGGATGAAATGCTTTAACGGGACAGATTTGGCCCGCGGGCCATACTTTGCCTACATATAAAGTATATAACAAATGTTTATAAAGAATATTTAACAAAAATTGAAACTAAGAAAGCCTAGCAATTGACACAAGTTGCTGGAGGCACCTTTTGGGGTTTTAAGTAAAAATTTACGACGTTATAAGCTTTTTAAACACACCAAGAATGTCAAAAGTTTTTATCGTTATTAACACTACTGATGTAAACAAATACAATACCATTTGCAACACATGAAAAATATTAACTCGAAAAACTCTCGGTGGGCCGGATGAAATGCTTTAACGGGACAGATTTGGCCCGCGGGCCATACTTTGCCTACATATAAAGTATATAACAAATGTTTATAAAGAATATTTAACAAAAATTGAAACTAAGAAAGCCTAGCAATTGACACAAGTTGCTGGAGGCACCTTTTGGGGTTTTAAGTAAAAATTTACGACGTTATAAGCTTTTTAAACACACCAAGAATGTCAAAAGTTTTTATCGTTATAAACACTACTGATGTAAACAAATACAATACCATTTGCAACACATGAAAAATATTAACTCGAAAAACTCTCGGTGGGCCGGATGAAATGCTTTAACGGGACAGATTTGGCCCGCGGGCCATACTTTGCCTACATATAAAGTATATAACAAATGTTTATAAAGAATATTTAACAAAAATTGAAACTAAGAAAGCCTAGCAATTGACACAAGTTGCTGGAGGCACCTTTTGGGGTTTTAAGTAAAAATTTACGACGTTATAAGCTTTTTAAACACACCAAGAATGTCAAAAGTTTTTATCGTTATTAACACTACTGATGTAAACAAATACAATACCATTTGCAAAACATGAAAAATATTAACTCGAAAAACTCTCGGTGGGCCGGATGAAATGCTTTAACGGGACAGATTTGGCCCGCGGGCCATACTTTGCCTACATATAAAGTATATAACAAATGTTTATAAAGAATATTTAACAAAAATTGAAACTAAGAAAGCCTAGCAATTGACACAAGTTGCTGGAGGCACCTTTTGGGGTTTTAAGTAAAAATTTACGACGTTATAAGCTTTTTAAACACACCAAGAATGTCAAAAGTTTTTATCGTTATAAACACTACTGATGTAAACAAATACAATACCATTTGCAACACATGAAAAATATTAACTCGAAAAACTCTCGGTGGGCCGGATGAAATGCTTTAACGGGACAGATTTGGCCCGCGGGCCATACTTTGCCTACATATAAAGTATATAACAAATGTTTATAAAGACTATTTAACAAAAAATTGAAACTAAGAAAGCCTAGCAATTGACACAAGTTGCTGGAGGCACCTTTTTTGGGGTTTTTAAGTAAAAATTTACGACGTTATAAGCTTTTTTTAAACACACCAAGAATGTCAAAAGTTTTTATCGTTATAAACACTACTGATGTAAACAAATACAATACCATTTGCAACACATGAAAAATATTAACTCGAAAAACTCTCGGTGGGCCGGATGAAATGCTTTAACGGGACAGATTTGGCCCGCGGGCCATACTTTGCCTACATATAAAGTATATAACAAATGTTTATAAAGAATATTTAACAAAAATTGAAACTAAGAAAGCCTAGCAATTGACACAAGTTGCTGGAGGCACCTTTTGGGGTTTTAAGTAAAAAATTAAATGGTAGGCCCATTTAATTTTTTTTTGCCCGAAAAAATCTTTTCATTTATAACAAATGTTTATAAAGACTATTTAACAAAAAAATTGAAACTAAGAAAGCCTAGCAATTGACACAAGTTGCTGGAGGCACCTTTTTTGGGGTTTTTAAGTAAAAATTTACGACGTTATAAGCTTTTTTTAAACACACCAAGAATGTCAAAAGTTTTTATCGTTATAAACACTACTGATGTAAACAAATACAATACCATTTGCAACACATGAAAAATATTAACTCGAAAAACTCTCGGTGGGCCGGATGAAATGCTTTAACGGGACAGATTTGGCCCGCGGGCCATACTTTGCCTACATATAAAGTATATAACAAATGTAATACATTATTCACTAAAAACTTAGAAATACTTCCAGTGGAGTGGACTGGATCAATACAACAGCAGAAGTAATAGCGTGGCCACTTTGTAACAACACAAAAGCATAACTCACCATTAGCCACATCTATATCATCAATGTACTGCCTAATGTTATTCAAAGCGGTAGCCACATCTTCAGGCACAGACGCGCCCCGCCGAATGATCCTGATTTCAAGTGGATCCGAGAGAACTTCTATGGCTTCCAATAGCACTTTCACCACATCCACGGTAAACGCTCCTGTAGCATCTTCTAAAAATCTCTTTCTCTGAGAATACATAGGAAATCTTTAAATATAAAAATGAGTGTTTGTCCCTATGTCCTTTATAGAATCATAAACTATGCATTTAAGCATGTGATGATCTTCAGTAGTGTTGTGCATGACTCCTCAATGGTTTTTAAGTTGGTACTGAGATTTTATAAAACTTTTACAGATTTTTTTAAGACCTTGGTTGACCAGAATTACATTCAGTTGTTCAGCCAACTTCAAACAGACAATATGTCATATCATAAATGTCAATCATATTCAATTACTGCTTCATTTACAACAGAAAAAAATAATTAAGAGGTTTATCATTCGTTATTCGTAATCTATTGTTATTATATTGATAGAAACAATTTATATGGTAAAACAATGTTTGTGTGGGGTCAGCTAGTATTGTACATAATATATAATTATTATAGAATAATTGACTGTATATTATTGTGTGTTTACCAGAATTTAATTTTTTTTTTACTTGAAAGGGTTTACTCCCACTCTATATAGGTCTCATGTTAGTCTTACATCGGACCATTGGTTCCAACGAAACTCTATAAAGACATATTATAATAATAATAAAAAAAATAATAAAAATCTTTAAAAAATATGGTGGAGTAATGTTCAGCTATCAATATATCTATAAATTATAAATTTATGACACAAACCTCTTCGTCCATAGGACTGAAATTAGATGTGTATGGGGCATCTTCAGATCTTGTCGCATCCATGGCAAAACGAAGCAGACCCTGTAACAATTTGACCAACTAATAACCATTGAACTGACAAAAAGAGAATGCCACTTAAAGACAGAAAAACATGAAAAAATATAAACGGGATGCATTTATATGTCTACATTGAATTTATTCAAGTTTTGGATTTTGTTTCTGGTTTAAGTAACATTGAATAGACAAAGTAAAATGAATCTTATTCATTGTTTTCATACTTTTATAATTTCATCCTGATTTACTTGTATTTAATATCAGTCGGTTGAATTCCATGGCTACAAATTTTGCATACCTCATACCAAATCATTATGCTATTAATGCACCAAGGCTATTAAAGAACTTGCATACTGAATGATAACAAGATCTCTATATTATATTATACAAACTGCTAGATATTAAAACAGTGAAACACATAATGGACAAATATAATGCTCTTTGAATTTAATAATTGCTAGATAGATTGCTAGCTCTCATATTATTGTACATTCAAGTGAACTGTCTAATTGAGATGTTTTGTCCGTCTCTGATATATCAAGTCTAGAGAGCTGAATAATGTACTGTTCAATTTATTCCGGAACTTTTTCTATACAATGTATCTATTACAAATGGAAAAATATTATATTTAGACACATATATGAATATAAATCATGTCAAGTAATATTTTCTGATTTAGATAATGAAGAATTATTATCAAGCTAAGTGAACAACATAACCTAATACTCCAAGAGGCATGCATTCAATTAATACATTGCTTTACCAATGCAGTATTTTTCCACAATAAATACATTTCTTTATTTACAATCGGAATGTAAAGCTATCAACAAATTGTAGCGAAAATAAAAACAAAATGATAATTCCTATAATACATAAATTGGCAAGTTAGGGCAATGCACATATATTAAGCACAATATATTTTAATAATTTCTTCTTCAAATGACTTAAAACATATATGGTCTTACTATAACGCTCAACTGAAATTTATGGTCAGATATATTGTAAACTCAATTTTTTGAAAACTGTTTCGCTTCATACCTGTAATCTGTTGGGTTGCCGTGGCTGAATAGGAATAACTTCCACATTAGCATCATTGGGGTCAGGATAAGTTAAAGCTCCAGCTACTTGGCTTCCTGAACTACTTGGCTCCATGATGTTACAACTTCAAACAAGACGTAAAGACAATATGAAACAGCTTCCTCTTTAAAACAAGTTTGCAAAATCGATACTCGCCAATTTAAACAAGAGTAACAATACAAGAAACATTAATTCTTACTCCTCGATGAGTCAATTTCTATAATCATAAGGATTTATCCAAAAAAACAATAAAGTATACAAATGACTATTACAATTATTTCAGACGTCCTCAACACATATACTCCTAACGGAGAAGAACGACAACTTTATACAAAAAATATACTAACACGAACGCTCACTAGCGCTGCAGCTTATTTCATCGGCAACTATCGTGTGGCGCCAAATTTAAATAGGTATTATTAGTACCTCGGTGGTTGACGATATAAAAGTTATTGTTCTGTTAGTCATTTGTTGAGTGACTTAATGAATAAATAACATTCATAAATCGAACAAAGTTTTAGGCATGTTGCAACATTTTTATTTTTCTATCTATTAGGGGTACAGCAGAATTTTATTTTGATGTAATGCCACACCAGCTGACCACCCTGGTCCTCAGTTACTAGGAGCCAAATTTAAAATTAAACTAACGACAAACCGACGAAATTACATTTACCAGTTCTACCAATCCGAACTTTTCCTTGGTATGATAATTTTAATTTAACAAAGAAATAAGCATGTGTAATACTAATAAATTATTCTGAAAAAAAATCATCACGTTTTAAGAAACTCCTTGTATTAACCTAGTGTTGAATTGTCATAACCCTATCAATATCTTAATCAACAAACATATAAGGTTTTTAGGATTTTTCTGGTATATCTTCGAAACCCAATATCCAATGCCAACAAACATTGACATGGCCCTAATTTTATAAAACTTCACAGTTATTCACTCATGTCGAAGTACAAAAACATAAAAATTAAGTAAGCCTCCTCATTCTTTAAATAATGTGTTTTTAAGTTAAATCTATAATGAAATTCTATTTCAATGTTTTGGGTAGAATTTTTGGGATTTCGGGAAGTCAGTTAAATGGACTTTTTATTTAGGCCAAATCCAATCAATTTAAACTAAAGCTGATATTGCACGGCTAGCGGTAGGAAATTTGACTTCAAATATATTCACAGCAAGAATCCATATGGTTTTCTCCCACCACTACTCGTGCAATATATTTGTTGGTAGATCAAACACAGTGATAATAAGTGCCGCCAATTATAACCCCATCAAATCACTTCAGACAGCAAATGAAGGATGCATATGAGTCTGATTTGATTCATCTAATCAAGCAATAATAAATCTGATCAATGAATAATACATGTAAATTAAAAACTTCGAAACACGCTGCTAAATCTTCCCAATTTTAAAATAGATTTTTTTTATTTTTAAAATATATAATGTCCTTATGATGCGCCATGATATAACGCAATCTAACTATTCTTTTAAAAATATTACTAGTCTATATAAAATTTCTAGGCAGATGACGCACTAATCTATGAATTACGTTCTATTCAAGTAAAAACAATACAGTGTAAAACTAGAAAACATCGAATAACAATACACCAAGCCCTCACCTCAATAAGTGTTGACAATATTAACATTTTAATCTTCTGATAACGGTCATATCTTATCGAACGCGATACGACAGATCTCAGAGTAAAAACATATGTTATATTTTCATACGCGTTTGCAAACCAACACTTTACAACTGCCAGTGTTTAAATGAAGTGAAAAGAAAAAACTTCAGGAACATAAGTGAACATTAAACACTTTTTAGGCGGTAAGTTTGCATTAAGAACGTAATCAATTATTATATTGTGGAATAAAGATAAATTAATAAAATAAGCTCTTATATCGTATCAAGCAGTGCGACTGTTTCGATGCACAGATTACAATTAGTTTCATAATAATTAGGAAATAAAAAGGAAGTGTGGAGAGAGAATAAAAAAGTTATCAATTATTTAGTAGTGACTCATTGCTAAACCATTATAGAAATGTGTTAAAAAAAACCTAATCTTACGTAATATGTGTTTAGGTAAGTTTGAAAACACATTTAAAATACAGAGTTGTCAGTGCCACTGCTACTTGACAATGTTGACAACGAATCGTTTTTTTACAAACGCGCGAAAATAGGCAACACAATTATACAACATTTCTTGTGTTTTTTTCCAGTAATTGTTTTATGTCAATCGAATTTAGTGTAGAAAATAATTATTTTTTTAATCAAAATACATACGGCTATATATATTCAATATATTGATATTACTAATACCTTATCTAAATCTCGGTGCACCTACCTATAAGGTAGTACCTACCTATATTATCATGTCTATCTCTTATGTAGTTTTGCAATAAAAGGTAACGAAAAAATGGACCCATTTATTATATAAATGTCTAGAATTGACTAAGATGATAGCAATTTTGTTATCCGCTTTTCTCCGAGCTTAATATCACATATACAAGTGTTTTTGGGTAATTAGGAACTCAAAAAGTCAAAAACCTATACCCATAAAGTAACGTACAAACCTAACAAAACAACAAGCACGCCTCTATGTCCTAAATAATAATGAATTTACTAAAAAGCAATAAAAGGAGACCTTATTATCTTTAAATACGCCCGGAAATTGTTTCCTTAATTAAAACCGCTACTTCAAAGCGTTCATATAAAGCACACATTGTCTTTGAAGGCCTTACATTACACATTTCTTTATAAAATGTCAAAGTAAAGCGACCTTTTGCGTTTTCCAGCGATGCCCCCCCGTCAGGACATTGTGGTTCAGCCGCAACGTATCCAGGTCGAGCCGGCGAGGGCGAGGCCTCCGCCCCCGCCGGCCCCGGGGCGCCTGCAGCGGCCGCCGCACGACCACCCGGCGGTCTACATCCACAGACCTCAGAATACGAGATTAAATAACAACACCTCTACGACGCATTAAATTTGCAACTTTCTTCTCGTAATGCTTCACTGAGGTGATTTTATACTACGGCCGGAAAGAGGGCAAGGCGAGATCACTCTCGTGGTATTATCTTACCGTTCTTGTTATCTTGAAACGATATTTTTATGTAGAACTTGTTTGTTCTTTCACTCGAGCGACCTACATGTCTTCGTTAATGTTATCGATTCAATTTTATAGATAAAACGGTTCACATAAATATCTATACATTTTTAAACATAATATTGTTTATTAAAATATCAATTGGCAAATACTTTTGAGGTTTACAGCCACTTTTAGATTCGATTATTAAGAATCGCCTGTAAGTTAATATACGAATAGTCATTAAGATATATTAATTTTTAGTCAAATTTATTCTTAAGTTTTACTTGAATTAGTTGTATCAAAGTATAATTCCAAAATTATACTTAGATTAACAATATAGAATTAATTTACAACTACAATGATATCTCTACATAGCCGTAGATATTTCTAGCAATAACGATTTCTCTGTATTTAAAGTAAATATATTCTATATTATCTTTGAGGTTTTTTAACGGTAATGTATTTTGTTCTTGTTTCTGCTATTCCATAACAGATGGCGCTGCATGTGCGCTGTATTATTTCATCGTATTTAAATTTATGACACCAACGATAACTACGTACTCCGTATTACATTCTAGCAAAGAAGCTATCCCTTGGAATGATATGTTACCTTGAATTGCAATTCAAGAACTACACTGTAGTTAGCTAACTACTAAGTTATAGTGTGTAATGAAAAAAGTAGGAATTATGTAAAATAATAATAAATTAAGAATATGAATGGTGTTATATGCTAATAAAGTTACGTATGTATTAAATATTTAATTTATTTTGCACTTTAAAGGACTTTTTCCAATTCTGACAATCTCTATCCACAGTCATGCAGTCTTTCTTCTTCCCACGTATAAAAATAGCCCTTTAATAAAAAGTGATGACGTAATTTATAACGTGAGAAATAAATCTTGTCATAGATAAATAATGGGTTCTGTATAAGACTAGACAAAGTGAACTGGTTAAATAATTGTTTTTACTGTGTGTTCTTTCTTCAATTGGCATACTGTGAAGACGGATGTACGTTGCACACTGATACATTTAAAACAAACAAGAACCTTAATATAATCTTAAAGTTGTTTAGGTTTTTGAATTTTTAAAAGAAAAATATACAAAATCAGATTACGTTATAGGCAAAGGTAGAAGCTATACAAGAAAACATCAGAAACTTAACAAATTGACTGTGATTGAAAGAGTTTAATTGGTATTTTATTACGATTTTATTTAAAAATAATTTGACATACAGTTTTATAGGATATATTTTTAATGTTTTGTTTGAAAAAAATACCCCCTCCTTTTTTAAAGTCGGTTAAAAATTAAATAAAATATTTGCTCTTTCAACGTTTTTTCGTGTATCTCATCACAGAGACCTGGCATATCTGTTCCCCGTTTTAATATTCATCGACTCAGTTTTGATTTATAACACTAGACGGTGCTATTATACTGAATAGCTTGCAAACAAATTATTATTTACTACTTATATACACTTTAGTATTACATTGTAATACCTAGTTACCTATTCAAACTAAACAAACATGTATCACAAACTAATTAATTAAAAAGACAAAATAATGGTGAAATTAATGTACTAAAATAATTAAATCTCAAACTATGTGTAAATATATTTATTTTATGACGATATTTATTAATTCAACTGCAGAGTTTAACTGTAAACTTTAAGTTAGTTAACTATGCTAATTTACGCTTTCTACGAACATCCACCTGCCTACACATGGAAATTCCTGACATATTTTTTGAAACACAATGTAAAACGTGTTCTTGATAACGTTGTGTTGTTAACAATGAAATAGTTTAAACAGCAATCCAATCATTGTTATCAAACTTGACTACAATTAGTTTTGTTCATATGAAAACTTGTTTGACTGAAGCCCTAAATGTGCTTTAATGAAAGACAAAGATACGATCTATTAGTATAGTTTATGAAATGATTGCCGCTTAGTTCTATTTTGCGTTAGATTCGGGTTTGACAATTTAGTGACACATTATAGTAAAATTAGCTTAGTAAAAATTTATTAATACTGTAAGTAATATCCTGTAGAGATACCTGGAGTCGGCAGTTGGCAGGCCTTCAAAAACGTGTTTCTGAGCAGAAAACCATTCTTTTCGTAATGCTTTATTTATCGTTTAACTTCTATAGTCTCGCCTCGATTTATTGAAGCGTAGTATCTAGTTCGGCGCGTCGCCATTTCAACTTTAGCTCTTGTGTAAAATTACGCTTATTTCGTCTTATTCCTTTCTGCGGGAGATCTGATCATTGGTGTAATATGAATGCAACCACAAGGTATCGTATCGACTGAAACTAACATCGTCATAACGATCTATCAGTTGTCTGCCTGTGGTTTGGAGATGACCTAGTAGTGCACGATCGAAAGTCTTTATGGTATGGTCTTTATAAAAGGTATTACGTATATATATTAAAATTTACTTTAGTGGGTGACAATGGGACAAAGAACTACTTGAGTTTCACTCCAGGTAAATACCGAAACTAAGACGAATAATGGGTTAGAAATATTACAAATACACTTGAATGCTACTATTCTTCATTGTGGTTTTCACCTTTCGAAGCTAGGACGTGTATGCCTGCGCAGTAGTGAATAGTAAATATGTTAATTCATCCCAAAATAGGAAGTGGAAAACGTGCCTGCCGCCGGCTAGAACGGGCCAATAATGTCGTCCGCAGGTGTCATTATTCCCGTCAGTAATTGATTGGCAACAAAAGGTAAAAATAAACATGGCAGTGCGGGCAGGCAAGCGGCCGAGCGACGCGGAGCGGCAACGTCGCACTATCGATCCAAACTCACACCGCCACGCGGCTAGGGACGCTCCGAAACAAGTTGAAATACGCACTCCGCTAGATACTACATACATCATGATATTTTTGTGACACATTTAATGTATTAGTCTCGATAAAAAGTTAATTACTTTATTACCATACTACTAATAACCTGTATAAAATATGGACAATGGGTAGTTCATGCTAATCACATTGACAAGAATTTGCAGGTTACATATAATAATAGTATAACACGTGGTGAGCTTCATTCAAAAATAATTTAATTAGAATGTTGCCAAACGATTGTTACCTGCTGGCCGTGACTTTTCTGATTAATATTCAGTTACCCTATACAAAAATTATATATAGTATAGCAAAGTAAATAATACTATAACCTCACGATAATTCACTTCACAGAATTGCAAGTGTGGTTAAATTGCACTGTAGGTTTCACGTTACAAAATTTTTAGTTATAATAGGTTATACCAATCCGTGACTATCTACGTAAGATAATTGACTACGTCCTGTAGTTATGAAGCACAAAGTTACCTTGTGGCGAATGGAATGAAAAAAAATAAGTGCGTTACCCTCATGGGGTAGCCAGCGATCCGCAGTGACTCATGAGGCTGAACATGTGAATTGATCACGTTGCTATAACACGTTTATTTCTTTCTAATACCACCTTGTACTTGGACTGACGGTGGGCTGACAATTTTTTTGAGTGCTCCATTGTAGTTAGCTTACTTCTTCAAAATTGTTTTTTATTTGAAAGCGAGCAGTCGCAAACTGTTTGACGACAAGGAATTCAGAGTTCTCTCGTAATGAAAGACAATAAATTTTCCAATGTTGAAAAACCTTCCCGTGGTACACGCCATAAAATATATTATCAGAGATACAACAGGACAGCACGGCCGAAACATCAAATCGATGACAACTGACCGTAACCGTAATCTACTTATTTCGTAATAATTAAAACATTCACATGCGTTTAATTATTTTATATTATCTAATTGATTGAAATGTAACGATAACTATTCGAAGATGTAATTTTGTACGAAACTACCAAATACCAAAAATTTCGACAAAATAGGACTGTTAGTTGTTCGCTGAATAACTGAACTAGAGATTACCAAAAGTAGCAAATCTCCACGACTATGATGTCACTGAATATTCATTTTGAATAGTAAAAAATAGACATAAGAAACAGTTTAGAAATTATGAAAAAAGATACGCTATTAATATCGTATTTACTAGAACAATGTCAAACTATGAAAGTTATATTTCAAAAGCTTACTTTTACTATTTTTTGTTGTAGCGAAGCGTAAAGAACGCGTGTGGGCAAATAACGAGAAAAAACGGTCTCGATACTCGTACCCGGCCGCGCGCCTGTGCGTCAAGGTTAGAGCCGGACGGCACGCACACTGGCGCACGGGACGCGCGGGAAATTGACGAAACGACAGTCCACTTGTCGCCGTTTGTTTGATCAAACTCAGAACATCGAAGTTATGTCATATTAAAGTGGATCAGGATTTGGTGAGCGTATTCTTGTGACAAACGTAATTAATAACTGATTTGATTTAAAGTTGGTTTTGACACTTTATCAGGAAATATTAAACAAGAAGTTAGATCAGCTCTCTATTCCATAATTTTGTTATAACTAAAACTAGAAAATATAACTTAACTATACATATAAAACAATACATAAACCTAACTGAAAAAGAAATATTTACAAAAAATATAACTGTGCCAAACCGTCGCCGCTTGGCAGCGTGCCCAGAAGGCTGGTAGCATTGCCACGTTGTATGGCAACGCTTAGTCTCTGTGCAAGGTATAGGCCAGCCCTCTGGCCACCAGATGTGTCGACTAACTTCTTAGCTATTACATTAAAAAGGGGGTGTACATTAGGACCCCACGAACCCAAAGTTTCTACCCCAAACGGCTCAAATATGAAACCTCTATCGAGGTTACTATATTTGCGCCGCTCGAGGTTTCCTGCAGTGACATTAATTACTTAATTTATTTTAATGAAAATCTAAGCTAAAATGCAATGATATGAAAAAACAAAGACAAAAATTGCAAACCCTTTGTCATATTACTTCCTAATGTATCTGTTATGTTACGAAATTCTGGCGTCTACTTTCCACTTTCGTTGTCGTTACGGAGGAATAGCTTAAACACCACATTTTGTAGGCGTTCTGCGGTATATCTGCTGACCTCAAGGTCAAATGCGAAACAACTATCATGATGACCTATTTAAAGTAGGGGACTTTGTCAACAAAAAAAAATGTTTTAGAATGTCTAAACTATGACTGCACAATGATAAAAAATTAATGTGCTTCAAATCACAGGACCGGAGTAAAACTTCTTTAGTTCCATCTATTTGTATGTATGTTTGTCGGTGTAAGGACGGTACAAACCTCCAACAATGAATAAATATCGCAAAGTAGGGAACAAAAATAATATTAGTGACATTTGAGTATAGAATAATAAGCAAATAACTGACAGTTGTCTGTGGCTAAATATAATCTATACACGATTATCCAACAAAGACAGAAAATGTGTGCCTGAACCTCTGTTGCCCACAGTAGTATACGAAACGTAAATCTCTCTTTTTATCTTCACTAACTTATATCTCCCTATCAACTTCCATTCGCCTCACCACACTTCATAAAGCTCTCACTCTTGAAGTCAAACGTGAGTAAAGATGTTTAACTTCAAAAATTAAAACATCTGCCACAAAACGACATTTTTGTTATTCGATTGAAAATACATAAGACTTTCAAAAGGAAATGAACGCATTTCTCTATAAGATCTCGTCATAATTGAATTCTTAAGCGGAATCTGGACTATACAATTACACAAGGGAGATAAAATGTTTCTCACAATACGCATGGATTAAATGATGTCGACGTCTGACACCGTATTGTACGCGGTGTCACCCATTGTGTGTGTCGACTGATTGCGAAGTCCGTACCCACCGAGTATTGCGACTGACGTACTCGGCAGTTTTTATGCAATGTAGGGTACATACAAGCTGCGGTTCAGTTTACTGTACCTGTAGCTAATGCCATTATATACGACGAGCATGACTGAATAAATGTATTTCGTAACGTGTAATCGGAGTAAAACTTTGTCTCACGTTGAAAACCTACATTCAAAGATATTTAAACGGCGGATCTCACGATTTGTTAGTTATCGTGGGAATATCTTTTCAACCGACTTCAAAAAAGGAGGAAGTCCTCAATTCGTCTGTCTTTTTTGTTTGTTTGTTACCTTATAACATTCGACTGGGTGGGCGGATTTTTTTTTGAACTAACACAGTTGGCCAGAGAGGCTGGCCTTTACTGCTTCACCGGATTGAGAGGTGGCGTAGGTCTTAGGTCGCTTATACTGAACCTCTATTAGCTAGTAACTCGACACAAAGGTCCCTCCGGTGGGGGGTAACCTCGGCTTGGACGGTTACTATTTTACGCGTTGGCAGTCCGATCGGAGGGCGCCCGAGAATGCCGAACACTCGGTCGGTAGCAATTTTATTGGCAAAAGACTATTGGGACAGTCTACGCTAAAGTAACTTATATGCCACTTGGGGAAGCGTGGGTGCTGGGAGAAGAAGTGATCGAAGAAACTCCAGCAATGCTCCTATCCAGGAGGTGAGCGAGTGAGCAGATTTTTATAATTCTTTTTTTATTTAAAAGCCGATGCTTCTCATGTGGTCACTATTCAATTTGGTTCCGACAATGGCATCCATGAGTAAGTCATAAATTTGCATTTAGTATGTGGGCGACGAATGGTGTAATAGTATAGTGTATAAGCGTCAATAGCCTAATGGTTTAGGGTACGGCCTGCTAATCGTAAGGTCGTGGGTTCGTATCCACCATTCGACTATTGCCGTGAACCATGTCCTAGCACAAGCTTAAGCTTAGTTGGAATGGTTAACAAGATTGTTAGTAACATTTCTGAAAAAAAAAGAAATATTGCTAGCTTTCTTTAAAAAAAATATGTCAAATCGTCGACGTCGAATCGAAGAAAAATTTTACGAAAGCCGGTTTAACGTTTGAATCGATTTGTAGTAGGCTTTTGTTTTCCAAGCACCAAAAACTTCATGTTCAAATTAAGTATTTGAACATGAAGTTTTTGGTGCAGTTCATTAAGAATTGTGCCTGCTATATGTGTATGTAGCTTTACCTTTACTGAATTAACAAACATAATTGATATAGGAGCGACGAGGGCGCTGAGCCGTTTCCATTTACGTAACTCAGTTACGACGAAATTAAAAAAAAATAACGCTGGCAAACTTTTAACGCTGCTCTGTTTGCACAGTCGCCAAACTGTTATTCACTCGGGGCATTACAGATCCGACATGTAAAAACTACTTCTATTACGATCTAAATTACTGTCCTAAACCTATTCAATTTTCTATCTACCGATTTTGATGATGCCTGACAATAGCATCTATGAGAAAACCATATAGGTGCTAAATTTGCATCACATATGTGCGCCACAAATAGACAAATAAATTAGGTGATTCATTTTCGACCGTCAGAAGCCGAGCCGCTTAACTGCTAGGCTATATAAGCTTGCGACATATAGTTACGTGATGTTAATAAGTATATTAAATAGAGCCATGTCATCTGTTCTCCACAGGGGTCGCGCTGGGGGCTGTTGTTTTAAAGCCACTGCTTTATTGAGACGAAACATAAATGTACACGGACATAAACATAACATAATAAACATAACTTAGCACACGTTAGGCGGACAGTACGGGAGCGAGATTGACAAAATGACAAAATGCTATAATAATATACCACAAAATTTCCGCTAACATTATGTGGCAATGTTGCCAACATCATACAGTGAAATTTTTAACTCCTGATTTACCATGTACTCGGCGAAGGACAAAACTGTGAGAAAACCTGCATGTCTAAAAAAATTTTTAAGTCTGCAACTGCCTCCACTCGACTTGAAAAAAAGGAGATTTAATTTTTTTTAAATAGCCGGATAATACCATTATGCCGGCAGCTGCTGTTGTACCAGTGTATCTGATCGATGAACCGCAAAACCTTGGTCGACTCGTGACTCACCGTTTACGGCTGAAAATAATATTTTGTAACCTGTCGAACTACTTTCGTAAGATACAAGTAGTAGGCATTAAGTTCGTGGTTACTTTACGTATTTTTTTTACGTTTATGAAATATTTTTCGTATAAATCCGGGTCAATAATATTGTAGTACAAAATTCTTTTTGATACAATATGTTAAAATTATTAAAATACAATATAATAAGTATAATTGGTTTTATTTTGATGTGCGATATTCGTTTAAATTTTAGAAATCATTACGAAAAACCTCGACTTGTTATTGGTTGTCAGTCAACTGTTTTTAAGAAGCCATTTCTAGGCGTGTTTTGCTGTTAGGCAAAATTACTTCACCGAACCGCGAACACAACGTCCGCTTAGTGATATAATCAAAAGAAAAATATAAATATATATATTAACACATTTACAAGTAAATAAAACCGAGTTTAAATCGAATCAAACGTTACACGCTATTATGCGTGGACTTTCCATCTTTGTATTTCTGAATTATCGTAGTAATTACAAAATAGGATTAATGAGAACCCAACCAAACTCTCAACCAACTACCTTTGGAGTATCTTTTCCAATTATAAATGAATCATCGAAATCGGTTGACGTGATATTGAGTTATTCGTTCATTTGTCGCGCACATACTTAATGCAAATTTAAGTCTTATATGTTTGGAATTTCTTTGGCCACATCTTCTCCCAGCGGCAACTCTTCCCGAAGAGGAGCTCAAAATTAGTTTAGCTTTTCAATGTATTTACTTTATTCGTCTAAAAGCAACCAACCGTGCCGTGGTTCGGCCCTCTCGGGCGCCCTCGGATCCGTATGCTTACGCGTGACTAATAAAAGTACAAGCCGAGGTTACCCCTCACCAGGGGGACCCTAATGTCGAGTTACTAAAAATGGAGTTTCAGCCTGAACATTCTAAAAAGCCACCTCTCAACCAAGTGCAACAGGCTTAAAGGCTTATCTTCATTGGTTCGTCGAAACTGGTTTTCTAATATATGACATTGTCAGAACTAGACCAAATTGAAATGGGTAACGAACATGTAAAAAATACAGACGAATTAACAACTCTTTTTTTTAAGTTGGTTAGAATGTTCTCTATTCCTTAAGTTTCGCACTTCTGACCTTGAGTTTCTATAGTCTCGAAGATTGCGCGCAGAAGGCAGGTGACGGGCGACGCCTACACAAGTGCCGCCCGCCAGTGCGCTCCGCGTCGTTCCTACGTGCGATTATGTTATTTTCTTGAAGAAATAACAAATAGAGCTCCAGGTGCAGTAACCGTTTGTATAAACGCAGTCACTGGTCCGGCCATGCGGGATGCCAGCTATATACGCATAACAACTATAGCGCAATGTAGGTAGCAAAAGGGTGTCCAAATATGATGTTGCGTGTGCGAATTAGAAAAAAAATCACAGAAAATACAATAAGTATGAATTTGAATCAAACTATTTTAAAATTAAACACTGACTTTTCCTTTTATTATATTTATTAGTTTTGTCTTAAAAAAATCCTATTGGTTCGACGCAGCAAAAGTTCTGTATTCTCAACTTTAAAAATATGACACCTAGTAAACCCGTATGACGTCATCCGACACAAATTGGTTCGCAAATGTATTGGAATTTCATAAATGAAAGTATGAATGTTATGTCATCAATATACACTTTAAAAAGTCACCTATTTTTACTATAACGAGCTAGTTTTTCGGTGTTTTACAGATTAAATTTTGGAGAGTGTGCACAGGAATTAACGAGTTAATTCCTCCAACCCCATTCTACCTTCGGATGTTTAGACATTCGGCGGGTTTCCACCCTCTCAGAGTCGATGTTCCGCGCGGCCGAACGAAGCGATTTGAGTCATCGTTCATTGTGCATACAGCAAAGGAGTGGAACAAGTTGCCGGCGTCAGTCTTTCCGTCCAAGTACGACGTGAGAGCCTTTAAGAGTAGAGTGAATAGGTAGGATCGTGGTCAAGCACTAGTTTATACCACATAAAACAAAAATTTTGCTATAATGGTTATTTACTTAAAGTTCGAAATTAATATAACATTGAGATATTCAACCATATGATTTTCTCGTTACAGGAGAAATATTTTGATTCATGTTTGTTTGTTGAATTATTTCCCCATATTCCATGTTGCCTTGATGATAAAGGAATGAGGGTTTTGGGTGGTGGAAGAGGATTTTCCTGATTGTTGATAAAATATTGTTTCGTTTAAATTTTACGTAAGCTGAAGTATGGTTACCCTAGTTGAAGGCGTGAGTGCGCTGTTGCCGTTCTTCCGCGATCCGTTCGAGCTCCAACGCGGCAATCGCGGCATTCGCTGCGCAGAACCGCGGCGACGCGTTGCCTGCGTCGTGATAGACGTGTGGGTGGTATTTACCTACGCTCGAACTAAACATCGTATCAGCGAATAACGTTTGGAATGTTAAGTCGGCTTAAACGCAGGTGATGCTTCGTTCGAAAATTGTGCCCGTTCGTACACAAAACGAGTTTACGTATCTCAAAAGAGCAACCCGTGGCTGTATTGTATGACTTTGTACCTGATGGACTCTATTTTGTAGGTAATGATCTATTTCCCTTACGGGTTTTTGATGAACCGAAATAACTTAATTGGAGATGATTCACAGATTTGAATTTGCTAAAATAGCTAAAAAGTCGTGTTAGGAATTCTCCTTCATGCAGTTTTTTGATATTATTCCTTTTTTATATGAATGTCGACGTATTTTGAAAACTTTTTATAGTTATTTCTGTAAACTACATATATTTCTATCATTATGATTAAGGTAAAGAGATAAAACGTTACAACTTGAACATTTATATCGGATTTAAAGGAATGTTGATTAAATTAAAAGTGTGATCTGTCTTTATGTAATGCACATAATCTCGTTGGGTTGCCAAGATATGGGTGGAACGAAAAGGATGGGGCGTCTTTACCAATCGAGATTGCATCTCCACTTGCTATTTGGTTTTTATCTCGGTGACTACATAGACTGCGTTTACTTTAAACAAGTTAACATTTTTCGTGTCTGCGGATTTTTAATCGAGTCACAGAAACCTAGGTACATAAATAGTGTATGCACTATAGTGTATAGTATTTTGTATCGATATTTGCCTTCAAGAGATGACGACGGTATTTAGTTTGTATATACTATATGTCACGAATATATTGATAAAAATTAATTAATATTTATAATGAAATAAAAAATAAAAAATTGATTATGCAGTACTCTAAGATTATGGCATCTAGCATTAAGCCATATTCCGTTACCCTACTCTATAATAAATAGGTTGGCTGTCATATGGCAGGTGATGATTATAAAAAGGATGATGGTGTAATTTATTATTACACCATCATCCTTTTTACATTCTTTCTACAGTGCTGCAGATGATGAGACACGTAGCCGATTATTCTCTTGTACAGCAGACACCGCACGTACACGGTTATATAGACAGAACTTAGGTTAAAATTATACTATTGTATTTTTAACCGGCGTAGCTGAGTGCTTGTAAAATACTTGCCGTCTGTTAAGTGCGGACCGTTGACCTGTATTTACAGACGGAAACGAGATGTCCATATTTGAAGTGGGAGTAAAACCAACTGTTATAGCCGTCACGGGGCGAAATACTAAGTATTTTTCTGTTACATATTGAACAGATTTCAAGAAGTATCAGCCTTATCAACATTTTTTTTTCAATTAAATAATGAATGATATGCCTTACCGATAGTAATGGGTTATTATAGAATATGATATGCAAAATAAAGGCCCATAAGCCCAGTATTGTAGTAGAAGCAGTGACTTTTAAATCGACACATTACGCGGTATTGGATCCACGCGCCATTTTGTCGAGCAGTAGTACCTTGACGAAATGGCCGCCGATGTGGTGCCTACCTCAATTAACCTAGATAACGAGAAAGCGAGCTTCTTTGCTGTAGTTTTGCATTTAATAACTTAAATTGTAACTGACAATTTACATGACAGATCGTAGAAGACAGAATCTGATGTTTGAAGGGCAAATAAATGATTTACAGGATACTCTAGAGCTAAAAGAATTAAATGGATATAAGAGCTTGTCTAGGCACTACTAATAATATAGCCATTTTAGGAAGCATTAAGACTAGGGAAAGAAGTGACAGTAACTCCAGGAACCCATTCATCTTTGCTTAAGAAGAAACTATCATTAGGTGAAATTTATTTAGTGGTAGTAGTCTCTTTCCAGGACCAGCTCCACCACTTGGCCATTGGTATTTATTTATTCGAATAAGTGCTTATATATAACAATTAACATTGTGACAGATTTCAAGAGTCGCGCCAAGAAAACTTTGTTGGAATCAGATCCAACGCAAGCTTCCAAGAAGCAATTTTATCACAAGTCGCGAATTGAGCACCAGACCTAGCAATTGTCGTTGTGTAGCTTGTCTTTGGCAAGGACAAGGCAAAGGCAATGGACCCCTTTATGTCATAAATTGATTTCATCCACTGGCTACTTCTCTGTAGAAATGTAAAACTGTATAAATATATAACTAGTCATCCGAAAAGTTTAACAAGAATAACAATAATATAATAACATCTCCACTTCACATACTTCATGATCATGATGCTCTCTGGTAGGGCTCAACAACTCATGCAATAGCAGAAGCTTTTACAGTGGTCCAACTACCGCTGTATTTTATGAAGAGTCAATTACCAAAAATGTGTCTTATTTGAAACGAAACAGTGTTTTTAATTTATTGACAATACTTTGACGAATTGATTGTTGAATAGATAAATTGTAATTTTTAATTATTTAATAGTAATCAACACAACCTACCATATTCGAATCTGTCATCAACCAAAAAAATTGTTTAGAAGTTAGCCCTAAACATTATAATAGTATATAGAAATAAAACTTGTTTTTACTGCATATTTAAGAAATATTATTTTACTAAATTACTATTATTAATAGGAATATATTGAAATCGATAAAAATTTTCGTTATTTTTCGCATTCAAATTAAGTACTATTAAACTTAAGCATATATACATGCTTAGCTTTCAGAACTTTTTTATATGCTTTGAAGATTTTTACATGTAAATACCGCCAGTAAGAGATAGAAAGGGTTCATTCATCTCCGAGCACATGGTACTAGTGATGTACGACACAATGACATTTATTGTCAGCCAGAGCGATAAGAGCGCGGAGGTGCACGAGTTGCCCGGTCGATAAGGGAACGCATGAAGAAAGGTTAATTCGCAGGACAGATAAGGGAACTCAAAAGCAATTTCAATTTAATTTTAATTTAAAATAAATTTAATTGTTATACAGGTTGGCCCATAAGTCCTTTGATATGAAAAAAATTATTAAAATAAAACTAATTACATTATGAATTAAATTTTTATTTACAAAAAGCTTAAAAACGGGAATTATTTTTGAAAATAACATCTTCTAAATGTAATCCGTTGCGATCACGGCACTCTTGCAAACGACGCCTAAAATTGTCGATGACTGCGCGGCACGTCACTGCTGAAATGCTTGTCATTTCTCTGCGGATGTTTTCTTTTAGGGCCTCAATTGACCGCGGGTTTGTGTCGTATACTTTAGCATTAAGGCAGCCCCACAAAGAAAATCCATCGGGGTCAGATCTGGACTACGTGGAGGTCAGGAAATGTCTCCTCTCTTAGAGATCACTTTGCCAGGAAAAAGTTGACGGATAACGGGCATAGCAGTGTTAGAGGTGTGAGAAGTGGCCCCATCCTGTTGAAACCACATCCTGGCATTAAAGCCTGAAAAGTTTTGCAATTCTGGTATGAAAAACTCTTCGATCATAGCCACATATCGCTCCGACGTAACAGTAACTGCGCGCCCTCTGCCATCCTCAAAGAAATAAGGCCCTAGGATACCATGGGCTGACATAGCGACCCAAACAGTCACTTTCGGACTATGTAAGGGCTTCTGATGCTTAAGTTTTGGATTGATGGAGCTCCAATAGCGGCAATTTTGTTTACTAACATGCCCGTTAAGATGGAAATGAGCCTCGTCAGAGAACATTATGTTATTGAAGGAAGTAAACCGATTCAACATTTCATTCGCATAATTTTGTCTTAGAATACCGTCAGTTTCCTTTAATTCTTGAACCAACTGAATTTTGTAAGGGTGCATATGTAAGTCTTTCTTCAAAATCCGTTGTAACGATGTCCTGGGTACGTTTAATGCTCTGGTGCGCTTACGAGTTGACTGTGTCGGATTTTCGCGAATAGACTGTGTCACTGTGTCTATGTTTTGTTCCGTACGTTACGTCCTTGGGCGACCCAACCGCGGTTTATCTAACGTCGAACCGGTCTCCTCGAACTTAGCAACCCAGTTCTTAATCGTTTGAAGAGTTGGAGTGTCGTCAAAGTTGTGTAAACCTTTGTGTTCTCGAAATTTACGCCGCGCAACGGTTGCCGAATTGTCGTTTTATAAAACTCGCGCACACAAAACGCACGGTCCGCTCCGGTAAAACGTTCCATCGCGACTAAATTCCCAGAAACCGAAGTTCCTCCCCGCTTCCCCTGCACCGCTCACGCGCGCCCTCTTCGTTTTATTCAAATTTTACTTTTCAAAGGACTTATGGGCCACCCTGTACATTATTATTTTAATTAAATTGATAGAAATTTATTCGATTAACTGCATCGAGCTGATCGAGCATAACTTTAGACTGAATGAACCGGTTTCAGATTCTTTTTTTATTTGAAAACTGTTGCTGCCAGTGTGGTTCCATTGGTCCAATGGCATCAATGAGAAAACCATAAAAAGCTTAAATTTGCGCGAGAAATGGACGAATAACTAAATCCCGTCATCCGATTTCGATGATTCATTACATACTTCCCGTATGTACTTCAAGGGTATTTGGATACGGTAATTCGCAAATACAAACAGGGCGCGTAATAGCGTTTAACGTTTGATGTAAAAAACGAACGGCTGCACTAACAGTCTGGATAATTGAAATATAACAATGCTCAAACTTTAAGTATTGCGATAGACTAAAGTTTTCCAGTACAAACTACCGACCAATTCGTCGTTTGGTTCGGGTGACCCTCGGATCGGATTAGAGTAACTGCCCAAGCCGAGGTCTCACTTTGGCGGCCCTTGCGCCGTATTCGCTTCCGATATATAGATAGATATAACTTTATTGTGCACAAAAATCAAACTAGAAGCAATTTACAGAAGTAAGGTACATTCTACAATTCGTTGTACAACGGGCGATCTTATAGCTAAACGCAATCTTTTCTTTAATATTCTTGTGCCAGAAGATCCAGGTCTTCCTTAATCTTATCATATTTTTAATAAATTTAATTTTGTGAAAATGATCAAATGTACGTATGTAGAATTTAGTTTTTGTAGTGTGTGAGAGATTTTATACGAACCAGCGGCGTTTCCAGACCTTTACGATTTGGGGACCTTTCAAGAAACGAGCTTACTCATATTTCAAAGGCCAGCAATGCACCAGCTAAGGTCAGGTATGCTCGTAATCTCGTTTGCCCCTTTTCCTATAAAAAAGGAGGTGTGTGCGCATGTGAATGAGATTATGATAAAAATGAACTAGTTACTATAATAATTGATCATAACATTTCCTTCGGGCATATAAGGACATGTAATGTCTCGATGACAACATTTACAAGGAACGTATAACCAGGACGATGTAATAAGAGTGTATAGAGGAGCAGGTCTCCAGGCCGCGATAATTTCGGTCGGGCGCGGGTGTGTGAAGGTCGCCCCATCCCCAAGCCCGCCCTCCTCACCCCGCCCCGACTCACCCTCGCAACGCCTCTCCCGGTTTCCAGTTTTACGGCAACGCTAACGTTACATTTGCCTCTGTATTATTGTAATATACGTGTACTGCCGGCTATATTACATCCATATATGCTAATGAAACTGTGGTTACTTAAAAAAATTGTATTCATTTTTCAAAAGCTGCATTGTTAATGAATACGTTCCCAGTCTTTTTAGGAGTTGCCTGGTGATCTTCGAAAGCCATAGTCCAATTCTAACAAAATGATCATGGGACTTGGGAAAGCGTATCCTTGACGGGTCTGTGAGTGCACTAGTTTCAGGAATTCCCTGACATATCTTGGGATCTCTCCTATACACTATTAACAAGAGACCTAATTGAGACTAAACCCTTAAAAATCATTATCGGTTTAAAATGACTGTACTATGAGTGCATAAGCAATAAAAATAATACAAACGCAATGAGAAAGTCCTACTTGAAGGACGTTAATAAAAAATAATGAACAATTTAACCATAGAATATGCACTGCTGGACTAAAGCCTCCCCAAATTTCCAAAAGGACCGCTTGTAAGGGGCTTGCATCTAGTTGAGTTTTGAGCTTCTTATTGGTTCGTCAGACCATCTAAATAAAAAAAAAGTCGTGTGACTTGATTTTAGACCACACGACTGATGTAAAACTTCTTTAGCTCCATGTACATGTGTGTATATATATATATTTATATATAGTATATATTCTTTTTTGCTCCTACAGTAATATACGAAACGTAACTCACATTTTCAATCATCACTAACTTATATCTCGCTGTCAACTACGTTCGCCTCAAACGATCACATTTTACGTAAGTCTGTCACCAGCTTACTGCCCTAGTAAAGCGTGCGTAATGAAGTTTTACTTCAAAATAATAGAAGGATAGAATGCGTATAATGTTAGTTATTCATGATTTGGTGGGAGTCAATAATCGAGAACTGGAAGCGCTAGACCGCTCTGCCGTTAATTACGTCTCCCGCCACCTCCGGACCGGGGCGGTACATCAAATAGCATAACAGAAGATTAACTGTCGCAATTAATTCTTGTCAGCCGACTCGAATGTTCCGAGCCTCTAAAATTAGGTCCTGCCTATCTGGCCGATGACGTCACCTCCTAAGAAACTAGGGTAGGCAATCGGCCATCCGCTATTTATCTCCCACACGACCGCTGTTTTGTGAACGTCTTATTTACATGCTCTTAAAGCGTCTGCTTTGAATCCGCTTGGGGACTGTTTTTTTTGTATAGTTTTCATCTGTATCATGCATGCATTGTTTCGGATTTTGCGTTCGTGGTGAGGTTTTTGGTCTATTAACAAAAGCATTAACTTATTTGGACTTTGACCAACCGTGGGTCGGATTAGTCAGAGAAGCTGAGCGTGACTGCTTTACCGAATTGAGAGGTGGCATAGCTTTTAGGTCTCTCAGCCTGAACCTCTATAGCTAGTAAGTTGACACAAGGGTCCCCCTGATGAGGGGGTGTTTTTAAAAATTATTTCTGGTTCACGTATGTTTTATCGATTGATCGATATTAAATTCACGTTTCCAGCGTTTAACAGAACGTTGGGAAAATAAAATTATTAATCAAAATAAATCCGTCGTGACATTCGTACAATTTGTTTCATTCGAGCAAAATTCGCATAAATTGTAAGAATATAACTTTATACATGTATCAATGGGTTGATATTTTCACAAGCTGAGCGGTATAACCTGATACTAAATAAAAGAAATCGCAGTGAAATACCTTAAATGGTGTATCATTCGGCGGGGTGGAATTTCGTAATTAAAACGTACAACGTACTCGAAATACATTTCGAGAAAGGCTATAGCAATTAAAAGGTGTTTTTCTCGATGTTCCAACCCGTTCAATTCCGGGAACACGCGGGCCGTACGGTCAGTGCCCTCCGTTCCCTTTCTGTACCAGGGCCGTGCGTCCCCGCTCGATACCCGGCGTGACGGCATGGTTTCCTCGCCGTGGAGCACACAGCGAACGTACAAATGTACTGCAAGCCTTTTAGCCGACTTCAAAAGAGCATGAGGTTCTCAATTCGTTTGTATTTTAATGCTTTTGAACTTAAAGACATATTCTTTATTGACACAAAATATGAAACACATCAAAAAGACAGAAAAAATAACATAAAAAAATACAGTTAAAGAAAAACACGGACAAATAGTACATAAGACATGATGCCAATATTGGACACCGCCTCAGCATATACCGTCGCAAAGATGCGACAGCGCTCACTTTTAGCGATGCCCAGGACTACCTAAAGTCGTAATATAGTATAGTCATAGTGCAGTCATGCTAATAATAAATTAAACAAGTATATTTATGATAAAACAAACCGACTTTAAATGGAATAGGAATATTACGAAATAAGAAATGAAACATCAAAATCGATTGGCGTGATGTTACCTTATTCCTTCTTAGTCCATTGGTTGCGTACATACTTAATGCAAATTTAAGACATATGGTTATCTCATACCTATATTTCCAATTCTCATTCATTTCATTTTCCTTTCACCAGCGTTTAATTAAAAAAATGATCAAGATCGGTTCACCCAGTCGAACGTTATGAAGTAACAAATATAAATAAAACATACAGACCAATTCACAAACTACTCCTTTTTTTAAAGTCCGTTGAAAAATCCAGTTGAAGTAGTGTAGATTACAAGAGAGTATTGAGGAATTCGTTACAAAATTACATTCAAATTGTAAGGTTTAAAACGTTGCTGAGATTGTAATGTTGCTGCTAACGAGCTACGTTATTCGTTTTTAACGAGCACACGAATCTCTTCTCTACGATCTACCTGCGATAGCTAATGATCTCATGATGGTTGTGGATACGAAATGATAATGCGTCATCACATCTGAGGGTTAAGAAGCGCCATTATTAGATCAATCAGTGAAGGGAAAATAAAAAGAATTTACGCTAAAAATTAACTAAAATTGTACACGTTTTGCACTGATGTTCTCTTTTCCAAAATAGCATAGTTATATTATTAAGTTCTAGTGTACACTTCCAACCAAATAATAATCCAAGCCACAAGTGTACACACCTAAAAATCACATGTTCTGTATTTTGACGACTCACTAAAGAATGTGGCGTAAGAAATACTACGTGAAGCCGAACCAGAACAAGCGTAATATGAAGGGGAAAGAAAGTCATTGATCGATAATTTAGATTAAGTAAATAACATGAGCCGTGGTAGCTCAGAGTTCGGGAGGTCGCCTCAAGTTGCGTAGTACGCTAGCAACCCGAGTTCAATCCCCGGTAACGACACCAATAAATTTGCTGTTGCAATTTTATGTGCTGATTTGCTGGAAAACATCTTGAAGAAACCTACATGTCCTAGAATTTTTTTTCTAAGACATATAATAATAATAAATAATAATAATAAACCATTTATTCGAACCAGCACACAGAAATAGACAAAAATGAAACAAGAAGAACTTATCTACTAACAATAAAAAAAATTGTATTAATTACAAAACATTTCCTTAAATACTAATTAAAATAGGTAAAAAGTAAATAAAAGATAAAATAAAAAAAAAGAAACCAAGTAAATACGAAAACTTGATCTATTTGGTTGCGATGCTGGATCGAATAGGTACCAGCTCAGCATTGTGTTGGCTGTGAAGCCAACGCTGGTATTCTGCTGGTACCTATGCCTTCCCGTCTGGCCGTGTTCTGTGCTCAGGTATTATGTGGACGATTTACCAAGATTAAAGTTAAGTTAAAAAGTACAATATAAATATAAACGACACAAAAAGAATACTCAAAGCTTTTTATTTCGGAAGAGGATAAAACGGGCTATGTATATAAATAGGAATAAATAGATAATGAAATTAATAGATAACGATATGAAAGAACAACGAAGCGTTTCAGCGACTTTTCTGCAAGTCGATTAAAAATGCTTTCATTTTTTTTTTAAAGGCTGTAATTAAATAACATGTGGGTGCCTTAGTTAGGTTGCTGTCCGACTCAATCTCAGAAGCAATGAAAAATCTGGGGCCATTCATTAATGACTTTCTTTCTCGCTTCATAATAGATCAATTCCGAAGATCATCCTTTTTTGAAGTCAATTAAAAATGAAATGCACATAAAAATTGTTACGTATGTCTCATTTGGCTTCACAACAGTAACTAACAATCATTTATAATAAATGTATGTTTACACAAACAAACAGACCGTTAGCGCTATACTATGTCAATAACGGTACTATAGAATGTGTGAAAGATACTGCATGCCGTGCGACGCGCACAAACCGACGGCAGGTAACTATTTATTTTACACAATAATAGTTCTGTGAAATGCTATTTGCCCATGAAATTTCACTATACAACCAACCCATTACAATGCTATTCTCATTGTGCCAAAAACACTAATTTACTAATTTAATTTTTGACATGTTACTTTCAATATTTTTGATTATATTTTATTTATTAATGAATTGAAATGTAACGATATTGTATCGATATATGTATGAGATCCGTAAAGAAGACATCGTATTACATAGCCTATATTATATTAGTCGATTCGTCACGTCTAGGAAATATATTTATCTCAGATATATACATGTGTCCACAATATGTCTTACATTGATGTAGTTTTCTTAGAACAAGCGTATTTATGAAATATATATTCTATACTAATTACTATTAATACGTTTCTTTTTTTTTGTGACAAACTACACAGTCGGCGAGAGAGGCTGATCTTGACTGCTTCAACGGATTGAGAGGTGGAGATACGTGCATCCGTTCCGTCCATATGATTTTTTTTGCACGAACTAACACAGTTGGCACAGAGAAGCTGGCCTTTATTGCTTCACCGGATTGAGAGGTGGCATAGCTCTTAGATCGCTTAGCCTGAACCTCTAATAAGTGGTAACTCGACACAAGGGTCCCCCCGGTGAGGGGTCCTCGGCTTGGACGGTTACCACTATTACGCGTTAGCAGTCCGATAGGGCGCCCGAGAGGTCCGAACCACGAGTCGGTCGACAGCTATTTTTATAACAAAATCTATTGGGACAATCTAAGCTAAACTATCTTATTTGCCACTTCGGGAGTCCGTATGACCGTCCATGCATTATTAAAAAATAATTACAAATTGTGACACGCTTCGGGGTGCTTAAGAAGCCATCTACTACATTCACCGCACAACAATTGTATTAAAAATTCCTTAAAATTTTTTACATCAAGAGCCGTCTCGTCCAACTCCACGCAGCATTCACACCGCTTTATTACACTGAGATCTCATTTCATCTTAAACCAAATTAAAATGTTAATGAACGCAGTAGTTAAGAGTCGTGAACTCTTAATTAAAGAAACAGTAACTTTCAGTATTTGCTAATTAACTGATTTGAACGGTTTCGATAGTTTTTCGTTAAGAAGTGATTAAAAAAATTGCATAGCAATTAGGCAAAGCTGTAGATTATATTTGTGATCTGTTATTGCGATAGGCTCATCCGCTGGCTCATTTTTATAACCTTGATTAAAACCATCGTTACGTTTTTAAGAACAAGAAAATCAATTTTAAATATTTTGTCCAGTGCTTACCTATAGCGTACCTATTACTACCAATTATTTGTTATAAATGATACGCCCTGCAGAGTTACCTGCGATTAAAACTATTTATTTAAATTCTTCTAAAATAAAAGTATCCAAAATTACTCCTATCCTATACTACATTAGCTATTTGTCTGTGACAGTCCTGTTAAAATCGGTCCAGCCGTTCCAGACAATACACGGAACAAACCGACAGTCAAACAAAAATGGTATTTTTGGTTTATTTACCGCATATACATTGACATGCATGTAGTAAATTGGGGTTATTTTAATATTACAAACAGATACTCCAATTTTATTATATTTGTGTAAATGACGTATAAGCTGTTTATGTTAATGTATATTTAACTATATACGATTTTAAAAAAAACTATTTTTAGCGGCACTACCCTTAGCCTGCTCTTAACCACTAAACGATAGCTGGAAGAAAATGCTAAATAGCATTAAATTCGCTTATGTATAAATATTTTTGCTTTAAATAAGGATTTATCTCTACAGCGATGGGCCCACACCCTCTCACATATGAAAGCATATCCATTGCTATTGGTCTACCTCGCTTGGGTTAAAATAGGGATGTTCATGCAAAAAATATATCGATATATTTTCTATGTAATAATATATCGTAATTTATCGTTGCTATGCGTTATATTGTGTAAATCGTCGTATTGTTTGTTTATATTTCAGTAGCCCATAAAAAACCGCGGCATATATACGATAGACACATTTAGAGTTATAAGATTTATACAAACATTATAGCACTGCCATTGCAGAGAGTAGGACTGTAGTAAGATGTATACGATATTGGGTTTTCGGATGAAATATATCGATATAGTTCATATTTCAATATGATACGTAATATCGATATATATCGTGCACTCCTAGTTAAAATAACGTGAAAGGTAATCATCAGGAGACCTCAGGGAAGGAAGAATTTATATAACAAAAAGCAAGTGAAAAAAGAAAGTGGTTATTGTCAGTATTACTTAAGTTCCCGACCGCGCCGGCGTGCACATTCCATCCCGTATTTACTGTGTTGAAACAACACAGGCACACCCGAGGGGGCGGTATATAAGGCAACAATTGCACTTTAGGGATTCCACTGGATAACGAATGGTCCGTTACCTAGTGTACTTATGTACCTTGCCATAATCGACATGTAATCATGTTGGGACCTGTTCCGTACATACCTAATCATCATCAGACAGTGTCTATCCAATGCCTTTCACCATATTTGATTCGCCGCTTTCCACATCCAGCCACTTCTGGCTACATAAGGTAGTCCCTCCATCTGGGAGAAGGGCTACAATTCTCCGACCCATGCACGGCTTCTGTTCCAATACTTTCTTTACCCATCTGCCGTCACTGACTCGACAAATATGGCCCATTGCCACTTCAACTTGCTGACTTTAAGAGATATGTGGACTTCCTTTGATCTCCACGCCATAGTTCAGGAAATTTACTGTGGAACTGTTAGCGACGCTGCGACGATCCGATACGATGTTAGACCATGGTTTTGATGACCACCATCCTAGATGAAGTTTGGTAAATTTCCATTACCGGTAAGTTTCAGATCGTGGCCGTGGCTGTGGTGGCTATTGCAGCACATGCAATTATGGCTGTGCTGTTTCCTGGTCTGTCTGGAGCATCCGTCTTACAAGCTGGCGAATCCAGTTCGAATCCCAGACAGTACGTATCAATGAGTTGCCATTTTTCATATACTCATGTTAACAAAACACTTTTGTACTGTCTGACGATGGAAAGAGCTTCATCACTCAATTCATACACTGAAAGGTCAGGAATGCACCTTCAACCGTTGCAGTTACGTGGATAATCAACGGCGACAGTGATCGTTTGAAGTGGCTCTTAGGCTTCTTGTTTTTTACTCCTTTCACTACAAAAACATAACACTAGAAAGAACGAACATTTTCCGGTTATCTATGGAATTTTCCTATAGTATTACTATTGAAAAAAACATTAATTGGTCATCAATTTAAAAAAAATCATTTCAGTGACATAATTTTAATATATTTATGCGTTCTTTCGTAGCATGCACAATATTTGAGCAGTCGCCATGTAAAGAGAAACGTGCTAATAATCATTTCTTCAAACTCCATGCGAACTAAAAATCGGATATAGGAAATTTCATAGTAAGAAATTCGACGAAAAACGCAGTCGTGGTATGTCCACCAATGCCGTTGTTTAAAACAATATTATTGTACACAGTATTGCCAATCAATGCTTAATTAAAAATAAGTGCTCACATGTGTTGACAACGTGTAAGAAATTTTTAACGAATGCAGAGTAAACAATTTAAGTGTATTGGAAAAGAGCACGGACACAGGTCTGTGGTTGCAATCTAAGAATAAAAAAAAAAAGTCTAAGAAATGACCCTCAACTTCATCTACAAAAAATAATTCAAATGTCTGTCGAATGGTCTAAATAGCCTGTTTGATCACCTACTCGGTCGTCAACGCGATATTATGTAATGAAGTGCAATTTATTTATCCATTTCACAATGACGATGAATGAATGAATGAACGTATATAAAATAGATTTTAAACAATTATTGTATTTAATTCTCTTCGGTGCTGCACAATACGATGTTTTGGAGTAAATACTTACCTAAGCTATATAGCATATGACGACAATACAGTGACACGACCAATTACATTTACAGCTGTTATTTAATGAATATATCTCTATTGAAAAAAATTGGGTAATTTATTCTGACTACTATTGTGGTACCATTAAAATACTTGACATTAATTAGGTTCCACAACATTACAATAACTTATACAGAGTATGTAAGGTGAACAATTCCCTATTCGCATGTAAAAAATTAAAATGATACAAATTTCGATGCTATAGGCATAAAAAAAAAACAAAACACTTTTACTCAGACTGAGCTCGGGTGTACGTATAACTAGTGCAACGAAGTACGCACGTATGTAGGTTAGATAGGGCACATCGCAATGGCTGCGTGTCTAGGCTAGGTTCGTTAGGCAGGTAGGTACCGGTATCAAAGGGCCGCGGGGATTTCGCTGACACTTTCGTAATCCGTGGAAACGTGGGCTTCGAATGCCACAGCGAGCTGGCAACGCCGCGCGCGCGACCGACGACCTCGTGTTATCGCCACCCGCGGTGACGCTTACCGCGGAAAGGTCATCAGTCGCCGCGTTCGCCATCATCTGTTAATGTCTTCGCCATCTAAACAATCGCAGTTTCGACACAGAGTCCCATAAGCAAACCGTGATAAAATATTTTCTCGTGTTACAACGTGGCGACGATCTCTGTCGGCGCTCTCTCGCTCGCACCCACCCTCTGCCTCCCGCCCGGCTCCGCCCCCCTCCGATCGTGCCGCCGCCTAGCGGCATCGCCGCAAAATGTGTACGACGTCTATACAGCGTTGCCACTTCGTACCTATAATTTCGCTGGACGTAAATTTCAACGGAAACAGTTCAATGGACTTTTCGAAAACTCTAAACGTGTCAGGAAACGTTAAACGTCTCGTGTTACTAACAAAAATTATAGAAAGTTGAGTTAAGCAGTTTGTTTTATAGAAATCTGTGATATTTGAGTGCAATTTCGTGCCCGCGCTTGTGAGATCCGTGACGAGTCTTACAGTGAGATTGTTTAGCTGTTTTAGGCTAAAAGGTGAGTATTAACGGCCTGGCTAAAACACGAATACGTTTAAAGTGTATATAAAGTGATTTAACTAAGTGAAAACACCCGTCCCACTTCCTTCTACTTTCTCAGTTTTGTCATCAGAATGACAAGTTTCTAATATAACTAACTGCGTAAATAAGCTACAAGCATTTTCTCAGACACCTTCAACTAGTAGGTTACATAAATGGTATGCTGCACGAGTGTGGTGCTGATGGTGCACGTGCTGTGAAGTAATGAGTTATGTAAGGCGATAACCTTATCGTGTCAAGGAGCCAGTAGTTGCTTATTATTATTTTGGTCTTGGTTTGCCCTTTGGCCAGCGTGGCTGAAATAACCCCTGATATAACGCAGCCTCTGATGCTGGCTACTTCTGCGGAAGTTGGATGTTAACAGTGAAATACTTTAACATTCCTTGACCCTTGATAGACACAATTTAATCAAACAAAAAGACCTTAAAGGCTTCCTAGTGATTAACTTTTTTTCATAAACCCGTTCTAAAATACATTGCTTATTGTAAAGGTAAAATGCGATAAATATCGATTCCCAACACAGATTATCATTTCTGACTCTTCCTCTGTTTATCCGGTGCCAAAATAGCGAAATTCTTAAAAGTAACTGTTTTGGCGGGAAATTGTTAATCATTATTTATTTTATAATTTTTGTATAAAACATATCACTACCGTTACCAGAAGTTTTTAACTCTTAATTCCGTAAACGAAAGTTGAGAATTTTGATAAATATGATGTCTTTGTCATCAAATAGTTTCGTGTACCATAAGCTATATCAACTAAATAAAAAATATTTCAATTACCCTATAACTTTAGAAGTGGCGTAAATGATATAAGTAATTCAATGATCTGTAGTGAAACAATAATATTACTCTCATATTAATGATTTATACTCGGAGTTGGCACCATGCCAGTGTATTGGAGTAAAAATCGTTAATTTCGTTAAATGTGCGTGTATTTTACGATACTATAACGTAACATTATTCAGAAGAGATTTCCGCATTGATTTAATATATCAAGGTAGAAAGCATTTCACGTAATATGCGGCACCGTTTCCAGTATTCTGAATGTCACTTGGAATGCAAGCAAATTTAAAACAATTACACCATATCCCACCACCTCAACCCGCAAGAACCACGCGGTTATATAGGCCAAAACGAATGAGTGGCTGTGTGAATCCATTCGCACTTTTTGACTCCATACAAGTTATTTATCAAGTCCTTTCCTTCTTGCTCAACTCTTCCTATTAATGGATATGACAGCATAATACGAAGACGAAAAACGCGAAATGTAGTTTATCAACCAATTCTGTTATTCAAATGCAAAAGAATAAATGTAGCCTAATGGTTAGGGTACGATCTGCGAATCGAAAGGTCGTGGGTTCGAATCCACCACTATTGACGTGAACCATCTCCTAACACATCCTAAACTTATTTAATATTGTTAGAATTCTTTAAAAAAACGATGATAAATAATAAAATTCATGTCCAATGTACGATAGTCATTGTTTAAAACATCCTAAGCCCACGATGCGTGGTAATTGCTTAGTCGTGTGTTCAAAAATAATATTAAAAATGAATAACTACAACCCTTCCACTCTCTCTGTGACCGTGAACTATAAATTCAAAATCAAAACGTAATAACTAACAAACCTCAAACTATGCAGTAAGAAATCGTTTTTGCTTCATATTCACTCATTTCATTGTGTTATTAGTTTTTATTTTCCTTCGACATATTGGCGCTGCCTAGGAATAGAATAATAATTCTATTATGTGTTCAAAAATAATTTTAAAAGTAAATAACTAAGTCATCTAAAATCTCAAGGGGCGATCCCCGTGACCATTAATCGAAGTGACACCGTGTTAACATCCGTCAAACTATTTCACCAACGTTCACTTTCTTTGACGAAGTTTGAGGAATATAATAATTATTATTTTATCCAGGCATTCTAAAGAAAGGTAGACTTTAGAGTAACCGTAACCTAATAGGATGTAAGTGTCTATGTGTGGATGTAAAAGAAACTAGAGACATGTGCTACGGGCGTCCAGAACAGACAGACTCCCGTCTGTAATCTCTACCTACCCCTCTGGGTCACGAGCGTGAGTGCTTTTATTTATCGAGGCGAATAAAAATTATATTATCATGGTTACACATTAAACACAAGTTTATTTACGAGTAAAAACATAAACCGACTTCAAATGGAATAGGAATATTACGAAATAGAATTAAACAGAACCTAACCAAACTCAAATTACATTCTTTCATAAAAATCTGTTGGCGTATTGATTTATTCGTCCATTTGTCGAATCATCTCAAAAACATTTACGAAATCGATTTAAGGACCTTTTTTATAGGACAGCGCATCTGTTCCTCCGACATTATGCATGTTCATGGGCTAATTAAGATCAGGTGAGCCGTACGCTCGTTTGCCCCTTTTACTTCTTCCTAATCCCGGCTAGATCTAGGGTCGGATTTCTTTGAACTTCCCCTCTATTTTGCACGGTCTTTCGCATCTTCTTAGATTGTCGGATTATTTAGTTATTGACTAATATTTATTAGTTTTACTTCGACTGTTTCACAGGGTTGCCTGGAAGACTCGTAGCGATAACAGTCTTATCGCTACGAGTCTTCCAGGCAAGGTCCTTGCTCACTTTTAGTTTAAACTTAGTTATTACGTTCATTGATTGTACTTATTGTAAAATCAGAGTATAAAGAATCTATCTATCTACGTAAATACACGCAAGAATGCTCACACACATTGCAAGACACCTGCTATCCTTTACTAGGTGTTTGTTAGCGGTGGTATCACCATCAGATGAGCCCCATGCTCGTTTGCCCTTTTTCCCATAAAAGAAAGATTGACGGTCCGCCCATTACTTAATTTACATAATGTTAAGATTATTCTGGCGGTTCCGGTTATTTTATTGTTACTCAAGTAAATTAGTATTCACATTCCCACGCTGGAGGGGCCGGGGTCGACGGCTAATTCGCTCACCTAGACACAAATTTAATTATGGCAAACATACATGCGTTAGTTCACATTACATTAGGTACGTCATAGATTTTTTAGAATATCTTTTAGTTTTAGAATTTTTACTTCACTTTTATATGGTTGAATGTCGTTGGTGGCTCTCAGATATTACAACTTCACCGGATACGGAGATGTGAAAGGTCTTAGAACGCTCTGGATCTGTTATGAGTGACTAGAGAAATATTCTCATTAACAAGTGCATGTGTGACCACTAGAATAACTCTTAAGAGATAAAATTAACTGCGTAAGATTGATAACAATTTTGCGTAATCTGTATCTTTTAAAATCCGTTAAGCAACTTAGCGAACCATCTTCCATCGTGGTGGACGCACCGTCGCACCCTGGTGGTAGACTAAGCTGTCTGTGGTTGAGTCACCGTGATAAAGCGTATCCGTTGCAACACGGCGGACAGCTCCTTAACTCCTGTGGTCCCAAGATTTTCGACTTCGACAGGCGGAGAGATTTCATAACACAGCAACCCCTTTATATTGCTATTGCGAGGTTTTTAGAATTTGAGAGAATTCATCAAAAAGGGCAAACTTTATCGATGGAATTTGCCTGGAGCGGAGTTTAAACACAGTCCTATTAAACTTAGTTCATTTTCTGTTTTAACACCGGGAAGCCTGTAAAGAGGTTGACCTTGCACGACCTCAGACGAAAAATCGTAGTCGGTTCCAATATAAAAGTTAATTTATTTTAATCTCGGTCATATTTCTATAGTTTCATTTTATGTAATGTCTTTTAACCTAATATGACATGTAATGATAATAATCTGGAAGTGGTTGAATACTTGCAATTGTTATCCCTTAATCCTAACGCACACAAGATCTGATTACCTAGAACCTGTGCGTCCATTACCTGTCGTGCATTGTGTTTTTTTTATTAAATATCATATTAAATTAGTATCAAAGTCTATGTACGTTCAGTTTTGTACAAACATACAGACAGTAATATATTTTTCTTCTCTTCTTCTTATTTATTCTATTTATTTTAAATGTTATTAAAATTAATAATGATTCATTGGAATAGCACAAAAACTCTGTGCAAAATTTCCGCTTGGAATTTACTTAATTTTTGCTTCAATATGTAAATATTTAGTCAAGCAAACTTGCATAAATGAGACATTTGGTCGAAATTACGGCAGCCGGGTGTTTGTTTAGTCTGCTATAAAGTTGCAACGATGTATCAAATAAATTTGACAGTAAAGATGATTTGATATTGATAGTTTGACTCATAATTGGCGGTAATATCATATTTACCGTGCTCTTAATAGAATGAGTTCAAATGTGGGTTCAGTGTTAATTTCACTGTATTTGCGAACAACCAATTAGTAACAAGGTCGTGAAACCTTATAATTTCATTCCATTGTCTGAAGCTTCGACAGCCCCGCGCTAATGATATCGGACTACTATTCTATAAATCCTGAACTGTTGTATGAAAAAATCCAACAGATACTCTGCACGTTAGATTGTCGGTCGGATACACGGACCAGCTGATGTCGCCTTCTTCCCGGATTCACTGTAACGGATGAAAAAGGCCACCCTTGTCGCCCTGTGAACCCGAGGCCCCGCTTAGACGTCTTCTACGACTAACATTTAGATTTTTAAAAAACAACCGCCATGATGACACGTCGACCTACATGTAAAGAAAATAGATTTTAATTTCACAAACGCTGTAGCATAAGTAATTAGACACAATTTAGCGGACTAAGTGGGTTAACTTACTAGTGCACGTAAGCCAACTTTTGCTTAACGGCTTCTCCGCAATGCTGTTATTACAAATGTGTAAGTTTTCCTTATAACTTAGGCATTAAGTTGTAATTTTCCTCAACAAAATTGTGTGGGTTTGATGCGTCTAGAAAGCGCATGCCACTAGTGAATGTTAATAAGAATCGATGACTACACTTGAGAGGACAGTCAGCTCTCGCCATCCATTTAAATAAATGTTTCAACACCGGCCAGAGAAGAGTTGTTGTTATACCCATTGCTAAAGCACAGGTCTAAATTAATTCCTATTCACTCTTCTATTCACCACTGTCATATTAAACAAAAAATGAGTGAGCTTCAGACCCCACGGTTGAAGTAAAACTTCTTTACGTCAATCTGAAAGTATGTGTATATATAGGATATTAGGAGATCGCTAACGAAAACGACAGACGATAGTACTAATGCCACCTTTGATGATGGGACAGAAAAAATCGATCCTGATTTTTAAAAAAAATGTCAACGAATGTCGGGGCGCGCAGGGGCTGATACCGCTGATGGATTTTTTAGTAAAGTAATGTATTTCTTTTGAAACTATCGTTTCATTTAGCTATACTAACATGATGGAGAGTAAATAATAAAACGTTTTAAAAATATGATTTTTTTTAAATCGGGATCGATATTTTTTCCGTCCCATAATCAAAGGTCTTATTAGTACTATCGTCCATTCGTTGTCGGAAGCGGTCTAACACCTGTATACATGATTATTCAAGACAGAAAAAAAATGTGCTCGCTTACTGTTCTCTCTTGCTCCTACAGTGTAATACAGACAATAGACCTGCACTGTGTCTTAGGTATATGAAACGTATCTTTCTCTTTCTATCTTCACTAACATATATCTCCCTCTCAACTTCCCTTCACCTCGCCCGATTATTTCGGAACGCATTCGCGACCTTAACGTAATGTAACTCCCCAAGTCGTGCGTAAAGTAGAAAATACGTTTGCATTTTGCGATAGATAGATAGGTTTGTATGATTTAGGTAATTGTTTTCACTCTGTCAATACACTTGTTTTATCTGTAGCTACACATTCTTTGCGCTATTATTATTGGGTGCAGTTACGAGGGGTGGATTGTCCGCAGGTTGATCGGTGCAGTGTTCCGGCCGTGTTGTGTGCCGGTGTGCGTGTGAGTGTGTGTGCGCGCGAGTGCGGCGCGGCATGGCGCGGAGCTAGCGGCGCGCGCACGCGGCATGCGCCCCTAGCCATGCCGGCGCGGCTCGGCCCCACATGGCGCAGTACACACAACGGACACAGCCGATGCACAGGTACAACACCCTATTATATAATACATCTACACGGTCACACACAGAACATCTACACGTAAACATCGGGAAGAATACATAGATAGATAGATCATCATCATTTCAGAAGTAGGAAATCCACTGCTCGAAATAGGCCTCCCCCAACGATTTCCAAAACTTCAAATTGTAAGCGACTTGCACCCAGCTGCGTCCTCCTACCGTTATGAGATAGATCAATTCTTTATTGCACCAAAATATTTGTACATAGGTGAACTTAATGCTATTTAGCATTTAAAAATAGCCCTCTAAAAATGGCGTTTAAAGAATACAAGAGGCTTATCCGTGAAATAGCAATCGCCCGATGATTCGCGGACCTCTCGGGCACGCTCCGAACGGAAAGCTTACGCGTAACATAGGAGTCCCTGTGACTCTTATGACGAATTAGTATGCCACGTCTCAATCTGGTGAAAAAGTCAAAGCCAGCTTCTCTGGTTGATTAGTGTCGGTTCGTCAACAAAAAATCATAGTAATTGACAATAAAAAGTATTCGCATCATATACCAAAATTACAAGGCGGCGGCCGTCACGCAAGCATATTTTTTTAGCGAGATTTGCCACTTGTAGGGCGTTTATTTAAATTTGCCGTTTGCTGAAATCATGCCATGGTTTAAAGTAAAATACTTCATAAGAAACATTAGTTGGGATACGTTATTCTTTTGTTCCCTTTTTTTTTATTTAACAATTGCAATTACAGTGCTCATGGACTAAAATTAGTTATATGTACATTGTCTCGTAAGTCATTAAAGATATTCTAAACCAAAAAAATCTGTCTCCAGGTTGACATCTTTGTAAATTCGAGTGTTTCGAATATATAGATGACATCATAACACGTTCTGTGAACTGGCGACCAAACATAGTCTTAAGTGAATCTCGGCCCGGGCACTTGCACAGCATTAAACAATATAATAATTGTTTGAACTAAAAGTTTCGAACACTTTAACCGGTTCACTAAATCCGTAACGAGGCGTCGGGTTATTTGTCGACGGTCCGCGGTGATCGAAGGTTCCAGTGGAACCGGTTGCACGCGCAGAACTCTCTAGAAGCGACGTGTGGCCGGGTGAACGAGCCAGCTCACGGCGTACCGTAACGGCGCGGCGCTGTCGTGTCAGGCCACAGTTAGACTTCCTGAAAAATAACCGCCTCCGATTACCGTGACTTTCCAACGGTGTGTGTGGCGGATGATTTGAAATTTAACGATAAGATATTTTAATGTACAACTTCTTTACGCACGCTTTACTTGGGGAGGAAGCTAGTGCGTTACAAAAAGAGTGACCGGGTGAACGGAAGTTGAGTGATAATTTAGTGAAGATAGAAAGAGAGATAGTTACGTGTCGTATATGACTGTAGGGGCAAGAGAAAGTGCGCGCGCATATTTTCTTTCGCTCATGAAGAATCGTGTGTATGTGTTTGTATATAATGTGATACATATATATAAATATAGAAGTACTGGGTATTAATTGGAACTGGGCAAGCCGCCCAACAGTGGGATGTATACAGGCTGTAACATTACTTATAAATATAAGATATACATGCATTATTAAATTAATCTAGCTATGGGCGAGTATTCAAACAATTCTCGTATGGCACGTTAGCGCGAATGAAATTCTTGCAAGTCTGTCGGCTCCATGACGACGCGTTTCGCATTTGCATAATGAGTTTGATGACTCAACGGATGTGCAGCGACGTCGGGTGGGCCGCGTGTTTCATGTTTGTACAGATGTTTTGTGTACTAATTAATAACGACTGTGCTGACAGGCTTAACCATGTGGCCATCGTCGATAGCAAATAAAAAAATTTATTACTTTTTAACTTAATATCGACTCTTTATTGAGTATATTTACGAGTAAAAACAAAAATCAATTCAAAAGTAAATGCTATTACGCCAATATGTATTTTCGTATTGTTGTAGGAAAATTACGAAATGAAATTAATCTTACCAAACTCTCATCAAACGATCTTGGTACGTCCTTTCCAATAAAAAAAATGACTCATCGAAATCGGTTGGCGGTTGGCGTGATATTAAGTTATTCGTCCATTTGTTGTACATACTTAATGCAAACTTAAGATTTATGTGGTTTTCTCATGGATCCCATTGTCAGAATTAGACCAAATCCGGCGACATGGGAAACGCCAGCTTTCAATTAAAAAACAAATCATCAAAATCGGTTTACCCACTGGAACGTTTCGAAGTAACAAACACAAAAAAAATACAGTCGAACCTCCTACTCTTTTGAAGTCGGTTAAATGTAAGAAATAACAGATTTGTTGACACGTTTAACTCTAAGCACTGAAATATATTGGAAATTGAAAAATATTGGATTTTCATTATCAGTCACTAACCTTTAGAAATACTATTTCGATATACAGCAGTATTCTGCGAAGGACATTTATCCAGTAAACTTACAACAAGTAGACCAGCAAATAGTCTTTAGAATGTACTTAGTTTAATTTTCAACTAAGTAATAGAATGGTGCACCTGAATGTACGATGTCGTATTTGATTATGTTTATAATGACGTTAGTGTTTTACAATCGCCTCTAACTTTACTGTGAGTAGATGATGATATCCAATAATTCAATATCGGTCTAATAATATCTAATTAACACCACATCGGATAAATGATTACTGTTACCTTTTTTTGTTGACGGGTAGGAAATCTTCAGAAAGATACCCCGCCTTCGGGGGGAAGACGTCGGTTATGTGGGGTTCTTACCCACTAAAACCTGCCCGGTGGCCCTCTCCTCGGTGCATGACGAGGGGCTCCGGGATCTCAACGTGGAACGCACCGGAACCCCTCTGCACTGTTCTCAAGGAGAGCACGTCCCGGGGGGTGGAGGTTACTCCCTCCCCCCCTGTGCCCTCGCAGCGCAAGGCGACACTGGCCAGCCGATGTCGCCTTCTTCCCGGGTCCACCTTGGTGGACGACTCAGGCCCCCACGCTTGTCGCCCAGTGAACCCGAGGCCCCTTTTAGTCGCCTTCTACGACAGGGCGGGCATACCGTAGTCTTATTCTTGAGAGCCCAGAACTACAGGGCTGATGACTACTGTTGCCTAACGTATCTGAATCTAGTTAAGTTAGAAGTACGGTAGAATGTGCTTGAGAACATGCTTAAAATCAACTTGCGACTTGTAATATATCTCTTGTTTATATATTAATTTCAACGTTGTTATAATAAATATGTCATTTGAAATATTTAGTTTAAGGCCACTTTTACAGCGTCATATAGAGTACTTAAATATTTACAGGAGCACTGTGAATAATTATTATTCAGCCTTGACTTATCTGTATATAAAGTCTTCCTTATACTAGAAACATATACATCCATAAATCAATGGGCTATTCACACGTTAACATCTTAGCATATTTTTTAAATGTCTGTATGTATAATGGAATCAAAAGTATTTCGCGGCGATTCGACGAAGACGGAAAACGTTCGAGTAACGGCGTAGGTATTTAATAAAGGCCGCTCAACTTTATACCTACTGATCGATGTGCTAAAATATTTATTTATTCCGCTCTTCGGATTCTATACGAGCGCTACAGATGTTTGCCTCGTGCGGACTTCCATACAAATGGATTTTAAAAATCCGTGTATTCGCGTTGCGTGATTTTGGTTATCGGTAGATATTTAAAGATATTCAGATACAAGGAAAACTCTTCATTATTAACTTTAATTGAATAATTGTTATTTCTGAAATGTATTTTGTTTTTAATTGTTACGCAATAAAGTATATTCATTCATTCATTCATTTCTTTTAACTTCTAAAAAATAGCAGTGACAACGCTCACGCATAATTAGTTCCAAGGATGCGGGCAGAGAGATTAAAGTATAATACGGATCCACAATCCTTACTCCAGTCGGCACTGCGCTAACGAGAACAAAGACGGCGTTCTACTTCGAGAACCGAATAGAACGAAGTGCGGTGACTAACCCGACCTGCGTGACATAACCGGTTTAATGTTAACGTGACGGCATTGAACGCGAGACAATTCTCTTTGCGAAGCGACCGCTGGCGCCGTGCCATCGCTCCGGGCTGCGCTGGCGACTGGCGCTCCTATACTCCTATTAACCTATTAAATAAATTGCCCGCTCTCAGAATCTTAGATGCGTTCATATTGTGAGAAATAAGTTAAGTAAGAAAGGACAGGAAAGGTATATTCAGCGGCTCGATTTCAAGTATAGTGTACACTCATATAAGTTTCAAGTTAAAAAAAGGGTGCATGTACTAATATACTACTACGCGCGTAAGAAGTTATACTTCTTTGGTATCATTAAAAATAGTTTATAATTGCACATGCAAATAATTATTAACAATAAAAGGTTACAACACCAAGGTCAACACAGTCAATAAAGTTCAGTATAGATTTGAAAAATTGAATAAACAAATTTTCTAATTAAACTCATTGGTGCAGCTATGGTTTACCAATGGTGTATCATTGGCACGTCAGTTGTGTGTGTTTTAATATTTCATGTATTTGTATGCAATGATTGAATGTTAAAGGTAATGTTCATTGGACTGTAATAGATCGGTTTCATAATTAAAAGTCATTGGCAAATAGCAGACTCGAGGCCCTGTTACTGTCACCATTTTTTTGTGATAGCGCAGTAGCTAAGCGGATTGACTTACAATTTAGTTCAAATCTTAGTCGACTTGTATCAACGGAATGTATTTCGTTTTTTTTAAGTAAAATATTTACTTGCTAAAAACATTAGTGTATGGTGATGGGCTCACCAACTGTCACATAATTTCTTCTTAAAGTCTTCTAAATTCTTAAAGTGCCTCTCCGCCTACCGAAGGTTGGTAGTCAGTTAACCAAATCTTTCTGTCTCTTGCAAGGCCAAACAGATGGCACTTTCAAATCCAGTCCACTTTCCGATGTTGCCCAGCCATCATTTACTTCTGTAGTAGAAGAACCTTTTTGTTAGTGAATTTTTCATCAAAATGAGTTGAATGAGGTCCTATCTCTCTCATCACAGAGCCTGATAATCTTGGCGATAAGCGCGTAGAGAAAGCTTACCTCTGTCTACCCCGCTAGGTTTAAATATGATATGTGAGGTTTTTTAAGTTGTCTCAAGATAACGGCTAGTAAAGTAGTTTGAATCACGGTGCAGATAAGCTATAAATTTCACGCATGCTTAACTAAAATGACGTCATCAACCACATACACAATACTAATTAATTTTATCAAAAAAATTCCGCACCACGGCGTACACTCGACCAACCTTGAACGAGGATTGCGGCGACAATGGAATACCGACTTTATGTCTATAGAGACAAGGATGCACCGTGAATGTTTAACACGTTGCGCGCTGCAGCAAAATGGCTCGATAATAAAATGGCTAAACATGTGTGGGTCGACGCCCCCTTTTATCTTGTACCGCTAGTAAACAATCGTTCGTGCAGTATACTAATTTGACACCCGGATACGTATAGGTCTTATCGGTAGGTCATAGAGTCAGACATTTTATCGGTAAAACGAACTAATACTTTGCTTTGTCCTGGTTTGATGAAGTCGATATAATATCCCGTCCGTGTCTCGCTTATATCATTTTAACAAACTTCTTGTAAGTACCGCCACTTACAAGACACTCTACTACTAAATTCCGTCGCGTCACACCACCACCATTGCACAGGCTAGATCATTATAAGCACGTAAAGCGTCCATTCATGACTGTCGGAGGTTTCGAATAATCTTTCCGCGTTTCCTCTATTTAATAGGAAGACCCCCACCCCTTGGATGTTAGGAGCATTGCTGGAGTTTCGTCGGTCACTTCTTCTCCCAGCAGCTATTTTAAATAGATCCGTGACTACATCAAGCTTAAAAGTTTGATTGATTCGAGGATTTATGCTTTATGATGCCTTCTTACTTGATATCTTAGATAGAGGAGTGTGAGTTGAGATAGGAACTGAAATGTAGTCTGACTAATAACTTTCTGCGATCGTTCAAAAAATGATTATACCGAAGCTAACACTACCCAGAAATAAGTATGATGTCAGAACGTCAAACATCTGCTATCTAACGGCCACGAGTGGCTGAGAAGCACTCGAAACGTCGCTATTAGAAAGTGTATCTAAACACTACATAATGCGTTAAACTCTATTTCCAACCGACTTCAAAAGGAGGGGCTTCTCAATCCTGTATTCGTCTGTATGTTTTTTTTTATTTTTGTTAGCGCATAACTTTCGACTAAGTGAACAGATTTTGATGTTTTTTTTTAAACTGGTGCTTCCCGTGTGGTCCCATTCCATGGCAATGGAATCCATGAGAAATCCATATAAGTGTTAAATTTGCATCAAGTATGAGCGCCACAAATGGACTGTTAATCCAATATCACTCCAACCGGTTACGATGATCCATCGTTGGATGTAACGTTAAGAGTAGTTTGATGAAAGTTTGGTTTGGTTCTAATTTTATTTCGTAATATTCCTGCGATAAATCGGAAATACTAAAAGGGCGTTCGCGCGTAATAGCGTTTAACATTTGATTAGATTTTATTTTTACTCGTAAATATACTTGTATCTGAATCAATGCCTACATTCATAACGGATTAATCGTGATCAAAAAATAGCACTTAGGTATGCTCAATCTAAGTGCAGAAGACAACCACATTTGCTGTCCACTTTCAGATCAAGCCTGGTTATCAAGGTAGTGAGACTATCACTGAGGGCACATTACGCGACAAATACCTGAATTATTTTAATTTAACGAAGTTGATATTGATTAGTTAAAGTTACAGCCCATATATTTAATATTTAGTCGCTCTGCTGGGCACAGACCTTCTCTGAAAAGAGAGTATAAGGTCAATACGGTAAGTCAGCCACGCGGCGGTGCAGATTGGCCGTCTTCACGTGTGTTAGAAATTTTTCGTTCGTACGTTCGGAAACACCGCTGGCGACAGTTGATTCCACAAGTTGATTCCTCGTATGTCAATTTTGATTTCCACTCAAAGCAAAACATTCGTATATTATTACATATAATTTACAGTTTGTCACTAATCAACAGGTAAAAAGTTATAAGTGGGAATATACAAATCCAGGTAACATCGATTAAATAATCGCATCATAGTTCCGCAGATAGAACAACAATAAACATATTTATAAAAAGCTTATGAATGAAGGTATCACTGATATAGAATAGGTCTACTTCTTACAAAAATTACTAAATGTATTACACGCTCCGATAAAGTATTCAGTACGCATATAATATGCGTTACTACAAGTTACCATTTACGTGCATTTTAATGATATAAACTTAGGTTAGAACTCGTCATAACGAAAGTCGATTGCTCGGTTTTCGGAGCATCAAGGTTCAATACAATGTATAAATATTTATGAAAGCGCCGCGAACGAACAGAACAGCTAAGATATTTCGCTGGCACAGGATTCCGGGTGTCGTGCGGAGGTCGTTCACCCGTCTCAGGTCCGGGCCGCGTATCGAACCTGCGACACGGACCCAACTTGTACCAGGTATCGCTCGTTTGGTTCGGGCACGGATTGCGTCATTAGATACGACAGTACGATTGCACATCACGCGATAACGTGCTAAAAATAACACAGGTAAAAAAGTGCGTAATTTATTTATATATTTATTCATATAGTATGTATATATATGCTTTATACGTTGTTGTTTTCATTAGAGAAGGGGATGCTATTATGGTTTAATATTGGAATGATAATTGATATGACTAATGGATAGGTTTCATAATGAAACGTCACTGGCAAATAGCAGACTCAGGCCATTTCGTTAACTGATTGCGCAGCCATAAACAGCTGCTAAACACAAAACTGCTTGACCTTTAGTTGAGAGAAATTTATGATTGATACAAATCCGCTGAGCTCTGAACTCACAATTGTTAAATCGCAAATGTGCGCTGCCCCCAGACCATCACCGTTATCATATTGAAGGCAGTTATACCACAGGCTTCTTAAGAGGCGATAAAATAATCAGCTAATTGGATTTGTAAATGAAATTCAATACCCGAGCACTGTATAGAAAGGTCGACTGTTTAAGTCTCTTCGTCTCTGTATGTTGAATGGTCCCCACACATCAGTGCGAGTCTCAAGGTTTCTATTACGTAGAGGAACAGCCGGCCTAGATATATGTTAGGCTCTATATATATATATATGTATAATATATACGCGATTGTTCAAGAGAGAAACAAAATGTGTTCGGCTACTGCTCTCTCTTGCTCCTATAGTGTGATACAGACAATAGGCCCGCACTGTGTCTTAGATATAAGAAACGTTCCGAGGTTCAGGCTAAGCGAGCTAAGAGCTATGCCACCTCTGAACCCGGTGAAGCAGTCAAGCTGGCCAATCTGTGTAGTTCGTCATTTAAAAAAACGAAACGTTTCTCTCGTTCTATCTTCACTAACTTATATCTCTCAACTTCCGGCCGCCTCGCCCGATTACACTTTACGTAAGCTATTCACCAGCTCACCCCTCAAGTTAGTGTGCGTAAAAAGTTTTATTCTCAAAAAGTCTATCCGTGTATTATAGATGTCTACCCTGATGCCGATAAAATATCTGAGATCACAATTTCAACATGGCAATATTAAAATTGAACATTGATTTGTGTTTTGGCAGTTCGTAAGCGTTTATTATTATGAAGTGGGTCGCGGCAAAAGTTTGAATGGAAACATTGGGACCTTGACAGTAGGTCGAGGCACGGCCGCCGCCCGACTGCGAGCGGATTGCGTAACGATCTGCATACACTTGTATACTTATGTACCAATACGTACGTGAGACGTGAGACCAATATACACTAGCACAACTAATTCTATTAATTAGACTAAAAATTAATCATTGAAATCAGTTGTAGTGATCCACCACACGGGAAGCATCAGTTTTCAAATAAAAAAGAATCCTCAAAATCTACTAATTTAGAACCTCCTCCTTTTGATGTCAGTTAAAAATAAGAAAAAGTTGGTTTATAAATGTTATTCTATTAAATAAAATAACATAATAATATTCCAAACGTTTATAATGTATGCATTTAACATATTAGTGAATGCGATATATTTCAAAGTTGGCCAGGCACCTGATATAAATCGCTCTATATCCGAAATAAACTGGCTGTTACTAACATTCCTGTCATATGAATCATCCAGCGGGATACAGAGCTAGACTGTACTGAAAATAGTTGCAAGATAATCTAGATTAGCATACGTAACAGTGACTACTAGAAATAGTTATACTAATATACCGCTAGGATATATATATGAGTTTAGCTTATAGCTATGCCTGGTAATCATAAATTATTTTATTTTGACTCGTGTTTTTTGTTTTTGTTGTGTAATATCTATTAAAATAAACGCTATTTACTACATGCGTATGAATTTATATACGGTACATATACCAAAATAAAATTGATTACAATGTTTGTCTGTTTGTTCAAGCTAATCTCTGAAACAGCTGGACCGATTTTAACAGATTGCATTTTGGAGAGTGTGCTCAGGAACTACATGATCTAATTCCCCCATCCCCTTTCCACCATCGGACTTCTAGACGCACTGCGGGATTTCACCCTTTCGTTGTGAACATCCCTCAAACCCGAACGAAGCGATTTGCTTCGTCTTTCATTCTTCGTACAGCAAAGGACTGGAATAGTTTGCCCGCGTCTGTCTTTCCTTCCGATTACAATGTGGGTATTTTCAAGAGAAGAGTGAATAGGCATTTACTAAGCTAGTGCGCCTTACCATCCAGGACTGCATTTCCGCTTAACATCAGGTGGGATCGCATTTGCTTAGAAATTATAAAAAAAAAAACGGAATTTTTGGGCAGCTAGTTTATTAATAAAATTGTTAGAGAGTTTATACCATTTTTATGTCATTTCTAATCAAGCCATCGTGGTGAGGTGGTATGTGATGTTAACATCGTGTTAACTTTGGAAATGCTATCTGTAAGGTAAGGCAGGTTGAATTTTTTTCTCTCTTGAAATGTGGGTTACGCGGGAAAGATACACAAGAGCAATTTATTCGACGTGGAGACGTTTCAATTAGCGTTACGGCTTTTATTTACATTTCTATTAAATGCGTTGGTACTTTTTCAGTTAAGCTACCGACCGAGTCGTGGTTTGACCCTTCTGGGCGCTCTCGGATCCAATCACCTCTCGAGGGGCTTTGCGCCCAGTTTCAACGAGAGGTTCAAGCTAAGCGACATAAGAGCTATGTCACTTTTCCAATACCCGGTAAAACTGTAGAGGCTGCCCGGTTGATCAGCGTAGTTCAATCAGAAAAAAGCAACTCAACAAAACTCGTCACGTGATCATTCACTCAACATCGATGTTCCGCACTCAGTTGACTGGAAATAAAAGCACACTATATATAGGAAGTTTAAAATAAAAGTGTAACAGAAAGCGGCGGCCCAGTAACGGCGTCGGGTCATCGATTTTTCATTAAACGCGCGGGAGCGAGCAGCGGCGAAAGCTGGGTACGCTCCCGACGATGTCTGCCACACGTGAGCCGGTGACCTCTGGCGCGTTATAAATACACAACGGCACGCCACTACCGATTTATGCAACACTATTTCCAACTTTGTTATGAATTCTTAATGATTGTAATTGATTAAATTCATCTGTTAATATCGAATAGTTCGTTAGGTAATATAATTTTTTTTTTACGAACTACACAAATTGACCATAGAAGCTGGCCTGGACTGTTTCACCAGATTGAGAGGTGGCATAGCTCTTATGTCGCTTAGCCTGAACCTCTATCGCTAGTAACTCGACACAAGGGTCTCCCTGGTGATGTATAACCACGCCTTGGATGGTTACTATGTTGCGCGTAAGCATTCCGATCCGAGGGCGCCCCAGCGGGCCGAACCACGAATCGGTCGGTAGCTATTTCACGGATAATCTAAGGGACATTCAAAAGTAAACTAACTTTGAGTGCCACTTCGGAAAGCGTTGGCGCTGGGAGAAGTGGCCGAAGAAACTCCAGCAACACTCCTAATATCTATGGGGTGGGGCATGCCCATAAAATAGCGGTTACGAGCGAGGATTAAATATAATATATAGAATGGTGAAATACGCTTATAATTGTTTTGCCAAGTGTTAATTCGGATAATAAACAATAGTCGTGTCAATTGAACCAACTTGTGTTTTTTATTACTTTCTAAGCAAGTGCTTGTTACAAGCTGATGTTAAATGGCAGTCCTGGATGGTAAGGTGCACTAGCTTAGTAATTGCCTATTCACTCTAATCTTGACACCACTCACATTGCAATCAGAGGGTGAGACAGACACGGGCAAACTATTCCAGTCGTTTAAACCAAAAGTTGTAGCTCCTAGATGAGTAATTAATAATATTATATTTCAATACGTACCCCGAAATACGCTACACCTTATAATAATAATAAGGCTTGTTATCTCTCCATATCTACAAAACCCAAAAGAAAACATTTACAAAATATTGGTAGTATATACCTTATATTATATACTAGCGATGTTAGTTCATGCCGACTTCTTTTTGGGTGACGTCCTCTTCTATGTTATTTACCCCCTCTTTACCTACTGCTTCGGTAACCTCATCAATTTGGTCTGCCAATACTTTTGGGCACCTTATAGTTTAAATAAAAAAGTATTTATATGCTTTCTGTAGTCTGTATATAGTAACAAAACCCCTATTTTTTTTAATATATAAAATATATGTATATAACGGAGCCAGATATTTGCTATACGTATTATTTTATTATATTTAAAGAATATGAATGTTGTAAAATACTTTTGGTATAGTCAGAAATTGCGGCCTTTTAAAGCGGCTGTTTTTTACGTCCGTATGCCCTAAAACGAAATGTCGGCTTTAAAGTATTAAACCGGATCACAACCTTTATACGACCTTGATTCACTGCAGAATTGCCAGCATTAAAAGTTCGGCATTGCGTACATGTAATGCGTAGTTTTCTCTTTACACTATTTGTTGAGCACTGCAGCGCTGAAATACAGTGACATTGAAACTCTTGTCTTCTACACTTTCTCGTATTTATATTTGTTCAGTACCAAGCTGAACATAGTTAAGAGATATCCGCAGTCAAAAGCTATTTGTTTAATTCGGAAGATAAAAGTAGCTTAAGTTATTCCTTATTACATCATTTATCTGCTAGTGAAAGTCACGTCAAAATCGATGCAGTTGAAACAAAAAGACGGACAAAAATTAAAATGTTTTTTTGGTGTAAGTATCGGATATTCATTCAAATGCATGAAGTAAAAAGCGGTTGTTTTAATATTATAAACGTTTGTCACAACATTACCTTTATTCAAACATCGACTTTTTTTCTGTCTAGCAAATATGACTCAAGACCACGTTTATTGAAAATTATAATAAAATTACAATCCAAACTTTACAAAAGCCAATTGTTTTACTTTTGGTATTAAACATAGTCTTATAATAATTAAAAATACGCTGTGAAGGTAGGTAGAAGAGGTTTCTAATTTTAAGTTTTTCTTGTATTATATGTATTTTACGCAATTGATAATGGCACATCTTGGTACTACCGAAATATAGTTATATCGCGATATAATGGCGTCTACACTCTGTTCGTTCACATTCGTACTTATTGTCATGGAGGCGTTCAATAATAAACACCTCCCTAGTCTTGGATTATCGTTATAGACTAAATTAAAAAATATTTTTAAGTATTCTTTTTATAGGACAACTATATTTACGAATAACAAGTCGAATCAAACGTAATCTAATGAAAATTTTCATCAAACTACTCTTAAAGTACATCTTTTCCAATAAAAATGAATTATCTTAATCAGTTGACGTGATATTGAGTTATTCGTCCATTTGTGGCGCACATACTTGATGATTGAAATTTAACACTTATATAGTTTTCTCATAGATCCCATTGTCAGTATTGGAATTGGGCCACACGGAAACACTAGCTTTGAAATAAAAAAATATCAAAATCGGTTCATCCAGTCGAAAGTTATGCGGGTAATATACATAAAAAAATACAGACAATTTTTTTTTTATAAAAGAAAGCTAGCAATATTTCCTTTTTTTTCCAAAACATTACAAACATTCTTGTTAACCATTCCAACTAAGCTTAAACTTGTGCTAGGAGATGGTTCACGTCAATAGTCGAATGGTGGATTCGAACCTAAGACCTTATGAATTGCAGACCGTACCCTTAACCATTAGACGCTTTTGAGAAAAAATTGAGAAACTATACCTTTTGAAGTCGGTTGAAAAGTGGCAAACAAGCTTATGACTCCCATGATGAACACAGAGGAGCTGCAGGTGCGTTGCCGGCCTTTGAGATAGGAGTAGGCTCATTTCTTGAAGGTCCCCAAATCATATGTTCGGAAACACCGCTGGTGACAGGTGATACGAAATTGGCCATTCTTCGAATTAATAATTAACTGAATAGGTCAATTAAGTGACCGTTCATCCATAAAATTATATTTAAGGAATTAAGTCGACCCAATTTCGAAATAGACGAATGAAGTCTAGACTGACTGTATTTGGATATATGCGCAGAGCGACCCCATTGCCTATTTATTTGAACAAAAATAAACCACTCTCATTTCATCCCTGGAAGCGGACCCGCTTTTGTGATTGGTCGCCCGGAATGCCAGCCTTTTATTATTACCTTATTTTACGTTCCCTCTGATAACAATAGTTCGTTCTACTTTGCCATCATTTTATGGTCACAGATATTCTTTGTTTTTCGATTCAAATAAATGTTTTCTTGTAGAATAGGACTGCACGATATGTATCGATATTTGAATCGATTATATATTTCATCCGATAACTAAATATCTTATGTCTGCTTAAATATAAATAAATTAAGTTTTACGGAATCTACCGATATTATATCGAAAAATATATCGATAAATTTTTTCATGAACATCCCAACTGTATAATAAAAAATCTGCTGCCGTGGCCTCTTAGACTCGTCTCTTATCTGACGTCACTGGTTCCACAGATGTTACCGAATTTAGAATGCTACGTCATCTACCTCGCTATTCGTGGAATTTTTTGTTTAGCATTCTATCCCTTACAGATATACAATGTGAATACAGTACAGCGGCGAGGAAGAGTTTAGGAACACAGAACGTTTCTAAACAACAAAACAAACTCACTCCAACGAGTTGCATAAAAGTCAAGGAGTTAGAAGTTGTACAGTTGTGAAAATAGTTTCTGCATTATAGAAGCCGTTAGCATTTCATTGCGTCTGTAGCAAACTATGACGGAGTGCGCGCACAATTTCCCCGCGTAATATAATTTTATTTGGGTCAAGGAGAATTGCTCAAAGCAAGTCCCCGGTTGGAATCTGTAAAAGGCATTCGGAGTGAACGGTTTAAATGGTCGATTGTAATTGGCCATAAAACCGGCTCATACCCGCTTGAGCATGCAACCCTCCCTTCCTATCCTCTTATTTTATCACGGCGACGCTTTTAAAAGGCACTCGCTTTATTCACGTTTTATTGGAACCTAGCTTATGCTCTCGCTTAGTACCTAGCATAGCGACCGCTATTTCTAACTACTACAAGTGAAAAGTTTTACGGTAAGAAGTATATTTACGATTATAAATAAAAACCGGTATTTCCGAATCATCGTAAAACCTAATCAAACCTCATCAAACTACCCTTGAAATGTATCCTGTCCAATAAAAAATGAATAATCGAAATTCGTTGGCGTGATATTGAGTTATTGCTCTATTTGTGGCGCACATACTTGATGCAAATTTAACACTTATATGGTTTTCTCGTAGTTGAAATTGTCAGAATTGAACAAAATGGGACGACATGGGATGGGATACCGACTTTCAAATAAAAACAAATTATCAAAATCAGTTCACCCAGTCGCAAATGAGTTAACAAACATAAAAAACATACAGACGAATTGAGAACTTCCTTTTTTGAAGTCGGTTGAAAACACTACGTTTATTCTTCTCCTTCTTCGTGATCTTCAGCGTGTAGGTGATCGGCCCTTGCTACAACCAACTTGTCCAGGTTATCTGGTTGTCTATGAGCAATGTGGCCAAGTAACTGAGAACTCGCTGGTAACAGGTGGCGGATAGTTCAAGATCTTCAATCAACAGCAGACTATCCGAGGAGAACTGTTCTTTTCGCTACGTTTATATTTTTTCCGTTTATGTATGTACACAGTTTCACAGTTTTCAGTAAAATGCTCATATAAAAAATGACATGGCAAATTTTTAATTATTTTTTTCGACACTGTCATATGGTTGAATTATGGGACACCTGTATATATAATAAAATATCATTCTTCAGTGGTTTAGGCATGTAGAAAGGATAAATCTCTGAAAGGATCTCTCGTGAGAAAGAGAGGCACAGCAATATTACGCAAAAGTGCTTGACAGTGTCCTTATGGGACGTCCGGAGGGAATATTATATCGACCACACTTGTGTCACATTAAAAAGACCCACGTCAAAGGTACTAGCAACAAGGGAAGTGTGCCAGGCAGTGAAAAAGGGAATACGTTATCACTGCCAACCCCTGTACGCCAACGGCAAGTGTGTGTTCATGTGTGTACTACAGAATAGTATTCTTCATTATTATCGGCCCTCTCAATAGCCCTAGCGCCTAAGTTACTCCCTAAAGAGAATTCAGACTGAGCGACCTAAAAGCTGTGCCTTACCTAGCCGTACCTCTTAAAAAACTCACTAAATAGGTCGTCTGGCTCAGCGTAATTCATTCGAAAAAAAATGTATTACTATATATATATTTTTTTGTTCACATTAAAACAATATCAGATCTGATCTCACAGTCTCAACTCAAGCACATGCTGTGACGGATTGTAACCCAATATTTTACGTTATTGTCTTCATGCATCGGGCACACATTTATATGTAAGTGATGTTTTGTTTTAACATACAAAACGTTTAAAATATCGAACCGACAGGCAGTTGGACACGCACTAAGCTTTCACAGTTCCAAACGGGTATCGCTATTCAAAACTAACTTTCTGCTTTCCATTCAATTTGTATTAGATTTCGCGTCGAACGTATAAAATAAAGGTCCAAGCGCTAGAAAAAGTTGCATGACACGGAATGGCGTATAAAGGAGTTTATTACAAGATGGCCGCCACTTCATGATAGAAATGACAGTCGGGTGATAAAAACCTTTTCTATAGAACCCGTTTCGTTACAAATTGACTGAACGGCATCGGGGAGCCTGAAAAAATATCAGATGTCACTTTAATTTAGCCACAGATTCGAACGTTAAAAGTAGGTATTCCTCCTGAAACAGTATCTCCGATGTACCTCAAATTTTATTTTTCCTTTCTGTACGCACTGAATAAAACATCAAAAGATTCTTTTATCTGATCTGTGGAAGCTGTTAGACAAAGAAATGGAACGGGAAATGTTCGTAGCTACGTTTTCTGGGCGTGCCACAGTGAAATATTTTAAGGTTTCTTTTTTTTCATACCGTTTTAATTTGTTCAAAGACCGCCGTAAAGATAAGCAAACATAATTTTAGTCGTAGTTTTTTATGATACTGTTATTAATCATGGGTGTTATAGCGTAACTACTGAGCGTTAGACTTTACGATTATCATGGTCGAGGATTCGAATCCCAGTCAGCTTGTATCAACCACTTTCCGTTTTTCAGGTACTTATGTACAAATAAAATCACTTAATCACCTTATTAACAAGTATATTTAGGAGTAAAAACAATAACTGAATCAAACGTTAAACGCTATTACGCCCTCTTTGTATTTCAGAATTATCATAATATTACTAATCGTCATCAAAATACTACTATTAATCGGTTAGCGTGATATTGAGTTATTCGTCCATTTGCGGCGCGAGTAAGTACTTGCTGCAAATTTAAGACTAACATATATGGTTTTCTCATGGACACCTTCACCAAATTGAAATGGGACCACACAGGAAGCATTAGCTTTCAAATAAAAAAAATTGTCAAAATCATTTCACCTAGTCGACAGGTTTAACTTCTGGCACATGTAGAAAGCTACAGGCGCTTTTTAAAAGCTTCATAAAAATCATGCTAGCTATAAAGTTCATTATAACCGTTTCTATTATTACAAACACGTCCTTATCCAGTTACGTGTCAACTTCGTGTTGTAATCGTTGACTGATATGAGCTTTATATAAATACATGAGAACGTGTTGTTTATGACATCGTCGTAAATTTCCGATATATAGTACAACACGGGTACGTACGGAGCGGCGGGACAGCTGATCTCACGGGCGTGCATGGCCGGTGAAATGGCAACGCGACGTTGCCGCGCCGCGCGCACGCCAGCATGGCGCGTTGCCGCACCATGCGCTCCTTCCCGCAACGTGGCCCAACTTGTTTGCCAATGTCGATTGGATAAGTTGGCCGTTGGCGTAAACGGAGTGGCCCACGCTACAACGTAACCAATTTATAATTTTTCATTCGTTAAAACGTTGCATTCGGTAACGGTCCGCAACGGCCAATTAGGTGAACCCCCGAAACCGGTACTCTTAATTTTGATTTTGCAGTTAATTGGCCGCTGCATCGAAAAAAGTACGTCAACATTGGACGTGAACGGGGTTCTGATATTTCGCGGAATGGACTTGCCGACTTTTAAGTCTGTCTCACTTCCGCGTTGAGACTTAAGTTCAGGTCTGACCCCTTAGACACGTAGAGAATATCACGGGCTGAAAGTTGAAATCAAAGTTCTATAGACATATAAATCCTTAATATATGCAAACTACTTCATATGCAAACTTAATACCATTTTCTTCCAGCTATCAAAATTATTTTTTTTAATTTAAATACCTGCTACTATTTTTAGCGCAGCAGCGTTTTTTTATAGTATACAGGTTGTGTCGCAAGTAGCGCGACAAATTGAAAGGGTCACTTACCAGAGAAAAAAAATCACCTTTGTTTTGATTTTTTTCTAAAAGATGCCCCAATTTCCATCTTCCGTTTGATGCTGTGTGTACAAAAACACAGTGTACATATATTTGTGGTTTTTTTAATTACTCACGAATAGTTGGTATACTATTTTTATATATTTTTTTCTAAATTGAGTTACAAAAGAATAACAAAATGATATTTTCCTTTTCCAAAATTCATTTCATTATTCATTCATTAAATATAATAATATATATAGTCAAAATAAACACATAGTAATTTTCACTGTTTGAGTAGAAGTGCATACAGATACACGCGATCATGTTGATTTATTGTGAATTTTATATATAGAAATGAATACGTAAAATTGTCGTGAGCCACGAAAGTAATATTTCAAGGGTTTTGGAAACAACTTAGGAAAAGTTTCAAAACTACCTTAGCCTTGCGACAAACTTTTACCAATCGTGTTATAAATCGACAAAAAGTTTTACTTCTGGCACGTGTACCGAGTTACACGCGCTTTTTAAGCCTAAAAAAGCCAGTTAGGAGAGTACAGAAACGGCTTCCTTACCTAATAATATATTATAATATCTGCGAACTATATAACTAGCTATTTTACAATACGGACAACTAAGTTTACAAATTCACATAATCATGATAGGCATGATGGCTATGTTTATTTCACTAGAGGTGACAAAAATATGTTATGTTAAGAAAATAATCTTAAAAACAATAAATGAACATAATTATAATGAACAATAATTTATTTTGTTGATTTTGTTGAATTATGTTGAGTACATTACGGGATATATTTATTTTCTATTTTTAGAGTGTGTTTTGTTTAATTATTTATCATTTTATTTATAAGTGTATCTATACTTGCCTATTACAAAAAAAAATTCCACATTTTTCTTAAAATAAATAGAGGCTGTAACTTCATCTACTAAAATAAAACATTAAAATTAAACAAACTATTAACAACATCACACCGCCTATGTTTCTTCAATTTTCATACATATTCTTACGAAATATAAGGACTTTATTAATGACTTGTCCTTATGTCTTGGAATGTCTACCACAGTCTGTTGTTGATTGTTCGCCATATTTAGAACATTTTCGCAAGTATATATATTATTTCGACGCCGCCTCTAAAGAACAATGATAAAGTTTTGTCGTTGCTGTCATAAAGTCTAAGTCGCCTTCAGAAGGAATCATGTTATTTATATATATTTTCCACATTTCGCTGAAAACTATCAATAATTCTTTATAAGTAATATGATTTGGAAACATGTTAGCTCAGTATCCAGTGTCCACCGTACACGCCTAGTTGTTACAACTAAGTCGATTCCTAAGGACAGTGTGTTAAATATTTTACTTTGCACTTTGTTTGCTGATACGATACAATTGATAGTTTTGTATAAAGGTAGATTTTTATTGATAACTGTGCAGATATGTTATCGAAGTATTTACTCGCTAAACTCATGTCATTGCCGTACCAATTTAATGATGACGTATAAGTGGTTTAAACTGTTTAATTTTCAATCACACGTGTTAGCATTGAATATGTCCCTCGCAGGGTGCAATGTTACATTTACGCGGACTCGTTTAGAAGAGATCTTTGAAAGCCGCCACTTATCTCTGCTGATGTATCGATTGTACCCGAGAATGTCTGTACTTGGTACAGTCAGCTGCTCAGATATACTGGTACAGAAATAACGTTAAATATTGACAGTTCTAGAGAGAGAGAGAGAGGAATGCGTGTGAACATTAATTAAGAATGTTTTCATCGGCACGCCGTGATAACGCGGCATCGATTGCGCGTTGCCGCTCCGCTCGCCTAGCCGCCGCCGACGCGCGTTGCCGCTCCGCGCGCCCTATTATTATTTATTATATTATGGACGCCCCGCTGCACGGCTCTTGCGTCACCGTGCAATGGCCGACTTCGAACTTATTGTCTTTTTTTTTAGTTCGCTGCGTGCGTATCATTACACCATTGGCGGTTAATGGGTTGGATAGATTTATGATATATCTAGAACAAATCTAGCATACGGACATCAGTTAGGAATATTATAAAACCAACAGTGTTTCTTTAAAACTATGTGAAGTTTCTTTACAGTTATAACAAAAAATTGTAAAAACAATCATCTAGGCGGAAGCTAATCGCAGCTCATATGGTCATACATTTATTCACACATTGACGATATAAAGCGGAAATGCTCAAAGAATTTTTGAATAAACGATAGAAAAACTAAAAAAATGCAATGGTGTACAATTATTTTTTTATATGTAGAAGACATTTCCGCTTTCTACCGTCAATATATATTTCTTAACTAAATGTAGTTTACCAAGGTAAACTTGGTATATTGCTTATACCCTTTGCTTGATTTTCAAGTGTGAGTTACGTTAACGTATTTAACGCGGCATCCACCGTAGAGACTGTTGCCGCCATTATGTAATAGTGTTAGTAGTTCACATGGCGTTGGAGCATTCTGCGAAAACATAAATAAACTATAGGAAAATATATAACTTTATAGCACCAGTCAATATCATATATCGAAACATCTCGCCGACAATAGATGCGTATAGGCAGAGTTTTCCTTAATTATTTCCTTTTTATGTGGACATCGGTTATGAGAACAGTCAAGATTAGCCGTTCTTAAAAAACATTTACTTGTTCCTGTGTACGCTTTCCTGATACCATACCTACGATCCTGATAGCTCAGTTTAGTTTTCTCTGGACTTTGTTTATATATTTAAAATTTTATTATTTACACATTAAAAAAACTTAGTTATTCGCTTTTCTTTAGATAGTAGTTGGCGCGACATTTTTCGAATAATCTTTATAAAAGCTTTTCAATTAATATTTATGGATAGTACTTTACAATTGTCACTGTTGTTATGTTGGCTCCGTGCTACAACCATGGCAACCTCGTTACGTATGTTCATACGTTTACCATGAGTCTCCTGTCCTATAAAGGTACGCCATGAATTGTATCCATTCACGCGATGCGCCTCGTTCCGCAGCGATGAACGGACAGACAAGCTTTGTTACAGCTATAAAAGGTATCGAGTCATTATGTACATAGTTATTATAGTGTGACGTACAACGCCAATCATTTTGTTGGAGCTGTGTTTCCGTTTGCAAGTAAACAATTACTTACATTCGTCCCCACTTTTCTGACCAACGTGAATGGTAAAAAACAAATTAATAACAACCTAATCGTTCATCAAGGTAGTTGCTTATCTAATACTAGCGTACCTAGCCCGCTTCGCCGAGCTAGACTTTGCTTTATTATATTTAACCAATAAACATACATCATTAATTATTTAATTTAACTCTCACAATATATTAAATTATTCATTTCTCTCCGCATTCATTCTCTTCTATTCTCTTTCCGAGCGGGCGAAGATCATTACCTACACCTATGTGCATATCAGTAAATATAAAAAAAATATATATATATATCATATAATATCAGTAAATATAATTCTTATCATTTATATAAAAACATATCGGACTCAATGTCAGGAAAAAAAGTACGACGTATGGCTTATTTGACAGTTCAAAAAGAGGAGTGCTCCGATCGTCACCAAACTTTACAGGATTACTCGTCAATGTGAAGGTTCCCTGAAACTTTCATTGAAAACGATCCAGCCGTTTCGGAGCCTATATGGAACATACCCACACTGTTTCTATTATATATATATATACATACATATACTTTTTTTTTTTACAAACTACACAGAGAAGCTGTTTTACTATTTCACCAGATCCTCTATCGCTAGTAACTTGACACATGGGTTGCCCCCTGGGCTTGGACGGTTGTTATGTTTTTTTAATGACCTTATCGGTCCTGCTGGCTCCACTACGTTAGGTTTTTGCAGCACCATTGTTTCCAGATATATGTCCATTGTTATCCACTAACTAGTATTCTAATCTACTTGGTATTTATATTTAACACATTTTGAATTAACGTTTCCATCCGAAGGCGCCCGAGAAGACGTTGGCCGAAGAAACTTCAGAAAGGCTCCTACCATCTAATGGATGAGGCAATAGATATGGCGTTTGTAACAGTAGTTGAGTAGAAATGCAATTGTCTGTCCGTCTCTATAGAGGTGTACAATAGTAGGTAGTTGTGCGGTCAGTCGCCGGAGCACGCGCTGCTCTGTGATTGATGGCAATCATCTCCGGGGATATTAACACTAATGAAGCCCCGCCAACCGAAACAGCGCTGCTAGTTTTTGTGTATCTTTTGATTATGTATTTCTGACTGTGTCGACATTTTTGTGCCGCGCCAGTACATTTTTAACAAGTATGTTTATGAGCAAAAACAAAAACCGACTTCAAATCGAATCAAACTTCAAACGCCATTACTCGCGGACGCCCTCTTTGTATTTCTGAATTATCCTACCATATTACAATATAGAATTAATCCAATTGTTAATAAGTAGTCTATTCAAGAAGTATAAGGACAGGATGCAGAGGATCGCTACCATGTGCTGTGGTCGTGCCCACTGTATGATGATTTGCGCGCTAGGCTACTGAACGGTCTGACACGTACGTGTCCGGGTCCGGTCTACTTCCGCGATCTGGTCTCCTCGGAGGGCAACTTCCTCAAGTTCAGGGAATTTGCACACGCCTGGCATAAACGAAGGACCCGTTAAAAAGCTCGTCGTCTGGCGCCGTCGAGCGAGCTCCTATGTTGCGTGCCGTAAAGCCCCTTAAGGGGTTGAGCTCCGAATGTTGGAGAAAGGCCCTGATAAAGAACTTGTAGGGAGTCAAGAAGGTGCGTGTGGGGCCACACGGCCAGACCACGCGTACCCTCCCGCGTTTCGGCCCATATAACCGCGAGGTTGGTGGGGCCATGGGAGGTGGTAGGTAGGTATATTCAAGAAGTATATTCGAACCTAGGTAAGAATGCGCCTTTAAATAGATTTACTACAGAATTTAATTCTTATTAAAAAACGAATATGTTTTGGTATGTTTAAAAAGTCACCAATCTATAAATAATTTTGATTTAAAATTTACTTTTTGTTTTTTTTTTAGTTATTATTTAATATTGTCTACTCGTCATTAAATTGCATGAAGTCGTCACTTATAACTGCGATGGCATTAACCTTAAAACTTTTCACTGTTTATACATAAATAAATAATAACAGAACATAACCAAATTCTAATGAAACCTACCCTTGAAGTACACCTTTCTAACAAAAACTGAATCATCTATATACGTTAGCGTGATATTAAGTTATTCGTCCATTTGCCGCGAACATGCCGAAAGCAAATTTAAGACATGTGGTATTTTCATGGATACTATTGTGGCACAGAAAAATAATCAAAATCGGTTCGGTCGAAAGTTGTGAGGTAACGTAATAAAAAAAACATACAGACAAAATGAGAACTTTTTTTGAAGTCGGTTAAAAATATAACCCTAAACAAACACGCAATACCATAAACATGTCGAGAGCAGAGTGCACACAAATTACTTCAAAAACATTGATAGCGTGCTTGGAACCTCTTACATGTGATAAAACAAATACAATTTTCCAACTCGCCGCATGACGAATCCCAAATTATGTTTTGTAATCGGCCGAGTGACGGACGGACGCCAACATTTCGTTTGCTAACTGAAAAATAACGCGCCGGCTCAAATTACCTGTTGCCTAATGTTCCGTCGAGAGATTGTCCGCCAGTTGGTTAACACAAGCTTCTAAGTGTAATCCGACTCATGTACACACACATAACTCAAGGAATTAAAAAATCGTTTGACGAGCGATCTATATATAGATCTAAGAGCCCTGGATAAGACGTACAGGCTACGAAATAACGTACGAACGTAATACGAAATACTCCTATTTCTGGGTTGAAATCGATTTCGTAAACAATACTTTTTAGTTCAAACACCACAGAAGTTTTCTCCATCTCTCGCATCAACCATTTAACACAGAAAAAGTTATAAACGAACGTATTGTATTAACTGTAACTGTGTTGTAGTAACCAGATTAATGATATACTAAAGGAGGGTATTGCCAGGGTTTTAAAGAAATGATATGTAAGAAATGTAAATCCGCTACCTTTTTTTTGTTTACGGGAGGAAGCTTCCTCTATACTGTGCTCTCAGAGAGCAGGTCCCGGGGAAGTTAATCCCTCTCCCTGTGTCCTCGCAGTGCAAGTCGACACGGGCCAGCCGACGTCGACTTTCTCCCGGATCCACTTTAGCGGACTATTAAGGCCACCACCCTTGTCGCCCCGGGAACCCGAGGCTCTTTAGTCGCCTTCTACGACAAGCAGGGGATCCCGTAGCCTTATTCTACGAGCCCACAACACAGGGCTGAAAAATCCGTTACTTAACCTAAACCCCTTCCCTCCTCTAATGCCGCGAGTCTACTAAATCAACACAATGAACATTGGCAACATAGTGGTCGATATCTGTTAGTTTTAGTAGTCTTTTAGATCATTGGTACCACTATGGTTTACCGATGGCGCACCAATTAACGCCAAACGAGCGTGTGTTAGTACTTGACGTATTTGGTGTTGATAACTTTGGTGGTGGTGAAACGTCACTGGTACATAGCAGACTCGGATCCCATTTCAGCGGCATGTATGTAATTTATATTATTTTTTTACTTATTTATATACTAGCAACAAAAAGATAATTACATGATGTAATTGCATTTAAATTTTTACAATAAGTGTCTGAGAAATGGTCAGATAAGTCTCGAGCGAACTTTAAAAAAGCAATAAATGTCGACGAGCTAAAGAAGAACGAGCTTTTACATTTATATCTAAATTAAACTTAATTAAAGATATAAAAGCAAACCGGATTATACATTCGGTACTGGCTTATTTAACTTCCATACACATTATGTCATTTGAAATTAAATGGAGCTGACATAATCTTTAAAAGGCCGTAATAAGCAAGGTCTAAAAGTACGTTACCTAATTGCTTAAAGCACCGTTCGCTTAACCCGATTGGCAACGTTTCTTGCAAAAATTCTAATTTGTCTAATTGTTCTAAAAAAATTGTAATATGATACATAACTGTTAAATATTGTTTCAACAAGCATGATCCGCAAACCACGCAGTAGTACAATAAATTAGTATGTTTTTATTTTTGTCTACCAAAATGGAAATAATTTATATGGCAAAACAACGTTTGCTGGGTCCGCTGGTATAAGATATAATCACCATAAAATACGTAAGAATTAGTTTTATTCAGTCGTGTAATAAATTTACATTAGATTGCAATAAAGAGTTTCGCGAAGCGGTAATAACGTAAGAATGTCGCGTGAGCTCATTCCGAGGCAATTCGTTACCCTCGACATTGACATTGAGCCGAGAGATCGCGCCTTGTGGAACGTTCGCAAATCGTAAAACCGGGACAAACATTTTTTGTTAACGGAAAAAGAAGGTTTTAATTATATATTTTTTTTTTAAATTATATTTTATTAAGCTAGTGTTTAACACGGCGGCATGTTGTGTGGAGACAGTAAATTTACGAGCAAAAACAAAAACCGACTTCAAATCGAATCAAACGCTATTACGCGCGGACACACTATTTTTATTTACAAATTATCGTAGGAATATTACGAAATCAAACTTAATCAGAACCTAACCAAACTTTCATATAACAAGTCTTAAAGTAAATCCTTTCCAATAAAAAATGAATCTCCGAAATTTGCTGCATTGCTCCATTTGTGGCGCACATACTTGATGCAAATTTGACACTTACATGGTTTTCTCATGAATGTCATTGTTAGAATTGTGGAACCCAGTGAAAAGTTATGTGGTAACAAACATTAAAAAATACAGACGAATTGAGAACCTCCTTCTTTTGAAGTTGGTTGAAAAGATTACAAACGAAACGGTGTTTCCGAACTTATACAATACCTTCAAGAAACGAACCTACTCCATTTTCAAAGGCCGACAATGCACCTGCATCTCCTCTTGTGTTGTGATCACTTAAGATCAAATGAACCGTGACCTCATTTGCCACTCTACCTATTAAAAAGAAATTACCTACTACAAATAATTAAAAATAATCTTATGTAAATGTGAACGTGGTAATTCGAAGTTCAAAAGTGCGTTGGTGACGCTAAGATTTTTAAAACGGTGCCCACGTAAAACAGTACTTGAAGATAAATGTTCGATTCTATCCGACGTTATTTGACGATCTGAGGTCAAATAATTAAAAAGTCTTAATATAGGTGTCAAATGGTTGTTACTATTTGCGCCCCGCGGTGTTACCTTCGATTAAAAGGGACGTACCCTTTGTGTACTCCTTGTATGCAAAATTAATGGTCATAGCTTGAATTTGCGACGCATGCCAGAATACCTCGAAGATAGTAATTTTTTTCCTACTTATCGTTATATATGTGTTACTGTAATTTATATATGTGTGACTGGTAATGTGTTACTCTGCTGTGTAAACTATATAATTGTATAGTTTTATCAAAATCCATTCAGTAGTTTTTACGTGAAAGAGTAACACTTCACATAGGTACAAACATTCACGTTTATAATAATAGGATTTTGTTTAAATAGTAATTATTATAAACTTCACGATGTTTTGTTAATAATGACATTATCGATGCAGTAGGATGATGTTTGTGATGTGTTCCATGATCATTTCTTTTTCTTTCAATTTAAAGCAGGAAAACAAATACTGAAATATTTTCTTAGAAAATACTGATTCTTTCGACTTGTCAACGTTTCAAATTTCAAGTAACGGAGGTATCGAAGCGTAACGGAAAAGGGAACAAGAGTTTCGTTTCGTTCGTAGAGGTTTCCGACTTATCGAGGTTAGACGTACCAAAGTTTTACTGAGTTATAATAACAACATGGGTCTGAAATATTCTTATCTATTTAAGGTTACCGTCACGAGGTTAAAAACAATTATGGTGAACCTACATTTATTCCGTACCGTGTTCCTACGTATCAAATTTTGAAACTATATTTCTCACTTAAAGACATAGTCATTTTTTTCTGAAGAAATTACAAGGGCGTTAATCATAGACTATGCTCTAGAATTTTCGAAAGGAGAACTGTGCTTGGAGTGCGTCACTTGACTCACGTCTTTTATAAATTTCATAAAAAGATGTTTAGTTAAGCTTTTAATGTTTCCCTTCATCACGAAAAATCTTCATGAATAAAGTTAGTATTGCCTGCGTCATTGCGTAGTACTGCGCACCACTGATAATGCGCGCTGTGGCAGCCTTGTGACAGCACATGCTGAGAATCCAATGTTGGCATCATATCCTATTTGCCCGTTCCCTCTTCCTTTAATTGTATTTTGTTTATTTAGTTTTTGAATGTGTTCTGTTTTCTTTGTAATGTGTTTGTGTTGTCTATTATGATCATCACGAAGTATTTCTGCGAACATATGGATTCGAATTTTAAGGCAAGGGCATATGAAAATAAGAGCAAATAACCAAATGTAGATTTAATCCTATCGAAATAATTGATAGAGGTCGAATTGGTTTGATCCCTCGAACATTCTAGACTTCTGCCGATGTCACATCTTGTAATCCGCTTATATTAAGTCACTCTTTACATAAGTTTGTCTTGAGTAACGTATATCTATTATTACAGTGAAGATTTACCGACTGTTCTTAACTACAAAATTAAATGTTATTTAACCCTTCAAGTGGCTAAAATTATTCGGTTTTATGGCAGCCGCCATTTTGAAATTTTGTTTTATTTGCCATAATACTTTTCGCTGCCAATTTCCTATGGTGTTCATTATAGAGTAAAACTGCAATTTTTCAATTTTTTTTTATATTGAATATGTGCGTTTAAGCTAATTTTTTTGGATCTTAATAATGATAACTATAAATACATTTCTATGTTTATAAAATAGGTCAATATTCCAAGTCATATACTTTTAAACTATTGTTAAAAAAAGGGTCACTCCCGGAGTAGGACTATGCCACATGCGCTCTGTTGGCGGGCAGTAATGGAAATTTTCCACTCAAGCCGAAATAATGGCGATTGGCGAATCAGTTTAAAAAAGTATATTTGTAAATTTAGATAGAAGAACTCGACACTTTTAAATTGTCGTAAAACTGTATGTGCAGATAAGTTTTTTAGTTTGTCTTTTTATTGCACAGCTCTAGTTCCGTTGGTCACACCCACTTCAATCAGCCGTCGCCCTCTTTTTAGTGCTGGCAGTTTACTTTTACGACCGCCTGCCACTCCAATCTTCAGCTCGAGCGTAGGGAGCGGCCTTTCCCCTTTAGGATAAGTCTACTGTTACTCTATACCACTTACAAGTATTCTTGTCTTCACACCGTATCTTACTGACTAAGGAATTGGCGAATAAATGACGGTTAAAAGTTACGTAATTTCAGCTCATGCTCCCCAAAATCTTATTGAATTATCTGAGTACAGATTACTGTAAAGGTGACATTGAACATAAAATATGGTCACTCTAACATGTACGTGTATGAATCATTGAATGAAACTATTTTCATGGGTTTTATTTTATTTTTTTAATACCCATCGATTCGTGCACTTTAGTGTCACGGAGCAACTGTGAGTTAACTTACCAGTGAATTTTAATTCTTCTATTCATGCAAATTTCTTACATTAAAACCATGCGATTTCATTTCAATAATAATAACAATTTTCGTAGTCATAATTCAATAGTGCCTAATGGCTTAGGGTACAGTCTGCAAGTCGTAAAACGTAAATTCGATTTCTCACCACGCGACTATTGACGTGAACCTAGCGAACATAACAAAACAATGTTAATAATATTTGTGGGGAAAAAAATATTGTCATCATGTAAAATTACGTATACGTACGTTACCGAGGGGGAAATTTTCAAGAAGATATATATGTAAGGTTTTTATTTACTAAAACCTGGGAGCAATGGCACGGTGAGGGGCTCCGGGATCACCAGTGGAACACACCGGAGCCCTTCTGTACTATGCTTGGCAGCACGTCCCAGGGAGGTTAACCCCTCCCCCAGCCGATGTCGGTTTCTTCCTGGTCCACTGGAGCGGACGACTAAGACCCCCACCATCATTGCCCCGTGCCCCTTTCTACGACAGGCAGGGTATACTGTTATCTTATTCTATTAGCCAAGGACTACAGGGCTGGTACGTACATACTACTAAACTTAAGGCTTCCTGGCCTGGACACTGAGCTACACACTACACTTTTCTCTATGCCTACACATCTCCCTTAACACACATTTTATAAACATGAATTCATAACTAAAAATAACTAACGTTAACATCAACGTATTCAAATAAAACTGATAATAATTAATGGATTTTAAAGTGGTTTTCGTCATATCTCGATTATCTATTTGGAATTATTTTCTTATATTTGATAAGTAAATAAACATTATACTAGTAATTGAAGAGACGTTTTTACCTTTCACTGCAAAAAATACAGGACGCGTGAACATGATATTTATACCATTGCATGAAACGTGTTTCAAGGTGATATAACAACCGTAGATATAATATTTTTTTTAACAAAAATGATTTATTAAAAAATATTACTCATTAATATTTCGATTGACATGTATCCAAATTAGTGTCAATTTATATTATATGAATTAGTTATCATTATATTAATACGCGAAGAAGAAACTTTGTACCCCCTTACTAAAATAAGTTAATAAGTGTGGGAAATTTCATACTTCCGTCAGAGCATCGGAAGTATGAAAATTCCCACACTTTATAGTTATATAGAAAAGCAGTGCAGAATGCACTACAAGTAAAAAATATTACACACACAACCATGCGTTTGGTACATATACATATAATCGTTATATGGTTGCTTGGTTTAAGTTAAAGAACTATGTTGAATAGATACTGACAGATAGTTGATTTCAATGCTCTCCCATGCAGGTTCAGCTTCTCTGACGAATCTGTGGAGGACCACAAAAAACTCACTTCTGAATTAAAATTGAATTATGATTATAGGGCGACCATTAGTACGGTAAAATAAGCCGAATTGAAACGTCGGATCTCTAGTATAAAATATATAACTCTCTCTAACAGACGGTACAGTAATGAAATACAAGTTATTAAAATAAAATTAAAAACGATTTACGCAGCGCCCGGATAGACGGGCGGACGAAATGCCACCGCGAGCCGGCACACACGCTTCTCAAGCCTTTCTAAATCTCGACACACTATAAAGGGCATTAAATCCATTGGTAAACAAGACCATATTTAATTTTGTAAACTTAACACCAACTGACATCAACGTATGCTCGGAATTACTCAGTGCCACAATTACTTTGACAAGTAGTCGTCATTTAGTCGAAATTCGGCTTTAATCTTAAAGTTTAGACGTGTAAGGGTAATGAGGAAATACGAATAAAAATCATGAAGCCAGAATGCGAAGATGTGAAGAATGGAAATCCGTAGTCTTTAAGGTCTACTAAATTAAGATGACTTGGCAAATACCTCAATGTCTGAATACGAAAGTCTTCAACCAGTTCGTACTCCCAGCTATGACGGAGAAAGTACTTGGATTCTGACCGTTGGGCTGGGCCCGCAACAAGCAATGGAAAAGCTATGCTCAACATTTCTGTAAGAAATAGAATCTGCAACAAAAAAAATTGACGAAAAACAAAGGTAGCGGACATTGCTCTTAAAGTTAATAAGTTTAAGCAGTGGAGTGGTCACATTGTTGAGTCAGTTACGGCAGATGGGTGAAGAAAGACTTGGAACGGAGGCCGCGTGCCTCCAGATGGACCGTCTTGCAAGGATAGCCGGAAGTGGCTGGAGACGGAGGACCCGGAAAGCGGAGGATCGTATATGGTGGAAGGCATTGGAGAAGGACTATTTCCAGCCGTGGATAGACACAGGCTGATATTGATGACCCTAAGAACAGGACTAAGGTAAACTTGAGAGGTTCACGAGGTCTAAGCTGCCTGTAAGTTCTTAAGAGACGGTCTCAAAAGAAGGTTGAATTACGACTCCATCAGATGCTTCACTCTGATTACAGCAGATAACTCTATTGATAACTCTAAATAGAGTTTGATAAAATTATCAAGTTGGATGTAAAGACTAATGAACTTTTTGTATAATAAAAATTCGCCCTATAAGCGAAATTCGACGTTAATCCAGACGTCGACGGACATTCAAAAAAAATATTATTTATATATTGGCATGGTAATGTACGTAATGTTTTGTTTTTTTATTTAATGCATTTTGGGCATAATTTTATAAAAATATATAAAATTGTGGGAAATTTCGTACTCCTCCGTCCGCCCATTTTTCGTAACAATCGAAGGATCAAAGTTTTTTTTTATTTTATTTTAATTATCTCCGTGAAGTGGTTTACGCAGATATATTAATAACCTCATTACAATGTGGTATGCCATATTAATGTTTAGATTGAGATATGGCAAGGATCGGTGTTTTTTTGTACATTCTGTTCCAAAATAAGTGGAGGCTGATGAAGCATTTTTCGTATTCGAAGTTGGCGCGCCTTAAGAGCTCTCGCCGAGTCAAGCGATGTCCCAATATTGATAAATGACTTGCCAAAACACACCGTTCAATCATTAAGATTGATAATTCTTTATGTACCAAAATAAATATACAGTACGATCATTTATATATGGTAGTGTATTTCTGAACTGGGAACAGATAGAAATATAAAAGATTTTTTTTTCTATCAAGTTCTGTAATTAAATTTTTATTCGCATCGATACGCAATCGTAAACCATAGGTATGAACTAAACTAGTTCATACCCATAAAAAAAATACTGGTACTAATTCTACAAATTCAAAATAGGATATTGTCCACCAATATGATGCCAATTAACGTTCATTTAGTTCACAGTTGATTCAGCAGACTCGATGACGAGTTGATGAAATACAAATTCTTAAATTGCAGAGCCGTACAGCTGTAATTCTTTTAATTTTCTCGTTAAAAATATATCAATTTATTTAGAAGCTCTGCATTTGCAATTCTGCTACGTTGCGCATTTGTCCGGTGTAGCAATTCCCGCGTTGTGTTCGGTCAGTTCGACCAGCTCCACTATTGTCGGGCCTGATTAAAACCCCGAGCGGACGGGGACCCCGGCCCGGCTTTGTCCGGGGCCAATCGAGCGCCCTATTGTCGTTTTGCTGCGTGGCAAGTCTAAGAGAATCATTGTCAGCACATCCTCCTCTGCCTTATTGGGGAATGCGCAAGTGCTTTGTTTTAAATTTGTAAACTTCATCAGTGCGGAAGTACTATAATACACATTTTTTTGGCTTGAATATGCATTTATAAAACCAATAATATATCTTCTATATAGACATAGACATATTCTTTATTGGCGCAAAATATGAAACACATCAAAAAGACAGAAAAAAATACAGTTAAAGAAAAAACGGGCATAAGATATGATGCCAATATTGGACACCGTCTCAGCATATGCTGTCGATAGCGCTGATTTTCAGCGGTTCCCAGGTCTACCCAAACTCGTACCTATCTACTTATCTCATGAAATTCTAAGGTTATATATGAATAGGTGTTCATTGATCTTACAGCAGCAAAATGTAAACGTCCCACTGTCCGGCACAGGCTTCTCCAAAGAGCGCATATAGACATATCATATCACATTAACACAAACTAAAGACGAGATTCCGACAATTATTGTGATATCAATAATCAAGGACTGTGGAATTCCAGCGGGGCTGTAGCAATGAGTTTACTTTTTTACGAGACTTCAAATAAGGAGGTTCTCAAGTCGACAGTATTTTTATGTTTGTTATTTCAGTACTTTTGACTTGGTGAACCGATTTTGATGATTTTTTTTATTTTAAAGCCGGTATTTCCCTTGTGGTCCCACTTTATATTCGATTTGATTCGAGTTTAGGTTTGTTATGTATTTAAAAATTATTGACTAAAATTTTGTACTCTCCGTGTGTCCGTCAATTACTACAAATTGAGAATGTCCTCTTTATTTGATGTCGGTTGAAAAGATAAATAGTAACTGGTGTAGCTTTTCTCATGTAAAATTTTATTAATTTAATGGCCTTGTCGATATAATATTCTCAACTATTGCCTGCTACCTAATAGTGTCTCAATTTTGAATAAAAGAAACTTTATAATCGTCATTTCGTTCTGTAAATACATAGCCATGTGTTCACGAAGAATGCACCACTATCGGCGGCAATTTTTACATAATAATCGAGCTACGTCGGACGCCGGAGTGGGCGGAGATAAATTCATTCTGCATAAGTGATACAATTCGACACGTCAACGGAGCACGTGCTCCCGTCTATACGTGTATAGCTGTGTCGGAGTTGTAATCGGAAGGGTCAAACTCCCCGTCCCCGCCGCCCGCCCGCCCCCTGCGGCCCCGCGTCGCCCGGGGTTGCATCGATCGGGGCCGCGTTGCCAGCTCGCTACTTTCCCCGCGACGTTGCCGTCCCGCTATTTAGACGGGCCATTGTGAGAGTGAGCGCAGAAGTACATTTTATTGTTATTATGACTTGTTGCTGGGTCTCCGTTGACGGTGCTGCGATGTCGCCGGATGTGGCGTTACGTAAACAGATAGGTTGCGAACTATTTTTGTGTTATATCACTGCAGTATTCCGTATTCCTTAATGTGAACTAGTCACGTTCCTCCTAGTAACTGAATGATTCATTTATAATGGGAATTTAATTGGAGTATGATTTTATGAGTTACTGGCTGAAATTTAACAAAAAAGTCATTTAGTTTTTTTTCCCGAAACCGAGCGCGGGATTGCCATTTGTCCTAAATTTTAGGGCGATGTTACCATTGGTTATCTGCTCGCACTCTGGTCTGATTAAGTATATGTATCTCGAGCGCTCACATTTAATTTTATTTAGAGTTATTAAGTACCAACTTAAAAAAAATACTAAACAACAAATGATCGATATTTGATATTTGTGACATTACAGACTAACTAATCTAACTCTGCGCCAAAATTCATTCAGATTTCTTCAGCCATTCTGACGTGACTAAGTAATAATCACCCATCACTCCTAACTTTCACATTTATAATTTTAGAAGAATTGGTGGGACTAACACAACACACAACTAAACTATGCAACTAATTAATAATTTACAGTATTGTACCTGATCAATAACCTACTTTTTTGAAGTCGGTTAATTAAAAAGCTTTAGTTACTCCTTTTTACATCAGCTATCTGCCCATGAAAGTACCATATAAATCGGTAATGCTGTTCCAGAGATTAGTAAAATAAACATATTTTGGTTTATGTACCGTATATATATGTAAAGAAAATATATTTATTAATGTATTATACCTTTTACTCTACAAGCCAACACATTGAGTTTAATTTTTAAATAATAAAAACAGGTGCGTATCGTAAAGTCAAGAATAGTTTTAAAAAAAGATACATTTTTAGACCCAATAAAATAACCTTATAATACATTGATATGCATTTAGTAAAAAAATGGTTATTTTATTATTACAAACGCACACTAATTCTATTGATGTGACCACAATAGTCAATTATATAAATAACTATACACAAGAGAATGCTTGATAAGATTCCCACCTTTTCTTATAATGTATTACTTCCTTGTCAGATCGTAAAGGCTTAACGTATAAGGATGGGGCACAGTCTTGGTATTTGTACATAAGTTGTTTATTTATCATGGCGCTTTATTTTGTGCCTGGTGATGTGTTCCATCGTAGGATAGGTGACAGAGCTATTCGGCCTCTATAACGAGGTATATCTAACCCAGCTGGTTTCAATATAGCCACAACTTTAAGTAAGTTAAATAATGCTATGTTTGAGAAACATTTGGCAGACTTGTGACGTCTGCTAAATCGCACTTCGAGCTTACAGCAACATAGATTTCAAAGAGTATGTCCGCGAGCCGTGGTACCTCAGTGTCGGGGTGTCGCCTCAAGTTGCACAGTACGCTAGCAACCGGAGTTCGATCCCCGGTGCCGGCGCCAATTATTTTGTTGTTGCAATTTTATGTGCTAACGAAGGAAAACTTCGTGAGCCTCATGTGAAGTCTGCCAACCCGCACTAGGGCCACGTGGCGGACTATGTCCTTATACTCTCTTTACAGAGAAGATCTGTGCCCAGCAATGGGACATACATAAAGGCTGTAACTTTAAATACGAATGTGAACAGAATCGTGTCTCTTGAACATCACGAATCTACTCAGTTGAGATACCTAGCTTCTAGCTAGACTTACAGGCCTTCGACGAAAGCATTCGGTGTATATTTATATAAATAAATAATTACACTAAAATATATCTTTAAAATTTAATATGTTGACAAGAGTCACAGTTAATAAAATAGCATTATGATAATTTATCATCGTTTTAGGAGGCAAGATCTCGACCCACCCAATCTATTAGAAGGGGTTGTTCAACCCTAGGGGTTGAACAATCCTTATATACTTTACTTCCCTTCTCGGCTCTAAAAGCTATTTCTGTGAATAATTCGCCTGCATCAGTCTCTGCCTCTGAATAAATAGAACGTGTACTTAATAGAAAAGTGGATAGGCATTTATGATGGCAATGCACTTTCAGATATATTTTTTCACTGACTTAACATAGTTAGGCCAAATAAAACTATTTTTTAATTTTATGCCGGTTTAATCTCATTTTGAATTCCCGACGATTAGAACAGCCCTCCATCCCACTGTCATATATATGGTAGTCCTGGGAACATAGAATAAGGCTAAGGTAGGTTCCTTAGCCTTATGCCCCTCGTGTTCACGGGTGACAAGGGTCGGCCATTGTCGTCCGCTACAGTGAACCCAGGAAGAAGGCGACACCGGTGACTAACCGGTGTCGCATTAGCACAGCGAGGGTGCTGGAGGAGAGATTAACCTCCTCGGGAGGTGCTTCAGAACGCAGTGCAGAGGGGCCCCAGTGCGTTCCATTGGAGATTCCGGAGCCCCTCGCCATGCACCGAAGAGTGCCACCGAGGGGGTTTTAGTGAGTAAGACTTTCATTTAACCCCCGTCTTTCTCTAGAAAGTGGATTATGTTTTTGAAGTTTCCCTCCCCCTCGCCCTACTGGGTCAACAAAAAAAAGTTACCGTCTGATCTTTTACTTCCTTAATTTTTCTGTGATCTATGAATAATGAGTTCACAGTATCTAGAAGTCTTATAGGGAGTGTGGTGGGTCGACCCAAAATAAGATGAAGCCGCGATACAATTCGTTAATATAGTTTTATGTAATGTTTTTTGTATTTCTGTCATTGTATTGTTGGTTAGAATTGTTAAATAAGTTAAAGATAAAGAAGTTAGAGTGATTGATAAGCTCGTAGAATGAACTGTTGGGAAATCATAATTAGCTAAGACAAATTTCATGTTGCTAGAAAGTTAATGTTAATTACATTGTACATTCAAACGCCGCCATAAATAACCTACAAATCAGGTTATATTAGTCAAATACATAAAATTAAAATTTTCCTTTGTTACTTTAGCGTGGGCAAATGACCTCATGCTTATGAATATTAATTATTTATTATAATTACAGCACTTTTTAAATGAACGATCCGACGCACTTTACGAGTTCTTTATGTTAATTACGTGCGTCTGTTCGGATCGGATATCAGCCGGTGTAATTTATTTAGCTCGGCCGCGCCACACACGAGATTATGTCCATTTAATGATACTCATGTCAAGAAAATTTCATCATTGTTCAAACTATTTACTGACTGGAATGACCTTTTCATTACAAAACTATCTAAGTGTTGCTACGTGGGATCCAGTTTAAATTTTCTATCGTTACTTCTAAGTTCTTTGACGAGACGTATTACTTCGCTACGGAATTCTAATTTTTGGTCCACATTGAATTCTCTGACCGCTGGTAGGAGGGATTCGAAGAACGATCTATCTTCGTCTTCTACGGTATAGCTGCAGCTAGGATCTGGGTAAGGAGCATCGACAAATTCTATTTTTTCCGCTTTACTGTCCTTCATGCGCCTTCTTTTGAGATTGTCTATGGTTGAAGGTAATTCTTCACAATCACTGTGCCAGTTTGACTCGCTAAGAACTTCGAATCGCCTCCTATTGCCAGTCAGCCTCTTGAGTTTGGGAGTATCGTCGTCATTCCAGTCACGGGAGTCGTCCTCGCTCCCGGATTGTCCGTTCTTGTACAAGTTGTCTAGGAACGCCAAGTGTTTCGCATACATGTAGCCCTTTTTGCCGTCTTTTCTCTTAAGGTCACGGACGTAAGAGTCCCGAATGTTGCGCCATTTACTGTGCAGCTTTCTGTCTGTAAAAAGAGCGAAATTGTAGTACATTCTGCATTTTAAAAACACGCAAAGCCGCGCAACTGTCTTATGTTTCGTACATTTTTTAATACTTTCGGAGCAAGTACTTCATCACGATCCCACCTGATGTAAATAGAAATGCAGTCCTGCATAGTAAGGTGGTGCACCAGCTCAGTAAATGTTTATTCGCTCTACTTTTGAAAACACGCCAGTGTAACCGGAGGGAAAGACAGACAGAGACGTGTTTCAAAAGTATTAAATTCAGCAGGAATTACGAGATAAGCATTCAATGAGATATATTTATCGTCTAGATTATCTGCGACATACTGAGAAAGGTGCAGTATAAGTTAGTATTCGTTACCGACGACTGTGTATGCCTAATCGTTGAAAAATCCAAAACTCTGTCTACCCGGCTCAGAAATGAGCATGAGTGTTACAAAATTGTTTATAAAAATATTATGGTAAAAATTCGGTACATACTTCTAATCTTTGGTTGCGTAACTTATATTTAGAATCTCATTTGATAACGAATTTTCCACCTACATTCAATACTATAATATAATATTCTTTAGTAATAATAATAATAATATGTTTGCTAGATATATCATAGCCGCATAAATATCAGATTCAAACTAGTCTATTAGTATTCATGAAGTTCTGCATTGTGTGTATGTCCGCTCTATTAACTTAACTTTTGCTTTCCGTTTATTATCAAGTCGTGACCATATTTTATTAGACCAAAAAAATTATACTTTTTGCCAATCAACAAAAAGATTGGCATACCGGTCAACGATCTTGTGATTAAATTTTGTGAAAATTCTCTTCTCAGACTGCTGTATCTTTTGTTTCTATTCGAAAAGAATGAGTTGAAGTTGGAGCCTTCGTATGTGTCCCACTTCTGGGCACAGGCTTTTCTGTGAAGATAGAATGAGGGCACAGTCCGCCACACAGCACAAATGCGGATTGGAAAACTTCACATGTCTCACAGTGAAAACTTTCTATCACATGCATGTTTGCTCACCATGTTTTCCTTCACCGCCGAGCGAGTGGTAAATTAGCACATAAAATTGCAACAAATAAATTGGTGCCGACAACAACCAGGACACTAAGCTTCCAATAAAAGGACCGAAGAGAACGATAAATTTAGTTAACCATGCCCAAGGCAATCGCCTCAGCCACACCTCGAAGTGTTCCGGCCTATTATGCTATTTCCAGCCTACTTTACGTAACGTTTTGTCGACATGCAGCTCGGTGCTCGACGGAGCTGCCTAAAGCCATACATTTTACGCAGTCGTGCTGCGTCGATTACTTGCAGGTCGCAGCCCGGCCCTCTTGGCCCGTATTACTTGCTTAATGCCACCGTATATGCTTTACGTAACTACTTTCATATCGCGTTGGTATGTTGTTGAAGTAAAACATCTTTAGGCACGCTTGGCTTGGGGAGTAAGCTGGTGAACGCTTTACGAAAAGTGTTCGGGCGAAACGAAAGGAAGTCGAGAGGGATAAGTTAGTGAAGATAGAAAGAGTTACGTTTCGTATATTAATTAAGAGAGAGGCTCGAGTATACATTTTCATTCGCGTGCACATTATCTGTCTCTCTTATAAAATCGTGTATATATTATATTGTGTGTATGTATGTGCTAAAGAAGTTTTACCACAGTCGTGTGGTCTAAGCACACTCGTTTTAATTTTTTTGATATATTGTATTTGTAGCGGCAAATGAGCTTACAGTTCCTGTTATGATAAGTGGTCATGAAATCCAACACCAGAGGCTCTGCACCCGCGTTGCCTGTCTTTCAGAAAGGTCTTGACTCGGAAACAACTCTGGTATCTGGTTGTAATATAATCGACATGATATCATCGTACGCTGTGATAAACCGTCTCCTTGTCTTTATTGAAGGCATTAAGCAGGCAGAGATATGTGCCATCAACATATATACAACTTTGTATAAAGTGATTTTTGTAAGTAAGAAACCAAAGAAAACCGGAAACGCATTGGTGCATGAATCAAGCCTCGAAGTGTCATCTTATCCTTAGCTACTTTAAACATTTACTTCTTGAATCTTATGTACGCCAGAGATCGATAATTGCAATTTTAAGGGCTGATGTGGCTGTCGACGCGACGATCAAACATCGAATCTGCAAGTCTCTCGAAGATATGAGAAGACTAGCATTCGGTGCTCTAATACTATTTTCATCAGTACACGATCTCTCACTGTTTTTTATTAATAATTGAAAAAAAGTCCTAATTACATTTTTTTTATATACACGATAGATTTCAAGGTTGACTCGTCTCAGCAGCAAATACAAATCATCTTTTACCACGTTATCCGGGTGCCTTAAGTCATTGTCTTATCATCACAGCCGGCCCGACACACTTCTCGCCACATACAATTTTCTTTCGACCCTCTTATGATTGACTATATTTTAAACGCTATATTTACAGTCATTGAAATTCATTTTAATTAAAAAAAACGACCTGCAGTCTAATCTTCAAGTTCAAAAAAAAGACCTCCAAAACTCGGTCAAAATAAGAACCTTCTTTGATGAAGGAAATTTTGTCTTTATGTACGAGCATACGATGAAATTGTTTTAAATCTACCACTTGCATATTTAATGAAAAGTACCTGTGACCGAGCTTTGTTTTACTCACAAAAGAAATTGAAAAAACTAATCGTAGGTTATCGTTGCTTGCAAAACACGGATAAAACAACATTTTCGAATGACTCTTAGCTAGATCGATTTATCGCCCCCGATTTCCCTAGCATTCTAAATTTCATGAAAATTGTTGAAACTGTTTAAGATTTCGTTCGAGATTAAGAAGAATTGCTCTTTTTAAGGTTATAGATAATTAATCTTTATTTGTATAAACATTTGCAGTAAACTTTCAATGCAGCATCCTACACTTCACGAATGCAAGGATACTCACAGACGTCTAACCTCTCGTTTTCCTTCATCTCGTCAAAATCCGCGATAAACAACTGCGCGATCTGTGCCCAAGCGCGCTGCTTCTTATTTTTGTACCTGTTGTCCTCGCTATTCAGGTCCCATATCTCCGGGTACTTTTCCACTTCACTTATGAACATTTCAACGTCCAGACAGTACGTCATTTCTTGTTAGCCAGCACAGAGTTATAGCATCACTACGACGAACGATTCATGTTACGTGAGACGTAGCGTTTCCGCTGCGGTTCGGCGCGCGTCTGTCCCGCGAGCAGTCCGGGCGGGAGTGGCCGCAGCGTTGCCGGCGCGGCGCCGCAGCGGCTCGCCGCGCCTCTGTTGCGTGCCGAGGTTTGGCAACGTCGCACGCCACCGTCTCGCTGCCTGTTGTCTTGCGGTGTACTTTGTGTCGACGACTTTGGCCCCTAACTTCGAAATATTCCGGACATGCATTTACAGTAAGAGTTGGTTGTTTCTGCCAGGAATTTTGACAAGAGGTACTGCGAGTTCATTTCTTGAAGCGTCTGTAGCCTAATGTTTTAGGGTGTGTGAATCGTAAGGTCGTAGGTTCGAATCCACCATTCGACTATCGAATGGACTATCCTATATATATCTTGTATCCTATGATCGTGAACTGAACCAACTACTAACACAAGTCTAAGCTTATTAGAAATGGTTAACAAGAACGATAGTAATAGTTGTTCAGAAAATATAAAAACAAAAATATTTAAACTTTGAAAGTTATTATTTAGGCTTAAAAATTATTAAAAACAGTGAGGAGAAGAAATTATCAGGCAAAAGTAAGGGACGTCCTAGAAAGAGAAATATGACTTACCACTGTACACTGAGCTATAGCTATGCTATCTCCACGGACAACCTTTCTATAGAGACGTAATAGGACAAAATAGGACGGTGACATACAGATACAAATATTATAACTATACATATACTGGACATGAAAAATACTTTTAACTGGAAATATACTAATGAACAAGTGGCAGGCTCTTGCATAGGTCATTCAGGATTTTTATATAACCTGACCCTAACCTAGAACCTTGAGCTGTACCGCTTTGTTATATGTGCTTACGTATGCAGTACTAAAACTAGTGGCTCTGCTGTTCTATAGCTTTTAAATAGACATCGTGAATCGTTGTGCAGTTTATATAAACAGCGGGCGGGTGCAAGTGCGCTAAAACAAAGTGTCTTTCAAACGAACTCCAATCGTCCCGACGGCGTCTCGCTCGCATTGATCATTTAAAAAAAACAATAAAGTGTGACGGGTGCCTCAAAGTCAATGTTATTTATGATAAGGACGTGCCCAAGGCCGACGGAAACTAACACAAGTTCACACAATAAGTACGAACGACTCTGACTAGTGAATAATTCACGTAATCATTTTATTTACGTATGTAAAAGCGGGTGAATCGTTCGCATAAACAATCACTTCGCGAACGCATTACCGTTATGAGGTCACCGAGACGAGGGTCATGTCATCTTGTTATCAGATTTTATCAGTATAAGTAGTGATCAATGATGATTTCACAACATAGAAAAAGGACGCTACTACATATGGTCCGGTATTTTCGTTTTTATAGGAAAGGTAACAAACGAGCTAACGGCTCACCTGGTATTAGGTGATCACCTCGCCCATGAACATCTAAAACACTGAAGGACCTGCAGGTCTTTGATAAAGGTCTCTCTCTAGTAGTCGTTTCTTGAAGGTTGAGAAACGCCGCTGGCAACAGTTGATTCCGCAAGCTGACAGTACTTGGAATAAAGTTACGCGGGAAACGCACAGTCTTGGAACTATGTCCTGTAAATGGCATTTGGAGGTCTGCCGTGATGTGCGGTAGCTGGGATCATTCCGAACAATTCCTCAGACCACTCCCTCCCATGTCTTCAGGATAAAAAGTGCAACACACCCTGACTGTCGGCAGCTAACTTCGCAAGAAGCGTTAGTCGACGATGTTAAGAATGCGCGATTGGTAGATGAATCGAAGGGCTGACTGAACAACGATTGATCGCGTCTCTCGAGACGCGTCCAAGCTTCCAAGTATTCATTCGCGATTAGTTGTGTATTTGTACATACGCGAACTTACTCCTTAGTCGTTTTTTGTTCAAGAAGTTTGCCGGGCCCAATACCATGTGGTTTATATTATAGCCTATTTCCACTTTACATAAAGTCGTTTACTCAGGAGATTCGCATCCTCGTTAACGGGCCACGTTGAAAACGTAATGAAATACAAGTTATTCTAATACGTAGATGTACACGACTACTACGCAAAGCGCTTTCGTGTATTATTGCCACGTCCACATCAAAAGACTTCTTGAAATGTCGCTGATGTTGTTTATATCTGTAGGGAGCTGGGAGCCAATCACTCTCATTCGTGTGAAAACACGCGCTGGTATACACAATACATGTTTTGTTATAATCGAGTAACGATCCCATTGTTTGTTGCAGGTACCTAAACATATCGAGGTGAGCAGTAAATCAAATATTCCATATCATAACTAACAGTTTATTAACTTAACCGCCTCCGCTATATCCAACGTCAGTTCACAATGTATATAAATACTTACAAATAGATATAGTTTTAACAATACACATTTTAATCTAGTGAGGTCGTTGGAAAACATCGCTGGCTTAGGCCAGTGGTCGGCAACATTTTGATCTAAAAGAACCAACTATAGAGACTTTAAATAATTGAAATTTATTCAAAGATCCATTTTTTTAACTAAAGCTTTACTCTAATACGATAGTATATTACTATCACAGGCTAGACTGCAACAAACAAACACAGCGTACAGTTTTATATTTTCATTTTATTCGGTCACTTCTTCTACCACCGCCAACACTTCCCGAATTGGCACTTGAAGTTATTTTAGCTTTTAATGTGGAAACCTTACGAGCGCCATCAGATCGGAATGCTCACACGTATCATAGTACCCGTCCAAACCGAGGTCACCGCTCACCGGGGGACCCTTGTGTCGAGTTACTATAACAAAGATCTAAGCGATCTAAGAGCTATGCCACCTCTCAATCCGGTGAGAGCTAGCCTGCTTTTCTGACTATTTTGTATAGGTTCGTCAAAAAAAAATTACTATTAAAAGTATACTCTCCAACTTGCCTTTATCAAATTAGTCATAGTTTAAATAACAATAAGTAAAACTATTACTCTTCTCTTTCAAGGCTTCTTAGGTAATATTCCGTGGCTAAACTATTAGCGAAAGAGTACTACTCGCGAGGTTGGCGACCACTGGCTTACAATAACGTAAACGTAAGGTATCGTCAACGTCGTAACAACCACTTAATTCGTTGTAAGTAACCTCAGGCCTCAGGACGGAACAGGCACAACCTCAGTCTGAACTATGCAGGTTCTTGATTTCGTTCAGGCTCACGCTCTTTTCCGAGCTGGTGCATCCCGGCTGAATGTTGTTGAAGTGAAAGGTAACCGCCTCCTGCATTATATTGGCGATCTGAGCTCGCGTCCACATCTTAATATTGACCGGCAGCTGTCTCATTTCTGGCAGGAAAGAGAGAAGGAACAGCTTGTCTGTATCCTCCATGTCGCTGGGAACTTCCACGTTGTTGAACATTGGCATCTCCATCTCGTCTGGCGGTGGGCTGCTGTCAGACAAGGATTTCTTGATGCGTTTCCTCTTCTTCTTCCTCGTCTTGGTGCTCGGAGCCGAGGGACTTGAGTGCCCGTTGATGAACGGATCGTATTCTATCGAGTTGTCATTGCCTGCATCGTCCCTGCAACCAAATATATATTTAGAGAATAAGCAGATACCTCGTAAGAAATTATCACTTAACAATTTTTGCAAGTGGGACTTTTGCGAATAAATAACAAATTAAAAGGTTGCCAAAGATGGCGGCAGTAAGAACTCGCGAATGTTTCAGAATTTTAAAACCATTATTACAGATATTCACTATCTGATGGCGGAGGTTTCAAATTGTAACATTTTTCGGATTCTTACGAACAAAACAATTTTTTCGCGACTGAAACTTATATATTTTAGAATCGGATCAGATTTAAAACTTGTGGGTATTCCTAGTTTAGTTAGCACTCAATTGTCAATAATGGTACCTTATTTTGTTTCGTATTTGTCTGTTCAAATCGTTGTCAACAAAGCACTTTATTAAATGACTCACTCTTCACTCAGGGTTCCCTCGTAGCCTCCCAAGAAGCTCATCTTCTTGAAGTATATGTAGACGCGACGATGGACCCTGACGCCGGACCGCCTCGCTCGCAGCTCCCGGTTGTACGCATCTCTTAACGACCGCCATTTTCTTTGTATCTGCAGAACTAGCCGCGTTTAGCTGAACTATTTGTCCTTGCGGTAACTAAATTACTGAAGGATTGGAATTGTGCTAATTCTGCGCGTATCCTTTATTTTAGGCATATAAACATAAAATTAATTCTTATAACCGACTTCAAAAAAGAGTATAAGATTCTCGTCTGTAATTTTTTTAATGTTTGCGTGCTTGTAGCGCGCGACATCATTTATAAACCAAATTCGAGATTTGTTATTAATTAGGTCCCATATGAGACTTCAATTAAATTCGATTGTCATATTAGTTAAAGTTCATGTAACAGCCTTTATATATATAATATATATGTCCCACTGCTGGACACAGGCCTTCTCTGTAAGTAGAGTATAAGGGCATAGTGACCCACACCTATTGCAGATTGGCAGACGTCACATGCCTTAGAATTTTTTCTAAGATATGAAAGTTTCTTCACGATGTTTTCCCTCACCGATGAGCGCGTGGTAGCACATAAAATTGCAACAATTTATTGGTGCAGGCACCGGATATAGAACTCGGGTTGTTAGCTTACTATGCAACTCGAGCCAGCCGCCCGGACACTGAACTACCACGGCTCTCAATGTGATATTAGTACGTTTATGATACTCCAAAAAGGTGTAGACGACGACAACGAGCACGAATGCGTAAGAAGCAAGAGAATATAGGTTAAATATACTTGGTGTATACCATTTTTTTTCAACAATGCGCAACCACAGACTTGTGTCCGTGCTCTTTTCTAATCTAAACTGGATTAGAATTGGTTACTTTGGTTTTATTTATAAGGTGCTACCTCTACAGTTACTACATTTTTTTTTGTTTCGTGTATACCATTATAACCTTTGGGTGTCATACGACTTTAATATAGACACCCTGGAACAGTACAAAAAAAGCATATATACAAGAATTGCTCGTCTAAAAGTCGTGTCTGTGATAATGTTACCAAAGTTATTATACCCAGCAAGGTATGTTTGTTATTTATCGTCTATTTATAAACCTCGACGAAGTGTATTGTGTTCGTTAATTAGTGGTATTGTATGAGAGAAGACTGGCAACTCGGCTCTATTGTACAGGCGTGACTCAGAAGGTCACCATTGGATCACCGAAGTCACAATTAGTTGCCCCCAGGCGTAATTAAGTGCACGTTACATGTGTACGATAACTGGAAATGTTTGATCATTCTGAACTTACATAAACAAATAACATTTTATTAATTAATCAAAACGATGAAAATGGTACACAACTAGTATATTTATAAGCAAAAATAAAAACCGACATCAAATAGAATCATTTTTATACATATATATGGGTTTGACCACGATCCCACCTGATGTTAAGTGGTGATATAGTCGAAACATGGTACGCGCTAGTTTAGTAAGTTTAGGGAATCAAACGTTAAACGCTATTACGCGCGGACGTCCTCTTTGTATTTCCGAATTATCGTTGGAATATTACGAAATAATCACAATCTAACCAAACCTTCATCAAACTAATCTTCAAGTACATCCTATACATTAAAAATGACTCATCGAAATCGGTTGGCGTGATATTGAGTTATTCGTCTTGTCGCACAAATACTTAAATCAATTTTTAAGACTTACATAGTTTTCTCGTGGTCACCATTGTCAAATTTACACTAAATTGAAACGGGACCACGCGGGAGCATCAGCTTTCAACTATAAACAAGAATCATCAAAATCGGTTCACCCAATCCAAAGTTGAAAAATATTTCTGATGAGTGCCTCACACTCACATCGGTTGTCAAAGATTAAGCTAAAAATATCATTTGCTGTAACATGTAATCATTTATATGTAAATATGTATCGGAGTGAATAGATAGAGAACGAAAACAATTCGAACGCGCAATCGTCAAAATATGCTTTTGTAAAAGAATTGAAATGTCATGAGCCCTAAAAATTTGTTATTTGTATCTAAATATGGACTAGAAAAGAACTCAATCTGAATTCGAACCCTCGAAAGTAGTAGGCCTTTGAAGAACTATCACAACTCAACCGAGTCGAAGTTCATTTGATCTTCAAAAATATAGTTGATTATATTTTTTAGTACATTACTGTGTACCGACTGCAATAACAAGAATTAATGATTGTGCGACGTAAGCCGATTTGATTTATAGCTGGCCTCGTGACTGGACCGGTCCGGTTGGAAAATACTGTTCGCAGTTGCTATGACTTGATCTTTTTTTAATTTGTATCTAGCTTTTTTTTTAATCAATCATTACAATTGTATACTAATTATTTAACATTATTTCAAATCATTTAATCTTCCAAGAATTTTATCTTCGTTTTGCAATTTTTAAAAATTGTAAAACTAAGCTAGATAATTCAAGTAAAACAGACCTTGAGTTTCTCAAACAGACCATATATTAAATCTTTGTCCTGTTTACTTATTTTACTTCTCCCGTCCAACAGGGTTGCCTGGAAGGTCTCTATCTCATAGCGATAAGGCCGCTTTTGCCCACATTGGCTTTAGTTCTTACTTAAATGTAATAAACTTATTTTATTGTGGGAAATGTGAGCAATAAACAATTTCTATCTAATAAAAAGGCGAAGTCGAACTTTTCGCAAACCGTAAATTATATTTGCGTGTGTATGTTGCTCAATTTGAAACACCTCGATATACGAGTTTATGTCGTTCCGTAACCTTGCTCGTATCGGAAAGCAATTTTCCCCATTCAAATTAAATAGATACGCCATGGCTACAATGTTATGTTTTGTAAATTTACAAAAACACAAACCCAGCTATCAAAAATATTTTTAAAGCGAGGGAAACAAGTACACAGACAGGTCTAGTCTGGTAGGAGAAACTGTTAGACTGTGTAGCGTGCGATTCCTCTTATCTGAAAACACTTGTATTTCGAAGTACCACTGTATCCACATTTAAATGCCGTATCAGGTGGTCGATTAACAGATTATACGCTACACAAATTTCGAAATACTGGCACAAATCGAGATTTATACCTGTATTATACATAGTGGCTTTGTTGAAGGTCTCCCAGTTGGGGAAGAGCGCCGCGCCTATCTCCTTCCACAGCTGTAACCTCTCCAGCCGATCGCGAGGGTGCCCCGAATCGTAGAGGCCCGGTCGCTTCTTCACCTCCTCGATCAGCTGGATCGGATTGAAGTTGGTCCCGGTCATCTCGGTGTCCGACATAGGCTTGCGACTGAAAAAACGCAACGACTGCTCGGCAGCGGCGGCGCGTCGCAACTGGCGCGCGGCGCCGCTCCGTGCGCACGTGGCCCGCCCGCCCCCTGCGACTGCAGTCGCGCGCCCGTGCCGCTGCGGCCGGGACGTGCGTCTTACTAGTCGAGTGCTATCGGAAACTTTCACGCCATCGTTTACGTAAATATCTTAAAGAAAGCATTAAGATACATTATATTTTACTCAGTTTGATATATTGACCCAGAGGGTACACGGAGTTTAGAGTTATGAGTTACATACGAATTGAAAACCTATTCCTTTTGATAAATCGGTCGAAATGCTGTTAGCGGCTGCTATGTTTAGACCTAGAAATCCTGTTTGAGTCAAAAGCTTATATAAATTCACGTTTGTTTACGGCTGGTATCTGTGATTACGCTAATTACCAAAGGATAAAAATATTAAGAACTTGTCGTACCGTTTATAAAGGCTTGATATCTGGCGGGCCGATGAACCTTGCGATAACGTCGCAAAATTTCCAAACCGGATCTTCGCTTATACTTTTTCAACCCAAAAATGTGTAAAGATTTTTTGAACCTTCGCTGCGATTGCGTCCAAGTACGAACGAAGTGCGATTATACATTTTCAAGCGTACAAATCAAACTAATTTAAAAAGATTATTTCTAAACATCACATTTTTAAACATGATGTTTAGAAATAATGATATATGTAAATTTATTTGGTGGCATTAACTCCGCAGGCACATAATCGTTCGCGCCTTCTAATAACCAATGTACAGTATTTACGTCTTTATGTACTGGCATTATATTGAATTCTTATCAACAAGCCACGTGGCCGATATTTTAAATCTCTGCGTCCGCCATTTTTTAGCATTTAGATCGTATATTTTTATTCATAAAGCATGCGACCGCGTCGTTGCCAGCTCGCATAAAGTGCGCGACGTTGCCGTTCCGCTTTTGTTTTTTTTCTTTACACACTACACAGTAACAGCACCTTTTTGTAGTTTGATGCACTTTTCGTGTCACGCCAAAATATTCCAACGAGGAGGTTCCCTTTTTTCGATCCAAGCAAATAAATTTTAATAAGTAAATAACATGTGGCCATTAAAAACGTGCTCGGTGGACACTTTATTCGCTTTCACAACTATACAAGGCTATAAACTTTATTCACGTTCCTTTTAAACATTTTTACATTTTAAGAACGTTAATAATATTATTTACGTATGACATACACCATTCGATATAAATTTGTGACTTGTTAACAATAAATTATTTTAGAATTGATTAAATCTTAAATAAATCAAGCTTATAAATGACCGTCAAAATATTTCATTTGATAGCTTAATGTATTTAAACGATAACGCTTTAACATAGATACAACAATAAATACTCCTACGCATTAACATTGAATAATGGACTAAGTAGGTGGCAATCTCATTAGCTTTAGGTGTTTGTTTACTGGTCACATTTGATTAACCTCCCCTGGGACGTGCTCTCCTGACTGCAGAAGGGCTCCGGTGAGTTCCACTGGAGATAAAAAGACTTACTTACCTCCATCGAGAGTGACTTGGTGCAAGAGGAGAGGTTATTTCGTCTGGGGTGGTTTCTCTGATACCGTTAGCATACGAGCTTGAGCGCTCGAGAGGGCTGAACACCAGTCGAAGCTTTATTAGAAAACTGGTGGTTCAATTCGTGGAAACGACACTCGTGGATATGTCCAAACGCAATCCGCAAAAAAAAATAGACTGAAAATAGCTAGTGGTGTGAATTTTTGTTTTTATTTTATTTATTAAACGATGGCAATAAATATATTAAAAAATTATTAACGATGTGTATTGTAACACGCGGCAAATTATCGGCCGTGTCTACTTGATTTATGTACTGACCAAAAATAATATTCACTTGTAACCGGAGCGCGGGGCCGGGCGCTCGTGTGACCTCGGTGCTTATAAATCAATTGGACGAAAAAATATTACGTACTAGTTGTTGCTGGCAACTTTGTGCGTAAAATTTTATAAATAAAATAATACATTTCTAAAATACCGCACAAAACATATAGCTAATCTTAATTATATTGGAGCACTTAAAAAAGTATATAATCACAATTTTAATATTTGTCTTTACTAAATAAACGTCGCCCTTTATGGATATTGACAACACATTCCAGGATAGGTGTAGTTATATTGCAGCCCTTCCTTCTTAGGAACCTTAGGAACAATCTTGTACAGCTCTTGTCGTTCATTACGCAATCCTAATCTTAAATAAACAAATCCTAATCTCCTAAAAAAATAAATAGAACCTTGGCCCTGAGAGACAGCCAAGACGCTTCTGAGGAGATGGCCCACCGTGATCTACCGGCACGGCTGTTATTGCGGTCTGATGATTTTGGAAAGTTATATAGTCAATTTGCTTAAATATGTATTTACCTGGTTTTAAATGCAGTTGTATTATTTATATTATTTTTTTATCTCCAGTCCTATATCACTTGAGTGAAGCACATGTAAGTAAACGCAAAGCCAGTCTATCTGTTTCTGTATACAGTACACATAGTCCTGCTTTGCGTTTAACAATCTGGCTGATTGTCGGCTTAGAGCGAGAACGTTAATATTTTTTTTATTTGACAGTGACCATTTCTAAATAAGTGTTGGTCTATTATTAAACCAGATTTTTTGTCTATTCCGTCCATTCTTAAGTATTTCCTTTAATTATAAATATTATGCGTATAATTTTTTTTAAATCCTGTGTATAAAATTTTTGTTTTGTTATCAGTGACGTAATTGCAATTAAAAAAGGAGTGTCGGTGTTTCTGTTGAAAGCGTAAGATAATATCTCAATAATGTACACATATCTCTCGTTATAATAATAAACCTATTGATTATGCTTCATGTCCACACGGCCGTTTGTAATCGCTTTTATTACGATCAAAACATCGAAAATTCCGAAAACATTCTCGTTTCTCGTGGGCGCGGGGTATTGATGTAGGTGCGTGGACGTGCGCGCGAGGTTGCCGCACCGCGCGGTACCGCTATGCGACGTTGCCGCCTCGACCCACTTCCAAGGCGACGGGCCGCGACGGGCCCGCGCGATCTTTTTTTTCCACGCCGCTAAATTCTCCCGCACTGTTTATAGCTTAATTGTGGACCACTTTAACATTCTTGAGGTCGTCCTTCCTGGTACGAAAACCTACGCGACATTCGGTATTCGTTTGGTTTCTTATTCGCTGTGTATTATGGAAATATTGGGAATTATTACAGTTGTGTTTATTACTCAGTGAATACAAAAAATTCACTGACAAACTTATAAAAATAATACCATAAGAAATATACGTTTTGTAGGTTTTCGGTGAATTATATCTAAAGAAGTACAATCTTTAATTTAATTTAGTAAATAAATGTGCTTCTTCGGACATTATTGTTATAACCAGATATAAAATTTATAAAAGTTTTATTTTTAATGTTATTATTTTTGTACTGCTGTGTGTAGAATTACGGTCATCGCTACAAAATACAGTCGCTGCTCTGAAATCGGTGTTCTCAAGTGTAACATTTAGTATTTAGTTGACATAATGGTTTTCGCTAAAAAAAAATGCAAAAATGATTATGTTGTAACGTATAATGTTATTGTGGGATCTCAGTGGTTAAAGTAACAGCCTTTATATATATTTGTCCCTCTGTTGGACACAGGCCTTCATTACAAAGAAAGTATAAGGGCATAGTCGGCCACGCGGCGCTAGTGCGAATTGGCAGACTTCACATGTCTGTAGAAAAAATTTCTAAGACATGTAGGTTTCAGAACGATGTTTTTCTTCACCGCCGACCGCGTGGTAATCATAAAAATTAATTATTTTAATGATCATCCAAGTGACAGACTTCGCCCCCACAGTCTGATAAATATAAAAATAGATGATAAATATAATGTCATATGAACTGGTTGTGTTGTCAAACGAAATGTTGATCATAGACAAGGAAACCGGTTTCAAGATCCGGTGAATACGATATTACAAGACGAAATTACATGTACAAAGTGGAGTTAAGATTACTGAAAAAAAACTTGTACGCGACGAGGTGCAGGTGCGACAGATAGACGTGGGCAGTTTGAATGTGATGTAATAATAATTATTCTCATCCTGGTATCGTTTAGGCGTCATTACGATTTTCATGGAGTGTATTAAGCCTTGAAGGCGGTGATCATAAACACTTTACCTATTATGAAAGTGGGTTTATTTTGTACGTAAAAATTAACATAACTGCAATCCGTTTTATTTACTTTTTTATGTTTGTAATCTCAAAAGTTTAGACTAGATAAACCAATTTTGATGATTCTTTTTTGTTTGAAAGCCGCTAGGTTACCTTGTGGTCCCATTTGTATTAAGTCCAGTTCTGAAAATGGCATCCATGAGAAAACCATATGTCTTCAATTTGCATTAAGTATATGTGCGACAAATGGACGAATATCACGCTAGCTGATTTCGATGATGATTTTTATTAGAAAGAATGTATTTTCAGGTTAGTTTGATGAGAGTTTCGTTACACTCTGATTAATTCGATTTCGTAATTTTACTACGATAATTTGGAAACACAAAGAAGGAGTCCGCGTGTAATAACGTTTGATTCGATTTGAAGTCGACTTTTGTCATAAATATACTCGTTATATTTTTGCCACAGATTGTATTCGGACCTCGGGGGTCGAATTGTTAGTCTGTCTGTTTTAGCCGCTATACATAAGGGCCATGCACTTTACATATAAATAAACGTAGTTAGCGTATTGCAATAGAAGCGGCGATGGGTACGAGCTGCAAGCTGTATAATTATTGTGATAGTTGCTTCACAGATATTTGCATATAATACCGCCTCTCTTGGAATGACCGGCGAGAGATGCGATGCGCTATCGATATAATATATCGACATATTAGTTATATAGGAATCTGAGTTTTTTTCAATGATGAACTACACAGATTGGTCGATTCGCCCAGTCGAAAGTTCTGAGGTAACAAACATAAAGTATATAATACAGTCGAATCAGGAACCTCCCCCTTCTTTGAAGTCGGTTTATATTAGCGATAGCTGCTGGATTTTATTATAGTAATTGGTTCATTAAAGGAACGAACATGTGATAGAACATATGAACACGTACTTTTACCAACGGGGTTGCAGGTAAAAGTACGTGCGTAAGGTACGCCCTTAGCTTAATAATTACTTAATAGATATGATGATTCGTTTCTTTAGACCTTTGTGTAGCGAGCCCATCAAATCGAAACCCATAAAGCTGTCGCAGCAACGGATGCTGATCAGCAAGCAAGTAGCTGGTATGTAATTTGATTTAAAATAACATCGATGTTCGACACAATATTTTCCCCGGCACGTCACCTCACTATTTGTGTACGTGGAGCGAACGTTTTTGCAACGTAGCTCGCACAATGCACATCCGGCGCATTGTCGGCTTCTCAGATCAGCATCTTCACGGTCCGTGCACCAGCGCGCATATGTAAGTGCTGGGATGTGTCACAACGCCCCGCCTAATGCTTATGTTATAACTTGTAATAACTGCCCGCCGCGCCTCTTCTGTTTTCATTGAATTTCTAATATTTTCACTAGAGCTCCTAAACCGCTGTTTTGTATGTGAGCATTAGGAAACTTTATTTTTTAGTCGTGTGCATCCAAACGAAATGGTTAAAGAGTAACCAAATTATGTTATTCGCACCGAACCACTCAAATAATTACATGACACGCATATCATTATGCATACAGGAATTTGCTTTGAAGCAGTAGATAGTCGTAAGATGAAGGACCGGCGTCTATCCCGCAGGACTTGATTCTAATACAAGTGACAGCTAAAAATAGTTACATTACTTTTATTCATACATGTATAGTTTAATCATTGCCTTAATTTCATTGTCTACCTGTACTATTAGACATTTTTACAATTATTTCGTTATTTTATCCTTATAGCAAACACGATTTGGAGTAAAACCTAAACAGTCGGTTTAACTATTTTGAGGCAAACCTCAAGCATGGCTTATTAAAATTATAGTGATACTGACTACCAATTTTTATTATGAGGTTTATGAACTTAATAATATAAACGTCGAGAGAGATTCTCTATGGTTGGACTCTGAAGTGAGAAAATGAAATCTTAGAACTTATACTCACGACTATAGTCTTTTAAACCTTATGTAAAAAAGTTAATTCGTAGTTATTTATTACGGTTACGGCATGGTTGCTTGTAGGGCTCGAATCTCGTAACCTAATTAAACTGAGCAGCCGAAGTTACAAGCCGAGGTTCCTTCTTCGGGACTCTTCCGCTGAGTGCTTCAAGGTGGACCACCTCTCAATCCTGTGAAGTTGTAGCTATGAGCAAACAGCGAAATTCAGCTATAGAAAAACGTTATGGCACTCGGCAGTTTTCCCCGCTAAAACAAAGCGTTATTTGAACGTTCCATTGAAACTGGTTCAATGACACAGATAAGGAAACAATAATACGCCACGTAATAGTGGCCGCTCGCGGTGAACTCGTTGCTACATAATAAATGAGTAATTTTATAATTAACTACGCACTAGCGGCGCGCCCCGTCTCCGCCCGCCGCGCACTCTCATTTACATAAACGACATTAAGTGAGCCTATCTTTAGACACACGAGTATATTTACAGACAAAAAAAAACTTCAAATCGAATCAACAAATCAGGTGTCCAAACTAGGAACAAACCTGTGAGATGGATCACCAGGCCTACACCACGGATATGCTGAAACTATTGGAGAAGCATTGAAGAGAGAAGGAGTGGTTTATTTTATATATAATTGTTGAGTGCAATGTGTAAGTGCGTGTATATTCGTGTATGTGTACACAAAACTTGTGTACACTTTAATATAATAATACACACAAAGTATGCCTAAGATTGAAAAATATTTAAGTATTCAACTGCATGTTTTCCGTTACATTATAATTCAAGGAAAAGGAGTAGGAGTTTAACACAACAACATTTAAACCAACTTCGAGTGTCATTGTGAAAACCATAGTGGCACCACTAAACTAGCAGACAACCAAAAAATAACAACCGTGTTGTGAACGTTCATTACACACAATTGGTTTAGCAGACTCGGGGCTCGGTTCAATGGCACTGGTTCTTGTTGTGGAAAACCTCTCCTAAACTCCACTGGAACTCTGACTAGAATGGAATACAGATGTAGGTATCTCGAAGCAAAATATGCAGAATTGAATACAGAGAACATGATATGTTATTATGTTTTAAAGACTTATATAATAGTTTATAAAGAATATTAGTGATATACGTGTATACGCACAGTGGTGGTGGAACCAGTGGCTAAATGTGCCACTTTACGATCTTATGGTTCAAAGATTCAAATCCCAGTCGGCGTGTACTAATAAGTTTCCGTATCTCGGTTTTAAAGTACAACCACTTCCGAAAAAATGTGTGCCTCCTATATTGGTAAATTACATAAACGGGCATCGAGTTCAGTCTCTGTTTATCCCGTTCGGGTTTAAAGGACACAGTCTATTTTTATGAATATATTGTATGATGATAGTTGTAACGTAGTCCTAACGCATTCTATATTGAAACACTTTATCGTACTGTATATCTGTATCGTATATCAAACAAAGAGAAATTATAACATTGTATTGTTTTTCTAGGACAGTGCGAAGCGGTCGTATCGAACCGTGATATCTCGATGTCGAATTAACATTCCTCTGATAACAGTTCGGTTATTAACTGCGTCCTTTCACAATGGACCGTATTGATAAACACTAATTTACACACAATCGTTTTATTTGCAAGGAATGCTCGTTAATTACCAGTCCAGTTAATATAGACACCGGCGGTTATAATATTCTAAAATCAAATCCATCAAATTGATTAATAGTCCTAGATCGCATTAAAAATGTTGCGTAATCAATATCTGTGACTAATGTTTCGTAAAAAAGACTAATTAGTGGTTTTGTTGTTAACAAGTCCGGCGTCCGTAATCGCATTGCAAGTGCGTTGATATTAAGGTCCCCTTGAAATTAAAAGTACAAGTTGCAAGCGAGTAATAATAATAAATCCGATGTAATCTCTCGACTCCAATCTGAATGTGTTCTGCTGAATCAGTGTGCGCCGTTGCCGCTCTTATCTGACGCGACGTTGCCGCACCGACGGATACGTTGGCGCCACGTTGCCGCTCCGTGCGGTGCGGGCGGGCGCCACACGCCGTTGCCGCTCCTCACTACCAAACCGTAAAATACCATTCATTCAATTAGTGTGTAACATAAAGTTTTTTTTTTAATGAATCCGACAAGTTTGCGTGTATGATGCATCATGTATATGTCGTTAAGAGTCGTCTTGATATACAAGTATATTTACATTTGCGGTGAGAATTGCGCGCTAGCTCCGTCGATCAATACAGCGCCTCTCACTAAGTTGTCTTGGTGTCCGCTGTGACCCTGTGCACTAAACATATATACACATAAAACTTTCTATATAGTTTGGAATGCTCCAAATCCGTCCTTAAATCCCGTCGTGTATATAGTAAATAGTCTTACACGTTCACTTGTGATAGCTCTTATCATTACTGTGTCGTTCTTATAAAGACAATAAATATGAGACCGGGTGCATTGGGAATTTTTTATAATTACATATTATATTTTGGAGAGTGTTGAGTACGTTAGGGTAGCTTTTGGGGAAGGTTCGCAGGGTATCGGCTGTTGACAAAAACTGTACACGTTTTTGCTTGCAGATAGTTTATTGGCAAGTAATAATTTTTCTTTTCAAAGATTATATGCTAGTGTGAGTGCATTGTGTTAGTTGCAGGTGAGTTCGAACGTAATAATGTAATTGTATTTTTACTTTAAATAAATTAGATTAATCAATTTACTCTCAATAGAGAGTGTGCTCAGGAAATTACCACCATACTTCTGCTGGATTTTATTCTTTTGTTGAGGACATCCCTTAAACCAGAACGAAGCTATTTGTTTCATCTTCCATTATTCTTACCCCGTCTGTCTTTCCCTGCGATTACAGTGTGGGTATTTTCAAGAGTAGAGTGAATAAGCATTTATTAAGCTAGTGCGCATGGTAACGGTAATGGATGGTAATCCAGATTTGAATAAAATGAATCTTGTAAGAAGAACTAACGAAACGAAAATTTATTCTAGGCACTTCTTAGGCCGAGATACTTTTGAGAATTCAAATTAAAGCTTTCAATAGCAATATTTATGTATATTTCGTTCGTGTACATGAAAATAAAGTACAAAATATTTGTATTTTTAAACATGTCATTACGAATCAAGACTGATGCGATGAAGTATTATTTGTTAACCGATATAAAAAAGGTTTTTTATTTGTCTGTTTTTTTTAATATTTGTGCATTCATATCGCCGGCAGTTATGTACACATATTTTTTTTGTTAAATTATGTGGGACCTATGTAGGAATTTAGTTGGCATATGACCTTGGGTTCCTTGGGTCCGAAGATGTATTAGAGAACTTTTAAAAATACTTCTTGACTGAGAAATTGGTCTAGTTTTATAAACATAGACTGAATGTGAGAATAACTATGCTACTTCGGAAATAAAAGACTACGTCCGCGCGTTTAACGTTTCATTCCATTTGAAGTCGGTTTTTCGTTTTTACTCGAAAATATACTTGTTATATATAGCTGTGAAGATATGCGACTATTTATTTATTATATAGTGGAAATTTCACAATGTACGTTAGATAATTTGGACGCGTTTCTTTGATAACGTAGATACACTGATACGCGTTGCGAATACGTTGACTATGTTAATACTGCAACGATGTATCGAAGGTGTGCATCACTGAGTTGTGCAAAGCATTGTTATGCACATGTCGCCAATCAACGTTTGATTGCGTTATTTCCTTTCTACTTCAGCCCCATCTGTGTGCATCCTGTCTCTGGAACATATTTTCATGCTGCAAAGTTCAATGGCAACAACTTTCACCGTAACACACAGCTTATTTAGGTATTCGTTATTCTCCTCTTTGTGTCGTCTTCCTCATTGCTGAGGGTCGTGACGAATTATGTGGCGGACGGTCGCTCTCCACCTGTTGCGGTCTATAGCAGTGTGAAATGACTCTCGTGTTGTTGCTGATTTTTTCCAACGAATAGGGCTCCTCCCTCTTGGTCGCCTTCCCTGTACTTTGCCTGTGACCTGGAGTGTTTCCAGTATATTGCTTTTCCTGGCTATGTGACCGAAGACAGGTTTTCGTTATACGTAAATCAAAAACTTTGCACCCCTTCTTATAAATACACGGGACAGTGAAGCATGAATTTCGATTATATGGCCACTAGTTAAATTAAAATATATGGCCTTCGAATTAAGCTGGATTTAAGCTTGTAGCGCTCTAAACCACATTCCATCGTTTTATATCTTAGCTGGATTCTAGGAAACGTGTTTAAATTTTGTTTGAAATGGTTTGTTTTAACTTGTTCTCATGTTATTTCTTATTGGCATTAGGACCTTGAGTTCCAAAGATAAAACAGAGAACTCTTATTAAATGTCTGACTAAGATATTGTCACCCACTGGTTGCAAGTACAGTTATAACAATATTCACGAGTAAAAACAAAATAGAATTCATCAGAACCGAACCAAACTCTTATCAAACTACCTTTAAAGTATTAGTGTCCTTTCCAATAAAAAAATCATTGAAATCGGTTGTCGTCATATTAAGTTATTCATCCATTTGTCGCTCACATACTTAATGCAGATTTAAGACTTATATGGTTTTCTTATAGACACCATTCTCAGAACTGGGCTATCAGATTCGATTCACCCATTCCCTAGTTATGAAGTAACAAGCATAAAAAAATAAGGACGAATTGAGAACCTCCTACTTTTTTTGAAGTCGGTATAATGTTAAATCCGTCCCTGATTTGATTTGAAAACTGTTTTGTATTTGCTCGTAAATATATTTGTGATCAGAAAAAATACTAAAAGGTTTCTTTCCAAGGGGTTATTGGAAATAGACAATAAAAACTAATTCCCACGAGACGCTAAGTAACAGTACCGGGCGAGTGTAGTCACGCGCGGCCACGCGTGGGCATTGCGGGAGACAATTCCGAGAATTTACCTTTTTGGAGACGTGTTTTTTGTCGACCGGCGTGACGTCATAAATATTTCATTAGGCGCGCGGTATTCGACGGCCAAATGTTAATACCGCTGATATACTACGCGAAACTCAATGACTCACTCGCGGCGGGATGGTGTTTTGATACGAGAGTTCACGTTCGCTCGCCCCCACTCATGGTCAGTGTTTCATCATGTCCTTAAAGTGGATCGTAACCTCAAATAACTTTTTAATTTCATATATATCACGCTTTTATATGGTGACGAACTTGGCAAATTAGCCAGAGAAGCTGATGACTCCTAGCTCGCTTAGCCTGGACCCAGGGACGAAGTAAAAAGGATAGGAGGGGTGGGGGATACTGCTGCAGTCGTTTTCTTAATTATATTTATTTATGACTGTTAATTGTTGAAATGTTAATTACTTGGTTTTAAAATAAACTGTTTAATTAAAATCTCGACTATGAAATTGGTAGTTTTATTTCAAATAATGTAAAATTCGAAACTAAGGGGGGCTTTCACTCGTTTTTTATGCCCCGCGGCCTGCCGACTTCTAAATGCGGCGCTGCCTCTGACCTGGACCTGTATACCTGTAACTAGTAAGTAAAGTCTTCCGTCCTCCTATTGAGCGGTAACCTCGGCTTCGATATATGGAGCGAATTATATTTCTCATATATTTGTTTCAATCAATAAAAAAACACCTTTTGAAGTAGGTTAAAATGGTTGATTCCAGTGATTTGTTTCTGCTGACGCTCTCTGCCCCCCGCACCGATACCACACTACTCGCTCCCAGTGTACAGTAGCTTTCCAAATTTTAAGTAGTCAAGTTTTAGTTTGTTTTTTATTGACTGTTATAGTTTGAACATATATTATATTATAATAACTAGCGTAGACATAAAAAATACAAACAAAAATACTTTCTTCATAATTTGTAGAAACGAAGTGAGATTGGAGAAATGATCAATTGCGTGCACGTATCCCTTCTTCTTCGCTCAGTACTAGAGTTATTTACCGCCAACTATAACTTAAGCTACTTTTTAAAAAAAATTGGTATATAATAAAAAACACATCTCAGAATTCGGAATAAACTAACTATGTAATAAATTGTTCGTAGATTTAAATAAATCTTAACATTTTTCTACCTTCTCCCCGAGCTTGGGGTCTGCAGCCGATAAAGCCTGTGCTTTTTATAAAAAGCGACCGTCGTCAGACCCTCCGCCCGGAGGGTAGCCAACCCTTTCTAGATTACGTTTTGTTATACGTAGGATAATGGTCAAATCACTCTTAAAAGTTCGCGGAAATTGGGAAAATAGAAATACATATATTTATGTATATAGGACGAAGTCTCCGGATGATCCATCTCTGCCGCCTTCTACTAATGAGTTCCTTTCGGTCACATACACGAGTAAGAACAAAAACCGACTTCAAATCGAATAAGAATATAATTAAATATAATTAATTTGAACATAATAAAACTCTCATTAAACTACCTTTTGAAGTACATCGTAACAGTACATGATATGACATGATGATAACAAACACAAAAAACATACAGACGAAATGAGAACCTCCTTTTTTGAGGTCGGTTGAAAATTATGCATTTGAAAAAATGAAAAGTGGATTATCGTCACTGTCCACCCTCACTAAGGTGAAATCACCGAAAAACGGGAGATCGTATACGTATACGTTCCAATTGTAATGGTAACCGATTCCGTTGGCAAGGCTAGTTTAAAATATCATAAAGTTATATTTTTGATTTGCGTATTGTATACAGAAGCACGGCCAAATGGTGCATTGGATTTTACTGCTAGTGCATTTGCCAGAAGCGAGCACCAATAACCACGTGCAGCTGGCAGAGTGCAGCGTGCTCCCAGTGACGTCTATTTGTGTCCACGTCTCGCCGGCATATTTTCTTATATATTGTAAGATTTTATTATACTTTAACCGGCTTCAAAAAGGAGGTTCTTAATTCGACTGTATTTTATTTTTAGGTTACTTCAGAACCTTCGACTGAGTGAACCGATTTTGACGATTCTTTTTCCGATTCCCGTGTGCATTTTTTGTGTAAATTTATTTGGAAGTCGGTTTTTGTTTTCACGTGTAAATATATTTGTTCCGTGGTTTATAAACTGTTGTGAACAATCTCTAAGCACTAGCTTAAGCGTAGTTGGATTAGAAAATATTAGTAATATATGTGAAATAAAAACTCTTAGCAATCTTTACAAAAAGTAAAATTTTTTTTTCGTAAACTTAATGTTTACGAAAAAAAAATTTTACTTTTAAAATAAACATTTAAAAAATAATAAACATTTCTAGAAAAAATCACTAAGTACCTCGACTTGGCTCACGAGGTGACCGCCATGTGGGATGTGGATTCGAATCATTATCCCAATAGTCATTTCTGCAAACGGTCTTATAGCGAAAAGTCTCGATCAACATCTTGAGAGAATTTCGCTAGATGGCTGGATCAAGGGTCAGATACGGAAGGCCTCCTGGACACGGCACCCATCGTCAGGAGGTTTCTCTGTGTCGCCCTAACCACCAGTTGCTCGGGCCCTGCTTCCTTGCTGGCGGCACACACTGGGTTAGGTTTTTTTAATGTTTTAATATTTTGTATGATATTTCTGTATCTTTTACTTTTTATATAAATATTATAAAAACTTCACCTAAGGGTCTAAAAAAATAAAAACATTTCTATGAATAGTTATCACACATATATTTCTTTTGCAAACATATCCTCTTTATAACGTCATCAACAATCTCTCAACCGGAATTCGCATTTCTGGCGACGGGATTCCTATTGACTCGTTAGAATTCTACGGAAAAATTCTGGCTGGCGTCCATGCCGGCGCTTACCGCAACGCTGAATCATTCTCCCTTACAAGACTTCCGCTTTCATTCACTCCCTAACCCAAATACTTTTTTTCAATAGAGGCTCAGGCTAAGCGAGCTAACCTCTCAAGGCGGAGCAGTAAAGGCCAGCTTCTCTGACGAACTGTGTACTTCGTTACTGCAAATAGGTTGTTTTAGTACATTTTTATACGTATGTATGGATGTACATGAAACAAGAGGAACAAATGTCCTTGGATCGTGAATGGAAACGTCGTTAATGTTTTTTTAATCTATTAATTATTATTATTAGGAGCATAATTGGAATCATTACACTAATACGTGATGCAAAAACTTTGTAACCCTTCTTACTAAAATTACACAGTGTGAGATTTCCCATACTTACACAGAAGAAGTGCAGAATGCCAATTTTTTTTTATGGTTATGCATACAAAACGCAATAAATAAATAATAAAAAAAATTATACACCCTACCATGCGTTAGATACATGTAGGTACATACATACGGTTGTTATATTAAGTAGCTATGATAAATAATGCCTGACAGATTCGTCGAATAAGTTAAGATTTGCGAATTATATGTGATTTCAATGGCAATTCGTGGGTTATAGTTGAATTTCGACGTAGACGTTCTTTATATTACGTATATAAATTTTATCGGCGCGTCGTCGGCACTCATCAGCCCCAGTGGGTGTGGAGCGCGGTGGAATGGCTTCGTGAGTGTACTGTTACATCCGCCGCGGGAAACTGGAGCCGGCCTCCGCCAGCCGCGCCCGCACGCCTGCCCCCTGTCCCCTGCATCAGGCCCCCGGCGCCCGCCATCCGCGCCCGACATTTCATACTTTGAAACATTGTATTTCCAAGTTTGGCTACTTCGAAAACTATGTAATGCCCGAAGATGTCTATAACTGGATAACGTTTTGCAACTTTCAAACCTTACTTCAAAAAATAAGTGCTCAATTCGATTGTGTTTCTTTTATATTTGCGCACTCGTTACAAAGCGATCATTATGTGAATTTTCAAGACAAGTAAATTTACGAGTAAAAACGAAAACCAACGTCAAATCGAAACCTTTAAACGTTTTTACGCGCGGACACCGTCTTCGTATTTCTGAATTATCGTAGGAATATTACCAAATAGAATTAATTAGAACGGAACCAAACTACCTTTTAAGTACATTTTTTCCAGTAAAAAAAAGAATCATCAAAATCGGTGTACGGGGAAAACTTAACATTAAAATATAAACTAATAAAATAAAAAACTTTTTTGAAATCGGTTCAAAATGGCATTCAATTGAATTGCACGAAGCCATTCGCGGCTGAGTTTACCGTTAATGTTGTTTTTTCAATACTAAAAAACAGTGTTACATTTCACTTGGCGTATTTGTTAAGTTGAACGAGGTCCACGTCCGGCACCTCCCAGCAACCGGTTACAAGACGCTCGCTCCAATAACTCGTGAATCAGACGAGAAGAAAGTAGACGTGGAAAATACAACCGTATATAATACATTTTATTGCTCCATCCGTTTTATTATTGACATGACGTTGATATCTTTCCTTTGCATTAGTCATCGGAGGCATTTTTCAACCGACTTCAAAAGGAGGTTCTTTCGTCTTTTTTTATATTTGTTACCTCATAACTTTCGTGGTGCTTTCTGTGTGGTCCCATCTGACAATGGCATCCACGAGAAAACCATAAAAGTATCAAATTTGCATCAAGTATGTGCGCCACAAATGGACGAATAACTCAATATCATGCCAACCTATTTCTATGATTCATTTTTATTGGAAATGATGAACTTCAAGGGTAATTGTGAGTTTGGTTAGGTTCTGATAAATTCTATTTCGTAATATTTCTATTCGATTTGAAGTCGGCTTTTGTTAGTCAGTCGGTAAATATACTTGTATGTCTAAACTATTGTTACATTACGAAGTTCTGGAGTTTCTCTAACATTTGTATTCGATGTCGTTTTTGAGTACTCACCTAATCTTAGATTAATATAACATTCTACGATTCTTCGGAAACCCAGGACCTATACCGACAAAATTTATATGAGTTCTAATTGAAACCAAATCATTCCAAATAACAATAGTTACTTTCGAAATCAGTATATAAATGATGTTGGGTACTAGCGGCTGCTTGGATACTCGTATCGTTTTGTCATGCCAGTCTATGCCCGTCTGCAAGGCCGGCATGTTGTTTACTTTTCGAGAAACTAAAAGAAAACATCCCAGGAGAGCGCCCGCGGACTTGGCTGCATTAAAATATTTATGCATATTTCGTATTCCCTTTGGCGCGTCCAAACATATGCGTTCGCTAACTTTATAACTCGTATATTTTTTAAGCTTGACGGACTTACTATGCAAATTTTATTTTTAATTCTAATTACATTCTTTGCGTAAATAATTTGCAATTTCGTAATACGTTAAATAATTTTCATTGTTTATCATATAATTTCTTAAATGTGTGCAACAATTAGAATGAAGCATTTGAAGCGTCAATAGCCTAGTGGTTTAGGGTACGTTCTGCGAAACGTAAATTCGTAGGCTCGAATCCACCATTCTACTATTGACATGAACCATTTCCTAGCACTAGCTTAAGCTTAGTTGGAATGGTAGACAAGAACGTTAGGAGTTTTTATAAAAAATTGTTAGCATTCTTCCAAAAAAAAATAAGCGGGTGTAATGCGTTTTGAATCCTCTTGAAGTTGTTATGTAGTACTAGGCTATTGTGTTCCATTATAAAATCACATGTCCACCTAACACCATGTGGGATTGCAGCTAAGCACAAACTGAGATAAAAAGTGTGTGTGCTGTGTGCTTATACGCAAGCCAAAAAGTGTACATTTCTGACTGATTGAAACACCAGATTAATATTTTTTTTTAAATCTTCAAAAAGCTATACTTTATAATATAATGCTGGTGAGACTAGTACTATAAAAGTATCGTATTGTAGTTCAACTCAAGGTAACCGTAATGCCAATAAACAATACAAATTTTCCGTGGGCGGTTTTGACAGATGCCACCTCCATACAACGTCTGTTTGCTACGGACACGGCGCGACGAGGCGCGCCCGATATTATTAGCGACGCGTATCCAACGCGCCTTCATTTATAACTAAAACATTGTTTTTATTTTGAGAGAGTGTGGCGTAACAGCTCCCGTCATCTGAATTGCAAATGGCTGCCGGCGGAGCGGCAACGGCGCGGGAAGCGGCGGCGCGGCAACGTCGCACCGTGCGTAATTTTATCAAAGAACACGATCTCCCAAGTTATCTTATCAAGTGATGTGCGTCTCTCCCGGCGGAGCGAGCGCTCGTGTACCGGCTTATTGTTGCCTTTATAGTATTCTCGGTTCATGTTGAACATTGCCAACAACAAAGAGGCGGGATTCGGCTGTGCTCGTCCTCTTAGATCGTTCCGGATTACATAAAAAGCGTATCAAGATTATAGGGGAGCGTCCTTTTTACAAAATCACTATTCAGTGGCGTCATATTTCTTTTGATATACCTAAATTATAGGAATAGCTCAGTGACGTAGCTCGAGAGTTTGCGTGATAATACAATCTCATATTGGCACGTGTAGGGGTGCACTCCTCGATAGAATAACAATCTATGCGAGGTCGATGGCGGTTGGTAGAATCTGGCAACACTAGACACACTCACTACCACACCCACTATTACAATACTCTAGAAGAGTTATGATAGATAACTAAATTTAAGCTATTATAATTTTAGTTCACGGTAATAAATGAATGGCATATTTGAAACTGTGATCTAAATTTTCGCAGGCCGTACTCAAATTGACCAGGTACAAATTGTGTGTGTACCTACTGTAACAAATTACGATATATTTGTGTAAAATATTATTGTCTGACTTTTCGTAGTATTCCCTAAGCAGTATACTGCCTAAGCGTTAGATTTTATTTTATTCTTATGATAGGTATTGGAATACCAGTTGACATGTTGTAATTTTGATTAGAATCAATTTGAGAAATGGATATTTCCCACGTAATTTACTATTTATATTAACGTGATTATTTAATAAGTTGAATCGGTCCGTTGCCTATTGCGATGGGCTGTTCACTTGTCACATATGAGATACACTTAAAGCAGATGGTAATTGACGTCTCCGAGGAATGAGCATTACTTAGGTACAATTAAATAGTTTTAATCGTAGCAGGATACGGAAAATGATTATAGAAATCAAATCAGATAAATTGTTATAGAAATCATTTCCTGCTGGAAATTTTACAGTGGAAATATTTTCTTCCAAAATTATTTTCAATTCTTGCGGTAATTATACACCGAAATCCAATAAAGCAGTACAATAGACATTTCTTATAATAGTAATATTTTACTATAAAAGTATTGAATTATCGACACCCTCTTCCCGAGAGGGTTTCGCAGTGGGGTGAGAATTGCGCGTGCTCCGTACACCGCCTGGTGCGGGAGGGTGGCCACCCCTCCGGTCGCTCGAAGGACCTTGAAGCGAGTACGCCGGGGAAAACCGAATCAGCTGTTCACATTGTCGACTCATTTTCCCGTGTCTTTGACGAGGCCTTTAAACTATAATAGTTACAAATGTAAAAAATGTTGTTGTCGTTACTAAATATAGGCGTTTTATTTTAGGTTTTGGTACATATAAACGTGATAACTTCTGCAATGTCGTCCGCATTCACTTAACTTCAGAAGTTGGTCAGAACTTGGATATTTTTAGCAACTCTCTCAATAGGTTTAATTATTAGGAAATTCTTTTAACTTGTTTTTGTTTGCTAATTTACTCTGTACTTCTTTAACTATACACACGGATATAAATAACATTTAATAAATTATTTTCAATTCTTGCGGTAATTATCCACCCAAATCCAATAAAGCAGTACAATAGACATTTCTTATAATAGTAATATTTTACTATCAAAAAGTATTGAATTATCGCCACCCTCTTCCCGAGAGGGTTTCGCAGTGGGGTGAGAATTGCGCGTGCTCCGTACACCGGCTGATGCGGGAGGGTGGCCACCCCTCCGGTCGCTCGAAGGACCTTGAAGCGAGTACGCCGGGGAAAACCGAATCAGCTGTTCACATTGTCGACTCATTTTCCCGTGTCTTTGACGAGGCCTTTAAACTATAATAGTTACAAATGTAAAAAATGTTGTTGTCGTTACTAAATATAGGCGTTTTATTTTAGGTTTTGGTACATATAAACGTGATAACTTCTGCAATGTCGTCCGCATTCACTTAACTTCAGAAGTTGGTCAGAACGTGGATATTTTGAGCAACTCTCTCAATAGGTTTAATTATTAGGAAATTTTTTTAACTTGTTTTTGTTTGCTAATTTACTCTGTACTTTTTAACTATACACACGGATATAAATAACATTTAATAAATTATTTTCACTGTTGCTCGATAAGAATTAGTTAAAACGCTTTAATGTATAGAAATAGGCAATAAGACAAACAAAAAAATAGACAATAAATACAATAACAGTTTGTTGCCAACATAACGAGTCAAAGAAATACTATGTTATACGTAATCATATATTTAGAAACTGTTACCTGTATCTAGTAAGGTACATAGATGAGAAATACAGATTTTGTTTCCTGTATCGGAACGTGGGACAAAACGGGGAATCTTAATCAAAACTGAGACTAGATTCTCCCAGTCTTAAGTTTCCGATTCAACTGGTATATCTGCTAAGACCAGCTGACGGGAAACTTGGCTGATGTTTTCATATCTTGTGTTACAAAATTTTATCTATATACGTAGCAAGTCTCACGTTCGACCTTTATCTCTACAGATAATAAAATCGAAACTATTCGCAAACATTGAGCTCATATTTATCACAGTGGAGAACACTGCTACCTATTCAATAATAATTTACGTATTGAATTTTCGACTTTGTCAAACTATCAACGGGCAATTTAATTGGTGCCGGCAGGGGTCGAATTCGGGTTGACAGCGTTACTATGCAACTTGATAACTCAAGGTGCAAAAACTGTTGGTGCGGTTAACACCGCTTGCACACTGAGCTGCAACAGTTTTTACTCGCTTTTGGAACTTGATTTTGCTTCCTTTTCGGAGCAGTTATACGCTTTTTCAACCGACTTCAAAAAAGGAGTGTCTCAATTCGTGTTTTTTTTCATGTTTGTTACCTCATAACTTTCCCGACTGATGATTTTGGTGACCCGATTTAGATGATTCTTTGAAAGCTGGTGATTCTCGTGTGGTTCCATTTAAATTTGGTCCAATTCTGATAATGGCATCATCGATAATTCGTAAATACAAAGAGCGTTTGATTCGATTTGAAATCGATTTTTGTTTTTGCTGGTAAATATAATTGGAATTTTTCTGTTGCTTTAATATACAAGGACGTATAAAGACTTGTAGAATGTCTACATAATTGAAGTGAATTTCACAAAAAGTTTATTTTGATTTGTAGTCAAAAATGGATATAGTTGAGGTTTATATGGTCCGCTGTTCTGCTCTTATCATAACATGAACTTTGTGCTTCGGCTTTCGCGTAACCCTTAAATGTTATCTCATATGGCGATGTCACAAGCATTCTCTTGCATTTAACGTAAACTTATAATTATATATAACACAAGTATAATGTAAAAGGAATGATTTTACTCCTTTTTAGTCTTACTTCAGGTATTAATCTTCGAAAATATTTCACCAGGAACCCTGTCTGTCTGTTTCACTCTTCTCAAAGCAGCAGTTTCTGTAGACGTCCAAATATACCAATGAGATTGTCAATTTATTGATTAATAATAATAACTTATAGACTAGCTGCGCCCCATGGTGTTACCCGCGATTAAAAAGTATGTCCATGAAAATGGAATTAACCTTAAAACAATTACAAAAGCACACAACTATCCAACTAATTTATAATGTACAGTAGGTACCTGATCTATCGATCTTCCTTTTTTGAAGTCAGTTAAATAAAACGTATTGTGCTATACCAGACTAATCTATCGCTATACCGAATTTCATTTAGATTCGTTCCATCCTAAGTTTCACATTTATATTATTACCTCGTTATAACAATTTTTTGAAAACGATACAATTTGTAGACTTTAATGTCCTAGTCCTTTAAACCTAAGTCATAACATGTCAATATATGAGATTTTGACCAAATACCCCACTTAGACTGAATACAGAAATCTGGACTTTCGTTAATTAACGATGTAGTCGTGTAATCAATCGTACACAAATTGTAGTATAGTACATATTGCACATGTACTATATAAGTTTTTATGTATTCACGTATAGTAACAACTTAGTATATTTATAGGTAAAGTTAGTAACATGTAATAACAATTGCAGCTTTACAGGACATAAAATATCAATCGCTTAAAGATTTCTCATTCATCTACAAAATTACATTTGCGCTATCTCGGTGAACTCTCGTCGCAGATCCCCGGTTTCCAATTTACGACGGGTTGCTAGGCGACTGGTGACCTCTGGAGGGCGCGCCCTCTCCGAAGCCAATTAATTACAGTGCTTTCAGAAATATGAGGACCTTGGACGTCAGTAATTCGATTTCACGAATTATTAGAACAAACATCAGTGCCTTTTGGGAAATGATTATTTCAAGACTAAATTAGGTCGCACAACGAGCTATGGTGAGGGCTATGCTCGGGGTATCTCTACGAGACCGTATAGGGTAACGCACATAGCCCACCGTGCAAGCGTGTTGAAGTGGCAATGGGCAGGGCACGTAGCGCGTAGAACACATTTAAATATTGCGTAATCATACATACTAAAAAACATCAATAGCCTAATGGTTTAGGGTACGGTCTGCGAATCGTAAGGTCGTGGGTTCGAATCCACCATTGGACTATTGACGTGAACCATGTCCAAGCACAAGCTTTGTTGGAAGTATGTTATGCTATGTTAGTAATATTTATGAAAAAAAAGGCGGACATTTCTTGTTTGTTCGTTTACCTCGTATTCTATTTCACGATGATAATAATAATTATTTATTTGTCCATATCTACGAAACCAAGTAAAAAAACATTTACAATTATATTAGTATTTACCTATTATCTACCTACCTACCACATTAGTAATGTTAGTTGCACTAGTGCAGATATGGAGCTCTTTTTGAGTGAAAGCCTCCTCTGTCTTTTTTCAGGTTGTCGTTGTCTTATCCATTCTTTACCTACTGCTTCGATGTCACGTGCCGCTCGAAAATCATTAAAGGTCATCGCCAGATTAATTCTTCAAAACTTCTAAATAAGGAAATAAAAAAATAAATGAGTTAAAAAAAAATATATATATGTGTACACATAATTTGTTAAATTCTCTTTAAAATGTTTTACCTTTATTTTTTATATACCTGTTTATATATATTGTTGATAGTGTGGCTTATAAGTTAAGAATTATACATTATTACTACTAGGTACTACTCGTGATTAAATACTATTTAATTCAATTGTCGAAAATAAAACAAACTCAGATGGATTCCAACTTTATTTATAATTTTAGAGGACTTGGTAGTATGATTTCTAAACCCGATATCAGTAACCTCCTTTTCAAGTCAGTTAAATAAAAAGTAGCCTAAGTTACTGTTTGTTACATAAGCTATCTGCCATCGAATGTCCCGTCAAATCGGTCCAGCCGTTCCAGAGATTAGCCGGAATAGACAAAATTTGTAAAAAAAAATTTTTGTACTTATACCCCGCAGTTATTTTAATATTACAAAGATGCACTCCAATATTATTTATTTTATAATATGTAACTGTTATTTATCTCATGAAATAAAAACAACGAAATTTTGTATTGCACTATGACAAACAAAGTGTAGTCGGGGGGCACAAACATCATTGGTTGTAGTAAAACCAGTCGGCACTGGTGCCCACACGGCGGTGGTGGGCGAGGTGGTCGTGCCGGGCCCACCTTATCTCGCATTCCTCTACCGCCCCACACACCTACACGCCTCCATTATCTACATACGTATCAAGCTCAGCCAAATGGACTGAACTGCACCAAAGCGCTACCTTCATGTAAGAGAGAGTAATCATAAGATGGTTAACTGTGTTACCCCATTCTAAGCCGAGGATCGCAATACTTATATACTAAGTAATGTATTTCACCCCTTTTCCTGCCGATTTGTAATTCGAGCAAATTCTTGCGTTTTAAGGCAATTGTCATTCATAAAGTAATCCTATTGGCGGATGCATTATTAAAATCCTCGATTAGGATTTAAATCCAGGTGTTACTCTTGAGGATTAAGGTGGAAAAGGGCTATTCGTAATCTGTAGTTGTAGGTTTCTAGCTGGTGCCACGTGGATGAACACGCTTTTGACCCACGCGGCCATAAATTTAGCTACGTATTTGTACAACTTATAACAGTCGGGTACTACGTTGTTTCTTATTCATTTTATTAAGCGACGAGACGAGCACGACGTTCACTTTTTTTTATAAAGTCCTGCACACTTCGTGTTCCTCGTCGTGAAACAAGATGGCGGCTCTTAGCTAATTTGACTAGTAGACGACCTGTAAATACTAAGATGACCTATGTTACTTAATATCTAATAAGCATCGTTAGTTAATATGTTTTCGGGATAAGATTTCTGAAAATATATTGTTTTAATTTTCGTGAATATTATTGTTTTCTTAATTTACGGCAAAGTGTTTAAGGTAAGAGAATAAGATAATATATTTATAAGTTTCGTTCATATTTTATAGCATTAACACGTGGCTTCACTCCTTTTTGGCACATACAACTTTATCGAGAAAAAAATCATCGTTATTATAGGAGTGATCTTTTATATTACGTGGGTTAATCAGAACGTTAAATTATATTTTTTTGTCTAGTCACTAAAGAGTTCGTTCTCATTTCGTTTTATTTTATGAAATTTGTGCACTGTTTCGTCACAATATAGTCTGTATGAAAATATATTTTAGATACTTTCAGTACGAACATTCATTAGAAACAACCACTGTCCAATGCACAATTATTTCCATTTATTTAACAATAAAAAAATATAACATAGCTTCCGTAAAAAAAATCGACTTGATTCTAGGATTTCCGGGGAAATTATATTTTAAATCCATCACGCGTATTATATAATAATTATTTTTTGATTTTTCTTCAACTCAACTCATATCTGGATATCAAAGTTAACATGTAATTTATAATTATTAATGAAAATTGATTCAATTAACATTGTCCTACCCCAAAACAACTGTAATCACAGAAAAAAAATCATAATGATCACTTTTGAATTACACAGTAGTAAAATACTTCAGTCGGTGATAGTTTTTATGGGCTTTATGATTTTCTCACGATTTTTTTTCTAAGTCAATAATTTGACGAAACTTTTTTTATTACATAAATCAAATGCACTAAATACAACTAGGTGAAGTATTTTATAGGATGTGGAATAATTTCTATTTATTTATGGGTATTTCAGAGGTTTTGTGTAAACTTTTTGTACTTATATCATTTACTTTTACGGTTACGTTTATTGTATACAGTGTCATAAAACTTCACACTTATCGTTATTTCAATGTATGCTTTCAACTTACGTTTAATATTTTTGTTACAGGTAATTAACAACGCCTTTTAATGAATTATGTTACCGCGGTAAGAAACGATTTTACTAGTGAATGGTGCTTTCTAGATTTTATAAGCCTCGGATATACTTCACTTTTATTATACGATATAGAATCTTAAATTTTCGCCTAAACTGGTGTCGTTTTACATACGTTCTAATCCGCACTTTTTACATTCACGAATTTTTTCATACGGTATAGCGTTAGAGTTGTGAAATACGTTCATTCGACACTGTTTGTGGACGTGCGGCCGTACTACCGCTCAATCTTACAAAGTCGAGATAGAGTCGTTCAGACGTGCACAGTGCTCGGTGGCTCGGACGCGACTGCCGCGTGGTTCATTCAACAGGCAAAAAGGATGTGGGCGGGGCGCGCGGGACGCGGCGTCATTGGGTGAGCGAGCACCGCGCCGTAATGGCCGCCGCCGCATTCGGCCAATGAGCGGCTCGCGGACCGAACGCGCGTCCGTCCGGCCACCGGCGCGACGTTGCCAGCTTTTCACAAAAAAATACCAGATTCGACCTTCTTAGGACCCCCGGTTTTTTTTTGTTTGGCCGCGTTATCACTCGGGAACGTGTGTTGGGGTTCTTATCCGTTGGGATGGTGGTCGCTGCGTTCAGGTGGATTCAGTGTTTAGTGCTTTAGTGTATTATGGTGTGGTCGACGCCATCGGGGGAGGTCTTGATAGACATCGTCACAAGGTATTTAGTTGGTTTCGTTTGTAACTGGCACACTACGTGGCCCGGCCTGGTGGAGCCTCGTGACTCCGTTCTCCACTGCCACAGCACCATGTGTTATATTTACATCGGTATTCTTATCTATTCTCTTGTTATCTTGACATTGAATGAACTCTGTATAAGCTTGTAACACACAAGTAATACACATAACATAATAGAACAACCATTTGATGATCGACCTCTGTATGGTACAATATCGTTGGTCTGACTACCAAATTGACTGAATACCTTACCACATTGACATAGGAAGAGTCTCAATTGACCTAATTTGTCACCCCACTTGAATAATGCAGTCGTTATAGCTTTCTATCCTCGTAGACTCGAATAGTAGGTAAGTGGTACAAATCTAGGTTAGATAAGGCGTTAGGTATGTTTCAACTATCTTCGCTTTCGAGTTCTATTTGCCGGTCTTTGTTGCATCGTTCAATATCTAGTTGTATGTTTTAACTTCGTGTTGGTGGAAATGCGTATTGCTTAGTGAACGAAATGACTTAGTGTAAAGTTTCAACTGGGACCAACATTCAAATTGTCTTGTATTCAATTTTACAAGGTCGTCAATCGATTCTTGAATTGTCTGAAATATGGTCTTGAATAATCTCTTCCGCAATCTACTTAAATAGGAAGAGAAGCGTTCGCTTACTTTAATTGCTTATATGAATGTACATGAACATATAATGATACGGGTATTCTGACCTGTATCAAACAAGTCTAAATTATTCCCATTTTGGCTTTTTCCTTCTTGTCTCTCTCTAGTCACACTTCTCTTTTTGTATTTGTTAGTTATATTAATAGTATATCGCGTAAAGGAACTAGGTCAAAGAAAAGTTTGGCTCAAAACAGGGATCAATTCTTGGTTTCGATGACATACTCAATGGTTCAGGTAAACCTGAAGATAGGCTTCAATTTGGGAGAACATTTTAATTGCGTTAGCATACCATCTGTAGATTTGTAGCGATTATCGGAATTAGATTGCGTTATCGTTAAATATGCCAAGTAAATTTTTGCTAGAGGATTCGAACCTAGAAACAATAATTCAATATAACAACGCGTATAGGGTTTTGTTGAGGCACAGGTGGCTTGCTTTTTTGCGACAATGCGCAAGAGATGTGAATCTTTGTTGAAACAGCATCCTCAGCATTATTCCTCAAAGGCTTGACTGTGTTTATGTAAACAGATGCTGCTCTCGGCAGATGCAGATGGTGAGTGATAAGGGTGACGTTTACATAAACACAGTCAAGCCAGTAGTACAATATAATTTAATTTAACAATTTTAATGTGTAGTTCCTACTAACAATAGCAAAAAATGTTACTTTAGTAAATAAATTATTATATTATAGTTGCCTAAATATAGTATATGGTCGTCAGTTTGATAGTTACACGTTTTCATTTAGATATTTATAAATAGTCCATCGTTACCAACAAATCTTATCAACTAGGAGACGTGAGTCAGTTAAGGTTTTATAAGACCACAGATAAGATAAAGAATAAGTTTTCCTCGTATAGACAGTTGTGCGTTATGAGATCACGTTTTGTTGCTTGTACGAGCATTCAGACATTCCATTCCGATACTAACAAACAGACCACTGTTATTTCCTTCTTCTTGATGTGTCTCTCCATCACTGAGGGTCGGTAGTCAGTCTTCTAAACTTCTCCTTATCCATGGCTAAGCGGAATAGTGCTTCGACTTTTTTATTCCAGTCCATTCCCTGATGTTCCGATTAATGTCCCTGTTATTTCCTGCTGAATGAAAATTTTAGCCTCTACCTGCACCTATGTGACACGGGCGTGTCATCTTACTATCATTTTGAAAGAGACAGCGACTATTCTATTAAGTACATGAAATCGCCCAAGTAATAAGACCCTATGCGACGCCGTGTTTTAAATATTTATCGAAAAAAGAAAAAATGGTAAGCTTATCGCACACTATACAAGGAAACTGATAAAAGCGTCAATAGCCCCAATAGAATCGTAAGGTCGTAGGTTCGAATCCACCATTCGACTATTGAAGTGAACCATCTCCTAGCACAAGTTTAAGCTTGGGATAGGAGATGGTTCACGTCAATTACACGATTAAGGTTAGGATGGATAACAAGAATTTTAGTATTATTTTTCGAAAAAAAAAATAAAAGAAATATTGCTAGCTTTTAAAAAAAAAACAAATTTTTAACAAGCGAAAATCACGGGATCCCTGTGTCGAGTTCCTAGCAATAGAGGTCCAGGCTAAGCGACCTAAGAGTTGTGCCACCTCTCAATCCGGTGAAGCAGTCAAGGCCAGCCTCTCTGGCCATTCTGTGTAGTTCGTCATTAAAAAAAAAAATCGATGTCGCGACCAACCACGTCAGTCAAATCACTTAGTCACTAAGCCATCACTAATATATGTTAAAATAAAAACAAATGATTAATTTTTTAAACTATATCGCATTTTATTATATTTGGGCCCACTGTTTTCCATCTCCTTTGCGCCATCTACTCACGTAGACTTAAATCAATTTTGTTGTAGAAATTTTCTTTAATTTCAAAACCATTAATTTTCAATTGACATAATTAATTGTACCGAGAAAATCACAACTAATTGGCTTCCAATGACTGCAATCAATTTACAATTAGACTAATGAAAGAGACGAGACGCAGAAGTTCATTGCTAGCGCTTTAGTCGCAGAGCTATATTACGTATAGGTTACCTAGCCACGCTAAAAGCGGAATTATCTTTAACAGATAAAGCTATTTTTTTCCTGAAGGTCGCTCCGAGATAAGGTCAATCCAGGCGCTTGATAGACATGGACCTTGACCGCCAGCAATGACTAACTACGATTTATCGCCGGCCACCGACTAGGTTGACCACACCTACCCACTCTTTCGGATTGTTTCAAGATAATTTACCCGATAGCCAAGTTATAAAAAAGTTAAGCAGCTATAAATGTATAAAGCCGGAGTTAAATCCCAGATGCCGTTACTCCTTAAAGTTTAAGCCTTTATATATATGTGTATTACATAAGTCCCACTGTTGGGCACAGGCCATCTCTGTAAAGAGAGCATAAGGGCATAGTCTGCCACGCACACTTAGTGCGGATTGGCAGATTTCACATGTCTTATTTTATTTTCTAAGACATGTAGGTTTCCTTCACCGCCGAGCGCGTGGTAAATCAGCACAAAAATTGCAACAACAAATTTATTGGTGTCGGCACCGGGGATCGAACTCTGGCAACTTGAGAACTTGAAGAATGCACGATATATATCGATATTTCTTTTTTTTTGGGGAAGAACTAACAGACTTGGCCAGTTTGGCAAGAGGCTGGCCGTTACTGCCTTACCGGATTGAGAGGTGGAATAGCTCTTAGGTCACTTAACCTGAACCTCTAATAGCTAGTAACTCTACACAAGGGTCCCCCCGGTGAGGAGTTACTATTTTACGCGTTAGGTTAGCATAAAATAGTAACCGTCGAAGCCGAGGTCACCGATATTTCGATATACTCGTATATCGTGTATCCTGCTTTAGGTTGTTCACGTTTAAAATGTGGAAGTATTTCATACAAAAGGTTTGACCTTACACTACAAAGTCTGTAGGTACTTGTTCGTAGCGTTTAAACGTGACATGCCCGTCCTCGAAGTTATGTTCCATTAGATGTAACGTTCACTGCGTACATAATTGAATATTTAATACTTTATGTATAAGAAAAACGCATAATAGTTGCAATATTTTTAATATGTTTAAGGGGAGGAAATCTACAAAAAGATTCACCGCCTTCTGGGGGGAAGGCGGCGGTTATGTGGGGTTTTTACCCACTAAAACTACCCCGGTGGTCCTTTTCCCGGTGCATGACGAGGGACGCACCGGAGTCCCCACTGTGGTCAAGGAGAGCACATCCCTCCCTGTGCCCTCGCAGTGCTATATATTTGCAATATATCCTAACCATTACTCAGAAGTGATGAAGTAATTAAATTTATTATCTAACCGGAAAACCTAAGTGATTATTGTACCTTGTAAACAAATGAGTGTTACATGATATTGCGAGTGGCAAATGTATGTGACAACAAAACATCCTTGTTGGCTTAAAATAATAATGCCCTGTAAATATCTCTCATTGTTTTTTCTGATGGACTGTTGATGGACGATGGACAGAAAAATCGTGCACTTTTAGGCTGATGATTGGTATTAGAATTTATTAAATTCCATTCTTACTGGATTATGGTATCACCGGAGAAGCTAAGTTTACACACTCATAAGATAGGTATCTTATGAGTGTGTAAACACACCTTATGGTGCTCTCCGAGTGTGATAAACCAATGCAATACAATGTGTACAAAATTATTGTTAATTGGCATCGTTGTGGTCGATATATAGCCTGTTAGCTCATTGGCGCCACTATGGTTTACCGATGGCATACCACTAACTCTGCAATCGTGCATGTCTGTTAGTATTTGATGTATTGATATGATTGTATTGGATCGATTTCAAAATGAAACGTCTTACGTCACTGGCTACGTAGTACGTAGATTCAAGGCTCTGATCTTTTTATCCTCTTATGTGCGAATTCCTGTCACCACGGTACTCCATGAGAGTTTAGAACTGTGGTTCCGACAGTTGCTTAAGATCAGAGTTTCATCAAGCTGATGGAAATGAAAAACTTATTGTAATTACTGTGTGTGTTAAATGGACGTCAGACTATTAATCTACGCACAATCCAGTCAGTATGTAGGACACATTGCGTAGTAACAAATATGAACTGGAAATTATTCTGCGAGGCAAGATCCAGGGACAAAGGAAGCGAATTAATTCTTCTGTATCAATGAATACCTAATGGATACACAGCATAACTTGTAAGGTCAATGTGTTCAATTCTGAACCTTCAACTTACAAATACCTATTCAGTGATATACTTACAATAAATCGCTCACCTTTCGCATTTGCATTATGTGACGCGTTGCAGAAGTCCCGAGCAGCTTTAAGGTGTACTTCTATGCGTATAGTCGCTTCTTGTCACGGATAATAATTACAACTGCCTTCATCATCACCATCAAACTGCAACAGTCCACTGCTGGGCTGAGGCCTCTCCAAAAGCACAAGATTTAATGGTCGAAGGGTGGAGTGTGTCCATTGCCCTGATTGGATAACAAATATATTTACTAGTAAAAACAATAACTTCATGTGAATATCGTCTCAAGTGTATACGGCTGTACATTTATTGAATATGAGACTTTGTAACTCACAGTAAGGTTTTCCTGTAACATAACATACTATACGGCGCCGTCTTTGGGAATGGCTGTGGGTTATAGAACTGCCTGACGCATACTAATATCGTTTCCTGCGTGGGATTCGATTCCGGAACTCTCGGAATCGGATAGAAGGCGTGCGGCCTAGCCGGCGATGTAAATCGTTATCATTCATTTCCTTTCATCGTGTACCTCGGGCACATGTTACAAGCTCCAACGGTCAGCGTAGGATTGAGAGTTGTTGAAAAATTCTCTCTCATTACATCTTAACTGAGGAAAGGAGAAATAACTCCAATTGAAGAGAAACCATTGTTAACGATAGAAACGCTGCTAAAGTTTCTTCTATTACTTTTCCCAGCACTAACACTGCCAAAAGACTAATTTTAAATATATTATCGATAATGCATATTATTGAAGTTCATTAATTTAAAAGGAAACTTTTTTAAGCAACACCCAGGTCACTTTATGACCATTTTATAACTTACTTAATACTTTTTTTTTATAAATATTACTAACATTCTTATGAACCATTTCAAATAAGCCTAAGCTTACGTCAATGTTGTGATTATTTTCAAACGACTTCAAAAAAGGAGAAGGTTTAAAATTCGTCCGTTTTTTATGTTTGTTGTTTGCGTTTTGCGTTTGTTTACTTTCGACTGCGTGAACCGATTTTGATTTTTTGAAAGTTGATAGGTCCCATTTCAATTTGGAATGAGAAAACCATATAAGTCTAAATTTGTATCAAGTATGTACGCCAAGTACTTCGTGTGTTTGATAAAAGTTTGGTTCTATTTTGATTCATTTTATTCGCTAATATTTTTACGATAATTCGTAAATACAAAGAGCTAATCCGCGCGTAATAGTAAAAGTCGGTTTTAGTTTTTGTCCGCAAATATACTTGTATGTTTCGCAGGCCGCGTACCCTAAATAGGCTATTTATTTTACTTAGTTGACTAGTCAAGAGCCATAAATTAAAAAAAGACCTGACATGCCTGAGTTAATATTGTATATACTTTCTCTACATATATTTTTTGTCTTCGTTATGCTTGTAATACATTACGAATAGTCATAATTTCCTCTACGCACAAAACTTGGCGGATATTACCTCGATAAATATGCCACGTAGAAAGGATTTATGGACGTAATTAGAGCTTTTTGGATCTATTGAAGTGTACCAACGTTAGGCTTTTGATGTTCTATAGCTTTACGTGGCTATTGCCATGTAGAGTTCAGTTCCAACAACATAGACCATCATTTACAATCAGTTGTGCCGGCCATCTCTTTCATCATCTCGCAGAAATCTTCAGGCTATATCTTTTGCTCCGTTGCTTGCCCGCGGTGTTAAAATAATTAGTAAATGAAAATAGCCTTCATTTACTCTGACCTTTGTACAATTGTAATATAATAAAACATTAAATTATACTGGCTATACTTAAATATACTTTTTTTTGTTGACGGGGGGGTCTTCAACAAGATACCCCGTCTTCTGAGGGGCACTTTCCCCTATGGTTTTGTGAGGTTCTTACTAAAACTCATCATCACAAATCATTTGACGATGCCTAGATGTGAACAAGTAGGATTTCACACTTTTAACTTATTTTACATTTAACCATTCAGTCATTATTTAGGTATTGTATTTGTTTACGATCCATTTATACGTCTAAATATATATAGCCTTCCATGGAATAATCTAGGATCATAAGGAAAAGGGTAGTAACTTCAAACAATATATATATAACCTACATGTCCTAGAATTTTTTTCAAAAACAAAGACATGTGAAGTCTGCCAATCAGAACTAGGTGTGCGTGGCGGACACCTTTATACTCTCTTTATAGAGAAAGCTTGTGGCCAGCAGTGTGACATAACTTTAACTATATAAACTTCTTGTGACACTGTTAGTTACCCTACTCCTCCGAAACAGCTTGATAGAAATTTTATGAAATTGTATATGCATGTTCAGTAGGTCTAAGAATCGGCTACTGTATCTTTATATCGCTAAGTAATAAGGATGATACACTCCAAATTTTAATTTTATGGACTTTTTTTTAATGATTTGACATTCAAAACATCAACGAAACGAAACGAGGAAAATTTAGAATATTTTCCTCGTTTTACCTCTATGTTTAATAGTGTTGTAATTATTGCTAGAGATATTAATATATTGTTACATAAATAATGGACAATGAATTTAAAAAAATGTTTCGTGTTTAATTATTTTTATAGTCCGTCATCATTGCTGGACTCCCAGCTTTCAGTCATAGAACACATCCCCATACACTTGCAATAAGTTAGTTATTTTTTATATTTTGACTAGCAAAATATTCACCAGAAATAATATATATTGCAAAACAACGTTATTTTTCAGATTATTTTCTTGCTTTTAAACAAATAACACAGCTATGACAATACAACCCAATTGATAACGTCCAGTTTATGTAGTCGGGTAGACGTGAATAATGATAACAGACTTTTGTCAAAATAAAGGTGGATGATGAAACGCTCACGGAATCTTTGGAACTTGTCGATCTACTCTCGCTATTATCGCTACTGCGAGCAAGTCGTCAGGAGGTGCAAAGTCTGTCCGCCGGTTCGATGACACGCTCAATGGACACGAGACTCGCGTCTAATCATTTAACGTCAGTTTCTAATTTGTGTCGCCGTACTTCGAAACATTACATAATATTTGTCCTTCTGCAGAGATAACATTAGGTATACAATAACTGACTACGAGGAAACATCACGCTATAGCTAGCTCTAATTTTATATGAGATAACAAAAGATAACGAAATGCAGTTTCTAATTATATTTAAAACACTTAATTAGTTATAAATGAGTATATTTAGGAGTAAAAAAAAACCGACTTCAGATCCGAGTTTTCTCTTTGTATTTCCTAATTAGAACCTAACCAAACCCTCATCAAACTACCCTTGAAGTACATCCTTTCCAATTAAAAATGATTCATCGAAATCGGTTGGCGTGATATTGAGTTATTTGTCCATTTTTCTTGCTTTTAATGTAAATTTAAGACCCATATGGTTTTTCGTGGACGCCATTATCAGAATTGGACCTCATGGAAAGCACCACCTTTCAAAAGAAAAGAGTCATCAATATCGGTTAAAACAGTCCAAAGTTATGAGGTAACAGATATAAAAAAATATAGTTGAATTTAGAACCTCCTCCTTTTTGAAGTAGGTAAAGCATATTTCCCACTGTTGGGCACAGGCTTTCCCTGTAAAGAGAGTAAAAGGGATAGTCTGCCATGCACACCTAGTACGGATTGCCATACTTCATGTCTTAGAAAATTTTCTAGCACATGATGTTTTCCTTCACCGCCAGCGCATGGTAAATCAGCACTTAAATTTGCAACAACAAAATCCTTGTTGCTGGCACCAGGGATCGAACTCTATTACAAGCGTACAATGCTACTTGATGTTTGTTGTATCACGGCTCTGTTTCCATCACAGTATGAGCTGGTGAAGCCATTGCTCTCTTTAATCGAATTGCTAACGCTATTTCTTGTAAAGCCTCTGACAATGTATATGTATGTCAATGGTAACCGGGCTAATGGGATTGGAACCTCTGATCGTCAGATCGTAAGTCTCATGCTTAGTAGTAGTAACTGTTTACTTAAACTATATACCCTTAACCAATGGGTTGTTATCTATTACGTGTCTAATATGTTTAAACGGGCCAGCCGATGTCGCTTTCTTCCTTCACCGGACTTCAAACTTCCCGGACGAAAAAGACTACTACCCTTGTCGCCCAGTGAACTCGATGCTTGCCTTTAGTCGCCTTTTACGATAAGCAGAGGATATCGTATTCTTATTCTACAAGCCCAGAACTACAGGGCTATAGCATCATCTATTTTATCCCGTCGTTGATACATCTTCAGTGCCCATCACTAGCGTAATACGATAAATTGCAAATGTCTACTTACACAATGGACCTTCGCATTATGGCCATGTTATTCTGCGTTACGGCATACCGTGGTGGCAGTGTAATGGCACTGACTATGGATAGCAAGGGCTAATGACGCCTATACGATTTATGGAAGGTTGCCACTGGCCCGCGCAAGGCGGAGAAAACAAAGTTATAACTCTTACTCCGCCACCCCGCGCCTCGTTACATGTTTTTTGCACTGCGCCGGGGAAATACTGCAATTTCAATGTACGAAAAACATTATTCATTGCCAATATACCATTTCCTTATATAGTGATGTTGGAGCTATGCTGTTCTGCCAATTTTTGTTAATGCTTTCGACATAACGTCGCTCTCCATCCACGCCGCCGTATATGAGGCGGACTTAAATTTAATTGGAGGACTTTGTGCAACGGCTCTGAATTCTGTCCGCTTTCCTAGCGGTCCGCGTGACAGCTCGCGTTATCACCGATTACAGAGCATTAATCTGCTAATCACACTACTTTCCCCCGGCCGTCTTCTGCGTGCCCACTCGCTCGGAACTCCGGGCCGAGAAAAACATTGAAGCACGATTGAAATGCAACCGCGAGCTATTTGCGTCTGACATTTATAATGTTTGCTCTTCTGTCTCAATTTTATCGCGGAGTTGGCACTAAAAGCTACTTAACCCATTTCGACGACATTAAATAAGACGCGCGAATCGAGACGCGCTACTTGTCTAGTATATAGTAGTGTAGTAGCCAGCTATCACACAAAACTTTCACATTCGCCGCGTGTAAGTTGCATTCCTAACTTTACTCCATGGTGATAAGGCTTTAATTGCATTTTAGTTTCGGCGGTTGTACGCACGTAACAAAAGCCCGGAGCACAGCTGCCAGTGACAATGTCACTGCACACGCATCGTGTATGCGCGTCACAACGCACGGGACCTCTTTCTTTATTTTGTCTGAACTGAACTGAAAAATTACAACCATCAGTCATTATTTAGTTAGTAGTGAGATTTTTAACCGACTTTAAAAAAGGAGGAGGAAGGTCTCAATTCGACTGTATTTCATTTTGTTTGTTTGTTGAAAGCTGGTGCTAAAATATTCTCATACCCGCACGTCTCAATCTTACGGCATATCTATCTTGCATTTGACGTGGTCTAAATAAATTCGGTAACAATGATAGTTTATATTAATTAAGTTAGTTTAAATTAATATATATAATATTCATTATATATATTCTATATATATATATATATATTTTTTATATGAAAAGTGGCAAAGGAGCATACGGCTCACCTGATCTTAAGCGATCACCGTCGTCCATGAACATCCACAGCACCAGAGGAGCTGCAGGTGCGTTGCCGGCCTTTGAGATAGGAGTAGGCTCGTCTCTTGAGGTTCCCAAAATCATATAAGTTCGCTGGTGAAAGCTGACAGTGCAGAAAGAATACATGTATAATAAAAATTGAATCAGCAATAGATATAAAAATTAAGACACATTTTTTAATTTAATTTCTATAGATAGTTTTGATTTTGTATGTACGGCGCATGCGACATCTGAATTACGTCCTCTATAAATAACTTAGGCTTAAAATAAATAAAACAGGCAGACAGGCGGACAGTTTTCATTTGCAATTGGAGACGTGGACCGCCTGTGATCTCCGCAGACAGTGATGTGTTGTTTATTGCCGTGACAGTAATTGACTGCACATGGCTTCTCTGTTGCCTTACCTGAGGCGGGGACTGCTAAGTTTCTACCTAGGTACCTTTAACTATAAATTGAAGCAGAATTTCCTTTTATAAATTTACATATGTATCAATAGAGCTTTCTAATGTATTTGTTACCACTTCAATGTGCAGTAAACAAGTGTATTTACGAGTAAACACAAAAACCGACTTCAAATGGAATAATTGTAATAGGCCATCACAGAAGGCACCGTCTTTCAAATCAAAACAAGAATCATCAAAATCTGTTCACCCAGTCTAAAGTTCCGACGTAACAAACATAAAAGAAATACAGTCGAATTGAGTCCCTCCTCTTTTTTTGAAGTCGGCTAAAAACAAAATTAACCGTCAATAGGCTATTGAATGGTCGTGGGTTCGAATCCACCATTCGACACTGATGTGAACCATCTCCTAGCACAAGCTTAGGCTTAGTTGGAATGGTTAACAAGAATGTTAGTAATTTTTCTAAAAAAAAAAAGAAATATTGATAGCTTTCTTTAAAAAAAAATTGGGACGATTAAAACGCGCGGAAGATTTATTTTCCGTCTTCGAGAAGGTAAGGTAAGGTGAGAAAGAGAAGGTACTCAATTTGTCTGTATTTTTCCAATTCTGTGCACTGATAGAGCCATAGGATCATAGGACCAGGGAACTCCCCAAAATCGTATCGACCAATGCGTGTTGATAGAGATATCGGAAGTTTATGACAATATAAGACTAGGTAAATGTAGACGAAGAAAGAAAAGGACTTCCTAATATAACTATGATACAACTGAAAAAGTTAATTTGACTAGTTACGAAGCCATACTACGATGCATAAATGTGACATATGCAATACTGTATTACGGCGATAGTAAGCTTCGCCTTTGAATCACTTTGGTATAATTGTTAGTTTCGTCGTTCACCTACGCAGCAAGTGCACTCGCGCAAGTGCGTGTCCCTGCGCGTGCGCACACTGCGCCCACGCGCACGTAGCCTTGACTCCGCTCACTTATTTGTCAACGTGTTCGGATATTTTCGTGCCGTCTCCTGCCGACGTTTATTTTCGATGCTTTTTTATCCGCACGCTATTTCGACCGCGGCAATTGTATGCGCTCCTCGGTAACCACGGCTGCTGTCTTCACCCGGACATTCTGCTTTTCGTTTCATTATTAATGTACCACTTACAAGCTGTTAAGATTCAACAGCCTAATGGTTTTGGGTACGGTCTGCAAAACGTAAGGTCATAGGTTCGAATCCACCATTCGACTATTGACGTTAACCATCTCCTAGCACAAGTTATATGCATTTGGAATGTTTATCTAAAATGTTAGTAATATTTGTGAAGAAGAAAACAATGTCAGCATTCTTTAAAAAAAATGTCATGGCATATTTTATAAGGAGAAAAAAAATTGTTTACCTCCCTATAAAATATGATTTCTACTAAATATTATATAAGGAAACTCAAGTTGTATAGTACGCTATCAGAGTTCTGTCCCCGGTGCTGGCACCAATGCTCAAATCTACTAAATGAATTTGTTTGTTGCAATTTTAAATGCTTATTTACCATGCGCTCAGCAGTGAAGGAATATATCGTGAGGAAACCTGCATATTTGAGACTTCTATCTTAACTTCGTTTCGGTCATTCTTTGATACTACTTATTGATGCAAAACTTATTGTTCATGCTTTATATTCTAACAATAAAAAAATATCGCTGTGTTCCAAACCGACCTTGACATTATAATAATCGATTTACGTTGTAAAGGGCCCCCAACATCGAGAGCAGCCCGTAAATGTCCGCTCCTTTTTTGTCTACGTGATTAGGGCATTCTTTGTTTTAAATACTGTCGCTGCCCGCTAGAACAAGCAATAGCTTAACAGAAATTTCCTAGTACAAGTTACGCGTTAAGTTTTTATCAAGTTATTTTAATACATTAGAATATCGCTAACTTCCGCATCTCTCTGTAAACAACAGATATAGCATTATTTTTCCACCGACATCGCGGCGCTTATGCCAATTCCGCACAAACAAGACCGCCTCGTAACCCGTGACTCATCGCCACACACCGACTTCAACTGTAGCGTTACTAGAAAATTCATTTTTATGCAACTCTTAAAGTCCGCATTGTCAGTATTCGTGTGAAAGTTTCAAACGTCGATAATGACGTCGCGATGGAATATCGGCGAGCGATGCGGCCGCCTCTCGCCGCGCCGCGCGAACGTCTATATCGGGGCAAGTGAGTGACCTTCGCGGCCGGACGGCTGGCTGGCAACAGAGTAGCGTACAACCTACATCTACACCTATACGTGCGCACAGATTCGATCAACAATGTCGGCTGTGTGCGCCGCGCTTAGCGCGATGACCCGTCCCCGCCCCCGCGCTCGCCGCACCCCGCCTCGTGTGCCCCCGTCCCGCGCCGCACACCGCGCCACGCTGCTCCGCCATTCTGTGACGCATCAATTACTCCGCTCGAACACAAATACGCAGCGTCTTTTGCGTGTTATACAAAATACTACTTTATTGTTATATTTATAGAGTAAGTTTTCAGTTGTTCTCGACGGGTAGGTAGAGCGTTGTGTGTGGAGGCGCGCGCGGGAAAGTGTTCATTGTATTTATTTTTGTGCGCAGCGGGCGCAGGCAGTCGGACACAAGTGCAGTGTTCCAAGAAACTCTTAGAGGGAGACGTGTCGACTGAGAGCGGCGAGCGTGCATTTCGCGAACGCCCGTTTTCTATATGCTAACCAAATATCTCATATGTCACCAAATATCTAAATAAGTAAACATAGAAAAACATTTATTATTTTATCGAAATGAATATATAAGAATACGCATACGGTAAATAATTTACGCCATTTATTATTAGAAGAGAACCAATTAAACTGAACGGAGTGTCAACGTATTCACAGTTAGCACTTAGGGTTGCTATACCTAAAAAACATTGGCTTTTTATTTAAAATAATTATTAATAATATATCGAAAAAACATTTTATAGCCCATTGTAACGTTTACATTATATGTCTGATTTTAAATGAAATACTTGACGTCCTTGTAACCCAGTTTGTGTAGAGATATCTGCCGCCGTCCGCTTTTTATCTAGTTTGTTATGTTCCAAATGTGATCACATTGCTATACCCCGGGGACAGATTTTGTAATCATGACTTGATTGACCACGCTGTATTACAGTTGCGATGAAAACCAAATCAAACTTGAAACAAATAACAGAACTAAGGTACATTTTACAATTCGATCTCTATTGAACGTATATAATATATACAGGTCTTAGAAAATAATAATTAATTGTTTTCCGTATCCTGGACAGAGGAAGTGTGCGATTTAAAATACTCCGCGAGAGTTTTCAGGTTGCTAACGGTTCCGTGAGCTGCTCTCTGCTCGCCAGAATCAGTGTCGCCGTCCCGTTTGCTTTGTTGCGCAAAAACAATTGTACAATGGCATGAGGTCACTGCTAACATATGACCAATGCAACTAAGAACGGGTTAGCGCATACCGCACCATCACCAAATTATATAGGATTGAAATAACCTATGCATAATATTAGAACCGGCGTTTCCCTTGGGTTACAAACATACAACGGGAACTTTTGTATCAGTTCTTGTACAGGAATTATATACATTTTTAGCTGTTAGTCTAAATGCTTTCACGACATTAGCCCGTCTATAAATCAATAACCGTATTTCCCTTCGATTATTTTATACATGCAATATATCGGATGAGAATTTGTTGGCTGTAGTTGACCTTATCCGCAATTCAGGTGCATGCGGAACCTGGCCGTGTTAGTAAAAGCAATTATTACTTGCTCCTTATACCAGTAATTTTATTTCAAGGTTAAGTTCCGTCGTTTAAATGTTTGCAATTATAATTTAGATTGTATTTCTACAGAACACATAAAAATTATTCACTATTTTAACGTCCAGCTATCTCCACATCCATGAATCACAGTTTTATTTGACGTCAGTAAAAACGTGTAAATCATGAATGATTACGTATGCGTTGGAAGATAGAATTTATAACGAAGACAAGCGGCGTCTTAGACCTGGACGGATGTTAGCGTGCTATATTGCAAATACGCTGCGCAGGGTGGCGAACTTCCGCCGACTGTGTTAAGATGATTTAATTTTAAACTTTCCGTTAGAAAGTTGGAATAGAACAACTTTCTTACTTCTATTGTTTTATGGAATTTTCCGTTGTTACGCCTTTGAGAAATAATTCATAGTAAATATGCTTATATTTGTCTCTCTGGCAGGAGTATTGTAGGAGCTGTATTAATTGTGGTGATTTTAATGGTATCCGAGAGCTTGTGTGAAACGCTTCACTTCCTATGTGTCCCAAGAGGACGTGTAACCTCCGTTGTAGTTATACATATATATATCAGTCCCGTAATTCGACGTCCAATCTTAAATGGGCGGTAGATGACTAAATGACAGCTTGGACGTAAATTAAAAACAAAAATCCTTGTCATTTATTTTCTTTGGTGTGAGCATTTAACTGAAAAATGGTTTTAAAATCAGACCTTTTGCGATATTTTTAAGTGCCATAACGACAAATAGGCTAGTTTTGGCGAATATTTTTAATTGGAAGCGCAGATAACTGCGCTATCGACGACAAGTACCAATTAAAACCAGACATGTCACAATAACATAAACAAATATATAATATTTGTTAAGACTATTCTTTAAATTTATGGAAGAAAATTATTAGTCATTTGACTTTATTATAAAAAAAATTATAGGGCTTAAAATTACATGGAGTTATTATTATTTTTGTCGAGGCGTTGAATTGCGGAACATCCTGTATATACAAACATATAAATGGAGCTAAAGAAGTTTCACTTCAATCGTGTAGTTTAAAGCACACTCGTTGTTTTTTTATATTTATCCGAGATGTAGTTGTAAGTTCGTTCGGTTCGTTCTTTACATAATTTTATAAATCAATGGACCGCTTTTAATTCACAATTCAGTAACAAAGGACAATGAATTCTTATCTTACTATGCAGATAACGTGTACGTAAGTCGTCCGTATGCCGCGTACCGTTACCGCAACGTCGGCGCGCTGCAGTCGCGTCGTGTCGCCGGCGGGCGGCCCGAGAACGTTCTCAAAGTCACCGACGATAACCTGCTCGACCGGGGAGCGTAATAACAACGATTTATTATGCATATCGTTGATCGTGTTGCCCAAAAATTGCACACTCCTTTGTCCACATTGCGCGCTCCACCGCGGTACACTTAATGCATGGAAACACAATTCACAGCTCATAGTTGGAAAAAATAAGTTATACACGAAAGTTAAACATAAAACCAATAACGGACTGGATAGCCATAAACCTACCAACATCAATTTACCACGAGCTCGGCGGGATTTTTGTTACGAAGTACACAGATTGGCCACAGAAGCTGACCTTGACTGCTTCATCGGATTTAGAGGTGGCATAGCTCTTAGGTTGCTTAGCCTGAACCTTTACTGTAGTAACTCGACACAAGGATGTGTGAGGTAATTCTCTCTCTTTACAGAAAAGGCCTGTGCACAGCTGTGACATACACATATTGGCACTTTACCTTTTCTTACCGATATTTCAAGAAACAAGCATTTTTTCAATTTGATGTATCTGGCTATCTTTGCATACCCCGCTAAAATATGCTTGTATATAATAAATTAAACGTTAAACAATGTAAAAAAACTTATATACCCAATTGGACATGCGGACTATGCAAAGGACAAGGTGTGCCTTACTCGCACAGACATATCGATAGGTCACTGAAGGCGTCTGACTCATTGTAGCGCTGTAGCCGCACGGAGCGGACGCCTGCATCCGTAAAGAATTGGCGCTCCGTGTGCAGCCAGCCTTAGATGACCTTCGAGCGGTCGACGTACGGCAACTAGGTTACAATAATAACGTCTAGACATGATTGAATGAAATGCCACACAATATTGGATACGGCAGGTTTCAACGTTTGTAAAATGTTCATTTCTTTTTTGAAACCGAAGGACGGGCTATTTTTATTGTTTCTATTTGCATTTAGGAGTGTACGATATGTATCGATGTTCTATGGAATAATCGATACATAACATATATAAATATCGATATATTTCATTTTATAACCAAATATTGTATGTATGTTACTACACTACTACTCTCAGCGATATCATAAATGTTTTGTTTTTTGGGCTTCTTAAATATAAACAATTTACGATATATGGCAAATATCGATATGTTTATACAATATATCGCATAGAATCCATGCAACATTACGATATATTACATCGAAAAATATATCGATGTATATGTTGCATGAACATCCCTAGTTGCATTCGAGGCCTATAGGCTTCTAGATGGAATGGGTATGCTGCGCTTTTCTCAGGAGAAACGCAAAAGCTTAAATGACATCCTGCTAATTAATGCGACAAAAAGCTCGGGTTTGCGGGTGCTTTTAGTGCAGCTCATTTAGCAGCGTTGGGTAGATACGTGTAGTGTGCTAGAACAATTGTGTCAAAATGAACGTTCACTGACATGTGTGATAAAACAGCGAAAAATTAAATGAAGTTAGCAATCTCTGTCGGCAGCGTGAGTGCATTTATTTTTTATGGCAGAGAGCTGGGTATTTAATTGTCACTCGACAGGTATATTTACAAGCAAAAACAAAAAGTCACTTCAAATCAACGTAAATGTCGACGCTTTGTATTACCGCAGGAATATTATTAAAAAATGAATAATCCAAATCGGTTGGCTTGATGTCGAGTTATTCGTACATTTGTGGCACAAACTTTATGCTAAATGAACATTTATATGGCAGTGGCCCCACGAGAAACACCAGTTTTCGAAAAAAAAAATCATCTACATCGGTTAACCCAGTCGAAACTTATAAGGTTACAAACATAAAAAAATACAGCCGAATTGAGAACCTCCTCCATTTTGAAGTCGGTTAAAAAATGTTTTCGCTATGCCACTAGGACAGCGTCTCACAGACATATACGATTTAACTTTTATACCTATTATTAAAAATATAACGAAAATTCGGTTAAAATGAAAATTTTAGACCGAGAGTTCGTAATCGGTTTAACTTGTATTAGAACCATCTCTAGTATACAGTTTTGTCTATTTCGGATCCGTGCTAGATCTAATTAACCTTGCAAAATGGTCTCATCGCCTACGAACTGTTTTTTATTAAAACGGGGGTCAACAGCGTTATCGTCCGCTGATTGTTTCTTAATAGCCGTCACGAACTCGATATAAGCTTGAATGACGTCATGCTGGAACGTCCGCTATTTCCTTATCGCAAGGACGGCCAAATTGATTAGTATAAAAATATTATGTATAGAATACCTTACTTTTTTTACCTTTTATATATAGTTTTCCTCTACTGGGGGTTTTCCCTGTGAACGTTGTTTATGTTTTGATCTAAGTTATTGTAAAAAAAGATCAGTTGTCTAGTAATTTTTCCTTTGCTAAATTGAATTTATTGGAAATTGAATATGCAAAAAGAGAACTTTTGATGTTCAATGCTTTGAAATGCAATAGAATAGACACTATAATCATTTCGATTACCGGAGTACCGTACGCCTAAAATTCAATTCTCATTGTGCCAAAAATCGTGTTCTACTATATACTAACATCCTGTATATAATAATTTATGCCAAATGTAATGTTATCACGAGTTTATCAAATACTAACAACTGAAATCATATTGCAATTGTAAGTATCAGTGGTATTGGAAAAAAATATTGCCACAACGGAACAAGCAAATTACCAAATCATGCAAAAACTTGTGAAGCCACTCAAAATTCCTCGTTTAGGCAATAACAATCAGCACCGTGTTGCCTTCCTCCAGGGGCCGCTTAGGACTACAAGACCTTGGCTCTTGTCGTCCATCATGTTGACACACCATGAACTTAAATACGGCAGTATGACGTCACTCATTAAAACTCCATGTATTTACTTTTATCCATTCATTTGGAATTTTATTTAATACCCGCCAAGAATCCAAATACGATCAACAAAAGTGTTTGTAATGCTCGGTAATGTTTATAAATAGGAGTGCGCACATCTGTCTTATGAAGCTCGGAGCTAGCGTCGCCAGCGAACAAACAATACAGACCAATTGAGAACCCCTCCATTTTTGAAGTCGGTTTAAAAACTAAAAACGGCAATTCAATTTTTTTATTTTTATTATGTTCTTCTAATCATTTTGTTACCTTTAAGTCTAATATATATTATAAATGAAAAAGTTTGGATGTTTGTTGCTTGATCACACCAGAATGGCTGGACGGATCTAGATGAAATTTCACAGAGATAGATTATAGTCTGGAAGAGCACATATGCTTTTTTTAACCGATTTCAAAAAGGAGGTATAAATTATAATTTAAAGTACAGGTAATAATTATAATAATACCGATGGATAGTTTATACTTTTGTGCTTTTGTAATAAAAGTATATTAAACTTATTTAATTTTCATGGACATACTTTATACAGTAGGTAGCAGGTACACCGATACCACCGCGGGGTGCAGCTATTACTTCTGTATGGTACTTTCTTTATAACACTGATGGTGCACTCACCGAGCTCTAGGAATGTGAACTGCTCCATTGCGGCAAGGCGTTGGGTTTCCTTCACAAAGTTTATTTCCAGACGGCCGCACCGCTTTGAAGGAGGTTTCACTAGAACCGCACCCTTGCCGGCTGCCGCGTCTCGACATCAAACGGCTCGCCGTCTTACCCCACACGTGGATCGCTTCTCTGTTGTGAATCACTGCATTATATTTATTTACAATATATCTGACTTACTCCAATACATGTCTGAATTCACCGTTTTAAAGTTAGATATTTTTTTCGTAATAAGCATAGGACCAATGACGGACTTAAATTTTGATAAAGGAGCTTATAATTAATAAGACAATAGCAGAGATTTTTCGCCGGCTTTATTAATTTGATGAGAAAAAAAACTGTAGTACACAAACTGTACTCCACATTCGTGGTCGTTGATGTTACTAATAGACAACAAACATTTTATTAATTGGCGTCACAACATACAACATTACATATAATATACACATTACATAAAATATAGCAAAAAGAAAGAATAATAAACACAATACAATGAAAGGAAGGAACAGACAAATAGGATCTGATGCCGACATTGGACACCGGACAAATATCTCAACCAAAAAACATTTTCGATTTTTGGGAGTTCCCGAATATATGTTCCGAACCCTATATTCAATTCTAGTATGATTACAATGAGACCGCAATGACAGTGACTCAAACAAAAAGCGTACGACAAAGGCCTTCACCCTTGTCGCCCAGTCAACCCGAGGCCCCTTTTAGTCGCCTTCTACGACAGGCAGGGGATACCGCAGTCTTATTCTTGAGAGCCCAGAACTACAGGGCTGCAACTTGTCTTGATTTAACCGTATTTAAGGCAAGGCTGACTGTGTGTTACACGTGTATACACTAATATTTTGGACACATCATTTGCAGACATCTTAATAACCTAGTAGTTTATGATTACGGGAAGGATTTCGTACCCTGTAATCAGATGCTGTTTTTTTATTTATTATCAACACAATTTTACGATAAGAACATGATACATAATTTAACGCTATATAAACTGCTGCAATGGCTTGTCAACTGTTTTTTTTTGTTTTTTTTAAGCCATGAACAAAAACCTGACGTGCCTACTTTTACCTTCTTAGATGAATTGTAATTTAAATAACGATACGATCACTACGCATAATGAATCGTCGATCACCATCGATTACGTGTTGTCCTGCAAGCGCGATATCCACTGCAATACATTTCACAGTGTCGAACAATTGGAAATCTGAAACGACAAAGACATTTGCAAGACTAATCACAGTTGAAGTGTTGGTTTCTCTTTAGCATTTGACCATGAAACACTTGTACACACCACTTCGCCTGTGGGCTAAGGTCTCTACTGTTGCGCCATCTAGATTTGTTCACGTAGCTTAGTGGTGGAACAGCAGACAGTTACAGATTACAGCACATCGAATCAATGAGACATTGGAATGCAACAGACAATTTAAAGTGCGAATAACAAGAATTGAATTATCTTTCTTAAGCTATCTTCTAAGACTTCAGATCAAGTGCCGTGTTTTTTTTTTAAAGAAAGCTAGCAATATTTCTTTTTTTTTCCTGATATATTACTAACAATCTTGTTAACCATTCCAACTAAGCTTAAGCTTGTGCTAGGACATGGTTCACGTCAATAGTCCAATGGTGGATTCGAACCCACGACCTTACGATTCGCAGGCCGTACCGTAAACCATTAGGCAGCCGCCCCATCTCGCTTCCCCCTTAAACCGGAACTGTTACGGATTACGTTATTATTCAGCTCTGTGCTCTGAGCTTCAGATCCGTCATGTCAGAAATCGGCTGCCATTATCGAAGATAGTTCTATGAAGCCATGCCTAAGCAAAGGGGTCGCACGCTAATCTTCGCGTATTTCACGGCGTTTGTAGCAAAATACTTCTTATTGCTTTCCAATAGAAGCATTTTTTCATTGCAACTCGGCGCCGCTTTCACTTTCGCGAGCGCTGGAATACGGTTATTATGTCCCCGACGCTGCGTCGAACACTCTTATTATGCTCGAGCCGTTTCGTATGCAGTTTCATGAACTTAGCACGGGGCCAGTGTCGTATAAATTTGAACTCAAACGGGGATAGTTTGATTTTGGAGATGTTGTATATAGGTCACCTACTTAATTCTAAATGCACTATTGTAATGCTTAATATAGCTGTTGTGCCACAAATGGACGGATAACTCAAAATCACGCCAACGAATTTCGACAAGAGTAATTTGATAAATGTCGAAAACGTAACCACGTTCTGATTAGTTTGGTTTTTACGAAAATTCGGAAATACAAAAGGAGCGTCCGCGCGTAATAGGTTTTAACGTTTGATTCGATTTTAAGTCGGTATTTGTTTTTATTCATAAATATACTTCTTTGTCTTTGTTGTCTATTGGCATAACGTAAATTTCAAATTACCGTAGTGAAGTTTTAGAGCGACCTAGCGGGTACTTAGAGTTATTAAAGCCGTTGTACTTCGCTGGAAGTTGCCGAGAGGGCTTGTGAAACCACCCCCGACCGAGACCGCGATCCCTTTGATCTTCGTACTACCAGTAAAATTACCACTTTGATCATTTCCATTGAAACATATGTATTACATGCTAAAATGTTGGTCCGGTATATGGCGAGGCACATAATAAACAACGTGAGAAGCGATTGCCAATGCTGCCTGTCCTACTGGGGAGTTAACCTAAATTAGCAGCTTAGTTTTATATGAACTATATTACTTCTGGTGGACGAGAAACGGTCGCTACCGATTCACTGAAAGTTTCATCAATTTTTTATCCTTCTCTATCTCCATCTAATCTGATTGGGTAAATTACGCGAAAGCTCATCGTAATTAGATAAACAAACAAAATGAAGTGACTATTTGCAAATCGATGTGGATATTAAGCTATTGTTATCAAAGAGCCGCGAGCCGCGTTGCTTATCAATACAACGGAACACGCAGTCAGCAGCGTGCAGCTTGGCTTGTGTCCAGCGCAACCGGATGTGTCGTTATAGTCAATTTATAGAACACCGCCGAACCACTCCAGATTCACTCTGGTCTTTCTTAATGCTTATATTATATAACAAAAAAAAGTTATCACGTCCTTTTAAATTAATTAATCAATTAATAGTGTTTGATGAAATGTTAAAATAATCTCTAACTTTAAGGAATGTCATCGCGATTTTATTATGATTTTTAAATTCCTCACGTTTTACATTTAATTTAATATTAAAATATTATTAAAATTAATATGAAATTTAATATTAAAAATGAATTAATCAATTAATAGTGTTTGATGAAAAGTTAAAATAATCTCTAACTTTAAGAAATGTCATCGCGATTTTATTATGATTTTAAATTCCTCACGTTTTACATTTCATTTAATATTAAAAAATGAATTAGTACCTGGTACAATGACAGTTTAATTGTAATTGATCGGGTGTCATAGTGAAAATTCAGCGCAGTTGTGCAATAACAGACTCGGGGGCCCGAATAGGCGGTATGCGCATATATTTTTTTTCCTAAATATATATATATATAAGATATTTCTTTTCTTAATAGGCTCTGCAATAAAACACAACGTGATGCTTCTGAAATTAAACAAAACACATCTATGTTAATTCTCTTTTTATCGTAACAAATATAATAACATGGTTAACAGTTAAAACTTAATGTGTTTGCCAGATATTTTTATCATGAAAAATTATTATTAACACACTAAAAATTACATTTTCTTTACATATATTGAATTTTATTTAAATCTGGGGTCCAAGATCTGGACTACTTCGTGCCTTCAAACTACGTAGAATTACCGTCGATTACAAAGTATAAACAATGCTGCACCATGCTATGTCGTAACGCTTCACGCGTCGCCCGCATGCCGCGCGGTCAGCAGAGACCCACCGCGTGTGACACCAATACGCTCCGACGTAGACAACTGAATAAACAATTATTAAATTAATTCGACCTATTCACAGTTATTAAATATCATGTAAAATGATCACTGCTATAAGCTGAATTAACAATTATACGATATAGCGATCGTATTATAACGAAGCGGTGATTGTGTACTCATAACGAAGTTATTGTGTCCAATATTCGAAGAATTTATGAGTTACATCCTCTATTATACCGGATTCACTTAAAGTATAGGAGAATTTGGATAATATGGAAATACACAGATTAGTCAGAGAAGATTAAATTTCACCGGATTGAGAAGCGGCATAGCTCCTACGTTTTTTTACATGGGAGGAAATCGTTCTTAAGTCGTTTATTCTGAACCTATTGCCAGTAACTGTGCACAAGGGTCCCACAGGTGACCGTGATAATCAAATGATCCTCCCTTTTGTAAGTCGGTATTGTTTGGGCTATTGTCAGGACACAATTGGTTACTAACAAAGTAACGTATGTCGATTTCCTGTACCTATGTCAATCATAAACACGACATAGTTTTGTTGGTACAATAGATTACGTTATCTTACATAGTTATGTCGTGTTACTAAGATCATTGTTGTATAAGTTTAGTTTAGAATAGTTATTATATTATTCTAAAGCCATGGGTACAAAGCGTTCATTCGCGACCGTCAGAGGTTGCGAAAAATCCTTGCGCGATATATTATGGGAAAACCTCACCCCCTCGATAGGTTTAGGAGCGTTGCTGGAGTTTCTTCGGCCACTTCTTCTCCCAGCGCTAACGCTTCCCGAAGTGACATATAAGCTAGTTTAGCTTAGATTGTCCCAATAGATTTTTATCAATAAAATAGCTACCGACCGTGCCGTGGTTCGGCCCTTTCGGGCGCCCTCAGATCGGACTGCTAACGCGTAATAATGGTAACCGTCCAAGCCGAGGTGCCTTGTGTCGAGTTACCACCTTATACAGGTTCAGGCTAAGCAACCTAAGAGCTATGCCACTTCTCAATCCGGTGAAGCATTAAAGGCCAGCTTCTCTGTGCCAACTGTGTTAGTTCGTCCAACAAAAAGCCATGGGTAATATGAAATTTAATATTAAAATATTATTAAAATGAATATGAAATTTAATATTAAAAAATGAATTAGTACCTGGTACAATGACAGTTTAATTGTAATTGATCCGGTGTCATAGTGAAAATTCAGTTGTGCAATAACAGACTTGGGGGCCCGAATAGGCGGTATGCGCGTATATTTTTTTTTTCCTAAAAATAAATATAAGATATTTCTTATCTTAATGGGCTCTGCAATAAAACACAACGTGATGCTTCTGAAATTAAACAAAACACATGTTAATTCTCTTTTTATCGTTACAAATATAATAACATGGTTAACAGTTAAAACTTAATGTGTTTGCCATGTATTTTTACCATGAAAATTATTTTATTTTAATTATTACATTTTCTTTACATATATTGAATTTTATTTAAATCCAAGATCTGGACTACTTCGTGCCTTCAAACTACGTAGAATTACCGTCGATTACAAAGTATAAACAATGCTGCACCATGCTATGTCGTAACTCTTCACGCGTCGCCCGCGTGCCGCGCGGTCAGCAGAGACCCACCGCGTGTGACACCAATACGCTCCGACGTAGACAACTGAATAAACAATTATTAAATTAATTCGACCTATTCACAGTTATTAAATATCATGTAAAATGATCACTGCTATAAGCTGAATTAACAATTATACGATATAGCGATCGTATTATAACGAAGCGGTGATCGTGTACGTATAACGAAGTTATTGTGACCAATATTCGAAGAATTTATGAGTTACACCTCTATTATACCGGATTAACTTAAAGGATAGGAGAATTTAGATAATATGGAAATACACAGATTAGTCAGAGAAGATTGAATTTCACCGGATTGAGAAGTGGCATAGCTCCTACGTTTTTTTACATGGGAGGAAATGGTTCTTAAGTCGTTTATTCTGAACCTATTGCCAGTAACTGTGCACAAGGGTCCCACAGGTGACCGTGATAATCAAATGATCCTCCCTTTGTAAGTCGGTATTGTTTGGGCTATTGTCAGGACACAATTGGTTACTAACAAAGTAACGTATGTCGATTTCCTGTACCTATGTCAATCATAATCACGATATAGTTTTGTTGGTACAATAGATTACGTTATCTTACATAGTTATGTCGTGTTACTAAGATCATTGTTGTATAAGTTTAGTTTAGAATAGTTATTATATTATTCTAAAGCCATGGGTACAAAGCGTTCATTCGCGACCGTCAGAGGTTGCGAAAAATCCTTGCGCTACATATAAGCTAGTTTAGCTTAGATTGTCCCAATAGATTTTTATCAATAAAATAGCTACCGACCGTGCCGTGGTTCGGCCCTTTCGGGCGCCCTCAGATCGGACTGCTAACGCGTAATAATGGTAACCGTCCAAGCCGAGGTGCCTTGTGTCGAGTTACCACCTAATACAGGTTCAGGCTAAGCAACCTAAGAGCTATGCCACTTCTCAATCCGGTGAAGCATTAAAGGCCAGCTTCTCTGTGCCAACTGTGTTAGTTCGTCCAAAAAAAAGCCATGGGTAGAAATGCAATTTAATATGTAAAAGGAATTTAGACTTTACCTAATACACCAAATTTTTTAGCTCTAACAATAATTCTTTAAATAGTTGTTTCTTTATTTATGCTTAACGGTCTGGAGGTCTATGACTATAAATAGATAAATATATAAATTCTTTTGCACCAAAATATATTTACAAAGGCGAGTTTAATGTTATTTAGCATTTTCTTCCAACTAACTTTTGGTGGTTATGATCAGGCAATGAGTAAAGAACTAAAAATAGCATATTAAGAATGTTATATAGATAAATAATATTAAATATACATATAACAGAATAGAAGCGCTTTGCTTCGTCTTTCATGATATCTACATCAAAGGACTGGAATAATTTGCCCGCGTCTGTCTTACTCTCCGTTTACAATGTGGGCATTTTCAAGAGTACAGTGAATAGGCATTCACTAAGCTAGTGCGCCTTACCATCTAGGACTGCATTTCCAGTTAACTTCAGGTGGGATCGTGGTCAAGCGCTTGTTTAGAAAGTATAAAAAAAAACCGTAATATATTATACCAGTTTATCATTTTCACTGTATGAGTTGAAAGTATACAGATACCCGCGATTTAAAGACATTAGTTGATGATAATGAATAAATAGATGTATTGTTATAAATCTGTCTGTTTTGTTAAGTTTTATTTTGTAACTTTTGCGAAATGTCTACATGCAATGAAAACGCTAAGTGCTTATCGCTTCGTGAGCATGCTGCGACAAGGCAGCTGAGTCAGTTGTGGCTTAGTCACCATCGCACCACGCGGCCTGACTCATTGCTATATTGTCCACCTTCAAACATTGTTCCGTTATAATTCCATTGTTTGTATACCTAACGCTTCCCTAGGTCACGTTTGAAACGACATTCTGCAGCAGTTGGTTACAGCCTATATACTCGTATATACGTCAAACACGCGTAAAGAAGTTTTACTGCAGAAATTACACTAATATCACACATAACTAAATCTAACTATATATATTAACTGTTAAAAGTTACCTAGCTTTACAGTTAGTTATGTTTTATAGCATGTTAATTAATTGGTAGAGGCCGTGCCGTGTAAATAGGACAGGTCGTCCTTTAATGACCCTTCGTCGATCGTTGGTATGCCGTCGCGCCTGGCTGCGGCTGATTCGCATACATTGCGGTTTTGCACGTTGTGAAACGCACCTTCGATCTTGCCAACGGCAACGTAACGTGTTCGGGCTGATCAGAGAATTAGAAAGCCGCTTTGATATAGGACCACTGCATTATGCAAAGTAACGGTTAGTCACGGTAACTAATTCCCTTACACTAACTACGCCCTTCTTTAACGTTCATTTGAGAGCGGCCGCGCGTTGTAACATTTCGTACGTTTCTGAATTGATTTCAAGTCGATTTTATATTATACTCGTATACTTGTGTAATTCGTTTCAACTTGAAACCAACTAATATTACTCACACGAACGTGAACCCCGGCACAGTATTCCTACACGTAAATATACATTTCCCACACCTATCTTATTCTGACGTGACGTCAGCCGCCTGCCGCCTGTCACCTGTCGTCTCGCATTTTCTCAGCCTCGCGAGCAGGTATCGGATCACCGGCTTGGATGTGACAGTTCTAGTTTACATCTAAATATCTCGTTTTCGCAATCCACTCTGGTGTGAAAAAAATGCTGCCATCTAATTTATTTAACTACCGTTTAAAGTCGAATTGATTTCCCAATCGTGAAAGAATTATAGCTTCCGTTTATACAATTATTGACAGCAGACCTTAAAACATATTATTAAATGCTAGTTTATAAAGAACTTAAAAAATAACAAACGCAAAAAACATAGATAGATTCTTTATTTCTCATATTTTACAATAAGTGCAATCAATTAACACGACAACTAAATCTAAAAGCGGGCAAGGGTGGCCTTAAGAGGTCTCTTTCAGGCATGTAGGATAGGAGAGGTAAAATAAATACGGTAAGGGTCCGACATAACTCGTCCTTCCCCCGGGGGATGATCACGCGATTATTATCAGGTACGTTCCCACAAGTGAAAAAAAAGTAAAATAAATAAATAGGACAGTAAAAAGAAAAGTCCAGAACAAATTAAATAAATTATATTTTATTATCAATTATTTATAATAATGACAAATTTGTTTATATTAGAAATACAAACACTCACTTCGTCACTCGGAAGGGTAGACAGGTATTCCTGGCACACCTCATTAGATTCATTCACGTCTACGCAAACATATAAAATTCATAAATACGTTCAGAAAGTAACTTTTCAATACAACTTTATATAAATAATTCGAACGCCAATTGAAGTAATAATGCATAGAAAAGTCGGCCGAGTAAACTTAGAAACAAGTTTTAATCAAATTTATAGTATACGTAGAGCGGTAGCTGAACTTGACCCAAAGTAGCAGTTTCCATTTAGAGCGGGGCCTCGTCTGAGGTTTATCAATATCGAAGGATCGAGCCGCCCCGATACGTCTGATAAATGATGCACGTTGAATCGATTACATTCCGTCGATTGCGTTTTTTTTTATTCGGAACGCCATTTCCGTTCGTTGGCCTTTGTTGCAGTGGTCGTGCTGCAGCACGCTTCGTTGTATCGTATTGTAACAACTGTTAATCTTTGTGAAATGTAAAAAGTGCACTTTGTGTTATTGTCCGATGATTTCACGATTTCACGAATCTCAGACTTGGACTCTCTTGTGTAGCATAATTTTGCCTTTCTTTATAATAGTATGGAAGGAACGAACTAGTTGGAAAGAGTTGTTCACGATTGCATCTGTTATACTTGCAATTGAAAATTGTATTGAGTAGCTCTCGCAATATACGAGTCGAAAATTTCGAAAATATCTCCAATTTTTTACAAAAAGTCTGAACTCGACCTTATATTATTAAGATCTGTATTGTCCGTACACTATCACATATAAAAAAAAATATATTTATGTATCTTTTGTGACATACCTATGCAGTTAGCCAGTGAAGCTAGACCCGAGTCAGCTATTTGCCAGTGAAATTTCATTATGAAATTGATCTGTTACAGTTATTTCAATTATCATTTCATCCTTACCAAATACACCAAATATTAAGATACAAACGATTGACATGCTAGTGGTACGCCATCGGTAAACCATAGCGGCACCAATGAATTAAAAGAATAATAAATTTAGTAAATATCGACCATTGCGACGCCTCTGAACGTTCATTTTGCACACAATTGGTTTAGCAGACTTGCGAAAACAGGGCGTTTTACTGGATTTGAAAAAAAAATACTCTCTCGTACTTTGAATTACTATTAGCGGGGTAGACTGTGACAGGATATTTTGCTGTTCTCTTTTTACCAATTCACATCCTACGATAACTCATTTCACATCCTCGACCATTAGACCGAGACGTCAGATGTTGACCTAAACTATTAACTGATTTAAATGGAAAGGAGACTTTTTAAAGGCGTGTTGGCACTCTGTAAAGAAGTGTTTCATATTAATATTCCCTTGTAGCGTACCATTGAAGTTTTGGTCTTTTTGTTTCTTCCTTAGCCTTTATTTTATTCTCAGTTTAGTCTTACTCTAATGTTCTCGTCTTTTCCTTCTGTTAGATAATTGTACCTATGACGTTTTTATTATTCAGTTCTCCTTACAGTTCCTAACGTCTCAAATCTGTTGGTAGTGTTGATATATTGAAGCTGCGAGGTGTAATGTGTGCGTGTGTCTCAGGCCCGGGCAGGCGGAACACGGGCACGCGGGCGGCGGGCTGGCGTACGGCGGCAAGCCGGCCGGCGTGGTGGCGGGCGTGCCGCAGCCGCGCGCGCCGCCCGCCGCGCCCTACGCGCAACCCTACCAGCCCGGACAGCTGCGCCTGCACAACCCCGGATACGGCTCCGCTGCACTCTCATACAGGTAAACTACCTTTCTTAAACGAATTCTCAATTAGTCACTATTGTTTTTGAAGTAAAACTTTGCAACATTAATAAAACAATATTGTGTCGCTGCTATTAACAAGTTTTCCTCATTTTGTACAAAAATAAATCAAGTTTATTGAAATATCACCAGTCATTGCAAATATAATGTTCACTTGACGTAAGATTTATTCCGTTCTCCGCGACCTACTTGACATGTGAACGGCACAAGTTAGCAAAACCAGTGGAATAATATACGGATTAACACATCTCATTGTTCCACATTCATGGCGCTGGGAGCCCTCGCGTGATGAACTGAAAGATTAGCGCTTGTGCATCTTTATAATTAACACCAACAAAGAGAACCCTAAATAGATTACGATCTAACACTAAATAATAGTGAAACCTACATCCATTCCGTTTGTTACTAAATCTGACGGAAGACCGTAATGATATTAATCGTTAAAATCAATACAGGTTAGCTTTATTTTACGCGGAATTCCTTAGAGAAAAATATTAACTAGCTTCTACTAAACCAATTGTATACGAAATTCATTGACATCACAATGGTCGATATTTGCTAGTTCTAGTAATCTTTTAGTTCATTACTACCATTATGCTTTACCTACAGCGTACCTTTGGTGATATTGGAATGATAATATGACTGTAACAGATCGGAATCATAGTGAAATGTCACTGGCAAATATCGGACTCCGGGCCTATACACTTGTATCGAGGGAACCCGTTACATTATCATACTGACTGAATTATGAATGTAAGAGAAACGAGAGGAATGTTCTAGTTTTCTTCTTCTTCATGTCTCCATTACTGGAGATTGGCGGTTAGATTTTTGATTTCCTCTTATTCGTTCATGCTGTTCGGCTGAATGGAATAATTCTCCATCTCTTCTTATTAATGTCCATTCCTTGATATTCTTTAGTGCCACATAAAATAAAATCCCGACTATCATCCTCAGGGATTTATACTTACTGTACATTCTTAAAAGTTGAATTTCTGCGGTAAGATTCTTTTTGAAAAGTTAAATATGTTAATGGTTTTGTAATGTTTATGAAAAAGTTATGTTTTATTAATTATATTAAACGTCGTTTTATTACAAGTGTGTAATGTGTCAAATATTCTTGTTTTCCACGTTCATTTCTCACCCAAATTTCTCGAAGAATTCACGTGGGCCTTGCGCCAAAATATTCGGAAATCTCTTGCAGAGAATAATTTATGTCAAAATTAATTTCTCATTTAGATGAAATGGAATCAAGTTCACCGTTTATTATCATTAGTTATTTAAGATATTTATCTCGTTCCATTTGCGAGCGAACATTCCACTTGATCATCCGGTCTGTATAATTTCCGCGTATATTTAAAAATGGAGTGCTTTGCATCCGTGAAGAAAGTTTGACCATTAATACTAAGTCATTTCAAGTTCTCAAACTTTTACCAACTTCGTGCAAACTCCACTTCTCTGATCTATTAATATTTCGCGAAGTTTGTTTTAAACAAAGAATTATAATTCCGCCGACTCGCGTAACGTGGAAACGGAGAACTGTTTTGGACACCGTCTAAAATATAACAGTGAAGTTAGAAGAGATTTGTTTAACATTCTGGCAGTTAGACTGTCCTGGCCAGGTGATTTCTGGATGGATGGGGTCTAATGTTTTACATGTACCAACATTACTTGTTTTGTTCAGGAGTTCAATAAGAGTATAGTAGCCATTGACACATCAACCCATCCCCTGCCATGGCCCCACCAACCTCGCTCCACGGCGCCAGGCGACTTTTAAGAGCGGGTCCGTCTTTTGACGTATTTGGTATTGATACAATGATAATTAATATCACTGTAATAGATCGATTTCATGATGAATAGTCATTGGCAAATAGTAGTTTAGGAGTCCCTTCTTGTGCCCTGTTGCTGACAGATCCAGGGCACTCCACTTATAACGGCTGATGGCATTCGTAGTAGGTTTAGTGGGTAGGGGTCGCCCAGACCGAGTCCCACACATCCCTTCGGGCTCACCTAGGGCACCGGAGGACGGTCCGTAGAAGGATTCGCCGCGTAAACAAAAAAAGGAGCCCCTTCTTATTGTTTGAAGGGCGCTACAGCGAGTGATTGCTATAGCGCCCTTCAAGCTATAGCGCTATAGCTATCGTAGCGGAGTTTTGTGTGTAAAAGATTACGATTTTCTAAGCACAGACCTTTAGTTGGTGGACAGTTTGAGTATTTAAAATATAGGGTAGCGTCGCTTTTGATATGTTATGGGCACTTACTATTATGTATTCGCCATGATAGTTTCCTCTTTGTATTTTTCTTGTAAAGAATCCAAATTTCCCGTTATAGGCACAGATAATGAATACAAAGCAATGTCAGCGTTTTCCCGGTTGTTTTCGGCGGGTACAAACGACGATTGCTTATCAGAATCGAGATTATTGGCCGTTTGATCGGCGCGGGAGATGCGCACACAGCACTGATAACACGGCCCGTGTCGTTTTGCGCCAAAGATAACGCCTTCGGCTCTAATAAACTTTTACAAAACGTTTTTGTTTTTCCAAAAATGAAATTCTTTATTTTACCTAACGTTCTTTTTACCATAAATGTGGTGGATAGCCCTAATAAATTTATTGAACTAAATGATATGTATATATTTTTTTAATCTTTAGTAAAGAGCAGGGAAAGGGTAGTGCTAAATAAGCGTCTGTAGAGGTACCTCAATTTAAATCCAGATAACCTCAGTATATATTTCATAAGCTGTTATTATTGTTGCGCTAAAAGGACGTGTGAGAGCTTATTTTATTTATCGTGATGTATTGTGCAACTGTGGTAGCTCAGTGTCCGGGCGGTCGTCTCAAGTTACATGTTACGCTAGCAACCCGAATTCGATCCCCGGTGCCGGCACCAATAAATTTGTTATTGCAATTTTATCTGCTGATTTACAACGCGCTCGGCGGTAAAGGAAAAAAAACTCTCTTTACAGAGAAGCCTGCGCCCAGCAGTGGGACATATATAAAGGCTGTTACTTTTTGTGCAACGGTCATTTTGATTTCGTATCTACGTTATGTTAGTTATCATTGTATAGGTTTATATAAACTATGTGAAAGTGGTGATGGTAAGTATATTTATTTATTTAAAAGGAAGCCAACGTGCTATGTATTTTTTACAGATTGTCTAAGCTTAGTATTCAAAAATAAGTAATAAGATAACATAGAAAACAGGAGTAAACACTTAAATAAGCCAACAAGTTAGAATCAACGCTCTGTCTTACGATCACCATCAAACATAATAGATTGACTGCCACTAAATTTAATTCCGGAAGCCGGCGCCGATAAAACCTTTTATCGCTATTCTAATTTGTAATTTACTAAATATCGGTGTCAAGAAAGAAAACACGACGAAATCAGTATTAAAAATAAAATTTAGAGGACGTAAATATTTCACCGATCCGTTATAGACCGCAAAATGATCGTTGCTTTTTATAACAACAGACCAACTAATCTACGATTAATAGGGATGATCGATGCTTCGGAAATATCGATGACTACATGTTTATCACAAAATGTTGCATGAGTTTGTTTGAACTTGGCGTAAACATCATGATATTTTATCTATGCCATCACCGATCTGCAATGTTTCTGATAGCCCTGCGATTTTTGAAAAAAATTTCTCTGCCCTGAGCATGATCCTCGGCCACTCTCATCCAGCTCCTGACAGCCGTCCTGCGAAGATCGTCACTCCACCTTAGGGCGTCCCACTCCACGGTCTCCAATAAAGTACTTATATCACCCAATGGTTATCAATATAGTTCTACAGCTGATATGGTAACCACAAACTGACGATTACGATATGTATCGGTTCTTTTTTGACTTCCCATATTCCCATTTGATAAAACAAAAAATAGCGTATAAATAAGACGGGTTTTCCAACTGAGTAAGCACGACCTTGCGTTAGTCTATCCTTCACTCGACCTAAACACTAATGAAGGACGGTGCAATCTGGCTTACACAGAACAACGCTGTATTTCAACAGACGCTAGAAAATGATCGGCACTAGGATATTTTTGAATTAATGAATAATGCTTATGTACTAGGTTCACACAGGCATACAAGTATTTCGTGCACCTTATACTTTGCGGCAGAGAATTCCAAAGGCGGACCACTTCGACTGAGAAAGACTCGCTCAGGAATTTTGTACCTTGCTCTGGCATTTGTAGTTTCATATTCTCCGATGATCTCAAAGATTGTGAATCGTGTAGAAATTTTAAATGTTTCTTAAGATAGGTAGGGTTTGAACTGAAGGTCCTATGTTTTACTATTTCGTATTTTGAGACATTGTTTTTTATGTTCTTGCAAAGAGAAGGTACTGCATTGTGTTAATGTTCATGCATTCATAGCGGCGTTGTTTCTGATCCGATTTTGATGAAATATTGTTTTTTTTACAAGGTTTTGCTTTCAAAAATATCGTCCTATATAAATTTTGTTGGCATTTTCCAGGGAACATCTAAAAATCGTATGGGCGAATGCTTCTTGATTGAGGTATTGGTATTTATATGCCAATTCAAGGCTAGTTGAAAATATGAGAACTTTTAAATATAACTATGATAGTAAAGACATAAAATACGGAATCGTCAATAGCCTATTGGTAAAATAAGGTCGTAGATTCGAATCCATAATTCGACTATTGACGTGAACCATCTTCTCGCACAAGCATAAGCTTAGTTGGAATGGTTAACAAGAGTTTTTCTTAAAAAAGGAGAGTGTGCAGGTTGATTGTAAGACGTTTACAATTTTTTTGCCACGTAGAATGCTTTTTTATAGTATTTTTTTTATCTTAGGTTTTATGTGGAGTCCGTTTTTGTTTAATTTATAAATATATTTCGCTACCCACCAGTTCACCCCTTCCTATAAATAATATCAGGTGATATTTCCACGTATATAATTAACGCAGTTGAAGTACTCAATCAGCTTATTACTCTATTTATTAACTTAATTATAAAACTATTTACAGGGATGCTCCGAATCTAATAACTTTGTATTACGAATATGAATCACTTGGCAAAGCGTTCAAGTTATAACAGTAATGAACGCAGCGCTGCCAATTCATCACATACTTCCATTAATTGCTTCTGCAGGCACGTGGCTCAATGGTGAATTTGGAAATTATTTTTCAACCGATTACAAAAGAGGACAAGGTTCTCATTTCGTCTGTACGTGTGTGTTATTTTGTTTGTGTACTTTTATGTTTGTTACGTGATAAATTCTGACTGGGTTAACCGATTTTGATGAATTTTTTTTTTTTGAAAGCTGGTGCTTCCCGTGATCTCCCATTTAATATTTGGTCTAATTCTGACAGTAAAATTGATGAAAAATCCATATAAGTCTTAATTTAAGCACAAAACAAAAATAACGTCTCTTTATTTTATCGACAATTTAAAATAACATAAATAATTAACATTTATTAATAATTTTTTAAAGCGCCACCTGTAATCAGAGAGTTGAACTTCATGCTAAAGTAAAAAAAATCTTACGCTTTTCTTTAACGTTACGGATGTGTTTTTGACAGCTACCCTTCGAAAACGCCCAAGGAGGAACTTAGTTCCAAAATCTGATGGAAAAGGTTTACCATTGAAGTCGAAAACTGGTTGAATGGTAATGAAACAATCATAATATAAAAAAAATAGCTCCCTTTAATGTACGTAAGTGAGAATTAGGTGTGGCAGAAAAAATATAAGAGTAAAATCAAAGCTGTATTTTAAACGATGCTACTTATGAGTCGATTAAAGAATTAGAAATTGTATAGGGAAACTTGTTGTAGCCGACAACAACTTTAAAATGGCCGATGTGTCGGAATATGATCCATAACTGGGTTGTTACGAGTGAATGGGAAAAGGGAGATAAAGAATTTTAAAAACTTATGGTACAAAGTAATGGAGTCGGTATAGGACGCTGAAAAACATTTTAAAAAACGTATTGTGTAATCTCTGCCTACTCCTCTAGGGGACGGTTGTAAACGGTTTTAATTTTTAATAATATTTAATTAAAGCAAATCAAAATAAGCCATTCTAGTTCAAATGATATTTGTAGGCTATATAAGCCTTCGGCTTCAGCTGAATAAGGTGGTCGTTACTGCACCACTCCTAATGGTTTCCTTTACATATACGCCAGCTCGGACTTTTTCGTGCCAAAGCGCACCTCGTTCGGGGATGCGTAAGTCTTTATAAAATTTACATAAACATTTGGAGCTCCGCCAAAACGGGCCGGAGTTATGAAAGGCTGCTCGAAAATAGTGCAATGGAAACGAACTGAGACGTAAAATGATGCATTCACAGGTCGCGGAGTACTCTTTGGCGGGCATGTAAAAATACACGCTGGAAATAGCTCACTGCATGCACTAGACGGCGCTATGGATAGACCACACAAACTATGGACTTTAGCCTTTGCTAATAGCATAGAAATGTGGCCAATTTTTGTCGCTCGTTATGACAGTTGAGAGAAAAATTGCTTTGGTTATTGTATTCAACTACACACTGGGTGTAGGGTTATTATAAAACAAAATAGTTAAATGAAAAACAAATGATGAGCCGTGGTATCGTAGTCGCTGGAGGAAGTCCGCTAGCAGCAACGATGCTTGTTGACTTCCATTAAGCTTAAAATGACTTACAATTTTTTTTTTGCCATGATTGCGATCCCTATACATCCAATTCTACTCTACACCTTTATTTAAACAATAGAAAATTTTCATATTTATGCAAATGTTACATAAAAACTATTGTTACGGAATCATTAGGATTTAAAATTCCCGACACGTAACGCAATCCGTGACCCTTGCTTGATAAAAGCCCACCACGTGTTGTGGCGGCGCGGTGGATAATAATAAAAAATAAAACTCCTGGCGCGCTACAGTTAGCTGCCCCCTCGCGGTGACGGGAGGGGGAGGGACAACCTTGGCCTTAGCTCCCTCCCCGCGCCGAACGTCAGCCTAACAGATGAGGTCCGTGTATTCGGGCGCACACCGTACCTCCTACTATCGGTTAGTAACGCGCGATCGCGTTACCTCTTACAATATTTACGCATTTACGTTTACTCGTAGATAATAAATAGTAACGTTTGTTGTTATTGACAGGGAACACCGCCCACTGGTACTTCATCAGATACGTATTTTACTCCGATACAATACAGTTCAATGACCTGTGACGTTTATTTTTCATTTTATAGACGTTTCTTTGACTGATTGTATTTGATTGGTTTACATTACTTGCTCATAAAGTTTTATTTAACTACAGCGATACTAGACATAATTTTTTTTTTCATTTTTTTATTTAAAAAGAAAGCTCGCAATATTTCTTTTTTTTTCAGAAATATTACTAACAATCTTGTTAACCATTCCAACTAGGCTTAAGCTTGTGCTAGGACATGGTTCACGGCAATAGTCGAATGGTGGATTCGAACCCGCGACCTTACGATTTGCAGGCCGTACCCTAAACCATTACGCTATTGACGCTTAATGTATGTACATCAATGAAAGATTTCTACATTCAACAAGTGAGCCACAGACGATGGTAACTTCTTAATGATTCAAAAGAGATAACCAGAATGTGTGAAACGATCGCGCACTTTAAGAATTTGAAGACGAATTGAGAATCTCCCCCTTTTTTGAAGTCGGTTGTAATGAAATAAAATATTTCTTAGGAGAGAAAGCTGTGTGTAGTGAAGCCGAATTACTCAAGAGTAATAATATAAAATTAGTTTAATTCCGGACAGAGTCGGCAGAGACCTGCACGAGAATTGTATACTTTAACTTATTGTATTAGCCATGTACTTTACACACGTCAAAGTGACCACTTGTTGTGGAAATGTCTCGTAAGAATCACAAACAAAGTACTGCAATAGTAGGTACTTGTTGAGATATTGTGCGATAACTGAAATACAACTTTATTGGACATGTAGTACTTTTAGGAATTATAAAAAGGATTTTCAACCGACTTCAAAAGGAGGAGGTTCTCAAATCGTCTGTGTCTTTTTATGTTTGTTACCACATAACTTTTGACTAGATCAGTGATTCCCAAAGTGGTCTATATCATGACAACCTGCAAGGGGTCTACGTCATGAAACGAAAATGGCGGTCCACGATAGTGGATCTCAACACATACACTGATAGTACTATTCTCTATCTATTTCTCACTAAAAATATTGACTTATTGCTAATGTTATTTAATGTTACGTATATTTTACATAACAGATACAAAATTTTATTTTGAGTAGTTTTAATTAAAATTCAATTAATATAAGTATAAATTACGTGTTGAGTGTGCAGTGCACGTGTTGTATTGTGCGATGTCGTACTCGTACGTGAAAGAGCCCAGCAATTGGAGCACAGAAATCTCATATAATTCGCAGATTGTAACTTATTCAGTACGTTGTGTGTGTAATTTTTTTTAATCATTTAATAATGATAATGCATTTTGTTTGCGTAATTTAAAAAATGCACTCCTTCTCTATATAAAATATAAATGTTGAAATTTTATACTCTTCCGTCCGCGCATTCACCAGCTCACTCCCCAAGCCATGAAGTTCATATGTTTGTGTGATGTGTAGTTATGGTAACGCCGTGTGCCATGGTTTGCAGGGATGGCAGCTACGGGCGCGGGGAGTACCGCGGCGGCGGGGCGCGCATGTCGCTGCTGGGAGGCGCGTACCTCCCGCCGCCCGCCCAGCAGATGCACCACCCATCGCCGGCCGACCCGCCGCCCTTCAAGAAGATACGGCTCAGCGCCGAGCGCCCTGCTGCACACCACCCGCAGCTGCGAGTTGACACCAGGGTACTCATACAATTCACTTTTTTTTATACTTAAGCAAGTGCTTGACCACAATCCCACCTGATGTTAAGTGGAAATGACCAGGCCTGGGTGGTAGTGCATACTAGCTTAGTAAATGCTTATTTACTATACTCTTAGAATCACTCACATTGTAGTCGGAGGGAATGAAAGACGCGGGCAAACAATTCCAATGCTTTGCTGTACGACTAATTGAAGCAAAAGGCTTCGTTCTGTTAGACTCACAGAAACGCTGTTTTAGAATAGAATAGAACAAACGTTTATTTGTTCGATCACGTTCGATTACAAAAACACACACATACATGAAAACAGAAAAAAACACAGACAAAAATTACAAAGTAACAATACCGTACTGTGATGTTAACAAAAAGGTTAAGCTCAGAGTATTTTTATGTAATCCCATAACTCTGATTTTTAGTACGCCTCCACTTCATCCCCGTAAACCGACAGAACCCGGACACTTGCTGTTATTAAAATATATACACATTGAAAACGACAATTATACATAAAAACAAGTATATTTACGAGCAAAAACATAAACCGACTTCAAATTTAAACAAACGTTAAACGTATAATTGTAGGTATTGCGAAGTAGAATTAATGAGAACCTAACCAAACTTTCATGAAACTACCCTCGAAGTACACACTTTACAATAAGAAATGAATCATCAAAATAGTTGGGCGTGCTGTTGAGTTATTCGTCTCTTTGTGGTTCACATAATAATAAAATAAAATAGCCTTCATTTGCTACTACAACAATAATGCCACTTAAATTTATTTCACAGATTGTTAATAGTAGTCGCCACTGCGGCGTAGGCCTCTCCTGAACCTCTCCATCTCTGTCTATCCCGTGCTCCCTGCACCCATTGGGATACGCATATGTCTTTGAAGATATGTCACACGTAGACCTTTTACAGGGTCTTCCTTGTTTTCTTACTTATAATACATAGCGTCTACTCAAAATGCCACGCACTTTTGGCAGGTTAGAGGCGGTTAGAGCGTGAAGGTGGTTCACATACTTGATGCAAATATATGACTCATTTCGTTTTCTCATGGATACCATTGTCAGAATTGGACCAAAATAATATGGGACCACATGGAAAGCACCAGTTTTCAAACAAGGCAAAGAATCATCAAAATCGGTTCACCGATTTAAAAGTTACGCAGTATAAAAAAAACAGACGAATTGAGAACCCCCTTCTTTTTTGACGTCGGTTGATAATGTTTTTTTCATATGAATTTCAAATGTTCCAAGTTTACCTTCAGAGCTTAAGTTCAAAGAATTAATTTAATTAATTAAAAGTAATAGAAATTCAAAACCGCCCGACATCTTGTGTAAGTGGTATACCGGGGGTGAAGTGTCCGTTACAGCCGAGCCCGTCTCTCGTTCCAGGAGCCGGTGTACAATATCGTGGAGGTGCTGTCACCGAACCCACCGTCGGAGCCCACGCTAGAGGACCAGAACTTTCGCACCACGAAAGATGACTTGTTACAACAAATATCTAAGGTGAATACATTCATTTACACTAATAAATCTATATATATAAAAGAGAAAGTGTGTGGGCATCTTCCATATAGGCTACGAAACGGCTGGACCGATTTCAATGAAACTTTCAGGGAATCTTCAGATTGACTTGGCTAGTAATCCTGTAAAGTTTGGTGACAATCGGAGCACTTTTTGAACTATCAAAAACAGCTTCTATTTACTATGATGATATTCTGTTGTTTTATAACACAAATTTATATTGATTAGTAGTTATGTACATGTAGGTAATGATCTTCACCGCTCGAGAGGAGAATAGAAGAGAATGAATACGGAGAGAAATGAATAATTTAATATATTGTGAGAGTTAAATTAAATATTTAAAGATGTAAGTTTATTGTTGAAATAAAATAAAGCAAAATCTAGCCCGGCGAGACGGGCTGGGTACGCTAGTACTAAATAAAAACTACAGAAAGATAGACCAGATATGTCGAGTGTGTCAGGCATGGTTTGAGTACATAATATATTATTGATTTTACTTAGATTCAATTTTTTTTCTATATTTAAAAATGACCTGCTGAAATTTGTGCCCGGTGAATAGTAATGGGCCCACTCTCTGGCACATAATGTGTATTTGCGTTTATTATAACGATGTACAGATGTTGTAAGCAATTATTTTTCTTCGGGAAAACTCGGATCTTTATCGGAATACGATGACATCCGAGCTGCCAATGAATGATCGTGTTAAATGAGTGACATTTTATACCCAGTATGGAACTTATTGTTTACTGTCAAAATGAATGTCATTTTTAAAATTTATTATACATATATTCAATAACATTTAGTTAAATTATTTAGCCAAACTGCCAGAGCAGTTTATTAGCGAAAACTGCACCCATAAATCTATACACTGATAATATAGAGATGTATAACCGTAACAATTATTACTTATAACAGGATATTACCATTACCAGTTTATTATACGAAATGAGTTTGCGATATTTTAAAGTAATATTTGTTAGGTTCGTGACCATGATAGTTTAAAATGATAATTATGTTACAACCATCTTCTGTAACTTTGAAAATACACAGTTTTATTGTCATTAGTAAACAAAACATTATCTCCACTTTAAAACATAATTAAAAGTACAACAAAATAAAGCTTATTGGGAAATATTTACAATAATAATACTCAATACCTGCCTAAACTTATGTCAATGGCGTCCCTCTCGCACCTAAGTAAATAATCTGCGTGTGAGAAGGATGCAATCGAAATCTGAAAATATATATGATTAAAACTATAGCGAATATTTGTATTGCGTATTACCACTCTATATATTACTTCCCTCTATGGCTCTAACATTTGTATCATTGCATCAGCACGATAAATACGAACTTTTCCGAAAAATTACGAAGGAAAATCTTTTCTCACTATATGTTCACGTGATATGACAGCTTATTTTAAGTAATTTAATGTAACTAACCTTTGCGCACGTATCTGCGACTGTGTGAACCGATTTCTGTAAGCAATCGACTGGACGAATGACCTTCTTACTATAAAATATGCATTACACAATTGCAGGTGGACCGGGAGATGGCGCTGTCGGAGACGACCCTGCTCAAGCTGAAGAAGAAAGCGCACGAGCTAGAGCAGGCGGCCACGAAGCCCGTGCGGCCCGCGGAGCCCGAGGAGGCGCCGCCCAGGCACCGCAGCCTCGCGCAGTGTATCTACGCGGACAACAGGAAAAAGGTAAATACTCCACTCTTTGTTCCACTCTCTATTCGAAGTTAAACGTTGTAACGCTCATGTAAAGTTACGTAAAAAAGTTTATGTAAACTAGTGAATGCGTAACGAAAAGTGTCATCGGCGAGGCACGGGAAATTCAGGGGAGATAAGTTAGTGAAGATAGAAAGAGAGCGAGTTACACATTTTCTTTGTCTTTTTCTCTCATAGCCAGTTACGTTAGATAGATAACAATACAAGCAGGAATTTATTGATTTTCAACCGACTTCAAAAGGACGAGATTCTCAATTCGTCTCTATTTTTTTTTTAATTTTGTTACCACATAACTTTAGACTGGGTAAACTGATTTGGAAGACTTTTTTTAAAGATTGTGCTTCTCGTGTGGTCCCATTTAAATTTGGCCCAATTCTGACCATCCATGAGAAAACCATATAAGTCATAAATTTGCATCAAGTATGTGAGCCACAATGGAATGGACGAATAACTCAATATCACGCCAACGGATTTCGATGACTCATTTTTTTATTGTTATGGATGTACTTCAAGAGTAGTTTGATGAGAATTTCGTTAGGGTCTGATTTCTGTAATTCCATTTCGTATTCGTACGATAATTCGTAAATGTAAAGCGCGCCGTTAACGTTTGATTCGAATTGAAGTCGGTTTTTGTTTCTGCCCGTAGATATAATTGTTCAAGGCATATTTTACCAATATTGTTTTTTTTTGTTTGTTATCAACAAAAGCAAGGGGAGCAGCGGGACGTTCACCTGCTAGTACCAGGATTTTGGAGTACAAAATCCTGTGCAGCGTCGCGCTTGCTCTCGGCAAGAAACGTAAGACGGTACATTTCGTTACCCGCCGTGTCGCGCATTACTGTCCACACCACGCTGGAACACAGTACAGTTTGCACAACAATGCGCGGCAAGATTACCCACGTGAGTGGCTTGAGGATTGCATGGGGGAATCCTATCCAGGAAGCCATTTACATTGGTAATAGAGTTGAGGCGCATTTATCGTCACAAGTAAAATACTAGGTGACAGTCAGTCACTGTGACAAGATATCACCCGTACCTGTGACAGTGACTAATGTATTCTATTCAGTGACAGATATATCGCTGATATTTATACTACGCGTGACGCAGTCACAGTTTGGAAAAATATAATAAGTCCGTCTCCGTCACGTGTATATCATTTGATTTTTATTTTTTTAATGACGAACTATTGGTTGGCCGGAGAAGCTGGCCTTGACTGCTTCACCGGATTGAGTCGTGGCATAGCTCTTAGGTCGCTTAGCCTGAACCTATATCGCTAGTAACTCGAGACAAGGGTCCGGTGAGGGGTAACTTCGGCTTGGACGGTTACTATGTTACGAGTGAGCATTCCGATCCGAGGGCGCCCGAGTTATATGATTTGAGTGACTGGGATACAATACCCAAAATACCTAAATTCGGCTTCAGTACGCTCTGATATATATATATATATATATATATATATATATATATATATATATGTAGTATCGTATAGTCGAAACATCCCTAACATTATAGTGAGGGCTGTGTTAGCATTAAGATCATTGCATGTATCCGAGCCAGAAGTCAGTTGAAGATCAGACTCCGTAGTTCATTGTTCTAAATCCATCTTTAATTTTCTTACTTAATTGTAACTTTATTGAAGTGTTTGTATTTTAGTGTAAAGTATTTTATTTAAAAACCTAAAACAGACCCGTATAACACCACGTAACTCGAGATAGGAACCGTGGGCTGCCTATACCATCTCATCAACAAGAAAATAACACTTTACAAAGCCGTTATACGTCCCGTAATGACGTACGCGAGCTCAATCTTCGCGCATACCTCCTCTAGACACATTAATTCAGAATCGTTTTCTGCAGCGCATCATGGTTGTGCCGTGGTTAGTACGACATTAGCCCAATTCTTTAAGCAGTCATCTTGACAGTTTTTCAGGACTACCACCAAACACACCAATTAACTTCTTGTAAGTGCGATATAACTCTTTCTGCTGGAATACTACTTACTAGTCACAGTTAATAGTAGCAGTGACTGCTGTCACATAGTATTTTGTCACAGGTATTTATGATATTAAGTCACAGTCACTGTGACACCTAATATTATATCCCAACTCTGAAAGGTAAGGTAGGTGGTCTGGAATTTACTGTTAAATATGTTAGGCTCGTCCCTACGTGGGTCAGAGACACGGATGCTTATTTTTTTTTTCTAAAAGCTAAAACTGACCAATACGAGCCAAAGACCAGACCCAGGAGACCTCTAATAGCAGGTGTTTTTAGGCGGCGTCGGCGCACGCGATGCTCTCCCACCTGGGGCCGCCCGTGCTCTACCCGCTGTACAACCAGCCCCAGGACACGGAGGTGTACCACGAGAACATACGCAAGTACCGCGGCTTCAGGAAACACCTCACCGACCACATACAGAGGATAAAGTTCGAAACTGAAAAGGTACATTTGCTTATCAATTTAATTGCGTAGTTTCCGCACACCTATCATGCTCAAAAAATAACGGTGTTCTATGTACTATATATACAGAAAAATAAGAGAATATTATATATTTTAGCGTATTCGACACATAGTCGAAATACAGAAATGGGAGCTTTGAAATCACAATTTGTTTATTAACTCTATCCGTCAGTTATTATTAATCATAGTTACTTAATCGTTGCTAAAAACCTATGTATAAAGTTTTGAAGTTCCTAACGCTTAAGGATACTGTCTGCTGCGCGACCGCGCTGAAAACAATGTAAGACTAAACCCGTAAGAAAAATATATAACGGAAGTGCTATACGACACATACGGCGGCCGATAGCAGGACTATTAAGCTTTTTTCTACTCTCTGATCACAAGTGGCGCTTTAACAAATTATTAATTTGTATTAATTATTTATGTAATTTTCGAAAAAAACATGTTTTTCATTTTACGTTATATATATATGTATATACTTATATATATAACGTAAGCAATATTTTTGTTTGCAAATTGTGTTGAATCTATTTTACCCGAAGGAACTGCGTTTCTACCTGGTGTCCCGTGACACAACATCGTTTTGTATTTTTACAAGCTTTTATTTAGTTTTCCTTTTATTCACCAGTCCCATTGTCTGTCGGTCTGTATCCAATCTGTAATCAAATCTTGCAAGTTAAATTTGATCCTCTTCCCGGTTTCCGATTGAACTGAAATTGGACATGTGTAAATCGGATGACAATGCAATATTATTATGACATAGAGCTGATCTGATGATGAAGCTGGAAGGTGGTTATAGGATTTCAGTAATTACACGGCCGCAACTCCATCGAGTTCGGACTTATTTAATTCAAACTTTTTAGTTAATTTTACTAAAATAATGAACACATTTTTCTGGAGTTAATGCATTTTGTAGCCATGATTTACAACTTTTAGCATTTTTTTGACATTTTTTTATACTTTCTAAGCAAGTGCTTGACTACGATCCCACCTGATATTAAGTGGAAATGCAGTCCTAGATGGTAAGAAACTAGCTAGTAAACGCCTATTCATCCTACTCTTGAAAATACCCATATTGTAATCGGAAGGAAAGACCGACGCGTGTAAACTATTCCAGTCCCTTGCTGTACGATCATGTTTTTAAAATGTTAGTATATAACAGTATGGACATTATATACGTTTTGTCACAGCGTGAGGACGCGCTGGTGGAGGAGTACAGCAAGCGGGCGGCGGAGTGGATGCGCCGGGTGGAGAGGATAGAGCAGAGCCAGAAGAGAAAAGCCAAGGACGCCAGGAACAGGGATTTCTTTGAAAAGGTATGATATTTGCTGACACTGACTTATATTTTAAACCATCTTACCGATTTTCAGCTTGGTGGGAATTTAGGTGACTTTACTCTTATTTTTTGGTCTAATTTGACCGGACTATGTACTGTATCAGTAATTTGAAAGAGTGCGTTCGCGCGTAATACCGTTTAACGTTTGATTCGATTTGAAGTCGGTTTTTGATTTTACTTATAACTTGTTGAATTACCTAAATTTGGGACAATCATTTTTCTTTGGACAGTTGGCTAGAGAGGATTGAGAGGTGGCATAGCTCTTAGGTCGCTTAGCCTGAACCTCTATTGGGACACTTTATATCCGTCATTATAGCGAGGTAATCTCGGGTTATGATTTTGTTAAATATATTTCTATACATTCGCACAGATTCAACTGTCAATACTAAACTACACGCATTCTGTTTAGTGATGGGACTTGTACTTCTTCTTCTACAGTCTTACAAATAAAAATGAGTTATATCATATTTATTCCACCCTTAAACTAAGTTTAGTTAAACCAGGAATAAATTAAGAATAATCCAAGAATAGTTTACCACAAATAAATCCGGAATAACTATGGTTTATCTATTCTTCCTTGACGTCAAAATGCACGAGTTGGCAACAACTAAGAAAGAGAAACCATACTAAAAAAATAATTGCAGGCTTTGTAGTAGTGTAGTAATGTATCTGTCAATGTGTGGCGGTTATTAAAATATTATTTACTCTATATATAGATAGAAAATAATCCACTTCCATCCTTGTCTATAGTAAGAGACCTTTCAAATAAATGGTCTAGAAATATTATACCACTTTTAGAAAACCGATATTTTAATGGAAACTAATCATCGACATATAAATCAAAAGGGTTTTCCCATCTTTTTAATATTTTTACTTTTTTTGGAGTCTGAATGATATTTATTAAGTCATTTACTGTTTCTACTTCCTCCATTGCCCTTAATTCCATAATGAGTTAATTTAAAATGAGCGAACACAAACACAAATCGTGGTTAAATGTTATACTGAGCTTAAACAAGGGTGTACGTCGTTATAACTTCTGAATAACAATTGTACTGAACAAAAACGTCAACATTACACCAGGTATAACGTATTCTTGTTTTATTAGTACAAATTTTGCTTATTCTTAATTTATTCCTAAGTTTATCTTTATACCACGTTATTTGTAATGCTGTTAAAGTATTCACAAAGTTATTTCTTGTCAATCGATTTAAATGTCATCAGTATTTAACATACATTGTATGTTCGCAAGAAATTGTATATGATTATCGTATTGTAAACAATAGAGGTAGATCTTGAAAATAAATTGATTTAGAAAGATTTCCTACGATCTTATTTGATTCAATTTATTTATCAACCCACTTCAAAAAAGGAGGTACTCAATTCGTCTGTATGTTTATTACCTCGTAACTTTCGACCGGGAACCAATTTTGATGATTCTTTTTTTAAATAATAAATTTCGATAACCATTACGGTTTACGGTTTGAGAGAAATTTATTTCCTTAACAAGAATAACAAATAATTCACTTGCTTAAGGAAAATACATAATTAGATAAATTTAAGGTAAGCGTTACAGTTTTAGGAATATGTTTGAATTATATGTTTATAAAATCATAAAAGGTTTGAAAAATCCAGGAACGGAAGGGTTATTGACAATTGCAAAATAATTAAGGGACTAACTACATGTTACCTTTCGAACAAAGAAAAGGATTACTTTTGGAAATTTATTTTGATCAGTAGGAATGGTCTTTTACCAAGTTGTTACTGAGGCAATTCGTCTTCAAATCTGAAGACGAATCGCGCAGTCAGCGTGGAATCTCTTGACCCCGAATGTAACCTCTAAGGACCAATAAAAACTAGCCCTTAAGATTAACATTATACCTGATAATGTTCAGCGCTCGGTTCAAAAAGAAGACTGATTAGTGGGTTTTATGTTGTATTTATGTACAATCGTGCCTCTATACATTTAGGGTGAGAGCAATTGTCATCGTTCCTACCCGACCGTTATCCTTATTAGTATGTGATGTGGCCAGGTGTTCCCGGAGCTTCGCAAGCAGAGGGAGGAGCGGGAGAGGTTTAACCGTCTGGGCGCGCGCGTCAAGTCGGAGGCCGAGCTGGAGGAGATCGCTGACGGACTACACGAACAGGAGCACGAGGACAAGAAGATGCGCTCGCTGACCGTGGTGCCGCCGCTGCTGCGGGAGACCAGGACGCCCACGCTTCTCACCAGCAGTGAGTTATAACGACTGAAGTTAAACTTCACTTCTCTTTTTTAACCGTCTTCATAAATCTATGAACACACACACATTCACAAATCGTCATTCAGATATAAGCTTAGCTCAGTTCAACAACTATGTAAATGGATCTTACTATATAGAAGGAACCTAACTATGTAGTTTTGGGCTTGAAGATTTCTCTCGACTTTGTCAATAAAAACAAGGTGAAAATACCAAAAACGTATAAAAAAGTGTTTGTTGATTGAAATATTGGTAGTTGTATGACAACCTCGGAGTACTTACTTCTTAACGACAGCGACCACGAATGTAGAAGGAAGAATATAGGCGCCAGAATTCTGTCAATTAACAATCATAGTTTGGCAATATAAGTGAGGACAGTGCATTTATTGTTCAATCCGTCACTAATTCTATGTAAAGTCAGTTTTTTCTGTACGTGTTAACTATAGTCGTGTGATACGTTTGACGAGTATTGTGTTAAGTGTGCGCGGTGTTGGGTGTGTGGCAGTGCGCTGCACGGACATGGAGACGGAGCACACGGAACTGCAGCTGCGCAACGTGTGGACGGAGCCCGAGCGCGACCTGTTCCGCGAGAAGTACCTGCAGCACCCCAAGAACTTCGGACAGATCGCCTCCTTCTTGCCCAGGAAGAGCGTCAAGGACTGTGTTCGGTAAGGACCAACCGATTGACGCCTTTCGGCCTATTTATTACACTTGTACGCTGGCAATCAAAAAAATTGTGCTATTTTAAGTGGTGTCTCACCACGTGCTCGGCGATAAAAGAAAACATCGTGAGGAAACCTACATGTCTTAGAAGTTTTCTAAGACATGTCTTAGAAGTTGTTTACTTAATTTAGGGTCAACCATCAACCCGCCCTGTAGTTCTGGGCTCCCAAGAATAAGACTACGGTATCCCCTGCCTGTCGTACAAGGCGACTAAAAGGGGCCTCGGGTTCACTGGCCGACAAGGGTGGGGGCCTGCGTCGTCCACCAAAGTGGACCCGGGAAGAAGGCGACATCGGCTGGCCCGTGTCACCTTTCGCTGCGAGGGCACAGGGGAGGAGGGAGTAACCTCCCCGGGACTAGCTCACCTTGAGCACAGTGCAGAGGGGCTCCGGTGCGTTCCACGTGAGATCCCGGAGCCCCTCGTCATGCACCGAGGAAAGGGCCACCGGGGAGGTTTTAGTGGGTAAGATCCCCACATAACCACCGCCTTCCCAGAAGGCGGGGTATATTTGTGAAGATTTCCTCCCCGTCAACAAAAAAAAAAGGGTCAACCAAATCAATGGCTTTCTTTCCGCTTCATGTTTCACACTTTCCTCCAACATGTCATCATCATCCACCACTCAACTCCTCCTCCTCTCAATTTCAAAAGAGGAGAAGGTTCTCAATTCGCCTGTATGTCTTTTTATGTTTGTTGCCACATAACTTTCAACTGGCTGAACCGATTTGGATGATTCTTTTTTAATTTAAAAGCTTGTGCTTCCCGCTTGATCCAAGTGTTAAAAAGCCATTTAAATCTTAAGTTTGCATTAAGTATGTGTGCTACAAATGGACGGATAACTCAATATCACGCCAATTGTATTCGAGTATTCATTTTTAATTGGAAAGGATGCACTTCAAGAGCAGTTTTGATTAATTCTATTTGTGTTTACTCGTAAATATTATATTGTCTGTATTTCCTCAGTCGTGGTAAATGATCCTCTGGTGACAATCCTATGATGTCGTGATACTCTACCGTTTCAAAGTGAGACACGTAGCTTCTGCCAGCAGTGTTACTTCGATAATATTCTGGACTTGGTGCATTCGACACTTGTCCTTTTAGTCTGTAGGTGTGCATTTTGTTCGTAGGTTTTATTACCTATCGAAGAAGGCTAAGAACTACAAGCAGCTGTTAAGGAAGCCCCGACAGCGGCGCTCCACGAGGAATCCGCCGCGGACTGCGCCGGAGCCCGAGATGCCGTCCGGCGTGCTCACGAGGTTGCAGCGGTCGCAAGGTACTTTTAACAAGAGGAATAACATTACAACTAAAATGAAATTAATAAAACTGTTTATGGTTTCTCCCAGACCAGTGGTCGGCAACTCGTGGCTCTCTCACGAATTGTGTTGTCACCGACTGTTATATATTAAACAAAATACTTTACTTAAATTAAGTCTTGTTCGACAAAGACAAGCTTGACAGTGTACTTTTTATCGCATTGACCAAAACTTTAGCTAAAACTAGCTGTGCACCGCGGTGTTACCCGCGGTGCACAGCGGTGTTAGCTCATGGCAGCAAAATATCACTCGCTCGGCGGCTCGTATTTCAAAACATTCTTTGTGGCTCTCGTATGTCGAGGTACCACTGGATAATATTGCAAACACTTTAAGCTCTTGAACATAATAATAAACAATTACATTTCGTTCATCAGGAAGTTCAGCAAGAGCGATGGACTCGAAGGAGACATGCGTAGAGGAGATGACAGCGGAACAGCTCAATCTAATCCCGGTGCCGCCGCAGCCGGAGCCCATGCACCTGGACCAGCATGAGGCGGACTACGGTGGTATGCAGGGCATGCAGGGAATGCACGGCGCGACACTACAGGAAATGCAGGAAATGCAACTTCAGGACTTACAGGGCACGTGTCAGCAGGAATCTGGGATGATGGGAGATCTAATGATGTCCGCCAAGAGTATGCAGAGTTTACAGAATATGCAGACTTTGCAAAATTTGCAGAATATGCAAAATATGCAGAATATGCAAAACATGCAGAGTATGCAAAACATGCAGAATATGCAAAGCATGCAGAATATGCAGAACATGCAAACAATGCAGATATGCATGCAGAGTATGCAAGGAACTCAGTCCATCCAGGCCCCACTATCGCCACAGTCTCAGAATATGGAGAACATGCAAACGATGCAGATATGCATGCAGAGTATGCTAGGAACGCAGTCCATCCAATCCCCACTCTCCCCACAGTCTCAGAATATGGAAAATATGCAAACTATGCAGATATGCATGCAGAGTATGCTAGGAACACAGTCCATCCAGTCACCTCTCTCCCCACAGTCTATGCAAACCCTGCAGCCCAGCCAGCCGGCGAGGTAAGTCCCATTTCTATATTTAACTGTATATTTGACACGGGCCAGTCGATGTCGCCATCTTTCCGGGTCCACTTTGGCGGACGACGCAGGCCCCCACTCTTGTCGCCCCGTGAACCCACCTATTAGTCGCTTTCTACGATAGGCAGGGTATACCGTAGTCTTATTCTACGAGTCCAGAACTACAGGGCTGATAGACCTTTTTCTCTTTCAACTCTTGTAAATGATAGTTAGTGTGTAAACAATAGCTTTATTATATTAAAAATAGTTTAAAAACGTTAAAGCGGTTTTCGAACGTATTTGAACGAAAACAGACAAAATTACACCGCAAGCGAATTAAATGGAAAACGGCTTAAAGTTATACCAGATCATAAAATCTTTAAAAATATTTAAACGTATAGTTTTTTTTTTAATATTGTCATTTCATTTTCTATTAGATTGCAATAGATAAAAAGTCAACAATATTTATGAACTGTAAGCCTTGTTAGCGTAGTGGCTAAGCGACTTTCGGTAGACATAAATTTAAAGGTCGTTGGTTCGATCTGAGTCGACTAGTGATAATAATAATATTCGACGATCATTGTCCCGATAGTGGTTTCTGCAAACGGTCTTATCTCGTCTAGTCTCGATCAACATCTTAAGAGACTTTCGCTAGATGGCGGGTCAAGGGTACAGGGAAGATGCAGAAGGCAGTACTCCTTGACACGGCACGCATCGTCAGGAGGTTTCTCTCTATGTCGCTCTAACCACCGGTTGCTTGGGCCCTGCTTCATTGCCGGTGGCACACACTAGTTTTTGTATTTTGTATGATAATTTTGTGTATTTTACTTTTTATATAAATATTATAAAACTTAACTTAAGGCTTCAAAATAAATATTAATAATATCTTTATTGAACACAGCTATGGTTAATGAAATAATGTCGTCCTGTCTCCTAAACTAGGAAAACCTATATTATAGGAAACAGTACCCACCCGTAATTAATTTAAATCAACAAAAATTATAACACCGTTACAGATAATACCAATATGATGTTATAATAACTTAGTTAAATATATATTATTAAAATTAAAACAAATAAAAAGCTGCTTTATGTATTGACAATAATATATAAATATAATAGAGTCAAACACCTTCTACGCATTTGTAGGCAGCTTCGAGAAACACATACTCTGTGCAACAAAATATATCAATGTGCAGTGAGATGGTATTAACAAACCCAACCGCGCAATAACAATAAATTAATGTTGCAATGGAGCACAAATCAGACATTAACATTTATTTTTAACATAATAATTAATACATAAATTGTATGTGTGTGTGTGTGTCCGTGCGCGTGCGTGCGTGCATTTGTGGTGATATACCAATCAATTGCCGTGTTTTCGGTTTTTAAAATTCTTCAACTTGACTAAACTCGCTGGCAGTTCTTTTGCGGTAGTGTTGGTCGTAGAAGGAAATCATAGCTGCGTAACATCAGAGAGTGGAGCGGAATTGCGAGTACGGCTCATCTGTTTTGTTTCGCAAGAGACAGAGAGAGATATGGTAAAGATACTGCCAAGCTTCGCTAGTAGGAGAGGCACTTTAAAAAGTATAAAGCGAAAGCTATCTCTGTCTACCCAGCTCGATTAAAAGGACATAGAGCTTATATCAAAATATATTATGTATGAGCAATCATTTTAACACAATACAAATACAGTAAACGTAAATAAAAACGTTTCCACACACGTACATACATTTAAATTAAATTATTAAATACCGCGCAGTAATATTACTGAAATGTACCGTCGGGGGATAAAACAAACATCGTGGTTCGGGTTCCGCCGATACGACCGTTATTGGCAGCAGCGGGCGCGGGGCCGCACTGGGCGCGCAAGGCGGCCGCGAGACGGCGAGGCTTTTTAATTACGTCGTGTCAACACGCCCGAGCCCGCTCTATGAATTATTCACCGATTGCCTGCAGATGGAATCACTGCTTAGGGTTCCGCGGCCCTCTTATGAAAACCTTAAACTTATTTGAATGGCATGAAACTATGAAACGATCTTTATATTGAATAGTAGCTGCGCCCCGCGGTGTTACCCACGGTTAAAAAATATTAATCTAAAGTTTTCTAAAAAAAAGTAGGCCAGTGAGAGACTTTTCAAAATCGGTAAAGCCTTTCCAGAGATTAGCTGTAGCAGAGCAGACAGACAGAGAAACCACACAAATTGTAAATAAATGTTATTTTCATATATATATATGACACTCCAATTTTATTTATTAGTATAGATAGCATCAAGAAATAAAATTAATTTTACTATATAATTAAATTTGTATATATTTTATTAAACAAACTAGAGATGGTTCATATCAAAAGTCCGTCCGGTTTGATTTTACCATGACGATAACATAAACGATAAGCGAACGGCATTCACCTAAGTCATTTACAAAACACTTAACCTACATTACCTTTTTTTTGTTGTTAACGGGGAGGAAATCTTCAAAAAGATACCCCGCCTTCTGGGGGGAAGGTGGCGGTTATGTGGGGTTTTTACCCACTGAAACCTCCCGGGTGGCCCTTTCTTCGGTGCATGACGAGGGGCTCCGGGATCTCCAGTGGAACGCACCGGAGCCCCTCTGCACTGTGCTCAAGGAGTGCACGTCCCGGGGGGGGGAGGTTAATTCCTTTCCCCTGTGCCCTCGCCTTCCCCACTTACATTTTGCAGACCGTAAACTAAACCATTAGGCTGTTAATGCCAATGGTGAAAGCTCAGCTTATTCATGCAGCTATTTCAATGGTTATAGATAATTCAAATTGTATCGCAATTAAAACATTTGTTTTATAAACAAAATTATTCACGGTAGAATTATTAGGTACACTAAAATATTTTTAAAAGCAGAACCCATGTAATATACCCGTTTAAATTCTTTCTCTCGTCCCTCGGTTCTGGGAAATTACTTGTTTGTACTACGTGGATGCTGTATGTCTTCGAATGGATAAGAAATCGCGTTATGCTTTTATTCTCGGAGTCTATATAAACTACGCTACGCTTTATAAAACTCTCCCTGTTTTCTTTTCTAGGAAATTAAATTACATTTGAATTTTCCCATATCCATTTCTTATTGAACAGTTTAAAAGTATATACAAATGTTTTAACACAAATGCAAATATTTTTCTTAAATAAAAGAAAAGACTAAGTTACTCCTTATAACATCAGCGAAAGTCCCTTCCAACCGTTCCAAAAATTAAACGGAACAAAAAGACAGGTAAACAGATAGTAACAATTGTAAAAAAAAATTTTGGTATATGTACCGTGTTTATAATTTCTAAACAAGTGATTGACTACGATCCTGATGTTAAGTGGAAATGCACTCCAGGGTGGTAATGCTAACTTAATAAATGCCTATTCATTCTACTCTTGAAAATAGCCTAACGGATTAGGGTACGGTCGACGGAATCATAAGGTCGTCGGTTCGAATCCATCATTCGAATATTGACGTTATGCTTAGGAATGGTTAACAAGAATGTTAGTAATATTATCTGAAAAAATAATTGCTAGCTTTCTTTTTTAAAAAAAAAAACAATGTGGGTAACATTGTAATCGGAGGGAAAGAGGAAAAAATACATATGCATTTATAAAAAAGGTAATTTTAATAATACAAACAGACATTTCGATTTTTTTTTGTATAGAAGATACGAATGAGTGTAAAAATAATCTTTTAAAGTGTATTTTATAAAATTTGAGCAGATTTTAAATTTGATCTTAATAAAACAGCCAAAAGGCTTACCAGGACGCCGTGTTCCGAGCAAGTAACTCGTAGCTCCGCGCTGCTGTTTGCGCTCCTCTCGCCGTTATGAGATCACGGGCTCCATTTTTCATCCGCCGATTAATCGTTTAAAATTCACAATTTTTTGTTCCATCTACCGTCTTCGTTTCCGAAAGTATAAGGAAGACTTTTATCAATTTTATTGAAAGGAAAATCGTGACTTCCATTTTAATCTTTTTAAAACCCTTTCACGACGTTCAATATTCAATTTTATCATATAGATTGAAATCAGTCGCAGTTTAAGAGGTTCTTTTAATAGATCTTTCTTTACTGTCCTTATATAGTCGCCGCTGGTAACAGATGTTTGCAGTTTGAATTAAGTAATAAAGCTTAAAAAAAATGAATAAAACTTTTTTATTGTAGCTATTGGCCCCTAAATCACTATAAACATTTGATGCTTGACGTCCCATTACTGTTCCTTATAATAATACAGGACACATAGGGATATACACACATACACACACACACACACACAGTAACGCAGGTAATGACATTTTTATTTTCTATTAATTTGTTTAATTATTTTTTTACTGCACTTACCTTGGGTAACACTGGAAAAAAATTATATCATATATAACGTAAATGAATAAAGATCTTGAATTGCCGTTCGCATTGCCCACCTGTGACATCAGTTGTCACCAGCGGCATTTACGAACTGGTGCTGATTGAGGCCTTCAAGAAACGAGCCTACATCTTTCTCAAAGACTATACATACCGATGACACAGAATTCATCAACCATAACGGTTGGGGCTGATTGCTCTATGATGTAAGATTCTGAAAGAGAACTACGACTTGATCTGAATCTTGTCCCGTCAGCATTCAGTCTCTGTGAAGTGTGTGCTGAGTAGCATAGCAAAATACTGTTGCATACTTCACAGCATCACACGGTTAGGGAGATTCAATAACTACCTCCTTTTACTATAGTTTAACTTTCCGTCGCCAAATATTAGATAGATTGAATGAATTCCCTATACTCCCAATACAATGCCGCAAGTTATCCCGGGGTGACGGGTGGGACCTACTGTGCCGTTATAAAGAAAATATGGAATAATAATGGCGCGATATTCGTGCGTGTGTTGACAATCACTCCCGTGATTATTTGCGCTGGAATCCCACGGGAATCATCCCGCTCTAGACCGGTACCTCGTCCCCATACGCATATCGATAAACGATAAATTATTTATATTGTCAATCATTGTCTAAATTATACTTCTACAAGTTATGCTTATGTTTACAGGGTGTCCCGTTATTAACACGACAAAAAAAGAAAAGATAGGTTAAGGCCTTCTATTGGAGAAAGAAACGAACCTTAGTAAAAGTCACCGTTTACGAGTATACGTTTCATTAGGTACATTCGTAACTACTGATATGCCGATCTTGCTCCACTTTTTCAAAAATGGCATCCATTTTATTCGTAATAGAGCGACGATCTTTGACATCAAAATTTCCGTGTGGAAAACGCTTAAATCAAATTTGTGCGACTCTCACAGACGTTGCACTAGGTCCAGTGCAAATTTTTTCGCGGGTTGCGATGCAATTTTACCTTTTTTGTAGTAAAATTTTAAAATATATCGAATTTCTACATTAGATTCACTCATATCGACAATACGAAAAACAAATAAAAATGAACTATTTTCCTAATTTGAAATTGGAATTATGTTCTCTAAAATTTAAACTTTCAATGATACCAAAACCAGCCAGATACAAATAGTATAACCAAAGAGTACAGTAACGAAATATAACAAGTTCATACATACTATAATGCGAAAAGACTTTTTCCCAACCTATTATTATACCTTCCTTCATTTTATGATAATTTTACGGCCATAGCATCAAAATATTAATCCGCTGGTCGAATGTGTCGTCATTACACGCGTCAAAACATAAATTCCGTTGCTTGCTTCTAACAATGACGATCGCATTTGAAAACCAGTACAAAGTATCGACACAAAGTACTAGCGCATCACTAGCGCCTCCTCCGACCGCGGCTTGTTTAGATTTTTACGCAAACACCGAGCCGGCCCATCTTTCTAATTGCCTTAATTAAAAGCAACGATCGAGAGAGCAACATGGCTTTAAAAAAAGTCGATTTTTTTTGAAGCCGATAGATACTGTTTCTGTCCGTTTCCATTAGGACTTTCTAGTGTTTGCTGAATTTGATGCAAGAGGCATGTTTAGCTTATTTGTTTATGAAAAATTTTAATCTATTTCGTTAATTAGAAATTATCTCTATTAGAACTATCATGAGTGGGCTAATACTATTTGAATGCTAAAGTAGCTACACTGCTACGGCGTAGCACAACCTCTGTAATTCCTCTAGAAAACGTTCGTTCCTCTCACATCATTTTAACATTGCGGGGTCGACAGCTATAGAAATCGCTATCCACCTTCTTTTAGGTCTCATGTATAACGGGATTTTATTCTATTCTATTTGTAAATTATCTTTTTTGTTTTCTTTTCTAATAAAGATAATATCTGTAGTTGTCTGGTAGCCAATTTTTAATAACGACCAATGAAAAGTGAAACAGTGGACTTTTTTACTTAGAATTCCAAACTCAAATTTTGTGTGTAGTTATAACGACCGACAGAATCCGCCTAGCCGCTAGACCGTGACCGAAAGCTTTTTGCTATGATCATTTCCGCTATAGAAATTTTCTTCTCAACAATGACCGGAGCTGGAAATCGGTAACGATGTAATAAAATATCAATACTCTTATTATGTATTTCGAATATTATTATCGTATATTAATATTCATATTAAAATAATAGATATATCTTTTATATATTTATATATACTAGCTGAACCAACAAACGTTGTTACACACATACAACAATAAATGACACGACGGTAAGCCTTTTAACACAAACGCTACGCCTTTTTTCTGTTGCGAAAGAAGCAATAATTGAAATATTATTGACATTTATGATTGAATACGTCTGTTTGAAGTCAACCTAGATTTTATAAAACCTGATTTTAATAAAAAATCTTTTTTACTTTACATACAAACATATGTTAGTACAAACTCGGAAACCTTCTTAGACTCATCCAAAACTCTTTGGTGAAGGACATACAGACAAATATTTATTTTTATATATTTAGATTTAACCTCCGTTTATATTCCATTGTTACCTTCTATGTTTATTTGAATCGTTATTTTATGTTCAATTTTGGAATGTCTATGAATTTCGAAAATTGAAATTGGTTCAAGTCATGTGTAAAACGATGACAAATCAATGTAAATAACAATAATTAAAACAACTGTAACAGCATCTTTTTGGTGTCATGTTGCAATTTCGTCCTAATTTTACATTTTATAATTATTTCTTTTCCAAAAACCATAGAAATAAATAGTGTTCGTTTGTTTAGTGCAACGAGAAGTTTGACTTTGAACTTGAATGAAAGTTGGTGGCGGTCGTCCCGGACAATGTGACAATGACCTACTTTAACTTCGCCCGGTCACATTCTATATTAACCACGTAAACACTGGCATCGGAAACTTGCACCGATGTTAGAAAAGAAAGAGTGTGCAAAGAAATTACATGATCTAATTCCCTCATCCCCGTTCCACTTCTAGACGCACTGCGAGATTTCATCCTTTTGTTGTGAACATCCCTCAAACCCGAACGAAGCGCTTTGCTTCGTCTTTCATTCTTCGTACAGCAAAGGACTGGAATAGTTTACCCGCGTCTGTCTTTCCCTCCGATACAATGTGGGTATTTTCAAGAGCAAAGAGAATAGGCATTTACTATGCTAGTGCGCCTTACCGTCCAGGACTAAATTTCCACTTAACATCAGGTGGGATCGTAGTCAAGCACTTGCTTAGAAAGTATAAAAAAATTACATGATTTGATTCCTCTTTTACCATCGCACGTCATGACGCACTACTAAATTACATCCTTATATTTAGCCGCGCGTCGGATAGAACCGCCAATTGTTGCAGACCGTCAAACGGAGAACCTACCTAGGTCATGTCTTGCGAAAGACATCAGCTTCTCCAACTAATTATGACGGACAAAATAGCAGGGAAGAGACGCGCTGGACGTAACATCAGAGGGTCCACTCTCTTTGCCAGCATTGCCAGTGTCAAACAACTGTTTCGCTTGGCACACGACAAGAATAAGTTCGCTGAGCTGACGGTCAACCTCCAGTAATGGAGAGGCATTTGAAGAAGAAGATTTAGCCTCGAATGAAGTGCTTTGTTTCGTCTTTCATTATTCGTACAACAAATGACCGGAATAGTTTGCCCGCGTCTGTGTTTCCCTTCGATTACAATGTGTTTTCAGGAGTAGAGTGAATAGGCATTTACTAAGATAGTGCGCATTATCATCCAGACTGCATTACCTTCAGATAACTGCTCCACAGGTTAATTAACGCGTTTACATTGCTAGTCGTAAAATGACAACTTAACAGATGATAATGACGAAATGAAGAAAAGTTTAGTATACAACAATAATATTTACGAGTAAAAATAAAAACTGACTTCAAATCGAATCGCACGTTAATACGCGCAGACGCACTCTTTGTGTTTACAAATGATCGAAGGTATATTATGGAATATAATTAATTGAAATCTAACTAAACTTTCGCCAAACTACTCTTAAAGTACATTGTTTCCATTAAACAATGAATCATCGAAATCGGAAGGCGTGATATTGAGTGATTAGTCCATCGACGCAAATTTGAGGCATATGGTTTTCTAGTAGACCTTCCAAATTAGAGTAAATGGAAATTAGAGACTACATGGAAAGCACCAGCTTTGAAACCAAAAAATTATCATCAAAATCGGTTCACCCAGGCGAAAGCTACGAGGCAACAAAAAAAAATCATGCAGGCGAATTAAGAACGGTTGAAAATACATCTGTCGCGTTTCGAACCTATTAAGTTATGTCAGAATAAATAAAAGTTTGAAAAGGAAGGCAGAAGATCGTAAATTATTGTAGAGTTTATTTACCTCTGTACTTGTTATTGGTTGGCTTTGTGTATTAATAAAAATATTAAAAGCCGTAACATCATAAAGCGCACGCAATCAGCGGTGAATCTAGGGTAAATCTGACGCGCCACCCCTGTTTGTTCACCCCGGCGATAACTACCCGCCCCGTATTAATTGGTCGAATTTTAATGATAGGCAAATAGACGGCCCGTAGCGCCGGATCGGTTGTGATTTAAACTCGCGCCTATAACGGATCGGCAGAGATGGCAAAGTCATTGGTGATGATTGATGGCAACAATTTAAAATGCGAAGAGCAACTAACAACACAGATTGAGCCGCCAGAGAAACTGGCCTAGACCGCATTACCTGTCGCTTAGCCTGAATCTCTATTGCTAGTAACTCGACACTAGGGTCCCCCCGATGAGGTGTAAGCTTGGCTTGGGCAGTTACTATTTAAGCTCGTAAGCATTCCGGTCTGAGAGCGCCCGAAAGGGTCGAACCACTGCTCGGTCCGTTGCTACATTACGGCTAATGACGTGTGGAGCTTTGTTTGTTGTCTTCTTCATAATTAATGGTTGGTACCTCTGTCAGTAATCGCGTATCAACTTGAACAATTATCGTCATATTTATACACCACTTTTGGTTTCGGGATAACTCTTTGTAGCTTGGATCATTCTATACTACTGTTGTTCGGTGATTTATTTAATGATACATATCGAGAATATATGTCGAGAGATATTTTAGTTGGCAGCTAAATAAAGATAAAATTCGCGACGATTCTAGCGCTTTACAGAGCTCACGTTCACGGGAAGTAAGTTCAGAAGTTAACCGCGGCGACAAAATCCATAAAATTAGTTTTTTAATAGGAAAAGAGCTAACGAAAGTAATCACCGTTACCGACCATAAATATCCACAACACTGGACGATATTGTCGGCCTTTGAAGAAAAATTGACGTTTCTTCAAGGTCCCCAAATCGTATAGGTTGAGAAACACCACTGGTGACAGTTGATTCTATAGGCTAACAATGTGTGGTTAAAAGTTATCCGAAATACGTATGGTCGAGGATCGCCAACGATCAAGATAATGTCGCTTTATTTCAAAGTATAAATATATAGATGTCATTAAATAAATTTCCAATATAAATACGACATTAAACCGCAATGAAAACCGTAGAGTAAGTTGTATGTAATATAAAAAATATAATTAATTATGAAAATCGTACAGATGTAATTCGACGTCAGTAGTCGGTCCATCGGGGTGTAGTTTGGCTACGCGGCGGGGCGGGCGGGCTGCAGCGGCCCACTGTAAACATAATTAGCTCAATTCGCCACTCTTTTAATTATCCATCCACCCCGCGGCTCATCCCTGCACTCATCACGACTTCATTATAAAGCGAGCCGGCACAAGCGACCTGTTAAATGTTAAATAACTTCACGGTATTATATTTACGAATTAAAACAAACGCGACTTCAAATCTGCGCTAGATATTAACTTAAATATAAACGTCTTATAAACTCTTACTATTGGGACGGACACGGACGCTACATTTTACGTTCGTTACTGGTTCGTACTATCAGTATTTCAATCAACGAAACCAAATAATCAGAGTTCCGAGTTTACTAATTGCCAGTGACATTTTCTTAAGAAACCGATATATTACAATCATATCAAATCATTCCATCATTACTTATACGTCAAATAGTAAAAATCTATGTGCATACGATAAGCGTGTCAGTGGTAGCACCGATGAACGGAAAGACTACTAAACCTAGCAAATATCGATTATTACGATGCTAATAAACGTGTTCACCACAGGGGTTGGGCTGAGGGTTGTTGTTTAAAACCACTGCTTTATTGAGACGAAACAAAACTTTATTACAACTTGACAAAATGTTACCATAACAGGCCACAAAAATCCCTAACATTTAAATGATAGTGTTATCAACAGAGAGGTTAAAATAACGGTTAATTGATTTAGCATACTTCAGGCCGTTATGAGATAAAACATGCCGAAGTGAAGTGTGGGCGGATCTCAAGAATTTATTATTAAGCAATATTTTCTATCTTCTCCATAGGACGGAAAATAATCGCACGTCACCATTGCCTTCATCGCCGTCGCCGGCGTCATCCGCACCACCCGCGCCCCTCACCACAACGAGTACGGCGACGAGCACGGGCACAAGCACGCCCGTAAACACGACCATAAACACGAGCTTAACTAGCTTAAATACTGGCTTAAGTACAGTCTTGAGTACGTCAACTAACATGGGAGCTAGCACGGTCATAAGCACAGCCGTGAGCACAGGAATAAGCAGAGATATAACCCCGACCGTAAGCACGGCCTTAAGTACGAGCACAACGGCAGGCGTAAACACGTCCAGCACGGCGGCGAGTGCCGGCGTCAGCACGATCACGAGTACAGGTCTGAGCACGGTGACCATCACCGTGACGCCCGCTGGTAACGTGACCGCCAGTAGTCCTGCGCCCGTCGCCTGCACGAGCGGCACGACAGCAGGCACCAGCAGTACCGGCACCAGCAGTCCCGCTCCGGAAGCACAGTTACTGACAGATGTGCCCCCCGCTTCCAATCCCCCGGTCGTTACCGTCACGGCCAGCACGCCGTCCACTTTCAGCGCGACAGTCACCAGCGTTGGAGTTATCACTGTGAGTTATAATCCTTACATTTTTCACACATCAGTTTAGCAGGTTGTTGGGATTTGATTGGAAGTTTAAAAAAAATACTCAAAGAATCACTTGAATATTCTTACTGTTCAGTTACCATTCAGTAAGAGTATTCAAGTGGCTGTATACTAACACTCTTAAATTCTATAATTCTTTTAAGTTATCTATCTTCTAATGCCTATTCATCTGTCAACTTCTCTCGTTTAATATGAAACTGATCAGTTCTTCCACTTTCTGTATCGCGTAGACAAGACATTTTAGTTGGTCAACTAAATAGGAATCTATATCGGATAAGGAGACTATTTGTAAATTTCTAAATTATTAAAGTGAACTAGGGTAATTAAATGTTTTTGTAATATGTCTCCGGATTCTTCCGGATCCTCATTAACCCTTGGAAGAGTGCTCCTCTTCCATTCATCATCAGTGTGGTCTTTAACCCTAACGTTATTGTCGAGCAGACATCATCAGCAGCCATGGTCACACCGGCGACGGTGGCGGCGCCAGTGGTGCCGTGCGCGGTCACCTCAGCGCCAGTGTCGGTGGCCAGCGGTAGTGCACCGCCCACACCGCAGCCTGCGCAGCCGCCCACGCCCACGCCCACGCAACCGCCACCCACTCCTGAACCGGGTGAGTCCCACAGACGCCGGCACACACCTCACTCAGACATACGTTCTTTCCTATCTACGCTGATCGGCCGGAGGGGCGCTGTTGTTTCACCAATTCACACAATTGGTTTAGCGGACACGGCATGTTAACGCCAAAGAAATTTGTTAACTTTCTTAAAGTTTACAAAGGATTAAGAGCGGCGGCAACACATCTGCCAATCTATTAACAAATTTTATTCACTTACAAAAGGCGATGCATTGATGACAAAATTATATATACAACTAAAGAATCATCAGAAATTCAATGAGATCCAGGTGAAATTTTATTGACGCTTTCCACATTTTAAAAGATTAATTAGTATGTTAATATAATATTATTCAAGAATAAGTGAAGGAACTTGGAGTTGGGATTAGTTTTCACGAAGGATGCTTATATTAAAGAAAGCTATTATCACTGCTTCTTATCTGAGGTAAATCCATATAGCCATAAGCAAAAATAAAAGGTCGCTTAAGAAAGCTTGAATATCTCAAAAGATAAAGAACTAACTGAATTACATTGCCACATAGACAACAATAGAGCAACACTAAGTACTAAAATTTAACGAAAAATACTGTATTATCTAAGTTAACGTATTATATCCTTTATCGTTTAAGTTTATGTGTTTTAATGAAATATAATTGTCTATCATGCACAATTTATTTCAGTTAGCTAAGGTCGTTATCTTCCGAGATATTCAAACCGACCCTTTATTTTTGCTCACAAGTGTATATATGACACCACGTATAGCAACATATCGCCATACATTACTTAGTATACAAAACTTGAATATCATGATAGTTCACTTAATCCTAAGTTACGAGTTAATTTAAGATTAAGTGCAGAATTTGTATCTTGTAACCATTCTGCATACATTCAATTGCTACGATATATTTAATATTTATTCAGCTCGCTTCTGTTTACCAAATGAATTACACATACAGATTCTATATTATTAATTTTATTTGTGGGGGGACAAATACCCACGAGCTTTGCTGGATTCTAATTGATCTGATGCTTATGAATTTTTTTGGTAAAGTGGATATAGATGAGGAGGGCGATATGATGATGATGATATCTGGAAATTATACCTTCAGTTATCTGAATCATACTGACGTATGTAATTCGATTTCACGCTTGTGTTATGTTGGTAGCCGTTTACGGAACAAGCCCTAGTTTGACAATTCCCACGTGAGACTTGCGAGAAGTGTTCCCAGTCCCGACAGCTGACTGGCTGTGTGCCTTAAAGTTATTTGTTTGTTCACTAAAGAACCGTTCTAGGTTCACTTAGGTTTATTTTACCTTTTAACTGTTTTACCAAGTGTGAAACTGAATAATAAATGGAGAATTTCGCAAGATTGACATGGATAGAATTAGTTTTTTTTTAATTTTTTGTTAAAAGGTGATATTATATCACCCTCTTAGAAATTTTACAAAAATACACAAATAGGAAAACGAAGAACAAACATGACAAATATAGTGAAATCACGTTTCAGACCAATTTAGATTAGTTCGTTACTAAACTATACTGCATTTGTATTTTTATATTATACTAGCTGCGCCCTGTGGTGTTACCCGCTATTAAAAGCTGTTAATTTATTTTGTACTAAAATAAATATAGCATAAGCTACTACTTATCTATCGGTGAACGTGGAGCAGCCGTTCCAGAGATTAGGGGCGAACAGGCAGACTGCAGGCGAAAATCGTTAAAAATGTTATTTTGGTATATGTACCGTATATAAATTAAGCATAGTAAAAAGTGGTTATTTTAATGTCACAGACAGACACTCCAATTTTATTTAATTCTATAGATGGTAGTTTTTGTAGGAAAAGATCACACAGGTGCCGGTGGCAGGCGTTTAAAAAGAAACAAGAGATGTTCTTTGCTTGCAGAACAATTGTAGACTGACTTTATTTTATTAAAGCATTAGTATATAGCATAAGCATAGTATATATTATCCTAATACAATGGTGTCTTATAATTGCTAACAGTGGTTGTGCTATTAGATATCTTAATATATTACACTAAATACGCTGAACAAAGGCTACATAAGCTAATGAACAACTTGAGCGGTCACGTTACTTATAACCTTATCTTTGGAATTCGATGTGTTACAGTAACACAGGTACAGGGAACTTCCAAAAATCGGATGAACGGAATACTTGGTTTATTAAGATATTAGTATGTTAATAAGAATCCAAGACTACACTTTCTTTTTTTGAAAAGAAAGCTAGCAATATTTCTTTTTTTTTTCAGAAATATTACTAACAATCTTGTTAACTATTCCAACTAAGCTTAAGCTTGTGCTAGGATATGGTTCACGGTAATAGTCCAATGGTGGATTCGAACCCACGACCTATCGATTCGCAGGCCGTACCCTAAACCATTAGGCTATTGACGCTTTGTGTGTAATGTAATTTTCACCCGACTCAAAAGGAGGAGTTCTCAATTCATATTTTTTATGTTTGCACCCCGCATAACTTTCAACTGGATGAATCGATAGCTTATTTTTGATTTGAAAGCTGGCGGTTTCCATGTGGTCCCAATTAAATTTGGTCCAATTTTGACAACCATAGAAGCTTTAAATTTGCATCTAGTATGTGCCCCACAAATGTACAAATAATTCAATGTCACGCCAACTGATGATTCTGATTCGATGATTCATTTTTTATTAGAAATGATGCACTTCAAGAGTACTTTGATGTTAGGTTTTGGTTATATTTTGTAATACTACGATAACTCGGAAATACAATGAGGGCGTCTGCGCGTAATAGCGTTTAACGTTTGATGAGATTTGAAGTAGGTTTCTATTTTTGTTCGCAAATGTACTTATTGTGTCTAAATCACTTCACTGAATTTTCCATTTATGTTTGGGACGCATACGTTACGTACCTTAAATTATATACTTTTTTCAGACACTTCACCGTAAATCAAATAACACGATATAATATTTAAACATTTATTTAACAATCACAATCAAATAGAACTAAATTAACCTAACGTCCGGGAGCAAGTTGTCCGGGATTACTGAACTTAAGCGGTGGAGGTGGAGGGCTCGGGCTCCTCGGTCTCCTTATCCACTTCCTCACCATGGCAGCGCTTGCGGTGCTTATGCACAAAGTAGTACGAGGGGAACTTGGAGCCGCACGTCTTGCAGGGGTAGTAGTGTATAGTGGAGCGCGGCTTGCGCTGCCGGCACGCCCACTCGCGATCGGAGCTGGTCTCCTGCCACGCCACATTCAGCACTCTACTGAACCGCACCGGTCCGTCGCAGGAGGCCACATCCAGGACGGTGTTAGTACGTTTTGGCGGGTCCGGCGCTTCGATGCGCTCCACGTCGAGTTCGCTGGATGTGGTAGACGAGGTCGGGGACGGCGGGGGTGGGGTAGTTGGAGGTGATGGTGCTCGAGCTCGTCGCGGCACCGGCCTGTGTGCGCCTGGCGGCGGCGCTGGCCGTGCGACGCATGGGCTCGGGCCCAGCCACGCTCGGTACAGGGATAACATCCTCGCGCGCCCGTCGCTCAGCGACTGAGCGCCCGCCCTCCTGCTCATCCTTTATATATACGCTTGAGACGCAGGTCCGATTTAATTGCGGATTTATTTACTGTTATAATTGTTTGTTGTAACATGTGTACATCGATCTTCGCGGCGTTTTCTCTGGCGGTGCGTTAGCGAATGTTTTCATTGGTCACATCAATAACGTGCAAATCAATTATTCAAGTATAATTAAGTAAATTAGCTGAAGCGTTCGCGGGCGAGCGGCGCACTTTAATTTCATCAGGGATCGCTGACGGGGAGTCAAAGGGCCCGGTGACCGCGCGCATTAAGAATTCATAGAAAACAAACCTTCGTAAGAAACTCTCTTAGTGTACTTATCATTTCATAATTGAAATTGTTCCTTACATTATAATCTAAATCAACGCTCAATCACTTTCAGCTCGTTTAATTTTAGTTTATTCTCAGAACATAAGCCAGCTCGCGCGCGCTGTGCCGTTGAATTAACGCAAAGTACCTAATATTCAAAAACGGTTCATAAATATGTGTGTACAAAATTTTATCTTTTCCAATCACTGGATAAGTTAAGTAAGTAAGATTAACAGTGTAGTTAGAACATGCGAGAGATGGTAAATGAGGAACAAATTAAGAGAATTTCACACAACACGTTTTGACAAAAACTAACTAAGCTACTAAGCTTGTTCGATAATAGCCGATAGATTTATCTGCTACTTAATTTCTGGCTTAAGTAAGAGGACAAATAGAGTGGAAGGTTCTTCTAGTATAAGTATTAATTCTAGTAACTAACTAGGTACTGTTCTACTGAGCTATACTTAATTAAGAGCTGTGTATCCGCTTGATTGATGTACTTAGTATCCGGATAGCCAATTTGTTGTTTAAGGGTTACTTTACACGCTCAGTGGTGAAGGAAAACATCGTGAGAAACTTGTAAAGTCTGCCAATAGGTTAGAAGCCGCGTGGACTATGTCCTTGTAGTTTCTTTGCAGAGAAGATCTGTACCCAACAGGGGGACGTAAATATATAGGCTGTGATTTTAATTTTTATAACCATCACCCGCCGATGTAGTCCTACGTAAAAATATTCTCTTTGCAACGTGTCAGAGTAAAATTCACAAACGGACTAAATGACACAGTAAAAGCTTAACGACAATGGACGGAGCCCTTTTAATATTACATGGAGATATGTCTTTGTTAAAGGTCTTTGAGAACAGCGGACCACTGTTATAACTCACGAGAGAGTTCTTGATTTCACTTATAAAAGTTTAAATGTTTGAACTGTGATACTTGCATATGAACAGAACATTGACAGCGATTCTATTCAATATTTTTAAATGTGTGTAAAAGCAAAAACAGATTTCAAATCCAAGATCATTTTTTTAAATGCTAACAATATTTTTTCACGTTCACGTTAATAGTCGAATGGTGGATTCGAAACTACGAACGATTTACAAACCATAAGTCTGTTGACGCTTCAAGAATGGTAGAATGATTTTTTTTAAACATTTAAATCACAATGTTTGTTTCTCTTCTTTCAATGCATTGAGTGTTATTGCCTCCCCTTCAGTTGACAGCCAGCCATCCCTCGGGATGCTTCTTCAACGTATCGACTGCCTTGTCTCGGCGGAAGTCGTCGGGCTGCGCCATTTACAATTTATCGGATCTGTTGCTTTGATGTGGGATTTATTGATTCATTGTTATAATATTCAAAGGAGATTGTCTGAAAATACGGGAACATTTCTGTCTCGCAGATCTTAGATAAAATATTTAAGACCAATTGCTCAAAGAAGTTCGATACACTAAAACCGAGCGCTCCACTGCAACAACACGCGAAAATCCGTAAAAATTATTTTAAAGCTCGATAATAACGTGACATGCTTGCTAGCTTCACCGATTTCCTATTAAAAAGTTACTCATGGCGAACATATCACATCGTGTGTGTATCGGTGTCTGTATGTACGCGCATAACTTCCGAACGAATGCACCAAATTGGTTGATTCTTATTTTTTGTGATATTTTCAAGACAAGGTTTGTATGTGAAATAAAATAAAAGATTTTTTAATTAAAATCAGATTTTATACGACCACGGTTAACCGAAATGACGGTCAGTGGTTCAGCCAAAGAATGATAACTTCAAACAGACCATACGTCATACATAATTACTGCTACCAACACTTTTTGCCCATGCCCGTTCATTTTGTATACAATTGGTTTAGCAGACTCGGAACCCACACTGACGTTCTTTCGACCTGTACTTCTTCCTGTATTTAAGTAGCTGTATGTTCATACATACCAGGGTCTACATTATACGTTGTTCAGAAATGGCAATTTGTGAAATGATCGCATTCGGCTAATGGCCATCACGTCACCGGGTTTAGTCTTACCGGACGTGATAGCGGGTAATCCCGGACGCGTTGTCCCGTTAATCCCGCCTCGTTGCACTCACACGGAATCGCAAATCACCTCCTAGCTCCGGACATTCGTTGACAAGCCCGGTACATATATTCTATAATTTCAAAGAGTTTTCATTGTTTATAACAATATGGGTATTATTCTGAGCTTTTTCTGACTTACGCCTTTCGTACTGCCAACTACACACAAAAATTATTAAAAGCTCTCCTTTTAAGCATTGCGAAGTAGAAAGACAATAATTGCTAATATGATTTAGGTGATGAATCCACTTCAAATTACAAGACTAAATAATTTCTAATTTACCGATGATCACTTAGCTTCAGGAACACACTTTAGTCTCCTATTCTGAAAAAAATCAAATCAAGAACTAAGTTACAATATACATATATATATATATTTATATATATATGAGGTTTTTTACGGATTAAAAAAAAGAATAACGTTGTGTTGCTCTGTAATCAATGAAGCCACATTTGAAGTTTATTGCTGCATTCTAATAATGCACTGACAAATCAGACCTATGGAGGTGACATAGAAAAAAAATGTTTTACGTGTCAGTCCCTTAGAACAATGGCGTGAAATAAAAACCAAATGCCAATTTCCTGCTATTAGATGTGTGTACTTAGTTTTAAGACATTTGGGATGCAAGTGAAATGACAAGGCCTTCCTATCCTCCAATAGGGCCAAATTTTATCGCCGAGTGTAGTGTGAAGTCCTCGCTAGATGGCACCATTGGTATCAATCCTGAACAAATGTTATTATTTTTTACATATAAATTATTATTTTATAGCCCAATTCTGATATAAGATCTATAATTCTATACAAATAAATAAGATGGTGTCCATTTGTAAGATTAAAGTAACTAAGTAAATAATATTTTTCCCAATTTTGTCTGTTTGTTGGTAACGGATAATCTGTGGAACGGCTGCATACGATTTTGACGGGACAACTGATGTAATTCAGAGTAACTTAGGTTTTTATTTTATAAAAATTCAAATAAATAGTTTTTAATCACGGGTAAAACCACGGGACGCAGCTAATATTTCAATAAATTTGACAACATGTAAAGCGTTCGTTTAATCTACAAGATGTTTCCCCCGTGTTTGCTCTCGCGGCTGTCGGCAAATACGCGTTCTGTCAGTTAACCTCGTTAAATTGTCACGCTCCATAACACAGGCAAACACTGTGACATCCAGCGCTACACCGCTACACTGCTACTACTCTACAGTAACATGTTTGAATACGTTATTTTGAACATGAAATACGACCGGAACTCAAAAAATATGATTTAACAAATTCGGCTCTGAACATGCAGGTTATTGAAAGCAAAAATTAATCTTGGACCAACTAATGTCCCTTAGATTATACATCTACTATAGCATATATACAAATAGCAACCGACCGAGTCGTGGTTCGGCCTTCTCGGGCACCCTCGAATCGGAATGCTTACGCGTAACATAGTAACCGTCCAAGCCGAGGTTACCCCTCACCGGCGAGACACTTGTGTCGAGTTACTAGCGATAGAGGTCTAGGCTAAGCGACTTAATAACTATGCCACCTCTCAATCCGGTGAAGCAGTCAAGGCCATCTTCTCTGGCCAATCTGTGTAGTTCGTCAAAAAAATCTTGGACCTGAAAACTGTTGTTGGAAATTTTTGTTTCCCAATTTTATTAATTCTCTTGTAACTTCAAGCTACTAGTTTGTAGAGAAATTCAACGTAACCGTTTACGTTGAATATTCTACAAACGCTGCAGATTTTTCTATCATTTTGTCGGTCTCACGTTGGGCGCCAATTCGCCAAAACGTTAATTCCTCCTGAATTATACGGAGTGTAATTAAGAGCGGCATCGGTTCGCGGGCCGGGATCCAATTAGTGCTTGTTCAAATATCAGTAATTGGGGGGATTAATCGACAGTGGCGGTCGCGGATTTAGAAACACTGGAAGTGAATTCTTATCGTGAGAGTTGTCTTTGGAACGCTGTTGCTATTTGTCGGACTGTTATTCATAAGGCCAGTATATGTAATGGTTCTTTTAGTACCATGCTAATGTAATTCTTACGAGATAATTACTTTCAACGTCAAATACAAACGATAAAGCTAGCGCCTCATAAACAAAATCTATAGCACATAAGCTTGTCATACAACAATCTATAACTAGTAACTCGCGTAACCGATCTGAAATGTTATTGGGAAGAATTAGCTGTTTTGTCCGGTTTTAAAATAGTTTCAATTGATTAAAGAACTATTAATGGTCAAATCGTTATCGTGTTTCGTGAAATTCACAGTTTCAAAGCATTTTGTTTAGAAAATAACTATTTATTGATGCAAGTATTGCAGTTATACAACATACAAATTATATTTCCTTACATTTTTAGTGTTATAATCTGATAATCGGTTGTAATTCCTTCATTAATCAATAATAAACATAAGAGGATTGAATATTGCACGATGTATGCAATGTATCTGCGTAATATAAAAATGTTCAGTATATACTGATTTCACATCTAGAAGTCCAGATGTTAATTCAACGTAGTTAAACGGCGCAGTTATATGGTAACGATGTAGATCTCGAAGATAAACCTTAAAGTTTGCACAGCGTTCGCAAACTGTAATTAGCAAGGAACGGCACTGCCACTCATGCAGCTAAAGAAAGTTTAGCTGAAGGCAAACCTTGACTTCCCGAATGCTTATTTCCAAATATTATCACGTAAATGCAAAGAGAAGATGCAAAGTGATGGTTGTACGGATCATGAACTATTAATAATTTAATGGAATGTAATCGAAAGATTTGCATTAAACGCAAAAAAAAATAGTCTGATTTGGTTAGTGCATGTCCACATGCACTAAGATCAACAATTACAATAATTTTTAAACTTTCCAAACACAGACTTACTTTATTTTCTGATTAAACTACCTAATCGGTGTAAGTGTGAAAATATGTGAACGTCTTACCGAATACCATGCACGGGAGCTCTGTTTTATTTCCGAAAAATCATCGTTATTATAAGATTGTTATGGAACTCCTAACAATCTTATAATAACTTATAAATAAAAATAACCCAGGTACGAGTATATACGGAACCCAAGGTCTGATAGGAAATTCAACAATGGTTTAAAAATAACGGTAACGATAAATGTGAATGTAACATAAAACATACAACGGAATTGAGTAATCGGTTGAAATTTAATATAAATAATTTACATATATTAAATTGCTTGTTATATTTATCCCTAGCTTACGATTAAATAGCAGATCTGGCCCCAACTTCAACGATGTAAAGTTGTCTTAACTTCCTCAACTGTTAAAACAAATCAGAGTTCAACCGACCGAATGTGAATTTACGGACGCAACTTTGCATTATGCAGTTTGCCTTTAAACTTTGTCTTCCATTTGTTTATATGTTTTCTGCAGATTCAAGTTATATAATACATAGACTCCATTTTGTTCGCGCGTTACTAAAATTTATTGTGGAAAACAGTTTACCATCGGATTTAACAATAAATAATTTAGCCGGTAACGGGGCTAGCGAGGTATCGGGGCCAAATCTGGCGGTTAATCTGCTCGAGTTTGCAAATTGGCGCCCAACGCGGGCCCTGAATATTGCACGAGCCCGGCCCGCCCGCCGCGTCTCACGCTCGCATAGTTAACTCTCCTCTTCAGTTTATTGATACGCGGATTAATTTCACCTGTGTTGCGATGTAATTGGATAGGCAAGCGATTGACATATATGTATTATAGGGCTGATAGATTGATACAACAATCAGACATGTATACGTGAATGCATTCGCCCTCACATAAAGTGTAGCTACATCCCAGAAAAATATGCTGATATATACTCGTATAAAATCTCTCTCGTACGTACGTAATCTCTTATATATTCTAGAGCAGCTTCTCAAGCAAACACAGAAGAGTGTTGAGCCACATCACCTATTTACCTTCACTTCAAGTATCAAAAATTTAGCATGACGTGTGTATACTCGTAGATGTCGATTTGCAAATAGTATGTTACTGCGTTCTAGACTAAAATGAAACTTTTCTTGGTGAAAACCGTCATGTAATTTTAATTTAACCAACGTTTATTTGAAAAGACTTAGGTCTTTTCAAATAAACGTTGGTTGAGATATTTGACTTAGAATTTTAAATTATTTGGTTTTTACAAATTTGTACGGTTTTCTTCACCAAATTTTCAGCCCTTAGAACCTCAAATTTACGATAAGCTGAACGCGTAGCCTTCAAACTATAAAGATTTAGAAAAAAGGCCCAATGTTATTGATATTACGAAAAATAATGAAATTTATCTATGTTTGGTCAATTATGCTGTTTATATTCAATACGGGGTATATGCTACGTATTACCATAAGCTATCTAAGCTACTAATTTAAATTGATTTAACACATTGATATTCAAGAATGAAATATCGATTTCTCAATTGGGGTGAAGTAATTTATCATGGTCACATTTTATATTACATAACAACACATTTCAGACAGCATGTCGTTATGCCATTCAACCATACGTGTAGATATCTTGTTCTGATGTCAACAACAATTGTCCGTTCTGTACGAAAGTTAGTGTTAAACAACATTATTATTGTCCACAGCTGTCACGGAGCGGACGGCCACCCCGTCTTCATCAGTGTCCGCGACAACGATCACCATCACGAGTACGAGTTCAGTTGTGGGGGCGGGCACGGGAGTGGTCACGGGAGGCGTCACGGGAGTGGTCACGGGAGCGGTCACGGGAACGGTCACGGGAACAAGCACGGGACTACCAGTCGCTGTGGCGGCGAGTTCTGCACCGAACACCAGCGTGGGTGCCACCACGATAACGAGCACGGGCATCACCTCGGGTTTGGTGGCGGCGACGGTTGCGAGCGCGTGCGCATCCTGTGCATCGTGCACGTCGAGCGTGCGCGCATCGTGCGAGGCGTGCCGCGCACGGGGTGCACGCGCGCGGCGCGGTCGCTGTCTGGTGTCCACGTGCACGGGGCGCGCCAAACGACTGCGACACCTGCCGCCCCGGTGGCACGACCTCGCGCCGGAGGTCAAGAGACCCTTGCTGGAAGAGTTCCGTAAGTATTTCTTTTTTTATTAGATTACAACTATACATTACTGTACAAAGTCCTTCTCCTCGCGTCGCTTCAATGCGTCGTGCTGTCGTGCCTATCTCGTGGGAAACATCTGTTGTTAGTAATCCATCGCCAGGTTCTCCTATCTGCAGCCGTGTGTAAAGCAGGTGACCCGTTCTAATAAGGAGTAATACAGAAATGCTAAACCTGTCATGAATTTTGCAGAGATCCCATCAGACCTGAGCAAGTGTTGTCTGGCGTGCTTCAAACGCATCACGCGAAGACTAGACGCGTTGGGAGACGGGCCCGCGCTCGGCGAACCCTCGGAAGAGGAAGCCGCTCGGTTCCGAGCTTTGCTACGCGAGCACGGCTGCGCGTGGGAACGCATGGCGTCCGCGAGCGGGCGGTCCGCGGCGAGCCTGCGCGCTTTCTACTTCACGTACCGGAAGCGGCTGCAGCTGGATGGCGGTGGGCTGGATAGCGCGGCGCTGGACAGTGCGAGCGGGGACAGCGACACGGCCAGCGCCGGCTCGCCGCGCCCGCCGCCACTGCCCGGCCCGAGGACCGACGCCGTCGCCCCCCGGAGACACCGCCGCGACGAGTACGACTCGTCGGCCACGGAGACCGCTGACGAAGAGAACGATGCCCCAGCTGCCAAGGTATATTCTAACATTCTCTCTAAATGTGGATGTTTTCTTCAGTTTCTGCACCACCATCCACCATCCACCATCTGTACCAAAATTAAAATGTATTATGAGGATATAAATTAATTCGTACAAATATAAAGAATAAAGTGTATGTATTGTAATAGCGAGAACATCATTGTGGACATTTATATACTGTCGATAACTTGATACATTATTTTCTTTAGATTAAGTCTTAACGGCAGTAACTTGATCGAGGAAATAGTAGAGTACACAGTTTTAGATCCTCCTACACTCTCGCGATTCACTATCACAGTTGCGAGCACAGAATGAATGGATCCATCTTTGGCAGCAGCATATCAACAAAGATGCTGCATAAACTAAAAGAAAAGTTAATACTTATTTAGATAACTTGAAGTATGTTTGTAGTACTAGTTTAACTTGCGGTACAGGCGGTGCCGACCTCTGCGTCGGCGTTGATGACGGTGCGCGACGTGGTGCTCAACATGATCGAGGTGAGCCTGCTGAAGAACTCGCGGCCGCCCCACCACGCGCCGCACACCACCCACACCACGCCACACACCAAGGTGAGCTCAATACATAACAGCGAAACAGAAGTTCGAGGTGCACGCCGCTTGTGTTTCAAACAGAACCGTCAGGGACTGGCCTGTGTTGGTCCGCTTCATTTAATCTTCTAAAACTGTATCACTTGCAGCCTCCAGCGCACGAATCGCTGGCGACACTGACCGTGGTGGGGCCGCACACGACGCACGGGGCGCACGCGCATGGCCACACCTTGGCGCACGTGTCGCAGCCGCACTCGCCGCGCTCGCCGCACCGCCCCGCCACCATCACCCCGCTGCCGCCGCCCGAAGAGCGCCACGAGCAGCGCCACGAGCCCCTGCTGGACCTCAGCGTCAAGCGCCCGCGGCTCGATTCCTTCCCCCATCCCACTAAACCGGTATGTCTACTAAATACACGACACAGCGTGTAAATGTGTTGATAAGATTTAGTTAAGGGACTTAAGAGGACAGTTGAGTATGATTCCTTCGTAAGGTCTTGACAAAGATCTTGGACCATGGGAGGTGGTGGGTAGCAGGCAGTTAATGGTTTAGGGGAATACGAATGGGAAATGCGAATCGTAAGGTAGTGGGTTCGAATCCACCATTCGACGACTATTGAAGTAAATCATCTCCTAGCACAAGCCATAGAATATTTGTAATGGTTCACGAGAATTTTAGTAAGATTTGTGAAAAAAAATACAATGATCACAGTCGCAAACTGTAAAAGTATCTTATTTGAATTAGCAGAGAATTGGTATTACGAATTGAAATCAACTGGCCAGAGATACCCTCGTTAAACAAACATTGAATTTTCCAGCAGACGTGTCGAACGCCAAACGAGTACACGTACAGGGCGCCCGAGCGGGAGTCACCGACACTATACAACGCCAAGGGGCGGAGCTCGCTGCCCGCGCGGACCCCCACGAAGGGCAACACGAAGGGCTCCATCACCGCGGGCACGCCTCTGGCCGAAAGGTTCGAGCCCAAAGCGGGCTCCATCACAGCCGGCACACCGGTGCTGGGGCCGCACCACGCGCCCGACAAGCGGCCCTTCGACACCTACTTCAAACGACGGAGCCCCGGCGCGTATTTCACGCAGCCCAGGCCGCAGTCCCCTTCTCAGTTTACCACGGTATGTCTCTTACTTATCTCCTACTTTTTTAATTGTCTCAATATACACATTTGCGCGAGGTGAACAGAGAACTAAACTGAGTGACGTAGCCCAACGAACAAATTGAAGTGGCAATGTGCCGGCTTTATCTGCCGTCAAGAGAGCGAAGAGTTCTTGAGCGAAGTGGGACGCCCTAAGACTAGGTGGAGCGATGCAGGACGGCTGCCAGGAGCTGAATGAGAGTGGCAGAGGTTCGTGTTCAGTGGCATGCTTTTGTACGAGCCTATGTCCAGCAGTGGACTGTTGCAGGCTAATGATGAGGAAACGTTTGCTTCCACCACCGTTATACCGCAATGTGAGGGGGGAGGGAGAAGAAGTGATAACACTTTGGTTATCACTTTGTATTGGTAGCAGGATAAAATATGTGTAAAGCGTTCGTTGTTCCCACCAGTCAACGAGCAGCCCGAGCGGCACGTCGGGCGGGACCGGCTACCACCTGGAGCGGCGGCAGATAATGCTGACGGATTTCATCACCTCGCAGCAGATGCACGGCGCGGCGCGGCGGGGCGCAGAGCCGGCGCGGCGTGAGCACGACGCTGTCTCCGTCATCACACGCCACACGCACGGACATACGCACCAGCATCCGCACCAACATCCGCACGGATATCCGCACCCACATCCGCCACCAGGTGAATATGACTTCTACACTGATCGATTTCTTATATTAATTGATATTTTAACAAGCACTGTTTGCTTGTTTCAAGTATTTAGTCTTATCCACTACCTCAAGATGCACATTCTTTTGCAATAACTTCTGTCTTCCTTAAACCTGTGGTAATTTAGCTCTTAGTTCGGTAGTTGTGCAGTTGGACTAGATCTATTTCTAGATCTATTTATGACTTGAGGCAATATCCAATATATTTAATGTCTCTTATCAAACGCCATGATTATTATGTAAGCAGTTGATTTCTTTACAATAATGGCATTCCTATTGTCCAGGTCACGAAGCATTCACGTCACTAGTGAACGCAGCGTCCGCCGCTCCGGCGTTGCCTGTGCCTCGGGGATCACAGTCAGAAGCCAAGCCTGAGCCGAAATTACATCCGCAGCACACGCAGCATCAGCAACATCCGCAACATACGCAACATCCGCAACATCCGCAACATCAACAGCACACATTACATCCACAACATTCACAACACCACGAATTAAGGTAAATACTATTGAATGTAATCCCAAAGACTTTAAAGGTCAATAAATAATATATAATTTTTCATATTGTGTAATCTGCTTTATAGTTTGTTTTACTTTATGTTAATTGAATATTATACAAATGGACGTTAGGTGGCGCTAGTCGCATTTAAGATGGCGGTAATGTTTCCCTGTACTTAATGAACCAGTACTCTCCGAGCTCGCAGTAAGCTTTCTTTGTTTCGGAATCTGAAGTATAATTTTTCCTGTACGGTAAATGGTCTACCAACCTATACAAGTGAACAAATAGTCTCAAAATAAATTTTACTGGACGTGACAGTCTGTTTATAGCAGTATTCTGTAGTACTTAGCGTTCCGTTTATTTGGTCCTTCGTGCTAGATACAATAACTTTTGATATGATGTGGTTGGAGTGGGATAAAGCAAGAAATAGCTATTAAATTAGCATGGTGTTGTCAGCAGGCCTCAGCGCGAGTTCCCGCTCTCGCAGAAGTACCAGCAAACGTTGCAATACCAGCAGGAGAGGGAGCGACGCGCCCTGCAGCCGCAGTACGACACGCAGCGGGAGCGCGCGCCCGCGCCCGCCAGAGACCGGTACGCAGCGCCTACACTTGTATTTTATTTAATTAATAATTGCACTGGCTGCAACTGCGTGATCTCGCACTCTAATATTGTACGAACTATGTTTTCTTAATAGATGTACAAATAAATTTCCGCTGTGTTTTTTTTTAAATTTAAAGTGTGAATTTACTGCTTGAGTCACTTATATAAGTGCAAGTTACATTTGTGTTTGAGATGAATCTTCTTCCAATTAATTCTACAAATCTGCATCATTGTAAATTTTTGATCTTCCACTGCGGATGCTATTATATGCTTCTACGAGCAATCTATGCGTCTCATTTTTAAATAAAAGAAATAATAGTTCTCGCATATGACACTTAGTACATTTAGACATAATAGATGAAGAAAAAAATACAATGCTATTGCGAACTTAATAATATGATAGGATTATGTTGTTGTGGAATGAACAAACTGATTTCCAAACCGTCTCCTGTGAATGCAACCAAATAATGTAAACCTCGTGCCACGCCATCTTTCTCAAAACACCGGAAACTTATTTGTATATCTAATAGATTTATGCGATAATCAAATTTTAGAATTTTTCTTGCAGACGTTAGAAGTATATAAATAAAGTTGGTCGTTTTTTTTTTCAATTTCAATAGGTTTCAAAAATACTGTTCCAGAAGTGGCATGGTGACGATACCAGAGCGACACTACGTAATCGAGCAGCACCCACAACATCCGCAGCATCCGCAACACACGCCACATCCGCAGAACCAGCAGCATCCGCAGCACACCCAACATCCGCAACACACGCAACATCCGCAGAACCAGCAGCATCCGCAGCACACGCAGCATCAGCAACAGCCACAGATACTGCACGACAGGCATCACATGCACGCGCAGGTGCGACAGGTTTTCTTTATTTATATACTAAGACCATCAAGGAAAATATACGAGACATTACGAAATATTAAAATAAATCACAGCATTATATAATAACACTCATTACAATTTTAACTTCAGTAATACCAACTGATCCTAACGCTCAAAACTTTTGATTTAAGTCTACATAGGCGGGGAATTCCCCGTATCAAGTGAATGCTAGCGACCCCTCACGCAATGGTCGCCTAGCGACATCTCTTGGCACGCTCCCATCAAATACATATTTTTATTAAATGTAGCTAAATTTTAAACACCCAATTGCTTCTATATATTTTTTTGAGTTGATGTTTAAGGTTATCCATCAATGGATGGTGCTAGTTGGTTGTGGAGTTGGTGACGTTACCAACTCCACCGTCAACTTAACCGTGTGTTTGTAGAGCGTGGCCAGCGCGGAGGAGCGGCGCACGAGTGCGGTGTACAGCGCGCCCAAGCACCGCGCCCTGGCTGCGCATATGATGGACAGGAAGGACCCGTAAGTCCTCAGCCTCTCTCTTACGTCCTTCCACAACAAGTAGCTGTAATACAAGATAGTAATTTGCTAGTGATAGCCTCATACCAAAGTATCATCACCTCTGTAGTGGAGATCTCCTAGTTTCGACCTGAGTCCATGAGACCTCCTTGTTCGTAGAGAAACGGTGTAATAGTGAGTTATGAAAACTTATTGAATTAACAAAGCGATTATAAGCAGTTTTTTATTGATTTGTTATGTTAATTGGCGGCCCTCAGCGGTACGTAACCTATACATATATGTATATGCCTTTGATATTTGAGAAATCTCTTTATGACCATATTAAAAGAGCGTTTTTGTGCGGAATTATGTGTCGTTAGTCACGTACGCTATTAGAGTGCTAACTTTGCGCACAGTTTCTGTCCGGCGTCGTTTATTTATTACATATAGTGGTTCCCATAATCCTCAAGGGAAAACGACGTGACTACATATCATTTTCTTATCGAAAATATATACATATTACTGACCACGGCCGAATTAGGTATGTCAATACGATATAACTGCACCACACATTCTGCATGGTGATTGATAGGACAAGTGATCATTTCCCTATTTAACTTCTAAACTAACGTGCAGATGAACTACGCATCCGTTGCTACTCGGCTCTATACACAAAGACAATGAGACATTTTAATGGTTACAGAAGAACGTCAGTAAACTGCTCGGCCGTGGTGAGCTCGGCGAGCGTGGTGGGCAGCACGAGCGCGGGCATGGTGAGTGGCGCGGGCGCAGGAGGCGTGGTCGCAGGGGGCGCAGTCCCCGGCGGCGCGGGCTCCGCGGCCCCGACCGACACCCGCAACCTGCCCGTCGACGGAAAACTCACCGCCGCGTCCCTCATAAACGCCATCATCACGCACCAGATCAACCAGAACAGTGATCAACGGTTTCCTGTGAGTATTGCTCTTGAAACATTCTATAAGCTCGACTCGTTCTGTTCATTATCGAAGGTTGTCCCAACATATTAGGCCATAGCTCTCACACGTTCACATTTGGACTTCTGACGCATTTTTTCGACTACTACATTACACTCCAAAACGGATCCTCAAATGAAGTACTTTAATTGGAAAAAAACGAGCGAGACCATTTAAAATTATATCATAAATATAGGTCTCCGGGACTTTAGACTGGATTTACCTTTGAATAGAAAAAATCTGATTTTTCTAAGAGTACTAAGTACTATTAGTAGTAGAGTACTACCACTGAGTAAAAATCGTCCTTTGCAATGTAGACGGCAAGTTGTCAAGTTCCGCTGCCGTCAACTGTATCATGTTGCCGTAAAAATTTGCCCAAACTCAGAGGCCACTTATTGCTTGGCCTCCGGTTGAACGTTAACGATGATCAGGCGCAGAGCTCTGAGGACAGACCTCGGTTCCAGCAGTTGAGGGACAACGATACGGTGAGCGTGACGTGCAGCGTGCCGCCCGCCAGCGTGGCCGGCCTGCCCGACCGCTGCATGGAGCGCCTGTCCGAGCGCGAGCGGGAGAGGGAGAGAGAGGAGATCAGCGCGGCGCACACCACCAGCATCAAGCTCGGCGATCTCGCCTCCAATATCATCACGCGAGACTTCAACAGCCCCACCACCACCTTGCAACATCACAAGTTAGTATTTGGTGATCGCGTAACTTCTAATAGTTTTCAGACAAATATGAACATTACAAAAATTAAAAAAAAATAGTGAGGCAAATCTGCATGTTTTGTAAACTTTTATTACACTAAATATTTATGAATGCCAAAAATGTTTTTGCATCTCTTTGAAAAAATTGTGTAATTAAGATTTGTTTGTTGTGCCAGAGCCGCACTTGAGCCAAAGAGCCACGTCCGGGTCTGCAGCGGCACTTTGCCCAACACCGGGCTACATTGTTTTTAATAAAGTAAATCCTGCCAACTCAAGACGGTTCATCTCGTTAGCTCAACCATTTTACCGTTCGCAGCAATCTAATCAATCTATTGTTTTACAGTGGAGAAACAGACAAGCGTTCTGCTCGTACGTCTTTCCTCTCTCTTTATAAAAAAATTGCCTGCGTAGTAACACTTCCAAGGAATGTATTTAATTTGATTTTTTTTTATATTGTATTCACATTATTTTTGTATTTCTTTTAATCCATATTTTAAAGTAAACAAATGTTATTATCCACAGCACTAGATTCACAGTTAGCAGCGAAGGGTACTCGGTGCAGTGCGCGGGCGGCGGCGGGGTGGGCGGAGGAGGAGCGGGCGGCGGGGCGGGCGGCGCGCCCTCTGGCGGCGCGGGCGGCGCCCCGGACGAATGGCGGAGGGACGCGCCCAAGCATGCGCCCTACCTCGAGCCCGTCTCCCCGCCCGACACGCACCACTCCAGGTACACAACGTTAACTCTTTGTATTCTAAGGTTGCTCCCGGCGAACATTGCGCTGAATCTTAAACGTTAATGAAGATGGACGCTGTGTGTTCATAAGACTGAGTAAAGTGTTATTGTACAGGAGCAGCACCGGTCGACGGTACAGCGGAGTGGGCGTGGGCGTGGGCGTGGCGGGCGGCGTGCTCACCGCCTACGACTACGTCACCAACCGCATCGTGGAGGTGATGAGGAGCGACGCGGACGAGCGCGCCAAGCCCCTCGCCTTCCCCACCGCCTACGCCTACCCGTTCTCCGCACTCAACGTCGCGACCAGCGCCGACGGTTCGTATCTGCATAAATAAAATGCACGCAAATACTGCTGTGCACGTTTCATGCTTTTTGCTACGTCACTAAGCGGGCGGCGCACTTCCAAAATAATACGCTAAGATAAAATATTGAAGGTTTGCTAATGTACGTGTCATGCTCTGTGCAGGTGGTGCGGGCGCGAGCTCCAGCACCGTGGGCGCCCCGAGCGGGCCCGCGCAGCCGCCGCCGCCCGAGCCCGCGCCGCTCATGTCCGCCCAGTACGAGCCGCTCTCCGACGAGGACTGACGCGCGCCGCGCCCGGGTCCCCCGCGACACCCGCGCGCCGGATAGCGACGCCCGCGCGCGCGCCGCAGCCAGCCCGCACGCTGCAGCGCGCCCGCGCTCCGCCCCGCCGCCGCGCGCGTCCCGGCCCCGCCGCCTGCATACCACTGCGCGGTGGCACGGAGTGGCGGCGCCCTCAACTCCATTGCAAACGTTACCTGTACTGCGACTGCGATCAATCTTCCCGACTCCAGCCTGGCGACCCTGGTTGGCTGCAGGGCGGTGCTAGGTGCCCACGACCACGTAGCGACATGTCGCGACACCTACGCGCCCCTCCCTACAACATCGCAGTCGAGGTTACTGCTCCTCGGAAAGAAATATCCGCCGTGGTCACCATCCTCGGCCGTCACTTTCGAACCGTCGCGACCGACGTGCACTCAGCTCAGACCGGTGACGCCGAGCGGACCCAGGCTCGGCTTCAGACTGCTGAAACAAAGCAACAAAAACCCCGACAAGTCCGTTGTACAACTGCCTCAATTCGCGCTGAATTCACAAAATGTGTCGACGGATCGCGGCTCAAACGTAGAAAATGCATTAAATTCCACTCCAAATGCTGCACATCATATGAGTGACGAGGGCACAGTTAACCAAAATGTGGTGGCGGAGGTAGGTGCAGAAACGTCAGAAGGGAGGAAAGATCAGGACGAAAATCCGTTTGAGGGTCTGGTTGAAAGAAATTCTGTTATTTGTTATAGAACTCCACATCGGTGACCTGGACTAAAAACTCTTTTTACGAATAAAAGACTTGATTATTTAAAGAAATAGAAGTGTTGTACAGACTAGCGGCGACTGCCTAGTGCGTGCCTCGCGAACCATTCAGAGACAAGATACATTGTAACGGGACAAGTGTGTGAAGTGTCCGCGAGTGTCTGACGGTGAGGGGGGAGCGCCCCCAGTTGAAACGATACGCTTATGAGAAAGTAATTTTGCTGTCGAATAGTGAGAGTATGATAATGTTGAATTGTTATTTATTTTGTTGTTGTTGTACTGTGAGGGCGCGACGCGGGCGGGGCCACGCGGGCCGCGCGGGCACCGGCCCGCACAACTTTCTAGAAATATTTTTATATATTTGTAAACTGTTGGCCGCGTCCAGCGTCGCGGCGCACGGACACGACCGAGCACTGCCACGATATCGAACTGTCTGCGTAGTGTTAGGTGGCAGGGGATGTCATGTGAACTTCAGTCTTCCACGGCGCCGGGAGGCCGGGGCTGCGCGTGTACAGTGTACAGTTAGCGGCACTAAGTCTATATATATATGAAGTCGACGTAAGCGCGGCCCCCCGCCCCCGCCCCTCAGTTAGTATACGCGTAGTTGAATTTATCTTTCCCTTCTCCTGTAAATAGTTTTCCGTTCGTTTGGATGCGCGCGCGCGGGGCGGGGCGCGGTGCGGTTCGGCGCGTACCTAGCTGGTTAAGATTACTACTATACATAGTGTAAACAAGGTTAACGGATTATTAAAAGGTAAATTATATACATATATGTAAAAGTGTATGGTTATTATGTATACATACTGTGCATTTGTAATTATACAGAAGGTTAGTATAAGTCTACGGATAGAGATTTCAATTTTGAGTTAGTGCGGTCGTCGCGATACGACCGGAGATAGGATATTGAGGCGCGGGCCGGACGCACGTGCGCACGCGCCGTGTCCGTGCGTCCGGCCCGCGCCCCGCCGGACGCCGCTTGCGACTGTCTCCCTCACACCACTGACTAGCCTAATCTGCAAAATTTAGTTGTCGCCAAAACATTTTACAAAGTAAACCTAACCTCAATTTATAAATCGAAAGAATCGTACGCTTTAACCGTCCTAGACCCGTGAGCAGGGTCTGCGACGGGCACGTGTGTCACGTGGCCTGGCGACAGGTCGCGGGCTGTCGCCGGCGGCCGGCATCTCTCCACATTGTGATTTCTTTATAAAACTGTAATGTTATTGTAAGTAGCCGAAAGAAAGATAATCCTTGTAAGTCCGAACTTAAGCGAAAACAAAGTTTTGGAGGACAAATCAAATAAATAAGATGCAAATCTACCTCGTCTTTTATTTTATCATGTTCATCACACCGCCAGCGCCGCTCGGCTGTTCTGACCTGTCCCCGCTCTAAATGTAACACTTAAGCAAACAATTATTTTGAAAAGAGCTACATTTGTAATTAATAAATCCACTTTTTTAGATCTATTGATATATTTTTAATGATTTTTCGATTATGACTATACATACGGACGGCCAGAGCAATTAAGCAGCCCTATATTTCCCAATTTGATTTAATAATATTGAGATTTTGAATTAAACCATTGTTTTAAAATTAATATATTATTAAACAGACAAAAGTCAAAAGTTTGTAAAACCCTTCACTCCTAAACCATTCATTCAACTTCCATTTTATAGCTTTAGAACTAACATTTTTTTTTAAGATAATAATAAATAGTATTGACCTAATATTAACATTATATACCCCGTGTACATCGTTTTTACTCCAACAAGCAAGCCGATACATTTGAATGAACATAACTATTGTAACTTTAATATATTGATGAAAAAATTGTACGATGTATATATATACATATATCCTGCAATTTTTGTGTCAAATTTATTTAAGTTGTAACAATAGAGATCTCAGAAAATATCAGGGTTTTTAGTACCAGAACAGCTCGAGATAGACTTGAGATTAGTCTATAGAGGAGTTATAAGTCTGAAGAAAAGACACAGAAAATGTTTGCCTTTTAGCTAATTTGTAAATTTAATTTATTTGATATTTTAGCGTAGTATTCACAATTATATTATTTATAATATCTGTGGACTAACTTCAATGAAGGCTCTTGATAACACCTTTGAGAGAAAACCAATAAAACTATGCATAAACATGTAAGAAATACGACAAAACTTAAAATTTTAAATAAGATGTCAGAACAATAGGAGCCACAAATGATTTTAACATAATTAAGGTTTAATAGAAATTGTATTGTAACTACAGATTTATCTTATATAAGACAATTCAAATATCCCTTACTCAAAACAGCCTACATAGTATATTTTCCTCATTCAATGTAACAGTTGAAAGTCCAAAATTATATGTAATATAATTTTGTTTTTTTTTGATAATCTATCTGTTGGGAAAATCTGTTTGTTACACAAAAAGCCAGTAAAGTATTCTCACCTTCCACCAAATTATAAAAACATTTTATAATATGACATTGCGGGTAAGATTAATAATCTAGATAAGAAAAAAACTTAAATAATTAAGCTAAATTGTAAATTATTAGGGATAGAATTATTACAGGAAACTGACGTGACCAAATCTTTAGCAGGGCTTTCTTTAATATACTAGCAGTATTATAGCAAACATCTATAATTGTTGTCTGAGACTTTTTAGTGGAATTTTAGGGAAATGCAATAAAATGTAACGGTTAAGATATTCAATTTGCCTAATGTAATGTGATTAAGATTGAAAAAACAAGGAATTTGTATACTAACTGATCCATGAGATTGCACTTGGTGAAATTTAGTACAAATTAACTTTTAAATGAAATAAGTCTGCCGTTTCCTAGAAACCAGCACGATCATTAGTAATGGTCTAGGTAAAATATTATATTGGTAAACTTTACAAGTGCGTAATATATTATAGGAAACATGTTTTTGTTGTACTCATTAATTTATTTTGTGATCTTTTAACTATTTGTATAGACATATCATTATCATAGTCATATTATTTATCGAAACCATCTTTTCCTGGAAAATATTCAAATATACAACATTCTGTATGTCATGAGTCATGTGTGATTACTTTAAATTTTTGTTGTAAATTAGTCTGTATGTGAAATTTCTACATTTTATTAAGACAATAAAGAATATTTAAATGTTCGTTCGTAATCTATATTTTTATATATAATCTTTGTTTTTTTTTCTCCTACTAATACTAGTGCTATTCAGTTCTCTATTTCAGTCTATGGTGGAACAGTGACTATAAGCAGCACATCAGCGGACATCACATCAATTGTTATTTTAAAAAAGGGGTTAAAGAGCGCGAGAACTAATTTACGATTTTTATCTACATGTTAAAGTCTATTTGTATTACTTTATTATAAATGGATTAAAAGACTTGGCTGCGTTAGTTTAGAGAAAAATTACATTTAAAGCAAAGCAATTAAAACAAGTCCTTACTCCAATCAATCTGTACCTTTCTGAGATGTCACTATTGAAATTTTAAAATTAGAAAAAGAATAAAAATTTCAAAAAGAAAAATAGAAAGTAATTCTATATCGCTTTATTCACATTTATAAAGTACATTCTAATTATTAAGCCTTTTAGGCAAATTGTAAGAACTTTCAGTTAGAAGCGTTCACTGAAAACTGTACACTGTGCGACAACGCTAATTTTCAGTTAGAAGCGTTCACTGAGTACTGTACACTGCGCGACAACGCTAACTTCCAGTTAGAAGCGTTCACTGAAAACTGTACACTGTGCGACAACGCTTATTTTCAGTTAGAAGCGTTCACTGAGTACTGTACACTGCGCGACAACGCTAACTTCCAGTTAGAAGCGTTCACTGAGAACTGTACACTGTGCGACAACGTAAACTTACAGTTGACTGAGTGCTTAAAAACTTTACACAAAACTTTCAACGGGCAAAAATGTGGAAGAAGTAGAAAAAGAATATAGACGTCAGGACTTCCTGATGATTACCTTAATTTCCCTCATACTTTTAATGTTTGATCCGTCGCGTTTGATTGTATATGTAGTCCGGTTTTTGTTAGTAAATTTCCTCGTTTGTGATTTGATTACATCAAATACTATGCGTCACTGTTTAAAAATACTTTGAGATCAGTGCCAAAGTCACGCTGCAGTGTGTCCGAAGCTATAAGTAGAATTTTAAGGTAGTATATCTATATTATATAATCTTGAGATGGATAGAAGTCCTCGTATCAGCTACGGCAACCCGAAGGCACGCACGTGGACTGGAGTGACGGTCTTCGCCGCTTACTTGGTGCTGCTGATGGTGGAAATTTACATTGAGTTTTTTGAGAATAAATCTCATTTGCGCGTTTACAATAGGGTACGAGCGTTCCTAAATAGATGGCATGAAAACATTTGAATTTATATGCATCGTTTAATGTTAAGAAATTAATTTTAACTTAATCTACGCCCGTACCGGGGAATTTTGCATATCTGTAGTTGTAATTCTGTTATAAAATTTATTAATTAAATAAAGTTTTTTGAGTCGTACTTTATCTTTATTTTGGTCATTTGTGAGTTGCATTCTTTCGATCGTTGCGATCGCTTCTTACGGTCCCGTTTGGGTAACAATGTATATAATAGTTACGTCGGTTGTCATAGTGAAAAAATCAAGGACAATAGCGGACTTTGCGTCCATTTCATGATTTCTACACATACTTGTTAATGTAATAATGTCTATGTCTAATACCATCGTTATATCTCTGATTTTGTCCTTGATGTTCTTGTTAATATGTTGTTTCTTTCTCAACCCAAGGCTGACTGGCAAAGATTGCCACTAAGATATTAAGTCCATCTTTGTGAACATCAGTTTAATTTATACTGGGCTATAAACAAATAAATACTCTAAGTTGAAATAAAACAGTACTCCAGTGTAATGATTTTATTACCAACACAATGCACTAGGGCCAACATTTATATACAACACATCATGCTCCCACACCGACAATCACATCTTAACCCTGACAGATGTACTGCCGCTGGGTGGAATTACTAACGAGCAAAATGCAAGTTAACAAGAATATAATAAATTATAGAATGTAGACAGACAAGTCAGCCGGTAACTCTCACAATAAAGTATATTAACATACTATCTGATCTTAAATTACTTGAAAATGATAACAAACAAACATTTGATACTTAGACAATATGATCCAGACAATATGTCCACTGCATTACAACACTACTGCAATATCTGTCCAGCCAACTAGACGTCTACATGCTAACGAATTTCTCTCCGGTCTTGATGTTCTTGAGGAGTTCAGGGATGGCGGCCTGGAGCAGTTTCTTCTCGTAGTCGTTGAGACTGCCGTAGCCCAGGTTCTTCTCTACGCCGTTCTTGCCGAGCAGCACCGGGTTGGCGAAGTAGGCGGCCTCGGTTAGGTCCGACTTGACGTACGCGCACTCCACCACGTTGCTCTCGCCCTGGTGACGTTTATGTGGTCAGTATACCTGCTCTTTGGTGCCAAGTTCATATGGATCTTATAGATATAGCTTTATATTAAGCCTAGTAGAAAACAGAAAGCTGTTCTGTGTATCCCTCAAGGATTACTTTTTTGTTATACTACCAATGCCAACCAGTGGAATCAGTTGTCACAAGCAGTGTTTTCGAACCGTGTCAACTTGGCAACCTTCAAGAAAGCCTACTGGTTTCTCAAAGGCCGGCAACCCCTCTGGTGTTTTTCGTAGGCGAGATGATCACTTAAGACCTTAGAAAAATAGCCTTCAATCTGGTTCAACAGATTGAATGTTTATATAGTGCAAAAAATTATTAAAAGTACTATCGCTATTATCTTAATTGGGATTAAACTCATGAGATGTGTTCTATTATCTATGGTCCTCTCTAGTTTGTAATATATTTAATGAAGAGTTTCTCACGTTTAAGCCTCTGAGGACAGAACAAGCCAGGCGAGCGCCAGCGTACGCCATGGAGAGTGTGGCAGAGCCACCACCAGCCTTCGCCTTCACCACCTAAGTGAACCAAAGAAATTAAATTAACTCCATGTTTTTTTTATATAATTTTCAAAATTCAATTATATACAAAAAATTCATACAACAATATTAACATAATCCACTCACCTCAGTACCAGCCTCCTGAATCCTCGTGGTCAGCGCTTCAATCTTAGACTGGTCATTCAACTTGACTTTAGGGTTGCTCTGGCTCAGCAGCGGGATGATTGTAACACCGGAGTGACCACCGATGACAGGGATGCTGACCGACTGCGGGTCCACGCCGTTGATCTCGCCGATGAAGGCTGCAGCACGGACCACGTCCAGAGTTGTCACTCCAAGAACTTTCGCTGGGTTGTATACACCAGCCTACGAAATAGTTTAATATTTAATCTCAATCCAATGGAAGTGATTTACTTACTTAAATGCGTTTTATTTTAAATGGGATAGACACTAATAAATCATCCTCTCAGAGTTTTTTATCCTAAGTGAGTTAGTAAAAAAAATTCTGGGCCCCTTAATGGATGCGATATGGTGCATGGAGCAAAGCACTTGCTCTCCGCATTCGAGGAGGAGTCATGGAGGGAGAGAATTTTTGGTGTTCCGTTGCCTTTTCCCCACTAGCTTCACGCTCTCTCCAACTATAGCTCATAGGAGGCAGGGCGCGCTCGCTTTTCTATGCCTCAAGGTTACCATTTAATGCATAGGCATTGCCCCAAAGTAAAAAAATAGTGAAAAGTTGTGAATCATTTTTATAACATTTCATTTGCACACTGAACAATACCCAATATGTTATCAATTTACGTCAAGTTAAACAGATTGTCGTTCTCAAGTGTCAAGTCGACAAAATTGATGGGTCATTGTACTGACAACTAAAGTTTTTTCAATCAATACGATATGTCTCATGATTACACATTAAAATCACTTGTACACTATACTTCTAACTATAAATGTCAATGTTTTCTTTACTTATATACCTTGTGTATAAATAGGCTGCAAATGAAAACTTAATCTAAAAATTATGTTAAAAAATATATTTTGTGTACTGCTATTGAAAGCTTTACAAACAAGACAGTGAATGCAGCTTCTAGCGCGGGCCATCTATGTCACTTGTATCTGTATCTAATGTCTACCGACAATTTATAGGGTAACTCTGTTCGTGTTTGTAGGGCACTCTGGCTAACAAGATTACTGACATAATAGTATAATCTTGATATTTTTATAGAACATCATTTAAATTTTGTCCTAGAAAAATCTAAATAAATCTCAAAAAATCATATTACATAGATGGAAATATCTATATCTATCTACTTCTAGACCAATCATACCATATGCAAATTAACATTATAGTTGAAAAATTTGTAATAAATTGTCTCATTCTTGTAATTCCAACAGAAGGGACTTTAGCAAAAATTTTAAATAATAAGAAGAGAGGTAGAAGTTATCTGGTATATACAGAATAGAAATGTCATGAGTATAAAAATGTGATAAAGGTGTTAGTAGCTAAAATTTTAAGTGAATCTGACCAAATCACATCCTTTAGTAAACAGAAAAACTACAGAGATAGCCTAGAACAGCCACTATAATAACCTACAACTTAACCTACCTTCTTGAGTACCTCCGAAGCAATGGGCACCATGGAGTTGACAGGGTTAGTAATGATCGCGATCACAGCATTTGGCGCGGTCTTTGCGACGCACGCGGCCAGGTCACGGACAATGGAGGCATTGGTGTTGAACAGGTCATCGCGGGTCATGCCCGGCTTGCGGGGAACACCAGCTGGGACCACAACGAGATCAGCGCCTGTATAATAGAATGTCACAATATATTGATTAAGTAAGAGTGACTATCTCTCTCTACCCCAATGTCAAAAAGTTGTGAAAGTGTAATATTGTTACCAGAGTGACTTTCCATCTCACATGACACTTAGTTCTACCACATACATAGTATACAATGGATACCCTGAAGACTAATATTTATTCTTAATAATGTTGTGTGTTATTGTTTCTATTCCATTAGATATTTCAGTCTCTAAAAGAAAATTTGTATCTACCCTTAAACGAAAAGTGAGTGTTCTGTGTAACAAATAGCATACAAATATTTTTAATAAATTAACATTATGTGTAGAAGTATGAATGTATAATATTTTTTGTTACATATATATATGTCATACTATATATATTTCATCTTTTTACTTTACATGGAAAAAAAGTTTACATTGAATATATATCTTCAATGGATATAGGCAGAAAACATAAAATTTGACAAGAAACAATTCATACATAATCATAATGTCCTTGACAGAGAATCTCATTCTAAAATTAGGTTAGACACATCACATTGAGTACTGATAATGTACAGTGTTATGTAATACTAAAACCTTCTATATACTGAATTTTTAGATTATTTGGTATGTATTACTATTACGTACATTCGATAGCGGCACCTAATTGCTCAGAACCCTGGTACCCAGAAACCTGGGCTGGAGTGTTCATGTGAGAAAGGTCGACGGCAACGCCAGGGGTCACAGGGGCGATATCGTACAAGGCCAATTTAGTCACCAAGGAATTTTGCTTCAGTAATAAAGCCAATGGTTGACCGATACCACCAGCGGCACCTACCACCGCCACTTTAAAATTTTTCTGGAACAAAAATCAATAATCTTAGGATAACCTGGAATGTGGTAGAATACATTATGCCACAACAGCATAATTATTGAGTGGAAAAGTTAAGTATTATCAAGATCATACCTGTGATGTGGTGGAGAAATTCTTAACGCCATTCTGGAGCGCTACCCCGGCAACGGGTTTCAGGGCACGGGAAAACATATTTAAGATATTTTATTAGAAACTATAACTATATTTAAAAATATTGAAATAAGCTGTGTAATTTGCTTATGCTTCCACCTGACCCGTCCGACCTTTCGTTCGTTGATAACTAGTGTTGAACTAGTGATTGATAGTGAATTAGTGATGTATGACGTCATACAAAATAGCGCTAGCTAGATGTCACAACGGAGCACTAAACAACATTAGCAGACTTTTATGTGAGCTTACGCTCCTTGATTTGATTCCCAACGATTGGACGATAAATAATTTTTTGTGACGTCTCAGATTAGCCAAAGAACAACCATTTTTAGTAGCTCTTGTGTTGAGTTACTAACAATGGTTGTTCAGGCTAACCGACCAAGAGCTATGCAACCTCTCAATCCGGAAAAGTAATAAAAGTCTGCTTCTCTGGCTAACTTGTGTAGTTCGTCACAAAAAAGGGAGAAAAAAGAGAATTAAATTCATGATAATCGGATGACCTTTGCAGCACCTACTCTATAACGGGAAAGCTTATTAGCTTTAACTTATTTAAATACACTGTAGCTAGTTAGCTTATCGCGTTTAATGCCAAATCGTAGGGCAGTAAACGTAAATTTATTACGACAAAATTGGTGCTAATGTCACTGTCAATCTGTCAATTGTCATATACAAAGTGGGCAGGATTATAAACAAAAGTAAACATTTAATAAATTAATACTCGATTAAGTACTAATCGGTTTTAAAAATGGATGTTATACGTGCTGTAAAATGTATATTACAAAAATGACGGAAGAAAGCGGTCCGGGCATGAAAGTTATTCTGATGGATAAGGAGACTGTAAGTGTTAATATTAAGAGTTGCTGTCTACGTCCTCACTGGCACTTGACTTCTACTTTTTTATGTTTCAGACGAGCATTGTTAGCATGGTGTACAGTCAATCAGAAATTCTTCAGAAGGAAGTATATCTATTTGAGAGGATAGACAATCCAAGCAAGTTTGACAACCTAAAGCATATGAAATGCATTGTATTTTTACGCCCCACGTCTGAAAATATTGCTTTGCTGTCCAGAGAGCTATCCTGTCCTAAATATGGACTTTATTTTATATGTAAGTATTCTTTAACATTATTCACAGAAAGTGGTGATGATTCACAGACAGGTGATGATAATCGCCAAGTTGCATGTGTCTTTTTTGTAAGGAATCGAAAAACTTATTGGTACAAACTAGCTGAATTTGAACCACTAACCATGATATTGGAAAGTTGAATGCTTAGCCATTACTAATATTTTCTAATTTTATTTTAATTATAAAAATAAAGAAGCCATAAGTACAAAAAAAATTATATACTAGACAAGCTGCTAGTATACAGGAAGATTTTATTACATCAGCAGTTGTGGTTTAATTTGAGTAACAAGTCTTTAATTAGTAACTTTCATCAGTTAATTAAATATCTGTCTTTGATTTAATTAAATTTTCTTTGATATCTATTTTTGATAAAAATAAGTATAAATAAGGGCATAGTTAGCCCTAGTGCGGATTGGTAGACTTCTTAGAAAGGCTCATTTCTTAGAAAATGTTTTCTAGGACATATAAGTTTCCTCACAAAGTTTTCCTTCACCACCGAGCATGTCCCTCATGCCATCACATCAAATTCATTGGTGCTGGCATGAGGGACTGAACTCTGGTTGTTAGCGTACTGTGCTGCTTGAGGCGACTGCCCAACCACTGAACTACCATGGCTTGTTATTTATTTGGTATAAATAATATTATTATTAAGATTTCAGTAATGTGATCTCAAAGGCAGACATCAAGACGTTGGCTGAATGTGATGAGCAAGAAGCAGTGAGGGAGGTGCAGGAGGTGTTTGCTGATTTCCTGGCAGTGGACAGGCATCTCTTCTCCTTCAATATTGTGGGATGTTTACACGGTTCGTTCAATTTTTTTAATACTTCTTAATATCAGAATTCATTGATTTCTGAAGACTAATAAATTCCTTTGGTAATATGCAATGTTTAACTATAAATATTTTTTATAACATGAGAACTATGTAGCACTGATGGTAATTGATAGGTAGCTCGGCTTAAAAATTTGGTGCTCTTCTTTATCGGGTGCCATTGCTGAGGATCGTGACTCCTTTTTCGGCGATCACCTAAGCACTCCGGTTCATGGCCTAGTGGACGGTGTCGCTGTTAAATAACTCCAGTTCTTCGGAGATCTGGTGTGCCATGCACAAGCCTACCAAAATTGCAATATATACACCATTGATTCTACCCACTATAAGAAGTTAAGTTGAAGATACAATGTTACAATTGCATGCTATGTTAGAATTTATCAGTAATTGGATATTTAGTTGCTTTTGCTCACAACACTGTATAGCAATTATTGACAATTAATATTGTAATCTGGGATAAGGGGGTGTTTGGTGTGAAGAATAAATTTCTTTGCATAGGGGATTAGTCATTATTGTTGTTCTGTTTTACGTAGGTCGGTCTTGGAATCAGCAGCATTTACAGAGGATCTCGCAGGGCCTCCTGGCGTTAATGATGTCTCTAAAGAAACGGGCCGTGGTCCGGTACGAGGCGTCATCCGACCCTTGCGCCCGCTTGGCGGAGCGCGTGCGCGATCTCCTGCGAAGGGAGACTGTGCTAATCGACAACAGCATACCTTTCAACGGGGACGTCCCTACACCTATCCTGCTTATTATTGATAGGAAGGATGACCCTGTCACCCCACTCCTCAATCAGGTAAGACTAGTTTGTTAAGCTTTTTCTACCTAGAAGCCACCATCAACACATGTTATAGGAATTGAAGGTACTTTTCCGCCAACTCTTTTTATGACTTAATAAAGATGGGCCCTTGTGTCAGTTTGGTTTATTATTATATATTCCATATATATCATATCACTTTTTGTAGATCCCACTCCAAAATAATCTACCCAACACTGAGATTGGTTTCAGCTGTATCACCAAATAATCACATATAAGAAATGTATGTATATTCATACACTGACTCACAAACAAATACACACATACAAAATACACATAATATGCCTATGATTAAAATAAACTTAATACATACATTAACAGAGATTTGAGGAAGGACTGTCTCAAGTTCCTCATGTGGGTGGTAGTGAAACATAAATGGTAAACTCATATTGTGTTTTGCAAGACTCGGAAGGTCCCATGGGCATGTTGGATACAGAGAAGGTGGTGTGTTGCAGTGGACGTACCAGGCGATGGTGCATGAGCTGCTTACCATTAACAACAACCGCGTGAGCCTGGCGCACGTGCCCGACGTGCATAAGGACTTCAGGGAGGTCGTCCTCTCCTCAGAGCAGGACGAGTTCTACGCCAAGGTAACCTAGGAGGGGTGTCCAGAGACCAGGGGCTTTCATTTAATACAATCATGACACAACTCTTTTGCTTTATTCAGACTTCATTCTCAATTCGTCTGTCTTTTTATGTTTGTTACCACATAACTTTGGACTGAGTGAACCGATTTTGATGATTCTCTTTTTATTTGAAAGCTGGTGTTTCCCGTGAGGTTCTATTTTGATCCAGGGCTGACATCTCTCTACTAAATGTAGGAATAATTCATTATACCGCCAATTGATTTAGATAAATCATTTTTTGTTAGAAAGGATGTGTTTTAAGAGTAAATGAAAACAAACCATTAGAAATTATTGGTCGATTTTTGTTTATGATCGTAAATATACTTGATTTTATTTAAGAATTCCACAAAATAGGTACAATTTTTTTATTAATTTTATGCCCCTTTGAGTACGGTAATAAGATTAGATGATGGGGTCCTAACTGTGTAATAGATAGACAGACAAATAAGAGTCTGACCCAATAATCTCTTTTAATATTGTTTTTCCATCCACCCTCAAAATCAGTTCATAGGTTTCTGTATACAAATGTCATCAACAGAACCTGTATTCTAACTTCGGCGAGATCGGCCAGACCATCAAGTCACTAATGGACGAGTTCCAGAGGAAGGCCAAGAGTCACCAGAAGGTCGAGAGTATAACCGACATGAAAAACTTCGTGGAAACTTACCCCCTTTTCAAGGTAATCTTAGTGAATCCTTATAATTTCTCGATAAGGAATAAAGAATGCTTAATTGGCTTCCAAAAAGCTTAATGTTCTCAATTTTATTTTGTCTTAATTAGGTTACAGGTTTGTGTTGTTGAGTCCTGCTCTGGGCTCGTAGAATAAGGCTAAGGTATCCCATTCCTGGTGTTACCTTGCACGACGAGGGCACAGGGGGGAGAGATAGACCTCCCACCCCGGTACGTCCCCCTCTGCCCCCGACAAATAAACAAAATAAGCAAAACTTAGCCCAGTAAAGCGGGCTGGGTACATTAGTAGTAAATAACTTCAAAGAATTATTTATAATACCGTGGTTTTGATTATCTGACTTATATTTACTAATATAATGTTGCGTGTACGAATGGCGAAGTAGTTTTAAAATATCTCGATGCTATTCTCTAATTACGCAATTCTACAGAAAATGTCTGGAACAGTGACGAAGCACGTGACAGTGGTGGGGGAGCTGTCGGCGAACGTGGGCCGGCACAATCTTCTGGAAGTGTCCGAGTTGGAGCAGGAGATCGCGTGCCAGAGCGACCACGCCAAGCATTTGCAGGCAAGTTCACTGCAACATGTAACCTGATAAATATTTTGCTTAAACCAGTATCTAGATGACCGATTTTTTTTAGTAAATCAATCTTTTAAAAATATTGTTTATTGATTTTCTTTGTGTTGTTTAACAACGACTTTAGTAAAGTAGCATTAGTGTTGTTGTATCGTTAAAGCAGTTAGTTGTTACCAATTAAAAAAGTAATAGTTATATTTTTCAGGTTGTGTTTAAGTTGATTATCGACAAAACGACGTTTTCTACAAATGATTTTCAGCTAGATCGATTTATCGCGACCCGAAACTATATTTCATTTAAATTACATGAAACATAGGGGACAACAACATAGGAGACTATAAGTAACATAGTTTTTTTTTCGGTTTGTAATGCTTACGCGTAACATAGTAACCGTCCAAGCCGAGGTTACCCCTCACCGGGGGGACCCTTGTGTCGAGTTACTAACAATAGAGGTTCAGGCGAAGGGACCATAGCTCTTAGCTATGCCACCTCTCAATTCGGTGAAGCAGTTAAGCCCAGCCTGGCCAATCTGTGTAGTTTAGGAGGTATGCTAATTGGTAAATGGAAGTCGATTCTTTGCCTACACCTCGAGGCGATTAGCGTGAGTATTTGTTGCATAGTATAAAAACATATTTTAGACTTAAAACGTAAAATAAAGCTGTCTCTCTCGCTCTCCTCTCCGACAGTCAGACCGTTCTTGAGGATGTCGATATCGACATTCGGTACGAGTCCCTCGTTATAGATGAAATAGCCAACCATTACGATTTAAATATTCTCGTAAAGAAAATAAACTGTACCGTTTTAACTGCACTCAAGTGTACTCGGCAACATAAACGCTTCACAAGGGACGTGATTGGTTGTTCACTCGGCCCTTTCACCCCATCAACCTATCGCGTACTCGCAACGTCATGCTTCTCGGGTTAAAGGAATCCTGCAAACGTTTACTAAGAAACAAGTTCTAAAATGTCATTTGATATTCCTAATCAGCAAAAACGGACATACTCAATTTAATTGTGTTATATTTTCATACGATATTTATGAAGTTAAAGTCAAAGTCATAACTAATTGAATTAAATATCGTCTCAAAGTTTTCATTGACACCAAACGGTTGCTGCATGTGCTTGTTAATATAGCCACGTAAAGAAGTTAAATTGAAGATTAACTTGACGGTCTTGTTAATATTTAACAAAACAAAAAGAGAAATTCACACACTTGTCAGTGTCGCCTGAGCGTCGTGTTAATGTCTAATAAATTGAAATTTAATTTCTATAGTTTCTTCCATTTAAATAGTTACCTCGTTCCCAGAGACCGTTGTACCCAGAGAGTCTTATAAAACCAATTCTGCTCATCTACAGATTCTTGGCAGTTACAGTGGTGTGAGGGTAAATAAAATAAAGCTTCCATTGCAGCGTCTCAAAGCGCTTATAGGTAAAGAGTCGGTCCGCCACTGGGACGCGGCCAAGCTGGTCGCGCTGTACGCCCTGCGCTACGAGAAGCACGCGGGGAACGCGCTGCCCGCGCTGTTGGACGCGCTGCGGGCACGTGGCGCTCCCGACGCGTGCGTGCGCGCGCCCGTGCTCGCGCTCGAGTGGGGCGGGGCGCACGCTCGCCGCGCCGACCTGTTCGGCCTGCAGGACGCCGTGAAGATCACTCAGAGACTGTTCAAGGTACGCTACTAATACTTCTCAACAATTACATACACGTGTAATCGATTGCTTTCCTAAATTTTCATAGAGAAGAAAAAAATGGGTTTATGATTAATTATTAGGATAATTCTGATCAACAAAACGTCTTATTGGTAATTATCTATGTAGTTTCACCGAGTTATTTAAGAGGTGGCACGGCTCGCAGGTCGCTTAGCCTGAATTTATTTAGGGAGTAACCAGCCGCACGGGCCCCCGAGAGGGGTCCTCGGCCGTCAAGACTGAACTGAATTATATAGCTAATAACGTCGTACATAACCTGGATACCGATACTTTAAAATTCTCTACAGGGCCTGAATGGAGTAGAAAACATTTACACTCAGCACACGCCGCTCCTCAAGGACACCATCGAAGATCTGATCAAGGGTAAACTGCGGGAGAACCTCTATCCGACGCTGGGCGGCGACGACAGCTCCTACGGTCGCAAGCCTCAAGATATCGTGGTGTTCGTAGTTGGTGGGGTCACGTACGAGGAGTCGCTTTGTGTGCACCAGATAAACCAAGCGAACCCTGGCGTCAAGGTGGTGCTGGGTGGGACGAGCATCCACAACTCGACGTCGTTCATGGAGGAAATAAAAGCGGCCATGCAAGGAGTGCATAGAACCCACACGAGGCATATCAGGAACGTATAAACGAACTCCATTCCCAAGTATTATATTTATTTATTGAAGTAAAACTTCTTTACGTACTCTTAACTTGGGGAGTTGGTGAATGCGTTACGAAAAGTGTGAGGGAGTGTGGCGAAGGGAAGTTGAGAGGGAGATATAATTTAGTGAAGGTACAGTGCAGTCCAATTGTTTCTATCACACTGTAGGAGCAAGACAGAGCAGTGTGCGAGCGTTTACGTTCTCTCTCGAACAATCGTGTGTATATTATATTGTATGTATTTTATATATACATAAATAGAAATGGAGCTAAAGAAGTTTTACTTCAGCCGTGTGGTCTAAATGACACGCGTTTTTTCTGCGTACAGTCGTGTGCATATCGTTGAGTGGCTTTATGTTAATTAAGCATATTTATTGTGATTTTTTAGTTATTTTGATTTGACTTTAAAATATAGTTACTCTGACCCCATGTATATTGTGGAAAAAGTTTTTTAAATAGTAATACGGGCAGAATTGATTGCAATTACACACGGAAGGGTATAGACAAAAACGTTCATAGACAATATTTGTCCTGGAGCTAACAACACTAACAAGCTAAGAGCAAATTAAAACATACAATCCCTTTGCTCTTCAACAAAGGAAAAAAAACGTCACTACTTTTTCACATCATCGGAAATCGGAGTTTTTCAATAAACGTATTTTTTTATGGGGTCCTACCCATAAACATGGTCCTTCGAGCCGGATTTGAACCAGCGACCTACTCACCCTTTTGTATGTCAAAGAGTAGGATAGAATACAGACATGGCAGTTACATAGGCTGGTATGCTAAAAACCATTGTAATGTTTTATTTAAATAAGATATTACTGTACTTAGTCAAATGATATTTAATAGAACTTTACTACTGTCTAACCTTTGTAATATTTATTTATTGAATTAATAAAACTGAAATAAACATAGAATATTTAATGTATTTCACTATTCGCAACGATAGTGCAATTTTCGTAAATATATCTAACATAGAACGGACGATGTGAACGAATTTAGTAAAAAAGTTTCATACTATATTATTTGTGTGTGTAATGACTCGTGATTTCTTTATGACATTTATTCGTTTTAACGGTTTTACGGTCGGAGATTCGAATCCTAACCATCTTGTATAAATTTTATACCAGGTAAGATGTTTCTGTGAATAGCTGACAGCGATTGCTAGCTCTACATACCCAACTGATAATAAATAGGATGTAAGGTTTTTTTTCTTGTACAAGTGTAGTTGCCATTGATTTGTCGTGTCTGTATTAAGATAAATTTTATAATCTAAATTGTCGTTATATAATTAAACAAAATAAAATATATTAAGGGTCTATTATTGCCGCAAATAACTACTGTGTGATGTTCATTCCATGTGTAAATTAAGTTTATTGAATATAGATTGTTGAATTATTTCTTCTTTTTATATTATACTATGCACTGAACACACCGACACTTTTATTTACTAGATTCATACCATCACTGTACTCGCTGAGACAGTACTTAATGCGCAGAGTTTACTCCCAGTAGAAGTTCAGGCGGCTGGTGATGTTTGTAGTCTTCTTTCTTCTAATTTCTCTGACCAATCGGCGCGTGTTCTCACAATAAAGTTTGCGAACTAATACCTTAAGACTTGTAGTAAAGATTCAGCCGGAAAAGCTGGAAAACAGGACATTTTTTGAGGCATTATCTGTGATATAATCTGGTTAATCATTTGAGTTTATCTAGTGTTGTATCTTTAGCGGATGATCCCCACCCGCTTCTGTCCAGCGCGTCTCTTATAACCATGTAGATAATGGACGACGACTAGCCTTTTAGTCGATTGGACCACCTTGGTGAACGCGAAATCTTTATCAAAGATGTTTTTTTTTCACTTATACCCAATGTGATGGGGGGGAGGAAGGGGGAAGTTTAGTAAATGAAATACAAGACTGTTGTGTTCAAAACACATTTTTTAATATTTTTATTGAAAAATATTCATCGACGCAGATGTACGCGTCTATCGGGTTACAAATGTAAAACGGTGCCATTTTGGCACGTTCAAGGTGTGTCATTGCCCTTACCCGCCTCGGCGCTCATAAAAAAAGCTTCGCACTGTCAAAGTCGGTGTTTATCTCCAGTCGAGACACAGCACAAGCGGAAACATGTACAATACATATAGGCTCCATATAAAATCAATGTCTAAAACATCATACAATATTCCTTTCAGTCTTTACAATACTTTTCAATCCAACCATCGTAACGTCGGCACCTACAGCACGTAGTGCAAAATTAGAAATTGCATTACTTACTGTACGCCCGAGGTGCTTACGCTACGGCGTACGGCCTAGCTGGGACCACCTTACAACCCCGTAGGGGTGACACACATTTATAAGGCAATTTATAATCTATATTTTTATATATATATATATATTTCGAGCGCAGATGCACCTTGCGAGCCCGTACGACCGAAGGAGCAAACTACGCCGCTGGCTGTACGACTGTACATAAGCGAAATAAAAGTGCCATTCTCAGGTACAAAATAAATAAGCAAGCTTTTTTTATGTAAATGTAACCAAATTTTACACCTTATTTCATTTTCATGTTTCGTTTACAACTCAATAACATTTTTGGTTAAATAACATGACACTTCATGCCGCCATTTTTTGGCGGGAAGGAACTGTCACGCTGACAGTACTTTTTTATTTCCATACTGATCTAAGATTTTGACGACACAAGATGTTTTACATTTTCTGATATTATTTTTAAGGTCTGAAAATGTAGTACTAGTAAACCTTCTTACGGAGCAATATGTCTTCATCGGATTTACTTTTACTTGTTGTAAATTGATTAATTGTCGATTCACAAATCTATCTAAAACATATATCAAGTAATGTTTCCTTTGTAACAGATCGTAATTTTTAGGTTCCTATTTAAGATTTAATCGATGTCATTATAAAGTAACAGTAGAAGTACTTTGTGAGCCATAATAATACATCACCGGGTTCACATAATTTGCAAGGTTCATTATTTTAACTATATATACTATATAGATAAAAAAATAGTTAATATACAATAAAAGGGAATGAATAAGGTGAAAGGAAATTTTAGATATATATATACACATATAGAACATTAGCCATTCATTGGCTAGGCAACCTGCATACACTATACACTGAAGTTCATAATAACTAGTGTATATTTCCACAACTCGTGATTCTCTGATCGCAACCAATCAGTGCCTACAACAGGCGATACAGAAGCCGCATGTATATTGTATGCTGCCGTATTCGTATTCTAAATACTTTAAAATTACGAATTAGAGTTGCAATCGTTGACTCGTTGGCAATAACGAATCCAAGTGACAATTGCTTGTATATTGACGCGGACACATTCCACAACCTTAATTACATTAAAATGATTATACATTGTGGGCGTTTCACGCGCCCTAAAGCAACCACACAATACCCGCGGCCCGCCCGCTGCTCGACGAACGGACTACGGCCGAAATTATATTTATATATATTTGTTTATATAACGGCGCACAACAAACAACAAACGCTCATATAATTCTCATATCTCACTCACATCTACCAACAAACAAGAGGTGAACGCGCATGCGCGACTTATAAAATTTAAAGGAAAACAATCAGGAAAAAAACAATAATATATATAGTGAGTTACTCGCGCATGTCTGAAACGAGTGTTAGATATACCTAAATAGCAAATAGGCCATTTTCAGATTTTTTTGGGGTAATTTTTTTATATTATAATTTTAGTTATCATACACCACAATTATACATGAAATAGTAGCCATTCTCGTCACGGGGACAAGAGATTTCATCTATATATCTATTTACATATATACAACTACCTTAACATAACCATGGACTTAGGAAGATGTAATACAATTCCAGCGAGCACGTCGCCAAGCAATATCATACATATGTATTGTATATATCTATTGTAACATCTATGTCTTCAATCTACTTTTGAATGTTTTTTTTAAATATCATGAAGTGAATGAAACGATTAATATACCTACATATATCTTAGGTTACATTTTTTTAAATCTAAATGTAAACGAGCGACTCCAAAACTTCCCCGATGAGGGGCCAAAGCACTTAAAAATGTTTTCTATAATGTTATAGACAAATTTCGAAAAAATGTGAATGCATTTGTCCACATTTGGCGCTACCCAGGGAGCACCACGCGGAGGTCATGGACTTAGCCCCCCTCCATTCAAACAAACAAACAAACAATCAAGAACCAGGCCCCGAGCCCCGCGCCTATCCGGGGGCCTTAGGTTTGGATGACAGTGTCTCGATGCATCCAAACTTGAAGCGAGTATTAAGTGAACAACTTAAAAACGAACGAGGAGCGAGTGTTTGTAGTGTAGTATTCATTAACTAAATAAATAGAAAATCCTCTTCATTTGAACTATGTTAGTTGAGCCGATATGATAAATAGACCTATTTTTATGTAACTTAAAACAATTTCATATTTTTTTATACAAACATGAAAGCGGAAAGTGCGACGTTGTCATCGTAACAAATCTGATTTAAATTTTAATATAAAAATAACTTGCGTGAATAATGATATATGATTATGTATCAACATAGTGAAACATCGTTTTATCGGTGACGTTCTAGATATGAGTAATAAGAAAGATTCACCAACAGACAACAATCGAAACTGATTTTGAGCAATCTTTTACAAAATTGCGCAAAAGCCACAATTTCTAACTGCTCATTAAGCACAGCCAATATCCAGCATACACGCACACTTGTGACACACTCCGCACAACTGCACCGCCAACCAACAGGATTAGTAGCATTGGTCCCCTTCTCATGTCATTCTTGGATAGTAGCGAGTGCATTCTTGAGTCCAAAATGCATACTCTTAACCAAATTTGTTATGATGACAATTTATACCGAAAGTGACTGGGGAAATCTCATTTCCGTTCGTATCGACACAATTTGAAACTAAATACCACAATAAAAAAAATATAACTTTAGAAAATATACCTTTGGCAACAGAACGCACGAAGCAACGGTAGCCCTACACTATACGAATTTATTTATTGTCACTTCTACTTGCGTCCAATGCGCATAATCTAAAACGCAGTAGCACAACTTCGAAAGGCAGTTAAGGTACAAATAAATATCTATAAATATATTACCATATGCACGCTGAATTTTCGGTTGATAAAATGTAAAGATAATTTTGATAATTTCTTATAGGTTTGTTGCTTCTTCGGCTTCGCATATACCTTCGTAGCCAAAGCAAGTTTACGCACAGTAAGAGTTTATCTACGCCAAAAATTTCTGGTGCCTCATTAACATGCATTAAGGTTCGCAGTGGGTAGTGGAATGACAAGGGCTAAAGCGACGAGCCGAGAAAATGCTGAATTGCATAATTATGCTTCCAAATCTTTAGTATTTTATTAATTCCAATCAAAACACAGCAGATAACCGTTTTTTTCGGCTCGTGTCACTAGGACATAGGGCTATGGCTAACTCAGCAATAGTAATTGTTGTAGTTGGAAAATGTTTGTATGCTTGAATTTTATATTATGATGTGGTTGCAAAATGTTTTTTTTTCAAAAGGTAAGAAAGTGGAGTGGGTATCTGGGGCCCTAAGTGTCTCAAAACTAGCGTATCGATAAATACTTATACCGGTACTGAGAAGTACTTAGTAGGACGCTGTGTACCGGGAGTCATACTTGCGTGAAGCTTTTAATGCAACTTATAAAGGACCACAAAATTCAGCGCGCACAATAGATTTAATGATATTCCAATAAACCGTTTATATAATATAACAACCGTTTCCGCCGTCGAATCGCATTCACAACATTCAACTCGTACATTCCACGAAAAGCAATAACGCAGCGCCCGTATAAAAGTATCAAATAAGTCCACGGAGGAAAGTTCCACGAGGAAATTAAACGGGACTCGTGTCCCATTCGAACACGAAAGACTATGGCGTCAATTGGAAATTATAGCGGAGGGTTCGCGTAATAACTAACGTAATACTAAATAAATATATATTAAATTACAACGCAGGGCGCCCCTGCGAGAACATGGCCGCTTGGAATTGTGACAATCTTGCACGCACTGTTAACTAATCTGTTTCTTTATATTAATTCTATTTGTGATGTATGCCCGATATATTTATCTCTAAGCTGTAACCCTATTTTAGGGAACTTTTGAATAGGTAACCATCCCCCTAGTCTACCTACGTCTCAGCTGGGACCAAGAGGTCGGGAGGGCTTAGAGGATTGATTCGTCGTGGCTATCGCTTGAGGGACTAGCCTAGTTATTCCTAAAACTCCGTCTTAAAAGGTATCTAAGACCAGAGGGGTAGTTGCCCCCTGCGTTGGGATCAAAACCTGAGGCCCGTATATACAAGGTTCGTTGAACCTTGTAGATGACCCATTCGCTCTCGCAAAGCTGTATCTTAAATAATTCATTTCTAAGGAACCAGAAGAGTTTGGGTGTTTTTCGATATTCACGATATACGTACTAGAAAACTGAGTTTCTTGAATTAGTTTGGATGTTGTTTTCCGAACAACGCCCGATGCGGTCGACAGCTTCCGCCGTTAACATTGTCACAATTCCTGTTGGCTTCAAAGACGATGTAATTTATCTACCTATAATACAAGGGTTCCAACTCCTGGCGTCAAGGCCAGTGCTGGAAAGGTGCAAAAGAATTACCCTTACACTTAGTGTTTGTATTTGTTCTCCCCGCCGTGCTAGGCTGGCCGAGTATGCTATTGCAATAAACTACCTATGTTTTTATAATTGATCTGGCAGAATTTTTATGCGACGCTGACAAATTGAGTTACGGATTAAATTATAGTATTGCATCTATGTGAAAGGTATTGTATTCCTTTCAGTTATATAATAACTAACAAGTACAGCGCAATGTTGAAAGACAAAGACAAAACTACAATTTGCAATGGTTTAAATCTATTTTTAGACCAAACTTACTCTTTTAACTAAGAACTAAGTAAGTTCCTTCTGCTTACATATCTATGTCTTAGTGCTATCGAGCGCTGAATGTCAATTATCAACTCTAATGGAATTTTTAAATTACTATCTTTGAAAACATAACGTTCAAGTTATGTTCCTAAAATTACATTTATCTATATATTAGATTTTTGATCAAAACTGGGAAGACATGATTTAAATTTGATACGTGCGAGCGAAGAGATGTAAACAAATGTAATTATCAAAAGGGACTTAATGTTGATGACTTAAGTATAAATAGATAAATAATTAAAATAAGCCCTCAAAGTTTCTTTACTCAAACGGGGTAGACAGCATAGTATTCGCTATGAGGTTTTCAACGAGATATCATGTAATTGGTTTTTTGACAACTATCGGAAATACATTGGTGAAAAACCAGCCTGATTAAAAAGAATTTATGATAAGTAATTTATTGTGTTCATTAATATTTTCATACAAATACCATTTGAATGTGTGATCGTCGTATCTTTAGTAATTTTGTATGGTTTAATTGCATTTACCTTGAATTTGTCCCGATATATTTTTTTAGATTTTATACTAGCTAAAAAAATTTAACCCCTTTTAACAGACAAACCACTGTTATTTAAACCATAATACAAGAACTGCCGGGTTATAAAGGTTAAAATATAAGGTTATTTCATCCGATTTATACTATTGAGACCGTTTTAGATGCTTATTAGAGTCGGCCTCTATCACATTAAAGTAAGCTCAGTGTAACCGATTACTATGCCAGTCTTCATCGTTTGGGTTAAAAAGGGTGAGAGCTTATTTTTCTATCGAATTATTTATGAAGAGTTAGTGAATATAAAAGTTACACGTGAATTAGAGTTGACAATGAGAGTTTCAAATGTCAAAGGCACTTCCAATTGCTTTTCTGCTAACGTTAATCATCCCAGGATATATAATAAAAAGTTATGGAATTTAAATGGAATAAATTTTGAGCAATAATAAGTGGGTTTCCAACACAACCATGACTTAACGATCGTTGGAAATTGACTGGTTTAAGTGATAATTAGTTATACTAGATATTGGAATTCTGATGTCAAACAAATGTCGATTCTATCACCAATGTGTACCATCAAAACTCAGTGATCAACGTCATTCTATCTTACTGTATACTTGTAATATTCAAACGTGGAACTTATTACAAGGTGCTAAGGTTGACATTGGAAACTCGATAACAAAACACCAGATCGGTTGTGAGACATCCGAATTACCTTAGCATAAACAGCCGACAGGCACGTGGAGACGGGGATTGGAATGTTAATTGAAACGAGTCTCGTTGAACATTCTAACGCCCGTCGCGAAGAATAATCAACCTTACCACGAAGAGCGGGGACTGATTTGATATTCCGCATGAAGTGTACGCTTATCGCAAGGTGGTAAGGTTGTGTTTGCGTTGTCTCGGCGCGCCTAGCACGGCGGGGTGGTGTCGGCGCGCGCGCGGTGTGCGAGTGCGCGCTGGGTGCGTGCGCGTTAGGGGTGCGAGTGGCCGCCGGGCGTGGACGAGCCTCCGCCACTCGGCTGGTGCGGCGGCGGCATCAGCACTGCTTGCTGTTGATAAAATTAACAACACATTAATGATCCATCAACTTTGAAGCCAAATGGACTATCACGTAGTGATGGTAGGAGACTAGATGGTATGACTCTTATACCCTGGAAGATGGGACGGCATTTAGTATGGGATGCTACATGCGTCAATACTTTGGCACCGTCACATTTTCCAGAATCTTCTGTGGAGGCTGGAGCGGCCGCTGCAAATGCAGAAAACCTCAAGCGGCTCAAATATAGTGACCTCGATAGAGGTTTCATATTTGAGCCGTTTGGGGTAGAAACTTTGAGTCCGTGGGATCCTAGAGCATAATGCTACCAGCCGCAATGACAAAAAAAACCGAATGTGCTTTAGACCACACGACTGAAGAGAAACTTTTTTATGTAGAATAAATACACGATTGTCCAAGAGAGTAAGAAAACGTGCAAGCTCACTGCTCTCTGTTGCTCCTACAGTGTCATATAGACAATAGACCTGCACTGTGTCGAAAATATACAAAACGTGTCTGAAATATAAATATTTTCGTAACGTATTCAGCAGCTTACTCCCCGTGTCAAGAGAGCGTAGAAAAGCTTTACTTCAAAAAAAAAGACAAATGAAGTTGAAGTAAATCAAAAAACCAATCTACGCTAAAATGGTTTCCCCCACATCGGGCGTGCGCCGTCCTCGGGCGTATGCTATCCCTGCGGACCTCACCTGTCGGGGTAGCTGATATTAATATTGGTTACACCAAATGAATCAATGCGGCAAGTTATTTGCCTAAATCTGCTTCTCACCTGTAGCTGGTGCGGGTGGTGCGGCGGCGAAGCAGTGGGTGGCGCGTGGTTGAGGTAGGTCACGTGGGGGTGGTGGTGATGGTGGTGGTGAGGAGCCGGCCCCATCAGCGGGCATAGCATCTGAAAACATAAAATACATTGAATTTCCTTCCTATGACAGTAGGTCACAGAAACTCGTAATCCAAACGATTGTTTATTTGTTGTGCGATTGCCTAAATCTTACAAAAAGGACTATCCAAAAGCCCTTAAGTAGAAGTACTTCGTCTTTATACATACCAATTTGTTGCAAGGAATAATTTAATAGTACACTATAGCTACTGTTTTTTTATAAATTATAGCAGAAATTAGGACATTCGACCAGTCTTCAGATAATCTATTATTATTATTATAGGGGTTCCCAACACGCTTGTAGCAATGAGTTTTCATTTTTCGTATTCGCCAGCAGAAAATATATGGACTAATAGCAGATGAGGATGACGGAAGACCATATCAGTTGTTCAATTAATAATATAATATATAAAACAGAAAGTGTGTGGGTATGTTCCATACAGGCTCCGAAACGGCTGGACCGATTCCAATGAAACATTCAGTGAATCTTCAGATTGACCTGGCGAGTAATCCTGTAAAGTTTGGTGATCGATCGGAGCACTCCTCTTTTTGAACTGTCGAACAAGCCATACGTCGTACCTTTATTTCTGACATTAACTTGGGCCTGATATGTTTTTATATAAATGATAAGAATGATATTGTATTTACTGATATGTACATGGGTGTAGGTAATATTCTTCACCCGCTCGCGAAGAGAATGAATAAGGAGAGAAATGATTAGTTTAACTAAATATGTAAAGTAAAGATATGAAACCTCCTTTACTTAAATTTATTTCTTTTTGTATTTTTATAATTTTAAATGTAAAATGTCAATGAAATGACATTTATATATAATAGATAGAATTGAAATACGGCCATTAAATGTTGTTTCTCTAAATATTATAAAGAAACGCAATTCAGTCTTTTATTTCAGACAAATATATAGACTTTATTATACAAATTATTGTTTAAATAAATCTAGCCCGGCGAAGTGAGCTGGATAATGCTTTGGTATATTATAAATGTGAATTTTTGTTGTTGAATCACGGCTGAAGGGATCTGGATGAATTTTGACACAGAGATTGCAATCTGAAATAGCACATTGGCTACTTTATATTTAACTGATTTCAAAAAGGAGATTAATGATCACCGCCTAGTATTGTATGTATCTTTATGATAACAAAAGATGCCACTATATTATAGTAAAATACTTGTTCATGATTATACTCACCGGGAAGGGCGGCTGTTGGTAGTGGTGGTGCGGGTGGGGATGCGGGTGTGGGTGAGGAGTGTGCGCCGGGGAGGGCGGTGGATAGAGCGCAGGAGATGCGGAGGCTGGAGACGGCGCCTGTGGAGCGTACGCCGCTCCGTCTCCCACGCCCACTCCTACGCCGCCTCCGACGCCTACGCCCACCCCACTGGCCACGCCTACACCCGGGGCCACGCCGCCACCATACATCCGCATCTAAATAAGCGTTGATGTAAGATTTCTGCTGTAAACTTATACGAATCTCGACAATCTTCGGGAGTTGGGCGTGCTGGTATAAACAACTATCCTGTCTACCGTGCAAATTCTTTCGTGACCGTGGATAGGTACTTACCTAGTGGACACATAATAAATGAATACACATTAACATGGGTAAGGAGACATTATGTATACAAACACTCCTTAATAGATTAGACCCGTAATCAAACTCGAAACTCGGAGCTTCATCTCCATAGCAATCACTTTGTGTATAGTACCATGGGAGTGAACTTTGGTTTACACCAGGAGATCCTTTCGACGAGCCTTTTGCGAAATTACTCATAATAACGATTGGAACGCAAAGACACTTCTCATTGCGGCGAATTATAAAAAAAGAATTATAGTAATTCTTTAAATTGTGTATGGTAATCCCTTTGAAGTACCGCGATTGCGCGCCTTACCACTGGACTGCGTTTAAAACAATCCTACGTTTTCGAATGTGAATATAATGACGTACACAATAAGGCTTTACAAAGACCAAACTACCCATACTGCATACCCCCAATAGCATCAGATGGGCTTGTAGTTTAGCACTTGTTTAGAATTAATGACACTAATACAATTATAATGTATATCAAAAACGTGTTAAATTTTCAAGGTGTATTGGATTCAACCCCACATATAAAGCTTATTATACATCTCTTTACAACTAACTTATCGCTGTATACTTTTTCTTTGTTAACGGGGGGGGAAATCTTCAACAAGATTTGAACCCGCCTTCTTGGGGAAAGGCGAGGTTATGTGGGGATTTTTAGCACTAAAATCCCCCCGGTGGCCCTTCCTCGGTGCATGGTGAGGGGCTCCGGGATCTCCAGAAGAACGCCTGAGCCCCTCTTCACTGTGCTCTTTGGAAAGCGCGTCCCGAAGGGGCGCAGGGAGGTGTTTAAACTTACAGGACTAATCATCATATACCTGGATGATAAAGTAGCAAATGATTTACTTCTACGTGCGGAACCAAAAAACGGAAACTCGTTGGACCTTTAGACCGTAATAGAGACGGACCAAAATCAAAACAATACGTATACTATGCGCGTGAATTGTCCGATTCCCACACTCGGCAGCAGCGGATAACTCGTGTTATTAATCTTCAAATTAGATTCCCCCATACATTTAAATAAAATTACGTTGAATTTAAACCGTCAACAAACACAAAAATAATCCCGTGGCAGCACCTAATCGAGCTGGTGCGTCTATCACATATTTTTTTGGAACGAAAATTACTCTGATCACCCAGGAGGCTTCTATAGCTTCACCAGAAGTGGCCCAGCTCTAAGCTACAGGCTGAATTTCCAACGAGTTCAGAGAGAGCAACGCAAAGGTCTCCGAGAGGATACTTTGGTTTGAACCGTGACTCTATTCTCGAAAGCTTTCTGTTTCAGGTGCTCTAGAGACAACGGTTTTGGTAACGCAGCTAGTGGCTAGCTAGTAGCAGGTAAGCAGGTCTAGAAGCGACCAGCAGCCGCCATTCTAGTACTTACCATGTGCTGGTACTGCAGCGCCGGCTGCGGCTGGTGGCCGGGGTGTCCAGGGTGAGCGTGAGGATGCGGATGCGGGTAGGGCACGAAGGGCTGCATGGGCGCCGGCGCCAGTAGCGGCTGCCCCGTGGCCGCAGCCACCTGCACCCCGGAACCCACCCCCACTGAAAAAAGCAACATGGTTTAATTAATGAATACAATCTGTCATTGTATATGCTTCTATTGTGGCTGTCAACAAATCGAAATAAGCCGAAGAACAGGTGCATGTACTTTAAATTTTCTTACAGCATGTGACAATGAGACGACTTCAGCCACCACAGACATGGGTCACATGAAACCATGAACGCGAATGAAATGAAACCCAGTAATCAAATTCCGGTGAAACTGTTGTGGACCAATAGGCGTAGGTTCGTCCAGAAATAAAGGTACTGTTGGCAAATATACGAACTATGATATTATAATACCATTAGACGGTAGGGTGAATGCCAAAGGACCCGAAAATCCTACAAAGTAAAACTTTCGCATAAACTATTACGTACGATTGATTTATTAATGGTCCTTCGAGACCTCATTTATACTTTAGTGGAATGCAGAAATAAATGTATTTCACAAGGCCTACGACAAAGGTACGAAAAGAATACATTATATGGAATTAGATTTTTGTACTTGGCGTTAATACTGTATGCTCTTAAAACGGTTTCGTACTTTAAACTTTCAACGTTTAGATATATAAAATGACAATGATAACTAAGAAAAATAAATTTGTAATCTTTATACCTTTTCTGAAATTTCTCTGCTGCTGTGGTAAGGGGCCGTGCTGTCCGGACCCTCCAGCTACGGCGGCACCTCCCCCCATCGCCGCGCCGTATATCTGTTAAAGAGTACTTTTATATATGCGCAGTTCTAATGTATTAGTGTTAAATAGCTATAAGTTTATTGTACACCAAAAAAAGCAATACACAAATTACAAAAAATAGCGTTCAATTTCCAGTTGTACAATACCCACTAGTACTACCTTATTGCTAAGAGGACCACCTTTGGATGGAGAGGAAATAGTTATCAGAACCTTCGCATACAGTCAGAATCAAATAATTGGACGTTATGTATAACGTTAAATATAATTATAGTAATAAAACATCTATAAGAGCTATTCATAGTTAGTACCTTATTAGTCCAGACTAAACATAGGCTCTTTTTCAAATAATGGTACGAATTACTTAAAACTATGTAGTCTTAGGAAGCCGAAAAAAGTAATTTCAGCAGACTGGAGCTTGGATCGTAGACGATTCTTCTGATGGCCTTGCAGCCAGATTTTCACACCAGCAAGTAAGAACATATTTCATCTACATGATTGTAACTATTCACTCTACTCTTGAATGCTCCCGCGTCGTACTTGAACGGAATGACTGACGCCGGCAACTTGTTCCACTCCTTTGCTGAGCACACGATGAACGATGACTCAAATCACTTCGGGACTATGAAACGGTGGAGACCCGCCGAATGTGTAAACGACTGAAGGTAGAATGAGAATGGGGGAATTAACTCGTGTAATTCCTGTGCACACTCTCCAAAATGGAATCTGTGAAACACCGAAACACCTGGTGCTCAAGACTATCTAAATCTAGATCACCTAACAACTTTATTAATATGTTTTATATTAATAATAGTTTGCTTCCGTAAAAAATGTACAATAAATAGAAAAGGCGAACCCCTTAACTCCTGATTAGCGTAGACTGCATCCAGGAGTAAATAAGGTCATCCTCTATCCAATATAAACTTTGCGTGTGTATTTGTGTATGCATAGACGAGTGTGTCTCTGTGTGTGCTTAATATAAAACTATTCATTTAAAATTAATAATGTTATTTTATTTAATATTATGAATGCGAAGAGAAAACTATCATATGGAAATATTATAAATTTAATGATTGTGTACAAAACGGAATAGCGTAATACGAATGGCAAAAGATTATAAATGTGAACATTCAATAGCACGGCCGCACGAGGACGCCGTGCTATCACAGATAAGCCGGTCAACGAATTGATTGATCATTGCTCGTGAGCAAATTAAAGATGACTAGGAATTATACGTGAAACAAAAATGTCAAAAAAAACTTATTCGCAGACCGAATATAAGTTGGCCACCTTCTGCTACTTGGGCAGTTGTTTGTGTTCTAGTCAGATGGATCTTCTTGAGGATCTACGCTGATAAACCTGTCCAGCTTCAGTCTGAACTTCTATAGGAGTTACTCAGAAAGGGGACGTTACTCTACGCGATATTTTCATGCCCGAGTGCGGAAGCGAGGCTCGGTTTTACTTCTTTGGAAAATACTTTGCTCGGTGAGTTTTTCTTTATTAATTGGGGGACTTTTGCGTTTTTGGGCATGTCAGCTCATACTCTAACCTACGTACACACACATCGGTCGCATGAAGCGAGAAAGAAAGTCATCAATGTTGTATGGGTATAGCCACCAGCTTCCTCTCTCCCACTGAGATCGGGTAAAACAGCAGCATTAAGAAAGCACCCACGTGTTGCTCTAGACTATCTATTTATGACTGGTGAGAGATTTGCCTCGTTGTTAACCACGGGAATTGCAAATACCTAATTAATTAAGTATTACTAAATAAGGTAATTCCAATTCCCCTGGTGTTGATTTAGTTCGCGGGAGGAAGTGATGGCTTAACATCAGGTTTGCCCCCCTATTTCTATGTATGTAGCTTATTTTAAATTTAAATTCCTAATAGAATTTAATTATTATCTTTTTAAATGTTAAGAGATATTTTTATTTCCTTGTGACTTTACATCAAACGGGTTTGGACAATTTTAATTTTTTCAAAAAACTTGATATAAAACACTTTGTGAATTGCGTGAAACCGAATCGAATACGCGTAAGTGTCAAATGTCACAGATTATCGTAGACGGACAAGTTTGTTTTATCTATATATGTTAACAAATTGATAAAGTTTGTAAGTTTAATCATGAATTAAGTCAGTTAAATATCCAATAATTAAAAAGAAACTCGCTTGTTATGGATGTAGGAATTAAAAAACTTAACTTTGTATCCGAACACATTATGTAATAAAATTATTGAACGTGTATCCGATCGTGTGAATGAATGTGAGTGACGGCGAGTGGTTGAGATTGAAAGACAAAAGATAAAAAGAGATTTCGACGCGGACGAAGACAGTACTAATCGTGTTAATTGTAATTTTATGAGTATAAAATAAAATAAAAAGTTGTTTTTCGAAGCCACTATTTGTTTTTTTTTTTAATTCAGATTGCACCCCCTCAAATGTATATACAAATGTTGTGTACATATAAATATAATTATTCATTCAAACATTAGTAATGAATAAATACAACAATTTACCAACATTGGTACCTACACTGGAGATCGAATTCTAGTACCACCGAACTGTGACATTTATGGCGTATCACAATGACCTGGATTTATAATGTATACAACATTTATAATGTAAGCATATATAGGTAAGCGTTAGACTTGTGAAGATATCGATAACAGGCGGCTTGTGTCGATGCATTTCCAGTGTGTGCCGATCACGAGACCAAAGAGTGTGGGATGTGATGTGATTACTGTCTTCCCCACTATAGTTAACTGTCGATAGATTATTTAGATATTTTTAATAATTCAGACAGAGTACGGGGCGTGAGCATAGTTAGATATACAGAATGGATTTTATTCCAAATCACTTAAAACACAAATCAGTCGCACGTTGGCACTGCGCTGATTAAGTCGTTTTCGTTACAATATATTATCGTATACGAGTAACGCGCCAATAACTCCATTTGAGATAATGACTGAATTAAAATTATCAAGAAATATTGAATATTTTAGGCTCTGCTTACATAATAATCTCATCAGAGATAAGTTTTAGATAGACATGACGCGGTTATGGATTGATTTGAACAGCAGTGTTAAAAGTGGTACTTTGATCAACGTAAGGCGTTTTATATTATTGGCTATTGAAACCGGAAGTGCTTTAATAAAAAAATGATGTGGTTACTTTGGTCTGTGGCCGCTTTGGTGGCGATAAAACTTCTCAACAAACTGACCACCGGCAAGTGTTACTGTGATAACGTCATGACGGGGAAGGTGGTCGTGATCACGGGAGCCAGTAGCGGGATAGGGCTCGAGACCGCGTTGGACTTGGCACGAAGGGGGGCGAAGGTGATAGTCGCTTGTCGTGATAACGACAGGGGCAACCGAACTGTGGACACAATCGTCAAAGCCACGGGAAACAAGCACGTCAGGTATATCCACCTAGATCTATCGTCTCTTAAATCTATCAGGAGGTTTGTCAAAGAGTTCACAACCACAGAGGCCAAGCTAGACGTATTGATAAATAATGCTGGGGCGATATGTACACGCCGGGAGAAAACCGGCGACGGTATCATGAAGGATATGCAGGTAAATCATTTCGGTCCGTTCCTACTGACCGTTTTACTGACACCGATATTGAAGAAGTCGTCACCAAGTCGTGTCGTTATCGTGTCCTCGACGTTGCACAAGCTGGGAGACATTCAGGATCTCAACAACGAGACTGATGGCTACTTTCAAGCGTACGCGAACGGGAAGCTGTGTAACGTTCTATTTAGTAATGAACTGGCGAGGAGATTGAAGGGCTCCGGAGTTGTGGTGAACAGTCTGAACCCGGGCCAGGTGAACACTTCGTTGTACAGTTGTTCTTCAATCATGGAGAAGATGAGGAGTTTGATCTTATACACCTTCTTTAAGAGCCCCGAGGAAGGCGCGCAGACGTCCATTTACTTGGCTGTATCAGATGAATGTGAAGATGTCAGCGGACGTTATTTCGAGGATTGCAAGCAGAGTAATATGTCCTTTAAAGCGAAAGATAAAGTATTAGCTGCTAGATTGTGGTCAATATCTGAACAAGTCGTAAATATATCCACCGACGAGGCTGTATAATCGAGTATATGCTAATTGGAGTTAATTCAATTTATAAAACGTATCGTAATTCTGTTCCTTGTTATACTACAAGTATGTTGAAAATCTTAAACAATATATATTTTTTTAAAGAATGCTAATAAATTTTTTCACAAATATTACTAACGTTCTTCTTAACCATTTTAACGACTAAACTTGTACTGATGGTTCACGTTAATAGTTGAATGGATTCGAACTTACGACCTTAAGATTCGCAGACCGCACCGTAAACCATTAGGCTTTCGACACTTATTAGTTTTATAAAGTAGATATAAGATAATGGAATTTTGATTTTTTTTTAATAATTGATCCAGATTTATGATCTAGAACATTCAACGACAGATAAAGTGTAACACCAATCATTAGACAATGTAGTACCTGTTAGAGGTAGTTTTTCACCGAACATATTGGGTTCCTAAAATTAGTCCCGTATTTATTTTTTGTAAATAAAAAATTGAAAAACATAGTTGAAATTCAAAACTATGATATAGTAGGTTGTCAAATGTGGTAACTAATGACTTGAGCATTTTATGAATAATTAACTTTTTTTGATAAATTCCACGCGGACGAAGTCGCGGGTTTACTTAGTGACTAAATAAAAAGGAGCCGGTCATTTTAACTTGAGATTTGGGATTTGATTGAGATTAGGGAGGCTTTGTCAACTAATGTCTTTAAATCGCGTGTATCTGAATACTTCCTAACCAAACAATGAAAAATTACAAACTGATATATTTATTGTCGTTCTGATACTGATATATTTATTATATATTTCATGTGTATGTATATTATTATATTTATATTGAAGAACTTATGTGTGTATATATGTAATCTATATAATAGTTTTAAAACGCTATTTTTAGCGGCACTACCCTTAGTCTGCTCATAACCACTAAACGTTAGTTGGAAGAAAATGCTAAATAGCATTAAGTTCGCCTTTGTACATATTCTTTGGTGCAATAAAGGATTTATCTATCTATCTAAATCGTAGATTGTTTGATTTAGGAGAGAAATTAACGAATGTATTTACAATTTCTGTCCACCTTAAATGATTAAATGCACGTTAGAAGTTAAAGTTACAGTTAAAATTGGGCGCAGGCCCATACTGCATAGAGATATAAGAACTTAGTCCACCACGCGGCCCTATTGCAGATTGGCAGACTTCACATGCCTTAGAAAATTCTTCTAAGACATGTAGGTTTCCTCACGATGTATTCCTTCACCGCAAAGCACGTGATAGATCAGCACATAAAATTGCAACAACAAATTTATTCACGCCGGGACCGGGGATCGAACTCGGGTTGCTAGCGTACTATGCACTGAGCTACCACGGCTCTTGTGCACGTTGCAAATTATAAATTTATAGCTTTTAATTTTCTAGGGGATGACCACTTACCGCTAATCTTGAAGTTGAAATTGATAATGTTAGGTCAGGGATTAATGAACGTACTCGTAAAACATAATTAGCAATAAAACTTCACACAATCACCATTAGTAGCTCTCAGTTCCAACACAAGGGTTGTTAATTGTTTTAAATATTACACGATAAAGATAAGACGAGGACGATACTACGTAAATTATTATAATTATGCTATATAGTTCTAATTGAATTTGTCTTTTATACTGAAGTAATAATTTTTGTCACACGAACTACAGATCGGCCAGAGAAGCTGGCCTTGACTGCTTCACCGGATTGAGAGTTGGCATAGCTCTTAGGTCGCTCCCGGTGAGGGGTAACCTCGGACGGTTGCTATGTTACGCGTAAGCATTCCGATCTGAGGGCGCCCGAGAAGGCCGAACCACGACTCGGTCGGTATCTTTGTTTTGCATTTGGGAAAAACAGATTATAATGCAATTTATTCGCGATTGAAGAAGTATGCAGAAGGTAAACCGTTAAAGTTACAACCTATATAATGTTGGGGAAAAAGTTTCTTCGCATTTTTTAAGAAAATTCAAAACATATTTTAATATTGATCTATAGTATAACTAAAGTATATAGGTACCATTTTGTTTGATAATAACATTTTACCCTCTTGTAGTTGTACATGATCCCATTGGTATAGAAAGATGGACTTCTGATCTAAATACCGCATAAAAATGGCACCCATTTCATCTGTAACAGGGCGACCAGAGCGACGTGCATTTATGGCATCAAAATTTCTGGGTTGAAAACGCTTAAACCAAATTTTTGCTAGGTCCATAAACATCGAAAATTTTAAAATGTATCAAATTGCAATTAGATTGATTGGACAATACGAAAAAAAAATGAAAACCACACAATTTCCTAATTTGAATTTGGAATTATGTTCTTTTAAAATTTTCAATGCTATCAAAGCCAGATACAATCAGTATAGCCAAAGAGATTTTTTACAAGTTCATACATACTGTAATGCGAAAAGACTTTTTCCCAACCTATTATATGACCCACTGTTGGGCAAAGGGTTGTCAAACTTCCACCCACCATATTAGAAAACATACTAACACATGTAATATTCCTTTACCGCCGAGCGCGTTCAGATACAGCGAGAAAAGATTTTCCATCGTATTTTTTGGAAAAAAGTTCGTATTTATCGTGCTCTATCAAATAGCTTCAATACCCATCTTAGAGCCGTAGGGATAAGTCGTATCAGGACAACATATACAGTTTTAATTATATATATTTTCAGATGTATCGAATTAAAAATATCGACATACAGGATGTCCCGTAATTCAACGTCCAAAGCTTATGAGTGAAGATAATTCATTTTAGAATAATGAATAGTAGCGCCAACTTTTGAAATTACTTGCCACAATATGTTATGGTATAATTTTTTTTACAGCATGTTGTGTCAAGTCAGGTTACTAATAATTTTCGTCCAAAAATGTATAGAAGTCATAACAAACACATATTTTCTATGTTATGGTAACATGTATGGTATTAATTGTACTAGTGGTCGATAGTGCTGTTATCGGACCCTCAAAAAAAAAATTACATGATTTTTTAAAAATTTTGTCGAAGCTGCCGTACAGTGTTACCGTTGGACGTTGAATTACGGGACACCTGTATATCGTGCAAATAATTGTCTCTTGTTTAAAGTCTGAATTTTTTAAGCATACTATAAAAATTTGCTGTCACGTTTTAATCGTAGCGGGATAGACAGAGATAGCTTTCGTTTCTTTTCACCAAACTTTTAAGAAATTATTTTAGTCCTTAAAACACCGAAAAAACGACAATAAGTTGGTACAAGCTATTAAACATAGTTCATTGATATTTTTACCATAAAATGACATGCAAATGAGACGCACATAGTGTTCTACTGCGACAAAAGACTAAAACGAAGCGACACAAACATTCCATCATCGAAATACCCGCATATAATACTATACATTAATTTTATATTGTGTTTCTGTCTTTTTAACACGTATATTTGCAAGTGAAAAAAAAAACAAATACTACACTAATACATAAAATAAAATCTAAGTGACCCAATTGTGAACGTTTTTAAGGTCCACAATGCTCCAACACTCTTTGTTTTATTTCTGAAGTATCTTATATTACCAAGTTCTCACTCCTACATTCTCTTTCTTCTTCAAAATTCGCGGTAGTTGTCATTAAGGAGTACTTACCTGGTCGACGGCTGTTACATGGTAGGTTTAAGTCTAGCCCGAAATAAAGTAATTAGTCTATGGGCAAGTTATGTATTATCAAAAGCTTCTCCTGCTTAAATGAAAAAAAAAACAATGGACATATTTCTCTATACGATGATTAGGAGTAATATGGTAAATTCTTTGACATCCAAGGTCCAATTAACATGGGACCTAATTGATAAAACTTTTCCAACTCAAACAAATCGGTTTATAAGTTTGTGCAAACATATACATACAGACGAATCGAGAACCTCCTCGTAATCTGGAGTCGGTTAAACAGATCAAACATATCATCTTTATTCCCTACGCCACAAGGGTTAATATCGTGCAACATAAAACAAACACACAAATTAAGGGACGGGTGGGTACAGGCGTGCAATCGTCTCACCGCGTCGTGGCGCTCCCGCTTGTCGGGCACCACCAATATGGGCGGCCCGTACTGGCGGCACTCGCAACCCATCTCCATCTGTCGCCGTCCGTCAGCTTTAGTCACTCTTTGCACTTTCACAGTGGCAACATTATCAATGTGTAATATATGGGGAAGAGTCGAGCAGAACAGAGAACTTGGGTTTCAAGAAGGTACGTGCCTGCCGCATTTTGACTTATATAACCACAAGGTAATTAACCTCGTGGTTAATTACCTCGAGCCCATCGAAGGTAGTAGGAAGAGTGTTAATATATAACATATGGGGGCAGGGGAACGGGAGTAGAGCCTTGATAGAGAACTAGGTAGACAAGAAGATTGTCTTCCCGCGTTTTGGTAAATAAAACCGCAAGGTTGGTGGGCCATAGGAGGTAGTAAAAGAATTAATGTATAATAATATGGGAACAGTTAAGCAAAAAGGATAGGGCTTGATAGAGAACTTGGTAGACAAGAAGGTGCGTGTCTTCCCTTCATTTTGGCATATACAGGTGTCCTATAATTCAACGTACAATAATCACTTGGTTGTAGGTGATTGTATGACAGCCTCGATAAAAACAATAAAAAAAAATTTTATTTAGAGACTGTCACACAGACACCTACCACCCACTTAACGTTGGACGTTGAATTACGAGTAGAAAGAGTATGAATGTATAATAATATGGGGGAGAGTAGCGAAAACAAAAGACCTTGATAGAACTTGTATGGAGCCAAGAAGCCCTCCAGTGTTACGGGCCTTATAACCACATAGTTGGTGGGGCAATGCGAAGTGATAGAGAAACCCGAATAAATTAAAAAAAAAATAACATGGCTGTCATAAATTGCATAGTCTATCATTATATTATTTTATATCTGTTTGTAGAATTAATTTTCACAATAGAGATCAAGGATAAATCCTTTGTTTCACGAAAAAGTATGCTAACCTTGCAAGTAATGTTTCTATAGGAGCTGGACCCCAAGTAGCAGAAACCCTTACGAGTATAGTTCATCACTATTGTGATATGGACAATGATTTTAAACCAGGGATTAGCAATCTAAGACTTTAGTACTAACTTTACTAATGAAAGTACTATTTATTGTTGGCAAAACAAAATAAAATTTTCGAAATATTGTTTATTTTTGACCGACTCAAAAGGTTGCCGACCCCTGTTTAGACTAAAAGCTAAATATCTAATGCAGAATATTGCATCTTAAATGGTAAAGGGGAATGAGGATGATATGGTCCTTCTCATACACCTCTCTCCGGGCGCCAAGCTTACTATCAGTCTGTACAGTGACAGTGAAAGTTGATAACTCGAATCACATAAGGAGAACTGTGATGCGATACAAAATGTATGCAAATCAGAGCTCTTTTTACGTGGTGTTGAGTTAACTACTGCAATGGTATCAGATACTTACGGAATGAGGATGTGGCAGGTAGGCTGGAGGCTGCTGAGCGGCTGCAGCGGCCGCGGCCACCATCGCGTACGCCGGTACTGCCACCTGGTGGCCGAACTTTAAACAAATTTCATCTATTAGATTTTTATTAATACACTAGCTAACGGCAAACTTCGTACCGTTTTATTTTTTAATAGTAGTTAGTAGTAGAGCCTAACTTTCTTTGGATCCAGACGGGATTCTATGATTGACATTTAAGATATAATGTATGGTCTGTCTGATGTTGTCATTCGTTGAAGAATCATCGAATATGGTGCAGTAGTTCGGAAGTTATGCGGGTACATTCATTTTTATATACAAATATATTATTTGAAACACCTATGCTTACACTTTGAGAATAACCAGACGAAACCATAAGGGCATAGCAATCAGATGTGTCGCTTCTAATCATCACAAGGCCGTTGTTTTGGGCCCTTCCAAGGGTCTTCCTGACATTTGAATACTTTCAGCCTAACCTTATAAAGGAAATGATATACATGCAGTTGTGTAACTGAAATTTTTTCAAAGCAATAGAATATATGAAGATAACTCTTCACAAAACAAAGTGATCAAAGGACACATATCTCAAATCACTCAAATATTAGGGCACTGGTACATTAAGGTACAACTGTACAGTCACTAGTGGTATCAATAAATATTATATTACATATGAATGCTAGATTTTAGTTCTCTGCATGTATATCACAGGTTATTTGGAGGAGGACAGGAGCTATGCTCAGCATTTCTCTAAGGGATAGAATCCGAAACGAAGAAATTCGACGGAAAACAAAGGTCATAATGTCAGTAATTTGAAGTGGCAGTGGGCCGGCCACATCTGCCGACTCTGAGCCGGCGACCTTGTAAGGATAGCTGGAAGTGGCTGGATGCGGAAAACGGAGGATCGTATGTGGTAGAAGGCATTGAGGAAGGCCTATTTCCAGCAGTGGACAGACGCAAGCTGATGATGATGATGACATCACAGGAGTAAAAGATAACCATAATACAATGGGTCGTAATTAAAGTACGTACCATGTGCGGCGGCGGCGGATGCGGCGCGGGCACGTAGCTGACGCCTGCGCCCACTACGCCCACGCTGCTCAGTCCCATACCCACGCCCATGCCCATGCCCACCGGCGTGCCAGGCGTGTGCGGACTGTGACAGAACAAGGTTTAACTTTATATTACCTGGTTGACTGGTAGTTTTTTGCAAATTATATTTAGAAATGAATTACAAAATAACATTTTTTAATCAATAAAGAATTATACTTAGATAGGAATTAGATAACTTAATTAGGAACTCAAATTTATTGCCTTTATCACAAAAGGAGAAAGAAAGACAGTCAAAACGACATTTTCTATGGTCCCAGAAACGTAATACACATACCAAATGAAATCATTGGAGTCATTTCCCTGATTTTTTCAATATTTGACGATCTGCCTTCCATAGCTATGAATATCTAATACTTATCTAGTACTTAAGTTGACTGTATCATTAACAGATTCGTTAAATCTTAAATCGGACATCCCGCTATCAAACTTTCATAGATTACATATATTTTTTTTAGGAACGCAGACAACTTAAGTCTATAAAATGGTTCTTTATCTTAAATCAACAAGCAAGCATTTGTATAATTGGCTTTATAGATTATCTCACCGGCTGGGGTTGGGAGTGCTGGGGCTCCGTGGTGTGAATGGTTTCGCACTGGGATTGAATTCCTTTGCGTTGGGATTTAGTGTGGACTTCTTGAGAGTGGCCGTGGCGCGGTCCATTCCTGGAGAAACGGAAGTCGGGGGCGAGGATGAGGTTGATGGAGACGGCTCCTCCAACACCGGCTCTTCCTGTTTTGGTACTGGTGGTGGCTGTGGGATGAGAACAACTTTTAGAAAGTTCCTCGTCATCACCAGATGACATCACATCATTTACAAAGATCTTCGAAGCGTAAATAGACAAATGATTTAGTGTACAGTCTGTGTAAGATCGTAGTTTCCAATCAGCAACAGAAGCCGGTGGAGGTAAATCATCCGCTCCAGGTGCAACCCTGATGGTGACCGCGATCCTCAGACATGAGGAACCGACACTAGAGAGAGATACGAAAAAAATTATAGTTATAGCCTATATATTTATGTCCCACTGTTGGGCGCAGGCCTTTCTATGTAATCTATATATATAAAAGAGATAGTGTGTGGGTATGTTTCATATAGGCTCCAAAACGTCTAGACCTGGCGAGTAATACTGTAAAGTTTGGTAATAATCCGAGCACTCCTCTTTTTAAACTGTCAAACAAGCCATCATACATCGTATTTTCATTTCTGACATTAACTTGAGCCCGATATGTTTTTGTATAAATGATAAGAATGATATTGTATTTACTGATATGAACATGGGTAGGTACAATCACCCGCTCGAGATGAGAAAAATAAAATATTGTGAGAGTTAAATTAAATATTTAATGATGTAAGTTTATTACGCTATTGAGAGTATAAAGGCATAGTTCTCTACGCTGTCCTAGTGCAGACTACACACGTAGAAAAAATTCTAAAACATTTAATTTTCCTCACAATTCTTTCCTTCACCATGGTAAATCAGTAATATAAAATTACAATAAACAAATAAATTGGAGGATCGAACTTCGATTGCCAGCGTACTGTGCAAATTGAACCCGGACACCGAGCTATCACGGCTCTTGAATTGTATAAAATATACTAATATAAAGCCATTTCCTTCCATGTGAAAAAATAATGTAGCATATACAATAAAACAGTTGTTACTTTGTGAGCAGCAGGCGGTGTGTGTTGTTTGGGCGGCCGCTCGCGCTTCGGCAGCGGGTCGGAGGGGGCTCCGGCGTTCGCGGACACCTCGGGGGGGCTGGGCGCCGGTGGCGGCAGCTGCTGGCATTTAAATAAAGATTGGAGTTAGTTTCGATTACATTATCGCAATAATAGCGCCCTTAAGCTAAAGTAGTTACTTTTACATTTATTCCATAAAAATATACCCTTATTAGACTACCTATTTACTTATTCAGCGATTCACAGAAGTCTGAAATATCTAATGATTTTCGTAAAAACTTTTTTAAATGTATTGTCTCACACAAGCTTTATTTGAGCCAATGCATAAGGTGTTTAAATGTACTGCACTATGGTATTGACAGTATCACTAACTAAAGTTCTTGATATTTGATTTTTGTTCACTGTCGACTGTATAACTATATATGTTAAGTAAGGATAAATAATCTCCTTACTTAAGTTTATTCTTTTTATATTTTTATAATAATATTTCAAATGTCATTATTGTCAATGTCATACGATTTTTTTAATGACGAACTACACAGATTGGCCAGAGAAGCTGGTCTTGACTTCTTCACCGATTGAGAGGTGGCATAGCTCTCAATACGGTGATGCATTCAAGGATTGAGAGCTATGCCACCTCTTATAGCATACAATTAATGTAAAAAAGATATGGACATTAAATGTTGTTTCTCTAAATATTATAAAGAATCGCAGTTTTATCTTTAATTTCAAATAAACATATAGACTTTATTATATATATATCATAATATCTCTTCTATTTTGACAGTTAATATTTTGAATTTTTAAAATATTATAATATCTCTACAATCTCTTTCCTCATGACATCCTTCGCCCCACTAGACTTCAAATCCCTACTCTCCCTTGTTAACTCTCTTTTTGTACATATTTTAGGTTCATTCTTTAATGAAAATAACATTAAACTTTAGTTTGTCTGTCCTTTAACCAACTAACCTTATGTTTGTACTGTGATTGTCTTTTTTGTTTTAAATATATCGCGGTGAACTGTCTCAGCAGTATCCACCCTACATCTTTGTTAGATTCGATCCCTGTCGGTCTACGATGTCCGCTATTTTCAGCAGTTAAACGTTTAAGTGCGTACACTTCGAGATTAGCGAAATCTATATGGAACCGCCATTAATAAAAACAATAGAATTTAATTAAAATATTGGATAATATAAATATAATAATGGTTGTGATCGCATACCGGCGGCTGAGGGTTGACTGGCGGCTGGTGCGGTTGGTGGGATTGGTGCGGCTGTTGGGGTTGATGTGGTTGGTGGGATTGGTGGGGCTGATGTGGTTGGTGCGGCTGGTGGGATTGGTGTGGCTGATGGGGTTGGTGCTGCTGGTGTTGTTGGTGTGGCTGGTGGGGCTGATGCGGCTGGTGAGGCTGCTGCGGCTGCTGCGCTTGCTGGTGCTGCGGAGCACCGGAGGACACCAGTTTGAACTCCTGTCCGAACTTGCGGAGCTCCTGTAAATAAATTCATGTTTATATTTAGAAGGAATATATCTATCACTGAAGCTATTATCAGCTACAGAACTTCGAAATTTTGTAAAACAGTACACTTGACATACTATACATGGCAATCGGGCAGACATTGAAAGCAGCAACAGTTATCTGTACTAACTAAAAACAACTGTATCAATTGTAGGACAGAGAACTTTCAACCTTAAACATTTTACCTATTAAGTATAAAAATACATTTATTAATTATGCACAAAATTAAGGTAAATACAATAGATGTCTAGAAGAGGGCCACCACCTTGGGCACCAAGGAAGAGTGCTATCGCTCCAAGAAACAATCCAGAGGGGATGTTTTTAGATAACTGACTACTAACTTTAGGTCTGCATTTGCCTGTTTAAAGCCCATGAATGAATGTCCTAGTTCGGCAAGACTTTTTTTTTCTTGCCAGTAACAAATAAAACTTGCATAAATAAAGTTAGAAGCTTAAGAACCTTAGTCGTAGCTTCACATCCAGGGAGCCGTGGCTGTACTATATACTAAGAGTATACAACCACTCTGTGCTCTGATTGTGCCCAGCAGAGTATGTCCATAAAAAAGGCATAATACCTTTGTCTTTAAATACTCTATGGCAGAGGTTCGCAACCTCGTGCCCGCGGACACCATGGCGGCCGTGGAAAATTCGTATGTGCTCGCCACTATTGGACACATACCGATTTTTTTCTTAAACATTAATTAAAAATGTGAATTATTACTACGTTTTGTAAATAAAAATAGGTGGTGCCTGCCACTCGACCGATATTTTAGAATATGCTCTAGAGTACAAAAAAGTTGGGAACCCCTGCTCTATGGCATAGAATACTCACTTGCACTTCGTCAGCGCGACGCTCTCGTAGCTCTGCGGGAGCGTGGGTCCTAGCCCGGGCCTCCGTAGCGGCTTGGTTCTACACAAAAATTTTTCGCAATTAAAATAAAAAAACTGGTATTCATGCTTTTGTTGTGGACACCTCTCGGACCCCAACTAAACGCTTTGCTCCGTTCTTCATTATTTGTATAGTAAAGGATTGGAATAGTTTGCCCGCTTGTCTTTCCCTCAGATTATAATGTTTGTATTTTCAAGAGTAGAGTGAATAGACATATGCTAAGCTAGTGCGTCATACCATTCAGGACTGCATGACGACTTAACTTCCGGTGGGTCATCTATCAATAATTCGTACATTTGAAATGTCGTAGAGTTTGTTGTTAAATAGCAATGAAGTTATCATAAATCAACTCACATGGTGGTGATGTGGTGGGAAACCTTGTCTAGCAAGTGGTGCAGATCTGGGATCACCATTTAGCTTTCCAGCCCCTGGTCTGTTGGAAAAGTATAGACATTTAATATCAAAGTTCATTTTAACTTCAAACATTGGTTTCTTTGAGGGTTTCTTTCTGACACACATACTGTATATACATATATATATATATATACTTTGGTATCTGTTGTATGTTAAGCATATTTATTTATGTATTTTATTATTATGTGTGTATATTGATAAATAATTTATATATTGTGTTTTTTTGTATTAAAATAAATATAATCACAGACCCACTAAAATATTTTTTAGACGTAAGTTTCTGTCCATACAAAGGTTGTCTGTCTGGAAGAGATCGCTCTTAGCGATAAGACCGCCCATTGCGCATGCAATGACCTTGTCTAATGTGAAAATTGGAAAGCTATTATTTCTGTTATTGTTTTTAATTGTTGCGCAATAAAGTATATTCATTCATTAATTCATACAGTTCTACAAAAGTTCATCCAAATTAATACAATCTATACACATACAAATACTTAGTAATGTAAATGGGCTGGGGTTTGGTAATATCAGGTATACTATTCTGGCTGATTGCTGATGGTAGCCCGAAAGGCTTTAACAACCTCACCATATTGAGAGTCGGTTAAACCTGTTAGAGCACAACCTGAATCTTCATTCGTAATGAAATTCGGCCTGGGTCCTTAATTTGGATGCGATAGCATCCCAACTGAAGGGCACCGAATCACAGCTCAATCAGATTGTTCCATTAATATAATGATAATGTAGGAATCCCTTGTAATCGCAGACCCAGGCATACAATAATTCAATGAAATGAAAATTTCCACTGTAGCGGAAGGCAAGTGCCTTTACCGTTGTCGCCCCGTTAGCCCGAGACCCTTTTAATCGCCTTTTATGACACCCAGGGGAACCGTGATAAACTACAGCAACATGAGGCGCAACTCAGCACACCTTGCTTTCCTTATAAAGAAGTAAAGATTCTACCGAGCAAACCCCAATTAAGTGCAGCAGTATAACTAATGAATTAATTCGAGCTTACAAATATCAAAATGATGATCTAAATCTAAACTCAAATGATTCTTTGAGTTTAGTTTTCATTTTTGATACATAAATATTTTAAGTAAGTTTCAGTATCTTTTGGGTACTTCTACTGATTATGCCCCAGGAGGAACTAAATCAGGATCCAATAAAGCATAACTCACTGGGCGTGGTGTGGGAAGGGCGGAGGCGCGTGGTAGCCGCCTGCCTGCGCGGCGTAGCTCTTGTTCCCTGCGCTGTTCATATTGTTCGCTGGCCCACCATTGCTCGCCTGTTAAGATAACAACTTTAAGAACCAAGCACCTACAATATCAATTGAAAGTTATACCCGAATAACTTAGTGGAAAAGAAAATTGCAAAGCTCATTTACAAATGATTCAAATCACTCATTGATTTTGATAAGTTATTGTGTAAATGGTAAATACAATTGTTTTTTCCAATTTTATCTTACATGCAGAAATATGTTCAATTAAATTAACTTGAAATAGATTGCGCATAACCCCAATAGCTGTCTGAGTGCTTCGGCCCCTGGTATGCTTGTTTGTTGCAATTTTGTGAAGGAAAACATAGTGAGGAGAGCTACATATGTTAGAAATTTTCTCTAACATATATGTATAAAGTTTGCCAATCCATACTAGGGCTCCGTGGGAGGGCTATGCTCTTATACTCTCTTTACAGAGAAAGCCTGTGCCCAGCATTGGGACATATATCCGCTGCAACGTTTACTCTTAGATGTTAAGTAGAGCATACAACTCCAGTCTGCAACATTTTACATAAGTATCAAGTAACTTTTAGTCCGCTTATACTGTTAGTTATGGAGATTTAAAAAAAAAGCTCCCCTTTTAAGGCTAGGTAAAGATTTGTTTACGGCATCAGGGTGATTCCGCTAAGTAATCTTTGACAGAAAGTAGCCAGTTAATGTACTGACCGGCGAGTCTTCTTGCCGTCGTTCGGAGGGAGGCGTGAGATGGTGCCTGGGAGGCCGGTGATCTTTGTCCTTGGGTAGCCCGTGGGGTCCATGGCTGCCGTGGGGTCCATGTGCTGGGTGCACGGTATGTGAACCCTGAGGAAAGTTTCCCGGCTTCCCGTTGCCAGGGGAAGAACCTCCCCCGTTTCCCGGACCGGGCTTCACCAGTTTGCCGCCCTGTAAGGAAGAAGAATTTTGACTAGAATTTTGGGATGGAGGCAAATTTTTCTGCGATATTTTAATGCGTCAGTTCTATTTTAAAAGAAAAGTGGCAAACGGCTCCCTTAATCTTAAGTGATAACCATTAACTATCTGCAACATCTGCACTGAGTCTGCATAACTTAACTGTTAAACAAAAATATGTATCTCTTCTCAACATCCATTTGCCTCGCCCGATCACAATTTACGTAACGCATTCACTAATTTAAGTAACCGCCGAAAAGACATAAAATACATGTTGGAATAATAGTGTAGTGATTGCCCTCACCTGCAAATACTTCCGTTTATTTGGTATAACGTATTTTCCAGCACCGTTGCCGTCTGCGGGCCTGACCACGGCCGCGAATCTCTCCTCCTCATCCCCATTCTCCAGTTCAATGCGCGCCTTGTATGATGGCGTGCTCTCAATCTCCGCTGCAATCTCTTCAGCTTTAGCCTCAGCATCCCTGTGCAATGAATTACATCTATACTAATATTATAAGTATCAAAGTTGTGCCTGTATGTTACGCAATCACGCCTTAACTACTAAACCGATTCAAATGAAATTTGGTATAGATATAGTCTAAAGCCTGAGAAAGGACATAGGCTACATTATAATGGGCTAAAATGGCTTTAACGGGTTGTAATAGGAAATGAAAGTTTGTATGGAAATTACGTTTAGGATTTTGGTTGGATATAAATAAATACGACTTTCAAAGGTTTACCCTAAAAGGTACATAGGTGATGATAGTTTTAGCTTGATGAAGTGGACAAAAAATAAAAACAGAAAATACAGATAATTACGGAGTTTTTTATATAAGCTATTTTCAGTAAAATACTGGAAATAGCTTATTTTAACACGTTAAACGCCGAGAGAAAAAAATAAAACAGAAAATACAGATAATTACGGAGTTTTTATATAAGCTATTTTCAGTAAAATACTGGAAATAGCTTATTTTAACACGTTAAACGCCGAGAGAAAAAAATAAAAATCGTAAAAATACTTTTGGTCGTAATTTGTTAATTATGTTACGATACGTATAGAAAATAAGTTTTATTCAATTCTGTACATGGGTTTCATAGTTACAGTCAAATACATAGCTGAGGTCACCGGTGACCCCATGGCGCTATGATAGAGGAAGGGTGAGGTCACCGGTGACCCCATGGCGCTATGATAGAGGAAGGGTGAGGTCACCGGTGCACCCCATGGCGCACAAATACAGAAAATATATTTTCCGGTACCCGGCGCCGCGCCGGCCACCCGCTACACCAAGTAGTGCGCTCGCGCTTACGATAAATAGAATGATAGAACGTGTGTTAATAGATCAATTACGTTCCTACTATCTTAGCTGTCATCATTTTCTTATTGAATAGTATATATAATAATATAATAAAGACTAATTTGAATTATATATCCTCAATTTTTATTTTGGTTACTTTTTTCGCTTTCATTTTTTCAATTCCTTACAAGGTATGTTTGTCCCACTGCGCAGTATAGTTCTACAGCGCCGTGCCGGTCACGGAGTACGAATAAAGTAACAGTCAGTATGGCCGGCGGCGAGAAAAGTAGTTTGAATATGACTATACGTTGAGGTCACCGGTGACCCCATGGCGCTATGATAGAGGAAGGGTGAGGTCACCGGTGACCCCATGGCGTTTAACGTGTTAATGTATGCATGTGTTTTATTTGCAAAATAATTACCCTGAAACATTAAAAATGCTGCCGAAAATCACTATTCCACGTGGGCGAAGTCGCTGGCACAGCTAATAAAAAATACTACAACAAATTGGAATCTAAACACCACAGCCTTCACCTCCAGTGTATGCCTGCCTGCGTTGTAAGTATTGTGTTGCTTAAATATTCAAAATGAAAATAGCCATTATATTAAATTGAAATAAGATGTAAACTTTTTTTAATGTAAGTTTACTTTTTGAAACCCAGAACAACTTTATTACAGTACAACTCAACTACAATTGAGAAGCCAAAATATTCACGTTAAGAAGTTTTTCACTTGGGTGGATTTTGTAAGGAAATTATTCCCTACTTGTAAAGGTAAAATTTACGGTTAATTCTAACTAATTTTGAGTCAGAGAGGTGAAATAAATAAATTCTGAGAAACAATAGCGTACTATTTCTAAAGTCAAGTTCCCTCTTAAAATAGCAAATATTTGAAATACAGAGGGACAATTTGTACCGATTGTAATTTTGAAAAAAAAAATTGTAACAACAAATTGATTGGTACCGGCAACGGGGATCGAACTCGGGTTGCTAGAGTACTATGCAACTTGAAGCAACTGTCCGGACACTGAGCTACCACAGCTCGATTTGAAATTATGTCGACATGTGCGGTAATGAAACTCACTAGTAGCTAGGATGATTCTGAACAATTCCTCGGAAATTTCGAACATCCATTGTAAATGTAAAGAGCCCCCACTCTTCGCAAACCCAGATGTTCAAGTCGATCAGAAAGTAAGATCATTCGTCAATGGTTCGCGCAAATCTACGTATAATGGTGATTGAAAGTTTACCTGTAGTCCTGGGTATCCTTCCTCTGCAGGGGCAAGGTATACCCGGCCAGGGAGTGATCGTAGGTGCTATGCACGCCGTACACCTCCTCGTTTTTGCGGAACATGTCGCTGGCGTCCCAGCCGTTAGCGCAGTCCAACTCCAGCTCGTCCAAACGAGCGTCGCCGTTCACAGAGGGCGCGTCGCCCGCTTCCGCCTCGCAACCGTCCCAAGGCTCTAAGTGGCGCTCTTCAGCTGTCCGACCGTTGCCTGCACAAGTTCACGTTGGAATGTAATTGTCATTGAAAAGATGACGATGTTTTCTACCCCCTAATTCTCGAGACAGTGTGCCATAAATAACAAGTTAAATTTTATCCCTCAGTGACACGATTTTTTGTGAAAAAGCTACGCTGATAAGACAGAGATGCTGACCGCAATAGATCCATCGGGTGAAGATGGCAGATCTCTTAGGTTCCCTATCCTAAACCTTTGTAGGTAGACCTCCACTAGGACGGTTATTCTAATCACGTTACGTCACGTCACGTTATTTCAATCCAAGGGCGCGCGAGAGATCTGAACTACAACTGGGAAGGGCTTGCTTTTATCGGGAGACTTTTAAGACATTCAAGTATCTTTAAATGTCACTTCGGTAAGCGTTGACGCTGGGAGACGTGGCGGCAAAGAAACTTCAGCAACAATGTATAGTTTTTTTTCTATATTTAATTTCTGTCCATACTAAGGTTGAAAAAAGTCCGCCCATTGCGCATGCAATAATATCGACATGTATGTCAAAATTGTAAATTTATTTCTGCGATGTATTTCTTAATTTTTACGCAGTTAAATATATTCATTCAATCGCCACAATGAGGTACCGACGCTAGAGAGAGAGAGAGGAAAAGGAGAATTAGGTAATACAATGTAAGGATAAGACACTCACCGTTAAACTTACTAATGGCCGTATCAGTCTGAAACACATCGTGTGTGGCGTATTCAAGGTCAGAATCCTTAGCGCGGATCGACACCACGTCCTGCGGCTTAAAGATCAGCTTCTCCACGACCGACTCCACTGCCACCACGCCCTCCTGGTCTACGCGGTGAGCTACTTCTAACACAACCTGTGAACAAACGCAATTTTGAAATTATGTAAAAACGCACACATGGACTGGCGGAAATTATTCAGGTTTTAAGCAACTTCAAAGAAAGGAGAAAGCTCTAAAACCTCTGTATTTTTGTTCTTAAAGCACGCTTGATTTGGTAGAAGGCTGGTGAAAGCGTAACGAGATCGCTACGAAAAGTGTGATCGGGCGCGGCCAATGGAAGTTGAGATATAGATATAAATTAGTAAAGATAAAAAGCGAAGTTTTTTTATTTTATTTACGATTTACAATTCGTATATTACTGTAGGGGCAAAAGAGACGTGTGAGCACAAAATATTATTTCGCTTTCTCTCTTAACTATTTATATGTATATACATGAATATATTATACATAATAATAAATACATATATGAAATTTTAATTATAATTAAGATATTGGTAGTTTTATAACGAGCTAAGATTAGGAAGTACTCCTTAACCGTCGAGTGCGTGGTAAATCATGTGGTAAACTTAAAATTGCAAAAAAAATGTATATAAGTGCCGGCACCTTGGATTGAATTCGTGTGCCTAGCAACTATGCAACTTAAACCCGGAGACTGACCTACCGCGGCTCGAAAATATTTACACTTACAATACAGGCCTTATGAATAAGAGTCGCATTCCACCCACATAGTTCCCACTTGATAGATTTTGTGCTGTATTCGCTGAAGTTACAGCTTAAAATATCATTGACTTGGTTAAGTCGAAGCGTTCTCGGGAGTGTTATTTCAATTACAGTAATAATTTATTATAGGTGTGGACAAAACTTGGTGCCGTGTTCGTTAACATAACATTGTTTAGGCTGGCGATAACTCTTTTGCTATATGCCTGTTGTGATTTGTTATCGAACACTTTTCACCCTATGGACATTCTTCAAGCGTGCTATTCGCCAGCGTCGTTTCATTATGAAACCAATCTATTACAGTTATATTAATTATCATTCCATCATAACGTTCTCCTGCTCTTTTGCCACATCATAAATAATTGCTGCCAAGCGCATAAGAGTATCTGTTCTCTCCCAACTCGACATTAATATCAGAATGTCTACTATGTGTCTACAGCGTACTGTCTTATTTCGGGTATACAATGCGTAGAGAGATGACAACCGTGTAAAGCTGGTGATCGTTGGCACTACAGAAAGCAAAAACACAAGAGGCCGGTCGCCAACATGATGGTATGATCAAGTTAACAGCTGAAAAGAACTGCCTCGGGCCGGGCGCCAGATTGAAGAGGCTCTAGTAACAACGATCTTCAGAAATGACGGAACGACGAAGAAGATGAATTAATTGTTGCCGAACCGTACCTATCATGTCACAGGATGTGGTCTAGGTAAGAGATCCTATGCAAGGTATATCTAGGCAGGTGGAAACTTGATGGAAACTGAAAAGGTGTGCTCTATCTCGCATAAAGTTAAAAGTTACAGCCTTTATATGTATATATCCCACCGTTGGGCACAGGCCTAGTCTGTAAAGAGAGTATAAGGGCATATAGCCCGCCAGGCACACATGGTGGGGATTGGCAGACTTCAAGTCTTAGAAATTTTAAGACATGTAGGCTTGGTCACTATGTTGTGTGTTCACGCCGAGCGGATGGTAAATCAGCACATAAAATCGGAACAACAAATTTATTGGTGCCGGCACCGGGAGCCGAACTCGGGTAGCTAGCGTAAGCAACCGCCCGGACACTGAGCTACCACGGTTCTTGCTCATGCATGCACTGTATTATTTTAAACTTCCACGTGGCTGACACAGGCGTCGTTATTCTGACCGACCTTATCGCCTTTCTAGGAACTGAAATTGATTTTAGTTAAAAGCATTTTGTACTTTATAAATACTAGATTTTAAGATGAACATCGCTTAACAATAGCTATGGGAACGGGTAAACAAGATACCTGGTAACAAAAGTGTTGCTCGGCCGGACAAATATGTCCAATACGATGAAATACTAACGACATTGGTGAAAGTTCTGCGGAGGCTTTGGATTCACAGACTATATAGGCGTGTCTCCAAGCGTTATTATCATTTCACAGCAAATGGTAAACACCAACGCTTTATAATCTACATATATCATTATATAAATACGTAAATAAAAACTTTGTACCCATTTTTACGAAACTGTGAGTAGGACCCACCCCTTAGATATCAGAAGCGTTGCTGGAGTTTCTTCGGCCACTTCTTCTCCCAGCGCCAAAGCTTCCCGAAATGGTTCTCAAAGTTTTCCCTTAGATTATCCGTGAAATAGCAACCGACCGAGTCGTGGTTTGGCCCTGTTGGGCGCCCTCGGATCGGAATGCTTACGCGTAACATAGTAACCGTCCAAGCTGAGATTACGTCTCACCGGGGGGACCCTTATGTCGAGTTACTAGTGATAGAAGTTCAGGCTAAGCGGCCTAAGAGCAATGACACCCTCTCAATCCGTGCCACCAAATCAATGCGGACGGGTGAGTATGAAATTTGCCACACCATATGTATAGAGGAGCGGAGATTGAGAGATTTTTTTAATTATGCACACAAAATGCATCAAATCAAAATTACTTCGATACTAATACAAACTTAAGCTTATTTGGAAGGGTTTACCAAAAATGTTAGTAATATTTGTTTTGTTTAGACCACACGACTGAAGTAAAATTTAACCATCTATATATATATATATATATATATATATATATATATATATATATATATATATATATATATATATATATATATATATATATATATATATAATATGTTTTTATTGGACGAACTACACAGGTTGGCCTTGACAGCTTCACCTGATTGAGAAGTGGCATAGCTCTTACTTAGGTCGCTTAGCCTGAACCTCCAAAAAAGCCAACATCACGCCAACATTACTGACCGCGACCGACGTTGCTTAACTTCGGTGATCGAACGAAACTGGTGCATTTAACGTGTTATGGACGTTGGCGTATAATATACATACTCTCGCTCCTGTGTGATACAGACAATAGGCCTGCACTGTGTCTTAGACATACGAAACGTAACTCCATCTCCTATCTTCACTAACATATATCTCCCTCTCAACTTCCGTTCGCCTCGGCCGGCTACACTTTCCGTAACGCTCTCACCAGCTTTACTACCCAAGTCAAGCGTGCGTAAAGAAGTTTCACTTCAAATAATTTTCAAGGTAAGGGTATGAACGAGCATCGATAGAATAATTCGCGGTTCCAAAGCAGCCGGGAGCCGGTTTTCTCCGCAGCAGTCTAAAAAAAAGGCCAAGGACGAGGGACGCGACGCATACGTTTGTTCCGTACCAGACGGCTGTGCAGTACCGAATAAATACCGGTTAACCGGTTCACTGTTAACGGTTTCTTTCAATCGATTGATAATTTTAATATCATCTATATCGATGATTTCTTTGTAAGGAGATGAAAGGTTATTCACAAATCAAGAGAGGTAGAGATGGTTTTCGGACTTCGAAAAAGGAGTTTTAAAAATGATTTCTGCAATTATTAACCGGGTTAACTTTCAATGAAATATTATTCCGAATTGTTTTTTCAACTGACTTCAAAAATGTATCGGTTTTTGTTTTTATTCATAAAATTACAGTACACTAGTAAAAACAAAAACAGACTTCAAATCGAATAGGAATATTAAATATGAAATTAAATTAATCTGAACTTAACCAAACTAACAACAGACTAACCTTGAAATACATTCTTTCCAATAAAAAATGGATCGTCGATATAGTTTGGCATGATATTGTGTTATTCCATGAGTCCAGAGTTCATTTATCGCGAACATACTTATGTGCAAATAGGTGAAAATTTTTTTTTATACTTTCTAAGCAAGTGCTTTACTACGATCCCACCTAATGTTAAATGGAAATTTAGTCCTGGATGGTAAGACGCACTAACTTAGTAAATGCCTATTCACTCTTCTCTTGAAAATACTCACATTGTAATCGGAAGGAAAGACAGACACGGGCAAATTACCTGCTGACGTGCAAATTTAAGTCTTATGTTTTCTCATGGATGCCAGTTACAAAATTGGTCCAAATTAGAAATGGGACCAAAAGGAAAGTACCTGCTTTCAAATAAATAAAATCGGGAAACAAACATAAAATAACAGACGAACATTTTTTGAAATCGGTTGTAAAATCGCCATACATAGGTGTCAAAAAAACCACACGTTGCTCGAATAGCGCAGATTTCGACCCCCTGTAGTTCTGGGCTCTCCGTGAGCACAGTGCAGAGGGGCTCCGGTACGTTCCACTGGACATCCCGGAGCCCCTCGTCATGCACTGAGGAAAGGGCCACCGGGGAGGTTTTAGTGGGTAAAAACTCCACATAACCGCCGCCTTCCCCCCAGAAGGCGGGGTATCTTTTTGAAGATTTCCTCCCCATTAACAAAAAAAAAGATTTCGACCCCTAGATCGGGAGGCATGGCTACTGTGCGTGACCATAAAAATTTAAATCTAAAGTCAAATCGGTAACGGAATATCGAGTTGTCAATGTTATCTGGCCTACAAAACATTCCTCCGAGGTGTGAATCGAGCGCAGATAAACACCTTATCGAATGAGCGGCGAAAGTGGCTCGCACACACAAATCTCCCACGGCTGTGTTGTATCACACTGTGCACTGCTTGTCGTCGTATTAGATGATTAAGATGGAGGTAAAAAGAAAAAATATAAAAAAAAAGGCAAAAAAATTATTAACATTCTCGTTAGCCCTAACTAAGCTTAAGCTTGTGCTAGGAGATGGTTCACGTCTATAGTCGAATGGTGGATTCTAATCAACGGCCTTACGTTCCGCAGACCGTACCCTAAAGCTATTGAAGCTGCGGAAAGAACTGAAAAAGATTTTAAAAAGTTACACTTGAAATGCATCCTTTCCAATAAAAGATGAAGTATCGAAATCCGTTGGGCGTGATATTTTATTCGTCCATTTGTCGCGGACATACTTGATGCAAATTGTAGACTTATATGGTTTTCTTATGGATCTCACTGTCAGAATTGGTCCAAATTTAACCCATTTAAATTTGGTCCAATTCTGCCACCATGGGGGAATCATGAAAACATTAAATTACCTTTAAAGTACATACTTTCTGATAAAAAAGGAATTATAGAAATCCGTTGGCGTGAAATTGAGTTATTTGCCCATTTGTCGCGGATATACTTAATGCAACTTTAAGACTCATATGGTTTTCACATGGATCGATGGCATACAGAATTCATAATTGGACCAAATTAAAATGGGACCACATGGGACGCTTAAACTTTTAAATAACGAAAATCGTTAAGATCAGTTAAAGTCCAAAAGTCACAGTCCAAAGTTATGAGGTGACAAACATAAAAAAACATACAGAAGAATTGAGAACCTCCTTCTCTTGAGAAGTCGGTTGAGAAGTGACGTCATTCGAGATCTGGAGGAACCGTGGAGGTACGTCTCACATTCCGAGGCACGCCATCTAGCGCTAGTTGTGTAACCGTCACGGTTATCGTCCGGGCGCACGGTATCGCAACGCAAAAGAGGTTGAAGATCAGCGGGTCGACGGCACTTTCGTTTTCGAACCACGTTCCGGTCCGGTAAGTTCATTCATGACGCGGAAGTATCGGTTATGCGGCGCGGGAAGTGTCACATACGAAATAATGAATGTTTTATTATTGTTTCATTGGGCCAGGATGTGTGGTGTTATGCCATACGCCTGCATCTTTCTTGTTAGCATCGTAATTCCGCGAGTACATTGATTGTTAGTTTACAAAATTTGACGAAACATTCTTTAGAACTTTTGTTAGGGCAAAATATTACTTTTATTAGATAAAATAACAACATCATTACAGTCGAACCAATGCAATGCTGTAACTAAATAATATTTACATTAAAAATAATTTACATGTTATAAAATGACAGGGGGCAATGGATGAATATTCTATTTTTAGAAAAAGATCCTCATCATAGCACGGTAAAACTGTAAAACTTAATAGTACCTGGATGCTGTCTCTGGTGTTTACTTGGCATAGAGGTTTGGTCGATTCAGCCCTGTAGTTCTGGGCTCTCAAGAAAAAGACTACGGTATCCCCTGCCTGTCGTACAAGGCGACTAAAGGGGGACAAGGGTGGGGACCTTTGTCGTCGGGTATGATGGACCCGGGAAGAAGGCGACATCGGCTGGCCCTTGTCGCTTTGCACTGCGAGGGCACAAGGGGGGAGGGAGTAACCTCCCCCCGGGAGCTGCTCAGTCGAGCACAGTGCAGAGAGGCTCCGGTGCGTTTCTTTGGAGAACCCGGAGCCCCTCGTCATGCATCGAGGAAAGGGCCACCGGGGAGGTTTTAGTGGGTAAAAACCCCACATAACCGCCGCCTTCCCCCCAAAAGGCGGGGTATCTTTTTGAAGATTTCCTCCCCGTAAACAAAAAAGAGGTTTGCTCGATAGAGGATTGGTTTCAGATATATGAAATTTTTGAAAGATCTGTTAATCTTACTTTAAATTTTCTCCAATGTTATCGGAGACATTCTTATAATTTAATTTTGCTTTATTGTGAAAACCAATCATTACTGGCATAAAGTTAACGTTATATCATAGTTATTTACAAGTTAGAAGTTAAGGTTTCATCATAAATATTTTTCAACTATAAAATAAAAATAAGAAAAAAAAACACCAAAAGAAAATGTTTAAAAAATGCCTTCCACGCACTTGTACGCAGCCTATAGAAATTGCGACTAGTTGCAACAAAAGACGTCCACTTGCTACGATATAGAAGTCACCGACATGCTAATGTTATATTATTAATTTCAACCGACTTCAAAAGGGAGAGCTTCTCAATTCGTCTGTATGTTTTTTTTTTTGTTACCCTCATAACTTTCGACTTTTTTTTATTTGTAAGTGCTTCCCGTGTGGTTCCAATGAAATAAGGTCAAGTTCTGACACTGGCATTAATGAGAAAACCATATAAGTCTTAATTTTTTTCAAGTATTTTTTTATGGGGTATAAACTAGTGTTTGATGTTTGATCTGATGATAAGTGGTGATATAGTCGAAAGATGGTACGCGTTAGTTTAGTAAGTGCCTATTCACTCTATTCCTGAAGGCTCCCACAACGTACTTGGACGGAAAGACTGACGCCGGCAACGTATGTGTGGGACAAATAGGCGAATATCTAACGACTTAGATGATTCATATTATATTCGCAAGGATGTACATTCATGGGTAGTTTGGTTAAATTCCGATTAATTCTATTTCTTAATATTCCTACTATAATTTGGAAATAATTATTAGTTATATTTTCAGTCCATAATAAAATATAAACATCTATATAATTGTTGCCTGCCGTTTTACCGCTGTGAAAACCAAATTCATGTTGATAATTTTAAGTTAAGTTTTCATTTTTACTTAATTTTCTTTGTGACGAATTATATAGATTAGCCTGAGAAGCTGACTTTCACTGCTTCACCTGAGAGGTGGCATAGCTCTTAGATCGCTTCGCCTGAACCTAAGGGAGGGTCCCCCGGAGTGATAACATCGGCTTGGACGGTTACTATGTTACGCGTTATCATCTCACGCACGGTCAATCACTCGGTCGGTTGGTTTTTCAGTGATAAATTTTAACTTCAAAAAGAGTCGTTTAAGTCTGTAAAATTGGAGTGAAGGTCTCTTTGGGGTTGCATGTAGTCAAGTTTAAATTTAGCCTCGAGTAGGGTTAGTAGTTGGAATAAGAGGGGTTAAATTATGAACGGTATTATTTAACTAGTTTTGCAGTCACTCAACTCAAGGTGAACGAGAATTTTAGTAAATTGCTTTAGAATTATTTCATGTAATAGAATACAAGATAAAATAATCTTCAGCTCTCAGACTAGACCTAGATAACTCTATTTTTTAAAACTTACAATTTTTCAAAAATAATACTGCTTTCTAATCTTTGATAAGGGTCTTTCACAATTACGCTCAGAATTAAGATTGCAATGTAGTTCTATTACAAATTTCAATAGAGAAAAACTAGGACAAAAATTGAAAAATTTCAATGCTACTGTGCCTGATGTTAAGTGGAAATGCAGACTTGGATGGTCGCACAAGCTTAGTAAATGTCTCTTGACTCTACTCTTGAAAATACCCACATTGTAATCGGGGAAGAAAGACAGACGCGGGCAAACTATTCCAGTCCATTGCTGTACGAAAAATGAAAGATGAGATGTGTTTCTGTAAGTCATTTAAGATCCACGACAAAATATATTTGAATAGTGACACTAGACACAATGTAGTACATAAAAATCACAGCCTCTGAGAATCATGTATATACCGCTCCTGTTTCACCGATCTATAGATATCTTCACAGTTGATGCCATCGATGATTATCAATTGTACAAAATAGCTACCTCACTTGAATGAAATCAAATATACTAACAATTAGACTTAAGTAGTAAAAGTGGTCGCTCGCTCGAATCCCGGTTAGGCAGTACCAATGAAATGTCGGTTTTTTTTAGAAAAAAAAAAACCTATGCCCGGTTAAGGGTGATAGGCTGACCACGTGGCACGTATAAGACATAACAAGTTTGGTTTAAGATAGAGAAAGCCCTATAGTTATGAGCTCTCAAGAATAAGACTACGGTATCCCCTGCCTGTCGTAGAAGGCGACTAAAACGGGTCTCGGGTTCACTGGGCGACAAGGTGGGGGAGGGGCTTTGTCGTCCGTCAAAGTGGACCCGGGAAGAAGGCAACACCGGCTGACCCGTGTCGCCTTGCACTGTGAGGGCACCGGGCACGTTCCTCTGGAGATCCCGGAGCCCCTCACCATGCACTGAGGAAGGGCCACCGGGGAGGTTTTAGTGTGTCAAACCCCACATAACCGCCGCCTTCCCCCCAGAAGGCGGGGTATCTTTGTGAAGATTGCCTCCCCGTTAAAAAAAAATACCCTGTTTACGCGACTATGGTTGAAAAGGCTGATTATTTTTGTACACAAGTGTTTATTGTCACAGTAACAATACTGACATTGACATTTGACAGTGACAGTTCGCATAGCGCTATCGTCGCAAGTTCTCATTGTCTTTTTGTTTTTTATTCAATGCATCAAAATAATTATCAAACAAAAACAGACAATCTTGTAATCTTTAGGTTAATTAAAAAAAAACACAGCACTGAAAAAGCTCACCTTTCCGCCACGTTGAAATGCTATCTTTGTCTACCCCGATCCGAAGTATAAGTAAGAGCTTAACTCAAATTTATAGAGATATATGATAAACTGGAAGCAATCGGTGGGATTGCGGCTTCCACCGGCAATGTGTACGACTTTAAACGAGACGCTCGTACGGGAAAGGGCTTCCGAAACGCCAACCGTCGTTGGAGAAGCAACAATCACCGAAAAGGAACCGGGACCGAGTACAAAATAAAAGCGCAACGGATCCCACAATGCGTGTATCGATTCGACCCAGTTTACAGCCGGGCGGCGTGCCCGGGAGACAGGGACAATGCACTTTACGTGACCCCTCCCAATTCATCTCGCATCTATAACTTAGATCACTTATAAAACAAGTATGTTTACGAACAAAAACAATAATCGAATCGCACCAATTTAAAATCGAATCGCTATTACGTGCGGTCGCAATAAAAAAATCAATCATCGAAATTGGTTGACGTGACATTGATTTATACATTTGTGGCGCACATACTAGTTGCAAATTTCACACTTATATTGTTTTCTCATGGATGCCATTGCAGAAATGAGACCACGTGGGAAGCACCAAGATCTAGACAAAAAAGAATCATCAAAATCGGTTCACCCGCGCGAAAGTTATTAAAAAAATCCTCCTTTTTTGAAGTCGGTTGATAATAAACACACCTTTGTTATACACGCACAAGAACAGCTTCCATGTTAAAACATCGGTATTGCTGGCCGATTGGACACGTGTCAATTTTGAAAATAAAAAATGTAAAACAGCTAGATTGGCCTTTCTCCTAGCCGCCAAATAAAAAAAGCGCGTAACTATAGCTTCGCGAAGATGCTGAATGGAGCGCCTGGCAGCTCGCGTGGAGCGGAGGCGAGAGCCAGAGCGATACGAGCCGTTGGCCTCTGTGGCGGATCGATGGCCGGGAACGTGCGCGTAATGAATGGGACAGGCGGGATTTCTGATCAGTTACCACAGCACCACATGTAAGTCTCATCACCACTATGCAATGGGAAACAAAACTTATGTGAGATTTTTAACCGACTTCATAAAAGTGTTCGATTCGAGTTTTTTTTCAAATGTTTGTGCATCACTCATCGTGCTGTACCCAACTTGTATTTATTGTATTTTTATCATAGAATTACAGGACATATATAGGTATATGTACGTCGATACAGAAGTGCATGTACATATTACATGCGACTTCGTACACGTGGAATAGTGACTTTCGGGTGACATTTTTAATTTTTCAGCTAATTATTTTGCAAAAGAACACATACATTAAAATAAGTAATTAACAGTATTTAACTTCCATCCCCTATTTGTACCCACCTTAGGGTAAAATATTTACGTCGTATTTATTAAAAAATATGTTACAAGCTCCTTGCTTTAAAAATTAGGTAATTTCCATACAAACTATCATAACCTATTTCAACCCCTGACATCCCCTTTTCTCATTAAAAATCTATAATCTAATCCTTTCCCAGGATCTAGACTATTTCTGTACCAAATTCGATCGACGATTGAGTGAACACACAAACTGATAGAGTTACTTTCGCATTTATAACATTACTATATGTAATCATAAACCCAGGCGAGTAGGCAGAGATGAGACGCAGTGAAATCCATAGATACATAGATAAATTATTTATTGCACCAAAATATATACACAAAAACGAACTTAGTGCTATTTAGCATTTTCTTCAAAGCTAACCTTATTAAGCCATGTAACCTAATAAGCCTTAATAACACTAATAATAACCGCTTAAGAGCGGATTACGAGTAGTGCCCTTAAAAATAGCGTATAAAATGTTATATATATATACATATATATAATTAGATTTATATAAAAACGTTTATATAAATGTAATACTATATATAATAAATAAATGACATAAATAATATGACAGTATTTGAAACATCAATAGCCTAATGGTTAAGGATCTGCGAAACGTTCGGTCGTAGATTCGAATCCACCATTCGCCTATTGACGTGAACCATTTCAATTTTAGTCATATTTAATGGTTAATAAGAATTTTAGTAATATTTATGAAAAAAGAAACATTGCAAGCAATCTGTTTTTTTTTTAAATGTCATTTTGACTATTTGAGTAGTTAGTATATAGATGGCGTATATAGGCGTATATGAGTAGGAAGTATATAGAAGGCAGCGGTTATGTGGGGTTTTACCCACTAAAACCTCCCAGTGGCCCTTTCCTCGGTGCATGACGAGGGCTCCGGATCTCCAGTGGAACGCACTGAGCCCTCTGCACTGTGCTCAAGGAGAGCACGTCCTGGGAGGTTACCGTCCAAGCCAAGGTTACCTCTCACCTGGGTGAACCTTGTGTCGAGTTACTAGAGAGGTCCAGGCTAAGCGATCTATGAACTATGCCACCGCTCAATCCGGTGAAGCAGTCAAGTATAGTTCGTCGCGAAAAAAAAGCTGTTCAAATACATTGTTGACGATTTCATTTATTTAATATTTGTCTAATAAAAAAAAAGACATTCAATGTGGACCCTACCTTATAGTTGCACAGACTGTAGCCGTATCCAAACTGTTGATGCTTAAAATAGAATAATGACAGATGCTGTAAAGGTGTACCCTCAGTCGTGAAGTCTCGACGGGGAGGCCAGTGCAATGGTTCGACGACCGACGGCCACCGAACTTAAGGTCGCAAGTTCGATGACACCGTCGATCATGTTTTCAGTCTGCTCTCTCGTATGAACTACGAGTTTTTATAGTGGCTGTGAAGGTCGTATTTTACGGGCACTTCTATATATGTAATAAGGACAAATACCGACTTCAAAATAACAATGTATACGAGCACCAGTACAAATCGATACCAACAATTTATACCAAGTTAATATATAGCTCGAATTACGTGTATTTTACGCAACTTAAATCAAAATATATTCATTTTTTTCTCGGAAAAAAAATGCTAACACTTTTTTTTTTTACAAATATTATTAACATTCTTGTAAATATTATAACCATTACAAATAAGCGTAGGCTTGTGTTTGGAGATGGTTCACGTTCAGCCCTGTAGTTCTGGGCTCTCAAGAATAAGACTACGGTATCCTCTGCCTGTCGTAGAAGGCGACTAAAAGGGGCTTTTGGGTTCACGGGGCGACAAGGGTGGGGGCCTATGTCGTCCGTTAAAGTGGATCCGGGAAGAAGGCGACATCGGCTGGCCCGTGCCGCAGCCCCTGACAGTCGCGGTAAGATTCTAATAGGCAGAGTTTACTGTTTTTCCCACTCGCTTTTACGTCATACATTTCTACATGCCTACATGAATACTTTTAGTTTTTTTTTAAGCGTGGGAATCCTTTTTACGAACCGGAACCCTGGGTTGGCCCGGAGGGATGTGTGGGAATCGGTCTGGGCGACCCCTACCCACTAAACCTTCCGCGAATGCCATCAGCTATTATAATTGGAGTGCCCCGGATCTGTCAGCGACAGGACACCCCAACGACCGGCCGGTCCCGGCAAAGCCTGGACTTCTTCCTCTAGGAGGAAGGAGGAAGCCCCTAGGCTATCCTCTTTGACCCGCCAGTCGGCCTACTTCTGGGACATGACTGTCTCGCAGAAGGAGACCACTGCCGTCCAGGACCTATCACTCGCACGAATACTTTCCCTACTCTAGTCACAGAATTCTCTTTCAAGTCTGAACCAGTCACGAATAGCATACTTCTAATGACCTGACCTCGACGACAATAGTGTTGGTTAATATTGGTTATAATAAAGTGTAGGTCCCGATAATTCTCTCCTGACTGCAGCGCGCTTCTAACTGCGTGGCCAGTCAATTAAAACTTTGTAATGCAAGCGAGGTCTGCAATCGGCACATTATTAACGAGTTGCATATTGAAGACAATTTCATATTAATTAATGGTCACCCTATATTTGTTTTATTTATTTTTTTAATGACTAGCGTACCTAGCTCAGGCTAGATTTTGCTTTATTTTATATAAACAATAAACTTACATCATTAAATATTTAATTTAACTCTCACAATATATATAATTATTCATTCTTTTCTCGACCGGGTGAAGATCATTACCTACACCCATGTACATAAAATAAAAAAAATAAATACAACATCATACCCGTAGCAGATGTAGTATCATAGTAAATAAAATTTGTATTTGACAGTTCAAAAAGAAGAGTGCTCCGATCGTCACCAAACTTTACAGGATTACTCGCCAGATCAATCTGAAGATTCCGTGAAAGTTTCATTGAAATAGGTCCAGCTGCTTTGGAGCCTATAGGGAACCAACCCGGTGTGGGTTTTTTTATATATAGATTTATTATTTCGAAGCGTCAATAGCCTTATGGTTTAGGGCTTGGTTTTATTAAAAAAAAAAAGTGACAAAAATTGAAAGTTCGGTAGTTCTGGGCAGCACACCCTGAAACTGTGTCCAATGGCATCATGTCCCTATTGGTCCGTCCCTTTTTTAAATGTATTTTGTTTATTAATGTATGTTATATTTTGTCTGCAAGGCATTTGTATATTATGATAAAAATAAAATATTTATGTCTATGTAATGTTTATAGTCGACTATTTCGACTATAACCTAGGAATTTGTTGTAGAAATGCATTGAAATCAGTATTCGCATTTCGGCCTCCAGACTTGTAAATCCTGCCCTGTACTATACTATCATGGATTTAGCAGAAGGTAATCGTTAATGATATGAGACCTATAGCGATGCAGTCAGTAGAAACTGCAGGTCCAAACCCACCCATCACTTTCGATTAATGACGTGAATGAATCGCCTAGACACATCTCCTAAATTGTCTTGAAATGGTTGAATCTGTTATACGGAAACACAATACAATAAAAATCTCATATTAAAATAAGTGAGTGGTATTTGGCAATAAGCTTCTGCCTACACCGATTCCATCAAGCCGCCAGAGCTTATAAATTTTTGTTTAGATTATTCACCATCTAACAATGTTAGCAAAAACAATCCAACACTATAAATAGTCTACTTAATGATCGACTTAATAATATGTACGGGGAATTCCCCGTAAAGTATACAAGCATTGTTGCTTTGTACAATCATTCCCCGAAATATCTGTATCTTATCAATATATGTATTAAATTGCTGGGAATCGAACCCATGTGATAGATTTTGTATAGATATTAAGGATAAACAAATTTCTTTAAACATAAAGTTTTTGTAAGGTTTTTGTAAACCCTTTGCAGAAGCAAACCTTTCCAAACAAGCACCTCGTTAAGGTAAAAGAAGCATAACTGACCTCAAACTGCGCGCTGAACGTCTTGAACACGCCCTCCCAGAGGCTGCCGGACTGTGTTAGGACTTGGACGATGTCCCCCACGTGGGAGGTCGCTGCGTGCATAAAGTGGGCGTTGTTATACACGCCCTCGGCTACCACGCGGCCCCGAGGCGACCTGCGTAACGACAAACGATTGCCATGATGCTGATGTCGCCCTGGTCGATCTGGACCACGGCGACATCGACTGGTTGGCACAAGGTGACGTCTCCCTGGTGCTAAGTGCAGCCGAAAGATGACCAGTTCATCAACAAACAAATTTCATGGCTATATTATCCTCATTGATGACCAAAGGTCTGTGCTCCAACTGCTACCAAAGATCAGAGAGTACACGAAACATCACAGTGCCAGTAGTAACAATGTAATTATAAGGTGAGCAAATGTAATAACCATAAGGTAAGGTAGGTTCAAACACAGTGTCGGGGTCAGTGAACAATAACATAATATCACACCTCACATATATAGGCTTCTGTGTGTATAGAATTATTAGCCTGTATCAATCCACTGCTGGACATAGGCCTTCCCCAAAGTCTAAGAGATACAACAAGTAGCATACTAATCTCATTGCTCAAGTCTGGGTAAGCAACTAAATATATCCCATTGATGGGCTCAAGTCTCTTTTCTAATAATGAATGTTAGAGCATGGAAGGGACCTAAGTGAAGACTGTTAAACATGCAATGTAAATATTTCTTAGAAATACAGATTTCCATACAATTATTATGTCATTGGTACAGACAATGGAGTTCTAACTCATGTTGATTGACACTAAAGTAAATACTTTAATATGTAGCGAAACTATCATCATTAGACCACCATTTTTAAGATGCAATCAACGTATCGCCCAGTCAACCACTATCATGAACATTCACATAAAGAAAAGATGAGAGTTGGCTTTTAGGGAAGACCCTAAGTCATACCCAATTTCTTGCAGGAGATGTGAGAAGTGCGCACAATTGGAGTGACAACCGTATTTTCCCTCACTAAGAATAAATGATCAGATAGCGTCACTACTGGATTATAAAGTTTCTTTTGTGACATCACGCAGCCACCTCCACTGAGATAAATATACCTACTAGAATAAATCTACTGTTGTCTGCTTTATCAAGTGATATATAAACTCGGCTGTCATTTTTAAATAGTCAATAGCCTGTAACAACCAGAAAGCATCCAAAATGATACCAAGCCAAAAAATGAATTATAGCAGCAATATTTCTTTTTTTTTAAGAAATATTACTAACATTCCAACTAAGCTAAAGCTTGTGCTAGGAGATTGTGCACGTCAATAGTCGAATGGTGGATTCAAACTTATGTCTCAAAGTAATTACATATCTACAGTGCCCTTCAAACTGGAACATAATAATATTACATTATGTATGCATACTACTTGACAGACTTAGATACTCATATTACCCGTAAACACATCTGTAATAGTAGTGATACCTGTAGTGCCTACAAGTTTCATCCCCAGTGACAGGCATTAATAAATTTGTTATGTGGCTGGCCATAAATAATGTTACAATCAAAAATAAACAAAATATTACATCTCAATTTGGAATCTGTCATTTTTATATGATTGTTCATTGAGCTTTCCCATTTTGGCCCCAATATTTTGCGATATTAAAATGGAGTGGGGTAATAAAGATACCCAAATTGCTGTGATTGCATTGCACAAAGTATGTATGCAGCCAAATGTAATTTTAAAACTCTCCGTATGCTTACTATTGGCAGCGAAGAATTTTCCCATTGAAAGAGTGTGTGCTTCTATTGATAATATATAGCAACCGACAGAGTCGTGGTTCGGTTCTCTCGGACGCCCTCAGATCGGAATGCTTACGCGTAACATAGTAACCGTCCAAGCCGAGGTTAACCCTCACAGGGGGAGCGCAAAGGCCCCCCGAGACGGGACTTTGGCTTGAGCAGTTACTCTATTTGTGGGATAGCGTTCCGATGCGAGGGTGTCAGCAGACGAGTGTAACAGAAAAGAATCAGCATATAGTGTAACTGTAACATTTTAAAATTACACTCTAAGCGATATAGGCCCAGGAAAGTTTCTATTAAAAGCCCATCAGCAATACTGTCCTTGTTTGGTTTTGACATGATTCATGAGATGGCAGATTTGATCACTTAACATCAGTTGACTGCTGCAAAAATTACACATTCTTTAGACAGCAACATTTTTTCATAGGCTTTCTGATTAGGTATCACCATTATGAGCAATGAAAAAGCTTTATTTGGCAAATAATTTGCATCTATTTGTATGAAACCAATTTTCAAGTTTGATAAATCATAATTGCTAGTACTACCACAGTCAAAATTATTAAAATTTTTTTTACTATGAAATATATTAGATGGACAGTATGATATTATGATAAATTGGTGATAAGGATTACAACACATTCCCTTCTGACGCTTAAAATATTTGTACAGTTATTTATTGAGATAAGAAATTAAACACTTGTGAATGTAACTAGGGTACTTGTTTAAATATTAATTTATTGGGGACCTTAGTTTATATAAATTAGGTAATATTGTTTTAGTGAACTAAAAGAATATATAATATTTGATTTCCAGCTCTATAAAACTCAAAAAAAGAGTGGTGTATAGCAGCATAACCTAGACAGAAATGTTGGTATTTATTTTATTTTTATTATACTTTCTAAACAAGTGCTTGACTATGATCCCATCTGATGTTAATTGGAAATGCAGTCCTGGGTGGTAAGTATGGAGGAAATATATTTTTGCAATTCAGACATGTTTGTTTTTGCTACCTGTCTAATCTAATGAAGGAATTAAATCATGTAATTCACTCTTTTTATTAGTCTTATTGATCAGATATAGTACCAAATAAATCAAAATTATTAATTTTGTGAAAATGAGTTTTAGCGACAGCACTCACCACTAGGTGACATAGAATCGTTGAGATGTAAGCTGTGTTCTCAAATTATACATATGTGTAGTACACTCCGATAACTTCTTTCTACCCTTATATGAGAAGACTCTTTTATAGTAGTAGTAGTAGTAGAACACAGTAATGGGTAATTATATAAAATAGACCTTATTCCACCTAAGCCTGTAATGGAAAGGTACTCCCACCATAGCTCAATGAATATATAATTTAAAATTAAACTTTGAATGCGATTACAAAATAATCATAGTCTATTAGGATATGAGATAAAGCCGGATGTTTATTTGATAACCTCCAAACCATGCCCATTGGCTTTTTATTAACATTGTCTAATTAAAGTTGTTTTTTTTTTGTCACAAACAGAACATCCATTCGTATAATGTTGTCAAAGCTAAGAAATTTTTGTAATTATAATACATACAGGCAAATCAATCAATTAGTAAATTCAATTATATGCAAAAGAAAAAGACAGGAAGAGTCAATGTCACCAGACAATTATGTAGTGATGTAAAATAGTTGATTTGCATTAACGAATAATCATTAATTAGGGATCATTTAAGTATTACATAAGAACATTCAATGACTTTAGATGCCCGAGTAAAATATGTATCATAATGCCTGTAATCCGCTGTTTTGCACCTTAAAGAAAAGAAAATTAATGTTTCTGTGATGTTCAGTTGTTTATCGTTCATGATTTTCCGTGAAATAGCAACCGTCAGAGTCATGGATCGGTACTCTCGGGCGCCCTCGGATCGGAATGCTTAAACCGAAACGTAAGTTACTTGCAGTAACCGTCCAAGCTGAGGTAACCCCTCACCGGGGGACCCTTGTGTCGAGTTACAAGCGATAGAGGTTCAGGCTTAGTGACATAAGAGCTATACCACTTCTCAATCCTTCTCTAGCCAATCTGTGTAGTTTATCAAAAAAACACATTCATGATTATGATGACATTTTCATGATGGTAGTTAGCCGTAAAAACTATATGTAGTTGTTTATCAATATTAAATAAAATATAAAACTGTATTCATTGACAAATAAATTTCTTATTCTTATCCCATCAGGGCCGAAGCCTTTGGGCATAGCGGTTGATATTGTTAATTCCAACTTAAATAATAAGGCTTCTATGAACCACTTAGAGACAGACAGACAAGCATATTTAACTTACTTAAGGGATAGTTGTCAAACTTGTATCTAGACAGAAACTTAGCTCCTTATCACACATGTGGTTGGTCGTAATGTACAAAGTATAATTTTTTCTAAAAGACAATTATCATGTTTATCTGTTGATAATTGCTTTATTTATCACTTTCTTTTATAATAATATAAAATCAGCATGATATTAGATTTTTTAGTTCACTTATATCTTAATTAATATTGTTTATGCATTGCTGAGCATCTTTTTACAAATACTGCAGGAAATTCTGAGTTGCACAGATTCCTGTTTGCTGGCAGTCATGTTTGTGCACATACAGCTGTTCTTTGAAATCAGCCACAAGTTTTTTCAGTGTTGTATTAACCATTATGACTTAAGGATCTTCAAAAAAGAGTACAAAAATTTATAATAAATTTCACCATTTGATTTGATCTATTAATTACAACATATATAGTGCATATTCACTGTTCCTTTAGGCCAGGTAACTCAAGGTCTTATCAGGGATGCAGGCAACTCCAACTGCTGAATTCCAAGATTCTTTAAGGTTGTATTCCTCTAAGCCTATTCTTTCTACATTGACGAACATGTTAAAAGCTTCAGAACAGCTTGTAATGGCACACCTATAAGCACTCTAGGCACAAATTTGACTTCATACAGAAGGTTTGATGTATCTATCTGTGGATTCTCAATTCTAGGGTTTATTTTTATTATTTGCAAATGGAAAGAGAATCATCAAAGACCAGTCTTGCTTGGAGATGTCACATCCATAAACAATTTTTAATGGAAACATTATAGGGAGTGTTATAATAAATGGTTTTGAATTATTTCATCCATTGAATGTTTATTTGTTTTAGCTCCAACTTATTAGGTGAATGATGAGCTACTGTTATTTACTAAGTAACACAGATAGAAAATAAATTTAAATAAAACATGTAATTTATGGCAAAATTCCTAACATGAATATTAACCAGGTGTTATGTAAGAATTTAATATTACATTAGTTTTTTTAGTTAATTACTAATTAAATTTATAGGTTTCCACTGAAATATACATTAAGAGAAAGATAATTGTGATAAAGCTTATGTTTTATGCCTTTAGCATTACAAGAAACATCAAAATTATATTACCTTATATTTTTAGATAATGGTTACACCAATATTCAGTGTATTCAAATTACTAAATATTTTAATATCAGTACACTAAAATCAAAAATTTAAGGAAGTTCTGGAATTTTGCCAAAAGGAAACTATGTACACTTCACATTGATGCATGTATATGTATATGCTGTAACAATGAGCGAGCTGCACAACCTACGAATATTATAGATCCGTCTAATCTACATTGACTAGTTACCAATATTGATCGAATGATTTTATTACGCAAAACTGCACTCAAGAAATATTTCGTCGATAGACAGGCGCTGGGATCAGCTGATCGCAAGCAGCTATTCTAATAGTCGTGAGTACGCAGCTAAAGTAGGGCAAACATCTAAAGGCGGCCGCGGTCGCAACTCTCGTGCCGCCTCTTTGACAACGGCGTGTCCCACGGCGAACAGTACGTGCAATCCCAACTTTTGTTTACACTCTTTTAATTAAACCCACGCTCACGATACTACTAAAACCTGTCAATTTGACAACGGAAAAGGCGAGTATTCGCAAAGCCATCAACGTCTAGTTCGAATAACAAAGACATGTCATATCGATACTGAAAGTTAGTGTGCTTAAACTGGCCTTACCTCGGCGGCCCTTGGCGATTTTTGCGCTTGTTGTTCATATCTCCTTCGCCCGACTGCCCCGGCGGGTAGGCACCTTCTCGTCTGCGCGTGGGGACCGGAATTTTGGCTAATTATCACGTCTTTCTTTTACAACACAGTCCTTTCAACTTTCGCGGATGCACTAAACTGCAGTTGAAATTAAGAGTTAACACTCGAAATGCGACAACAGGGATGCATCGAATTCACTAAAGTTGTTTGACATTTGCCAACAAATATAAATTAAAATATATTTGAGTACAAAATCGCAGTTCGATTTATTCTCGGGCACTAATGCCAAAAAATAAACGGGTTGGCAGATTTCTCGTGCCTGCAATCAGCGCAGGAATACAACATGGCGCTGTGACGTATCCATCAAAAGAATTGCAAAAATTCCAAGTCGCTGATAACAACTTCACTCGCACATGAAACAGAAAATTAAATTAAATATGTTAATTTTGGTCTATTTATAAAATTCTAACTTTTTCACAGTAAACGCCAATCTCATAAAAGGTTGGTGTTTGATCGACTTCCACTAGCGAACTTTCAATATGGCGGAAAAGGTACTTAACTTATAAAATTGCCATCCTCAATAATAATGATTTTCTTTAATTTTTTTTAGTATAGTTGTTGATTGTAGTATTTTTTTATACTTAACATTTAAACTTTCTTCATGATCTGTACGTCTTTCTTTATTTATATAGTAAATTAAGTTAGCCACACATTTCCCTAGTAAAAAATTCAATAATAAAAAAGTAAAGTAGTAATCAATTTTTGTAAAAATATTATGATTTTAAACGATTATATTTACCTATTTTCTGTTACTATAAAAATATTGGTTTAACGTTCATTGGTTTTTTAAACCTTGTCTTGTTCAAGTGTATTATGTTCTTTGATCACTCTATGGTTTGTCACAAAAGCCTTTATATCGCGCGCGCGCCAAATTCGTTTCTCGATAAGCTCTGACAAAACGTAAGTTAAATATCGATCGTGGCGGTTTTCGTGGCGGATTTTGTAGATCGTATTAGAAATGAGTCTGAAAAACGCGGCAAAAATGTCCCAACGGGAGAAATTGGAGTTTATTAATTCGGAAGTGCGTTCATTTTACGAATATTGTAAAGAGGCAGGTATGACAGATGAGGAAATGGACATTATATGTCGCCCATTAACATCGGCAGTGAGGAAAGCGTCCATTAAAAGATGGACTCGTGTGTTTCTGTTTCTCGTGATGGTATTAGCTATTGGATATACCGTGAGCCAGACAGACACGTTTCAATGGCATGCAGCGGCACTTGCTCGGATGATGTTGATAAGACTGCTTCCGATTTGGGATTGGACTCCACTGTACTACAATAAATGTCTGATAGAGAGATCACAGCCTCAGTACTTAGACAACTTGGTTTCGCCCGCGGATTGTATTTCATGTGAATCCATAAGTAAGTATTAATTTATAATTATAAACAAGTGTAATTGATAACTGCCAAATAAATATATAAATTTATAATATAAATTATATATATAAATCACAAATATTTATAAATATTTGTGATTTATTGAAGCTGTTGATAATTATTAAAAGATATAGAGAAGGATAAATAACTTTATTCTTATTGTGTAATTTATACTTCATGCTCTCAGGCAATATTAAATATATGGTTAAGGCAATAGTTTCTGCTCTAATTTTCCATGAATAAACATATTGTTTTATAATTGGTCAACAACCGAAATTTATTTTTCTACATATCACATGTTAATAAAATACATTTGGGCCTTGAGCTTATGTATACACAGATTAAAAATATCTGCTAAGTATGGATTTATATTTACGGTCAGAATTTAAATATATCAACAACAGACTAGGAAACTTATTAAATAATGTATGCATTAGGACACTTCTATTTAGACTTGGCAATTCTATTTAGTATTAAGGGATGTTGTTATTTGATATTGCACATTCACTTTTCTCTTCTAGACACAATTTGACATTTAATGAAATAACAAGGCTGACAAAAATATAATCTTATATAAATTATCATCAGAATGGTGAATGAGAGATTGTACTTGTAGTGTTAATGTTCTTTTGTATTGGACTGTGGTATTTGAATTTTATGTTTCACATTACCCATCTAAAATGTAAATGATAAGAAAATCTTTTATATATGTACATAGCTCTTATTCACACATAGAATCAGAGCAATTTAAAGGAGCAAAACACACCTGAAACTCCTAAGGTTTTAGGAATGATCACGGGCGAAAGTGGACACTTAAAATCTAAAACAAGAGATGGAGAAAGATGTAAATTGGATGTTTCATCTTCTCCCTTATGCTATTTCTGATTCTTAAATATTATGTTTATCTCCAGAAAGTGTCGCTCGGGTAGCTGACACTAGTTACAATGAGGTCTTCAATCACCATTTGCTGCGTGGCGCTCCAGTTATCGTGGCAGACGCCTATTACGAATGGTCCAGCGCCCGTACGAAGCTCAATTTGACAAACTTCATAGGTGACGACGAACGGCTCCGTGACTCCGTGCCATGTCGGGTGCTCACAAACATCAGACTGGGCCGACAGCCCATGGATTTGGAGGAGATAGTTTCCCGAATCATAAATACTAATATACCGAGTTGGTTCGTCCACTTTCAGAACTGTGACATACGTGCAGTGAAGTCCTTTCGACTCCTCGCACCCAGGCCGTACTTTCTATCCCCTCACATTCCACCATCCCATTTCAATTGGCTTCTCTTGTCTAAGAACTATGACACACATAGATACAAGTTCTTAGAACTGGATGTGGGTTTAGTAATAATGTCACAGCTGAAGGGAAAAAACCTCATACAACTCAAGCCCAGAGCACCTTGTGAAGAGATCTGTTACACTTTAACTTTTGAAATTGTTGAAGGGGAAACCCTAGTCCTCGCCAATTCTCTGTGGGAGTTAGAGTATCTGCCTGGCAAGGGCGAGAATGTGGCGATGGTCACCGAGACCGATTGGATGGAGTCATAATATAGGAGTATAATTGGATGTGGTTATTGTGTTGACTAGTTTCCTACATGTTGCTGTCCTCAAGTTTAAGTGCTGCCAGTGAAAAAATTGTAGAGTATCTTAACTCATAATTCAAATTTGTGTGAAAAATTATTTAGACTTTCAGTATTTTAGGTTCATTGAGGATCTAAAATACTGAATAATTCAAATAGAACAGAATTTCGTTTTAATTTAAAAATTTCACGATCTATAAAAAGTAATGATTGACAAAAATGGCTGAACAACGAATATTAGTAAAACTAAACCCAACAACACATTAAACACGTTTCATTAAGTTTAGATTGATATTGCAAATATGTTTAAAACAATTAGTTACATAATTGTTTACGTGGCAGTTAAGTCATTAATGTATCGTAAGGAAAAATATCATAAGTTAAGAAGAGAAGTCATTAATTTCACATATTCACATCTAACGGAATAAAATTGCGCGCAAATTGTTGCCATATTTTATCTGTGAAATTTAAACGCGCCAAAATTTCGTATGCTACTCGCTAAATCTTCCGATCGCGTTATTTTTTATAAGCCATTATCTTAGTCCATTTGAATCTTACACAGGTAATAATTACACTTAAAATATTTCAACGTACAAATTAGTATTTATTTGACAAAATATACTTTTATATTGAAGCTAAGGAGCGATTGAAGACCGTTTGAAAATATCAAAATCATCCTCATCATAATTTTCTATTAATTCTTACGATTAGGTAGATTGACGTACACTTCATAATATCCTGCACTGTGAATTATATTACACAGCATATGGCACGCGCCATGTTTTTATAATTGTCTTGAAAGCGGAGGAATATGTTGACATTAATAAAATATAGAATATCATTTAATCATTGTTTTTTTTTTTAATTTCATGACCTGGGATAAAAACAAAAAACATATCTATTACTAAAAAAATGTTTTTATCTGTTTTAAGTTTTTTTTTATCTTACGAGAGAAAAGGCCATTATGTATGTTCAGTATGATATATGACTAAATTCTTCAAAATTAGTACTATTTAGCAGTAGTATTTGAAAGTCAGTACTATTAAAATATATCTAAAAAAAATCACTTTCAATCCCCGCTTTGAAGACGATCGTTTTGTCGCTGCATACTTAGATCTATTATATAGAAATTAAGTGTTTTAAATGAATTTTGATTGTGACAAAGTACCTCAGTATTAATATATTGTAACGTGAAGCATTATTCGCCTTTTATTTTCCTTAAGCAAAGCTAACTAGTTTATAAGCAGAAAACATTGCATTGCAAATGCTTAGTTATTATAATATGAAAAATTTTTGTAGATTCGATCCCAGCGGACTGGTTGGTTACAAGTGTAATAACTTGTAGGTGTTGTTGAATGAAATAGTCTAATAACTAATATACTTTATTCAGACAGCGTAACGTTGAGCAAGGAATTATTTTAACGAATACTGTCCGAACAATCTTTATACCAAATTAATTTGAAGGCATATTACAAACGAATAAATTTAAACTATTGTTTATAATGCCAAGTTAATATGATCAACTAAATTATGAATTAAAGATACAATAAGGTTCAGGTAACTCACTAAGATATCATTGGAAGTATTTATTATGCATAACAATCGCTGGGTGCCATGTGTTGCCAGCTAACGCAAGAGTCGTGCGTTAGTTTTTCATTTTACTTTCAAACTGTACTTCTACTTTACGGGTACAAAGATATTTGTTTAATTGCAATAATGCTATTTATGCAAATACATTAAATTTAAGTAATTTTTATATTAAAAAAAAACCGCTATGTACTACATGCATATGAGTTTATATACGGTATCAAAATAACTTTTTTTTGTAATTTTTGTCTGTTCAGACTAATATCTTTAACGGCTGGACCGAAATTGACGGGACTCACACTGGCAGCTGATGTAAGAGTAACTAAGGTTACTTTTTAAAAAAATAAATACTTTTTAATCGCGGGTAACACTGGTGGATGTTAGCTAGTAATTTTTAATAATAATGAAATAAATACAACTTTTAATCGGTAAAACTATTTATAATAAGTTCTCACGTCCTTTGAACTCTTGGGATGCATTTTTTGCTCTCCGTTTATATCAATCTTATTAGGGCCCATATTTGACATGCTGGATAATGTAAGACAAGGACATGAAGTAATAGAAAAGGATGGAGGAGGCCTTTACCCGATCAGGGGTCCAAATCGGATAAATAATACTAACACTAATTATAAGTTATTTCTTTTAAGTCTTTTAACATTAATATTACTAACAAACATCGCAATGTAAAATGGAAATGCCGATTTGGAATAAATGGCTTTAAATAAATAAATAAATTATTTGACGTGCGAGGAACCTATCGCCATATACTGGGCAAAAAGTTTAGTAACTGAAGTCACAGGTACAATCCGGCTATAGTTCGAAACCTATTTAAAAATATAAAATGGCGGCACGTAACACAAAGTATAAGTAGGGTGCATACAGTATTTGTTTTTGGAGTAAAACTTCTTTACACATGCTTGACTTGGGGATTTAAAACACAGTGCAGGTCTATTGGCTGTATCGAACTGTAGAAGCAAGAGAGAGCAGTGCGCACGTTTTATTTCTCTCTTAAACTATTGTGTATATAAAACACACATATAGATAGAGCTAAAGAAGTTTTACTTCAGTAGTGTAGTCTAAAGCACTATCGTTTTTTCATTGAATCAAATACTTTATGTATTTGTACAATAAACGTTTCATGTCTTAGGTGGTTATCTGGTAAGTGAATAATTAGTTCGAAAGATAAATCTTTAATATGTTGTACTATCAATATGACTATTCAGTCTTCTCCTTGTGGTCGGGCTTCCGTCTCATCCACAGCATCAGGTTCTTCAGCGAGAGCACGACCGGGAACATTATCGGCAGGAACAGCGGAATGTAAATTGCGTACCTGGGAACGAGATTAGACCACATTAACTAAAAACATGGTATAAAATGATTTTATATATATGTATTATAGTAAAAATTAGACTGACGTCAAATATAAGCTCATTTTCGATATATAATTAAATTTTAAGCAAATAAAAAAATACAAAATAACGTTAAAATTGTAAAAAGAAGATCTAAGCCAGTGGTGGGCAAACTACGGCCCGCGGTTTTGTTCACGGTTTGTTTTAAAAAAAAAAATTACGTAAAAAGCCAAAAAAATAATTGCCATTAAAATTTGTGTAAATTACATAAATATATAATGTGTAAATTGCTTAATTAGCTTTTAATTATTTTGTTAAGTTGATTTTATAAATCAAAATATTTTTTTCGGTAAAATTTTGGCCCCTTTTAAAGTATTTCTTACAATTTGTGGCCCGCCAACCAAAAAGTTTGCACACCACTGATCTAAGCTAACAATAGTATAATATGTCACGCGCAAACACTGTTGTTGTTGAATATTTAATGGCTTGGTAACAAGACTTTTAAGCCAAGTCTTTTTTAAAACATATACACTTATTTCTTACGTCTAAGATGAAAATGTAAGTTAGATGATCCCCCCCTATGAGTCCCCGCGCCATTTTTTTTCGCGTAAACACTGTATTCCAAGGCACCAAAAATATAAGATTTAAAAAAAAAAGAAAGCTAGCAATATTTCTTTTCTTCAAAATATTACTAACATTATTCTTAACCACTCCAACTAAGCTAAAGCTTGTGCTAGGACATGGTCAACAGTCTAATGGTGAATTCGAACCTTACGATTCGCAGACCTTCGCTATTGACGTTTCGTAACAGAATCTTATCTGAACAGAAGTAGGAATTTTATGCTCGAGTGAACAAAATTGAGAATAAATACGCCCGGCATTAATTGTGTCAGCCGTGTTATGCTGTTAAAGTGTGTTGACTTCCACTGGGATGTATCCTGTCATATACGTCTTACCGTCCGTAAACGCTTTAATTTCCAAAGTATATCATGAATTATTATAACTATACTAGCGTATCCAGCCCTCCTCCTCCTTCGCCAGGCTAGATTTTGCTTTATTTATTTAAACAATAAACTTACATCATTAAATATTCAATTTAACTCTCACAATATATTAAATTATTCATTCTTTTCTCAAGCGGGTGACGATCATTACCTACACTCATGTACATATCAGTAAATACAATATCATTCTTATCATTTATATAAAACATATCGGGCTCAAGATAATATCAGAACTAAAAGTATAACATATGGCTTGTTTGACAGTTCAAAAAAGAGGAGTGCTCCGATCGTCACCAAACTTTATTGGATTACTCGCCAGGTCAATCTAAAGATTTCCTGAAAGTTTCACTGAAATCCGTCCAGTCGTTTAGGAGCCTATATGAAACATACCCACACACTTTCTCTTTTATATATATAGATTACGAAGTTCCGATGTCTCTGTCCTCTTTGTTCTTCAGAAAATAAATAACTAAGAACGCACGTGTAAGTTATAACGAATCCGCTTACTTTTGATCATCGGGGAAGTAGAGCAGGGCCAGCAGACTGGGCTCCATGAAGGCAGTCTCCGCGGCCAGGAAGCCGGCCTGCGACCTCCGGTACGCTTCCACCAGCTCTCCACTCCTAGCCAGCTCATCAGTCCTCTTTATAGCCTCAACGGCCGAGTTTATAGAGGCGCCCACCTCGTCGTTTATAACTATGTTGGATATTTCCCCTGAGAATTTTGTTATTAAGATTTTATACAAAAAAAAAGTGGGCTTTAGACCATATAACATATATACAAAATATAAACAAGAAAATGGGCGAGCGACAACAGGTCTGCATTGTCTTACATATAAGAAACGTATCTCTCTCTTCACTAACTTATATGTCCCTCCAACTTTTGTTCGCCTCGTCTGAGAGGGCACAGGGGGATGGAGTAACCCCTCCCCCGGGACGTGCTCTCTGAACAGCACAGTGTAGAGGGGCTTCGGGGTTTCAGTGGGTAATGGCCTACATAACCCTGCCTTCCCCTGCCTTTTTTGCCTTCAGAAGGCGGGTTCATCAAAAAAAGGTATGCAACTTACCCAGCAACTGAGCAAGCGACTGCAGCGTGGTCTCCGCGGATGTCACCTGCTCCAGGGTCCTAATCCTGAGCAGGCTGTCCACCTCCCACAGGCGCGGGGTCACGGAGCTCAGAGGCTCCAGGTGTGCGCCTGCGATGCTTGCCTTCAACAAGGATATTTACCAGTAAAGACAAAAATCGAAAAAACTTCATATGAAGATCAATAGCAACTCTACACAAGTGTATCTAAGAGTAAAAATAAAAATCAACTTCAAATTGAATCAAACGCTATTACGCGCGGACGCCCTCTTTATATTTCCGAATTATCGTAGGAATATTTCGAAATAGAATTAATCAGAACCTAACCTCCTCTTTCCTCATTAAATTGCCTTTTCCAATAAAAATGAATCAAGTCGAAACCGGTCGGCGTGATATTGAGTTCGTCCATCTGTCGCGCACATACTTCATGCAAATTTAATACTTATATGATTTTGTCATGGATGCCATTATCAGAAATAAGACCACAGTGGAAGCGCCAGTTTTCAAATGGAAAAAAATCATCAAAATCGATTCACCAATTCAAAGTTATGAGGTAACAAACCAAAAGAAACGTTGAAAACCTGCATGGGAAATATTTGAAAAATGTCCGATGACTTTTATCCGGTGTATCTGGGTACTTACCTTACCTGTGATGCCCAAGAGCTCCCGTAGCTGTGCTACGAAGGTGCCCATGATGAGTTTGACAGGGGGCTTCCACACGGGGCTCGCTTGCTGGCAGTCCGCCGCCGAGGGGCTGCCGAAAGCCACACCTCCCCATTTAGGTGACATGAATGCCTGCACTGGAGTCGACACTTTCTTATCTGGGAAGTTGATATAATAGTTTGTAATATGACTAAGAAACTTAGAAATTAAAAGAGAGCGTGCGAGCAGTATTGTTAAATCCGTCAATGACGATAAGACGTTTATTTTTGTCAACTTTTTTAGATCATTTTTAGTGTAGATTTCATTTAGGTGTTTATCTGTAAATATTTGATATACGTGTTTTGCTAAGCCTAAAACCGTAAGAAAAATATATAACGAAAGTGCTGTAGTCGTATACACGGCAGCTGATAGCGTGACTATTGAGCTTGTGGTTCAACTCTCTGATCAAAGATGGCGTTTTAACGAATTATTAATAAGTATTTATTAATTATTTGTTTTTGTATTCTATATTATATTGTCGAAAAAAATATTGTTATTTCTTGTAATATATGCTCAAAATATGTTTTAGTTGATGCCATGTGAACTCCACAGGAACACACATTCCCTGTTAGTTTTGTATCTGTCAATTCCAATAAAATCGTTCACTCTTCCGTTCATTACAAAGTAAGCACGTTGTTTTATTTTTTTTTATTATAATTTCTAAGCAAGTGCTTGACTACGATCCCACAATGCAGTCCTGGATGGTAAGGCGCACTAGCTTAGTAAATGCCTATTCACTCTACTCTTGAAAATACCCACATTGTAATCGGAAGGAAAGACAGACGCGGGCAAACTATTCCAGTCCTTTCCTGTACGAAGAATGAAAGACGAAGCAAATCGCTTCGTTCGGGTTAAATCAGGGTTGATCAGGTACATACTGTAAATTATTAATTATTCTTTGTTTGTTTGTGACGCTTCCACGCCCAAACTACTCAACAGACTATCTTGAAATTTCGCATACGAGGGTTACAGAAAAGGACATTTCGATAACGGGAAATAAAATCCATACTATCAGCGTCGTAGATGGCCAGGGCGCGAGCGCACACGGCACCACGTAGAGCGCCAGGTTGACGGTGGGCAGTGCAGACACGTGCGTGGCGGCGCGGCTCTCCAGGCTCGTCAGCACCAGGTGCAGCTTCTCCTCGCCGACACCGAAGTGGCGACCCCATTCACTGTCATCTTTCACCTAAAATTCCCATAAAGTTCTATTTCGACGCCACACCCAAAACTTGTCTGGAAGGTATCACATCTAGGGATACGAGCGACCATCGCGCATACAATAAAATATATACAGGGTTATTGGTAGTTCGACGTGTATCCGGTAAGAGGTGGTAGAGGTGACTATTAGAGAAATTTTAACTTAAAATAACAATTAGCGGTCCAAATTTAAAAATGCGAGATGATAAACGAAATAATTTCAATTTTTTGAGATTTATCTCCAGTAAAATGCTTTATAAACAAAACAAAATGTACGAAACTTGGCTGGCAGTTATTTAAGAACGTTTTCTTATCTTTCCAATAATACATAACAATTAGGCACTTATTTCTAAGAAATTGACAGAGAAAGCGGGCGGAAATTCGTATTCGAACTAAGTTCTTCGTTGTTTAAAATTACCATAAAATGTATTAAAAACAATATCTAATGTAAATAAAACAAAAAAATACAAATTTTAAACTAAAATTTACCATTTTTTGCTAGACATTTTTCCCTTAGACTACATGCCTGCTATATACCCAAAACTTCTGTACTGATCAGAAGTTTTGGGAATATATGAAATATCCAAGTTTTTACAAGTAACGTAAAGTAAAGCAGACATATTTTCGTGGACTCTTGCTTACGAATTGTGAATTCCCATTTTTTGGCACGCAAACACAGAGCAACATTTGCATTTTAAATATATAATCCACGTACCTCCTTAGCTTGAAAGTCAAAGTTCAGGAGGTGAAGCCACTGGGACTTAAGCGTGAAGTTGTGCAGCACCGCCAGCTCGTCCACGAAGGAGCCGATGTAATCTGACCAGTGAAAAATTTACACACTGAATCCATGCATTTCCGTGAGACACAAACTCGCACACACACAAAAATACTAAAAATAATATTATGAAAAACCAAGAGCGACTTTAAGCGAATCTATGCTAAAAATGTACGTAAAGCGTACATAAACGTCTCAATACTGTAAGTATAATTTTTCCCAGCTCACCTTCCACCGCGTCTCCCGCATTGAACTCCACCTTCAGGTCCTGCGGGCGTGGATGTACCACGGACAGCACCACGTGGTAGCCGAGCCCGGGCGGAAACCGCACCCGTCGGGTGGAGTCGGCGGACTCGGAGCGCGCGCCTTTTAGTACCGACGGTTCGTAGATCCATTGCTTAAGGACTTTTGCTATAGTGTCTGACGCTAGAAAAATATATACAAGCTCTTATTTGAATGAAGACCAGACAACGATGGCCATTTCATGATAAAGCCGGATGACCACACTGTTGGGACTGAAAGACTGTGGAGCATCACGACTAACTATCACGACTATAATTAGAAAAGACACACAGTGTCGTAACGATGATGAAAACGACGTATGAGAAGCGCTGACTCCAAATAGAAGTGGGTTAATGATAAGAAAAAAAACGCTATTAAACGTATACGTAAACGCGTACGTAAGAAAAATACCCATCTCTTAAATTACTCAATCACAGTTATAACTAGGGATGTTCATGCCAAAAATATATCGATATATTTTCGATATAATATATCGTGAGGTTGTATCGATACTGCGCGATATATTGTACAAATATATCGATATTTGTTTATAATTAATTATCGCTTAATATTAAATACTAGAAAAGTTTTGTACTAATAGCGTACTCGGCGCGTAACTGAAACGTTCTCGCTTCGGATACCAGTCCAGACTATTTGATTTGTTTCTGGTAGCATACAGTACAGTACAGTAGCTATTTTATTGGCAAAAGACTATTGGGACAATCTAAGCTAAACTAACTTATATGCCACTTCAGGAAGCGTTAGCGCTGGGAGAAGAAGTGGCCGAAGAAACTCCAGCAACGCTCCTAATCCTATCGAGGGGGTGGGGTTTTCCCATAAAATACTTGTATCGCGCAAGGATTTTTCGCAACCTGCGACGGTCGCGAATGGACGCTTTGTGTAATTGTAGCGATAGAAGTATTATAAATAGTTTGTAAGTACACGCCCCCTTTTTTTTCATGTATTTATTTAGTTTTTTATATTATGTATTTTTTACCGGCATACTGTAGAGGCAAATTATGAACCACGGCTTTCTTCTCGTAAGCATAAAAAGCCACTTCTGACTCACCTTCAGCATCCCTGAAAAATAACACCCTTTCAGCACCGAGCCATACGCCCTTGAACAGCGGCGCTCGCTGTACCACGTAGAACTTGTTGTGCTGCTTGGTGTCGAAGTGAGCGCCGACCTCCTCAGCCGCATCCTGCTCCTCCGCCATGGAGTCAAGACTTTTACGCAGCTCTTCCGGGAGCACGCGCTTCGATATCTTCAGGTTGAGTACATCTGAAATAATAAGTTGCCCTTGATTTCTTTTAAGTAAAACTTCTTTACGCACGCTTGATTTAGGGAATAAGCTGGGTTACGAAAAGGGTGATCCGGTGAAGCGAACGGAAGTTGAGAGGGATATATAAGTTAGTGAAGACAGAAAGAGAGAGAGTTACGTTTCGTATGTTAATCAGAGACAGACGTGCGAGTATTTATTTTCATTCTCTCATAGCCAGTAATGTTTCGTAAATCTAAGACACAGTGCAGGCCTATTGTCTGTATCACACTGTAGGAGCAAGAGAGAGCAGTGTATCCATACATAATTAATATCTTTAAACGAGCAATTCTTGTATATATATATGATCTGAAGCTAAGATTAATTTTTAGAAAAAAAATATTTTAAAAATAAAAAATAAAGTTCAGCAATATTTCTTTTTTTCCCAAAAAATTATAAACATTCTTGTTAATCATTCCAACTAATCTTAAGCTTGTGATAAGAGATGGTTCACATCAAAAGTCGAATGGTGGATTCGAATCCACGTCCTAACGATTCGCAGACCGTATCCTAAACCATTAGCCTGCTGCCGCTTAAATTATATCACATTCGTGTATACACTAAAGCTACTTTAGTATATGGCGTTGCTAAGCAACACTGAGCCTGTTTGGTTTGACGTTAGACCAAGAATTAATAAAATGTTAAAGTAATTATTTCACTCATATTTTTTTAAATACCCACTTTATTTTTTTTATTATTATTATGGCGGTAAGATCGTAAAATATTGTTCATATTTCATTATTATGTAATTCGTATTTATATATATTTTCTAATTATATGAGATATATTAAAATAATTATATAGATATTGAAAAGACTTTTATAACTTAGAATACCTAAGGTACTAAATACTAGCATTAGCTCGAGGGTCGATCAAAGACGGAAGCGTTGCAATAAATATCAAATAACGTTTGGATACACTGCGCATGACAGACGTCACTTCCGCCCTACGGAAGTCGGTGTCGCGATATTTCCTGTTTCAAATTATCTTATACATTGTAATACATACATATGTTTAAGATACTTTATTTGAGATAACATTTAGTACTAATTAGTGTTACTCAATGTCTCTGCTTTTTTTTAAAGCCATGTCGAACTGTCTCTTACCGTCGTACCGTATACATATGTCAGGCATATGTTTTTTTTTTGTTAACGTGGAGGAAATCTTCAAAAAGATTTCAAGAAGATCTTCAAAGAGAAAGAGAGAAAGAAAGCCTTCTGGGGGGAAAGTAGCTGTTATGTGGGGTTTGGTGGTCCGGTGGCCCTTCCTCGGTGGATGACGAGGGGTTCCGGGATCTTCAGTGAAACGCACCGGAGCCCCTCTGCACCGATCTCTAGGAGAGCACATCCCGGGGGTGAGACTACTTCCTCCCCCCCTGTGCCCTCGCGGTGCAAGGCGACACGGGCCAGCCGTTGTCGCCTTCTTCCCGGGTCCACCTTGGCGGGCGACAGAGGACCTTTTAGTCGTCTTCTACGACAGGCAGGGGATACCGTAGTCTTATTCTTGAGAGCCCAGAACTACAGAGCTGGTCAGGAATATGCTTGCCAAACATTGTTGTTGGCAAGCATATACATAGTTGAAAGTGCTACAAGCAAATGTTAAAGACAAAATATCCATGTATCAACGAGGCCTTGAGCGAAGCATGCTAAAAATTTAAAAATTACATTCGCCACTCAAAATAAGAAACAGCACTCGTGCCACCGATGTCTTAACACACGCTCAAAAGCTAAAATGAGCAGGACATATAGCAAGACTGGGAGACGAACGTTGGACCATTAGACTAACTCCGTGGAGAGGTCCAACAGGAAAATGCTGTAGAGGAAGACCTCTCACGATATGGGCTGGCACAGGATGAATGTAACCCAAAATAGAAGCAACTGGACCTTTTTCGAGGAGACCTTCACCCGCGGAGGAGTTGGAAATCGTTGAAAAATAGTTATATATAAGTAAAAGTGTATTAGATTCACATTTAAAAAGAAAGAAGAAATAAAAGGCTTTTTTATTTTTATTTTATATATAAGTCTCTTTTAGTGTTACTGTATGTATGTGTTCCGAAATATATATATATGTATATATATATATATATATATATAATAAATGAAATAGCCGACGTCAAAAAAGCAGTCAGTTATTTTGTTGATTGAGATATTGGAGAGATAAACCCTCCTATGACTATCTCCTACTCGTATATCTCTATATCCTCCTCCGACTGTGCACGAAAGACTAGGTAAGTACTCCCTTTTTTTTTTTTTACTTGTGGGAACGTACCTGACCGCGTAATCGTCCCCCGGGAGAAGGACGAGTTATGTCGGGCCCTCACCGACCAAACCCACAAGATGTTCCACCATCGTCGCATTTGGCGGGGCTACGGGATCGCTTACGCTCGCACCGCGGCCCCGCCTAAGACTAGGATGCCTTGCGGCAAGTAAGTACTCCCTACCTCCCCCGTGTTTAAGAGCACAGTGCAACGTTCACATTTAAGTTAATTTTCAACCGGCTTCTAAAAAAGAGGAGGTTCTCAAATCCCCATGTTTTTTTATGTTTGTTACCCTCATAACTTTCTACTACCGATTCTGTTGATTCTTTATTTACTTGAAAGAAGCTGGTGCTTTGTGTGCTGGATTATGATAGGTTCTGATTTTTTTTTATTTTTTAGGGACTTTTGCCCTTTTGAGCATATCAGCCCCATCATACCATAACCTTGGTAACACACACATCGATCGCACGAAGCGAGAAAGAAAGTCATCAATGTTGCATGGCCTTAACCACCAGCTTCCTCGCTCCCTCTGGGGTCGGGTTAGATAACAACGGTTCTGATTAATTCTATTTCATAATATTCCTATTCTATTCGAAATCTGTTTTTGTTTTTACTCTTAAATATACTTGTGGTTATTACTTAAATTAATTGTATGGTACCAATTTTAAAATGAAATGTGAGCAATAAAGTGTATATTTCTATCTATTATCTCTGTTTACCCCGATTTAGATAAAATATGTAATAGTATCCTATATAATCAATTTTAAAATGTCTATCTTCGTATTTCCTAAAATAATCCGACCTACCGGGATAGACTTGCGACCGGGTCAATGACCTTCAACTTGATAATTACCGAAATGTCTGCACAGTTTTATCAGTGAATCGTAAAATATTGTTTACTTGACCATCAGACACCGAGATCATACTACTGGAGATTAAGGCGACCTTTATTTCACGTTGGGAATGAATGCAATTTACACTTACCCGTCCTCAGAGGTACTGGAGCTAAGGATTCATCTTGGAGCCCAATAGTACCTAAGTATAATTTCCTAAAAACATTTGGTATAGGTCTATAATTAATGTCTGAATACTTTCTACTCAAACGGTATATACAACTGTTTGAGTAGATTATCGTTTATATAAATATTTATTATTATAATTATTTATTAAAAATTTTGTAGAGCCGTGGTAGCTCAGTGTCCGTGCGGTCTCCTCAAGTTGCATAGTACGCTAGCAATCCCAATTCTATCCCCAGTGCCGGCACCAATAAATTTTCTGTTTGAAATTTTATGTGCAGATTTACCACGCACTCGGCGGTTAAGGAAAATTCGTATTATGTATTTTGGTGCAGTAAAATAATTTATCTATAATGTACACTAAATGTATATTCTGTTGATAGATTATTATTAAACGCTTACCAGAGTCTTTAAAAGCTTTTTCAATCAATGCCGCCACTTGCGCTGCGGTCTTCTCGTCGTTGGCGAGGACAATCAGCTCCGACGTGATGGCATGCGACTGGGTGTCGAAGGCATTGATCTTGTCGTATGGCAGCGATACTCTGAAAACATTTACAACCAAGTCTCAAAATTTAAACATAAAAAATCTTTTTGAAAATCTATTCTATTCGACTTTCATAAAAAAGTTTTTTTTTTTAATTTACGATAACAATACCATTGGAATAATGAATCGTAGCGACAACTTTTTAAATTACAATGGTTATGGTAATTTTTTTTACAGCATGATGGGTTAAAATCAAATGAATAAAGTTTCTGCTTCCAAAATTTTAAAGACCGGTCATAACAAATATATTTTCTTTTATGTTATTGTTACATATAATAGTACTTGTACTTGGTCGATAGCCTAGTTATCTGCGCTTCCAATTAAAAATATGGGTCGCCAAACTAGCCTAGTTGTGATTATAGTACTTAAAATATCATACAAAGTCTGATTTTTTTCTTCTTCTGTAAAATTCTCATATCAAAAGAAAACTGATATGGATTTTTATCTTTGCCTAGGCTGTCACATCCTCACCTACCGCCCACTAACCGTTGGACGTTCAATTACGGAACAACCTCTATATATATGTTTTATATGCATAAATAATTTTATATATATATATATATATATATAAGAAAATGAGTGCGCGCACTGCTCTCTATGCCCCTACAGTAGGATACGAAATCGAAATGTAACTCTTTCCTTCTATCTTCACAAATTATATAATAATAAGCCATTTAATATACAACATATATAAATTAAGCACACAGATAAAAATGAGATATTACAAAAAAATGAAAAAAAAACACTAAAAACTCAAAAGGTCCAATACTTAGGATAATGCTGACCACCCAAGGATAAATCATCTGCTGGTATCTACCTCTCAACTTCCCTTTGCCACGCCCGATCACACTTTACGTAACGCATTCACCAGCCTACTCCTGAAGTCAAGCGTGAGTAAAGTTTTTTTTTATTCGTCTACGAACCGCGAACCTTCCATAAAAAAAAAATTTAACATTCCCCAAATGTCACACGAATTTCTATGGCAATTCTTTTACCTGTACAGCTATAAAACTATGGAATAGTTTGCCGATTGAGATTAGGGAGGCTTCGTCAACTAATGTCTTTAAATCGCGTGTATTAGAATACTTTCTACTCAAACAAAGAAAAATTACAAACTGGTATATTTATTGTCGTTATATTAATTCCATGTGTATGTTTATTATTATATTTATATAGAAGTATCTATTTATGTAAATGTATATTTATTTATCTATGTAATAGTTTAAAAACGCTATTTTTAGCGGCACTACCCTTAGCCTGCTCTTAACCACTAAAGGTTAGCTGGAAGAGAATGCTAAATAGCATTAAGTTCGCCTTTGTACATATTCTTTGGTGCAATAAAGTATTTATCTATCTACATTAACAAGCTTTATAAGAGACGGTCCTTCTAGGGATGAAGGAGCACAGTTACTTAGTTTTAATTCATCAAAGGGGGGCGCCCTTTATGATACTGGGACACTCGGATCCTAATGCTTTTGTGATTAGACTAATCGCCCAAGCCTAGTTCCACTCTCGCAGGTCTGAAGTTTCAAAAAGTAGACTTTAAAGAACAGAAAGACAATGAGCGATATATTTGGGAGGTATGCGCGACGTAGATAACCCGGACCTCAGCTTCCAATCTATACAATGTTACGTAACTATCTGCGAAGTTTTTATTTATATACGTGACACATTTTTTTCGTATTATGTTTCGGGTTATGTAAATATGAAACGATATGCAATTTAATTAGGCGTTCTATGCAAGGTAAATCATATTTATATGACCCATACATAACATTACGACTGACAATCAGTGCAGATATCATTAATTTTCGGCTCAAGCGATAACTGCTTGGGCATTGTTATCAAAACTAAGAAATATTAAAATGACCAGTGACGGATAAATGTTGCACCGACGCTGTATTATATTCCCGAAGTACACGCATACAGTTATCATATACCATACTAGAGCTCACCTTTTTGTTGTTTTCGGGGGAGAAATCTTCCACACGATACCCCGCTTTCTGGGGGAGTCGGTTATGTGAGATTCTTAGCGCTAAAACACCCTAATGGCCATGCTTGGTGTGAGGGGCTCCGGGGTCTCCAGTAAAAGTTACTTCCGCCCGCAGCTGTGCGGTCCAAGTGCTAAGGAAAACCGGGATTACACTGTGTTGTTAGCTCTGTGAACCCGCGGCCCCTTTTAGTCGCCGTATACGACAGGCCGGGGATACCATAGCCTAATTCTATAAGCCCAGGACTACAGGGCTGTATACCAAAGCTCGCCTTACTCTAGCCTAGAGCCTGAATACCTCAATCACCATACATTTTCTAATCGATTTTTAGGTTTTCTGTGATATAACATCGAAACCCAAGCTCTAATGTCAATGAAACCAAAACCGATTTGACTTACCTTTAAGGGTTTACCCTTTGCAAGTCAAATCGATTTTTAAATCACATTGTAATCGGAAAGACAGAAGCGGGCAAAGTATTACAGTCCTCAGCTGCACGAATAATGAAAGACGAATGTAAGCGGTTCGTTCGGTTAAAAAATAGTACCTGTAGACTTCTGTGGTCTTCCACCAGAGCGGCAGGCCGATCACGATAAGCACTCCCACGAAAGACGCGCTCGCCCACATCCGGTTGGCCTCTGCAACAATATAACACTCCAGCTCAGTGACTTAATAATGTGAAGGTTACACCGCCAGGGTATGAGCAGATGCGTTAATTCAGTCACAAACATGGACACCAATCACTTAAGCTAAATATAATAATACAAAGCATTAAATTCGCCTTTGGACAATATTTCGGTGTAAAAAATTATGTAATCTTTAAGATACAGAAGATAGATCTTCTGTATCTTAAAGAATAATTACGTGGATCCCGTAATACTTCTTTACGCACCCTAGACTTAGGAAGAGCTTGTGAATGCGTGACGATAGCGTTACGAATAGTGTGATATAAGTTAACGAAAATAGAAAGAGAGAGCGTTTTGTTTCGTATATGTAAAACACAGTATAGGTCTATTGTCTGTATCACACTGTCGGAGCGAGAGAGAGTGCGTACGCACGTTTTTATTCACTCTGTAACAATCATGTATATTTTGTCTATATATTATACATATATAAACATGTATTTATACATACGTATAGATTGAGCTAAAAGAGTTTAGTTGCATTAAGCAGTTTTTGGTCTCCGGTGCGTTCCACTGGAGATCCTGGAGCCCCTCGTCATGTACCGAGGAAAGTGCCACCGGGGAGGTTTTAGTGGGTAAAAAGGTAAAAATCTTTTTGAAGATTTGCTCCCCTTTAACAAGAAAAGCTTTTTGGTAGAAGGAAAAACTAATGTCGGTAACAACTAAGTTGTACGTTTACGTCTTTCGGCATATTCCCTATTGCTGCCATTTTTTTAAATATTCTCGCAGCTAACATGCGAAAACTGCATCTCCTACGTGCCATGGAATTAGTTTCTGCAACGCGAGGAGGCGTTGCGCTAAAACAAAGCGTAGTTTACAAAAGCATTCGCTGGAAGTGGCTGAAAAATAACCGCGTCGCAGAGCCGCAGGTGTCGGATGACGTCTGGCATAACTCAAAACCAACTGGTTCCAATGACACACCGTCTATAAGTTTACAATAACAAACAAGCCCGACCCGATTATATAATAAACGAATATTTAATTTATACATTAGAGTAAATTATAACATCATTGCAGTTGAACCAAGGCGATGCTAGAACTAAATATAATATTATTAATATTTATATTAAAAAAATAGTTTTAATTGCATGTAAATAATTAATTACAAAAAAATTATAAAAGGACTGGAAAAGCATAGTCAACACACAGTCAATTAAGTTCAAATTTAAATTGGATAAAGAGGAAATCAAAATCGAATGTTAATTTTTTGCTGAATAAATATGAACGTAGATTAATTATTTTATCTTTCGCTACCAAGAGCTAACTACGTGTACGTAGAAAGTCCCCTGAAATTTGGCGCCCTGGGTTGCCGCCCCAACACGCCCGCCCTTAATGCCTGACCCTGTGAAATGAACGTTCACTGATAATGATCGTCGTGTGGCCTAAAGCATATTTTTTTTAATAATGACTAGCGTACCCAGCCCGCTTCGCCTGGCTAAATTTTGCTTGATTTTATTTAAACAAATAAACTTACATCATTAAATATTTAATTTAACTCTTATAATATGTTAAATTATTCATTTTTTCGTATTAATTTCCTTCTATTCTCATCTCGCATCTCAAGCGGGTGAAGATGACTACCTACATCCATATTTAAATCAGCAGCATCAGTAAACGGATACATTCGCGGCGCTATAACTTACCTTGAATACTTCAAAATCCTTTATTATTATTATTAATATACTTTATTATTCTTCGTTATACTTTAATAGACTCCATTGTACTTCAATATAGTTCATAATGACATAAAAAAACGCACGTGTCAATACAAATTTGGATTTTAAAACAATAGAAAATCATCATAGTAGATAAAAGCTGTATTTGACAGTTCAAAAGAGGAGTGCTCCGATCGTCACCAAACTTTACATGATTACTCGCTAGGTCAATCTGATGATTCCATGAAAGTTTCATTAATATCGTTCCAGCCGTTTCGGAGCCTATATGGAACATACCCACACATATATATATATAGTTGTCCACACCATGACCGGTGACGGCGACCTTAATTACCTTGGGGCATGAGCCCTGATAAGGTTTGCGAAGCCGAACTTGCTCTTAAATGCTCGGTTGCAAGTGGCACAATATAGCTGACCGGTGACATTATACTCGTAGGTGTAGTTGTAGGAGGACTTGGGACTTTTTTTATATATATAGATATGTGTTAAGATCTATAATACGACACGTGCCCGCATCTATAACTGCGCACGCAGTTTGACACAGATACCCCAAGTCATCCTTATTGACACGAGGCGACGTGTAAATTGTCTCCAATTGAAGACGCCACCATTTAACCTGGGCCGCCCCCGAGCTGCGACGCAGTTCTGACATCTACTGTCATTTGTCTTTGTGACATCGTGGCGTTGTAGACCTGGGCACAAGTCTACTCACATTTTGAGTTACAGCCATATCAATTATCATTCCATTATTACCAAATACGTTAAATACACAGGACTATCAATGAATGAAAAAATTAAATAGACAATTACGTCAAAAAATTAAATTAGTAGATTACGGTATTTTTTCAGGATGACAGTTGAATTTCAGTAGGTTGGTTTCATAGTGAAATGTCATTAGCAAATAGTAGGACTTTGGACCCTTCAGAGAGGTTAGCCCAGGGGCTACCTCCCACCGCAGGCGGCGAGTCGGGGTGCGTAGGAGGCGATATAATCAACGCCCCCTTTTGCCGCACCCGTAATCCGAAGCGGCACTAATGCTTCGGCGTCATCGGGACTTCTCTGATTGCCGGAGAAGTCCCCTTTAGAGGAAGAAGTCCGGTCGTTGGGGTGTCCTGTTGCTGACAGATACGCGGCACCTCACTTATAACGGATGATGGCATTCGCGGAAGGTTTAGTGGGTAGCGGTCGCCCAGAGTCCAACACATCCCGCCGGACCCACCCAGGGTTCCGGAGGATACTTTGCGCCCCTCGCGTTAACAAAAAAAAAGACACTAGATCCTGCATGTAAAATATCGAATCGAATGCCTGATCATACTCGTAGTTCGTTTCTTTTTAAAGATTACTGACAATATTGTTTCAATTGTTAGGTATTTAGATATCCTGACCATAATAAGGTTATAAAAGAATTCCATAACATTTCAACCAATTAAACAATATAAAATAATTATGACATAATAAAAAAACAATCTAAAATGATCACGAGGAGATTAGTGAATTAAGGTTTTTAGCATAATGACAATTTAATTGATTTTTGTGTGTATAGTTGATTGTCATTGTGAGATTTCAATGAGAATAGTAGACTTTATTTTTTGGATACTTTTGCCCTTTTGGGCTTGTCAGCCTCATTATACCCTAACCTACGTACACACACATCAACACAAGCAAGAAAGAAAGTCATCAATGTTGCATGGTCATAGCCACCAGCTTCCTCGCTCCCTCTAAGGTCGGGTCAGACAGCGGCATTAAGAAAGCACCCACATGTTGCTCCCTCAGTTTTAGACTATCTATTAATCACTTTCTTTCCGCTTCATGGAATAGTGGACTTGGGAGTGTGTTAAGCGTAATCGAAATCAGTTGGCTTGATATTGGAATAGTAGACTTGGGAGCGAGTGTTGAGTTTTTTTGAGTCCATTCGTGGCGCACAAACTTAATGCATATTTAAAACTTATATGATTTTCTGAGGGCTGCCGTTATAAGAATTGGACCAAATTTCAATGGAACACTGCGGGAAGCACCAGTTTTAAAACAAAAAAAATACAGACGAATTGAGAACCTCCTTTTTTTCACAATTTTTGTCTATCGTGCTAATCTCTTAGGCTTATTGTAGATATATTATAAATATTATATATAAACTTATGTATATATACATATAGATGGAGCTAAAGAAGTTTTACTTCAGTCGTGTGATCTACAGCACACTCGGTTTTTGTACATAAACTGAGACACATATAGCCGACCGTAAATCAATTAAAATCGTACCATCCAACGCTTAGCGAACAAGTTAGCAATGCTTATACGAGTATTATACAAACAAATGTATCATATTCAATTCTATTTATAAAATGCCATTGCGCATGTCGTGTCTTTACGCCTCCAATTTAATACGCCAGTGGAACCCGAACGTTTGTATAAACAAAACTTAACTGTTATAGTTGTAAGAGAAACAGCTATTTGATCCAAGAGCTATTCGACCACCGGCGTTGTTATTTACAACGAAAGACTATTTTATATGTTTTATATAAAAGATATACACAAGCTCAGGCGGACTTCATTCCAATTTTTCGCGTAATTTTCTTCAATGCCAACCTGTGGAATCAACTGTCATCAGCGGTGTTTCCGAACCTGTATCTGATTAGCTGATTAGGGGACCTTCAAGAAATGAACCTAATCCTTTCTCAAAGGCCGACAACGCACCTAAAGCTCCTCCTTTGTGATGTGGGATATACAGGATGTCCCGAAATTCAACGTCCAACGGTGAGTGGGTGGTAGATGACTGTATGAGAGCTTTAAGAAAAATAATAAAAAATCCATGTCATTTTAATTGATATGAGCATTTCCGACCTTAATTTTTAAAGTATTATAACGACAAATAGGACAGTTGTGGCGACGAATATTTTTAATTGGAAGCGCAGATAATTGCGCTATCGACCACAAGTAAAACCAGATATGTTATAATAACATTAAAAACATATATTGGCTATGACTTTTCTCTAAATTTATGGAAGCAAATTATCTTCTTTGACACAACATGCTGAAAAAAATGAATGTTAACCATAGCTCAGTATTTTAAAAGTTGCCGCTACTATTCATTATTCCAAAATAGTATAATACCTGCAAAATTTTATCGTTACTTTTTGGAAAGAAAATTAATGATCTGGATTTTATTATTATTTTTGTCGAAGCTGTCACACAGTCACCACCCGCTTACCGTTGGAAATGAATTACGGGAAAACCTGTATGTACCGAAAGACATACAGAATAACATCTGGATTATGCGGATAACTTCAGTGTCATCTGAGGTCACCTTATGTCACCGACAGATCGATAAATATTGCATTACAATAAAAGCTATTGTTTCTGACAAGTGTGAAAGAGGGTCTGATCAAACATTTGCGTATTCTATATTAATACAGATAAGGCATACATAGAACGCAATTGTTTATATTATTGTTACTAGTAGCGTCCCGTGGTGTTACCTGCGATTAAAAATTATTTAATTATTTTTTCTAAAACAAAACTAGCCTAAGTCATACATCAGCTATCTACCAGTAAATGTCCCATTAAAATTCTATCTAGTCTAGTCTAGTCTAATCTAAAGATTAGCCGGAACAAACAAACAGAAAGACAAAAATTGTAAAAGAGGTAATTTTAACATTACAAACAGACACAATTGGTGTATTTATTTGTATGTAGATATCCCCCATTTAAATTTAAGCTCACCGCTACAACACGGAGAGTCGTGCTAAAGCCATTACTATATGTATATTTATGTTAGTACAATATAGCTAGTGGTGTCCCCGATTTATCATGGATTCCATAAAATTGTGTTTTCCTTTGACACCTTTTTAAAGGCCAGTGGATTGACGCAGTGGCTCGTAGACCTTAGGGCACGGTTAGACCATATTCGTGTCATGGAAATATATTTGTAGAACAGTAGTTCTGTTGTGAATGGTTAAAAATCTAAATAGTGACATTATCAATGAAAGGGGCGAAAATCCTTGCACTGAACAATATGTTTATTAAATATATCAATATATTGCACGAGTAAAAATCAAAACTGACTTTAAATCTAGACAAACGTTAAACATTGCTCTATATATTACTAAAAACCTTGACAGATTTAAAATTTCAAACCCTCAAGCGCATTCATATAGTTGGCGGCAAGTAACTCTAGCGTTGACTGTTGTTATTAAAATGTTCTTGTTAATGCGCAGAATTCAAAAATAAGGTATCACAGGGGAGTGAAGGGGGCGCGGGCGGACATACGCGAGCGCTTATTGTCTCTCGTCGTGTCGTACCCTGTCCCGCGTACCGATACCACACCCCGCTCCCTCCTGGTACAGTCACTGTCTAAATGTTAATTGACTTTTATTTTCTGTAAATTATGAGTGTTTTTATTTTATCAAGTTGTGTTGCATTGTATTTTTATATAAGTAGCGGATGTCATATAATGTCAATATAAAAAGTACAAACAAAAACACTTTGTTGGTATAGTGTCGTGTGACAAAACAAATGAAGTGCGTGCGCGACTGTACACATGCGCGTGCTTGCGTGCATACATATCCGAATCTAATCCTTTTTTTTTTTGACAGGGAGAAAATCTTCAACAAGATACCCCGCCTTCCCCCAGAATGGGATTCTTACCCACTAAAACCCTTGGGGTATGGTGAGGGACTCCGTTATCTCCAGTGGAACGCACCAGAACCTCTGTCCACTGTGCTCTCGGAGAGGACGGAGGCGAAGAGGTTAACTTCGCCCAGTGACACCGAGGCCTCTTTTAATCGCCTTCTACGACAGGCAGGGGATACCGTAGCCTTATTCTACGAGCCCAGAACTATAGGGCTGGTCCGAATCTAATCCTAAGCTATCCCTTTCACGCTTTGCGCAGCTCTAGAGTTATTTCCCGCCAAGTCTACTAGCTATACAATCACAAATTAATTTATTTAGGTTTACAAAATACACAGAATTTATGAGATACTATATTACATATATATCAACTAGTTCTGTACTGACTGCCAACGAAGGGATTTGCAATTTATTGATGATACTCAGTTTTATTTATTTCACTGAGGTCGTCAGTGATTTAGTGATGTGAATGCACATATTTGTGTGTACAATGTACTGCGAAAGCCAATGGCGTCTAGAACATATTTTTTTTAACATAGGTTTTCTGGTATTGAAAACGTCAACGTTAGCTGATTTTTTTTGTTATATCTATATAATGTAATAAAATTATACATAATGCAATAAAAAAACAAGCAACCGCGTGAGGAAACCAGTTGCTAAGTCTGTCAGAAGTGATGGGATCAAAGGGCACCTGCGCTGTGAATTCGCATATTGTCTTTGTTGTATTACAGCGACCTTCAAGTAAGTAAATATATTACATTATTTTGTTAAGTTTAAATATATAATACAACGTGACGCACATACGAAAATTTTCACTGTATTATGTATATATAATAATGCATGTATAGTAAATAATGATGATACATAAGTCGGACACGGAACGCATGGCCAGGTTTCTCTCTATCAGCTCTGTAGTTCTGGGCTCTCAAGAATAAGACTGCGGTATCCCCTGTTTGTCGTAGAAGGCGACTAAAAGGGGCCTCGGGTTCACTGGACGACAAGAGTGGGAGCCTTTGTCGTCTGTCAATTTGCAAGGGCACAGGAGGTGAGGTAACCTGACGCGCTCTCCGAGACTTATTATTTTATTTTCGGCCGAACTAAAAAAACGAGAAGATTCTCAATTCGTCTGTATGTTTTGTTTATGTTTATTACTTTATAACTTTCGACAGAGTGAACCGATTTTGATGATTTTTTTTTATTTGAAAGCTGGTGATAGTGGGCTTCTACGTCTGACAATGGCATCTATGTGAAAATATAAGTTTTAACAATGAAGTATTTGTGCAACAAATGGACGAATAACTCAATGTCCCACCTCAATTGAAAATTTAATTTTAAATGAAAAATAACTAGTTTTACCAAAAATACTTACATATTGCTCGTTAACACACTTCGCAGTCTTGTCTCGTCAATATTACTAGACACAACTAGCCTTTCTAAGTTATTGCTGTTTTTTCTGGCAATGTGACCAAAGTATTCCAGCATCCTGCGTAGGCATATAGTGGACAACCTAGCTTTGATTTTAAGTTCTTTGAGGATAGACACGTTGGTACGATGTGCTGTCCATAAGATCCGTAACATCCTTTGCCAGCACCAAATCTCGAAGGCATCAATGCGATCACGATCTTTCTTCAGGCTTTCTTCAGGGTCAATGTCTCAGCTCCGTAGGTGAAAATGGAAAACACAAGTGTGCGCACAAGGTACGTTAACACAATGTGATTATTAAATAATATGCAATTGAACTTATTTCTTTGTATTCTCGAACGTCTAAACTAGGTCCAGCCTGTATTTTAGACGTTAGCCACTTCCAGAAATATCTTATACAGGTGGCCCATAAGTCCTTTGAAAAGTAAAATTTGAATAAAACGAACAGGGCGCGCGTGAGCGGTGCGGGGAAGCGGGAGAGTATCTTCGGTTTCTGGGAATTTAGTCGCGATGGAGCGTTTTACCGGAGCGGACCGTGCGTTTTGTGTGCGCGAGTTTTATAAAACGACAATTCGGCAACGGATGCGCGGCGTAAATTTCGAGAACACAAAGGTTTACACAACTTTGACGACACTCCAACTCTTCAAACGATTAAAAACTGGGTTGCTAAGTCTGTCAGAAGTGATGGGATCAAAGGGCACCTGCGCTGTGAATTCGCATATTGTCTTTGTTGTATTACAGCGACCTTCAAGTAAGTAAATATATTACATTATTTTGTTAAGTTTAAATATATAATACAACGTGACGCACATACGAAAATTTTCACTGTATTATGTATATATAATAATGCATGTATAGTAAATAATGATGATACATAAGTCGGACACGGAACGCATGGCCAGGTTTCTCTCTATCAGCTCTGTAGTTCTGGGCTCTCAAGAATAAGACTACGGTATCCCCTGTCTGTCGTAGAAGGCGACTAAAAGGGGCCTCGGGTTCACTGGACGACAAGAGTGGGAGCCTTTGTCGTCTGTCAATTTGCAAGGGCACAGGAGGTGAGGTAACCTGACGCGCTCTCCGAGACTTATTATATTATTTTCGACCGAACTAAAAAAACGAGAAGATTCTCAATTCGTCTGTATGTTTTGTTTATGTTTATTACTTTCGACAGAGTGAACCGATTTTGATGATTCTTTTTTTATTTGAAAGCTGGTGATAGTGGGCTTCTACGTCTGACAATGGCATCTATGTGAAAATATAAGTTTTAACAATGAAGTATTTGTGCAACAAATGGACGAATAACTCAATGTCCCACCTCAATTGAAAATTTAATTTTAAATGAAAAATAACTAGTTTTACCAAAAATACTTACATATTGCTCGTTAACACACTTCGCAGTCTTGTCTCGTCAATTTTACTAGACACAACTAGCCTTTCTAAGTTATTGCTGTTTTTCTGGCAATGTGACCAAAGTATTCCAGCATCCTGCGTAGGCATATGGTGGACAACCTAGCTTTGATTTTAAGTTCTTTGAGGATGGCAGAGGGCGCGCAGTTACTGTTACGTCGGAGCGATATGTGGCTATGATCGAAGAGTTTTTCATACCAGAATTGCAAACTTTTCAGGCTTTAATGCCAGGACGTGGTTTCAACAGGATGGGGCCACTTCTCACACCTCTAACACTGCTATGCCCGTTATCCGTCAACTTTTTCCTGGCAAAGTGATCTCTAACAGAGGAGACATTTCCTGGCCTCCACGTAGTCCAGATCTAACCCCGATGGATTTTTTGTGGGGCTACCTTAAGGCTAAAGTATACGACACAAACCCGCGGTCAATTGAGGCCCTAAAAGAAAATATCCGCAGAGAAATGACAAGCATTTCAGCAGTGACGTGCCGCGCAGTCATCGACTATTTTAGACGTCGTTTGCAAGAGTGCCGTGATCGCAACGGATTACATTTAGAAGATGTTATTTTCAAAAATAATTCCTGTTTTAAGCTTTTTGTAAATAAAAATTTTATTCATAATGTCATTAGTTTTATTTTAATAATTTTTTTCATATCAAAGGACTTATGGGCCACCCTGTATATACAATTCTCGTGTCACAATGTTAGTTACCACACTCCTCTGAAACGGCTTCATTGATTTTTTGACATTTAATATGCATATTCAACAGGTCTGAGAATCGGCTATTATCTGTTTTTCATATCCCTAAGTGATAAGGGTGGTCCACCCCAAACTTTGATTTTTTGAACAATTTTTCATTTTTTTTATGATTTGGCATTACCACACACGCAATACCATATTTTCATCTTTCTACCACCAACCCCGAATTTGTTAGCGTTATTAGTATTTTAATAATTTTCAAGCTTTGGTGGTCGATATCGATTGATAAATTACTATCTAATATTGTTTCATCAATGGATGTGTCCATGGCCTATGCGGTAATACAGAGATATTTATTTTTTATATTTTGTCTATCAAAATAGATTTACTAGAAATAATTTACACGGCAAAACGTTTGCTGGGTCGGCTAATAGTTTATACAAATAACTGTAGCTGTTTTGACACTGTTTCATTGGCCCTGTGTCAAAACCAATTGTGTACATAATGAACGTTCATTGGCATCATGTAGTTCGATATTTGGTAGTATCTTTGAGTTCATTAGTGCAAATATGTTTGGCACGACAGTCGTATTTGGTAATGATTGAATGATAATTGATATGACTGTAATCGGTTTCATTATGAAACTTCACTGGTAAACAGAAGACTCAGGGCCCAGAAGTCAACGCTGTTCCAGCACGAGTGACGTTTCATAACCATCTTGATATTACAAAACGTTTTATTCTCCGTTATAAAGTGTTGCCTAACTTTACAGCTTTAGTGCTGCAAATAGATTACGGCATTCCGCTGGTGACAAGTTTTTTATCTTTACGAGTAATTTCAAACTAAAAGAATAGAATTCGTTCCGTATCACGTAATAATTTTCACCGAGTTCAAAAAAGAGACTTTAAATTCGACATGTTATTTGTGCACTCGTAGCGCCATATTTATTTTTTCAATGGATTAATTTCAAATTACGCTTAGCTATATAATGTAATTCAATTCGTTTTTTTTGCTCAATTATTCACATACATAATGACGTCTTCTAAATATGCAAGATACTTTTAAATCAATGAATCAATATTAAATAATTATAAAAAATTCAAGAAGTTTAATTAAAAATTACATGTAATTTTTTTTATTGTAGTTTATGGTTTGCTTTACGTTTACTTTGAAACCATAAAAAAGATATAACTGGTCTGGCCATAAATATTGTTACATAAAAACTTTTCTTTTAGTCAACTTTTTAATTATTTTGAATTTGGAACACGTAACTTATTTTAAAAACTTCTTTCGATTACATTTCTTCATTTTAAAAAAAAATGCATTTTCATTTGTAACGGAACTTACGGACGGACTAGGTATAGTACGTTCAGCCCTGTAGTTCTGGGCTCTCAAGAATAAGACTACGGTATCCCCTGCCTGTCGTACAAGGCGACTAAAAGGGGCCTCGGGCCTGAGTCGTCCACCAAAGTGGACCCGGGAAGAAGGCGACATCGGCTGGCCCGTGTCGCCTTGCGCTGCGAGGGCACAGGGGGGGAGGGAGTAACCTCCCCCCCGGGACGTGCTCTCCTTGAGCACAGTGCAGAGGGGCTCCGGTGCGTTCCAGTGGAGATCCCGGAGCCCCTCGTCATGCACCGAGGAAAGTGGTTTTAATGGGTAAGACCCCAGACATAACCGCCGCCCTCAGAAGGCGGGGTATTTTTCTGAAAATTTCCTCCCCGTCAACAACAAAAAAAAAAGGTATAGTATGTTACCAGGGACCTTTTACCGGTACATTAACGATCACTAGAAACGGATAAAAAAAATGTTAGCCGCGAGATAAGAAGCGACCGTATAAAACGTAAAGAAGGTTAATTATAATTATGATCTAATTACGCATCAGACGTTACAGTGCGTTGCACAATAAAACAAATACATTTTACCGGTGTATCCCGAATAGCAAACAAAATATTTTACGTAATATTAAACGACGTTATTTACTTGCCAGTTATCATGCTAGGCCTGACACTACGAATAGGCCGGCAAAGCTAATTTACCTTTTTTTTTAATGACGAACTACAAAGATTGGCTGGCCTTGACTGACTAATTTACCAATATGTTTATTTATATTAACAAAATCTACAGCATTTAACTTATGCAGTATTAGTTTACCGTAAAGACTGCTATCGAAGGGATTTACAATTTTCAACCGACTTAAAAGAGACTTTAAATTCGACATGTTATTTGGGCACTCATAGCGCCCTACTTATTTTTTCAATGGTTTAATTTCAAATTACGCTTTGCTAAATAATGTAATTCAATTAATTTTTTTGCTCAATTAATTACGTACATAATGACGTCTTCCAAATACGCAAGACACTTTTAAATCAATGAATCAATATTAAATAATTATAAAAAAATCAAGAATGTTAATTAAAAATTACATGTCATTTTTTTTATTGCAGTTTACGGTTTGCTTTACGTTTACTTCGAAATCATAAAATAAGATATAATATGAAATTATAACTTGTCTGGCCATAAATATTGTTACATAAAAACTTTTCTTTTTGTCAACTTTTTAATTATTTTGAATTTGGAACACGTAACTTATTTTAAAAACTTCTTTCGATTACATTTCTTCATTTAAAAAAAAATGCATTTTCATTTGTAACAGAACTTACGGACGGACTAGGTATAGTACGTTCAGCCCTGTAGTTCTGGGCTCTCAAGAATAAGACTACGGTATCCCCCCTGCCTGTCGTACAAGGCGACTAAAAGGGGCCTCGGGCCTGAGTCGTCCACCAAAGTGGACCCGGGAAGAAGGCGACATCGGCTGGCCCGTGTCGCCTTGCGCTGCGAGGGCACAGGGGGGGAGGGAGTAACCTCCCCCCCGGGACGTGCTCTCCTTGAGCACAGTGCAGAGGGGCTCCGGTGCGTTCCAGTGGAGATCCCGGAGCCCCTCGTCATGCACCGAGGAAAGTGGTTTTAATGGGTAAGACCCCAGACATAACCGCCGCCCTCAGAAGGCGGGGTATTTTTCTGAAAATTTCCTCCCCGTCAACAACAAAAAAAAAAGGTATAGTATGTTACCTAGGACGTTTTACCGATACATTAACGATCCCTAGGAACGGATAAAAAAAATGTTAGCCGCGAGATAAGAAGCGACCGTATAAAACGTAAAGAAGGTTAATTATAATTATGATCTAATTACGCATCAGACGTTACAGTGCGTTGCACAATAAAACAAATACATTTTACCGGTGTAGGCCGAATAGCAAACAAAATATTTAACGTAATATTAAACGACGTTATTTACTTGCCAGTTATCATGCTGGGCCTGACACTACGAATAGGCCGGCAAAGCTAATTTACCTTTTTTTTTAATGACGAACTACAAACATTGGCTGGCCTTGACTGACTAATTTACCAATATGTTTATTTATATTAACAAAATCCACAGCACTTAACTTATGCAGTATTAGTTTACCGTAAAGACTGCTATCGAAGGGATTTACAATTTTCAACCGACTTAAAAAAAGGAGGTTCTCAATTCGTCTGAATGTTTTTTTATGTTTGTTACATCATAACTTTCGAGTGGACGAACCGATTTGGATAATTTATTTGAAAGCACTACTTCCCTAGTGGTCCAATTTCAATTTTGTCCAAAACTTGGTCTAATTCTAACACTGGCATTCATGAGAAAACTAAATAAGTCTCAAATTTGCATTAAGTATGTACGAATAACTCTATATCACGCTAACTGACTTCGATAATTCATTTATATTAGAAACAATGTACTGCAAAGGTAGTTTGATGAGAGTTTGGGTTAGGTTCTGATTAAACCCATTTCGTAATATTTTTTCATTTTCACTCGTGAATATATTTGTAATTTATTTCATACTATTAAGTAAATTCATTATATAAAAGACGTATTTACGGAATAAGAATAAAAAAAACAAGAAACACTTTGTGTTGCTTTGTAATTCAAGAAACCACATAAAAAGCTTACTCCTGCTGTTGCTAAACTGTATAAATTAAATTATGACATCTTCTATTCTATCTCTGCTTGACATCACTGACAAGTCTGTTTTCATTGTCATCACAACAAACCTCCGTACATTCCACTATGGAGGTTTCATACAAGAAAATAAATATTATTATTTTTACATATATATTAGGTAAATTTATTATATTTATTTATTGCACAACAACACAATGAACATTTTTAACAAACAATACATAAAACAGTAAAAGTTATAGAGGTAATGCCATCGCAGTTATAGGTGTAGACCGCAGGCAATTTCATGGAGCGGAGAAACTAAATTTGAAATTAAAATTAACTAATAAAATATTTTAAAAAATCTATTTATATGTTAGTGATATTAATACTTGGAAAAAGAGGTCGATATCATCCGTTTTTGAATAAGAGTTAAATTCTATACTAAAAGAAGAAATACGACGAAGAACATATAGCTCGAAACATGGGTCGAAGAAGCGTAGGATGCCCTCCCTTGAGAAGGACCGACAACCTTTTACAGATAGCAGGAAGTGTTGTAAGGAAGGAATAGGCAGGCAATACATTTGCTCTTTCACTTATTTTTATTCAAAAATTTCTTATTTTACGTTTTCTAATTTTAATTCTTTTTGTTTTGCTGTTACTAGGTTAACTATGTTATTTATATTGTTTATAATATTAAAGAAAGTTCATTAATTATTATAATTGATCACTCTTGTCATCGATTTATTCAATTATTGATTATCCAGGAATGAGATAGCCAGATCTAAACAAAAATAAATTTTAAAGAAAGAAGAGCACGGCTACAGCGACTGCATCATATTTATTTTGGGACTTTGCAGATAACACACCTCACGGTATTGTACTCGGCTTAAATGGTTCACTCTGGGAGGAAACTCCGTGTGAATGATTCAACCATCTTATCTTAAAAGAAATGTTCAACAAGGTCTACATGGTCATGGACAGGAATCCTTGATTTATAAATTTTTGTTACTTTATATAACATAAAATAATTTGTAAACTACTCAAGTGTCTACAGCGGGTACTGTCATATTTCGGGCATATAATGCGTAGAGGGGATGGCAACCTTGAAAAGCTGGTCATCGTTGGCAATACAGAAAATCTCCTCTCCTAATCTCTACCAGCTGGTGAGAGCTGCCTCGAACCGAAGCCAATGGAGGATCGTGGTCACTTGAGGAGCTCTAAATCTAATCAAAGAGTCAAAATCCTGACCTGCGTTAAAAGCAGTCACGTCAACCCCGTCATTTTACCGTCACAAAGCCCCAGCATCACAATTGTGTCAAAATGAACGTTCTATAACATGGTCTCATCACAATACATTTTTGCTGCTAGATCAGTTGTGAATTTTGGTATATGAAAAAACCAGATTAGACAATGAGGGTTCATTCATTCAAAATCGAAACGAAGGATTGAATAATTTCGGAGGCTTGAACTACATGAAATGGTAATTCTAGGCTCCGTTGTCAAATTAAGCCAAATGCTGGTGCATTAGACTACCACAGCGTTTAAATAAATAAAAATAATATTATTTGCATAATAAAATGTATACATTCAATCTGTCTCATTTTACGTAAAATATAATGTTAATGTCCGATAAGAAATGCGGTAGAAAACGTCGAATATATAAGGAAATACAACGCAAATAAATATGAATTCAGCAAATAACAAGAAATATGTTAAATCATATGAAATGTCTGAATGTACGAGTGACAACTGGTGGGGCTGTTAGTTTCAATGTTGCCAATATAATAATATGGCCTTCAATAATCTTCCGCTAATTTGTGACGCATTTAAATGACGAATCGCCGATGTACGGCTGTAGGGTCCAGGATGCGTGAACCACGTACACACATGTTATCGGTTATCTGCGGCAATGTAGTGACAGGACTTCACTACAATTAATTCAAATTATAAAATATACCATATAACTAATATTTTCCGACAGTATCCTATGTATATATAACTCTTCCACATAAAATACGAATAACACAATAACTAACGTATAATATGTCAATTTTGTATTTTAATCGGAAATTGCACACAGAGAAAAGCCACCCTCACCCTATTTCGTGTTTTATTAAGTAAGGGTACCCGAGGGTAGAATTACAACGGGGCGGTCCTTTCGAATTTCGGTCTTTGGATTACTATTTCCAAAGGCCTCCTTGCCTTTTGCGTTTCGTGCCTTGCAAAATATTCATAGTATAACATAAAATCAATCAATACAAAATATCAACTCGATAGAAAGCCTGTAAAAGCCGATAGAAAGTATGTAATCAAAGGCAATTTTAGTCTATGGCATCATAGATTTGCGAAACAATATATCCCCATGAAAGGCCGTCGATTCCTACTTTTTAATCGCGAAGCTAATAAGTTTGAAAACTAATTGAATAGGAAAATATACGAGACCGCTTCCCAAAGAAAGACAGACGGTAGTACTAATGACACCTTTGATGATGGGATGATGAAAAAATTGATTATTATTAAAATAATCATATTTTTGAAATGTTTTATTAGCATCATTTACGCTCCATCGTGTTAGTATAGCTAAATGAAACGATAGTTTCAAATTAAATACATTACTAATAAAACAGCAACGAAACACAAAGTCAAAAACATAGTTCGTTGAGCCCAAGCATCAGCTGTCTTTGACATTGTATTTCATTGCTGTTTTCTTTAAACATGTGATAGTTATTTTTAAACAGGATCGATTTTTTCCCCGTCCCATCATCAAAGGTATCATTAGTACTATCGTCTGTCTTCATTTTCGTAAGCGGTCTTTTAACACCCAGTATAGGTATATTTCGGTGGTTTGGATATGTAGAAAGGTTGAATGAGGAGAGAGAGAGGCAACAAAAATATATGCTGCAAGAATAAGCGACAAGTTTGTATGGTCGCCCTAGGCGAATATCGACCAATTTGGTGACATACTGAAGAAGGATGACGTCAAAGTACTCCGAACTGGCGAAAATGTACTCTTGGGACTTTCACGCTAAGTTAGCTCACGTTAGCTAACATATAATAAGTTTAGTCTAAAGCTATACATAAGAGTTATCGTTTAGTAAAAAAAAATATTAAAATAAGGATGTAGCTAAAAAACAATCGATTAAACATTCAATCCTACAAAAAAATGTTGTGAACATAATACATACGTAACATTTTTTTGAGGTTATTTTTTGAAATTTTCAAGGGTATGTGTGTTTCTTTATGAGGAACAGAATTAAAAAGGTCAAGCAAACTCCTAAAAAGTGATCTGAACTTTTAATAGGTAATCTTATCCGTGTATACGTAATTTCAAGAATTATGTGAATGAAATATCATTCAAGTGACGCCCAGGGTAGTAAAGGCAAAAACGCGTTCCGTTTAACAGTGGTAGAATCACACAGTCAAGCTGTTATATGCTTAATTTTTTGCTGCTGTAATTTATTTTAGGCCTTGGGTTTACTAAAACCAACAACTTTTAATTTCTTTGTAAAATCTTTGTAAACAAAACGTTAGGACACAGGGAAATAACCTAATATTGATATAATTGATATAATATTTAGCACAAAAATACGATAGAAAATTTATAGGCTTATGTGTCCATGACATTGCAATAACGGTGAAACAATCTATTAAGCTATCAACGAAGGCAAGTAACTAACTACAACCTATATAACTGACGAGTTCCGTATCGGTCGCCAGTATTAAAACAGATTGAATAAATATTTGTAGTTGGTGACGTGCGATCGTTGTTTGTTAAATAACAAAATCGTAAAATAATGCAATCGGACCAACCTGCCATCACGTGTGTTTATCAAGTCGGTTCACGCACTCGAAATTAAAAATAAAAAAAGGCACAAGCAACGCGTCCCAAGTGACAGCGCGGGAACACTAAAGAAAAAAGCGCTCGGCCAAACGGTCAGTCCGCAACCGCGTCGCGCGTCGGTCGTACGCGCTGTTAACTTTCCCGCCAATAGTGCGACATTCCCGGCGTATCCCCGCAAAACCAAAATATATTTGTGCAGTGTTATTATTTGGAGCATCGGTGAGCACGCAGCTGCTAATAACGAGAACACAATTTTCCTGATATAATCTGTAAGTGTTTAATTCACGTATTATTCTTATTTTTAACTTAATTATTGTGTACTAGAAGAATAAGGACGATGATATGCTTGTTTTACGCTACAATTGGTATTGTGTAAGAAAAAACGCGTCTTTAAATCTCACAACACGATGTAGGAATATTAATAAGGTTTAACTTGAACAAAGTTCATCTAAAGAATTGTCAAATAACATTATTTTAAATGTAGTTTTAGATGCGTAAAGTGAATAGGCCTTGTATATGATTAACATTGATGGAAAACTAGACATGAATTTATTATTGAGGAGGTTTGTAAATGCGTAAATTGGTTATCAAAAAGTTTGTGAACATCATTACTATTGTCCACACGTCTCGGTTCATTCTTGACAATGAATTGAACCGACAAAGTTGTTGCCTATAACACAATGGTATCGTATTTGGAGTAAAACGAATGAACACATTTTAATCAGTGCCGTATTACAATGTTATAATTAATTTCCTTTCTTTTATATTATGTGCGTATATAAATGTTGAGACGTATTGGTAAACTTAGTTTAAATAGAAATTAAAAAGTTAAAAACCTGGCAGCTTACTTTTTTTTAAATTAGGTACTTCTAAAAAAAATATTTGAATTTAAGTTGTAAACACGCGAAGTATAAAATGAATATTAGACGTTAACAAGTTTAAATATAGAACATATTTTTTAATAGCCTCTAAAATGCCCTGTCTTCATTGCAATTGCATTTGAAAAGCTGATTTGAGCCTTACTTCTCTCTTACCTTCTTTTCTTTTATCGAAGGAGAAATCTTCAAAAGATACCCTGCCTGAGAATGGCTTTTTCGTTATTAGAGATTTCTGTGGTACATTATGAGGGTTTCCGGTATCTCCAGCGAACGCAGCGATGCTTCTCTAAACTGAACCAAAGCACGTACAGGGAAGAGTTCCTCCCCTTATTATCATAAAACCTCATTGTCGCATAGCGTTCCTCCCGAGTACACTTTCCCGGCGACAACAGCCCGTGAACGAGACCGCCCTATTATTCCCCTTGCACCTCGGACCGACTTACGAATAAAGTCAAAAATTGAAAAGAATAAGGACCGTTATTATTATTAATAATAATTATTATTTATTTATTCAAGTTACTTAGACTCATGTTTTAATAACATTTTTAGCTTATATAGCTTTTATATTTAGGCTAAATTATATTGTATTATACTACTCGCTTGACTATGCTTATGTTATGCTCCCTCTATAATTATTGGTCTTTCGTCACATTTAGTCGCACGATAAGAGTATTACAATCGACTGGTGTAAATTGCAAAAATTGTGCACTTGAATCCTGGCATCGGCGTCATTTTACGTCATAATTTTTCTGCCTTATTGCACATTGACATAATTCTTAACCTGTGTTTAGGCATCAGAGTACGATTTTAACGGCACTTACATAACCTGGCGAATAATGGATATAATTCGATCTTTTAGATGTAATAATTTATTGACTATATTTATTATATGTATGTGTATTATGTACGCTGATCAGGGATGGAAGAAAGTAATTACGATAAAAATAATCACTCACTTAATTTCGCCTACAGTTAGTGTGTGCTGTTATATAAATTTAGATCTGATATCCCTTTTTTAAATTAAGAAATTATAATAAAAAGGAACTCTTGTTATTGAAAAATTACTATAGACAGGCTCAGAGACAATTCCTGTTGATTATATGTGTCACCAATTTTTTTTTAATTTATCATTTAGGGTGTGATCAAAACAATACAATATTTCATAAATATCAAAACAAGAATAATAAATATAACTATAATTTACCTGCGTTTCAGGCCTGCTTTAATGAGACGGTATAGCATTCTTGCCTGATCAGAAAAGGCAAGAATGCTAAACGAATGTCACCAATAACATGTCAAACAGAAACATCTTAAAACGACCGTATTAATAGAGGAACTTAACCCACGATTATGTCTGAAAGGCGTGAGTGTTTCCATTGTAGTATTTTATAGTTAAAAGAAATAAATATCGGTTGCCGATAGGCACACGCAAGGCAAATTGGTAACCAATTTAGAAGGTTCGATAACATGACGCAGAACAAATAACTGAATGCTTAAGTTTGAAGATATAAGTAACGATAAAAAACGATAAACCAGTTATATTTAAAACTCGTTTACGACAGTTTGAATTAAGAGCATGCGCTCTTCATTAATTTCATCTATATATTTGCGATAAACGTCAAGAATTTGTACAATCTTTAGGATAATATTTACTCATGGATGACAATGTACGACATTCATTTTATAATTAAAATAAAATGTATGTAACTGTCATTTATTTTGTGTTGTCAGTTTTTTTGTTTACGGGGTCGAAAATCTTCAACAAGATTGGAGGGCGGGGTTATGTAGGATTCTTGGTCTTGACCCTTCCTCGGTGCATGGCGAAGGTTCCGGGATCTCCAGTGTAACGCCCCTATGCACTGTGCTTACAGCACGTCCTGGTAGGTTAATCCCTCCCCAGCACACTCGGAGTGCAAGGCGACACGGGCCAGCCAATGCCGCTTTCTTCCTGGTCGCGCCGTGAACCTTATTTTCCCAAAATTACGAGGATCGTGGTCACTGGAATCTGCCTTCTTCGACTCCGGTCCGAGCAACTCTCACAGGCTGATAAAGATTAGCAGATCAAGTGAACCACACACCTCGCTTTGCCTCGCTCAGAGCATCGAGTCGCCAAAGTGATGCTAACAAGAAGGGAACGATGAAGAAAAAGTGCAAGGAGCACTGTTTGGTATATACGATAGAAAATCTATTGAAGAATAATAGCCATATTCACACAATACAATATTGAAGTATTTTGACGTCACATTTGACCATAATTTAAGCCATTCTCAATGACCGTTAACTGTATTACAATAAAAATATATTCGAGGCTTATCTCTATAAGTTAAAAGCTCTATTGTATATGTTATCTTATCGCAGCTTGTGAAGCTAGACGAAATAAAATCACTTATCTAATGAGATAAATCCTAGCCGTCAATGTTTAATGTACTGTGCGCCTGATAAAATTATCACAGCTTAAAACGATGCTTAGGATTTCACTATGCGTCTGCTTGTAACTAGCTGATCCGGCAAACTTCGTACCGACTTATTTTTTGATAGTAGTTTTAGTAGTGAAACCTCTAAAGTGGTTTCGATTTGAACCAGACGGGATTCTATGATTTCAATTTATGATATGGTGTAAGTTGTCATTCGTTGACTGAACAACTGAACGTAACTCTGTTTCATTGACTCACTTTTCATAGTTTACGATTCCATATAGGACATAAGGACAAACATTCATTTTTAATGTATAGAGGAAGATTGGGGTTATGACATTTTATTCAGTAAGTAAAGATTAATGTTTTATTTGATTTGAAGTCGGATTTTGTTGCTGCAATTTTACAATAAGTACACTAAAAGTAGACAAGTATGGCCTTATCGCAATGAGAGATCTCTCCCAGGCAACCCTATAGGGCAGGAGAGGCAAAATAAATACGTGTGTAATACTGAGCTATGTAGCAAACGACGGTTGTAGCCTAGTTAATTGATGTAAGACTTTACAACACTGGTCGGGGCCGGAATTACTTTAACTATACCGCTATATTAATACTGGGTAAACGTGAGAAAGCAATTATTATCACTGCTAAACGCGATTGCGTTAACAGCGTTATGTGGTCGCCGCGGTGTTATGCGCGATTAAAAATAAATTGATTTAAATAAGAAAAAATAGCTTAAGTTACTCCTTATTACACCAGCTATCTGTCGGTGTAAGTCCCGTAAAAATCGGTGCAACCCGGATATACAGACAGACAAACAGACAAAAATTGTGTAAACAAATGTACTGTTTACACTTACATAAATTAATATATATTAAATTAATAAATATACATTAAAAACCAAAGTAAACAATTGAAGTACATTAGAAAAGAGCACGGATACAAGTCTGTGGTTGTGCTTTATTGAAAAAAAAGACAGTATTCACAAATATGTATTTTTGTATCTACCTACTTATAATATAATTGCTGCACCTGAGCTTAGAAATCCAGTACCATAATATTTAATTCCTAAGTAATGTTGTTTACATTGATCGATATAATTTATTGACAATATAAAGGTTTATTTAACGATCTATAATATTGAACGTGTTTACATCGACACTTTGTTTCTTATCCATTTATAAATGCTTCAATTATTTACATGAACTAAGTCCATAGTCCTATATTGATATACACTAACTATGTAATATACGGCCGCAGGTTTGCAAAACCAATTCTTCTTGACAATAAAAATCTTACGGTTTTATTTAACGTTACGAACGTTGGCCGACTGTACCCCTCCGCAACGTTCCATAACGAACTGTGTTCCAAAAAGTTTTACGTCGTGTCGTACTTTATATTTTATCATATATCGTTGTATTTGAAGGCGACCGGCATATTAAATCGACACAGGTTACATCGGTTATCAATAATGTTGATTTTTTTTTTACAAACAGAAAGAGAGCAGATATACAGAATGTTCACCTAATGGCGAGTGATGCGTCCAATAACAATGCGATGTTATGCGAAATTCTACATTCAATATTATCTTGAAACGTAAGAGGTAATACGTCATTACAGTAAGAGACATATATATGACAGTTAGAACAAACTCCGGGGCCCCGCATCTGCTAAACTAATTGTGTACAAATTTCAGTACAGACGTTCATTGGCATCGTAGTGGTCGTTATTTGCCAGTTTAGTTCATTGGAGTTATATAATTACCTACGCCAGAGAAGTGGCAGAGATCTTCGACTTCGATGCTCGCTCTAGGCGCGGTAGCATTCCAGTTCGAGGGCGCCCAAGAGGGCCGAAACACGAATCGAACGGTAGCTTTACCACGGAAAAGCTAGAGACATTCTAAAGCTAACTTTAAATAAAAACGTCGGAAAGCGTTGGCGCTGGGAGAGGTGGCCGAAGAAACTCCAGCAACGCTAATACCTAATGGAGTAAGGTACCAGGCTAAGACTACTCGCAATCTCGGGAAGTATGAACATAGAAGTGAGTATATCAGAATCTTAGCAAATGTCAAACGCCTCATCATGGGAACGGATCCAATTGAACAAAGAAGGCAACGGTCAATGTCTCTGTTTCTTTTTAATTGAAGCTAATGATGCCAGATAAAACAATTTTAAGCAGGTCGTGCCATCGCTATCTTCGAGTACGAACGCTGAATAATTGGCATGGATAATTAAAACCAAACCAATCATCGGTAGTTAATGTCATTATGATTATTTAAATAAATGCGCTTCGCTTTTGTTCGAAGATAATATATTTTGCGGATCGTGTCAAAGGCGATAAAGTATTTTCAATTTAAAACGTGACGAATTTGTATGTGGCAATTTTAAGTGCTGTGCTGCATAATTACCACGCACTCGGCGGTGAATGAGGACATCGTGAGGAAACCTACATGTCTTAGAAAATTTTCTAAGCAATGGATTTTATTTTAGTGAAGGACGAAAGTGGTACATATATAGAATGTCCAGAAGGTAACAATAACCTCGAAACCTAAAAAAGCAGCGTTCTACACCCAGTAGTACTCAAGTGTTGTACATTAAAACACTAAAATCATGCCATCCGGCGTGGCTTTTAAGAGTTTTCAATTAGAACGCTTATTCTTTTTATTGACTCTTCATAAGAGGGTCTTTCTCCCGGTGCGAGTTTGTCGTCAGTCTCTGGGATACTTGTATGTCATTAACGCTGTAATGATGCTGTTTCATCTGCAGAGCAGCAGTGTAGTTTTAGTCTTGGCTACGAGAACGTCCGTCTACGAACAACTAAATTCTTAAGTAAAATGCTATATAATGTTTATTTATATAAAAAAAATGTAAATTGTAAGTCCACAGATACGTTTTTATGAATTGGATAATAATTTTATATATTATGCAACTGTTAATGCATTTACTAGGTTATACACACGACACTAATTAAGACTAATGAGTTTTTTCATGTTAAATATTTTAAAAACTAGCTTGACCTTGTTCTGTTCCGTGTCCGATTAAGAAATAATTGATGGCGTAGTATTTACAAACTTCGATAAAGAGTTTCTTGGTTGAAGTACAATATGCCTTCCATTCACGTTTCACGATGCGATATTCAGCGAGGTATCGTGGCGGTCTTGCCGACCCATTCATGCAAAATGAAAAGTCGCTGCATTGGTTCTACTGGTGCAATACATATAATAAAACTAAAACATCGCATCTATTGAAATATACATGTTTTCGAACATTATACATCTTTAGGCGTGATATGAAAAATGATGGCAATAAGAGTAGTAAATACACAAGCAAAAACTGACAACTTATCATGTCACTGAATGTTCATTTTGACACAGTTGTTTTAGTAGATGGCTCCTGATGTTAAGTGCAAATGCAGTCCTGAATGGTAAGCGCTAGCTTAGTAAATAGCACATTGTATTTGGAGGAAAAGATTTTTGGAAATCCTTTAGAAGAGCGCTGTGCGCACTTAAATATTCCCAGCACATGCTAAGCCAAAGACTGTTCGACATAGGGTAATTTAATTTTTATAATTATGATTTCATTTCTCATTCTTGTGTTATGTTTACATTTATTGCTTTATTTATTCTGCTGCTATTTTATTTATTTACGGTTTTAACCTCCTACTAGAGTAAATGCATGACAAAAGTATGACATTTGACGATAGTGGATTTAAGTGGACAAAATGAAGGTAAATAAGGAAATTAAAGTACTCAGATAACATTTAATCTGATATCAGCAATACACAATGGAATGCGTTGCAATGGTCAATTCTATTGTGCATAAAAACAATTCATAACGACTATCATTGCGCGTAGTTTAAAACTAATTGAGAGCAATTAAAACCTGTAGGATACCCACAGATCTGTATTTAGTATTATTTATCATTTAAAATATATCATACCAATGGGAAAAGGCCCTGACTCTGGAGATGGAGGTTTATATAGGATGGTATTTCCTACTACCGGAGACTAATACTTCATATATTTAAATGTTAGAAAAATAAATAAAAGTTTATAATAAAAAATATATGTGCTAAAGGAAATCGTCTTATCGCTATAAAAAATAAGCTCTTTTTAACACATGCATACAAATTGTATAAAAAATCTCGTATTGGATAAAAGAAATTTAAAATGAATCTTTTTTTTTAATAACTATACTACATGAACTTCGGTCTTCAAGATGCACTGCTGTATTTCATCGATCAATTGTGGACATCCCTCAAACCTGAACTTTGCATCGTCTTTCTTACAACAAAGGAATGGAATAGTTTGCTACTATTACAATACTATTATGACTAAGCTGGTGTGCTTTACCATCCAGGACTGCATTTCCACTTAACATCAAGTTAATATCGTGGTCAAGCACTTGATAGAAAGGATAAAATATATATATATATACTTTTGCAGTTGATATAATACAGAAACCAGTGAAATATATTGCTGTTGTTGCAATCTGGTAAAAGGGTAATGTTGAAAAAATAATACAAGCTCTCGAACAGCTGGCTAGTTTACAAGAGGCGACCATTAAACAAGCTCGCTTCACACAGAGTTACGTAAACACATCGTTTCATTGAAATTGATCAACGACAGCTATGTTGTTGTGTGAAGAATTCCTAGCAGGAAACTTCCCGTTCGATCGGCGACTACGTAACAATGGATTCAATATCGCATTCTTGGTATTTAATACTGCATATTTTTCTTCACGACACTTTTCAAGTAAAACTTCTTTACGACCACTTGACTTGGGGAGTAAGACGGTGAATGCGTTAGGAAAAGTGTGATGAGATGAGGCGAATGGAAGTTGAGAAACCGATATAATTTAGTGAAAATAAAAAGAGAGAGAGTTTCGTATATATAAGACACAGTGCAGGCATTTGTAGCTCATTATAGAAACAAGAGAGAGCAGTACATTTTTCATATAAACGAAACTAAAGAAGTTTCGCTTCAGCCGCGTTGTTTAAAAGCACACACTTTTTTTCCTGCGTGCTATCAACCAGGCGGATTTTACAGTTTCACAGGGTTTTTAAGAGGTGGCACAGCTTTTAGGCTAAGCGACTAGCCTGTACAGTATAGGAGTAACGCTGTGCAAAAACGCCACCGGGAGGGCCGCGCCACAACTTTATAAAATATCGAAACATTCAGATAGGGTTAGGATAAAAATCCGATTTTCACATCGTGTACTAGATGAATGTCGGCTTTCAACTTTAGAATTTATTGGCGCTTAACACGTGTATTAAATACCATATTTCGGTTGAATTATATACTATACAAATTCAAAACCGATTTAATTAATTCATACCCACGAACTGGTCTACCCGTTATTTGTATTGAAGTTCCGCCCAACTTTAGTCAATACAAAAACTATGTAGATCAAAATGTACTCGTACGTACGCAGACAGTTTTTAAGGAGAATGTTATTTACTTTTTTACAAAACAATCGTAAGTGTGTTACGATTTGACTAATTTGGTAATGATAGAATAATAGAAATTACTCTAGTCACTGGTAAATAACAGTTTAAATTTAAACTTTCATTGTAATTGCGTCGTATATAAAAAATAATATTATGACAAGCTAACGTTGGTCACAACGTCATTTGTGATATTTTAAGGTACTAATAAGTTAAAATACAATATCAATAATGCAAGTACCTCAAAGATTTACTAGGTGGCGCTGTTATAAATACATACCACATTTCCTTAAAACGTTATTTATAAGAAAGATTTGTTATAAATAACATTTCAAGGAAATGTGATTTTTGTTTAAAAGCAAAACCTTACCACAATTTTTTTTCCAAATCATTAGCACCGTTTCGATTATCGTTAATTTGCTCGTTTCAAATTACAAGATTTCCAGACGTGACTGTTAGATTGGAAAATTAAATATAACATTCAACTTCGGTCGATAACTAACTTATTATTCATTTATCCATTTTTGTAAACGTTCCGTAGTTTCTTTGTACCCCCTTACCAATCAATATGTACCACCTCTGGCGATTTATAATTCCCATCGGTTGCATGATACGTAGTCACAGCGATTGACGGGAAAGTGCCTCCAGGCGCATTCTCAACGGTAACTACGCTTTCTCAATAATCATTTCTTAGTAGAGGATATGATTATAGAAACCATCGTTTTTCAAGTAAACACGTATATTTACGAATAAAAACAAAAACCGACTTCACATCGAATTAAACGTTAAACGTTGTTACGCGCGAACGCCCTATTTCCTTATTATAGTAGAAATATTAAGAAATAGAGTTAATCAGAACCTAACCAAACTCTCATCAATCTACACTTAAAGTACATCCTTTCCAATAAAAAATTAACCATCCAAAACGTTTATCGTGATATTGAGTTATTCGTCCATTTGTCGCGCACATACTTAATGCAATTTTAAGACTTATATGGTTTTCTCATGGGTGCCATTGCCAGAATTGGACCACAAGAACCAGCTTTTAAATAAAAAAAGAATTATCAAAATCAATTAACCCAGTCGAAAGTTATGAGGTAACAGACATAAAGATATATAGACAAATTGAGTACCTCTTCGTTTTTTTAAAATCGGTTGAAAATATATAGTACTTGAGTATTCCTGTCTCCGACACATCAATAACGATAGTGGGCCACTATGGAGCCGTCACCTAAACGACCAGAAAACCTTCCAAATATTGGTTATTCGAGAATAAAAGGTCTCATGTCACTTTAATCTTAGCAATTGCTACTGTATACTTTGCTAGGGTCAAAGGAACTAGAGGGGCTTGTATATTATTTAGCTACTTTTAACAATTAGCCGAAAAACGAAAAAAACTTCTTCGTAACGGCTGGTATCGATCCCGTTTGTAATTTTGTTGTCAATCTATTAAATTAACGCTGTTAACTTAACCAACCAATGTAACAAACATATGTTATGACGCAAAAATGTCTGCCATACTTGAGTCATGTACAAGACGCTTCCTGACTTGTCAGCCTTGAAGTTATTTATGTACAAGTGTGGGCCTTCTTAGTATTGAACTCTCACAAACGTGAAAACTAAATGTGTGCAAATGCTACCAGATCGGCGGGTAACGGAAAACATCGTGAGGAAACCTCCATATCTTAGAAAACTTTCTAAGACATCTGCCAATCCGCAGAAGAGCCCAATGGCGGACTACGCCCTTCTACTCTCTTTGTAGAGAAGGCCCGTGCCCAATAGTGGGACATATATATACTATCTCTTTAATTTGTTAACTTTAGCTGAAAAATAGGCAAGTATCAGATTTTCTATTCCCGTTAATACACATCAGTCAATTTCGAAATGAACGAAAACCTTGAATGATCACACACACACACAGTACACCTTCTATACACATTCATTATGATGTAATTAGAACAAAAACTGAACGAGCGAACGCGATGCAGTTTGGATTTTGAGTGTCAATAACCTTTACATAATGCCGTTGCTTCCTTTCGTATATGCATGTAAATGCGTTGGTTGTTTTTTTATCATCAGCAAATTGTACATATTTCATATTGGCAATAAAACTATATAATTTTTCACAACAAAACCGGCAGATTTTTTTGTGACGAACCAATACACATTAGCCAGTGAAGCTGTCCTGTATTCTTTGTCCTTTATTGTCCGGATTTGACAAGTGGCAAAGCTCTTAGTTTGCTAAGCCTGAACCTCTCTCTTTTGGAGAACGGACAAGACTGAACGGTCCCCCGGGGATAGTGGTGGCTTGGACGGTTATTACTCTAGGCGCGTAATCATTCCAGTTTAAGGACGAACGAGTGCGGAACTGTAACTATATCACAGAAAGCTTGGACATTCACACAGAGTTAACTAATTTTAAATGCCATTTCGGGAAGGTAAAAGAAATCAAATTATTAAGTAAAAAAAACGTGCCTCATTAAATTTATAATTAATTACCTAAATAATTAATTAATACTTATTAATATTCGCTAAAGCGCCACCTGTGATCAGAGAGTAGAACTACATGCTTAATAGTACACTATCGGCCGCCGTGTATACGACTATAGCACTTCCGTTATATATTTTTCTTACGGTTTTAGTTTCACTTTTTTTCAGTTCGGCCGCGCAGCAAAAACCCTTCCGAATTAATCTGCGATAGCTAATAATATGTGATCTTGTTTTTACCCCTCATTTCTTTGACAATATATGTGTGATAACTTAACAAATAAAAACTTTGAAATAATTAAAAAAATCAAAACAGTAAGGAAAAGAGAGGCATGTATATCAAGAGCAAGGACAAATAAACTGGTCGAGAATGCCGTTGTACAATCACTAATATTTGGTATTGAACATTTTAATCAGGAAGTAAATGTTGCAAATAATTTGCAAAGACAACGTTGTTTAACTATATAATAGTAACCTTATCTAGTCGGTGAAACAACGGTTATAGGACAAGGGTGATTAGTGATTGATATTACAGTAATTTTAATACGGAAGCTGGCCGGATGCTACTCTTTATTAAGATCCCGTAATTAATAAAATTAAATCCGATTACACCACTGCAAAATCTCACGATTTATTGATTATAAATAGTAGAATATGTAATAATCGCGAAAAAATGAGAAATCATTATGAAAACATAAATGATAAATATTTTAAACTTATATATACATATTCTGTATCAAGCAAAACCTTCTTTGCACAAAACTTTTATATCTTCAGAGTTCATAAATTATATAATAAAGTAAATAAATTATTAAATATATATAGATTTAATGTCAAAAAAAAATTATTGAATGGCTATTGGAAATTAATTATGAGGATACAGAAAAATTCCTTTATCTACAAAGATAATACATAAACTGTTCGATAAAACTTAAACTCTTTGTTATGCCTAATCGTCCGCGGGGGAGAGCCAGGAGACTCATAACACAAGTTTTTTACTTAGTTTGAGCTCCTGACACTCACATCCACCTATTGTATGTAATTTTAATCAAATTGAATGTACAATGTGGGAGAATAACAAATAAGGATTTTATTATTATTATTATTCTCCTAGAAGAGGGAGTCACCGTCAGGCGGCTGTCAATGGTCTGTCTCCGTAGAGTTTTCTAATTCTTCGGTCACATAGCCAGGAAAAACGATACACTGAAAACACTTTGGTCACAGGCAAAGTACAGGGAAGACGACCAAGAAGGTGGTGCCCTATGCGTTGGACAAATTAGCAACACGAGAGTCCACGAGGTATTACACACCAGTAAACACCGCAACAGCTGGAGAGCTATCGTCCGCCAAATAATTCGTGGAGGACAAAACCCTCAGCTATGAGGACGATGACGCAAGGAGGAGAAGAGGAACTACATGCATATGATTGTATATACGTACATAAACCAAAATAACATTTTTTACAATTACCGTCTGGGACGACGTGTTCTGTTTGTTCCGGCTCTGGAACGTCTAGACCGATCTTGACGGAACCTTCAATGTCCGATAGCTGAAGTAATGAGTAGTTACTTAGGCTCCTTTCCAATTGCCAATTAGAATTGACTTTATGAGTAAACGTTTATCGAGTAAGCTAAGTCTAATATAACATATTTTCTCACAAATTTCTTCAAACACTGTGTTAGATTAACCAAGTCATATGATGCAATCGCAAGACTGTGATAGAATCACAATAAATAGTTATCGATTGAGAGCGTTAATAGTTTAAGAAAGGCCAATCAATTGGAATCCTTACAACAGTTGACAAATGTCAACAATTTAAAACGATAAATAGTCCGATTACATAGATCACGGTTGTTCCATAATGTTATCGCTATATATGGTCCAAGCTAGGCTCATTCTTTTCCAAGCTAGGATTCGTTGAACAAGTTAATAATAAATATAGGCTATTAATTTTTAGAGCTTAAAATTTTAGATGACTTGTCGTCAACGAAGTCGCCAACTTGAACTAGACTATCTAAACTAAATTATTTCTTATGAACAAGTATATTGATGAGTAACCTAACTCCGACTTCTAACATTTTTGGAGGTATTGCGTGGCTTAACAATGATTCCGCCACACATTAATAAAAATTGAAGACTTATTTTCTCATCGATGCCATTATCGGAGCTGAACCAATTTGGGTCCACGCGTGAAGCACCGGCTTTAAATTAAAAAGAATCATCAAAATCGGTAACAAACATAAGTAACAAATACAGTCGAATTGAGAACCTCCTTGTTGTATGTTGGTCAAAAAGATTAGCCAACATTTTTACATTTCGAGAATCTGTATAAATCAGACGTCCAAAGGGAAAGTAATGAGCCAAAAATATATCAGGTCAGGGCAATTTCGGTACTTTAGAGATTTAAAACCTTGAACAATATTTTTAGGCCAACGCCATGCTTGAGACATTGTATATCATTGAATATTTTATATTAATAAAGGGACGCGCAAGACAATTTGTTGTTTTATTAATATTGGTTTTTCTATATTTGAAATTCAATTTTAATAAGAAATTTAATCCTGGAGCATTGGAATCACTAATCTTAACTGTCTTATAATTATTTATCATAGATGCTTAACCGTATAACAACAGTATGTGACAATCGCATGGTGGTGTGGGTTATGTATTGTTTTGTTTTAATACATTTTGTTTGTCTGCAAAATTAGCGTTTTGTACTCTCTTCTCAATAAATTACACTCTTGGGCAAAAATAAAGGGTCGAATAAGAAAAATTGAATATCTCGGAAGATAAAGACGCTAGCTAACTGAAATAAATTGTGCATGATAGACAATTAAATATCCTTAAAATAAAATATTTTTATTAATTTATTTATATTTCATTAAAAAACATAAACTTAAACGAAAAAGGATATCTTACGTAAACTTGGATAATACAGTATTTTTCATTAAATTTTATTTTTATTTAAATTTTAGTACTTAGTGTCGCCACATGGAGGAAACACTAAAAAGGTTCGGTCTAAGAAAAAGTGGCGGTAAGTTCTATCAGCGTGATACTAGCTATTTTTTAGCTCTCTCAAAGACTAAGGAAACTACATACATTATTGCTTGGCAGTAAAAATAGACTGCGTCGAGTTTTCGCCCAGATACCAGTAGGTGAAGGTCACATCTTTTATCCCAGCATTTTGTAAATACAAATATAACAGAAATGCAATCACTCACGCCCGCCACCCAGAGAAGTAGGCAGAGATCACAGATTGCCATATAGTATCCTACCTAGTATTTAGCTTCACTCACATTCAATATAGAACTTTCGACTACGTAAACCTATTTTGAATATTTTATTTAAATGCTGGTGCTTCCGGTATAGTGTCCATGAAAAAACCAAATAGTACCCTTAATGTGAAATTTATCAATGATTTGATTTGAAGTCGGTTCTTGAGTTTAAAGTTAAAATTACAGCCTAAATGTCCCACTGTTGGGGCACAAGCCTTCTCTGTATAGAAAGTACATGGGCACAGTCCGTCACTCGGCCCTAGTGCGGATTGGCAGACTTTACTTGCCTTAGAAATTTTTTTTAAGACATGTAGGTTTCTTCACCGCCGTGGTAAATGAGCAGATAAAATTACATCAACAAATTTATTGGTGCGGACACTGAGCTACCACGGCTCATTTTGTGTTTACTCGTCTATACAGTTGGTTGAGATAAATGTGAAACTTTACAAACTTTGATATAACTCCAGAATCCTGAAATAAAATGACATACTTCCACTTTGCGTAATTTTTTTTCTATTTATGTATCAAACCTCGGCCTTCACTATACACAATAATAGATTTAAAATGAGATTATTTATCATGTCGTATATGACGTTCCATTCAACAACTAGGCGATATTTTCCAACGCTCGGTAAGTTGAGAAAAATCCTATATTAAATTTGACTAACAAACTTAATACATCATATTCATTTGAAATCGTAATTCAAGTTTAATCTGTTAACAAGAATTCTAAATGATTACTAACTGTCGCCGTCCTAAATCTAAAATCAAAATTTATTATCTCTCCTGACGATATAATTGAATCTATTAATATTGGGAGCGTTGCTGGAGTTTCTTTGGCCATTTCTTCTTCTAGCGCTAAAGCTTCTTGAAGTGGCTTAAAGGTAGTGTGTAGTTTTGTAAATTGTAGTTTTGTTTTAGAATGTCCTTACTAAGTCCAAGAAAAAGTAAACCACAGGCGACCGCAGATCGGAATGCTCACGCGTAAAACCGCCCAAGTCGAAGTTTCGCATCACCGGGGGAACCCTTGTTTCGAGTTAGAAGCGATAGGAACGTGACTGGTTATGAGAGATCGAGAAGAAAATTTGTGCCCGCATCCCTCTCTTTCTATCTTTAACTTATGTTTAAGATAGAAAATCAACCTGTCATTTTTCCTTTGCCTTGCCCGATCACACTTTTAGTAACGCATTCACCAGCTTACTCCCCGACGAAAAGAAGTTTTACTTCAAAAACTATAGAAGTTGAACCTTTTCGAGAACAATCATTCCGGCTGATTCCGGCTCCGGTGAATCATTACGGCTATTAGGTATTAATTACTATTATCGCCTTTTTTATTACTGTATAACTTTTAATTTCATACTTAATTTAGGAATTGGGTTAGGTAGAATAAGTTTATTATTTTTCATCACGCTTCCGTGTTCGACTGGTTTTGAATACCAAAACTCGTTAAGTAAACTTTTTACAACAAAATTAATTAAGTAATCAACTAAGTTAATAAATAAAAATGTTAAGTCTATCTATGTTTCTAAGCAATTCCTTACAACAAGCATGAGACGAGAGCGATGAAAGCGAATCCAAAATGCAAGTCAGCGTGGATATAAATGAAGCACAAAATACTTCTTCTTTGTGACGTGGTGTCGCGAATGCGTTGGTGGGGTTTACTTAATGAATTAGCCAGACTACAATCGTCACAAAGCACAGCTGCGTATATAATTATGCATCTAGTGACTATAGTATATAGTAACTTAATCCGACGACGGGATGCTTGAATCCTTGGTGAAGGTTACCTAAAAATCATTAAAGAAACCTTTACATATTAATTACGTTCAATCGTTACTTATTAATAATAATTCCCTCATCACCGTTCCATCACCAGATTTCAAAACGCATTGTTAGATCTCTTACTCTTGGTCTTTTTGTGGACATCATTCAAACTTGAACGCTTTGTACCAAACAAAGACGAACGAAAGGATATTTTCATTATTAGTACAACAAAGGACTCGAATAGTTTACCCGCGTCTGTCTTTTCCTCTGATTACAATGTAGGTGTTTTCCAAAGTAGAAATTAAAAGGCATTTTTAAGCCACTGCGCTTTACCATCCAGGACGGCATTTTCACTTAACTTCAGGTAGGATTATGGTCAAGCACTTGCAACAGCCCTGTAGTTCTGGGTTTGTAGAATAAGGCGACGGTAACCCCTGCCTGTCGTAGAAGGCGACTAAAGGGGCCTCTGGTTCACGTGGCGACGTTCGTTACAGCGGACCCGGAAAGAAGGCGACATCGGCTGGCTCGTATCGTCTTGCACTGCGAGGGCGCTAGGGGAGGGATTAACCTCCTCCGGGACGAGCTCTCCGAGCATAGTATGGAGGGGCTCCGGTGCGTTCCACTGGAGATCCCGGAGCCCCTCGCCATGCACCGAGCAAGAGCCACTGCCTTCCTCCAGTAGGCGGGGTTTCCCCGTTATACAGAGAATGTTCAAGAACTTGCTTAGAAAGCATATAAAAAAAACTTATATAAGACTACATCCGTCACTTGATTAAAATGAGTTTTGGAACCGTATACGCTAATTCGCATATCACGTTATGCTAAGAGGTAACTCATTTCTTATTTACACTCAGTCACAAGGTGACGGTCTCGTGATAACTATGATTTTTGGGACAATTACAAATGCAAATAAGATAGCGCAGGTCCAGTGTCAAGATGTCACTCTTGTTATCTTTAGTTGACAAGGTAGGCAAAAAAACTTATTATAGAATGCCAAAACTTATAAGCATAGGAAAGACAATAGAGTTTCAATCGTTGAAACAAAATTTAACCGTCATGGTTATTTTCGCGAATGATTTACACTTGAGATTTTGAATTTGGTTATGGTTACGTCAACGACACCTGTAAATTATTCTGGTAAAAAGGTGAACTCGTCTCTGACTGAAGGAAGGTGTGAAGGTGAAGATGACGTTTAATCAAAAGATTACATGTTTTTTTTATTACACGCATCGTAATTGAGCGCAAACTAAACTAACTAAAGCACAAAACTGGAACGAGAACTTTCAGTTTTGTGTTTTTTTCCAAAGATTTAAGGATCATTGGAAAATGTTACGATGGTGATATAGAATTCTAACCGTCTAATGGATTTAATTCGTTTCTCTGATTACTGGCAAAAATATATGATAGGATCAGATTTGGGCCCCAAAAGCTGGTCTCTAGCGGAGAGGTACTGCTTTGCTTAATCAAATTAATTCGGTTTCTCAAACCTGTAGGATATAGTGAATTTCTATGTAAAGTTTATAGAAATATATTAAGATTCAGTTAAATAAAAGAAAAAACAAAGGATATTAATAGAATGATTATAAATCGTATAAATATATATAGATAATAGATCGTGATATATTTATTAATCACAAAACTTCCGACATGAAGCGGTAATAATTCAAAGAACGAGGTATAATTTCCTGGGAACCGTTAATCTGAATGCTTTGAGGTTGTGAACCCTAGTATTGTTCATTATAATACCTGTTTCTCGACTCTAGTCTACGAAGGGCATCCACTGTCCTCAATCCACTTTGATACTAATACTTTGACATTGAAAAAGACACGTTACTGCTTCCAGTGAACGTATATTTAAAACTTTGGCATTTATTAAAAATGCGTCTACTTCTATACAACTGGAAAAACTCTGAAGGTGATCGAGAAAAGTGAGTAATAAATCTCTGACACGCTAATGAAAATGTTATCTTAACACACAAGAAAATAGTCGATTAAGTCCATACGAAGGTTGTACAAATGTATTTTTTATATCAGTACTGAGGTTAAAAATAAGATTGGATATAATACAGACATGTTTAGACCAAGAGCCGCTATCGGTGGACCTAAGAGCTCTGCCAACTCAAATCTATCAAAACTCTTGAGGTCTGCTTCTTTGGCCAATCGAAGCCCAAATGTAAAAGCATGTGAATCAGGAGTATACTAAGTAACGTATGACGTAGGAGGGCGTGGTAAACAAGAATGACAACTTGACATGGTTAAAAACAAAAACACGCTGAAACCGTCACTGTCGTTTGGTTTGCGGGAAAACACGAACTAGAATAACCGGTCGTGACTAGATATGGCATAGGAAGTCAGTTCGACCTTGACACAATGAAACCGCGTAGTGCGTAGTACAGTTAATAGCTTTTAGATTTCCGTCATTGCAAAAAAACGTAGGGCCATGTTCATTTAACAAAGCCTTTCGTGTCTTCTTTAGATTATAATTAATCTTCTAGGGATTCTTATCAGAAATAGAATAGTCGTGTCGCTACAGTCACGGCCTTTGTTTACCGTTATCTCCATGGCAATATGCTCATGAAAATCCGAAAAAACTGTATATATATTGTTGGACACATTTATTATTTATTTATTAAGACAAGTACATATATTTACGAGTAAAAACAAATACCGACTTCCGAAGATCACCCTCCCCCTGATGCATATCCTTTCCAATAAAAAATGAAACATAGAAATTGAGTTCGTCCATTTGTGGCGCACATACTTGATGGAATTTTAAAACTTTGAATCTAATTAAAATGGGACCACACATGAAGCACCAGCTTTCAATTGAAAAAAGAGTCATCAAAATCGGTTCATGCAGTCTAAAGTTATGCGGTAACAAACATAAAACAACATACAGACGAATTGAGAACCTGGGTCCTTTTTTGAAGTCTGTTGAAAATTGTGTGTGTCCACCCATTTCACGAATGGACAAAAAGCAGGGCCGGGAATTATGTGCCCGTTAAATTGTTCTCTCTTAACGATATCAGTACCTTTAATAGATAAGGAAATCGGCAATTCTTAAGCTAATGCGTACTTCATAGGCATCATTAAAATTGTTTTAATTGGATGCAAATAATTAATTACAATAAAAAGGATTGGAAAAGGTGTATCCATTCATACAGTCAATAAAGTTCATTTTAAATTGAAAAATGAATGAAATAAATATTATATTAAATAATAATATTTAAATTATATCAATAAGGAATACATACGGATAGTTAACTTCAATTATATTGCATCATTTGAAAAAGTATACAACCACAATTTTTTTCACTGCAGTTTCAACCTGTTATCATTTTTCATAACGCGCATAAAGAAGTATAATTTACAGGAGAGAAAAGGGCAGGTATGGAGGAAGAACCGACAGTAAAATTGCACATGTAGGTATATGAAAGAGGTGTGTCAGGTTCGTAGTAAGTAGAAGTCCATGATCTTTACCTACCCCCGTTTGACAGACGTGAGTGTTTACAGCTGTATTGAGTTCAAAGCCATAATTCAGAATAAAGCATTCCCTTGAACATTACTCAAGACCATTCCGAGCATTATTAACTCCGCAGCCGTTCAAAGTAAACAGCTGTCAACAAACATGAATGAGCCTTGTGGAAAACAAATCAACTTATCTTTAATATTTCCATGAAATAAACTCTAGAGTTTTACTGTAACACAACACACTATCTCGGGAAATTTAAGATATTCAATCGAACGCAATAGCCTTGATTCCACAGGGAGTTATTTCAAGCTCACTATACACTATAGCGCCACTGGTTATAATGGAAACAGGTGCCAACTGTGTTAATAATACGCTTCGTTGTTAAAACTCAATGTAATGTCATTTACATTTTTATAATAAACTAGCTGACCCCAAAAACGTTGTTTTGCCAATTCTATTGTATTCTGTTGTGTCTATCAATATAAAAACCGTTTTTCTGTAGCGAAAGAAGAAGTCATTGATATATGATTGACATTTATGATATGACGTATGGTCTGTTGTGAAGGAAGGTGTATGGGGAAGTTGAACGTCATTCCGGTCCACGGAGGTCTTATAAAATGTTATTTTAATAAAAAATATATTTTATTTTATTTTCCATACACACTGTCAGTACCAACTCGGAAACCTTCGTAGACTTCGTAGACATGCTCTACTCATAACTCATACTCATGCACAACACTTTGTTGAAGATAAAATGCATAGTTTACGATTCCATAAAGGACATACAGACAAACATTCATTTTTATATATATAGAAGATTACCACAGGAGGTCTGGGAATCGATTATCATAGCCGGAATTTCTTTAATTAGAGAATGTTTATCTAGTAGATAGGAATACTAGGTAACCAACGGCAACTGTCACTTCCAATATCATAGACTAACACATTATCATCCGCCAAAGGCAGACTGATCTCTCCTTATACTATACTAGTGAGAGAGGCAGAGCTCTTAGGTCACTTAGCCTGCACAAGAGGTTGGGAGCAACACGGCGCAAGAGGGTCCGAGAGGGTCGGTCACTGCGGTACACGGTTACTTTAATTTCGCTAACATTACGTTGTACGGCTGTATTAGGACTAGGCACAGCATCCCACCCCAACCAATTGTCCTCTGAAATTCGGCTCCCTAGGCTCCCCCCAATAATATTCGTTCGATGGAAACAATACCTTATAAATATTAATCCAATTCAGGACAAATCGCTTACTTAATTAAGAATGTATGTATTTTCTTTTAATTTTTTTACATGTTGTGGGGTAAAACTGCTGGGTGCGTACTATATTCGGTCAGAAATAATTTTCTGTAAAATCCTTTAGATGAATGATGAATTGGATTAACTAAAATAGCAGTGAGCTAATGCTATACAGTCCAAATAAGCTTTGACATAAAACTATGTGAGCTTGCAATTTTGCGGTTGTTTGCTTATAGCGGTTATTACGTATAACAAAAAGAAAATCAACAAGAAACCCCAGCGCAATGTCGCATAACACGAAACCGATAAACAAAGTAATAATGCTTTACATCCTTCCTTAAGACGGCAGGATCGCTTGCGTCATCTGATTATCCTCATCCAGCTATTAAGTCATTAATCTTAAACAGAATTGCATGTAAACAGGATAATTGCATGGAATAATTGCACTTGGGCCGGAATTTTCAACCAACTCAATCGAAACTGGCGATAATTTATTGGAGCTGGTTTTTTTTTAGAGTGGACTACTACGCTGAATCAGCCAGGGGCCAGCCCCGAGTCAGCTATTTGATAATGATTTGTCATTATAAAACCGATCTTGTACAGTCATCAATTGTTATCGTATCTCATTAACAAAAACGTCAAATACATACACACGTTTGCGTGCCAGTGGCCCACCAAAGTGAGCACCAACAAACTAATAGACTAATAAAAGCAAATATCGACCACTATGATGCCAATGAACGTTCCTTTCGTACACACACACACAATTGGTTTAGCAGACTTGTGGTCCTGGACGTTTCAAAATTTTCACAGGGTTTATGTTATTGACGTTGGTCACGTATTTACTTGGGTGATAGTTCCCCTCCGATCATCTTTCCACGGTGGGTCATGAATACCATGATGTGATTTTATTCACAAAATAGTTTGCATGTTTGTATTTAAATACCGGACTAAACTTTTTGTCTGGATTTGAAATGTTAACGTCACGAACAACCTTATAAACTTGATCAGCAGATATAATAATCTGTTAAGTGTTGCTTTTGGGTGGGATATAATGGGTTACATAAATTACCCTTACCGTGCTTTGCAGAAGGTATTAGTGTCTATTTAAGAATAGCAGTGGCTTATCATATGGCCTGATCCTAGAAATTCTTCAAGCTAGCTAGCAGTTTCATATTCTTGTGACTTTACGGTGGACAGTTGCAATCTGTCGAGGTGGGATCGTAGTCAAGCACTTGCTGAGAAAGTATGAAAAAAAGACGCTACCTTCAGACGACATTTAGATAGTCGATTACAAAAACAAGCATCCGATAACACTACATAGAATCCGCGGCAAATACCCAGGAACCATGATTTCATTAATTCGTGTTAAATTTAGGAAAAAAGCATTGGCAGCTGTCTACTAGTAGATAGTTTAGATTGAATGAATTTACGGCGTACGTTTAGTTTGATTTAAGAACTGCTGACGCAAGCACGGCGCGCCCCCGACTTTATTTAAATGACCCCTATGGATTTGCGTCACTTTTACGTAACCCATCTACATATGTGGGTTGATGTTTGAAATAATGTTGATACATTTCGCCTTGGACTTCATACCTAAAAAGTTTATTGCTTCCCGGTCGTCGTTTTCGTCTGAATCAGATCATGGGTCTGTAAACAAGTTTTTATTTCTATTACCAGTTGTTTATTTCAACTACTGTATACAGCGCTCCTACAAACTTTTATCATGTAGATAATAAGTACTAAAAAAAGACCTCTTCTTTGTGACGAACTATACAGATTAGCCAGAAAAGCTTTTAATACTTCATCGCATTGAGAGGTTGCATAACTCTTAGATTGCTTAGCCTGAACCTCTATAGCTGCAGTAAGCATTCCGATCTGAGGGCGAATCACGGCTCGGTCCAGCAACCACCTCACTCGAGGTCCAGAAGGATGAAGCAATACAGTTTCATGTTGGGTATTCGCGTTAAGCCATTATACATATCAATGAATTGTTCTAGCTGTCCTTTATAATTACTTGTTAACATTACGAAGTCGATAGAACTTTGAATTACGTAGACTGTCTTTATGATACCAGATGTGTATTTCCCGTAGCCGTGAGGAGACAGAGGCACATCCGATAGTTAAGTTACTCGCAAAACACTAATAAAATTATAACATCGAAGAGCAATTTACAATCAAATGCTGTTAACAAATTTGCGGGTAATATGATTAAATCTACAAATACCGCTGCTTGATAAAGGAGCTATACGTTATATCATATATATACTGACATTTGATTTCGATAGTGTTATTTACATTGTAAAATGTAGGTAGCTACACATAACACTGTTTTGTCCGGTTTATTTTTTTTTAATTCCTAAGAACCTGATGTCAAGTGGATATGCAGTCGTGGAGTAAGGCGAACTGTACTCTTCAAAACAACAACATTGTAATCGGAGGGAAAGAGACGTGGGAAACTATTTCAGTCCTTGGGTGTACGAATAATGAAAAAGTAAGCAAAGCGCTTAGTGATGTTAAGAGGAATGTTCACAATAAAAGGATGAAATCGTTTATCGTGCATACAGCAAAGGAGTGGAACATGTTGCCGGCGTCAGTTTTTCCGTCCAAGTACGACGTGGGAACCTTCAAGAGTAGAGTGAATAGGTACTTACTAAACTAGCGCGTACCTTCTTTCGATTATATCACCACTAAGCATCGGGTGCGATCGTCGTCAAGCACTAGTTTATTCCCAATAAAAAATCAAGCAGTACGTTTTGAATCTTGAAATATTACTTACTTTAAATATATTAAAAAACGAATCACCCTAATAGGTGATGTGCCAAGCACAGCTTTTTCCATTGTCTTCGTAGCGACTATCAATGGTTTTAGTTCTTTTCCTAGTCATATAATGAACTCGACTGTTCTGTTTAACCGACACAATTGACAGTGACATAGGGTTAAATACGCTCGTATTGTACTATGATTTGGAATAAAGAAGGCATTAATTGCCCGAACTTAAAATTTGTCTGTAGTTACTCGTATGTCAATGAACTCGTAAACGGAGCTCGACTATGGATTTGAACAAAGGATTTGACAACTTCCAATAATACAATTGCCAAATAAATCAATGTACCGTGGTAGCTCTCTGACCTAATTTTGTATACCGATAACAATAAAGGAATAGTTTCTTAATTCGTCTGTATGTTTTTAAATTTGTTACCTCATTACTTTCGACTGGTTCAAACGATTTTGATGATATTTTTATTTGAAAACTGGTGCTTTAAATTAAATATAGCTTTATTAGATTCCATACAAGTTAGTCCATAAAAGTTCAAATTAATTTAAAATTAATTAAAAGATTGCATGGAATGCCCCTTCGGGCTAAAAGCAATCCAATTCCACAAATCAGCAACGAATTCCACTTTTCTCTGTCTTTTGGCAGTGGCATCGGCCAGCCATCGCTACGATTTCGTCGGACCATCTGACATAAAGACGTCCTTACGCTCTAGTGCCTGGTGGTACCAAGAATTTAGGAATCTTATGTGTCCATCTATTGTCCACGTACCGGGCTATGTGTCTAAACCATTTCCATTTACTTAGAACGGAGAAAGTTAAGGCATCAGTTATTTTCGTTTTTAGGTGAATCTCTTCGTTCTCACTTTGTCCTTTAACAGTAATCCTACATAGATTCTCTCTTATCTTCTTTGGTTACAAACTAACCACACGGTTTGTCACTGGCACAGCGAGGGTAATAGGTCTGTTATTTAAATTCTATATTTGACGAACAACTGGGTTGCTGCAAAAGAACTATTTTTGAGATTGCTAGTATGTTAGCATAACAACAATATAACATTTAAATAGAATTAGGCTAAAGAGCTAGAATTCGATCTATCTGGTCAGATCGTTGGAAATCAGACGCCCGACTCTGTCATACTTATGTTAATGTATTGACTTATATGATTGTAATTTAACTGTGTAGCCGAGTTTCGAATTTAAAATTTACTTACTTATTTTTAGATATTATTTAAGAATTCATCCAGCTGTCCGCCCACCTTAACCGTTCAATCACGATATTACATCGACCCAAGTTTATTATTGTGGATTCAGATTTTAGCATTTCATCTGGCTGCAGTCGTCATCTAGACGTCAATGGCGCATGAAAATCACTGCCTACTTTAAATTCTTACCGCACGATTCTTCAAGTCAGCTGTATTATAATCCAAGATTTCAGAGCATTGAGATTTATGTTATCTTTTTTTTATTGGAAAAAAAATCTGATAAATAACGAATGAGTGCATAAACATTTGAAAAAATACAAAGTGACCTTCTCGTCTTTTTGATTACTAATACCCGCAGTTGAGCCGTGGTAGCTCAGTGTCAGGGCGGTTGACTCAAGTTGCATGGTACGATAGCAACCGGAGTTCAATCCCCGGTGCCGGCACCAGTAAATTTGCTGTTGCAATTTTATGTGCTCATTTACCATGCGCTCGGCGGTGAAGGAAAACATCGTGAGGAAACAAACCTATATGTCTTAGAAAAATTTTCTTTCTTTCATATGAAGTCTAGGTGTACTTGGCGGACTATGCCCTTATACTCTCTTTACAGAGAAGCCCTGTGCCGAACAGTGGGACCTATACATTATACATATATAAAGCTGTAACTTTAACTTTAGCCCACATTTAATAATCTGAATTTTATAACTTCACCGTGTCTAGAGACGGCTAAGTGTCGAGAAATTATTATTTATTTATTTTCATTTGTGTTACTATTTGACGTATTTGGTAACGATGAAATGATAATTGATATGACATGTAGCAACTAGATTAAAACTCTAGGCTTCAATTAATCTGGCCTAAAATATAAGAGAGTGGAGAGTGGTGGTTAAGTCATAACCCTCATCCTTGCGGACACTAAAGACGATCCTTAACCAAGTTCTTAATGGCATGTGCTCTTATTTTACAGCACGTCCAATCACTACGCTTATTAAAATAATTAATCACTGTCGAAATACGTAAAAACGAAAAGAGCTAAAGACGATAAATAAAGCATTCAGCTCAATAGTTAAATTATGCCGTTGTAAAAACTACAAATAAATTAAAGATGGCGGACTTTGTTGACACCAATTCACTTCCTGGTCACTACGTCAACGAATAGCACTTTTTCTATGTATATGAGATTGACGTATGTATTGTATTTATTTTATGGCTAAACACATTTCTCTGACTCTCAAGCAAGTCACCAACATCAACGACGATTACAATAAAGTTCATTTTAAGAGAACGTCTTCTGCTGTAATATTTCAAATCAGTTTTATTGCCAGTTACTTTTAAATATGCTGATCAGCCATGAACCCTTTACAGTTTCCCTGGGGGCACAGTTATATAAGGATTGTAAAATGCAATATACATAACATAGATATAATTTTTTTTAATTTGTTATTATTTTTGAAGGAAAATATAATATGAAGATTTACTAAAACAAACACCTGTCTATCCAACTAATTGAATGTAAATATGTACATAGCTTGTGAGGTGCATACATTGTGAAACTATGTGATAAGAATAAATAAGTCACCGCACAAGTACGGCTTCTAAACACCATGTTTACGTCATACGCTCAAAATCGTCATTTTACGTTTTCATCTTGCGTAGAAAGAGACAGAACCGTGTCAACAGTGCGCATTTGCGTGTTGTCAAGCAGCAAGTGCTGCCGCCGCCATACGCTGTCTCAGGCACATACAATTCATTTGCTTAAAAATTTGACTAAGTCATTCGGTAATATGATTGAATATTAAATATATGTACAGCTGGAAGTAAAGCTACTTTCAAAGTTACTCTTGACGCTTTACTTAACAAGGAATAATTTGACATTTACTGTCCTTCTCCATCTATACTTAGATATATGTATTTATATATGTATATCTATTAGTTATTAAATATAGTTATTATTTTTATGTTATAGTTATTTATTATGTATATGCATGTATTTATTTATTTATTGTTTTCTTTTTATTTGTTATTTTTCTTTTTTAACTTGCAACGGTTACATTGTCTTTACATAACCCCAAGGCAGACTGGCAGAGAATGCCTTTTTTGTACATTTAGTAGTCTTTTTACTGTGTGCAAATAAAGACTAAATAAATATTTTTGGTTTGTAAAAATATCTACATTTTTATTTCTCATAGTAGTACTCTAGTAGGGTAGACAGACACAGTGTTGCTTTACAAGCCAGATTTATTAGGTCCCTTATGTGACAGATGGCGAGACTATTGCTATACACCGGGCACAAATTTTTAATTGCTTTTGGAACTTAAAAAACCTAAATATGACAATTCACTGTAACCGCTTAGCCACTAGGTTATCACTACTTGTTGATTCATGGCATGACTTACGCTTTTGCAATTTTATCAGTAAAATAGCTGATCATCTAAACCTTACCTGCCCTTCTTAAACCAACCTAATTTAATCCTCTAGTTGCAAAATAATCAGGTAAAATTAGGCTACGGTCAACACACATTGTAGAAAATTTGAAGATGGTGAACAAGCAATGAAAACAAACATTCACCCAATGTTAGATGTTATGTCCATAAAGATATACAACACCTAAGTTTGCAGATGCATTTCCGATCCCTAAGTGGAGGAGATAGATATATAATCTCTTACTGCACTATCAAAGTTACCCTAAAATAAGTTACCTAAACACTGTAAAGCATTAATTATTTTTATACATAACACACCTGAATTCATCATTAAAATAGAAAAAAAATTGTTAAATTGCATATAAATTTTTGTGGGTGTTACATTCCAATTAAAATGCTTTATTCTTATTATAATTGTTAACTATACTGACATATTCATTTTATGTTGTTAGGCAAACATTTTCTCTGATAACCTAAATATACCATTTAATTTAACGGAAATATATAAGTATTGGGAATCATACACACTTCAAAAAAGCTTTATTATCTCTCTTCTATTAAGGTGGCATATGTCTAAATTTTTAAACATTTATCTTTTACCGTTTGGGACAAAACAGGGAAAAGTGTCTTAGATAACACTACTACATAACCAACATAGAAGAAGCAAATTACACAAAGCTACAAAAATTTAGATGTACAAAAAAAACAAATATACTATTTACAATTTTAGGTTATGTAATTTTCACAGGTCAAACAGATAAAAACATTTTAGTTTAGCATTACAAGCATAGGGACTATCAACGTGATGTTTTAATGTACAGATATGGTTACAAAACCAAACTATCCAGTTCATAGTGCGTAAAGGAGAGCAAAACACCGGAAATTGACTCACCCTCAGATTCCGCTTTTGTTTCATGTTTGGTCATTTTAGTAACACAGATTAGACTTATCGTTTCCAGCACTAGTATTGTTCACATAAAAGCTCAATTGCGGCTTTTTACATAAAACAACAATATTTATTTTAACATCCGACAACAAAACAGCAATGTTATTGTTTTTGACGTTAATGCTTTCAATGACATTCCGTTCCTTATTCCGTGGCCACTATTGATACCTGTACATACAAGAATATATTTTTTATTTTTATGCTATATTTTTAAAAAGCAAACATTAAGTATTAGATAAAAAGATAAACAATTCAATAAATTAATATATATGTATAGTTTTTGAGTGTACGCATTTTATTACGCAAAATTTTCGATCACTATTTTTATACGAGACGTCAATAAAACGAAGTGTTTTTGTGTGTCAATTGACGAACGTTTTGTTTGAATTTAAATAGTACAAATATTTTCAACTATCAACTATTTATTACCTAGACGTTTGTTTACGTTATTTTTTGATTCCTTTCAGATTGCTGGTGATAATGTAAAGCGGATACAACACAATATCAAAGTTTAACTTGAGAGACGTAGGGGGTAAAAACTTGGATCAATATGTCTACCTCCAATCCGGCCCCCATAGAAAATGGTGTTGGTGATGAAGCTCGGTAATATTTTTATATTTTTTATGACTTAAAAAATCACGTGTCAATTTAACGTGATATGCGCACGGTAACATGCGTATCAAGTAAACGCAATTAAGCGTCTAATTTATTAAAAGTTCAAGCAGTGATAGTCAAACAAGTGTTAGACATATGATCAAATGGTCGTGGGTTCGATTCCCATAAACATCCTTCTGGGTATTTTGCTATAATTATAGGAATATATGCCGATGATAAGGTAATTTGTTTTCTTTTGAAATAATACATTAAATGAAAAGTGAAGAACAACAGCACTGCTAACACTGGGATGCGACAAAGATATCGGAAGTTTTGTTTGTAATTTTGTTCGAAAATCAATGTAAATTTTGTTATAAAGTATTTTCTTAAATAAAGAAAAATGCACTACTACCACTGGTAAAAAATGTTTTCTATTGACACCTCCCATGTGAGAATGTGGCTCCAAGGAAACATTTGATATTTACAATTTAGACAAAAATAAAAAAAAGGAAAGAAATGTGATTATTTATAATATATTAAGCAAACAATGAAGGCAAAGCCTGGGTTTTATTTTGTGGTCTTGGTACTCATGCATACTTTGGGGGGATAACACTGTATTTCACATTGTCCATGAATCAGGTAACATTGAGTTGTAACAAGATTTTAGGATTCCCTATTCTTCTGTAAATAGTTTTAATGACACTCTTCCTAGAGAATTAGAAATAAAATAGTTCTATTTATTTTCTCAATGTTACTCTATCCTTTTATTTTAATGGAGGAGTCGGGGTGACACCTTTGCATACCAGTGGGACTTACAAGGTTATTTTTTTTTTATCTATGCAGTAAGTAGCCTTAGCTTGATAATGCCTATGCTGTGTGTTATTTGCTTGGACATAAACCTTTACACACATTTAGAAAATTGTTGTAGGTTTCTTTTACGACAAGATAAACTTTTTTTCTTGACTACCACACCTTATCTATCTTACATTTGTAAGGGGAAAATTATTTAATATAAAAATATAAATCTAAAACAATATTTTTTATAGACTGACACGGCAGACTTTTTCTAAAATTACCTACCTACCATGCATTACCTGACTTAATCAATTAGGAAAATTGTACAAGTATTTTCACTGCACTTTGCTTGTAGAGAAGGATAATTTTAGATTTTCCTTGGCTATAGAAGCTTTTTTAGTTTGTAATCTCTCTTATTTTTCATTCCCTTCATCTTTGTATGTAATATAATTTACATACCCCTTCTTCTATGCTCCAGATGTATTTTTTTAAAGACTATGTGTTTAGTTTTTCACTACTATTATGCACAATGGATATTTTTTGTAAAGCCACACATACATAGTACATGTTTTTATTTATACATCAAACTGTTTTTTGCACTAATTTATCTTGTTGCAAAAATGTATTATTAATTTTTACATAGTTTCTAGTTGGTCTCAATTGTGATGTATGATTTGACAAATATTTTTTCTATTTTTTTAAATTAACTGTACATCAAAACCTTTTTGTATGTTTTTTTTTATATAATACAGGCCATAGTTACATTATAAAAAAATCTGATATATCAATTTGAAATGCTGAAAAATATTTGCAATAGATAATTACTTAAGTGTAATAATATGTTTTCAGTGTAGTTATATTGTTTATTTTCTTTGCACGACACTGCTTCAGAACCCATCCCCAGTCTTATTGCGATGTAATATATGTTCACATTACATTAAGAAATTATGATCTGGAATTTTTTTTATACATTTAAAGTTTATATGAATCCCAGGCAACTTGTACCAATGTGTTACTGTTGTTCACCAACTTATGTGGACAAGAAACAATCAGCAATTTTTTTTAATTTGTTCTCGATACAGAATTTTTTTTTTACTTTCTAAGCAAGTGCTTTTTAAGATAAAAAAAAAACAGAGATGGTGGTGATACGTTGACCATCATGACGTCTTATTTGAACCAAATAAGCTTGGTCAAAAGAAGCAATTGCTATTTCTGTCTACCCCGCTATGGTTAAAAGATATGGTAGCTTATATAGTCAGCGCGCGAGTTGGATGCAGGGCTCAGAAATGCGATATGTATGGCCATATTATGTTGCCATTTTACACTAGGATGACATGGCGAAAAAAAATATATTTATCACACATTTTAATAATTATTTCAGAAAACGAAATTAAAAAAAAATTATAATCGCACATATCTAAAACATTTCTCATGCTTGGCGATGAATAAAAGCTCGTTTTTTTTAGTAACAGAACTTGATGGACTCTGATCAGACGTTATTCGAATCAAATAAATAACACGGAATCTCAACTTTATTATTAACTCTGTACTGTTATAACTCTTAATAGTATAGACACAAAGTCCACTCAGCACCTTTCTAAACGACGCTCTTTTATTCCATTGCAAGTCAACACTTTTGCTCACGTTTTTACATTATATTCAAAGATCGGACTGCATTCAACTGGCGTGCGGACTATAGGTAATTAATATGTGGTATAATGAAACGATATTATACCACATATTAATTATTTATTTAGTACCATTTTTGTTTCTTCAGTTGATTCTTATTAGTTTTTTTTTCTTTCCAGCGGCACTACGTACTTCTTTTCCAGAGGAAGATCAAGCGCGTCACTATGGCAACGGCTAAGTCTGTTCGTCTCCATATACTGGAAGTCGCTCATAGTGGTGTTAACGCCATTGTTATTACTGCCAATTCCTATTTTAAATGCCGAGTCGGAATCTGCGAGGGTAAGGGTTTTTATAAACTTATCGACCGTAGAAAGCTGAAATGTCGTTTCTCGAAAATCTACCTAAATGTCTTATTGCTATAAAAAATATCGTACTACGAAAAAAATTGTACAGCATAGAATTTTTCTAGGTTTTTAGGTCGAAACTCGTAAATATGCTTGTGTTTATAACCAATGCTATAACATTCCTGGCCCGTACCCTAAAGGGACAACGAGATGGGAATGAATGAATGAATGTAATTTATTGCACAACAATTAATAAATACATCGTCATACGTAATAATACGTTACATATGATTGTTTTTTTTTTAATGACGAACTACACAGCTGGCCAGATGGGCAGGCCTTTACTGCTTCACCGAATCGAGAGGTGACATAGCTTTTAGGTCGCTTAGCCTTAACCTCTATTAGCTTGTAACTGGACACAAGGGTCCCCCCGGTGAGGGGTAACCTCGGCTAGGACGGTTAACATTTGATATTTTACGATATAATTGCATGCGCAATGGACGGTTTTATCGATCTAAGAGATCTTTTCCAAACAACATTGGATAGACAGAAATTTGCTTCTAAAAATGCTTTAAGTGGCTCTGTTATATTAGATTGCCTGTTTGTAATATTAAAATAACCGCTTTTTACTACATGCATATAAATAAATGTATATTCAGTATATTTATTACAATTTTTGTCTGTTCCGGCTAATCTCTGGACTGTCACTGTTAGATGGCTGATGGGTAGTAAGGAGTAATTTAGGCTATTGTTTTAAAAATAAAACGTTTTTGGGCGCAGCTAGTAGATAAATAATAACACGTGTTTCACATTTTAAAGTAAATTTATTAATTTCAGGCGTATCGTTGTATGTACGTGGTTTTAATAATGGCGGTATACTGGGTACTGGAGTTGCTCCCGTTGCCAGTGACTTCGATGCTGCCAATTGTTCTGTTCCCGACGCTCGGCATCCTGGACTCGGACAAGACCTGCGCGGCGTACATGAAGGAGACCAACATGATGTTTATGGGTGGGCTCATGATCGCCGCCGGGGTTCAGCACTCGAAGCTACCGAAGAGGGTAGCTCTGTGGACTGTGCAAGTAGTTGGATGCTCTCACAGGAGGTGAGCGACATTTTATTATATCATTTAACAGGTATACTTGGTATTGCAGTCCGTCCATCATCATCATCATTACAGCTGTATAATTTAAAAAAACATTTAGACAAATTGAGAACCTCCTTTTTTGAAGTCGGTTGAAATGTGAGCCGTGTCCATCCCTCTATTTAAAGTTCAGTGCTCTCTTTCAGATTGAACTTCGGTCTGACGTTCGTGACTATGTTCATATCAATGTGGGTGTCGAATGCGGCCGCCACCACCATGATGGTGCCCATTGTTGAGGCCATACTGGAGGTCTTAGAACAGGTAAAGATTGAGAGCAATGACGAAGACAATTTATATGATCCTTTCTTTAATACTTTCTAAGCAAGTACTTGATCACAATCCCACCTGATGTTAAGTGGAAATGCAATCCTGGTAAGGCGCACTAGCTCAGTAAATATTTACTCTACTCTTGAAAATACCCACATTGTAATCGGAGGGAAAGACAGACACGGACAGAGGCTCAGGCTTAGCGACATCTATGCCACCTCTCAATTCGGTGAAGCAGTCGCTGCCAGCTTCTCTAGCCAATCTCTTTAGTTAGTCATAAAAAAATAGATCATGTAATTCCTGTCGAAGTTCTTTAAGCATTGTTAGACTAATAGTTAAGTGTGCCTTTTAACGACGTTATTATGGTAGGGATTACGAATCCTAGCCCGCCTTATGGGCAACACTGAGTATGGCGATGGGTTCATCACCGTCCGCTTTCCGCCGTCTTAAATGTGACCTAATAAATAAAATCATTATTTGTCTTGTTCCTACAATACATAGTACAGTTTTAATAACAAAACCCTGGCTTGCGAATCGTAAGGTCGTGGGTTCGAATCCACCATTCGACTATTGACGTGAACCGTCTCCTAACACAAGCATTAGTTAGTTGGAATGGTTAACAAGAATGTTAGTAAAATTATGAAAAAAAAAGAAAAACCTTTTTGTTAAAAAAAATACATGAGACATGGTTAATAGGTGGATATGGAAGTCAGTAGCTCAAACTACTTAAACATGTGTTATGATTCTACTAGCTCCCCTCTTGGACAATTAGTATGGTAGTAATAAGTTTGGAGAAAGCGGGTAGAGTTTGCCGTGTCTGTTTACCCTGTGCTAAAAAGTATTAAAAGGTCGTGATAGATTGTTAGTATAAAGTAATTAAAAATTTCAGCAAGGATTAGGAGATGTATACACCAACAGAAAGAAGAACGCCCTTCCTGAAAACGGCAAAGACGTGAAGCCAGCTCATAACACGAACACCGAGGAAGAGTAAGAAATTATTATTCTATCTAACTTAAAGAAAGAAATCATATGGCTACTCAATTTAAGGGAAATAGGAAAACTGCCAAATGATAATTCCCTAGTATGCAGTCATAACAGCTATACAGCAGTCCACCCATGCGGGCCTCAAGTCTGCTAAACCAATTGTGTGCTATATTTTTGAGCTGGAGGAACGATGGAGATAACGCCAACCTTAGAAATTTTTAAATTTTTTTTATGAAAAGTGGCAAACGAACATATGGCTTACCTGATGTTAAGTGATCACCGCGCCCATGAATATCCACAGCACCAGTGGAGCTGCAGGTGCGTTGCCAACCTTTGAGATAGGAGTAGGCTTTTTTCTTGAAAGTCCCTAAATCGTAAACGTTCCGAAACACCACTGGTGACAGTTGATTCCACAGGTTGACAGTGCGTGGAAGAAAGTTACGCGAAAAACGTACAGTCGTGGAACGCCAACCATCAAGATGGTGGCGGTGGAATTTGGAAGGTTGCCGACCCCTGCTTTAAATCAGTGTAGAATCTAGATATCCTAAAGATCTTTTCTATTGTCGTACTCCTGGCAGCTGCATGATATGTGTGTGGCAGTTCTAGCTGCTAACTTGCTCTGTGGCAGGCCGCCTATGCCGAGCGACATCACCATCTGCTACTACCTGAGCATCGCGTACGCCTCCACGCTCGGCGGCTGCGGCACCCTGGTGGGCACGGCGACCAACTCTGCCTTCAAAGGAATTTTCGACTCGTGAGTGTACTAGCTATAGAGAGCACGATCCTCACACACTCTCATCCAGCTCCTGCCAGCCATATTGTGAAGATCATCGCTCCACCTAACGTTAGGTCGTTCCACTGTGTAGGTACTCTAGAACTCGTTTCCCAATGGTTATTCGTTCCATCGCCGGTACATTGCTACTTGAACTTGCTAATTCGGTGAGCTAGAGTCTAGATAGATGTAACTTTATTCTACTCAAAAAAGAAACAATTTTTTTTAAAAATATTTTTATTTATTTTTTTACACACACACACATTTATGTACATACACATATTACATACATGTTATTTTTTTTGATATACATTTTTCTTTTCCATATCCATATATATGCTAGACTAATACATAACATATATTAGGTAGATATTGTACCTAACTCAGAGTTTATCTTAGAAACTAAATATTAATAATTTATGTTATTGATTTTTGAAGTCGCATACAGCACGGTACGTGGAAATATTATGATCATGCATATATTAAATACACATAAATCTATATATATAAAAGAGGAATTGTGTGGGTATGTTGCATATAGACTCCGAAACGTCCGGACCGATTTCAATGAAACTTTTAGGAAATCTTCAGATTGACCTGGCGAGTAATCCTGCTTTTATAAGCTTTTATTTACTATGATACTACTAGTACGGGTATGATATTGTATTTACTGATATACATGGGTGTAGGTAATGATCTTCACCCGCTCGATTAGAGAATAGAAGAGAATGAATATGGAGAATAGTGAATAATTAAATATATATATTTTTTTTATTGTTAATTCGCAACCACAGACCCGTGTCCGTGCACTTTTCCAATACACTTAAATTGTACACTCTGCATTTATTAATAGACTGCCACTTCTACCGTTACTATTTTCCTTTTTTTTATATGTATATAATGCCTGAATTTGGAGGTGGCTAGAGATCGTTTCGGTTCACGTGTCGCAAACGTCCCGCTGCTTTGCTATTACCTTCTCTGCGACCGCTGCGTCCCTGCTTCTCATGGCCATTTTTAGGTTGTAGTCCACTATCCTCTCCCTTGATGCGGCCGGATGAAGATTATTGTTTAAATGCCCGGGGTACGCCAGTATGTTTATAAATTAAGTAACAATTTGTTCCGCAATATCTTCTTACTGATGGAGATTTATATTTATTTATTCCCAGGGAGTTCCCGGAGGTGTCTGGATCTGTGAACTTCTTCTGGTTCATGGCGTACAGCACCCCGCCCATGTTGGTGATGCAGCTCCTAGTCTGGGTCTCATTGCAGGCCACGTTCATGGGACTTTTCAGGTAAACAATGACGACTAAGTCAACTGTCCTACCATTACTGACAGAATCGACTATGATAAAATAAATGCATATCTCTGATTTGTGCACCATTGCAACATTACGGGTTTCTGTTTCCTATAATATAGGTTTTCCTAGTTTAGGAGACAGGACGACATTATTTCATTAACCATAGCTGTATTCAATAAAGATATTATTAATATTTATTTTGAAGCCTTAAGTTAAGTTTTATAATATTTATATAAAAACTAAAATACACAAAAATATCATACAAAATACAAAAACATTATAAAACCTTACCTAGTGTGTGCCACCGGCAACAATTATTATTATCATAGCAGTAACGTAGTCACAAAATTTGTGCTTTCTAGACTTCACGGGGTTCAGATCAAGCAGGATGGTAATATCGACGACCGTCTATTCCTATTTTACTAATAATTTTTGAAGTAAATCTTCTTTACGTACGCTTGACTTGGAAAGTACGATGGCGCGTTATGAAAAGTTTGATCGGGCGAGGCAAAGCTGAGAGGGAGATATAAGTTAGTGAAGGTAGAAATAGACTGAGACAGAGATGTTATATTCTTGTTAACCATTTCAAATAAGCTAAGGCCTGTGTTGGGAGATAGTTCACGTCGTCGAATTGTGGATTCCAACCCACATCCTTAGGATTCGCAGACCGTACCGTACCGTCGCCTATTTCTCTCATAGCCAGCTACGTTTCGTATATCTAAGACGTAGTGCAGGTCGATTGTCTATTTTATACTGTAGGAGTAAGAGAGAGTAGTGCGTATATTGTATATTGTCTCTTGAAGTATAAGGGCATAGTCCGCCACGCACACCTAGTGCGGATTGTCAGACTTAAAATGTCTTAGAAAATTTGTAGGAAAATTTGACGTTTTCCTTCACCGCCGAGCGCAGGATAAATCAGCACATAAAATTGCAACAACAAATTTATTGGTGCCAGTACCGGGGATCAAACTCTGGTTGCTAGCGATTTTTTATAACGAACTACACAGAGAAGAAGAAGAGAAGAGAAGCTGGCCTTGACTGCTTCACCGGATTGAGAGGTGGCATAGCTCTTAGGTCGCTTAGCCTGAACCTCTATTGCTAGTAACTCGACACAAGGGTCCCCGGTGAGGGGTAACCTCGGCTTGACGGTTACTATGTTACGCGTAAGCATGCCGATCCGAGGGCGCCCAAGAGGGCCGAATCACGACTCGGTCGGTTGCTATTTCACGGATAATCTAAGAGATATTCAAAAGCTAAACTAACTTTGAGCGCCACTTCGGGAAGCGTTGGCGCTGGGAGAAGAAGTAACCGAAGAAACTCCAGCAACGCTCCTAACATCTAACGGGAATCGGTTGCTAGCGAACTACAATTAGAGGCGTCCGTCCTCTGACACGACATTGAGCTACCACGGCACAATTGTGTATATATTACCATTTACATACATATAGATATATCAGGTGGGATCGTAGTCAAGCACATGCTCAGAAAGTATAAAAAAAAATATGGAGCAATTAAGTTATAATTCAGTCGGTCTAGTCTCGGTTTTCTAGCATATTATTTAATCCTTTTTAATTTGCACTTTCCAGACCAAAAAGTGAAGCAGCTAGGAACGTAAACAAGGCTTCATCCGGCTCCATCACCACAATGAAGGTGATAAAGGAGCAGTACAGGAACCTGGGTCCAATCACATTCCACGAAAAGGTGCGTTAAATAAATTTTAGGACGTGTCCTACAGACAGAGTTACTTTCGCATAAATGAGGATAGAATGACAAAGGAATAGTGTGCCACTGGTATTATAATATATCAAAACTATTAAATTGCAGGCGTCTGGCTTCCTATTCATCCTCGCTGTGTTCCTGTACATATTCCGCAAGCCCGGCTTCATACCCGGTTGGGCTGATGTCATCACCACCATGTGAGTGAAGAATTTTCTCTTTTTTTTATGTGTACGGTCGCGCACGCAATTATTCATTTCTCCAATCTCACTTCGTTTCTACATATTAAGCATATAGTGTTTTGTTTGTACTTGTCTTTGCTAGTTCGTTTAAGCTAGTTATTACAATATAATACAATATATTTAATTTATATTTGCACATAATAAAAGTGTACAAAAGGCGGACTTAATGCCAGAAAGCATTCTCTGCCAGTCTAACTTAGGGTTGTGTAGTCAAAGTCACGGGTGCAACCTTAGAGAGAAAAAAAATTATTAAAATATAAAATATATATTTATACATAAATACAAGCATAAATAAACATACCATATGGATAAATTAATAGCTTAACCATAATAATATATGTACAAACTATATCTGTAAACAAAAACAAACTAAAACAAAAGTCAATAGACATAAATTGAGAACGCGACTGTACACCAGTGGCGAGCGGGGTGTGGGGTCGGTGCGCGGGCAGAGTACCACAGGAGAGTCCGCCCGCGTCCCCTTCACTGCCTTATGATACCTTATTTTTCGACTTCTACGTATTAACGGTCACCGCTAGTGTTTTGTTGCCACATAAACCAACATCCAACCAAGTTAGTTTACTCGTTTCTCCATAATTTTACCTATGAAGAGACAGAAAAGTTTATTCATAGTCGTAAAATAAATTATTCTCGATTTTTCGTTTTCCAAAACTTTGGCATAACATAAAAGAAAAAAAAAACTTTCTTGTTAATTCACGCTCTTTCATACTCATGTACACACTCGCATGCACCCACGCACACTATTCTTTCCACAAACACACTCAATCACATAATTATTTTGTAGCCAGTGGGTTCATCTGTCCGATGAACACGGGGATTAGCGGCCCTGGACTCCACAGCTGTCACCATTTATTCCCATCATCCTCTCCGAATGGTGACAACCCCATCCCTCAGATCCTTTCTTGTTCAGTGGGTTCATCTGTCCGATGAATACGGGGATTAGCGGCCCTGAACTCCATAGCTGTCACCATTTATTCCCTCACCCTCTCCGAATGGTGACAATCCCATCCCTCAGGTCCTTTCTGTTCAGTGGGTTCATCTGTCCGATGATTACGGGGATTAGCGGCCCTGACTCCACAGCTGTCACCATTTATTCCCCTTATCCTCTCCGAATGGTGACAATCCCATCCCTCAGGTCCTTTCCGTTCAGTGGGTTCATCTGTCCGATGAATACGGGGATTAGCGGCCCTGAACTCCATAGCTGTCACCATTTATTCCTCTTATCCTCTCCGAATGGTGACAATCCCATCCCACAGGTCCTTTCTCCTCCAAATTTCGTTTCCTAATTCCCAAAACAGTGGTAGGCCACCGCAGCAGCTTTTTGCTGCTGTACGAATGGGTCGGCACAATCGGGGAAGTACCACGACCTCACAGAATACTGGCGTAAAGTGGAGGATTTTATTCCTCCGCGTTTCGCAAGGTGAGTGAGTGTGCCGGCGGCCCAACTCCCTCCCCTCAGCAACATGGCAGCGGCAATTCAAAATCATTTACCCCAGGGGTACCAGTACGGTTGGTGCTGGAGAATCCCCGTGCGTCAATGGTTGGGTCACCAAGTGTTACCTAAACATGGATGTACGGGTTGCCCTACGTATTCTGGGGGGGGCAAAATTCCGCTCTGTTCTGCTGTCCGAGGCAAACGAGGCAAAGCATCAATGGCTCTTCCTGACCCATTTACTGTGGACCTTTGCAACATCAGGGGCCTCCATTCCAACTTGAGTGCCGTCCATTACCATCTTGAGACGGCAAAGCCGGCCTTACTCTTTCTTACCGAGACGCAGATATCTTCTCCATCTGACGTCTCGTATCTTTCTTACCCGGGGTACAAACTGGAACATTGCTTTGTGCCTCGCGCGGGAGTTTGCGTGTACGTCAGAAAAGATATCTGCTCTCGACGCCTCGACAGCCTTGAAGGCAGGGACCTCTCCAACCTATGGCTACGCGTAGACATCGGCGACCATCCTCGTGTTTATGCGTGCCTGTATAGGTCCCATAGCGGTAACACTGAAGTCGATCGACTCATCAGCCACATCCAGGTGGCTGCAGATTCCGTGCTCGAACGTATCCCTCCGCAGAGATTGTGATTCTTGGTGATTTTAATTCCCACCACTCCGAATGGCTTGGTTCACGCACTACCGATCATGCGGGAGATCTGTGTACGATTTTGCTTTGGCATATGATCTTACACAATTGGTCACATCGCCTACGCGAATCCCAGATGTGGAAGATCATACACCTTCCTGTTGGATCTTCTGCTGACCTCCCATCCGACAGATATGTCATTTCAGTTGAAGCCCTCTAGGCTCCTCTGATCACTGTCTGATCCGGAGTGCTGTGCCACCTTTAAACCCACTGCGGCCGCGCATTGCAGGCCGCCGACGCGTGTGGCACTACAGATCAGCGGATTGGGATGGAATGCGGTCTTTTTCGCATCTTACCCATGGGGAAGTTTGCTTCGCCGGTGGATCCCAACGCCGTTGCAGACTCTGTTGCCGATGTAATACTTCAGGGAATGGAACTTTTGTTCCATCGTCTGTGGTGCCCGTCGGTAGCAGATCGCGGCCTTGGTTTGGTCGCTCTTGCAAAATGGCTTCACGCCATAAGCGGGAGTGCTATCGAGCTTGGGCTGCGGCATCGGCATTGAGGATCCAAAACCAGCGCACTGAAAAGAAGTTCAACTCTGCCTCCAGGTACTTCAAAGCGTAATTGCCAAGGCAAGGTCGGAGCATGTGTGCAGAATTGGCGAGAAACTGGTTCGCCTCCCTTCGGGAACACGTGCGTTCTGGTCGCTCGCCAAGGCTGTTCAAGGGAATTTCTGTCAGCCATCCCTTCCACCTCTGCACAAAAGGATGACTCGTTGGCCCATGACGCAAAGGAGAAGGCCGATCTTCTGGGCACTCTTTTTGCGTCAAACTCGACTCTGGACGATAGGGGGAACACACCGCCGACCATCCCGCGGAACGAGTACTCTATGCCGGAAGTAAAGTTTCTGCAGACTACAGTACGCAGAACACTTTTCTCTAGACATCCACAAGTCGAGTGGACCTGACGGGATCCCTCCTATTGTGCTGAAGATGTGTGCTCCGGAGTTGACACCGGTGTTGACTCGACTTTTCCGGTACTCCTACTCCCAAGGCGTTGTCCCGTGTTCTTGGAAAACGGCTTTAGTGCACCCGATCCCTAAAAAAGGCGATCGCTCGGATCCGTCTAACTATAGGCCGATCGCCATTACCTCCTTGTTCTCAAAAATAATGGAGTCAATTATTAACAGCCAACTCCTCAGGTATCTGGAGGATCACCAGCTGATTAGCGACCGCCAGTACGGTTTTCGTCACGGTCGCTCAACTGGTGACCTTTGGTTTATCTTACACACCGATGGGCTGAGGCAGTTGAGAGCAAGGGGAGGCCCTGGCAGTTAGTTTGATGTGGCGAAGGCTTTGATCGGGTTTGGCACGGAGCGCTTCTTTCAAAGCTTCCATCGTACGGGCTTCCCGAGAGGTTATGCAAATGGATCACCAGCTTCCTCGAAGGCCGTAGCATCAAGGTCGCTGTTGACGGTGCATGCTCGGACTCCAAACCAGTGAACGCTGGTGTTCCGCAAGGCTGTGTACTGTCTCCTACCTTGTTTCTTTTGCACATCAATGATATGCTGCAAATCAGCAACATTCACTGCTATGCAGACGATAGCACAGGTGATGCAATGTACACAGGCCGTGCCAATACTTCTCGGGAAAGCATCGAAGAGTGCCGGAACAAACTTGTGTCCGAAGTCGAAACTCTTCTCGATAGGGTCTCAGATTGGGGAAGACTAAATCTAGTCCAATTTAACCCCACAAAGACACAAGTATGCGTGTTTACCGCTAAAAACTCCTGTATCGTCTCCCCTCAGTTCGAGGGCACTCCCTTGGTCGCATCCTCCAGCATTGGAATCCTTGGCGTCGATATATCGAGTGTCGTTCAGTTTCGTGGTCACTTGAAGGCAAAGCCAAATTGGCCTCCAAAAACTTGGCATACTCAGTAGAGCAAGACAGTATTTCACGCCTGCCCACCGTCTGCAACTTTACAAGGCACAAGTACGGCCTCACATGGAATACTGTTCGCATCTCTGGGCCGGGGCTCCCCAATACCAACTTCTTCCGTTTGACCGTGTACAACGTAGAGCTGCTCGAATAGTCGACGATCAGGTCTTTCCGATCGACTCGACCTCTGAGTCTGCGAAGAGATGTCGGTTCTCTTTGCATCCTGTATCGCATTTACCATGGGGAGTGTTCTGAGGAATTGTTCGGAATCATCCCAGCTACCGATTTCCATTACCGCACATCTCGGCAGAATTCCAATTCCACCGCCACCATCTTGATGGTTGGCGTTCAACGACTGTACGTTTTTCGCGTAACTTTCTCCCACGCACTGTCAACTTGTGGAATCAACTGTCGCCAGCGGTGTTTCCGAACGTTTACGATTTAGGACCTTCAAGAAACGAGCCTATTCCTATCTCAAAGGTCGGCACGCACCTACAGCTCCTCTGGTGCTGTGGATGTTCATGGGCGACGGTGATCACTTAAGATCAGGTGAGCCGTATGCTCGTTTGCCACTTTTCATATAAAAAAAATATTTAGTTCCTAAGATAAACTCAGACTTCGGTTACAATAATACAGGGAGATTTGCGCCGAGGATCTGAAAAGGAAAAATGTATTTCACATTTCATATTATTTCATATCTTTTGTCACAAATTTGACTAAGATTCATGTCAACCATTCCAACTAAGCTTAAGCTTGTATTAGGAGATAGTTCACGTCAGTAGTCGAATGGTGGATTCGAACCCACGACCTTACGATTTGCAGATCGTACCCTAGACCATTAGGCAATTGACAAATGAGGTCAAATTATAGCGTGAGCAGTATTTACCTGTATTCCTTTAATATAAAATTCAACTTCAAAATATGTTAAATGTTTCTCGTGTCTGTTGCAGGAAAGTGAAAGACGGTGTGACGTCAATGTTCATTGTGGTGCTGATGTTCATACTGCCCATGTCTATGGACTTCATGAAGTTCTTCACGTCATCTGCGTCATGTGAGTGCAGCCAGCATCTCAAAATACTGCACGCTTATTAATTTGTTCCGTAACCTTGCTCTTATCTCAAAGCAATTCTCTCCATTAAAATTAAATTAAATACCATTAACCTACTTATTTCTGATATTATATTATAATTTGGGTTTTATTTGTATAATTTCTAATTTTATTCTATGGTTTAGTTGCCTATACTAGAGCAGTAATTATCAATCTTATTTCTTTTACCGCCCCCTTGGAAAATCAATTATTTTTCAGTGCCCCCCATTTTTTATACACCCTTAAAACTTAAAAAAAATCTTAGATCTATGTTAAGTATTTAAGTTTTTGTTACATCACAAGGGGTTGAAATATGAACTAATTATTTATTGTGTAGTCGGTGGATTTTAATTTTAATGAAATTTTTGTAAGTAAATGAAATTAATTATATATCGCCCACCTAACCCACATCAACACCTCTCCATTTTTTCTGGCTCCTTAACGCCTCCTCCAGGTTTCAAATGGGGCGTTTCAAGTTTCAAGGGGGCGTTATCGCCCACTTTGAGAAAGACTGTACTAGAATAATAACATATATTTATTAGAGGTAACAAGGACAAAACTTTTTGAATCTTTTCAGATGAAGAATTGGCATCGTCCAAACCTTCGTCCGGTGTGGTCACATGGGGCATATTGAAAGAGAAAATCCCTTGGGGTCTTTTATTCCTATTGGGTATGTATTGACATAAATTCATTGAATGTACCTTGTGTTTTAGATGACCAGAGCTTTGGAACTGATGTGAATCCACCCTAACATTATCAATCTGTCTGTATGTTACGCAATCACGCCTAAACTACTAAACCTATACAAATAAAATTTGGTACAGAAATAGATTTGATAAGAGGTTTAAATGGAAATGACATCATGTTACTCTCGCAATACATAGTTTAGTTTTTTTACAGTTACATGAGACATGGTTAATGAAGTGTCAATAGCCTAATGATTTAAAGTACGGTTTGCGAATCATTAGATCGTAGGTTCGAATCCAGCATTCGTCAAAAAAAAGGAGTCACTTTGTAGCATATCCCATGCCTGTCTTAGAAGGCGACTAAAAATGGCCTGGAGTTCACTGGGTGACAAGGGTGGGGACTTTGTCGTCGGCGGAAGTGGACTCGGGAAGAAGGTGGCATTGGCTAATTTGGGTAATTGTAGGAACTTTTCTGTTTCGTCGTAATCTATTTCCTAACGTCGTTTTATATAAATCTTTGATAAATTTGCTATATTTAATAATTTATTTATTTTATCATACCATTTATTCTTAAAGTTTTGCGCAAAGAAGGTTGTGGTTGGTACAGACAGAATACGACGTTCATAGGCTTGTAAAAATGTTACCCTAAACTACTACAAAAAGGAGATGAAAGTTTTTGTGTGATGTCGTCGGCTGGTCGGATGTAAATTGACTACTTTTTTTCCTTTTCCAGGTGGAGGATTTGCGCTTGCAGAAGGCAGTAAGGCCACTGGTCTCTCCTCGATGATAGGCTCCTCGCTGAACGGCCTCCACGGACTGCACCCGGCCCTGGTGTTGCTGGTGGTGGTGATAGTGACACAGTTCATCACCGAGTTCACGTCCAACGTAGCTATCGCCAACCTCATCCTGCCCGTGCTGGCTAACATGGTGGGTTGATATTTTATCTTGTGTTGCACCGGTGGTACGATGGAACTGAAAAAAAATCATCACCATCTCTGTTGCAGGCTCGAACTTTGGACATGGATCCTCGTTACTTGATGGTGCCGGCCACGCTGGCTTGCTCCATGGCCTTCCACATGCCGGTCGGAACACCGCCTAACGCTATTGTCGCCGGTGTTGCCCATATACCCACCTCCAAGATGGTAAGTTGAAAGATTATTGGTAATAATAAAAAGCTCTCACATCATTTTATCGTTTGTGCGGTAGACAGAGACAGCTTTCGCTGTCCGCTACCTAGCTTGCTGAAAGTATTAAAATCAATTGCTCCAGTGTATCGCCGGTTAACACCGTGGTTTTTGAAGTATCTCCGTGAAAATTTAACTAGTCTTAAAAAAATTTAATTACAAAAGCACAGAGAAATTACCTGTCTACATAATTAATAATTTACAGTGTGTATCTGATCAATACTCTCCTTTTATAAATCGGGTTAGTAAAAAGTAGCCTGTGTGCTCTTCCAGACTACAATCTTATTTATGTGCCAAATTACATCAAGATCCATCCAGCCGTTCTGGCGTGATTTAACAGCAGACATCCAAACATTCGCATTTATGTTATAGATTAAATTAACCCTCTGATATAGAGGCGGGATATTTATTGCTAACGCGACCCTATCTTTTTTTTTTGTTGACGGGGAGGAAATCTTCACAAAGTTACCCCGCCTTCTGGGGGGAAGGCGGCGGTTATGTGGGGATCTTACCTACTAAAACCTCCTCGATGGCTCTTTCCTCAAGGCATGACGAGGGGCTCCGGGATCTCACGTGGAAGGCACCGGAGCCCCTCTGCACTGCGCTCAAAGGAGAGCACGTCCCGAGCTGCCGCCTGTGCCCTCGCAGCGCAAGGCGACATGGGCCAGCCGATGTCGCCTTCTTCCCGGGTCCACTTTGGTGGAAGACGTAGGCCACCACCCTTGTCGGCCAGTGAACCCGAGGCTCTTTTTAGTCGCCTTGTACGACAGGCAGGGGATACCGTAGTCTTATTCTTGAGAGCCCAGAACTACTATCATGGCGGAGGACGACATAACGCACCTCTGACGGATGCGTATAGGTATACTCATTTCCTCCTACGTTAAAAAAATCCTTCATATATGTAGGTTTCTAGAATATTTTCCTTCATCACAGAGCATACTGCTGATCAGCATTTAAAAATATAATTAACAATTGCAGTAACAAATCCCCACCTCTTTCGTTATTATTTAGTCTCTGTTATATCGTATCTTTATTTTTCTCAGGCTGTCGGCGGCATAGGACCCAAAATAATAACCACCCTTATAGTATGGGGAGCCTATCCCACATGGGGCTCGCTGATCTTCAAAGCTGAAGACATCATGGCTCTTCAGAAGCCCACCAATATATCAACGACCTTGACTCGCAACCTCACGCTGGCCTGCAACGCTAGCCCCAGCAGTCTGGAGCTGGTACCTAACTTCAACTGCTCCAGTTCCATGGCAGGCGCTGTCAAAGGCCTCTTCAATTGTAACTATTCGCCTTTCAAGAGCTAATTTTGAAACATTTCTCCTAATTAATGCAAACATTATGAACGGGGATCGTCATGATGTAGTAAATTAATGTTACTTGTAGACCAATGAGTTATGTAGCGGTGTGGTTGGGTCACACACATATAATATACACACATCTACATATCACAATCTACATACGTGCGTTTCTGAATACAGTCAGCGCGCGAGTTGAATGCGGAGCTCAGAAATGCCATATGTGACCTAATAATTATTATTGATGACCATAATGAATGTGTTGACAGATTTAAACAATTCCTTATGTTTGCCATTTACACTGTGATAATATGATGAAAATAAAACAAAATATTTATAACACAATTTTAATAATTCAGTAAAAAAATATCAAGAATATTTTAATTTATTAACACAAGACGAGCGGGCAGCGGGAGGAGATGCTCCCGCTCTTTACATTACTCCCCGACTGCATTCAACTCGCGCGCTGACTATACATGTTATTCATATTCCCAGAGGGCGTTACTGTCGCTTGATCTATTTCCAGCGATATTAACGACATTGTCAATCATTTCTTTCATATATAGTAAATATACTTTAACATAAACTGAAAAACTTCCTGCCATCGATTGGTGAGGTAAAAATAACTCAGGCCCTGAAACGTGGAAGGGATAGCTGCGCATTAAAGAACTGTACCGTTATTCGAAGCCTTATTATGAGAGTGGCAACACTGCTTTACCCTGATTGGTCGGTTCGGTTATTCCTGTCCCTGTCTGACATACGTCATCCCTTTCCCTCTATCCCCACCACTCCAGGCAGGGCACTCGAGGAGTGCTGCGGGAGCTTCATTGGCATCCTGATTTTCGCACTGAGCGGTCGTGTAAAACTAAACCTTAGTTCGTGCTCAAATCAGTTTTTTCTTTTTATATTATTTAGTTAAAAAAATATGTATACATATATATATATCCGGTCGTTCCTGTCCCCTATTGTTCTCCACGGATATAAAGGAAAGCATGCATCCGAGCTCGTCTTCGTCGACTTCTTTTCGCAGCTTACCGCACAAGAAATTTACAATGAAATTAAAGAAAGAGGAATCACGTCGATTTCGACACGGGCAACGCGTTAGCTAACGATGCCAAACAAGTAAGTCACATCCAACAATTTTATCGCAAAAATTCTTTTATTTTTATTTTTGCGTATGTACCTCTCAACAATGAGGGTAATTATAATAACCTAACCTATAACACAAACAGATTTATGTCCCTCAGTTAGTACGGTTCTTAAACCTTCTATTATTAAATTTGATCCTAGCTTTCTGGATCGTTTATAACAACACAATATTTCGATACTGATAACTTGTTGAAACCTTCTATTGGAAAATTCTGATTCCAGCTTTTGGTATCGCGTAAAATATCATAGTATTTTGATACTGATAACTTCCTAAACCTTTTATTGCAAAATCAGATCCCAGCTTTCTGATCGATTAAAATAACATAGTATTTTGATACTGAAAACTTTTTTAAAACTTTCTATTGTAAAACCTGATCCCAGCTTTCTGGATCGCTTAAAATAAGACAGTATTTCGATGCTGATACCTTCTTAAAACCTTCTATTGCAAAGTCCGATCCCAGCTTTCTGGATCGATTAAAATAACGCAGTATTTCGATACTGATAACCTCTTAAAACCGTTTATTGCAAAAATTTGATCCCAGTTTTCTGGATCGCAAAAAAATAACACAGTATTCCGATACTGATAACTGGTCCGACGTCACATAATCGGTCGGCCTCACAAATTTAGTGTAATGAAGAGCTAAAATCCTACGGAAAATCTCTCACTGAACGGGAACGGCAATTACGCAAAGCATACTAAAACAAACGATCTTATACAAATGGCTTGCGGCCACCGCGGTCATTTAATTTTACGTTAAGGTAACGTTCAGTGAAGATAAATTCGTCAAGGGTAGCCTTCATAAAATATCCCCTACTTGCGAGAATTTGTTTAAAATCGGAGGTACTATCGTCCACCCTAGCAAAACTAGGTGGTACGGCTAAAGTATTCTGTCTATTATTGAATCTTATGATCTACTCCCTTTGTGGGCGAGACGATTCTGGCTGCGCAAGCCACATCAGTACAGTAATAAAACTCTGTGAGCTGCCTGCGCAAGGTATGCCTAATTACTCGGTGCCATTTGGGGCCCGCGGACCACCACCGCCGCCAGCGCATGGCGTGCCTTATTTTACAAATGGGCTTCCTCCTGCGCAAGGAGTTAATCCTAGCCCTATGAAGCCCGGTCCTAATAGAAAGCCCACGCAGGGCATCAATTGTCGTATTCCCATATACACATTACATCATAAACTATCTAAAGGGCAAGGAAAAACGAAAATTCTGACTTCGTTTTCCAAACGGGCCGTCTCCAACTCCACAAACGTTTTTAATATAATTACCGATTGATATCGCATCTCGATTTTTTATAAAACCACCCCCTTAAAAACGGGGATCGGAAAAGAAAAATCGGAAAATATATAATAACACCCTCTTCGCCACAAACGAAGTCCTAAATAACAAAATGATGAAAATAGGAGTATTACTCGTATAAGCTGCGCAAGCTTCTTTCAACCCTATTTGTTAACATCAAAAAGGGGACGGATCCTTCCTCCCTATATGTAACTACATTCTTACGTGCATGCGAGCAAGTTCAGACTTGTAAACCATAATCGATTTTCAAATGCAAAACTTTCATCTGACTCATCATTTTCATCATAACATCATGTCACAGGCGTTTTCTCCATCTTATTTACGTGCAAAATGTTATTATTATTAATTTAATATTAATTAATAATAAAATGTATTATTAATTATTAACTGTGCAAATGACGTGTCTCCCTTTTGGGTTAGCCTCTGCCCTGAAAGTTTTCGCTTCAATTAACTACAAAAATCTTCAATACGTTGATATTGTTTGGGACCCCTAACAAACACAAACAAGCAAGTCTAAAAGAAATACATAGCCCACTATGCAGCTTGAATTTTGCAAGTTTTGTACTTAAGTTGAACTGGTAAATTTGTCCTCCAGGAGACCCCTCGACAAAGTTAGTGTCTTCCAAAGAGGGTCGTAAAAGAACTGATCATAGAATTATTCCTAACTAATCTATTCCTACTCTGCATTTCAATCGGCAATTCAATTCAATGCCGGCGATTCAAAACGACGTAAGCGATCAATGTCTTACCCTAGTAAATTCATGTTAGCTAGCAGTACATTGTACCTAGCGATTGTTATGTACAGTAATTACTTCCATTGACATCTTAGTGATTTACCTGCATCTTAATGTTTTTAATTCATAATTAATAAGTTAATGATCATAAGTTACTGGGCGTTGTAAACAAATAATTTAATTTTGTTTGTAACATGACTTCTAATTGTAAAGACGCGCCGTTATTCGTTAAAAATAATCACTTGTTCAACGTTACGCCGTCTGAATAAAGCGAGTTTATTAGTTATTGGACTATTTCATTCCACAATACCTACAAAATATTACAATAATCATCTCTGTTCAATCAGACAACTGAATAGTTGTATCCTACCTTTGCAATAAAGGAGGTGCACAATCCAAATTCCAGTTTAAGCGGCTATAGCCTATATGTATATAGGTATGGTTTAAGATACGGCCTGCGAATCGAAAGGTTCGAATCCGCCACTCGCCCCCGGTGAATTGAGCCGTCTCCTAGCACAGGTTTGAGCTTGGTTGAGTGGTTAACAGGAATATTGATAATATTTCTGGAAATTATTCTACACCGCCTACAAGGCAAATACAATGTAGAGGCATACCACCTCTCAATACGTTCCCGTCAGACAGAAAGGCATCTGAACCAACCGTTAATAATAACTTCCTAAAACAGATTTATTCCTTTCCAAGAAGGCCCACGTCGTACCCCACATAGGCGAGTCTAGATGCGACGGACAAACAAACCCAGTACAAACTAGCGGGAGTATTTCCGGATGTCGTTCCCAAAACGGCAGAAAGCTTTCTGGCAAGTAGACCTCAAGAGACGTGCGCTAACAGCCCCTCTATCGGTCCACAACCTACTTGAGGTGACCCCAACAAAACCTCTCTCCTCCCAGGACGGAGGATCTGACACGGGAAAGTCACGCTTCCAGCGTAAGGGTGGAGTGCATTTCTAAAAGATTGGACTCCAAAACAGTTGGCGCGATCCTACTAAAAGGACCTTAAAACACAGCTTAGCGACGCTGGCCAAAGCTAATATGATACCCGTTTATTCCGCTTCTGGTTCTGACCTTACTTGTTTTAAGTCTGATCTTTTCCAAAAACAGAAAATTTTGCTTACAACACGATCTCGTTTTACAGCGATTTGTTTTAAAGCGGTTGTCTCGACCCTTTGTGATCAAACGAAACTAGTTTTTAGTATTTTAAATGCTATTTCAGTCCAAAACATCAATAACGCACATGTAACACACAACCCCAAATGGGACATAGACACTGTCTCGATTTGTTTAACACAACATTAAGAACTTCAACGAAAACTTCGGTCTCTTTGAATATTTACGCAGGACAGCCTGTATATAATTCTGCAATATATCTGCTCGGGACTGCTGTATTCTGTAATATATCTGCTCGGGACGTCTGGTCCATGACCTGACGATGTTACCAATTGACAATAACCATTTTAGTTTTTCAGTTACTGGAATCGCCTTTCGGGCCTCTGTACGGTTCAAAAACCGATCATAATATTTACAAGCAATCTAATCAAAGCTATTGGGCAACGATCAAAATAGTCAAACCTAACCTCAATGTTTCAGTAGTTTCAGTAAAGCCTCTAATTGAATTATCGTAAGCGAGAAGAAATATTCGCAAACCAAGCAGCCTGTTCCTAAGGGTTCGGGGCCTCCCGAAGGCTGCATCCTGCAAGAAAGTGGCATCATATGCTTCCATTTACCATTACATGCCTCCTCAGGCCAGTATAGCTATTATAATTATATTTTTCGCAGGATCGCACAAGTCAAGAGATTTTTACTGCATATTTTTATGCTAGAATGCCTAAAACCGGTCTGTATGTATTTTAAATACATTTTTCCTTTCTTTAGTACTAATATACTGTATATAAGACCATAACAATAACTAAGAGCTTGTTGTTATTATAATTCTTAAGAAAGGTGTTTATGACCAATAAAGACATATTTATGTATGTGCGTACCCTTTCCATCAGAAATCAAGTGCTTTTAAAATATACATCCACAATCACTTACGCAATTGCAAGTAGTAAAAGTAATACAAATATCTAAGTTATCACATTGGCAATCCCCCACACCAGGCGATAACAGACACGTCTCATAATAAGGCTTCGAATAACGGTACAGTTCTTTAATGACAGCGTTTTACCAAACAATAAAACGCTTATTAAATAACTTACCATATTCGAAGCCTTAGTTTTCACTTTCTGCCTGGCGTAAAAACACCTATACCTAGCAGAATTTAATTTAGCTGAATCTAATGAGTTCGATCTTATTAGATACATCAGCCCTTGAGGTCATTAAGTAATACATACATTCCAATTAAAATATACTCATACTGTTTATCTTTTAAAGAAAACATTAGCAGGTATAGGTTTTATAAGATACAATGAAGCTCCCGCAGCACTCCTCGAGTGCCCTGCCTGGGTGGTGGGGGATAGAGGGAAAGGGATGACGTATGTCAGACAGGGACAGGAATAACCGAACCGACCAATCAGGGTAAAGCAGTGTTGCCACTCTCGTAATAAGGCTTCGAATATGGTAAGTTATTTAATAAGCGTTTTATTGTTTGGTAAAACGCTGTCATTTGTGCAGTCGCACCCAATTATTAATTCTACAAATTATGAGTAAAATATTTTGTACTTTTAAATTGGCATATTCAATATTTAAAACGCAAGTAAATTAATAAAATAAAAATGCAATATTTATTTTTATTAATTTCACAAAGTAAACGGTACAGACTGCATTCCATATCATACTTATAACAAAAAATGAAAATCGCAAAAAAACAAAAATACAACACAAATTATTAAAATAAAACAAAATTAACAGAAGACAAAAGTCAATTAACATAAAATTTAGAACGCGACTGTACACCACGAGCGAGCGGGGTGTGGTATCAGTGCGCGGGGCAGAGTACCACGGGAGAGACAATAAGCGCACGCGCATGTCCGGCCGCGCCTCCCCCTTAACCCCTCTGTGACACCTTATTTCGACTTATGCCTATTAACGGTTAATACTAGAGTTATTCGTCGCCTACTATACTCCATATTGTACAGAATGTTAGGAGACTACTTACGAAAACGAAGACAGACGACAGTACTAATGACACCTTTGATGATGGAATGGAAAAAATTCTGATAACATATTTTTAAAATTATTTACGCTCTATCGTGTAATAATACATTACTTTACTTAAAAAAAATACAGCAATGAAACACAAAGTTTGTGATTCATTGCTGTTTTTTTTTTTATTTAGGATCGATTTATTTTCCGTCTCATCATCAAAGGTGTTATAAGTACTATTGTCTGTCATCGTTTTCGTAGGCGGTCTCCTAATATAGAATTAGTGAGAAAAGATTTTCCTTTGTAAGTTTTCGGAAATTTCGTATTTATCGTGCTCTCTCAAATAGCTCCATATTAATTGAAAATGTCACTCATTTAATACGATCATTCATTAACAGTTTGAACAAACAGGGTGTCATAGTATAAGATAAAGATCATAGGTTTCTCGAAGGAAAATAATTTCGCACTACATCTATACCCAGGATATTGTATAGAAAACACGGTAAAGGCAAAAGTGAAAAATGCGACGTTTTAAGGGCTTTGTCTAATCGAGTGTACACTATATATCTTCCATATATATATAATATTTTTGTATATGTATACACGCCCACCGACTGCTAAGTAACATTCAAACGTGTCATATGATATATATTTTGATATATTGTTGAATGATTGCGAACGATTTCGACCAATAGTCTTATTAGTGCGATGGTTGGCGCGCATTATTGTGATTTGTATCATTTGACTATGCATTTTAGAGCAATTATTTATACGTTTTTATAATAGCAACATTTATCTTTATCACATTTTAATAGCAATAATGTTACCATGTTTTACAGTTTTATTATAATGTACCAATAAGTTTCCGCCGTTTTGAGATAGATGGCGTGGTTCCAGAAATTCAGTGTGATATGCGAGAACTTTTATATAAAATATATATTATTATATTTATATATATAGTTCGTAGAAGAATGTAATGAGAATGACTTGATTGGTTTCAAAACGTTCAGTGAAAGTCAAACGTCGCAGTGGAAGGTCAAAAATTTACTCTGATGCAGATTTGTAGTAATGATTGAAGGAAGAATAATTTCAAACACAAAAGAAACTCGCAATTATAGAAATCACTCAGCAGTGAAAACACTTTAAAAATTAAAAAAAAACACGATGGACACATTTTTTGTGTACAATAATAATAATATTTCAGTCTATCTCTGTCTACCACAAATTGTAAGTTGTATTTCATTAATGATGGTTACAATGTGATGCGAATCCTGTATTAAAGATTTAAAGTCAACTTGATTTTATGTAAAGTGCCTTGTCTAGTGATCCTTATGTTAACATTTCACTAATGGCATTTGAAAGACGCAGATATAAATTGTAAGTGATTAAGTATATTTAAAGGCCTGGAAACGAAAGACCTTTCTCGAAGGTCAACAATGCACCTGAGGTACCAAAACTGCTAAACCAATTGTCAAAATGAACGTTCAAGGATATCAGTTGTCCATTTTTTCTAGTTTCAATCTGTTAAGTTGTGCCACTATTGTTTGCCGATCTCTTACCATTGACACTCCAATAAAATGTTTTGTTACATCTTACAACACGATCTAATACTTTAACATTTTTTGTTTTGTTAACGGGTAGGAAATCTTCAAAAAGATACCCCGCCTTCTGGGGGGAAGGCGGCGGTTATGGCGGTGACGCACCGGAGCCCCACTGCACTGTGCTCAAGGGGAGCACTTTCCAGGGGGGAGGTTACTCCCTCACCCCCCCTGCCCTCGCAGTACAAGGCGACACGGGCCAGCTGATGTCGCCTTCTTCCCGGGTCCACCTAGGCGATCGACAAAGGCCCCACCCTTGTCGCCTAGTGAACCCGAGGTCCCTTTCAGTCGCCTTCTACGACAGGCAGGGGATACCGTAGTCTTATTCTTGAGAGCCCAGAACTATAGGGCCGGTCCGTCTGCGCCATCTCCGAACGGGATCGGACCTCTCCTGATCCCGTGTTACTAACATGATCTAATTCCCCCATCCCCGTTCCACCATCGGTTTTCTAGACTAACGGCGGGATTTAATCCTTTTGTTGTGGACATCCCTCAAACCCGAACGAAGCGCTTTGCTTCGTCTTTCATTATTCTTACAGCAAGGGACAGGAATAGTTTGCCCGCGTCTGTCTTTCCTTCCGATTACAATGTGGGTATTTTCAAGAGTAGAGTGAATAGGCATTTACTAAGCATTTTTTTTTGTTTTTCTCCCACATTATATATTATATTTTGATTCAAATTACATACAATAGGTGGTGGACTATGCCCTTATACTCTCTTTACTGAGAAGGCCTGCGCCCAGCCGTGGGTCATATATAAAGGTGTTATTTTAACTTTAATAGCAACAACATTGGAGTGTCAGTAGTATATTGTGTTGTCACTGGATGTTCATTTTGTCACAATAGGTTTAGCAGACCCAGGAGGGCCGTTTTCCCGTTTACCTCTTTATATATACAATAAACTCGAATTATGTTCTATGCTCCAGAGGTATTTGAACTGAGTTATTTAGTTCAATAGTTGATATAGTGCAAATTAGAGTTTAAACTATAGTTAAAATATTTTTGTTACATTAACGACGATAATGTTTATCTTATTTTCTATTTAAATCCAATTTTCAGTAAACTATTTAAATGGCTGGGTGATGATTATTCCAAGATTTTAATGTATTTCTAAAATCTTCGAATGATATATTAGTTAAATTATTATAAAACAAATTTAATAATTACGTAGATTTAGACAATGGTAAACTATTTTGTAATGCAAATAGTTTTTTAGTATGTAATCTAGAAGGAATTATGACGTGTGTATGTACAAAAAAATATGTATGAAAAAATACCCTTTTGGATACCCTAGAATCAGGTTATAGCGTCTAGATTACCTAACCGTTCTTGAAGTCAATTATCCCGAGTCTGCTAAACCAGTTATGTCAGAATTAACATTCACAGAATTCATAAAACATTGTGAAGAAACCTACATGTGTTAGAAAATTTGCTAAGACATAAGTACTAGGTGTGCGTGGCGGACTATGCCCCAAAACTCTATAGAGCAAGCCTGTGCCCAACAGTGGGACATATATATATATAGGCTATATCTTCTTCTAGAAATTTTAATAAAAATTCAAAACGTTAAATTAGTAGATTACGCCTTTTGGCATAGTAAAAATTGAATTGTAATGGATTCGTTTTTTTTATTTCTTTATTTAATACTAAATATGCTCACGTTTGGCTTCTATCTCGATGGAAGGCGAAGATGAAGCCTATAATGAAGTACATGAGCGTAAGGTGTGTGATCATTGGACTTTTATATTGAAATATCATTGGCAAATAGCAGACTCCCTCTCGATTGATTTTACGCTTTATCGAAACAAGCTTGTCGTTCTGTCTTACGCTAGATTGTCCACGTGGAGCTATAAAGCCTGTTGGACTGTGAGAAAATGGGATGGGTCACATTTAGAACTAATTCTATAAGGGCTTAAAGACGTTCCATTGTTTTACAACTCAACGTATGAAAAATATATTTCTAGATCAAGTATGCACTATCACGGTTATAACGTGACGGATGTACAACGAGGGTAATTTAAACAAATCTAGATTTATATATATTTAATTATTTATATATTTATTAGGCATTCGGCCTGGGTCTAATGAAGAAATAATGGATGGGCTATTGGCAATATATTCAAAGTAATTTTAAATGGCTAAAAAAAGGGTCACGTCACATAAACGCCAAATACGATGCGGAAGCAAAGCGATAGCTGCGTTTATTATGTATTTTAATATGATTAATAATAATGTAAATACGGGTAAGAAAATTATACCGGGATATTTCAAAGTTTAATCTAATATTAATATATCTAACTGCATCGTCGTGTGACGTGGGCTTTGTCTCACGGGTGTTGGAATGGACAAAAATCTCGTTTATTTTTTATACAGTTAATATTTGTGATCTGAATGTTGTTACGGAATAAATATTAAGAAACTATCGTTCTTTCATTTTACTATATAGTTGCAGTGCAGTGATAGCGATAGGTAAGCGGTTAACAGCCCTGTAGTTCTGGGCTCTCAAGAATAAGACTACGGTATCCCCTACCTATCGTAGAAGGCGACTAAATGGGACCTCGAATTCACTGGGCTACAAGGGTGGGGCCTTTGTCGTCCGCCAAGGTGAACCCGGGAAGAAGGCGACATCGGTAGGCTCGTGTCGCCTTCACCGCGAGAGCACGGAGTAACCTCTCCCCCTCGCCCCGGGACGTGCTCACCTAAAAGTACGGTGCAGAAGGGCTCCGGTGCGTTCCTCTGAGATCCCGGAGCCCGTCACCATGCACCGAGGAAGGGCCACCGGGAAGGTTTTAGTGGGTGGGTTAAAACCCCACATAACCGCCGCCTTCCTCCCTAGTAGGCGGGGTATATTTTTGAAGATTTCCTCCCCGTTAACAAAAAAAAGGGGTCACCAACCTTACAATTCGCCGTCGTATAACGTTAAAACGGCCTCGAGAAAGTTCACTGAATGTTACTAGAAAGGCAGGTTAAAGGCATCGAAAGGAACACTATGGGGATTTAGTTAGTGCAAAACCGGCATAAGCATTGCTTACCGCCAAGGATGGATATGCTTAGGCGTTTCCCCGCGTACATAAAAGAATACCGCTTATAAATTTTTTAGAAGATGGGTCACATCTATGACCACTGACCCACGACCTTACGATTCGCAGATCGTACCCTAAATCATCAGGCTATTGACGTTTTTTTTTCCACAACAACTTACATTTACAATTCACAAAATTTCAAAACTTTTTCTTGCCAACAAATTATACTTGCATAAATAAAGTTAATACTAAAGAGTTAGAGCCGAATGTTGCCGACCTCTGGGTTAGAATTGTGATGATCGCTGGGTCGACTCACAGTCGGGTACTCGAATTTTAACTACAAAAAAAATCACTACCAAAAAAATTGTGTATGGTGATGGAGTCCTAAGAAGGTAGGTAAAAAGGTTTAAAAGGACGTGGCAGCTTATAAATATATTAGACTGATACAGCTGACAAGAATCCAAGAAATTTACTCCAACACATTGATATTCGCCCATTCAGAGTAGACATTGATATCAGCCCATATGGCCTTAGACCAAATGGTCACCGTGAACCATATCGTGGCGACCGATATCACTGTAGGTACGACGCCGGCACGCAACTGTCAAAAAACAATTTTTTTAATAGTATTTTAACATGTTCGTCCCTACACAAAATGATGAGGACCTCCTCGCGACAATCTCTTCATCAGGCGATAAATAACCAAGGGTCTACCAAACGCCATCGGACATAAAAAGCTATTATTATTTTATTCAGGGATTCCCAACCTTTTTGTACTCTAGAGCACATTCTAAAATATCGGTCGAGTGGCAGGCGCCACCTATTTTTAATCGACCAACTCCTTCCATAACTTCTCATTTTCCCATCATTTATTTTCTTATATTCATAATTTATTAATAAATAATAAACAAAAATGTTTCAAAATAATACAATTATTATATAAATTAGTAATAATTCACATTTTGAAATAATGTTTAAAAAAAAATTCAGCCTGTGTCGTATAGTGGCGAGCACATACGGACACGAGGTTGGGAACCTCGATTGAATCGGATCTGGATTGTTGTTAATATTAAAATAACTACATTTTGTTCCATGCATATGAATATATATAAGGTACATATACCAAAATAACATTTTTAATAATGTCTGTCTGTCTGTTTGCTTTCATTGGCGGATAGCTATTGTAATAAGGAGTAACTTAGGCTACTTTTACGATAACACCGCGGGCGCAGCTAGTCATTAATAAGAACCGTACCATATTCCTTGGTGGTATGTGGACATATGCCAGGACCATGGCATTAGCTGGCGTGCCGGTCATCAGGTGGAAGGGAAGGGAAGCGGATAGCGTGGCTGCTAACATCAGGTATTGGGGATTCATTTTTGACACAACACACTGTAACAGTTATAAATTATGAAGTAAATCTTCTTAACACTCAAGCCTGAGTTTGAGAGTAAGCTGGTGAATGTGTTACGAAGATCTAATATTAAAACAGACAGACACAATTGGCGTGCCAGTGACACGCCCTAGGGAAAACATAGTTGCACCAATGAGTTAAAACACTAATAAAATGGGCAAATTTCTAAAACTACGATGCCAATGAGCTTTAATTTTGTACACAATTGGTTTAGAAGACACAGGGTCCTGGTCATTGCTCTCCGGTCACAAAAAAATGTGAAAGTTTATTGTGTTAGCGATGCTTCGCGATAAGATTCTGAATTATTTAATTAAAGGTATCAGATTATTTAACTATATTGCACAAACCACTCTGGCAATGTGAGGAAGTATTGCGTGCGCCACACAAGAGTTGCAGGTGAACTCCGTCAGCGTTTTGCTGAGGAGAATGACGATCAGCACCAACGCCGGCGCCGGCCAATTGGAGAACATCAGAAGGAATTTCTCGAACTCTTGCGTCATCTTCGACAGCTTCAGAGCCTCGAATACAGTGTTGCTACCACCTAGGGATTATTTACTTTATTACTTTTGTAGTTAAATACTCATAAACTTTCAGGGAATCTTCAGATTGACCTGGCAAGTAATCCTGTTAAGTTTAGTGACGATCGGAGCACTCCTCTTTTTGAACTGTGAAATACAGCTTTTATTTACTATGATGATATTCTATGATTTCATGAACATCAAGTAGATTCATTATAATTATTCCTTATTTGTGATCAACATTAACAGTTTAAAAATACCTATTGCTTCATAAGTATTTATTAACGCCCTTAATTCACAGTTAATTCACATTTACCACGCCCAAGCCATACATTGTACTTTTATTTCTGACAATAACTAGCCCGATATGTTTTTGTATAAATAATAAGAATGATGTTGTATTTACTGATATGTAATGATCTTCACACGCTCGAGAAGAGAATAATACGGAGTGAAATATATTGTGTATAATTTAATATATTGTGAGAGTTAAATTAAATATTTAATTATGTAAGTTTATTGTTTGTATACAATAAAGCAAAATCTAGCCCGGCGAAGCGGGCTGGGTACTCTAGTATTTTATATTTAGCAAGATGTTCGGTTTCTTTATGTGATTCAGGGGAAGCAATGTGTGAAGTCAATCGAATTCATTGACCTACCGTAATTGAATCAGTGCGGCAATTGATGTAAAGGACTTTGGCTAACAGTAAATTAACGACTTGGAATTATATTAACGTTAGTACGTCTTAAACACACTTAGGTCGAGACAAATTAAAATATTTAATGAACTAACGAATGAATAAAGTGTTCTATTCAAAGTTATAACTGCAATTATTCACGTGCTCTCGGTCACGGGTCGGTTATTTCATACATAACTGTGTTCTGGTTTGAAGAATCAGTGAAAGACGTGGTGTCAGTTCGTTCCCAATTTATATTTCGATTTAATATTTTGCAATCTAGTTATTTCACATACATATAGATCATTTTATTGTATTTGTCCGCGTGGAATTAACCAAAAAAGTTATTTAATTTATTTAGGTTTTATTAGGATATAGGCGCGATTTCACGGGGCGCCCGCGCGGCCATGTTAGACAGACACAAATCATGGCGACAAGAAATTAATTTCATTGTGCATTATTTTGATTTTGCTATATCTCCTAAGGTATTCATTTAATTTGCATGTTGTAAAGGAAGAAAATAATATTCATAAAATACTCAAGCCAAAAAATGTATTTAAAATAATAAGGAATAATACCGTATTTGTGTAATTAGCTTTCCAATTACCGCTTTATAATTGTCCAATTTTAACCTTGTCAACCTATTTAAGATACAATTCCACCATACATTATTATATCTCAAAGGGTTTAGACAGCGTTTTCGTTGAAAACTCCCAGACGGCTTAACTCCGAAATATTGTTATAATTTAGCTAGTTTATACGAATACTTAATAAATTACATATTAAAACCTACCTCGAGAACCGCTCAATCCATTGGTGAGCACAGCATGGAAATCAGTTTAGTTGTTGGTGTTTATCATGAGTCAGCGGGAAGCGACTTTGTTTTATATTATGTAAAGATATATTAGAAAGAGCTACCAATTACAAATAGGACGCTCCATGGTATACTGTCCTTCACCAGGGTCCAGTTCAGGCAAGTCTTGCTCGGTGCGGTGGGAAGCAGTCCCGAGTTGCCTGGTGAAGGGAAAATAGTAAGGTTATTATTATTACTGCTATTAATATTACTGCTGCAGGTAAGCTACGTGAGCCAACAATTACTACGGGGAACTCATTAAAACGTTTTTAGCTCCTAAATCTACTTCTTAAAGTGCCTCTCTGGCTAATTAAGGTTGGCAGTCAGGTCACCATATCTCTTTCTGTTTCTTGCGAAGCGAAACAGATAGGCGGCACTCCCAATTCCGGTCCACTATCTTAAGTTTCGCAGCCATGATTTCTTTCTACGATGACTTTGCCCATCCAAAATAAGTTGAAGAAGGTTATATACTATACCATACCGAATCCGACCTACTAAATACATTAACAAATTCTTACGGTTATCGAATAGCGCAACGGCACAGTGAGGTCTAAAGTCGAAAAACTGAAATCTTGTTGGTGCAACAATCGAAATTTGAACACTGGGCGATGAGGACGTCGAATCGTAAGCTTTCTACTAGGCTACTGTTTTTTTTTTCAACCGACTTCAAAAGGAGGTTCTTAATACGTCTGTATGTGTATTTTTTTTGTTTTTAATTTTCTTACCACATAACCTTCGACTGGATGAATCGATTTGTATGATTCTTATTTTTATTTGCTTGGCTGGTGCTACCCGTGTAGTCCCATTTAACCCATTCTTTTATGTTTTATCCAATTCTGACAATCCATGAGAAACCCATATAAGTCTTATATGCGCATCAATTATTTGGGCCATAAATGGACGAATAACTCAATATCACGCCAACCGATTACGATGATTCATTCTTTATTGGAAAGTAATATATATATATATATATATAAATCATATCATCATCAATACTATAAGAGTATTTTGATGAAAGTTTGGTTACGTTTTAATTAACTTTGATTTCGTAATATTCCTACGATAATTCGGAAATACAAAGAGGGCGTTTGCGCATAATAGTGTTTAACGTTTGATTCGATTTGAAGTGAGTTTTTGTTTTTACTAGTAAATATACTTGTTAATAGAACAATTTTGAAATATATTTACTAGATAATGTTAATTACCGGCACGTCTTTTGAAGTATTTCACAAAATCTAAATTTATCGGCGTAATGAATAACAGAACCACGCACAGCATCGACGGAGCGGACAGCCTGGCGTGGCTGAAACGAGAGAGACGAGCGTGAGAGACGAATTAATGAAGAAATAGCAAGGTGACTTGCTATTTCTTGATGAGACCTTCACATTTACCAAGTACTACAGTTGATGGGTTGTTTAAGTTGGAAATGAACCACATAGGAATTTCATATTTCATTTCAAGTTATCATTAATTTCTAGCAATTCATTATGTCGGACGAGGATCTATGTTTCAAAACTCTAATGTATCGTATATTAGAAATGGTAGTTGCACATAGTGCGTATTCCGTGATAATAACATTTCATTTAGAGGTTCAGGCTAAGCGACCTATGCCACCTCTCAACTGGTGAGCAGTCAAGGCCAGCTTCTCTGGCCAATCTGTGTAGTTCGTCACAAAAAAAAATAATAACATTTCTTCAAGTAGTTAAAAGTACTGTTTAAATTTAAGTTAATAACTCGGTCCATTTAAATTCTCTCGTTACATGCAATGCAAAATATATACGTAGGTAGTAGGTCGCGACGTTACTTTGCTGACATTATCTGTTATCATAAGTTGTTGCATTGTTTTGTTCCGTTACCTTATCACAGTTTGATGGTTTGGAAAAGCTGTGTACAAAGAATTGCTGGCGATATGCAAAATGGCAGTTAAAGCCACAACAGCAAACACGATCTGGAAATAGAAATTAAATAAATACGCAAAAAAAACGATTTCAAATCGAATCAAACGTTACACACTATATATTGCGCACGTACGATCTTCGATGATGAACGAAAATGGTTCACTGGAACCTACGATCTTACGATTCGTAGACTATACCCTAAGCCATGACGCTGTAGACACTTTGTCAGATGCTTACCGTTTCGTGGAACGTCAGTTTGCCTATCTGCTGGTATCTGGCGGCCAACAGGGTGTTTATGTATTGCGTCTCCTCTTCAGTCATGCTCATTTGTTGTGGTGCATCGTGATACGATCTAGGTCGTGAAATGAAGATGAAGCTTTAAACGAACAGCTAAATATTGAACGTCAATTCAAATACCTTCTGGTAAAAGTGGGTTCAATTATCTCAAATTATCTCAATATTATCTATGGAAATTCTTCTTCAGGTCTTTTTAAATATTACCGCTACGTATACTTATGTCAACAACAATAATCTGCACATTACGTTACTGTGTTAACGGCACAAAAAAATTAACACCTCATATTTCAAGTTGACGATCGCATTCGCATCGTGATGGTTGTTTCATTTTTCCTCTCTCTAATCAAAACCAAATAAATCCTTTACTTATAAAGATTAAAAGTATATATTATCTGCATTACTATTTAATTACTTTAATAACATATCAAATTGTTATTGTAACTAGTCTATGCTGCTAAATTAAAAAAAAACTTGTTATCAGGTCTTGTGTAAAAATTGTAATTAAAACGGAGTAAATAATTACATAATTTTAATAGACTTCCAATAAATATATATATATTTATATATTATTTTTACTTTTTTTTCTTTTTCTCTAAGCTTAGACCCGTTACTTTTTCTTTACACAACTCAAGGTAGACCGGCAGAGAATGTCCTTTGGTATTACGTCCGCCATTTTATACACTATTATTTTGTGTAGATAAAGATTAAATAAATTATATAGTATTTAAAACTCTTTGAAGTATCACTTAGCGTAAAATTGGCTTAAGGGCCAGCTATTTCTAGAAATTTGTGTATTTAGCCTTAACCTGTCTTAGGAACCATAAAGAATTATAGAGGTCAGAGCAGATAAACTCACTAGTGAACAGAGTAAAACGATAAATTAATTGTATATGCACCTGAACATGCCCAAAAAGTAGAAGTTCAGCCACAAGTAAACCAGCGTCTCCAGCAACAGAACAGCCGGAAGGTTCAGCAACATGAAATGGGGAAACTCGATCTTGGGTCCAATAGGAAACATCCTTCAGATTTAGATTAATACAAATTAAAAGCCGAAGCATGTATAATTATTTTCACTATTAGTTGTAACTTTCTCATTTAAGGGAATTATTGTTATTCTTATGAAAAATAAAGATTCTAAAACCCGAATACCGTAACACTTTTTTGGCAATCGGCTGTCTACTAAATAAACACAGGAAACGGGTTTCCCTCATACATGACCATGAAGTAATCTGGACAAACTACTGGCTGATAAACTATTGAAATAAATGCATTAAGAGTAAATAAAAATAGCTGGAATATTGCAATAGCTGATTAAATGGAGATCAGTGTTTTCAAGCTTACGTTTCGAAGATTATTTTGAAAATTTGATTTGTGCGGCTCCCGAACATTGTTGCCATGCCACCTGATAATTGGGAAAGTTGACATGAATGAAAACATTAAAGGGATCGATCTACAAGGATTTCTGATCATCTGCAAAAACGGCAGTAAATGGTTCATCATACTACATGAATGCACGAGGAAGGCGGCAATAAAACCTTCCATATGACAACAGCAATAACCCCAGTAAAAATTTCATAAAACTTCTGTCCTTCTCCGATTAAATAAAAGCAGCCGTGTGTAGCCTGGTACACCAGGTAGAAACGAAATTCCTAATTATAAAACGATAAATTTAAAAAATTATACGTATATATATTTTCTATCATGTTTTTTTCGATCGATAAAAAAAAATTTACAAAGTGTTGCAAAAATACTGGTGTTTTTCTGATGTTTGTCTCTATTTCTGTTTAATAAATAATTAACTTATATAATATAATAAAAATTTATACCTATGGAGGAAGAATACGCAATACCCAAAAAGTAGAATGAAGTGAACGTTGTAGGTTTACGGGTTTCTGCCGATCTTCTGTCTTTGTTAATTACCTCGTAGACTTCAATTATACCGAGCTGAAAATAATTCAAAGTGTATCATAGTCTTCATCATCACCCTGCAGCAGTCTACTGCTGGACGTACGCTTCTCCAAAAGCATGATCCTCGGCCCCTCTGCAGCTCCAACCAGCCGTCCTGGATCATTGCTCCACTTAGTCGTCCCACTCCGCGGTTTCCATTCTAGAACTCGTTTCACCCAACGATTATCCGTTCTACGATTGAAAGCCGGCCCATTACTAATTTAATTTGCTATACAGTATATAATAGTAGTTATTTTTTGTATGCAGTAGTTACCTAGATGCCATAGTTCTAGGTAGTTTATGAAGGAAAGGCCCTGTCCAACCACCACCACTTAAAACCATTTAGTTTACCTTTTCTAATTCCATGAGAATTGACCTCAACAGTGGAATCATCAGACCACATGTGATGACGTTTGATATCCACATTGAAAGCACCATTGTACTGTAGAACAGCAAAAAACTTAACCTAAAAAAACAGAAGAAGCTTGCACCTTTTTCCCTTATTCAAACCAGTAAATTTACCAAAAAAAACTAAGCTAGACTGCCAGTAACGTTCTACATTAAGACTAAGATATATTACCGGTAATGCGAGCACCCGAAGACGAGAAGAATTTTCAATGCGACTCTCTTATGAACATTACTGTATTCAATCGCCACATTTAACAACAAAATCCCCAGACAATCCAGCAAAGCTTTTGTTACATAGATCTGTTAAATAACAGAATATAATAAGTGAAATAATGAAGTGCCATAACTGTTAATAATATTAACAGTAATTTTAAATTTTATATTTTATATAAGTTAATATTGTATAGTTATGAGCTTCTCCCTTTTTTTTGGTTAACGGGGAGGAAATTCAAAAAGATACCCGCCTTCTGGGGGGAAAGCGGCGGTTATGTGGGGTTTGACCCACTAAAACCTCCCCGGTGGCCCTTCCTCGGTGCATGACGAGGGTCTCCGGGATCTCACGGGAACGCACCGGAGGCCCTCTGCGCCGTGCTCCAGTGGAGCATATCCCGGGGGGGAGCTTACTCGCTCTCCCCCCGCCCTTGTCGTCCAGTGAACCAGAGGCCCCTTTTAGTCGCCTTGTACGACAGGCAGAGGATACCGTAGTCTTATCCTTGAGAGCCCAGAACTACAGGGCTGGTGCTTCACGAGCTACTCCCAAGCTCCGTTCTAGCTTTCATCACGATACCAATTATTGAGATATAATGTATACAAGTTACAATAACTTTTAACAGGGCTGTGGCACAAATGCCACATAAACTTTAGTGATTTTTTGTGCGTTAGACGGAAATTCGTTGATACAACTAACGTACACATAAATTGCTTGTTAATTGTTACTTGAAAAAGGATCTCAATAGCCTAGTGACTGACTGACGAAATAATTTAATAACATATATTAAATAAATATAGTAAAATAACCAACGACCGATGTTATAATTTCAACGCCAAATAACGCAAAAGCTGAAGATAAGGCCAATGCTGCCAATGATATAACGGCTGGATGTGCAGCATCAATCGTCCAGTACGCCGCTGTCACCAGGAAGACATAAAAACTAGGATATGCCTGCAACATTTGTGTATACTTTTTATGTAAAATACGAAACCTACTCTAAAGAAGTTTCTATGTAAGTAATTATAATATTTGGTTAACAATTTGCTCGCTTGTTATTCGTAATATATTCAAAGAGGTAAATTGAGAGATATCAAATACCGTAGATGTACATATGCCTCATATATAACAAGTCAACATAAACTTACATTGTTTTCACCGATGAAATATATAGGTAACAGCAATATGGGAATAGCCAAGAACCATATTATCCTCCAATATATTTTGTAAAATATTATCAGCTTTACCTTGCGTGTTATGATAACTAAATTATCCTCTCTGAAATTTAAGAACCCCTTATATTAAATCAATATAGGAAATAAATATTATGATATGATATGATGGTCATATTTTCGATTATAATCTTTTATCACTATACTTACGAGGAATTTAAATTCATTTTCTTAGGAATTTTTGGTATTAATAATTGAAATTGACATGAAATGGGACCAATCTTGTAGGCTTCCTTCGTCATTATATATTGGTTACATTCCTAGCTATTTCTAAAGTATTTGAAAGACAAATATCCAATAAGTAAATGTTTGGTTGATTAAATATCAAATCTTGAGAAATCAAACTAGTATTTAATTATTGAACGCCTTATTGTTTTTCACAGACATACCTAACCGATTTAATAAGATAGATATTTTTGGTGGCGAAAAATTTTGTATCTTGGGCAACATATTATTATGAAGTTATAAGTAATTCGATTTAACAACACTTTTTTTGCTCAGTTGTCAATTTGTTGTCATATTGGGGAGTTGTGTTACCGGTTAGTCGTGATTATCGTATTAAATAACGACGTGATTTGTTTCTTATACTTAAAGCAATGCCCGTGGAATTGGAATATAATTATAATGCAGCTACAGCTGCCATGGACATATTTTCTCAAGATGACATAAACTTTTTACTGCAATGGACTCAAAAATTAGACAAATCAAAATATGTACCCAAAGATTTATCGGATAAACAGCTTTGTTGTTCTATAACGCGTGCTACGGAGATTTGGATAAAACTAAAATTTGTATTGAAAAATATTACACCTTCAGAAAAAATGCACCAGAATTTTTTGATAGTCGTACCTTAAATTCTGAAGAATTGAGGCCAAGCACAGAAGCTTTGTAAGTATTTTAAGCTTTAATACAGTATTTTCGTCATGGTGACTATATGTATACGTAATGGTACTGAAAAATAATTAGTGATTTTATAAAAATAATATTGTTGGCGAAGTTACCTTTAGCTTATTGGAAAGAAAACGTGTAACTCAATTTCTGTATTTGGGAAAAAAAGAAAATTATTTTATTACAGTAAGCAAATACGCCATTTTGAAATTTATATGAAGAAAATTACAAAAAATCAATAATTTTATTACTCGATAATAAATAATTTTTCTTTAATTTTTAAAATGATATAATGCAAAAATAGTAAATATCACTTAGATTGTAGATATCAACATTTTAAAAATTATATCTAATGATAAAAAACAATTTAACTGGGAACTTGTATTTACCAGTGTACCAAATTTGTAACAAAATTTAGGTCTATCCTCTGCCCACTGACCATGACTGTGTAAATTAATATTTTCAGCATTTTTTTTATTTCATATGAATACATATGTGAAAATAGTATTATATTAGAAATTCAATTGATAATCTTATAGTGATCTTTCAACTATCACAATAACAACATTATGTGTAACACCTATATGCATGTAACAACATTAATACACACACACCAATCTTTTTTATGGCCAATTGCCATGTTTGTCATTGGTTGCTACTGTTGTAATTTGGTCACTGATAAATGTGTAGGTTGGAATTGGCTTTTACCACCAACACAGAATTGTCACCTTTGTAACAATTTTTTCTACTTTGATTCGAAATATATACACCTTTTTAGTTTAGTAATTTTTTTACCAAGATTGCCTTCAAACTGGGGCACTGTACCTTATTAGTACATACACACTGCTGATCGCTCCTATTGTCGGGGCGTAAATCTTAAAAAAAGTGACAGTTTTGTGAAATTATTACTCATTAAAACCTCCCCATTGCCCATTTTTGGTGCATGTCGATAGGCTCCGATATCTCCACGGTCCATGGCTCGTGGACATTACTGTCGACTTTACAGTGTGTTGACTTCCACCCAGATCCACTATAGCAGAGGACAAGAGCCCCCACCCTTGCCACCCGTGAACCCGAGGCCTCTTTTTAGTTGCTATATGACAGGCAGGGGATACTATAGCCTAATTTTCTAAGCTCAGGACTACAGTGCTATGTGGTGGGAAACTACCAATTGTAAAACTTTGAACTGACAACTGCCACTATGTTACTGTTAGTTGACTGTTCATTTCATAATATTCATCTCTTAATTACATTGTATTTATTATGTAATGATTTGTTTATATACATAATGTTGTACACACAAATAGGGGAAATATAGTGAGTTAATTACATGGAAGTCTTGGTTTATTTTAAATTCAAATCATATTATAGACATTTCTATGGTATATAAACACTATTATAAAATTTCAAAATGAAGGTACATTTTATATTATATATATATTATATATACATATAAATATTGTAAAACTGAAATGTTTAAGTTTTCTGTTAAAATATAGAAGAAGCTACTCTATCATAAAATCAGAATTATCATAATATTGCACCTGTATTATTAAATATTCAATTATTATTCAAATAAAGTTTTTTGGTTCCATTTTGAAATCCTTGAAATTGTAATTTATTTTTTGTTACATTTACGATTGTGCAAATGTACAAACATTCTGCAATGAAGTAATATAATTTTACTAATGATAATGTTAAATTCCTTTATCATAAAAATATTTTAATAGTCATGGAAAGTACAAAGTATAAGAAAACAAAATTCACTTCTATTAATAAAAACAGTTGTTGACAAGTTATTTCTTAATTCAAAGTAAGAATTTATAAAATTATTTGTTAGTACTTTAGTTAGAATTGTATATAAAATTATAAAAGGATACTTTTGCAAGTTATTTCTCTCTGTCAGAGAGGGAGAGAGAGTAAGGGGGTTTGCACTATCAATCTAATGTTTTTCTGATTAGTATGTATATATTTAAACAATTTTAAGAAAGGACAAGGTTGGTCAAATTAATTTTTAGTTTTTTTATTTTGTTTGTGTACACTCATGGTCATCACTTATATTAATGGTAAAGTCTCTTTTTTTGTTGTATATAATTTCAAGGTAGTTTAGGGTCCGATCTTCGAATCATAAGGTCATAGGTTCGAATCTATCATTTCACTGTTGATAACAACCATCTCCTAGCACAAGCTTAAGGTTAATTGAAATAGTTAATTCCTGTTATTTTGTAATATTTGTGAGAAAAACAATTGTTACTTTACTTATTAAAAATAAAAATTTGCTCTAAACACCACAACAGAAGTATAGCTTCTTTAGTTCTATCTATATATATATATAATTATAGATAGTTATATATATATCTATGTGTGTATTATATATGTATAATATATACACAATATACATGAATGTGTCCTCGTACATCTCTATATTGCTCTTACATTGTGACACAGACAGTAGCCCGCACTTTTTTAGATATACAAAACGCAACTGTCTATTTTCACTAACTTATATCTCTCCCTCTCAGTCGCCCTCCGCCTCGCCCGATTACACCTTTCGTAACGCATTCACCAGCTTACTCCCAAGTCATGCATGTGTTAATAAGGTTTCATTAAAAAAAAAAAGGTCCAGATACTGAGCTATGATTTATTCAAGTTGAAGTTTGGTTGTTAAATGATGAAAGCCTTGGTAGCTCAGTGTCCGGGCGGCCGTCTTAAATTGTATAGTACGCTAGCAATCAGAGTTCGATCTCCGGTGTCGGTGCCAATAAATTTGTTGTTGCAATTTTATGTGCTGATTTACCACGCGCTCGGCGGTGAACGAAAACATTGTGAGAAAACCTACTGGTCTTAGTAAAATTTTCCAAGTCTCAAGAAGTCTGCCAATCCGCACTAGGGCCGCGTGGCGGACAGGTATGCCCCTATACTCTCTTTATAGAGAAGGCCTGCGCCCAAAAGTGGGATATTTATAAAGGCTGTAACTTTAACGTGAGTCCCTAGGATACGTTGTCACGAATTTAACGTCCGAGCGCCGCGCTCCCAGACACCTGTTTTTTTAAAATTATTCAATTTGACGAGCGAATGGTAAACTGGTCATATGGTGGCCTGCCATTATCAAACTGTTTCTAGATATGGAAATATAAACAGTTGCCCTTATAGCTGAGAAATACGGTTTGGATGTTACCCAACCATTTTTCGTTTTGGACACAAGGCTATATTAGAATGTTGCTCGGGGCTTGGGTGGTCGTTGGGCAACCCGACATTCGAAACAAAAGTTCGTTCTTAAAAGTCCCATAATCACACTTTACTGCACTTGCGACAAAATGCGCGACACATGTTGAATTATCATATCAATATTTATGTAATTTATACGGATAACTAACTTGTATAAATGTCATTTGCGATGACGTCAATTGATTACAAACATACAACGCTACCTCGTCCATGTGTTAATTATCTAAGACACGTGAATCCGCACTAGGTGTGCGTAGTGGACTATGCCCTTATACTCTCTTTACAGAGAAGGCTTGTGTCCAGCAGTGGGATATAGACTGCAACTGTTTTTTGAAGTGAAACTTCTTTACCTTACTTTTTGATGATTCTTTTTTCATTTGAAAGCTGGTGCTTCCCATGTGGTCCCATTTGATCTGATAGTGGCATCCATGATCATGACCATATAAGTCTTAAATTTACATTATGTATTTGTGCGACAAATGGATGAATGCCAACCGATTTCGATGATTATTTTTTTTATTGAAAAGGAAGAACTTCAAAGGTACTTTGATAAGAATTTGTTTATTCGGAAAGAGAAAAAGGACTTCCGCACTTAATAGCGTTTCACGTTTGATTCGATTTTAAGTCGGTTTTTGTAAATATACTTATCGTTAAAAAGCTTTGTTTGTCACAGGAAGTAAGTTCTTTAAATAATGGACACTTGACACAGCTGTTCCGTGTTCTTACTGCGTCAGTGTTATGTCATTGAGTGTGTTAAGATCAATAAATTGCCGCTGCGTGAAGAACTGGTTGTGCGTGATCGACTTCACCTTCGTATCTGCGTACCGGATTCTCCGTAACTATAATTACACCTTCGTGGACGGCTAAAGGGTTTTAGGGTTCCGCAGTAATATATATTTTTTATACTTTCTAAGCAAGTGCTTGACCATAATCTCACCTGATGTTAAATGGAAATACTGTCCTGGATGCAAGCATAAGCGATGCTTTGATAATCTGTCATGTTCTTTTATCTCTTAGCTTAGCTTACCTAACTTTTAGGTCTGATATATGGTCAAGGAGGGACCCATAACCAAAAACCGTGTTGCATCTGTCTTTCCCTCCGTTAGATGTTTTCAACTGACTTCAAAAAAGGATAAGATTCTCAATTCGTCTGTATGTTTTTTTATGTTACTTTCTACTGCTTAAGCTATTTTCATGATTCTTTGACGTTTTTTTATTTGCAAGCTGGTGCTCCCCGTGAAGTCCCATTTTAATTTTGTCTGTTTCGGACAATGGCATCCATGAGAAAACCACAAATGGACGAATAAATTAATATCACGCCAACCAATTTCGATGATTTATTTTGTATTGGAAAGGATGTGCTTCAAGAGTAGTTTGATGAGAATTTGGTTAGGTTCTAATTTATTATATATCGTAATATCAGTAAATACAATATCGTACCCGCAGTAGTAGTATCATAATAAATAAATGTATTTAACAGTCCAAACCGGTGAGTGCTCCGATCGTCACCAAACTTTACAGGATTACTCGCCAGGTCAATCTGAAGATTCCCCGAAAGTTTCATTAAAATCGGTCCAGCCATTTCGGAGCCTATATGGAACATACACACTCTATTTTATATATAAAGATATATTCCTCACTATACACGTTTAGTCATTTTACAATATATATTTTGAAATGTATATATTTATTCCTATATTATATGTATGTATCTTTGTATGTAATTAATAATTATTAGTATTTAAGTATATCTTTACTTATTATAATCTCCCGCTGCTTCTTTTAATCATTCCCTTCCATCCAAAGGTTGCCCGGAAGAGATCGTTGTAGCGATAAGGCCGCCCATTGTTTATGTATTATTGTGTCTTTTTTTTAAACAAGTGTAAACAATAAAGAGTTTATAAATAAATAAATATTTGTAAAACAATTATCATTCTTTCAAAATTAAATTAATGCTTTTGATTTCTGATTCGTTTTAAAGTGAACCGTGGTAACTTTTTGCTCGACTTATATTGACGTCAGCGGATTAAGGTCGTTTGCGTTTGTACATGAGTAAAATGTTTACCTGCATCGTAATGTTTCCGTTTTATGTATTAAACTGTACAATTTAACTTTAAAATCTATGCCCACTGTCAAGGCCTTTGTGTTTACGAACTACTTCCGCCTCCTTGAAGCATCTGACCCCCGGCCACCGAGCTGCGAACTTTACACAACTGAGTTTCTACATAAACAAGTTATATTTACGATTAACAAGATTATTTACGAGTAAAAAATACCGACTTTAAATGTTAAACATCATTAAGCGCGGATGCCCTCTTTGTATTTCCGAATTATCGTAGGTTTATTAGTAAATAGAATTAATTAGCTTTTTTTTGTTGACTGGGGAAAATCTTCAACAAGATACTCAGCCTTCGTGGACTTTTTACCCGAAATCCCCTCGGTGACCCTTCCTCGGTGTGTATGGTGAGGAGATCCGGGGTCTCCAGGGGAACGCACCGCAGCCCCTCTGCACTCTGCTCTTCGGAGAGCACGTCCCGGGGAGGTTAATCCCTGCGTTTGAAGTCGATTGAAAAACCGAATTTGAATTGATTTAAACGTTAAACGCTATTACGCGCGATAATGAACTTCTGATGTCTTTATTCTCTAAAACTACATTCATGCTGTAATAGATCGGTTTCATAATGAAACATCATTGGCAAATAGCAGAGTCGGGGTCCTGAGAATGCATTTTCGGTCTTTGTTTCCTATCGTTCCGGAAGCACCGTTAACGCCAGCTGTTTACGTAAGATGGTAGGATGACGTATTACTCTATTATCTCCTTGCAGGGAATTCTCCTTTCTACCTGAGCAATCTGTCGAGGGTTACGACCTGATCTACCACCGACTGCACCACACGGAGCCGTCGAAGTACCACCTGGAGGCAGGCGTGAAGCTGCTCTTCATGACTGTGGGTATGTATATCTTTGTTAACAATACGGTTGCTGATAATACCGTTTATGAACTAGCTACGCCCCGCGGTGTAACCCGCTAATTAAAAACTATTTATTTAAATTTTTGTAATATATAAGTAGCCTAAATTATTCCTTGTTACATCAGCCTGACCAAGCGCAAAAAAATGTATTTACGACATCACATTAGAAACCTCTCAAATCATCAGTATTTCTCTACTATATTATGCTTGTATTATACTTTTAAACCTTTGTCTGGAAACACTCTATCTTTAAAAAAAACAGCGTTGTTTTAAAGATTTAAGCATACATAGGGACAGACATACATGAAGCGACTTTGTTTTATACTACGTGGTAATTAGGTGTCATTAAAAATATATCGATATAATATAACGTGAGATTGTATCTATACTACGCGATATATTGTACAAATATATCGATATTTTTCATTTATCGAAATTTGTTTATAATTAATTATCGCTTAATATTAAATATTAGAAAAGTTTTCTACTATAAGAGTACTCGGCGTGTAACTGAGAGGTCTCGCTTCAGATATCAGTCCAGACTACATGCATAGATTATAAAATGTAGGCAACGAGTCCTGCCATCGTGAAGAGTAGTGTGACAGGTCCACTCCACCGATGGAAGATGCCAGATCGTGACGCCGCGCCGCCCATCTCGGGCACACCATAATGTGCAACTAGACTAATGGTTAAGCGTGCCACTATCAACCCACTTCAAAAAAGGAGGTGGTTCTCAATTTGTGATAGACTCGTGTGTTAAAAAATTTTACCTCAAAAAGCACTTGTATCGACTTTTATATATATGCCCTACATACACGCATATTTGCATCGTAACTGGAATTTAATTTGCTGCCAGGTTAATGAGTTATGTCATTAAATGCTCGACTCAACGTTACCTGGATTTGCTGTTATGTAAGTTTTCATTTCGTGTTCTGTTCTTTGATTTTATCGCTAACGTAAATAATATGTTTGTAGGTGTATATATTGAACGAGGGGTTCAATTTATTGTAGAGGTGTTTAAAAAGCGTCAATAGTATAATGGTTTAGGGTACGATCTGCGAATCGTAAGGTCGTGGGTCATCTCTAAGGAATTGTTCGAAATCATCCCAGCTACCAATTCCCATTACCGCACATCTCGACAGAATTCCAAATTCCACCGCCACCATCTTGACGGTTGGCGTTCCACAACTGTACGTTTTTCGCGTCTTTCACGCACTGTCTACCTGTGGAATCAACTGTCACCAGCGGTGTTTCCGAACCATAACGATTTGGGGACCTTCAAGAAACGAGCCTACTCCTATCTCAAAGGTCGGCTACGCACCTGCAGCTCCTCTGGTGCTGTGGATGTTCACGGGCAGCGGTGATCGCTTAAGATCATGAGCCGGAAGTTCTTTTCCCACTTTTCATTTAAAAAATTAACAAGACGCGGTGATTCCGATACACCGTGGTAGCTACCGATCGCACTCACGTCCCGTTTCCAAATGCTTCTCCAACCCGCTCTCTCTCTGACATCTCTCAACTGTCATGTCCCAAAAGACAGGTATCAAAATCAATACCAACGTTCTATCCACCCAAGTATACTAATAGACATTTCTAATTGACTATTCCTTGAAACTATACGAGATGGTGCCACTCGTTGTGTCGCTACGACATATTTATATATCTGGTTAAGGACAATGTGTTCCTTTTAGCGACTTCAAAATGGAGGGTTCTCAATTCGACTGTAATCTTTTTATGTATGTTATCTCAGAACTTTCGGTTGGGTGAAACGATTTTGGTCCTTTTATTATTTGAATGCTGGCGATTCCCATGTGGTTCCATTTCAATTTAGTCCATGGCAATGGCAAAGACAATGGCACCATAAGAAAACCATATAAGTCTTAATTGTCACAAATGGACGAATAACTCAATTTCACGACAACTGAGTTCGATGATTCATTTTATTTTGGAAAGGATGTATGTGATGTGTACTTCAAGGGTAGTTTGATGAGAGTTTGGTTAGGTTCTGATTTATTCTATTTCGTAATATTCCTACGATAATTCGGAAATACATAGAGCGCGTCCGCACATAATAGCGTTTAACGTTTGATTTGATTTAACGTCGGTTTTTGTTTTTACTAGTAAATATACTTGAATAAACCTTTTTTTTTTGTTAACGGGGAGGAAATCTTCAAAAAGATACCCCGCGTTCTAGGGGGAAAGCGGCGGTTATGTTTGGTTTGGCCCACTAAAACCTCCTCGGTGCATGACGAGGGGCTCCGGGATCTCCAGTGGAACGCACCGGAGCTCCTCTGCACCGTGCTCTAGTAAAGCACATCCCGGCGACACGGCGAGAGACAGAGGCCCCCATCCTTGTCGCCCAGTGAACGCGAGGCCCCTTTTAGTCGCCTTCTACGACAGGCAGGGGATACCGTAGTCTTATTCTTGAGAGCCCAGAACTACAGGGCTGACTTGAATAAACTTACCAAAATCACAATCAACAAGCATTCCCAGGACACAAGGATTTCCCTGGTATATCTTCGGAATCCTGTTTGAAAACATATTTTAATATTGCTGGCACCGTTTTGACGAACCTATGCATGTCGGCCATAGAAGCTGCCTTCACCGGTTTGTGGTGGCTAAAGCTTTTAGGTCACTTAGTCTAAATATCTATACACGTCTATGCTATCATACAATTTTAAATACCTATAAGAATAAATAATCCACTGTAAGACGTAATGCGGCATCGTTTCAATGTCCCACTTGCTTTGTGCATTATCTGACAGTCGTGATCGTGACCATTGTGTATTAACTGAGAGGTCGCCATGACTCACGAGCTATAAACAATCAGATAATCTGTTATCTTCAACTTTTTTACCTTAATTATGCAAGAAATAAGTTTACAATCATTTATTATATACATAAATTGGGAATTTTTTGTAAGGCTTTTAGCAAACGAACTACTTTTCCGAACCCTAGAGGAGCTGGTGGTATGATGCAAGAAATTACCAGAAAAACGCCTACCTACGTTTGGTTTTGCTGAGTATGCACGATGTATAAAGTAGTAGAAGTATATATACATATATCATCATTATTTCAGTCGTAAAACATCTACTAGGCTCCAACATTCAATAGGCCTCCCCTAACGATTTCCAAAAGTACCGGTTGTAAGCGGCCCGCATCCAGCTGCGTCCTGCGATATACATATATTATGTAGATAAATTTCGTAATTTTAAATTTTAATTCATTGCATGTCCACATTTTGATTATTATGTTAACATTTATCGACGTAATTAATTATTAATAATAAATATTATTTATATGTATAATTAACACATGCGTTGTGTATATTTGTGGCATTATTACCCAATATTGAAGTACAATGGAGTATATTGAAATATACCGAAGTATTTTATAGATAATAATTAAGGATTTTGAAGTATTCGAATATTATTTACTGACTGCTGATGAGTACATGGGTGTAGGGAATGATCTTCACCCGCTCGAGAAGAGAATAGAAGTATACGGAGAGAAAAAAATAAATAAAACATTGCACTAACACGTCAAACCATCGGTTCACAAACTACTGGATTTCATCCCTTTGTTGTGAACATCCCTCAAATTCGAACGAAACGCTTCGTCTTTTATTATTCGTATAGCAAAGGACTTACCCGTGTCTGTCTTTCTCTCCGATTACAATGTAGGTATTATTTTCGGAATCCTCACTGTTTGAAATAATGTTTTAATATTGCTGGCAGCGTTTTGACGAACCTATGCATGTCGGCCGTAGAAGCTGCCTTCACCGGTTTGTGGTGGCTAAAGCTTTTAGGTCACTTAGTCTAAATATCTATACACGTCTATGCTATCATACAATTTTAAATACCTATAAGTATAAATAATCCACTGTAAGACGTAATGCGGCATCGTTTCAATGTCCCACTTGCTTTGTGTATTATCTGACAGTCGTGATCGTGACCATTGTGTATTAACTGAGAGGTCGCCATGACTCGCGAGCTATAAACAATCAGACAATCTGTTATCTTCAACTTTTTTACCTTAATTATGCAAGAAATAAGTTTACAATCATTTATTATATACATAAATTGGGAATTTTTTGTAGGATTTTTAGCAAACGAACTACTTTTCGGAACCCTAGAGGAGCTGGTGGTATGATGCAAGAAATTACCAGAAAAACGCCTACCTATGTTTGGTTTTGCTGAGTATTCACGATGTATAAAGAAGTAGAAGTATATATACATATATCATCATCATTACAGCCGTAAAACATCCACTAGGCTCCAACATTCAATAGGCCTCCCCTAACGATTTCCAAAAGTACCGGTTGTAAGCGGCCCGCATCCAGCTGCGTCCTGCGATATACATATATTATGTAGATAAATTTCGTAATTTTAAATTTTAATTCATTGCATGTCCACATTTTGATTATTATGTTAACATTTATCGACGTAATTAATTATTAATAATAAATATTATTTATATGTATAATTGACGCATGCGTTGTGTATATTTATGGCATTATTACCCAATATTGAAGTACATTGGAGTATATTGAAATATACCGAAGTATTTTATAGATAATAATTAAGGATTTTGAAGTATTCGAATATTATTTACTGACGCTGCTGATGAGTACATGGCTGTAGGCAATGATCTTCACCCGCTCGAGAAGAGAATAGAAGTATACGGAGAGAAAAAAATAAATAAAGCAAAATCTTTTTTTTTTGAGAAAGAAAGCTAGCAATATTTCTTTTTTTCTGAAATATTACTAACAATCTTGTTAACCATTCCAACTAAGCTTAAGCTTGTGCTAGGACATGGTTCACGGCAATAGTCCAATGGTGGATTCGAACCCACGACCTTACGATTTGCAGGCCGTACCCTAAACCATTAGGCTATTGACGCTTAAAAAATCTATCTGGGTATGCTAGTATATTATATTATAACTTGAACGTAGTATAATAGTAGTAACTTCACCCAACACTGTGTCAGGTCAAGACTTGGTCACGGGCGTCAGCGGTCGACCTTCAGACGCGATACTGCGACATGACATTTGACGATTGCAAAACGAATTGCAATCATTTCGATACCTAATGGCGTTGGAGGTCATGAGATCAAGTAGGGTTGTTTAAGGTCATTTTTTTCAAATTATGGTGGTGAGTTTTTTATAAATAAAACATTGCACTGACACGTCAAACAAAGGAATTACAGGATCTAATTCCCCTATCCTCGTTCCACCATCGGTTCACAAACTACTGGATTTCATCCCTTTGTTGTGAACATCCCTCAAATTCGAACGAAACGCTTCGTCTTTCATTATTCGTACAGCAAAGGACTTACCCGTGTCTGTCTTTCTCTCCGATTACAATGTAGGTATTTTCAAGAGAAGAGTGAATAGGCATTTACTAAGCTAGTGCGCCTTACCATTCAGGATTGAATTTCAATCAACATCAGGTGAGATCGTGGTCAAGCGCCTGCTTAGATGGTAGCTTAGATTATCTTCATAAAGAATAACTGAAGCTCTTCACCCCTACTAACGTAACCTTTTTTGACAAAAGGATGTAATCCGGCAGTGTTTGAAGTTAAAAAAGTTGTAAATGGATGGACTAACAGCGAGTGAATTGTCCCAGCATTCTACACAAGGCACAAAAAGTTGATAGGTGACCAAGATCTACACCTACCATAGTCTTGCAAGGTGGCCAGCCTTTCGGTGTTTTACAGATTACATTTTGGAGAGTGTACACAGGAATTACACGAGTTAATTCCCCCATCCCCATTCTACCTTCGGACGTTTAGACACTCGGCGGGTCTCCACCCTTTTATAGTCGATGTTCCGCGCGTCCGAACGAAGCGATTTGAGTCATCGTTCATCGTGCGTACAGCAAAGGAGTGGAATAAGTTGCCGGAGTCAGTCTTTCCGTCCAAGTACGGCGTGGGAGCCTTCAAGAGTAGAGTGAATAGGCACTTACCAAACTAGCGCGTACCATCTTTCGACTATATCGCTACTTAACACCAGGTGGGATCGTGGTCAAGCGCTAGTTTATACGCATAAAAAATAAAAAAAAAATTCTGCCGTTTTAAACCCATTATCTCCGATTAAAAATTTTCATGTCAAATTTTATCGAAGCGATAACACTTCATATTTCTGATTAAGAGATTGATAAGAGAGCGATATAAGCTCTCACGGCCTTTTAACACTCGCGGGTAAACAGATAATCATCTTTTTCATCCTTTTCTCTTCTCCGTCATCAAAATAACGAAGCGCCTCGTCTTTCTTTATTTGTACAGTAAAGGACTGGAATAGTTTGCCCCTGTCTGTCTTTTCCTTCGATTACAATGTGGCTGTTCAAGAGTAAAGTGAATAGGCATTTACGGATTTAGTGCGCCTTACCATCCAGGACTGGAAGTACAAAGAAAACGCTTTTTACAATTATCTTATTAGGGGTCCAAATGTGACAATTGGTGAGGCGCACAGGCACAAAGTTTACGTTCTAATAATACATAAGATATTCTTCATTTAAAGTTATACATATACATAAAAAAATAATTTTAATTAAATTAATTTAAACAGCAATATCTAGAATTTTTTTTGTTAAAAGAAAGCTAGTAGTATTTTTTTTTAATGAATATTACTAACATTCTTGTTAACCATTCCAACTAAGCTTAAGGTTATGCTAGGAGATGGTCCACGTCAAAAGTCGAATAGTGGATTCGAACTTACGGACCGTATGATTCGCAGACTGTAAGCTAAACCATTTGGCTATTGACGCTTCAAAATGTAATATCGTTAAACCTTAAATTTGGTAAAGAAAACCAACATGATAATACATATATATTATGGATACATACAATGTATATTATGAATTATTTATAGTTTATGACCCTATTTGGACACATTGACCGTAATAAAAAAATGCAATTAACGAATGAGTCGCAAGTGAGTTAAATGTTTTCACGTCTCAATGTTAGATTGCCTTAAGCTAGAAAACCGGTTAATCGTGTTATTATTCCAATCAACATATCTCACCTTCAGGCTTCCATCAATTTCTTGATGCTGTAGCTTGTGCAAAAAAAAAAGAATCAAGCGTCTGAATCAAACAGTGTCTTGTGAGCTAACAGACAATTATATGTACCATATATATATAATTATTATATAATTTTTATTATTATTAACTAGCTTACCCAGCCCACTTCGCCGGGCTAGCTTTTGCTTTATTTTATTAAAACAATAAACTTACATAATTAAATATTAAACTCTCACAATATATTAAATTATTCATTTCTCTCCGTATTCCTTCTCTTCTCGGGCGGGTGAAGGTACCTACACCCATGTACATATCAGTAAATACAATATCATTCTTATCATTTATACAGAAACATTTCGGACTCAGGTTAATGTCAGAAATAAAAGTACGACGTATGGCTTGTTTGACAGTTCAAAAAGAAAGATGACCGGATCGGACTTTACAGGATTACTAACTCGCCAGGTCAATCTGAAAATTCCCTAAAAGTTTCATTAAAATCGGTCCAGCCGTTTCGGAGTCTATTTGGAAATTTTTAAATTTAAAATTAAGAAATTTATATACACGTTTATATTACATACTTATACAACGTGCATACTCGGCACAAAAATGTTTACCTCGAGTTTGTCTCCATTCTAAACTCAAGGTTGCTGCAAAGTTTAGCAGCAGCAGTGCGTGCAGGACCATAAAAGGGTTAATTAAATTTAAAAAAACACCGAAATATATATTAAAGTGTCTTCGATCACACAAATGATCGAAGTTAAACTCCTTTACGTGTGGGGAGTAAGCTGATGAAAGCGTGGTGAGAGCGTTACGATAGTGTGATCGAGCGAGGCGAATGGCCGTTCAGAAGGAGATAAGTTAGTGAAGATAGAAAGTTATCATTACCCCTCACCGGGGACCCTTGTGTCGAGTTACTAGCGATAGAGGTTCAGGCTAAGCGACATAAGAGCTATGCCACCTCTGAATCCGGTGAAACAGTCAAGATCAGCTTCTCTGGCCAATCTGTGTAGTTCGTCAAAAAAAAAGAGTAAGAGGTGCGGGCACACATTTTCTTTTTTCTCTTTCTCTCATAGCATATATATTATGACGGAACCGATGACATTCAACAGAGAATAAATGTCAACATAGTTGCTGAAGTCAGCAAGTTGCAATGACAGTGGTCCGGCCACATCTGCCGTGTCACTGACGGCTGATGGGGGAGGAATGTCGTCATATGGGTCGTTGTGTGGGTCGAATAAGCGTAGGGCTCCTTCCATATGGATCGACTATCTCATAAGGATAGAATAATTGCTGGAAAATGGAGTATCGTATATGGTGTAGATGATGATGAATTTAAAAGGTTAATTATTAAATTTTCAGATGCCTGCCTGCATAAACGGGGCCCTCAACCCGGACATATATTCCTGTTTGACATGCGCGGCGTAAAACTAGGACATCTCACAAGGGTCGGATTGTCGTAAGTAACTAATGATTCCTTCTGCCATCTATTATCAGATCTTGCCTTATAATTAATTACTACCCTTGATTTGTACTATTATATTGTATTAATATATTTATTTAGTCTACTTATTACTAAAAATTGTTAAAAGTAACGCTGGTGTTAACTCAACACTCCATTTCATATTCGATAATAACACCAAATTAAAAAAAAATACTTTCACGATCCAATGTAAATGAGATTTTTGTTAACATGTGTATATATGAATGAATCATTATATTTTTTAGCTTCCAGAAGGATAAACAAAGGTATGAAGCTATATGTTTAAACAAGTAATGACCGTAGACTGACATTCAAGTAAACTTAGCGGTCAATTTAAACATCGATAGGGTACGGTCTGCGAAACATACAACCGTAGATTCAAATACACCATTCGACTATATACCAACCTTCTCTTAGCTAGCTTGGGCATGATTAAAAAATGTTAGTAAATTTCGTTTAGCATTTTTAACGAAAAATAGTAGCACAATAGCTACGCTATCGCACGAATGGGTTGGCACGAACGGAGTCATAGACATAGACATTTTTTTATTTGCATCATATAAATAAAATACGAGTTGATTAAAAAGAAAAAAAATCAAATAAAGAAAGAACAAACAAATACGACTTGATAATAACATTGGCCACTGTGTCAGCTGTCGAATAGCTGCCACTGATTTTCAGCGATGTCAATGTGAGCCCACCAAATAAGCCCTCGCAAGAATACCGTAATAACTTTATTCAATTATTGTCTACTGACTAGCTTACTTAATTGACAAACACATTATTCTAGTAATCAAAACTGGATATCATTATATAATCTGTGGTGTTTAATTTATACAAGCATGATTGTTTATCTAGTTTGCCTTCGTATGTAGGCAGTGGTTGGCAACCCATGGCTCTTTGAGTCGACTTTCGACTCTTCCACGAATTGTTTAGTGAAGGTACGGAATATTACTTATATAACAAGCTATAATCTTAAACAGTTATTGGAACGAAGTCCCTTACGGCATGCTTAGAGTAGATGGGATTTTGCTGCGCGACCGGACTGATAACAATGTGATACTAAAACCGTAAAAAAAATATAACGGAAGTGCTAAAGCCGTATACACAGCGGCCGATAGCGTGACTATAACCTTGTAGTTCAAGTCTCTGATCACAGATGGCGCTTTAACTAATTATTAATCAGAATTAATTATTTATTTACGTAATTTTAGTGTCGAAAAAATTTTTACCTAATAATTTGATATACAATTTTTTTGTTTGATTTCTTTTATATTACGTTATTGTTTTTAAGTACTTAAATAAAAACCAATCAACAAATTTAAAAAAAAATATACACAAAATTAAACAATATATTTTTTGCAAAATATGTTACTTCTATATTATCGGAAGGAACCTCTTTGTACCTGGTGTGCTTTGACACCACATCATATTTTATCTTTTTATAAGTATGACAATTTAATTTAATTTAGCTAATATAAAATAATTGTATTTAATATACTTACATAGTAACTTTCCAAGCACAGGTTACCCCTCACCGGGGGGCCCTTGTGTCGAGTTACTAGCAATAGAGGTTCAGACGAAGCGACCTCTCAATCCGGTGAAGCAGTCAAGGGCAGCTTCTCTGGCCAATCTGTGTAGTCCGTCATTAAAAAAAAAACAAATATACTTTTAGTTCAACTTAGACTTCTTTCACAAAGCAAAGCTTTAGTTAAAATTATCTCTCTAAACAAATCAATAGTGATATCTAGCTCTTTACGATGACAAGGTTGCCGACCACTGGTATTGTGTATGTGTCATTGTCACAGATAAAAAGGTCATTTCGCACGTGTGACATTTGCTATTTTTATCTGTCATTAATCGGTATTGTCAACATCTAACCGAAGTTTTTATTTGTAGTAATAATGATTGTATTATATATTTCAATTTATATGTATATGTATATATTTACGATCGTCACTCAGAGCGTGGATAGAAATCACGACTTCAAACCTCACCGATCTATTTCCGTAGCCGAATAATTGTCTTTTAAAATAAGGTGCCAGTTAATTTTTTTTTTTAAATTGTTTATAGAAATTTCAAAAGATATGAAAATTAAATTTCTTCTTCCAATTGAATTATATTGGACCGTAGTTCGTCTTAGGGTTCCTTGTAAATACTCCTAATAGAGGTTGTTTACACTCAGCACTAATTTTAAAAGAGCTCCTTTTAAGGTTTCAAACACACGAGATTTTATAATTATAAAACAAAAAGTATTAAAAAATTTAATTATGGTAATAAAACTGGCATAATACATAGATCGTGTAAATGCAATTAAAACATAAAAAGGCGGTCCGTTAGTGTTGCCATAAAAAAATCACACTGCATAAATTAGCATTGTTTCACAAATATTTTAGCCGTTTCATTCTCACATTGGCTGCGATTGTTTGCATATGCAAGATAATTGATTACTGACTTCTTCCATATTCCAGGTCGTTGCGTAAATTCTTCCAATACGTCCAGGAGGCGCTGCCCGTGCGCATGAAGGCGATACACGTGTTTAATACTGAACCGGTTCTAGACAAGCTTCTGTTGCTTATAAGACCATTCATGGACAAGAAGTTCTTCGATATGGTGAGTGATATATAAATTAATGTTACCTCGCCTCGATATGCGTGTAGTTACATTACCCCTTTCGGTGATACGCGTATTTATATCTGGGTTTTTTTTTGACAAGTACACAGGTGCTGTATTTTTTTTTTGATTTATTGCATAATTTTAAAAAAATATTATTACAATGTTTGTATATTTTTAAAATTATTCAATTAATTATGCATTCTTTTTCTACATAAAATATAAGTCCTTTTTGTTTTACGTATTAATATAATGATATTACGTATGCCACAGATAAAGTTCCACCACAAAAACGAAGACCTGGATAAGTTCTACGAGACCGTCGTCCCGCGATCAGCTCTGCCCCCCGACCACGGGGGCTCACTTCCCGACACTCAGACCTTGCACAAAAGATGTATGCAGCAACTTCTAGATTTGGAGCCGTATTTCCAGGCTGAAGAGGAGCAGAGAATCGCCGCACTCCCCGACAAGAAGCGGGAGAAGGCAATGGAGAAGGCATTCAAGAACTTGGATATAGACTAAGTATTTCAGTATTAGGTAAGGTTTTGTATAAGTTACATTCCTTTTCTTCCACTTCAAAGGTTTTCTTTCAATTAAGTCCCATTATCATTGGACTTAATTTGCGGAGATATACCAGGAAACTCCTAAAAAATTTACAAAAATGTTTATCAATCCAAAAATGTATAAGTACCTTTTTACCGTTACCTTCTTCCAACGAGCACGACTAGAAGAAAGAATATGTATGGACCAGAATTTCGACTCGAGCCAAGGCCGGCTTCTCTTATTCTGCTCCTCCAATAGCCCGGTTTTGCCATGACTTTCTTGACTTATAATTCCAAGTCGCCGCTGTGGGGCAGAAGGCGTCCATAGTACGTCGTCATTTCGCTCTGTCATGTCAACCCGATCGTCTTCATGTCGACCGCTACTCAACGCCGCCACGTTTGCTTAGGACGGTCACATTTCCTTGGTGGGATCCACTCCAAGGCCTGCCTAGGAATGTGTGTAGAATCCCGACGCAGGGTGTGCCCTGCGGGTCTCTACGGCGTGTTTGAAGCTCTCATTGCTGATTGTTCTTGACCTTTGGTCTTTGCCATCCTAATCGGTTAACCTGTGAAGTCATGTCCTATTTTACGACATCCACACGCAACGTGACCCAGCTATCCCTAGTGTCAGACACACTTTTTACTCGTAAATATACTTGTTAGGGATGTACCTTTAATATTCCTTTTCCTGATATATTTATCCTTATCCTGGTACTCAACTTTTTTTTCAAAGGGGCCAAAAACAACTCATGGAGTCCCATTTTTTTTCTAACGGGGGCAAAATTCAAAATGGTTTCATTAACACCAGATATGCGATCCACATAAGCCCAAAGGGCTGCAGGTTGAGTATAGCTGATATAGATGTGTCGGTACTCGTTGAAATGCCGCTGCCATATTGCTGAGGGAGACGGAGTTGGGCCGCCGGTACACTCATCGGGCGAAACATGGAGGCACAAAAATCTCCACTTAACGTCAGTATTCTGTGAGGTCGTGGTACTTCCCCGATTGCGCCGACCCATTCGTACAGCAGCAAAAAGTTGCTGCGGTGGCCTACCACTGTTTTAGATTGCAGGAATTATGAAAAATTATTGGAAGGAACTTGTCGGATAGGATTGTCATTATTCGGAGAGGATGAAAGGAGTGAATAATGACAGATAGATAGATGATAAATCCTTTATTGCACCAAAATACATGTACGAAGGCGAACTTAATGCTATTTAGCATTTTCTTCCAGATATCCTTTAGTAGTTAAGAGCAGACTAAGGGTAGTGCCGATAAAAATGGGATTTAAAACAAATATTATATAGATAAATATACATTTACATATAAATACATAAATAGCTGTGGAGTCCAGGGCCGCTAGTCCCCGTATTCATCGGACAGATGAACCGACTGGATTCGATACTCGTAGGGTGGTACCGCCATTTTGATTTAAATATGAATAATTACGTATATCTATAATTACAACAGGTTGTTTTGAGTTATGAAGACTTGTAATAAAATTTTTATTGGTTATAATTATTTCAAAATTGTATTTCATATTTAGTGTTGCCATTACTATACTATAGATTAAATTTATTTTTAGTATGAAAACTAGTAGAATGTTTTTAAACGCAACGTCCAATATTATTATCGTTTTTTTTTTAATTTGTTTATTCATATTAAATATAAGCGAAAAAATTTTCAACTTACGCAGTCCAAATTTAGAGAGTCAATTATATATGTACCAAAATTTATGGCTTCGATGTTATTGTACAATATTATATCTATAACTTATTGTAGTGATATGTGGAAATCTTTTGAGCTATAGTGTTTACTAAAAGTTTATCGGTATAAACTTTGCAGCTTATTTAAACTTCATTCTAATTTCAGACTGAAAATTATACCTTAGCCTTCATTTTATAGAGTATAAACGTTGTTAAGTTCTTAACTCTCACAGATTTATAATTTTTTTTCGATAAAATTACTCAAATAGAGTAGTAAATAAGATTCATAGGAACTGGCTTCACAACTGATAAGTTGTAAGTACTACGGTTTGTAATTAGATATGCACAAATTCTTACCTATTAGACAAATTAATAGAAATACAATAAATTTATTTAAAAAAAACTATAGCAAAGTTCCTTATTCGTATGTTGAAATTGAATCCATTTTATTGAATACTTAAATAAATTGTTACTGAACTTTGTACTTAATAAAAATTGTGATTTTTTTTAAGTAATTGTGACAAATGTGTATAATTAGATTAATATAATTATAATTCAATAATGCTGATAGATAGGTGTTACAAATTAGTGCATTTGAATCTCACCATAGTTCTAAGAATATCATAAAACATTTAAGTCATATTTTTACTTATTTTGGTGATTTGACATTGGTGTAGGTAGTTTAATATTTGTTATAATGATTTTTTGAAGATGTACTTCTTTTGTGGCGTTTGCAAAGTGTATTTTTAAAGTGACAAAGTTGTGCTTGCTGTTGTATCACATAAGTTGTATTGTTGTTGCTTAATGGCTGAATATCCTACCGACAAAGGACTGACTGTTGCTCGGGCGAAGCCGAGGCGTATCGTTAGTAGGGTATACAATTGTCTATTGCTTATTGATCAGGGTAGTCAAAAGAATTCTAAAGTACACCTCAGAAGAATAACTTCATGCAAACCTACATAAGTACCCCGTGGTTGTTTTTGTTTATATTTCTTTATAGATTATTATTGATTTATAAATATATAATATTACAAGCTGTTGTGATATGTTGTTAATTGTGATAGCGGTTATGGTAACCTTAAATTGTGATTTTGTTGTATTATAATTTTATTTGCACCGCCCGAGTCTTTTATTTTAAAAAGTCTGATATTTAAGTATAACCTATTTTCTGAAAACTTATAAATATTCATTAAAAACGCAATACACGATGAAGTACCCCGACATCGTAGAATATTGGCAAGTCCCAAAGATATGCCATGCGTTTGCGTTTCACTGGATGAGCGTGGTTAAGAGCCTCAACCTATATTATTCAAGTCTACAATAAATTAATAACACTAAATTATAGAATAAGAACAGGTGTCCGTAAAGGTGTATTATTTTACAGATGCAAACTATCGTATTTGAGGCCCATTTTTATTATCTGATTTTTGAGCACAGTGCTAATGGACACAATGTCTACGACCAGGTTGTTTTTATTTTTAGGGACTTTTGCCCTTTTGGGAATGTCAACCCCATAGTACCCTAAAATTACACACACATCCTAGTTGTATATGTGACCATAGCCACGGGTATCTTGATGGCATTACGGCTTTATATTTTTAAGTTATCTTAGAACGTATTTATAAACTATTATAATAAATTATTTCTGACATCGAACTTAACTTTTACTGTTGGCAACTTTTACACCGTAACTGTCACTTGTGTAACCGTCTCCAAACACCTGCCGTTTCTTAAAAGCATTGTTTTGAAGAGCCGAAAGTAAGAATTTTAAATGAAAATTATAATTAAATCAACCACCATCAACGGTTAAATTCATAAACAGTTTCAAGTATACGATATGAGTATATTTTGTGCAGGGACGTTCGAGTTTTTATTGAAATAAATGGGTAAGTAACATTCACATGAATTAGAGAAAAAAAATACTAATTTTCAGCAATGATATAGTTTTAGATGTTAAAAATCATATAATTTCATTTCCTTACCAATATTTACTTTCTTTTAGATCGAAAAGAAAAAATGTAATGTTAACAGCAAATTTATACCAATTTTTTATTTATTCTCTTAAACTAAATAGCTTTAAATTGATATCAAAGCGATATTTTTCTAATGCCAAACTTTATAAAATTACTTGGTAGATGAAGCACACTACCTTAGTACCCGATGTAAGGAGCAGAAATGCTAAGTTGCGTAGGATTTCGTATTTAAAATCTTGGATAGCACCACATTGTTATAGGCGGAGAATATTATTCAAAGGGTGCTTAAGAGAGCCGAGCTACTGCTTATTACAACATACACTGTGGGGTAAATCAATTTTCTTCAAAATTGTAGATCAATAGACCTTTCTTATGAAGGTCGGGCCCATAACTATGCTGCTGTTGAACCCTTTGAAATCATGCTCGGCAACAAGTGAGATCAAGCAATAAATCTTGTTAATTCAGTAATGTCATAAACTTTAGAACCAGGAAAACTAAAACCTGAGTGTTATTATGGAATCTGCATTGGTGAGATTTATAAGGTACATCTTGTTCACCTTGTAAATTAGCAACAACCTCCAGATTGGAACATTTTGAATTTAAGATTGTACAGCACCATGATTTTAACCGAAAATCTTTCTTTCCAGTTCATCATGGAACCAGTGGACAACAACATATTCGAAGTCAAACCTAATTTAAAAAGCAAGAGGAAAAGAATAGTGCCAAACTCCAACGTCTTCTTGAACCCTGCATTGGATCTTCTTGCAAACGAAGATCCAATGTGTAACAACGCTATGGAGATCACACCAAGTAAACGTCGTAAGAGAACCAAGAGCTGTGATATTGTAGCTTTTGAGAACACCGCTTTGGACTTGGGAATAAGCAAGGCGGCGGTCAACGAATTTCTGGTTCGTGAACTAGAAAATGTGCGAAAGAATGTAAGAGTACCTGAAAGTCCAAAAAAATTGGATAATGATACTAATTCAGTACACACCAATGAACCTTTATATGCCAATTTGACTGAAATTGCAAATACACAAAAATGTACGGATCATACAGATTTAATTAGTAGGAACTTTGACTTACAAAATAGTATAGAAAATTCCGGATTAAATACAACTGGTGAATTAGATTCTGGTATTTCAATACTAGAACAAAAATCTCTTAATGCGGCCATTACTATGGATCTCGATACTGACTTATCTACAATCAAAAATGTGACCACTGCGCAGAATAATATAACAAATCAAGTTTTCATTAGTAACACAAGCAATTTAAATTTAAGCTTTATTGACAGACTAGCGTTGGATTCGCCTTGCGTATCAAATCAATCGCTATATTTAGATGATGATTTAAACGAAAGTAATATCATGGAAATTAAAACAATTACAATTATTACAAAGAAGAAACGGTTACTGCAAAAGACAAATACAAACCCTTTCCTTGATCCTAATTTAAATACAAGAGTTGAAACCACTTCTGAAAACCCGTTCACATTTGAAGACGAGTCCAAACAAGAAATGGAATATAATGCAGAAGTTCTCTCCAGACCGATAACATGTTCCACGGCACCAGTAAGGAATTTAGTTCCACGTACGTTATTTGCTGGCGACACCAACAGCACTATTTCTACAGTAAACGAATCGTCAATAAATATAGACGGAAACGATTATGAAAATATAGATAGTTATAGATCGGAGAGTCCAATTTATGAAAATATTGACGATGATACAATAAATGAAGGTTCCAATAATTACAACAAGCAAAGTAAAATTCTCGGTCATGATGTCTCAAGGTTCAGTTCTGTTGACATTATGAATTTAAACAAAAACAATGAAGTAAATTTTTCAACCGATTCCAATGACAGCAAAAAGGATTTGAAGAATCTTTTTAAAATCAGTAATAAACTATCGAAAAAGGTATTCAAAACATTGAAGAAGACTTTTAAAGGCGAAAAAGTCGAACAGAATGTTACACTCAATCCTTACGAAGTGCCTCGCAAACCGCCCAAACAAAAAACACCCATTAAAGAATCTGGCATAGAGAATCCTGCACTAAATCTGGATAATTCTGATGAAATTGAAATTGAAGAAATCAACGACTACGAAAATCAATACGAAACTATTAAAACTATAAGGAATACAAAGCTGAATATGAATGTTACACCGCTTAGAGAGAAATCAAACGATACTATAGATGTCTCCAATACAAAGACAAATACCCCGGGGAAGAAAGTCCGATTCGATTCAACATTGAACCGAGAGAAAATTATAACAGGCGACAGCTTTGATTGTGATATTCAAAGTCCGGGATTGGATGACAAGATTGATACATATCATGATGAACTAGAAAATTGTATAAATGAGAAAAAGTTTTTACAACAAAATATGTAAGTTGAAATCTCTTCAGAACTAGCCTACTACCTATAAGATCATGTAGTAAGTTATAGTTAATTTTAACCTTCAAGTTCAAAACAACATATCAAAATATCAGCAGAATCTATTCGTACATATATTCGCGTTAATGCACTTTTTGTTTTTACAGTATTTCAAATCGATACCAACAATTTATACTATGCTAACGTGTACCTGTATACTTGTAATCGTATAATAAAGACCTATTCTAATGTTCCTCCGGCACTTTAAAGTAATTCACAAGATATAATTTTATTTGCTATATTTTAATTAAAAAATTTAAATTTTGTATTTATAAAGTGTAGTGGCTGCTTTAATAAAATTACCGTGCATTTGATAGCAGAGGGTGCGAATAACTTGCGTCCCAGTCTACCCTATTTGGGTTATCTAACATTGATCTTTTTGTAGAAATCATCCAACAATTTATGTATGAAAATGATGACTGTTTATTCCCATTAATAAAATTAAATTAGAAAATGCCTGAAGTTAAAAATAAAGTTGTGGTGTGTGATTGAGTATATCAGAAGGCAATCTCCATTTAAAAATTATTCTCAATAACACCATAAAATTATTTTTTAAAAATGCTTAGAATATTTTTTTTTACAAATATTGCTAACATACCCATTCCTAATGAGCTTAGGCTTGTGTCAAGAGATTGTATCTGCTAACTTGATCTTAATGAATATTTAAATAACAAAAGAAAAATAAATATGGGAAATTGTTATGAATAAATTAACTATTATAGTGAAATTGAAATAAGTATCTTTACAAGCTCTTACTATAAAGTACACTTTAATAACTTAGCTTAGTATAAATTGCTGGTGTCGCAGTTACTTAGATGTAGGTACTTTTAAATCACACACATTTTTATTTATTTTCATACTTATTTATTAAACAGACAAAGAATAACAAGCAAGAAATGAATTCTATGATATTCATCTCCTGTTTGTGGTATAGTAACTCTCACGGTTTTTAATCTAACTGAGGTGGACAGATAATTCACTAAGACTATTAATATTTACGAATTGATATTGACATTTTTTATTACATAAACTGGAAATGATTAAATGGGTCATCTCTTAAGTCATTCGCAATACGTAAAACGTCAATAGCTCAGTGATATAGGGTACAGTCTGCGAAACGTCGGATCATAGACTTGAATCAATATTTTTTTAAAAAAAAATGCTAACAATTATTTTTAATATATTTTATTAATATTCGTGTTAATCATTCTAAATAAGCTTAGGCTTGGGTTAAGAGATGGTTCACATCAATTAGTCGAATGGTAGATTCGAACCCACGACCTTACGATTCGCAGATAGTACCCTAAACCTCGGGAGCCACATGCGGCTTTTTAGATGTAAAGCTAAAGGGCTCTTTAGAACTAACTTTATTTGTGTAAAATCTATTTATTGTTGTCAAGAAAAAAAATTGTGCCTCTTTAAAAAGCTTGGAATTTTGCAAATTGTAATTTTTAAATCTTCTCAAAAGGTTGCCTACCTTAAACCATTAGAGTATTGTCTAATCTTAATCTTAGTTGGAGAATATTTGTGAAAAAAAATTGCTAGCGACCCATTTCTTTTTAAAATACAAGATGAGTTAGGAAGGTAATGGTGACCAACTCGCCAGACCTTAATAACTTGGTGAAAGGAAAATAAGTCAACTTCAACAAAAAACGAGTCATTTTTAAGTTTGTTTTTATTCAGATATAGTATTAGGCACCAAATCTTTTTTGCGAGACGTTGTTCTATTAATCATTATTAGTTATTATGCATAATAGTAAGTAATTTACTTGTTATAATTAAGTTAAATAGACTATTGTCTACAAGTTTACAATTTTAATCACACAAAAGCACATGTACTTAAAGTTGCCCATCTTTTAGAGGCTCTCTATGATAACTAAGTCATTTTACTTTTTATTTATATGTAAGACTGGATCTTGCCAAATAAAACTTTTTAATAATTGTTTTTTTTTTCTCGTTTATAAAGTTTTTTTTTAGTTTTCATCCTGGAATTTAAAATTTTTTTCTTAGGTTCTTCTGCGTTTTGCTTTTACTTGAACTTTAATTGTTTTCAGGTCTTTTTGTGCCTCTGCACCAGGATGATATATTTTCTTCTATCTATGGTGAGATATTCTGTGTTCTCGTATGACATCTGTCGATATTCTATTGATTTTGCGAACTCACGATACTTCACCGGACTTTTTTTTTTGATTTTTCATACCAAGGCTAATTTATTTCTTACTTCTCCCAGCGCTGGCGCTACCCAATGTGTCTGTGATAAGTATAGTAATCAGTAGTGTCTCCCGAATTTCTAGTAATGAACGCGGCTTCCAGTCAGAGTACTATCGCGTCTATAGCAATAACCTAAACCTTGCTTTGAAACTATAAAAAAAAATTCATTCCACTAACTTTCTCATAATGGTCGATGTCTAGAGTCGATGACCAAATTAACCAAAGCCTCTTAATCCAGTATGGACAAAACATCTAAAAAAGCGTATACTAATGTTGCTCTGGCACTTCAAAGTAATTCAGAAAGAAAAGAAATAATTTTATACATTTGGATTATCTAATATTCATATTTTTGTATAAATCATTTAACAATTACTGTATGAATATAACGAGTGTATTGTGTTTATTCCCATTAATAAAATTAAATTAGAAAATTCCTCTCAAGTTAAAAAAAAAAACTGTGATGTGTGACTAAGTATACCAGAGGGTAATCTGGATTTAAGAAAAATCTCAATAACACCATAATTTTTTTTTAAAGAGAATGCTAACAATATTTTTTTCACAAATATTACTTATTCTTGTAAACCATTACAAATAGGCGTACGCTTGTGTTAGGAGATGGCCCTGTAGTTCTGGGCTCTCAAGAATAAGACTACGGTATCCCCTGCCTGTCGTAGAAGGCGACTAATGGGGGCCTCGGATTCACTGGGCGACAAGGGTGGTGGCCTTTGTCGTCCGCTAAGGTGGACCCGGGAAGAAGGCGACATCGGCTGGCCCGTGTATCGTGTATCTTTCTGAAGATTTCCTCCACGTTAACAAAAAAAAAGAAGATGGTTCATGACAATATTCGAATGGTGGATTCGAACCTACGACATCACGAATCCCAGATCGTACCCTAAACCATTATCCAAATGCTCTGTCGCTATATAGAACTTATATTGACACATTAATAAAAATGATTATTTGCAATACAGATAACACATAGCAATATTCAACATCACTAGTCGCGCTCGTCTACTGAAACGTCAAATGTCAAATCATTTAACCTTGCGCGTCCGTCCTTCGGGTCGTTTTCTTTATTCCACTGTCATTGCCACGCCCGTGCTCTATTCCCGGATTCCCTGCACAATAGTTAGTAAGTAGCAATTGTGCTAATCCGTGACCTTGCATCTCGTGCCCACTGCACGCTAGAGCACACCCATTATTGGATAATCGTGGTGCGCGTGTTCTCTTTAAATAGATAACATTATTCAGCCCACACACAGACCAATGGCTTAAAGAGCCCATTAAATGGTTTATTTATTGACTGCAACAAGATCTGTTAAGTACGTTTCCTCTGGTTAGCATAATCTGTGACGATTCATTAGTTTCTTGCAGTTCCTTTGTTCTTGTTTACGCAACTCGTCAACTGTTGACGTTATGCGAGATAAGATTTGCAAGTTAAGAAATATAAATTAAGATAATAGTGGCTTAGTCACGTACATAGTTGCAAGGTGGCTAACCTCTCGGCGCTATGTCAATAAATAAACAAGATAAAAACAACGACTGTCAGTTCAGTGTTCGACTCTGCGATCTTTAGGTCGGGAGTTCGAATCCCATTTGGCTTGTACTAATAGATTTCAGTTATACGGTTTCTTACGTACAAAATAAAACAATTGTAAAATTAGTGCTCAATGTATGTCCTTTGGCCATACGGGACCAAATAAGCTTGGGAAAAAGTAGGTAGCGATTACTGTCATACATCAAACGTATTTTATATAGTGATTTTAATATCACTGTTCCTACGTGTTTTTTTTCAAGTTAAAATTGAAATCGTGTTAAAACTGAAATAAATTCTATAACTGGCTGTATGCTGCAGTTGCTTTGTCTATGTCTTTTACCTTAAAAAGCAAACATTTGTTTGTGAAATTTGCCGCGTTCTTTTTCGTACTGGAAACAAATAAATAATCACATTTTATATTAAATATAGTAAAATGTCTCATGATTTTATTTCGCGTTATTTAAAATGTATTAACTTTAAAAACATGATAAAAACAGATTCTTTTAAAATTTAAAAAAAATGGTGGCCTTTCGAGACACACTGTTCATTTATCACACCATAATTCTTTTTGAGCTCAATTAATACTTCCAAAGAATATACATTAAATATAACAAAGATTACAAACAAATCATCAATAAATAAGGACCCAACACAACGGAACCCTACATTACGGGTGGTCCAACACTTACTACATTATTGGTTCCAATCCGATGGGCATTAAATAAAATACGGCCTCTGAAACATCATACTTCGATAAAGTTCAATATAGTCAATTGCTCAAATATATTTACGAGCGCTTCCGAGAACATTCGATGGTGATTTTATTACACGCGCCCGTTTTTATTGCGCTGTTGTTACGTCAATTAAGTTTTGTTTGGATCTTTTTATAGATATTACATTCATGTTTTATTATATAAGAAAAACATTACACCCATTTATATTCCACTTTGGGCTCGGATCTTTGTTAGGATGAAGAGCATAGCCCGCCACACAAGTCTAGCAGATAGACTTAATAACTGTGAGTGAGTGTTATAATTTTTCTATGTACTATCCGACCGGATCTGTTATTTTACTAAAATATTTCTATATTGTAAATATATAACATCGATTCTGACACACGCGCGTAATAGCGTTTAACGTTTGATTTTTGTTTTTCTATTTGAAGTCGCTTGATATTTTGAAAAAATATCTATACGATCTACACCGATACTTTATGGCATTTCCGACATCCTTATGTCACAGCCGTTATTTACTTGACTAAGTTTGTTAAGGAGAAAACTTGGTCCGCTATCGCGATAGCGTGTTTGCCCGCTTGATTGCGTCGCGGCCAGAGCTAAATTATGTTTAGCAAACTCGTCAGTAGTCTTCAGTACCAATTTAACTAGCTCTACACTTTGTTATGCGTCTGTATGTATCTATTAAGATCTTTAATAGCTCATCTCTCTAAGGTCAACAATGTATTTGATCGACATGAATATTTTTATCTATGAAAGGTCGATGCAAAGAGTGTCCTCTTTGCAATGTTGCAAGATGCAAGTTTCCCCTCTCGGAGGCCCTCGCGCCGAATTACACCCTAAAAGGAGAGGAGAAAGGTACAGGCTAAGCGACCTAAAAGCTAAAACCGAAGCTTCTCTATAATCCGGTGAGACTGTAGAAGTCGCTTAGTTGATCAGTGTAGTTCTTACAAGAAAAAAAATCGGACATCAAAAGCTATCTCTGTCCATCCCGCTAGATTTAAAAAGACGTGAGAGCTTATTTATATTTATTTAAAAAGGAGATCTTAATTCTTTTGTATTACTTTTTCACTGATTGCATTCTTGAACCAATTTAGATTTTATTTTGTGTACAATGGTCTGAGTGGGTGATGAATGTGTGGAGGCTAAACGCCGCTACCGTGGACCCGGGAATACCGCGACACGTCTGCTATCTTGTCGCCTTAGCAATGCGTGGGTGCTGGAAGGAATAAGCTACCCCGGGACGTGCTTCAGAGCGCAGTGCAAAGGGGCTCCAGATTAGCTGAAGATTTCCGTGAGGCTTGGCAGCTCCGTCAGTTGCTTCAGTGACATTGTTATTTTGCTTATTGTTCCCAGTTGTTATCGTGTACCACGTCCAATGTTCCAATATTTCTCAATATTTACATATTTATGAACGATAAAGTTGACTACACACTGTGGTGCACAAACAGTAAATATTTAAACTAACGAAATCACGAGACGTTGGTTTTTTTTATCAGTAGAGAGACGACCCCGATAGTCGTTATCCAAACATTTTAATTGGTCCTAATAATCGGGAGTAGGTACATGGAACAAATTACAGAAACAATTCTTCGCCTAACATATGTATGTAAATTCTAAAAATAGTATAATCTAAAGATGAGTCTAAGTTACTTGATTGAATAAATAAATAATTATTATTTTTTTTTTATTTGTTTTAAAGTAAAATACACAAAAATATCATACAAAATACAAAAACATTATAAAAGCTAACCCAGTGTGTCACCGGCAACAGAGCAACCCGAGCAACCGGTGGTTAGGGCGACATAGAGAGAAACCTCCTGATAATGCGTGCCGTGTCTAGGAATACTGCCTTCTGTATCTGACCCTTGACCCGCCATCTAGCGAAAGTCTCTTAAGATGTTGATCGAGAAATTATAAATATTATAGGACTAAAAATAGTGTAATGTTTATATATATGGGCATAGACATTTTATTTATTGGCATCACCACAAGCAATATTTTCAAATCAAATAATTTATTACATACACACACACATTTAAATCACACCACTGTGAGACTTCAAGATACTAATAAACTCATTCTGCGTGGATCGGATCAAATTTGACAATAAAACAATAGAGATTAAAGACCAAAGACAATCTATGACAAGGCATGTCAAACGCCTTAGTCGTTGTGAAAATGGCCGCTATATTCGAATCGTCGGGAATCTAAAATAAGATTTCACCCGTTAGAACTTACGACCGTTGCTAGTGTTTCTTCGGCCTCTTCTGCTCCCAGCGCCAACGTTTCCTGAAATGGAATTTAAAGTTAGTTTGCTTTTGATTTTTTTTGACGAACTATGAATTAGAATGGCCAGAGAAGCTGGCCTTGACTGACCGGATTGAGAGGTGGCATAGCTCTTGGGTCGCTTAGCTTGAACCTCTATCGCTAGTAACTCGACACAAGGGTCCCCCGGTGAGGGTAACCTCGGCTTGGACGTTTAATAGTTTGCTTCTGAATATCTCTTAACTTCACCGTGAAATAACAATCGACTGAGCTGTGGAGTTCTCTCGGGCGCCCTCGGATGGGTGTGCCCACGCGCAACATACTGACCGTCCAAACCGAGGAGGTTTTGTTTGAAAGCTGGTGCATCCAACGTGGTCCCATTTAAATTAGGTCCAATTCTGACAAGTTTGATAAAAGTTTGGTTAGGTTCTGAGGTCCGCGCTTCATAGCGTGTAATATTTAATTCGACTTAAAGTTGGTTAGTTTTGCTTGAAAATATACTTGTTGGTTGATTTTATTGTATCTGTAGCAACTAAAGAATAAAAAAAAATAGTTAGAACAATTAATAGTAATTGTAGACTTTCACGCTACACCAACGATTAATTTGCTTAGAATTACAAAGCAAACATTAACTAGATCTGTCGTGTTGATTTACGCGCGGCTTACGAACTCAAATGAAGTTTCCGGATTACGCACGAGCAAATTAACTATTCATTAAATGATTTACTGCCAATCTCATGTATTTACATTGTGCTAATAAATACTTACACGTGGTTTATCTCAATCGGGGTTCCTTTTTCATTTTATTATAGTTAATAGCTGTTTTAGAATATTATCTGTGACATATTAACGAACTAACTAACATGTGACAAAATAACCATTCAGTGATATTACAGACGTCGGTTTTTTGCTGGTTTTGGTGATATGCTAGTCGGCACTCCACTTATAACGGGTCATGGCATTCGCGGAAGGTTTAGTGGGTACGGGGTCGCCCAAACCGATTCCCACCCACGGTTCTGGAGAATGGTCCGTAAAAAGGATTCCGCCGCGTAAAAAAAATGGCAATATGCTAGCTGTGCCTCTATGGTTTTCCAATGGCATAGAACTAACCTTTTAATCTCGTACATAATGACATATTCCAAACAAAAATCCAAACATGCAAATTTCGTTCAATAAATTAATAAATATAAAATAAAAATAAAATAAAAAAAAACACAAAAATTATTAATTCAAAAATCCCTATGTTTGACGTTAAATTCGTGACAACGAATCCTAGAACAATGAGCACTTGGCACGGTCACGGTTACTCACGACTGTAACGCTACATTTTTAGTAATTGCTACATGCTATCATCAATTTGTAAAACGTTGTCGCGTCAAAAGTTAAATTAGTAGATTTAACCACAATAAGAAATTAATTGTAATTGGTTGGATTTATTGTGAAATTCCATTGGCAAATGGCAGTTTTGAGACCCTGTATATCTATAAATGTAACGAAATCTCTACGTCATTTTTAACAAATTTAAGATATTTGTGTTTAAATTACTTTGTACAGTACAATTAAATATGTAACTTAAAAAAAACAATAAAAAATGTACTTTTCAAAAGGTCTCGGAAGATCGCTTGTGTCGTCGATTCCCTCTCATCATCTAAACGATATATCGAGTTTATTACAAAGACGCCGTTACCCCATAGACACCCCCATTGACCCCCTTCGCCGGTCGACGACCCATGACACGTGAGTGGTGACCATTGTACGCTCACCGATTTCAAGGATTTTGGACTACGATCATTAGAACTGCGTCCCATGTCTGCTATTCAACAGTGACGTTTCATTATCAACCCGATCTATTACAGTCGTATTAATTATCAGTCCATCATTAGCAAATACGGTAAACACATAACATTGGCGTGCCATTGGCAAGCCATAAGTTAACTATAGGGGCAACCTTGTACCGAAAACGGGTTGGCTCAGCATGTTTTACCAATCCGCTTTCTTTTTTATTAGCCTGTGGGGAACGTACCTAGCCGCGTAAACGCCCCCAGGGGAGGGCGAGTTATGTCTGGCCCTCACCGACTAAACCCCACACCACCCCACGGTGTTCCTCCAAGGTAGCATATGGTGGCGGGGCTACGGGAACAGAAAGACGTTGGTCTTTCTGTTCCCGTAGCCCGCCTGCGACTTGACGCCTTTCGACGTCTCTTCCCTCATCCGATGCCTTTCATGCAAGGCACACCCGAACACTTAAGGCGCGCCTTCCTCTGTAGGCCTCCGCAAGCGGGTGACAAACCCCGATCACCTGTAGGCCATGGGGGCCGGGAGTGCGAGTTTGACTTCGTCCACCCATCCCCAGCGACGGTTAAGATGTTTGGCCTCGCCGCTAGCCAGACGGCGGCAGCAGGAGGGTCACCCTTCCCGCCGCAGCCCCTCCACGCCGCATTAGCGGTGCGGAACCGCTGAGTCGCGGGGGATAGGGAGAGTGGCAATAACACATCAATGATTACAAACATATTTAGACATAAAATTTGACAAGAAAATCAACGGCGGAACCTACAGATTATTAATATAGTATTATTATAGGCGGTTTTGTATCCCGTATTCAGACCTGGAAAGATGGTCACCCTGAGGAATTCAACAAAACACTCGCGTTACGTGATATTACGTAAGGAACCTCCGCCCTTTACACGGTGGTGGGGCGGCGCCCTGACCTATGCGACGCCACTTCGCTTCCAAGACGCGAGAACGGTCAAAGCTGGTGCATGGAACTCCCCTATTTGTCTTTATGTATTTAAGTGAGTGGACAATAAAGTCCACTTTGTAAGGCGAATAAGTTCCCAAGTAACGAATAAAAACAAAAACGGACTTCAAATCAGTGACACTTAGTTATATTTCCTAGGTGTCATAGTTATTAATTATATTCTGAACAAAGACCCTTGTCGCCCTGTGAACCCAAAGCACCTTTACGACAGGCAGGGTAATACCGTAAATTCTACGAGCCCAGAACTAAGGGCTGAACGGTTAAAAGAACTAGCTATTCCATCCTTATAGAGCCGTGGTGGGGCCATAGCCATTATACCGCTCGCCATAAGTTGCGTTAGCAATCCAAGTTCTTACTATACTAAATTTTGATACTAATATCTATTCTTGTGTGAGGTGTGTTATTACCCGTGTGAGGTATTTTTTTTGGTCATGGTACTAACCAATCTGGCCTGTGCAGCAGAAATATTCCAGCGACTACTATTGGAATCGTGAATTAAGACAGGATATTAATTGGTCAGTCCTGTAGTTCTGGCCTCTCAAGAATAAGACTACGGTGTCCCCTGCCTGTCGTAGAAGGCGACTAAAAGGGGTCTCGGGTTCACTGGGCGACAAGGGTGGGGGCCTTTGTCGTCCGCTAAGGTGGACCCGGGAAGAAGACGACATCAGCTGGCCTATGTCGCCTTGCACTGCGAGGGCACAGGGGGGAGGTTTTAGTGGGTAAAAACCCCAAATAACCGCCTCCTTCCCCCCAGAAGGCGGGGTATCTTTTGAAGATTTCCTCCCCGTTAACAAAAAAAGGATATTAATTGGAGTGTCTATAAAATTACGTATAAGTTTTAACTTAGGCTACTTATTTTAAAAAATTAAATAAATAGTTTTTAAACACGGGCAACACCGCGGGGCACAGGTAGTTGTCACATCACAGACAACTAACTGGACTAAATTGGATGCTTTTCTTAAAAAAGGCGCAATCGAGATTGAAGGTGAACCACTGTTCAGCGTTTACCATTATTTTCAAAGCTAGAGGAGTTACAGGCACGTTGATTACACTTTCAGATCATAAAAAGTTGTCCAACTAGTGTGAATAGAACGGCACGTACGTGACATAAAAATTATTCTTCCAGGTATCCAGCCAAAAAGTAACAGACTATGTTATATGTACCGTTACTGAGGACAGGCCTTCACTCTCATAAGTTATTGCAGACTTTTCACATGTCTTCTAAAATATTTCCTATACATGTAATTTCAACTTGTTTGCCTTCACCGCCCAGCACGTGGCAAGTAAACTGAAACTCTATTTAATTGTAATGAAACAAACAATTAGAGATCTTAAAGGTTATCTTCCATTTGGACAGTCCTATCTCGTGTGCTTAATGATACGCAATTAGTTCTTAATCTCAGAAACGGTGAAGCGCGTACTAGTATCCACTTTGAGGTTCCGCATTTTTATTTAAACTTTATAGAACTAATAAAGGCCTGTAAATTTTGTATCCATATTTGTAGAGCCTTATTCTCAATAAATAATATAATGTTAAGTGATATAAGCACTGGGCATCCGACCTACAGTCGGATGCAGTATTTATATTATTATTTTTTGTGACGAACTACACAGATTGGCCAGAGAAGCTGGCCTTGACTGCTTCACCGGATTGAGAGGTGGCATAGCTCTTAGGTCGCTTAGCCTGAACCTCTATTGCTAGTAACTCGACACAAGGGTCCCCGGTGAGGGGTAACCTCGGCTTGACGGTTACTATGTTACGCGTAAGCATGCCGATCCGAGAGCGCCCGAGAGAGAGTATTTATATTGTCTGATTCTTACATACATGAAATTACTTGGTGTCATTAAGTAAGTACTCTTACGCCATGTTAACCTATCCAATCCCTGGGATGAAGAAACAATTTTAGACCCCAAATGTGATGAAGAGATCACATCACATCAATTAAAAAATTTGAATATGTGTAATCTATCAGTAAATATATCTGGTTGGAATACTGGCACGCTACATATTAAGCTGAAATCGAAGCAGCTGTAATCATATCAGTCTACGTTAGCTTACCAAAATGGCTATAATAATTTAAATTAACTTCGGTTCTGCCTTTAACTCTAAAAAGAAATCACTATTTCTTTATAAAGAATTTAATTTATTTATAATATCTTCTATCATATACTTAAATAATTCTTCAAAAATTATAAACAAAGGTTAAAATAACGTTTCGTTACAATAAACAATTAAAAAATTACAATTCAATATTTATTTAATTATAATCTGAGAAATAGATAAAAAATAATTCAGGTCCAATATATAATTGCCTGTCACAGATCACTAATAAACCAAACGTCATATTTCCCGCGCTTTACGTCAGCGGGCGAATGCAGGCAGGCTCCTCTACGCATGCCTCTACCGTACAGTATTGAATGAACACCGCCGAGCTCGGAGCTATTTCCTAGCCCAGTCCAGTCCGCTACGGAATGGCGACTAGAAGTTATTGATTTTGCGCTTTTAAAACATAATTTCTAATTACCTATCTCTGTGTTGTGGCTTTAAGTGTAAAATAGATTTGAATAAATAGTGCCTTTGCCAGTGTTTTAAATAATTTTGCGATCGCTGCATCGATTGCCGGTAAGTAGGTCACACGAATTTAAAATCAAGTTGGTGTTTTATTTGAATTTTGAAAAAGAAAAAGGATTTTAGGACTTGTTTTTGTCATTCGGTTAATTTATTAACGCGATAAAATGTGTACACAGGATATAAATGAGTTGGAATGTGTTGTTTTTGTTTACGGGGTACGATATCGATTTGACTCGTGTTCTGGTTGGTTCGAAGGCGCTACACGTTAAGGCTGCCACTTTGTTTACTGTTCACTATCATATCTTCATCTATTCTGTGTAATTGCTACTCCTTATTGTAAATAATATTGTCATTTAATACTCCTCGCTGTTTCTGTATATTGAATAAGGCTTTCGTGTAAATAAATAATTGAGTTGAAATATATCCTGTATTGGATATAGGTAAATATTTATCTGACAGACAAACTTTTTTTTTTGGGAATTTATGGCTTGGTTACAAGGCAACAGACAAACTTATCTAACAAATACACAGTAGTCTATTAAAAAAGCTTAACATTATTGTTGTAAGGATTTCTTATGTTTTGATAGTGAGTTGAAGATATTTAATCTACATATTGTTATGATAACTTACTGGTCTTGAAAAGATATTTCATTGATTTTAACCTAGTTCAAAAAAGGAGGAGGTTCCCAATTCGACTGTATTTTTTGTTATCTCAGAACTTTCAACTGGATGAACCGATTTTGATGATTTTTTTTATTTGTAAAGCTGTTGCTTCCCGCGTGGTCCCACTTTTGCCAGTTCTGACAATGGGATCCATGAGAAAACCATATAAGTTAAATTTGATTAACGTTTGATTCGATTTAAAGTCGGTGTTTGGTTTTTCTCGTAAATACATTTGTTTAAAACTACTTTTCTTTCAAATTAATAGAATAATATACTTTTTATTGGCTTATTACTTATTAGTTAATGTTATAAAGAGTTCTATAACAGGACAGTTCCTACTACTAAACTTTGACTACATTTCAAATCAATTTAAAGACAAAGATTCTTCGTTTCAAATGTAATAATAATACGTACACACATTATGCATATTATAAATTCCCATATTATATTCTCTATTTTATTTATTTCTTCATCAGGTTGGTGCTATTATATAATCTATATAGTAGTTATATTACATAAAACTATATATTGTTACTTAATTCATATATTATATTAAATACAATTTACATAGACAAAACACACAATAGGATAAAATACACAAACACGTTCCTTTGGCAGGGGAGGGGAGACCGAGCGGTCGAGTCTGCTATTTGTTTGTAATGATGGTTTATGAAACCAATTCATTACAGTCATATTATCATTTTATCATTAGTCATCAATGGTACGCCGTCGGTAAACGATAGTGGCACCAATAATATAAAATACTATTAAAACTAGCTACAGTCGACCATTATGATACCGATGGACGTTCATTGTGTACACAATTATTTTAGCAGACTATTACGTATTTCGTGGCTCAGAAATCTCCGGACATGGTTCAACATGAGCACACGATCATTGTTCCGTGCCGCTGTATCAAAAATTAAAATAGCCTTAATGATACTCCACCTCCGATAGGAGATGGTACTTAAAGAAGGAGAATGATATTAATATTTGTTAATGATATTTATTTGTTTTAAAATATAGGCGCGATTTGTATAAACAGGATGTCCCATAATGTAACGACAACCTCGCACCCGAAAAGACCCTCAGACGAGAGTCAGTCAAAAAAAAATCAGCGTTCTACAACCAGTAGTACTCGAGGGGCAACCATTTAATAAAAACTTCAGAATGTTCAGAGTTTTCAATTGTTTGTAGTTTTAATTCTGTTTTTACCTCGTAAGAAGCCAAACTAGATGTTGCCAAATCAAACAAATCGGGAACAAAGGTATTTTAGAAGAAAAATAGGTAAATATAAGTTCCACCTGGATAGGATTAGGAGCGTTGCTGGAGTTTCTTCGGCCACTTCTTCTCCCAGCGGCAACGCTTCCCGAAGTGGCATATAAGCTTTTTTTTGTTAACGGGGAGGAAATCTTCAAAAGATACCCCGGCTTCTGGGGGGAAGGCGGCGGTTATGTGGGGTTTTTACCCACTAAAACCTCCCCGGTGGCCCTTTCCTCGGTGCATGACGAGGGGCTCCGGGATCTCCAGTGGAACGCACCGGAGCCCCTCTGCACTGTGCTCAAGGAGAGCACGTCCTGGGAGGATTTTCCTCCCCCCGGGACGTGCCTTCCGTGGGGAGGATTCGCCCTCATAGTGCAAGGCTACACGGGCCAGCCGATGTCGCCTTCTTCCCGGGTCCACCTTAGCGGACGACAAAGGCCCCCACCCTTGTCGCCCAGTGAACCCGAGGCCCATTTTAGTCGCCTTATACGACAGGCAGGGGATACCGTAGTATTATTCTTGAGAGCCCAGAACTACAGGGCTGATATAAGCTAGTTCAACTTACATTGTTCAATTTAGTTCGGCCCTCTCGGGCGCCATCGGATCGGAATGCTTACGCGTAACATTAATAAACTAAAATAACCGTCGGGGGGACGCTCGTGTCGAGTTACTAGCGATAGAGGGTCAGGCTAAGCGATCGAAGCTATGCCACCTCTCAATCCGGTGAAGCAGACAAGGCCAGCTTCTCTGGTCAATCTGTGTAGTTCGTCAAAAAAATTGACAGGACAACGATATACACGATGCTGTGCAGGCAAGTTGCACTAAAAGATGGTCGATTTTATCGTGATTCTGAAATACAAGTGCAGCTTTTATAATAAAATATTTTTTTATTTCGTTTTTTTTTTGTGACTCGTGACCTATATTATTAATGTGTCTTCTAAGTTAAGGTACAAGATTACAATTGTTTGAGTAAATAACGTTTTAGCGAACCTTTTATCTTTTCTTCGTGCTGAAGCCACATCCTTCGTAAAATATTGACCACAATTTGCACATATGGTAATTTCCGTCCAAGTAGATTGTGGGAGCCTTCAAGAGTAGAATGAATAGGCACTTACTAAACTAGCGCGTACCATCGTTCGACTATATCACCACTTCACATCAGGAGAGATCGTAATCAAGCACTAGTTTAGTTTAAGCACTAGTTATGGGGTACATAAAAAAAAATTATAAGTCCGCATTTAATACGCACAGAAAATTCCCAATATCAGTTATTAATAAATTTATAGACAGGTATTTTTAACGGTAAAACCTGAAAACTTGTAAGGCGTAAACCACTTCGAATAACCATATTTGGTGGCACTTAATATTTCAAGTCTTAGCCTTAGTAATGGATAATCACCTCTGGACAGCAATGTGATCCTTGTAGCCTGGAGCACTGGAACGCTGGTTTTTGTGCTTACCACATGCCAAGTGGTTTGATATTATCGCTACGCATGCTCCATCAAACGGCCCCGCGCCAAATTCTAAAAGAGTTTTATTGACTTCAGTTCGGGAACGCACCGCCCCCGACGGAAATATGATTTTATCATCGCGGAGACGTTTGTAATGCTTTTATTAATATCTGAATTGGCGATAGTTGACTTACTGCGTCTCGGTAATAACGAAGAGGAATTCGGCATCTTGTAGCAATTTACTCTTTTAAACCGACTTCAAATAGAGTAGGTTCATCATCAGCCCATATCAATCCACTGGTGGAAAAAGGCCTCACACAATGCCTTCCTCCGCGTTTCGCATCCACCCGCATAGAGTAGATTATTCATTTAATTTTTTTGTCGTGTTTGCAAGTTGAAGTGGCATGGGCAAGGTACATAGCACGTATCAGATTATTCATGGAACCGAAAAGGTCCCGAGATCATGGACAAGCTCAGCGTAGGACAACCCGCTAGACGGTTTGACGAGCTCATAAGGCCACAGGACGCAGCTGGATGCAAGCCGCTTACGATGCGCCCTTTTGGACATCGTTGGGGGATGTCTATGTCCGTGGATTTTCTACGGCTAAATTGATGATTTTTTGCTGGAATAGGACTCACCAGGTGATTGTCCTGGCCATTACAGGGCCCCGAAGCGAAAACTCTGCTAAACTAATTGTGTACTAAATTAATGTTCATTGGCAATATATCGATCAATATTTGCTATTTTTAGTCCATTGGTTCTACTATGGTTTACCGAAGGGGTACCACCTGTACGTCAATCGTGTGTGTGTATAATATGACGTCAACCGATTCGATAGTCCATTTTTTATTGGGTTCTTTGATCAGAGTTTTTTTAGGTTATGGTTAATTCTATTTCGTAATATTCTTTTCGAAGTAGGTTTTGGTTTTTAGTCGTAAATATACTTAATATTTAGTCGTGTGCTATTCTACGTCGCATTTTGTGAGTTATAATGTGCTCCAAGTGGGGTAATACAAGTAACATATAATCTTTCCGTACAATATTTTAAATAATTGAAGCGAAAAAAAAATAGGAACAGACCTTTATACATGAACAAAGTCTAATTAGGAACTTGTAGGAATACTTGGGGATTATCTTGTCACGTGTCACCTACTGTTAGACTTAGAACGGTGATGTTCCGGTCTGGTCAGTCTAGCGACACATTGAATCCATACTAATTTCTAATCGACTTCATCAAAGGAGATGCTAAATTCGCCTTATTTTTGAAGTTACACTTATTGAGAGATAGAGCCGTGGTAGCACAGTGTCCGCGCGATGGGCTCAAGTTGCATAGTACGCCAGCAACCCCAGTTCGATCTCCGGTGCCGGCACCAATAAATTTGTTGTTGCAATTTATGGGCTAATTTACCACGCGGCGGTGAAGAAAACATTGTGACGAATCTTACATGTCTTTAAATCTTCTAAGACATGTGAAGCCTGGCAATCCACAGTAGGTGTGCGTGGCGGAATATGTCCTTATACTCTCTTTACAGAGAAGGCCTGCGCCCAGATATGGATATCTATATATATATATATATATATAAAAGAGAATGTGTGTGGGTTTGATCCGTATAGGCTTCAAAGCGGCTGGACAGATTTCAATGAAAATTTTAGGGAATCTTCATATTGACCTGGCGAGTAATTCTGTAAAATTTGGTGACGATCGGAGCACTCTTCTTTTTGAACTGTCATACAGCTTTTATTTACTATAATACTACTACTACGGGTATGATATTGTATTTACTGATTAAAGAAGAAGAAGAGAATTAATACGGAGAGTATAGTTGTTAAATTAAATATTTATGTAAGTTTAAATAAAATAAAGCATAATCTAGTCCGGTTATTTTGCTGCAGTTAGAGAAGCTTTGTCTTAGAAAATAATTATGTCTTCAAAGTAAGCATCCCACGCAAATATCAACGAATCTAACGCCATGCATTAGTCTCACTCAAAAATACTGTCATAAAAGTTTATTTAATAATATTTCCGAAGCCTCTTCAATTATATAAATATGAAAAACACACAGATGACTTTGCATTTTATGAATGAGAATTGACACGTTGGCGCGTGCCGCCCACGGCCGCCATTTTGATATTCGGACAATCTAATGATATCACTTCGCGCGGGAACGTGTCAGGCGTTAATGTGTTTTATTAAAAAGCCCTGATATTGTTGCTGATTTATGACGATGAACAGGTGTGTTACATCTGTTGGATAATACGTTGTTAACACTGGAATAATAATTTAAAAATAAACTACCTAGGCCTATCTTTACATAATTTGCTACCCATAAATACAAAATATATACTAAACTTTTTTTCCTTTTTTTATGATGAAACTTTTAGATTAGCCAGTTTAGCTTTTTTTCCTTCCGTGTCCTTTTTGTGCTCTCCGTCCAAGCCACTCTTAGGTACCGTACTATAATAATAGACTGGCACAAATTAGAGTCCCAAGTAAAAGATTGCAGCTTCCCATTCCACTAGTTATTGACTATTCACTCGGAACCAATCTTCTTTTCATGAGGCAACCAATCTTTCATTAATTTCTTCAACTTTTTTTTATTAACGGCGGGGCAATCTTTAACAACTGGGGAATTACGTGAGGTTCTCAATCACTTGAATTCCCCTGATGGCCCTTGCTCGGTGCACGGTGAGGGGCTCCGGGATCTCCAGTGGAACGCACCGGAGCCCCTCTGCACTGTGCTCAAGGAGAGCACGGGGGGGGAGGTTATTCCCTTCCCCCCTGTGCCCTCGCAGCGCAAGGCGACACGGGCCAGCCGATGTCGCCTTCTTCCCGGGTCCGCTTTGGTGGACGACTCAGGCCCCCATCCTTGTCGCCCAGTGAACCCGAGGCCCCGTTAAGTCGCCTTGTACGACAGGCAGGGGATACCGTAGTCTTATTCTTGAGAGCCCAGAACTACGGGGCTGCAGGCCGGTCTGACACCGGCCCGTCTGCGTCATCTCCGAACGGGATCGGCCCTCTCCCGACCCCGTTCTGCGGTCTCCTTCTGGATCATTCTGACTCGCATAAGGAGACCAGCGCCTTCCATAAAGGAAGGATGGAAGGATTGATGGAAGGCGCAATATATTCAACCTTCCTTAAGTGGGTTTCACAATATTCTTGCCCGGGGTATCACCGGTCGTAACGCCGGCACTGGATAAGTTATTAATTTTGCTTATTACTACATACACTATATAGATTGCTATACATACAGACGTGAAGCCTGTCAGGTGTTAATAACAAGTGTTTAGTATAAAAATGTATTTTAATCCAATTTTATAACAATAACAGCTTAATGTCCATCACACTAACCTTGAACCGTTGTTAACAAAAATTGATTCCCTTGTACTGCGTTGTTTGTCTTATTCACTCGCTATTAAATAGAAATTAATGCGCTATTAATGCGTTCCTTATCTTAAGTGATCACCGTCGCCCATAATCATCCATATCATCGGAAAAGCAAGGATCGCCACGCCAACTAAGAAGGTGTCGATGTAATTTGAAATTTTACCGATATGTTCGGTAATGGAATTAGTAATACACTCGGTGAAAAGCGGATAGGTACTCTCCGTCAACCACGCTAAGGTTAAATATAACCGGCGGCTCTTTTTCAACCGACTTCAAAAGGATAATATTCTTTGTTCGTCTGTATTTTTGTTTTTATGCTTGTTACCGCATAAGTATTACCTGGGCGAACCGATTTGGATGATCTCGGTGCGTCTCGTGTGGTCCCATTTAAATGGTTAATTTTAAAGGTTTTTGTTACTTCTATTTTCTAATAATCATACGATAATTGGGAAATAAAAAGAGGGCGTCCGCGCGTAATCGCATTTTTGCTCGTTAAAATACTTGTTAAGGTTAAAAGTTTCGTTGTCGCCGAAATTTTAAGTTTCTTTCTTCCTAGAGTGTAACTAGCAAACAAAACTGCTACCCTGCCTGCCTTATATCTCTGATACTCCGGAGAACGTGGCTCTGCTTCTAAACTAATGTATCTCTAAACCTACGAAGCAATCCTGTATAGCAAGACAGTCATAATAACGACGCAAAGATGCAATCACGGAACAGCCCGGCAGCCGCGCAGCGTTTGAGTTGCTACAGGTATACCCACATTATATATCTGACCTCGCATCTGCTTGGTATGTTGGTATATCTCCGAACCCTCACATCCGATCCAATCAGCCAACACTTGGAGCAAGGGTAATCCACTCAGCAGAGCGGATAGCTCAGTTTATTTAATTTGACTACACTAATCTAGTGCGATTTAATCTGTAGTTCAATGCCCGAGTTAATCTTTACCTTAATAGTCGTATAACTATAAACGAGCGGTAATTATGTAGTTTTAAATATACTTATGTATAACACACTAACAATTGCTTCAGATTCTAAACGCTTCTATCTTCTAAGAGTCGGTTAAGAAATTTTTAATATCACGGAAGATAAAGACGGTAACTGAAATAAATTGTGCATGATAGACAATTAAATATCATTAAAATAAAATAAAATATTTTTATTAATTTCTTTATACTTTATTTTTTAAAATTAAACGAAAAAGTATATCTTACGTGACATAGAGGCATCACTAAGTACTAAAATTTAATTAAAATGCTGTATTATCCAAATTACGTAACATTTGATTTATTCCTTGTAATTTAATGTTTTCAGCCGGTGTGTTTTAAGCCAGCAAATAACACCACATTTTCGAATATCCTGTTATATTGACAACAGACCTTGACCGGTATAACGAATCAAACGTTTTCAACAATTCCGCTGAAGTATGCAGCAAAATAATGAGCTGGTCACCATAACGTTATAATTAGATTTCCACCTTCTTGTTTGTTTGTTTCACTTTTAGCATTTTTATAATCTATGGAGTGATTGCATGCCTAACATGTGATAAACACAGCTTTCAAATACAAACACGACCACACGAGAAGCACTAGCTATCAAATAAAAAGAATCATCAAAATCGGTTCACCCATTCGAAACATACAGACGAATTGAGAGCCTTCTCCTTTTTGAAAGTCGGTTGAAAGTTGACAAAACTGGTAATTTATAAACTACGCCCACCTAGAACACACAAACAATATATCTACATGACTAAGCTATTGCTTAGCCGTAAAGTTGTTATAAAATAAGTTATCCATTTTTTTGATAGCAAACACCATACATGTGAGTGCGCAGGGTATCAATAATGTTCATTTTCCAACGGGCAAATAGCTAGAGAGTCGGGGATCGATTTCCAATTAGGTCAATTCAGACAGCCCGCACCCCGCACCCCACACCGCCGCGCCCCCGGTCACACGGGGCTCGTAAGATGAAACTAATTGTTTCATAGTTCTACAATATAAACGAATTAATCACTACAATCGAATAACTAAAAAAACAAGGTTTTAAATTTTGCGAATTGTTGAAAGGAAAACTTCTTGAGCATTGAACAGTTTTTGGCTGTGAAAAATCTTATAGATTCGCGTCACCGATATGCTAATGTTGTATTTATATCATATAGATTCATGTCGATATTCTATTGATAATACAAATTAATCGATTTTCGGTAATCTCTATCATATAGGGGTAAGCACTAGGATAATCTGACATTCACCGGTTCATTGTCATCACTAGCATTCATCGGCACTTTGAAAAGTTGGCGCCAAGCCAGCGCGGAGCTAAATAATACATAATTATTACGATGTTTTCGTCCAAATTGAAAATTTTATAGAAATCAGTAGAGTCGCTCAACCGATAAAATTATATATAAAAATATATCTCTTAATTTAAATTGACCGTAATAGATTCGTTCAGTGTCATAGTGACGTCGGTGTTGCCAGTGCGTAAAATGTTATTTTGGTTTTATTTTAGCCCATTTTATTTTTAATTTCTGAATACTTTATCACATTCATCAGACCGAGATTTTAAAGCATACATATATTTACTTCTCATACTACTGATTTTTACTAGGAAGTGGTACTCTGCCAGTATCTAGCGGGAAGCTCTCTATTGAGTACGTTACTAAATAGTCCTAGAGGGTTAAGGAACCAACATAATAAAATACACATTATGCTTATCTTTATGTCATAAATTAAATGAACAACAAATATATTCACGAGAAAAAACAAGACCGACGTCAAATCATATCAAAAAGTTAATCACTGTTACGCTCGGATTCTATGTTTTTTATTTACGAATTATTGTTGGAATATTACGACATAGAATTAATCAGAACTAACGTAATCAGACTGCTTAAACTAAATGACTGCTTCTTAACTTATCATATGATCAAATATTTTTTGACGAACTACACAGATTGGCCAGAGAAGCTGGCCTTGACTGCTTCACCGGATTGTGGTGGCATAGCTCTTAGGTCGCTTAGCCTGAACCTCTATTGCTAGTAACTCGACACAAGAGTCCCCCCGGTGAGATGTAAGCTCGAAAAGCAGCAAGTAAATTTTCAGAAATCTTAAAAAATTCAACAACACATAAACACTCCAATCTTAGCCCAAAAAACAACAAAATAAATAACTACCAAATACCTTAAACTCAAAACACTTGCTCTTATATTTGATCCCTGTATCTCGATAGCAAGGATCAATATAAAATGGCCTATACAAACCACTTTGCCTTAAAAAATAATAAAAAATAAAAACCTTGATAAGCATTCCGATCCGAGGGCGCCCGAGAGGGCCAAACCACAACCCAGTCGGTTGTTATTTCACGGAGTAATAGGTTAAATAAAATATTATATATATATATATGTTTATATATATCGAGTGATTCGTCCATTTGTCGCGCACTTGATGCATATCTAAGCCATTATCTGGTTTTCTAGACCAAATTGGTGGTGTTACCAATATATAAAAAAACATCAAAATCGGTTCACTCATTTGACAGTGGTAACAAATTATATTACAATAGTATACTCCCATTTAAATAGCTATTAGCTGTGGCATGGCAACATAATTTCAAAAGCGCTCCGTATCGCACGTGGCAAGCTTATATAAAACAATTAAAATAATTCGGGCGAGGTCTCTCCGGCGATAATATTTGCTTTAATAATTACCCTCCTACGTGTGTTTTCGTTGCTTCAAATAGAAATTAATTGGTTTACGTATTCATGTTTTTGTCAATTTAATTATGTGAGGGTTGTTTACATGCGCGCTGTGTGAATTCCCACACATGTCAATAAATACATACAGTCACATACAAACTATATATCAATTAGTACGTTTAAAGCAACTGACCGGGGGACCCGAGTTTACTATTGTCACTGAATTTTCACTGTGACAAGTGACCATAGTCAATGGTCAATTTGCCAAACGCTGTTATCTACTAATTTCCTAATAATTGACCATTGGTTCGTCATTTGGAAGTATATAGTTGGAAGATGTCATTATGAGATATATTTACGAGAAAAAAAAACCGTAGGAATAGTACGAAATGGAATTAATTGGAAACTTACCATAGAAAATGAATCATAGAAATTGGTTGGCGTGATATTTAATTAATTGTCCATTTATCGCGCACATACATAATATAAATTTAAGACTTATATGATTTTCTCAGGGATGTCATTGTCAGAATTGAACCAAATTTAAATGAGACGTACCAGTTTTAAAATAAAAAAAGAATCATCAAAATCGATACACTCCAGTCCAGTCCAAAGTTACATGGTACATATTCCAGACGAGACGTCGACAGACGAATTGGGTATCTCCTTATTTGAAGTCAGTTGAAATTACTGACGATTAAAACAATATTCGAATGTCAGCAGTATGCCATTGGAAAGTCATAGTAGCACAAATGAACTAGTAAATGACCCCTACTATATTTAGCAGTTAAAACAAAAACCGAATTCAAATCAGTGACGGATTAACCTTTTATTTCTGAAGTATCCTTGTTCCGTATATTCTCTCCCTTCGCTGTACTTTTGGAATGACATAAACCTGTAATTCTTTAACACAACAATTTCACCACAGTGAACAGGTGACCCGTTTCCCAACTATATAGTAACAAGAAACTTGTATTAGGTAACACATTGGAAGTTTAGGGACCGCAGCTCTCCGGACTCATCATATTATGCTATTGGAGAGCCGCCAATGGTGCGGGACGAACTCCGATGACATATATAGAAATTTTCTGCATAATTTTGTACAATAAAGTCACCTTCTAAACCCGAGAACACTTTAAAGCCATAGAGCCGTCAAACATCAAACTATTCAATCCTTCAAAGATTCCATCATTACAATCCTTAAAAGATTCTAAACAACTAGAAAATCTTTTTGGAAACTCATTCGCAACAATGAAAGCCAACGGTAACATTGTTACAAGAATCAATCCAAATTACCTTGTGACTACGGCATGCCTCGGCTGCCGTGCATCGAGCATTTGGCGAATTTTATGCGCATCTTTATTTAGGCAACCATTCCGGGGGAATTGATTGCCTCCGACACGCTACAGCGATAAATTACTTTTTCCTTTCGCTCTATACAATTCACGAATAAAAGTAGTGCATGAATCCGTCAGTCATTCGAGACCGCAGCCGCTCGGCGCTCGTACTTGACTCGTACAGTCGAAAGCACTCCGTAAAACTGGCTCACGTGTCGAAAGACAACCGACGCGAAATACCTCTAAGGGCCAAAAGTGTCTGCTTGGCCGAAAGACCGCGCACACAATATGTCCGCTCGGCGCGAAGCGCGGACACTGATCGCTCGCGATTCCCCGAAAAGCAATTCGTCCACCGCCCCCTTCCGCCCGAGACCAAACGTACCACAAAACAGAGCGTCGTCATCGTCAAACAGCAGAAAAGAAAGATAGTCGAAAAAATTCCATTAACACTTCCCATCCATAATATCTCAATACCAATGCGCTACGATCCAAACCACACAACTTCCAAACGTTCAGAATTTCATGAAAAATGCGATACTAAACAGAAATCTTTTAATCCCAAACAGGTCGGCGAGAACAAGAGGCTGTGTCAAACCGTCGGCGGGAAAGAGACGGAGAACAAGCTGCTGTTACAGATAAGTGAAGCCGAGCAAGTGACGGACTTTGAAAGGATTCTAAACACTAATGCGGCACTGTGGGGACGAGCTCGAGGTCACGTGTGGCGAGGTAGCGTAGCCGCGCATACCCCGTCCGCTTCACTTTTGCCGCGGCCCCGATCTTCCTACTCACTCCAAGCGGTTTCCGAGGCCTACCACCAACTCTTCCATCGGCACGAGGAGTCGGTGCAACCGCTAGTGGAACGCTACCGAGAAGAGATAGCCGATGTTCGTATAAAGTGTCCGACGCCAAGTTTATTAGAGGACAACTGGTATGACAACCTTCAGGACTTATCAGAGTTCTACGAAGACGATCACGCTTTGCAGAAGGAAATCGAAACGATCACCGACCGCATAATAGACAAGGAAGTTAAGGCAACAGAGATCAGCGCTCGTAGTAAAAACTTTAAGGTTAACTTAACAGATCTAATCGGCCTTCATGTAAATGGAGAAGGAGTTTCCCCGACTGGCCGCGACGATCACGCTCCCTCACCTGATGTAGAGAAGAGTGCTAACGAAGAGAAGGCATGGCTCGCACCGAGTATGAGCTTGAATCTCGATAAACTAGAATCTACGGGTAGTACAAACGTCGATTCTCTATCAAAAAATTTGGATTCACTCCAACTGGGTTACGATGTTAAAGTTCCCACGATAACGTTCAGCGATTGTTGCGAGGGGCGTGTCAAGAGCGACACAACGGACAATACGGATGCCGTAATACACCTTTCTGTGCCATCTATAGACAGCATTGATGAGGGCCGCCCGCCTATGTAGGCTGGAGTTTTATTAACCCACTTCTGAAGAACTTTATTGAAAAGATTTAAAATGATCGCGATAGAGCCCGAGCAGCCTATGCCTAAGGAGGAACGAATGCCTAAAATCGAAGCTCCCACCTCCCAAAGAATTTTGACCAGATCAAGCGCCGTCAGTCAGAAATCAGTGGACATAGTTGTTCAACCCGACAGCTCGAACAACCCATTACACAGGTCTAAATTAGCCCCGACCCGTTCTGCCTCGGAGACTCAATCGTCGAGTAAAAAAATACTAAATTTGAGAAAGACGAAAAACTCATCGATAGAGTCTACAATGAGTTTACCCAACCAAAAGTCCTTGGAGAAGAAGCATGGAGGATTGAGGCATCAGAAAGCGATTGGGGCGCAGTCCGACATCACATTAAGTACGCAGCCATCCATAACGGACGACAGGAAGGCACTTAGGGAAGCATTATATCAGGGTATATTTCATAGGCACAGGAGAACGATATTCGCCGTCGGTTCGTTCCTAAGAATGCTTAGGAGCAAAACGTCCAATTACGATTCAATAAGATCGGACTCGGACGAAATTTAGCAGCCATAGACAAATGGCGGGAGACACTAGTGACGAAGTGCTATGGACTGTGTTATCTGTGCTTTTGTACTATTGGAACAATATTACCGAATACAATGCTATGTAACCATTTGTAATAAGATTTTCACTGTATAATAATGTTCCTAAATGTATTATTTTAACGTTGTCGTATACCCCTCCCTCTCCCCCTTTAATTAGCAGCTGAATGTATCATTACTAGATGTCTAATTATTTGAGTTGTTATTATTTTATATCAAAAAAGTTTCACTACAATAATATTTGAACATAAAGCTTATGAAATTGACATAGGTTATTTAGTTGTGCTATCTGATGACAAGTAATGCAATGTTTACTGTTTAATTGCCAAGTTTGATTTAAAGCTATCGTAAAACAAATGCATAACTATTAAAAACGTGTTTTTTTATTATTAAGCATGGCAACAATAATACTTGGGCTAACAGTTAGCATTAACATCGCGTGACATTCAACACTGTCAAGGACGTCAGCTGACACGCTCCCGCGCCAACTTGACCCTGATCTAAATTAATTAGAAATATTTATTGCAAGTATTAATGAAGCACTTTCCAATTACAGTGTGAGTTGTTTTATGTTATAACTTGAACGATTATTTTATACAATTAATAATGCAAGTTGAAATTTATTGCTGAATTCAAAAACGACAGATAATGGTAATAAAATATTTCAATACCATTACAGATAAAAAATGAATCTTAAAATTAGGTAAAATAGAATCGATATGTGTAGTAATGATTGTTTTAAGATCTTTTGTATTATTTCATTATATCATTCAGCTATATTAATTAATTGCATGATAATGAATTATAGTGTCAAAAACGTAAAGGTTCAGCCTAAAACGTTTGTTTTTCTGATACGTCTAGTGTATTTTATTATCCTGGCTTTATTTCTGTAATTACTAAAGTTGATATTTTAGCAAATATAGAGCTTAAAATTTAATCAAAACGAGTAAGTGTTTGTAGTTCACTTAGATAGTACGTATAAACAATTTGTTGAATATTGTTATAAAAAGTAAGTGAAAATTCTTGTATCTGTTGCAAGGCTTTTGATAAAGAAACCTTAACGGTAAGTGACCAATCGCTGTGTTGCTATTGCATAAAAGTGTTGGCAGAAAGTGCGTCGTCATTTATTTGCGATGTTTATTTGTTTATAAAAGTAAACGTAATGAGATATGTTTAGCGAATGGAACAATGGATTGTCGATACACATTTTTGGAACATTTTATGCACTTTTTATATATCTGTACATCAGAAATTTTGTATGACGTGCTGTTATAAAGAGGTATTTTATTATTAATGTTAATTCCGACGGTAACATTTACAACTGTGCGGTTTATGGAAATGTTTCGTTCCTATATATTGCTGATAATATTGAGAACAGGAGCTTATAATAACGTCGCTTATTTAATTTTTGTCGTACAAACTTTCCGATTTGCTTGCTAAGAGTCTTAAATATACCGCCAGTCATTCCTCTCCATTAATTCTAATAAAATACACGAGCTTTGTATTTTAATTAATATATAAATAGACTGTAACTAGTGCTTTTAATACCGCATCTTATTTTTGTAGAACCTAAAATTATTTCAATTAACACATAAATACGTAAAATGTTAGTATATGATATAATTTGGTAACAATTAATTGTTAAATGTGTAAAGAAGCACACGAAGTAATAATAATAAATGTTAATTTTTGTATTGCATTACGAAAATTTCGGTAGAAATTTGCTAAGTATCGTTGGTATTTTAAATGTGTTAATGGTAACATTCCTTGGTAACATGTAACATGTCTTTTGTAAAGTACTCCGTATGGACATGGCTAAAACTTAAGACTGCGTAAAATAAAAAAAAGAATGAAGACAAAATGATGTATTTGTTTCATATGGTTTAGTTCACCCGCTGTTAAAGTTGGACTCATTCTACCCTTTATTATTATTTTAAAATTGTCTCCTTTTCTGGAGAAGCCGATCCATAGAAATTTCTAAATTGAAGCTTGTGAGTTAAAAAAGAGACCAGGTTATAATTATAGAACTATTGATAATTTGCAATCCACAAATAAGTCTAAATGGAAATAAAATTACAGATCAAATATGAATCTTCAGAATTATTTCGTACGTAGTAAGTATTTGCAAAGTCGATATACCTGGGATCAGCGAAAGGAGACGAAATGAGCGAATTGATTACGATCCTCTCTTAATCAATTCGCTCATTTCGTACCGTAAAGGCTAAGCGTTTGGTTTTTACGATCTTGTTCAATTTATGATGGTTGCGGGTTTGAATCCTGATTTGCATTAATGAGTGTTCGTTTTCAGTACAAAAAATCCTGTTACCGTCACATGCGATTGCGGTCTCTGCGAGGGTAAAAAGGAAATTAGAGCTTATAAGGGATTTTTCTAGGTACATGGAAAGATCAGGACAAATGGTTAAAGGAACGCCTAGGCGTTGTTTGGATACTATTTAACCATGTAGACGGTCTGCGCGTCTTCTAGAATAGTTATGACACCAGCATTTTATTCTACGTTACCCAATAAAGTTAACAGTACGGTACAGTACAGTGTACAGTACGGTACAGTGTAGTGTACAGTACGGTACAGTGTAGTTTTACAGTAGTCTTATAAAGGGGAAAACTTGACAACTTGTACAATTTAAATATCCCTAATAATTAATTTATTCACGACAATATCTCATATTAATTTTTCCTCTATTATTGTTGGTTGGTGTTGAGAACACCTCCACTTTTGAAATCGGTAAATAAAAATAGACAAACAATCATTTAGAGTGGTGTAAACTGCGTGTAACTACTTGTTGTTACAACCGTGGTTTGTACAGCGGTGACATTGAACCGTGGGCTTGTTTGCATTAACTAATTGGCCGGACGGACCGACAGGTTTGTTCTGTATATATACGTAAACGTATGTAGGAAGTCCACTACTTACGGAAATTAGATATAATTGGACGATACTTTATAAAGATTGTTTTTTTGTTGATTTTATGAAATACGCTTACTGTGTGCACGTACGTTACATATGTACGGAGTAAAAAAATACCGGAGGGAAGTCTGTGCTGGTTGCATGCAAATATTATTTTTATTTTGCTACTTTTAAAAGTACATAACTTCTAGAATACTAATCTACTTCTCAAAAAGCAATCTTCCAATAGGTTTAGCCATGAATGCATATGGTTGAGGAAGGGGGATTTAGAAGTCTAGAAACAAAGACCAATATATTTGAATAAGTGATTTTTATTTTATGTAACTTCGTTTTCTATTTCCAAGCATTATTGGCGTAAAAATAATAATATATTGAGTAACCAAACAACAAATTACATCCGTATAGCCATATATTCTATCAGCCGAAGATACAAAACTTTGGTTCCTAGCTCGTTGAAGTCACAAACCGATCTTGATGTCACAGTCACAGATAACATATATACCTCCGTTGAACTAAAATGGCGCGCGGGAACAACGAACATACTGAATACAAACTGCGACTCTATCAGTAACTGAGCGTGAACTTCTCAGTTTTGGTAGATGTGCCCGATATTAACTTGCGAGTTATAACCAAGCGTTATTTGCACGTGAAATCGCAGTGTTTAATCGAATATTGGTATCACCAAACTGACTGGACACCCAATGATTTGGGTACAAATTAACGTTCATTGGTATAAAAGTGTTCGATATTAGATTTAGTAGTCTTTTAGTTAATTGGTGACACTATGATAAATCGATGAAGTACCACTGGAAATTATTAATAATATCAAGTGGGAAGCAAGTAATCAATGTAATTGCGAATAAATTTACTGCTGTACCACCGAATTAAGAAGAAGGAACATTACAACAAGTTTAAACTTTAATTAGCTTAGCTTAAGAAGACAACTTGAAAGTCAAGTAAGTCGGACATCTAGAAGGTTCAGTGTACCTTGCAAGTACGGGCGTCGTGGTATTGACCCGGTTAGGGTTAACAACGCAGGGGCAATTGCTCCCTTGGTCTTGGGTACCGTTGAAATTAAATGATAGTCTCAATATATGATAACGAACCGCTATACAACTATAACTGAACCGCGCGCCATTTTACCTCAAGCAGCCGATAAAATTACATCTCACAAAGTTGTCAATAAAGTCCGTTTTATAACTATAAGGACTAGACGTCACTTTTGCATGCTTTTTATTACAAAAAAAAAGAAATATAAACAAAGTACAACAACAACACCATCCCATATCACATAAACTGATTTATCATCTAAGATGAATATTTACAAAATCATATTATTTATATTAAGGCACGTAATAAAGCGGGCTTAGAGCCTAGAAGAGGACACCTATATGTACAATGTTGGCCCCCGGAAGTAACGTTGTCAAGGGAACCGGGATCTCGTGCAGCGCAGAACTATACGGAAACTCTAGAACTACACAGAATATGCTACGGCCCGAGCCCGCGGCAGTCTTCCCGTAAACTATCCCGATAGCGATCACAACTCCCATACCGTCACACATACCGTAACCACAATTGTCACCATTATTTTTAACGGCCGAGGAGACTTAACTCACGTTTTCACGATTTACTTTAGCTAGATAGACAGAGATAACAATTTTCACTATCTTATTAGGTAATGAGCCCATCACATGCAGCACAAATTGTTAGAAAGTGTTTTTATACACTAAAAGATAATCGAGGTATCTTTTGAAGATTTCAAAAGATTGTCATTGGTACATCAAACAAATTTATATCGTATAATCTGATTAAAGTCAAAGTAATAAATGCTGGACCTCTCGGATCGAAATGCTTACGCGTAACATAGTAAGCGGAAGTTACCCCTCACCGGGGAACCCTTGTGTCGAGTTACTAGCTATAAAGGTTTAAGCTAAGCGACCTAAGAGCTATACCACCTTTCAACCTGGTGAAGCAGTAAAAGCTTCTCAAACTAATCTGTGTAGTTCAGCACAAAAAAGTAATTAAAGCTCTATAAAATGTTTTAATGACAGGATAATTTGGCTTTACTCTTGGAAGTCATGTTATAAAAGTGTTTTACGGTCTAAGTGTCTGATCTGTTGTCATACGCGATCCAGCCGCTTACAGCAAAGCAGAGATTACAGATAATAATTTCAAATAATTTAATCATTTCAAATAATTAAATTAATAAATTTCATTATATGTTAATAATTTTAAAAACGTGATGTTAGTCTATATTGTACCGAAAGTTTTTTGTGTGATCTTTTCTACCACAGACCTCTTGCAAAACTACGTAAGAAATAGACATAATACATAAACCATAAGATGCAACATGTTTTAGTAATTAATACATTATTGATAATTTATAAAAAAACTTTCTTTGGGTAAAACAAATCTGACAGAAATTCGTTCCATTCGAGTGACACGAATTGTTGTCTATTATCTAATCCGACACTTGGCAAATCTAATAAAGGTAAATGAGTGGGATCTCTAGTATTTGTTAGCTACAGCCGATGAAAATAACGGTGACATTCATATAAAACCAATTGAACACAACTCCGCCGCTGTTAGATCATAGTTTAGTAAGACGGACCCAAACTATAATATTATGAAAACCTCGAAGACAAAAGATTCCATGGAACCTCCCCCTGGTTATATTTATTAAGAAGAGAAATTTAAATAAGCGCAGAGATCATAGTTTAAAACATCCACCGAATATGACATTCACATACTTCATGCACAACAACACATTCATATCACATTTATCTACACGAAACATTAAGAACTTAGCTAAAAGGATGTACTGTAAAGATAATTGATGCTAGAATATTATTTTATATACATACGTCAGCGACTTAAAATACAACAAATATAAAAAAAAAATTGACAGATAATTTTGGCACCAACGCCTTGTAAAATTGAATAAATATTAACGTCAGATTTATTTTGTCTATGGAAAATATTTGTATGTTGTTGTTACGACGTACGTCGTATTATTATTTTATATTTTTGTATCATAAATTTTCAATTTATTTGCCTTGCACCTATAAAAATAGCAATATCATTTCCTACAGACAAAAAAATAAATCTGTTATTCATTTTATATTTCTATATTATTTCTATAACTTAATTTTGATAAATTTTAAAACATTATATTATTAATTAATAGAACAGCAAGTCGCCAACCCATTCCAAACATATAGTCAACATATTAATAACAATTAAACAATAATTATTAAGGCGTAATTCCGACTAAGCCCTCTTTGTCTTGCAACTCTGTAACTAGTGATGTAGCATTTTTTATAAAATCGATAGAGCAAGAAACAGCATTATTAGCACCGAATTACATATCGATAAAATTTTAAAACATTTTTATGGTTTTATCAACACCCAGACTTAGTGAAATTCGCCAATATATATTATATACACAGTTCTTTTACTGAAAACAATACAACTTAAATAATCTAATTAAACTTAAATGCCTGCGATATATCCTTACTATGTCATTCGAAACTCTTAAATAAATCAGTTTATTTTCTAATTTATTATAATAACACAACAATTCACCTTATTATTATTATGTAGACAAAATATATTTGTGCACGCAACATTCATATATTATTTAGAAGCGTGCAATCTGTCAAAATGTCAAATGTTTTTATACCAACTTGTGTTAAATAGAGTCAGGATTATGTCCATCCGCCATCTTGAATAAATATAACGCCAAAGACTAAGATGGCGGGATATTATAATCGGGAGTATTTGCCTATGCAGTCTCTTAGAGAGAGAATATGAGCTGACAATTTTAAATCTGCTAAAATTCTTATAATTTTTCTATATATTAAATGGAATTAGATCTTTATTGTGGATTCATAACTGGTCTTTTATTGCTCCAATGGCTAAATGTTCACCACTTCTTGGAAATTATCTATTGAATGACACTTGTAGGTCATGACAATCAAAGACAAATGGGCTATTAGAATCCACTGCGGTGTACTAGAGTCACGCTCTGATCTTGGCGTCGAAGATGTCGTGGTAGTCGTTGAGAAGTATGTCCACGACATTGTTCTGCTGGATGCAGTCGATGGCGATCCTGTGTGTGAGCGTGGGCCCGAATACGATTGCCAGGTTGGCGGTGTGCATCCTGTTGCGCTCGCTGTACTGTGTTACCCTGCCGAGCGAAGTGGTCACGAGTTAGAAAATGGAAATGGCCGCTGCAGCCGTGATTAGCTGTACTGTTGTGTGCGTAGATTATATGAATAAACCAATTGAAGTTTTGATTTTAACATTACTTATGAGAAAAAAAATCAATTTCAAATCAAATCAATGACGGTTCAAACATTTAAAACTCCTAAGCACAGATTATTTTATTGCTGAAGTTAAAGTTAAAAGTTTTATTTTGATTTGATCACCTTTATCTCTTAAAAACTTGTGTAAAGAATTTATTGAAGCCAATTACGTGACGTACTTGAGGAGGTGTTCCAACAAGAACTTGAGTGTGTCCCTGTTACACTCGGGCAGCGTGTCCATGATGTCCCTGAACTCCTTTATTCTCGCTTCCCTTGGTTTGATTGCTGCAAAATTAAAAAAATGCTATGAACAGTTGCTTAATAGCGTCCACCTTTCCATAGGAGTTACGGTTTGTTGGCTGTAACCAGACATAAAAAGTATATTTTTTTACAACAACGTAATTTCGTAATACTTTATTTTTTATCTCTTTAAATTTCTTTTTAACCTCCAAAATACGGCAGATATGCACTAAAAAGTGACAAAAATTGCTAGGAACTTTTACCATGCTACTTTCTAGAGAGGCTGTTTTATTTCCGACCCATCATATATTACGAACTAGTTACTCATTACAACAGCTATCTGCCAGTGGAAGTCACGTCAAAATCGATCCAGCCGTTCCAGAGATCAGCCGCAACAGACATACAAAAATAGTAAAAAATGTCATTTTGGTATATACATTGATATGCATGTATTAAAAAGTTGATATTTTAATGTTACAAACAGACTTTTTATTTGTTTGTATAGATTACTGAGATCTGAACCCACATTTGGGGCCGTTGTCGTTCAGGAAACCCGGGCCTAGTTAACCGTTGTAGCTGTGGGCAGCTAACTTGGCAAGAGATGTTAGCGCGCGATTGGTTGATGCGCGGAAGGGCCAAGTGAACAACTAATCGTGTCTCTTGCCACACATTTATGGTCCTGAGTATTCATTCCCGATTAGTTGTGTTGTACATGGTCACAGGTGGAGCAGCTCGGTGACAGCTCGGTCAGTTCTTCAACGGTGTCACGTGCGGCTGGTGAATAGAATAAAATAGAAGATGTCTCACAGCAGGCGGCGAGGACCCTGTCGAACATGCTGCAGGGTATGATGGGCTCCTTCAGCTCACGGAAGAACAGCTTGAGCGCGCCGGTCAGCACGTGGATATCCGTGTTGTCGCTAATCACCGACTGGTTCTTTTGGTCGATCTGTACATAGCACTTGATGGTCAAAGTTGGCAAAAACATTTTAAATACAAATATATGTATAACTATCTACATAGGTATGTCAAACGGACTTCAAGACGATTCAAACATTGTTACAGTTGAGCGCAGATAACTCTAACGCTGCGCTAAATGTGGAAGGGATAGCTGCGCATGTGTACGGTCGCGCACGCAATTATTCATTTCTCCAATCTCACTTCCGTTTCTACAAATTACGCATCTTTATGGTTATAAGAAAATATTAACAAAAACGTTAATACTTTCGTTAATGACGTGAACGTTAATGTTATGTCTGTGCTAGTACGTTTAAACCAGTTATTAAAAATATAATATGTATACAAAGTATAATTAACAGTCAATAAAAAACAAACTTAAACTCAAAACAGAAAACAAAAGTCAATTAACATAAAAGAAGAATTTAGAACGCGACTGTACACCAGGAGCGAGCGGGGTGTGGTATCAGTGCGCGGGACAGAGTACCACGGGAGAGACCAATAAGCGCTCGCGCATGTCCGCCCGCGCCCCCTTCACTCCCCTGGAATACCTTAATTTCGATTTCTGCGCATTAACAGGTCAGCGCTAAAGTTATTTGCCAATTATACGCGCTAACATTCTCATTTTCATCAACCAAATTCAAAAAAGGTTCGTTCGTCTGTATGTCTTTTTTTTTAAATTAATTTTGTTACCTCATAACTTTCTACTAACCGATTTTGTTAACTTTTTTTTTTGAAAGCTGATGTATGGATATTATAATGCATCCATGAGAAAACCATATCAGTGTTAAATTTGCATCAAGTATGTGCGCGACAAAATGACGAATAACTCAATATGGCGCCGGCCGAACGATTTCAATTACTCATTTTTTAATAAAAAGCATGTACTTCAATGGTAGGATTATGAGAGTTTGGTTAGGTTCTGATTAACTCTATTTCGTAATATTCCTACGATAATTTTGAAAATACAAAGAGGGCGTCCGCGCGTGAAAGCGTTTGATTCGATGTGAAGTCGGTTTTACGTAAATATTGCTAAGCTAGTGCGCCTTACCATCCAGGACTGCATGTCCACTTAACATCAGGTGGGATCGTTGTCACTTGCTTAGGAAGTATAAAAAAATACTTGTTTCCTATGTATTATAGTCATATTACGAAGTTCTGGCGCTTGTATCATCTTGCTCGAGGGAGACAAAGGGTGCGAAAGAAAGGGAGAACTCGGCTACTCCACAGACCATTCTAAGTATGTCTTTAAATAAACAAGGAAGTCACCTCGAGGCGTATCTTCTGCACTTGACTGATGTTGCCGCTGGCGCGGTACAGGCCGTCCGTGCACATGTTCTCTTCGCTGCTCTCGATCTCGTTGACGCAGTCACGCACGAACTCTGGGATGCGAGGGCTGCTCTCCGCGCACACCTCCTCCAGCCTCCGCCCGAACACTGGCTCATCTGCTCATCCGAAATACACAACTGTTTTAAAATGCTTACTTAAATGTTACGATCATTGACGCCCCAGGCAAGAATATTGAGGCTCCCATTTAAGGAAATCAAAATCTGTGTACTTATTTATCGTGGATACTTTTCCTTCAGCGTTACCTAGAGCTGACGACGTGGACGCAGTAAGTTTAGTAGCTCCTATGTTTTTCATTATATTTAAGTACCTTTTGAAAGCATTACACCCCTGCCGAAAGCTCCCTAAAATTTGACGTCCCAGAGCTGAAAAATGGGACGTAAGAATCCGAAAAACGGTGACGGGTCTCTTTGCATTGTCTATCGCATTTTATCACGGGTAATGTTCATAGTAATTGTTGGGTATCATCCCAGAAGCCAAATTCCATTGCCGCATGTCACGGCTAATTCTTTTGCAACCATCGGGTTAGTGTTATAGATGCTCATGGACGACGGAAACCACTTAAGATCAGGTGAGCCGTACACATGTACAAGTACTTCGAAACCATTAGCTGTAATCTTTATAAAGTTTTGTGCCATCAATATTTCGTAATTATGTTATTGTTAATTCTGACTTCCGCATATTTATGCTTGTATGATGTCAATAAAATTACCTGGATGACGGTTTTTTTTGGTAAAATGTGTTTTTTGGAAATAATATCTAGATACTGAAGTAATTTTAGTGTTGCTGTATCTTCAAGTCAGTTGCTCCCAATTAAAAAAATAATAGAATTGTTACTGGCCAATAAATGTCAGGTAGGTCAAATTAAGTTACTCAGTTTAAGTTGATTATAAAAAAACGGCATTTTTTAAAATAAATACTAGATCGATTTATCGCCCTCGAAACCGCCTGCATACTACATTTCATGAAAATCGTTGGAGCAGTTTCTGCAATTAAGATTATATATATACAAGAATTGATCATGTAAAGATAGTACATGGATCAATGACTAGCAATTATTTTAAGCACCATATAAACATTAGCATAGAATAAGTCGAATTGTTATTAAGAAACTGGACGTATTGTTTATCTTTTTTAAATAAATCTATATAAGTAAAAATTAATCGTCGAAATGTATGCGCATAACTTCCGACCTACTGCCACAAATTAGATGATTCTTGCTTTTGACGTGACAACGATTTATAAATTGATGAATACTGAATGTCAATTCCGCAAAATGTCCCGTTACGCTCGAGCCCAGAGTTCCCGAGAATTGCTGATAGTGCACGGTGTGTAAGAGAGCGCGGTATGACAGAGATAGAGAAAATAACATGTGTACCTAGGGTACGTTGTAACGAATTTAACGTCCGACCCCCTTGGGCCCTGACACCTGGAATTTTTTTTGTGTTTGTTTTTTTTAGGACAAGGATAGTATATAAAAAAAAGCTTTTTTCTATTATAATCAGATTTTATAAAACCTCATCAAAGAAAAGTGAGAGAATGAGAAAGAATGACTTTCAGTTGTTCATCCAACGATTGACAACAACAGGGCGTACGTAATATCATAAACAGTAGAAACTGTTTTAGAGATTTAGAAAATATTCACAGAAAAATAAATAAGACGGTACTGAAGTTTTTCGGGTCAGCTCGTAAGATATATATTTAAAAGCATAATGTACTGTCGATAGACTAAAACTTCAAGTGACGAGGAAACTTCACGGTTAGTTCACAATGATTGCCTAGTGTCTAAGTCACACCTTAGGTACGAATCCGGCGTAATTAGTTTATGTACTTAAGTCTTTTGCTAAAATATGTTCCAGGTACATGTCGATCTCACTCCATTTAACGTATAAGGTCTAACGAACTTGGTGAAGAGAAGATTATAATGTAATTACTAGAAATTTTAGAGAGAATACAATTTTATCACGACCCGCCGACCCTCGGAAAGAAAGGGAAAACCTGGCTGTAACGCGGTGGAAACGATTATAAGAGATAGCAAACCGTAATAATTACCTTTAAAACATCACACATCGTTTAAACCAAAAAGTTAATGGTATATTTACAAGTTAACCCAACCAATCTCCCTCAACCTAACTACACTACAACTACAGAACAAAAAGGAAACGGGTGTTAAAAATAAAACAAGTTTTTTTTTATCGTACATATATAAAACAAATTATAATTTGCTTATTTTTAGCGTCAATAATTTATGAATAAAAACAGATTTTTTTACTAAAAATCCAATAAAATGACAAGTCAAAATATAACTTCAAGCTTAAAACTTAGAAGCTTTCCAAATTATTAACTATTCGAAAAAAAAAATCACACAGCTAATGCTAATGATCTATGGTAAATTAAATATTTGTCTCCCTTCTTTCTTTAAATCTTTTAACCCTCATGGCAATCCCATAGGAATAAATTCGTACACTTTACCTTAATTTAATTTTAACGCGTTGTTTAATTTTATATGTAACTTACCTTTTTACATAATAAAATATTTATTTCAAGGGATGCGGAAATATTTTCTAAAATAAGTTATAAAAACAATACGATCGCCGAAAGCCTCGTACGGTGCTATAATTTTGTTGCCATAAACATCAACCCTGTAAATGTATTCTATTGATTATTTGACCAGCACCAATTGTATCCCAAATCCATTAAATAAAGCAAACCATCACCCAAAGCGTTACCAAAAAGCAAAATCTACAAAATGAAGCCATGTATAATCTACACCATTGTAACTGTTCCTACAAGCGTTATAACTACAGCAAAAAAAAACACACCTGCTAATAGCTCTGCTATTTTATTGTCCACCGCTATACACTATTTTTAAACTAAGTGCACGACGCCGTTTCCGTGTAATTTATATACGATTCGAACCTTTGTAAATTCCTTTCTTGACGAGATCTTCCATCGTTGGCCGCTTCGGGAAGAATTTCCTCAGGACTTTTGTCACTTGGGATTTCTGCGTTGAAACCTCCGTGGAGTCACTGAGATCCTCGTTGCTACTCCCACCGGCTGAAAGAGTTAAGGAAATCGTACAGAGTGTTAGGAGTACAAAAAACATGAAGGAACAGTGAGAGAAGCGAGAGACAAAGCTAAATAAAGGGAGAATGAAAGAAGACCAAGATATTACCCAACCAAATGTTCATAACACATTTATAGCTAAACTTAGAATACGTAATCTATATGTTAGATATAGTTAAACATGATAAAGTTGAACATTTCAATTGGTTAATAGGGTTAATCATAAATTTCTGAAATAATGGCAAATGATTTTCAACCGTGCGTCCAAAAATTAAAGTTAAATAGAAATTCAAAAATTAGGACATTGTAAATGATAGACAAACACTAAATCACATCAGATCAGCGCCGGACAATCACGAATACATAGGAACAGACCAAAATTGTACAAATCCAATTTACCTTATGTCCGCAAGTTCTTCCTATAAAACCACTTTGTTATTTTTTATTGTTTTTATCATTGAGATTATTACTATTTGTAATAATCATATTAGATTTTTTTAATTTGGAAAAAACCAATGAATTTTGATAATAATATAGATAATTACGTAGTAAAATGATTTTTGAAATAATTTGACAGCTAAAGTATCATAGTAGAAATATAGTTCCTTTAAATGGTATTTTCCTAAACGTTAACATGGTTTAGTTGGTGGCAAATAACTCTAGCACTGAGTGAAACTTGGAAGGGATTGCTGCACATGTGTACAGTCGCGCACGCAATTATTCATTTTGGAGAAATTTCCATCCATTTCTACAAGTTACGAATAAAGTGTTTTTCTTTGTACTTTTTATGGCTATATGCTAGTTCATTTAAATTATTTACAATATAACACATACAAAACTATAACAGTCAATAAAAAAGAAATTAAAACTTAACAGGAAACAAAGTCAACTAACATAAAATTTAGAACGTTGGTGTACAGTCGACACCAATGAGGGAGCAGGGTGCGCGGGGCAGAGTACTTCAGCAATAAGCGCTCGCGCATGTTCACCCGCGCCCTCTTCACTCCCCTTGTGACACCTTATTTTCTGAGTTATTTGCCGCCTACTATATTCGACATTATTGTCTAGACTTACTATACTATGCGTAAGAGACAGCCCATTAGAAAAAAATAAAGTTAATTTATCATTGCGGCCAAATGCCACGTATAAATTTGTTTTAATTGTATATATGCAAAGTATATTTTATTCAAATTTAGAAAATTCACAGCCTGCGAGGCAGTGTAATTTGGGGCATGATTGAATATTGACCCAATAGGGTATGTACGGATTAAAGATTTTCTCTGATAACATTCTGAAACAAGTGGAGTGAGAGAGGCCAGGAATTCTGTGCGTTTTTTTTGTCTATTGAACTTTTAATTTGCAACGTTCCAAAACACTAGAGTGGAAAATCGTTTTACCGAATAGCAAATACAAGTGGTTTTTTTATTAAACGTGCACAATTGTATTTATTTTAAAACTAAACAACATTACTGTATAAGTTCATATATTTATAGGTTAAGAAAACGGAATAATGTAAATTTGGTCAAGTTTCAAAGATAACTTCAGATTACGTTTATCTCTAAAAGAGATAATAGACACGCGATTAATACTTGAAAATGTACGCGTCTATGTGAGTAACACATTATTGCTGTAAATAATCCATTTTTTTTTAAACCTAACGCATTATAGTCGAGGTTGTATGGCATGGAGTGATGATTAACACATGTCAGACAAACGTCACTCTATTGCCATTCGATTCAAAATGATGTAGTCAACAGGTTCTATAATATATGATTAAAAATTTCAACTTGAAATATATATGTCACCATCTACAGCATATTTATTTTATATTTTTATAAAATAACTACGCCTTAAAGACATTTATTCTTAAGAAACCATTAGCCCTTACTACGAAAATAAGCTCTAGCGCCGTGTCACTTCTCCACATTTGTGATTCATATATTTCATATTACTCATAATGACGATACACAGATACGACCAAAAAGTAATTGTCAATAAACAGCAGTTTCTGTACTGTAAAAACAATCAATTCTGAAATTAAAAACCTACAAAAAGTTTTAAACTTTCTTTTTGGATAAAAGATATATGAATAAGCGTTTTCGTTGTTTAACAATAGCTAATCAGCTATTAAATTATTTATATATGTTATATTTTTATTGAAGTCAATGTAGGAATGTAGAAATTAAAGATTTATTATACGTTTAACAGTAGTGCTGAAATGCTGTGATCCGAAAAACTGTTTGATTTTGGAATTATTTTTCTCCGTCGGACTCTTCTTGGGTTTATCCATTACAGGGTACGACTTGAGTTGCCAAAATTCAGACAGCGCGTGCACTATTTCATAATCCATTTTTGAGAGCGTAAGTCTTATTTTTAAAACACAATTACATGTTTATAAATGGGGTATTTTACGCGGACACAAAACTAGTACAGTCCATTGTAAACGCGTACGACGTCGGCAAAAAATGAATAAGCACTAGGGCTTAATCTGAGATACGTATATCGCTATCAAGATAAGTTTGTTTATCGCGTGTTAACGACCAAACGTGTTATCGGGGTAGTGTTGTGTTTTAAATTAATAAGAGAATAATAATAAATAAATGAATACATTCGACCTTCTTTTCTGTACTAGAGACAACGTTTTTCGAATAGAAAATGCGTAACCGTTCAATAAATGTTAAGTTCACACTAGTCAATTACGTGATTATCTGTAGTATGATTGCAATCTATTATTTGAATGATAGGCAACTGAACATACACGCCGTATCTGTAATTGCTCTGTACATTACATAATTTTATAGTTACATTTTTTGTGTTAGCACAAATAGATTTCGCCCTAAATCGTAAAGCTTATGTACTTACGTTATCTTTTAATATAATAGGACCTGGAAGATCGAGCTAGGATATTTTTTTGGGTAAATCGTTGTATGGCTCGTCTAACTCTAGATTTTTTTTACGACAAACTACACAGATTGGCCAGAGAAGCTGGCCTTGACTGCTTAACAGTACGGATTGAGAGTGGGCATAGCTCTTAAGTCGCTATAAGGATTTCAGTTAGGTAGCGTCTTTATCTTCCGAGATATTCAAACTTTCTTAACCCTTTATTCCGACCCTTTATTTTTACTGACGGCTAAATAAAGTTTATTATATTTTTAAAATATTCAATTTAAATTTTTTTATTGCTTGTATACTCATACTCATAGCGCCGTCATTTATGAACCTAAAAAAATCCTTGAATAAGTCTGCATAAATATGATAAATACATAGTGTAAATAAATGGTCAAACATATACTACTTTGTCATTTTAAATGTTTACGATTGAGAACTTTTTTTGCACAATTTTTTTTTCTCCGTGTAAGATACATATTTCCTAATGTCACAAATTGCGTAAATAGGACGAGATGCATTACAAACAAATGGTGCAATGAATGATAAAACATGTGGGATACTAGCACACAAACACACTGCGTAATAATGTCACCAGAGCTCGTACATCAAATCACCACTTGGATCTGGTGCTCCAAGTTCCTCCCGCGCACAGTAAAGTGCTCTTCAGACGGTGAGACCTCTATCAATTATTATGTTTTCAAGAGGACAATGAAGAGGCATTTGGCAGTGATTCTCAACTACTGTCCCACGCCGCTATTCTGTGTAACGGAATTGTAAAATCGTGCCGCAAAATTTTAAACATAAATAGCGTCAATAGCCTAATGGTTTAGGGTACGGCCTGCGAATTGTAAGGTCGTGGGTTCGAATCCACCATTGACTATTGCCGTGAACTATGTCCTAGCACAAGCTTAAGCTTAGTTGGAATCGCTATCAAGATAAGTTTGTTTATCGCGTGTTAACGACCAAACGTGTTATCGGGGTAGTGTTGTGTTTTAAATTAATAAAAGAATAATAATAAATAAATGAATACATTCGACCTTCTTTTCTGTACTAGAGACAACGTTTTTCGAATAGAAAATGCGTAACCGTTCAATAAATCTTAAGTTCACACTAGTCAATTACGTGATTATCTGTAGTATGATTGTAATCTATTATTTGACAGGTAACTGAACATACACGCCGTACCTGAAATTGCTCTGTATAACTTACATAATTTTATAGGTACGTTTTTTGTGTTAGCACAAATAGATTTCGCTAAAAGCTTATGTACTTACGTTATCTTTTAATATAAAAGGACCTGGAAGATCGAGCTAGGATATTTTTTTGGGTAAATCGTTGTATGGCTCGTCTAACTCTCGATTTTTTTTACGACGAAATATACAGATTGGCCAGGGAAGCTGACCTTGACTGCTTAACAGTACGGATTGAGAGGGGGCATAGCTCTTAAGTCGCTATAAGGATTTCAGTTAGGTAGCGTCTTTATCTGCCGAGATCTTCAAACTTTATTAACCCTTTATTTTTACTGACGGCTAAATAAAGTTTATTATATTTTTAAAATATTCAATTTATATTTTTTTATTGCTTGTATACTCATACTCATAGCGCCGTCATTTATGAACCTAAAAAAATCCTTGAATAAGTCTGCATAAATATGATAAATACATAGTTTAAATAAACGGTCAAATATATACTACTTTGTCATTTTAAATGTTTGCGATTGAGAACTTTTTTGCACAATTTTTTTTCTCCGTGTAAGATACATATTTCTTAATGTCATAAATTGCATAAATAGGACGAGTTGCATTACGAACAAATGGTGCAATGAATGATAAAACATGTGGGATACTAGCACACAAACACACTGCGTAATAATGTCACCAGAGCTCGTTCATCAAATCACCACTTGGATCTGGTGCTCCAAGTTCCTCCCGCGCACAGTAAATTGCTCTTTAGACGGTGAGACCTCTATCGATTATTATCTTTTCGAGAGAACAATGGAGAGGCATTTGTTAAGGCAGTGATTCTCAACTATTGTCCCGCGCCGCTATTCTGTGTAACGGAATTGTAAATCGTGCCGCAAAATTTTAAATATAAATACATATATATATAACAGTTGTAAGCTTCAATAACCTAACGGTTTAGGGTACGGCCTGCGAATTGTAAGGTCGTGGGTTCGAATCCACCATTGGACTATTGCCGTGAACTATGTCCTAGCACAAGCTTAAGCTTGGTTGGAATGGTTAACAAGATTGTTAATAATATTTCTGAAAAAAAACAAGAAATATTGCTAGCTTTCTTTAAAAAAAAATATAATAATTACTGTGAAACTGGTAATTAATCCCTTAATAATAAATATTATTTGTTTCGCTCATTTCAATGATTATCATAAACTATTTACGTTATAATGTGTGTCGCAACAAAAAAAGTTTGAGAATCACTGTACGAAGGTCGCCTTACCATCTGCATGCATTCCCACTTAACATAAAGTGGGATCGTGGTAAAGCACATGGTTAGAAAGTAAATTATATAAAAACTCGAATATTTATTAACATTACGATCTCATCGTATAGCCATCATTGATAAATGGTTATGCGTTTGAACGATCTCCAAGCCGGGAGATCGAATCTCTGATTGGTCAGAGAAGCTGAGGGGAACAGTTTCACCGGATTGAGATGTAGATAACCTGAAGGTAGTGCAGGTGAGTTTGAATACTTAAAGCTGTTGGTTTTGTACCAATTCTGACATTAGCATCAATGAGAAAATTATTTAAGTCTAAAATGTGCATCTAGTGTGTGTGCCACAAATGGACGAATAACTCAATTACGATAATTCGAAAATACAAAAGGGGCGTCCGCGCGTAATAGCGTTTAACGTTTTGATTTGATTTGAAGTTTTTGTTTTTGCTCGTAAATATACTTGTAATACTACAGACACTCCAATTTTATTTATCTGTATTGTATAGATGACAAACGATAGACGGACAAAACCTTTACCCACTGTGGGGTACTAAAAGACAGAATTAGAAGAAACGGAAGACTGACTAAGATGGAGTGATATCTTCAACTATATGCGGATTTTACCATATGCATAGTGCACGAGAAATCTATTTACAATGTACATATATAAATCTTTATAGTAAAGTATAGGCTATTTTGTTATTTATAAATTTAAAAAAATAAATAAGTCTTACATGATCGTTTTGACCTAAAACCATTGACACATCCACAAGTCATAATTTAGATAAGCACCTCACTAATAACCTATAAGTTGTATGTAGTCACATCTTTGACACCACAGACAATAAACGTAATACACATGTCACATTACAGATATGAAATTTTAAAACGAGAAAAAAAAGTGACAATTCACTAGCAATATTTAAAAATAAATGACGTTAATGAACATCGAGAGCGTCATCTGTCCGGCGCGCCGGCCGCATTTAACTGAATAAGGAAAACCGAACGTTGTAAATTCCGTTCCATCATTCATATTCCGGGAAAACAAACGTCATATACGGTAACGAAAAATTACGCTAGTTCTTTGTTCTCTAGATTAATTATCGAAGTGAAACTTCTTTACGCACGCTTGACTTGGAGAGTAAGCTAGTGAATCGACTATTGACGTGAACCATCTCCTAGCAAAGCTTAAGCTTAGTTGGAATGGTAAACAATAATGTTAGTAATATTTGAGAAAAAAATTGCTTGCATTCTTAAAAAATTGTTTCAATTCGGTGAAGCAGCCAAGGCCAGCTTCTCTGGCCAATCTGTGTAGTTCGTCATTAAAAAAAAAGTTTCTAGCAATACTTAATACCTGATAAACCTTCAAGGGATTTTAATTTAGGAATACAAATTATATAAAAATAAATCTAAACAGAATATATTTATAGTAATAATTTGGTGTCCACTTTGTTACTAATATGTATACTAATGTTTGTATACTAATGTCACCTTCTGCAAAGACTAAGTTAAAGCATATAACATACTTATTGTATATCTTTATTTGCACAGAATGAAAGTATACAAAAAGGCGGTTTCAATGGCAAAATAATATATCTGCCAGGATATTTTGGGTCTGTGTAGAGGCAAAATAACGATATAAGTCTACGTACATAAATAAGATATATATGTATTATATAACAACCATAACAATTACATGTCACAAGAAATACATACGTATATAACTATATAGATCTAGACAAATCAGTGATTAGTCAACTGGGACCTACGTTTCTGTTACAAATTTGTTTAATTGACATGTAATTCTATTATTTATTATCAAATTAAAGACAAAGGTATAAGGGCGTAGTCCGCCACGCGACCATAGTGTGGTATGGCAAAAATTTCTAAGACATGTAGGTTTGCTCACGATGTTTTCTTTCAGCGCCGAGCATGTGGTAAATCAGCACTTAAAATTGCAAAAACAAATTCATTGGTGCCGACACCGGAGATCGTTGTTGCATTACATTAAGTTACCACGAGCCCTAAAAAATGCTGTATTTACAAAAACCTACAGATACCTAATGCGAAAAATTTCAGGGTGGCTCTATTGACTGGACAAGAGGATCCGATGGCAATCCCTGGGGAGGAGGTTCGGGTGTCGTCGCAGTCTCCGGATTTAACGCCTACTTATGCAGCACAATCCGCATTAGACTACTGTCCTTCATTCACTCTCTCCCTATATACAATCCTGATCCTGGAAGATATCACTCTTAGCGGTAAGGACGTCCATTATACAATGAATTGTAAAATGTACCTTAATTTTTAGTTAAGTTTTAAGTTAAACAAAAGACGTAATGCCTGTTGTTTTAATTTTGATGTACAATAAAGTTATATCTATCTATCGATCTATATCTATCTATACAATACAGATTTAGTCAGCGCGCGAGTTGAATGCAGTCGGGACGTGAAATGAACAGCATCTTCCCCCACTGTCCGCACGCCGTCTATCGCGCGCCTGTAGTGTCGTGATATAACAGTTCTAGTAAGCTTAGTTTTGTTAAGGAGAGTGACCTCGATAGTTATTACAATATTTTTTATGCCTCATTTTGGAAGGCGGTGTTGGAGAATGGTCTGGTTCACGCATCGTAGACGTTGCATTGTTATTAGTTTCTCCGCGACCGCTGCGTCCCTGTTTCTCCTGACCATTTTTGGGTGTACGCTATTATTTTTTCTTTTGATGCGGCCGTTGCCCTTGTCACCAGTCTTCCTGTGGCGTCGTCACAGTCATCTGTGTAAACACACAGCTGACGGTGTGTCGGGATATCGCCACTACAGCATGTTGGACGCTGTCGTGCAGTTGCAGTTCTTTCGTCACTGTTCTGAAAACCACCACTGATCCGTACGTGAGGCCTTGGGCCTCGTGCACGATTTGTGTCACGGTTTTTTTTATTGTAATAAAATCGGATCGGAGGTCATCAACCTCTGTTACCCTAAGTGCACAAAAAGCACGAGAAATGTTTTAGATATGCGATTATTAAATGTGTTTTTTGTTTCGTTTTCTGAAATAATTGTTGAAAATGTGTAATAAATATTTTGTTTTATTTAACCTTGTGTAAAATGGCTTAAAAACTTAAAGAATTGTTTAAGTCTTTCGAAACACATTATTTATTATCGCATTCCATGAGGTCTGCATTCAACTCGCGTGCCGTCTATACACATGTACATGCAATTCTGCCGAGGATATGGTGCTTGGATGTGATGACCCACCTTTCTTAGCCTTAGTGTAGTGTCGCGCGACGGGCGGAGTCCTACCGAGACTCTCCAAGTCCGTGTTGCTGCTCTGGTACTGCACGCCCGAGTACTCGTCGAGGGTCGGGGGACCCTGGCGGAAGATAATTTGTAAGTATCGTTGAAATCACAAGGATTATTACACAGGAACCATACCAGAATATAACGCGATTACAGATAGAACAGAATTGAATTTGAATTTGTGACTGGAAAGAAGTTTACTTACGAACACATAAACCGACTTCAATTAAAATCAATCGTTTTCATTACTACGCTCAGATGCTCTCTTTGTATTTCCGAATTATCGTAGAAATATGACGTAATAGAATTAATAAGAACCTAACCAAACTCTCATGTATGATGAATACCTTTAAAGTACATACTTTCCAATGAATGAATCACCGAAATCAGTTGTCGTGATATTGAGTTATTCGTTCATTTGTCGCGCACATACTTGATGGAAATTTAAGACTTATATAGTTTTCTCGTGGATGCAATTTTCAAATTCAAATAAAAAAAATCAATCACCCAACCCAAAGTTATCATGAAAAATCAGATTAATTTCGAAGCTATTCATTTTTTGAAGTCGGAGGTGAAAACCATTGTTACCGTCACTTACCAGCTTGTATATGATGCCCTGAATCAGCTTGAGGAGATACTTGGCCTTCTCATCTGTCTCATCCTGCAGCAGGTACATGTCGTATCCCACCGTCAGCAGGAACGAGCGGGTATACCTGACAAACAAGAGTACTTGAAATATACAGTTTTCGGTACGAAGTTCCTACCGGCAGGCTTAGAGGAGAAGGGTTTTGCTGTGCGACTGAACTGAAAACAATGTACTAAATAACACTTTAATTCGTATAAAACCGTAAGAAAAATATACCAACAGAAATGCTATAGTCGTACACACGGCTACCGTTAGATTTACAATTGAGCATGTAGTTTCAACTCTCCGATCACAGATGGCGCTTTAACAACTTATTAATAAGTATTTTGGTAAAGCGCCACCTGTGATTCGATAAATGATATGAAAATATATAAAATTGACCAACATTTTTGTATTGTCCCATGACACCACATGATTGTTTTAGGCAGTCTTTTTTCTGCTACTTATCTGTATATAGTACCTGGATTACCTGGACTTTACACACATTTCGACTCAGGCCATATCTTTTTATTATAAATGTTCTTGATGTAACCTCAAAGCAAACACTTATTTGCTTAGTGTTACTATACAACGCCATCTACTGAAGGAGCTTTGATATTGCTGTGTCGTTAAATCAGCTCTTCACAAAACAATAATAGTATTATTACTGGTCAATAGAGGTTAGGAAGAGTCATATTTTTCACTTTATGTTTAAGTTGATTATAAAACGATATTTGGAACCACATGTATACTAAAATACAAGAAAATTGAAGCAGTCTGCGAGATTCAGATTAAGGTATTACATAAAATTCGATATATGTTCCTATGGGCTTCAAAACGGCTGGACCGAATTTGATGAAAATATCAGACAATCTTCAGATTAGCCTAGCAGATGATCCTATGAAGTCTAGGCAATTGGAACAGTTTTTTTGCCACTATAGAAAAATAACACTACCCGTGCGCAGCCGGAGAGGGTCGCTAGTGAATAAGTAAACGTAATTTTACCTTCTGGTGTGGTTATTCATGCAGGGAAGCACGTGGGCGTTGCGAAGGGGCAGGATCAGTTCAGCTCGCGGCGCCGTAGGGCTCGGAGGTGTTCCTGGCTTCCGGACCTTCTGCAAACACCAATACATAACAAGTATATTTACGAGCTAATTCGTTTAAAAAAAGATCAGGTTGAAGAGTTCCAAGAGGTTCCCACAGCGTCAACGCTTCCCAAAGTGGCACTTAAAGTTAGTTTACATTTAGAATGTCTCTACAAAAATGCGGGAGGTTCTCAATTCGTCTGTTTTTTATGTTTGTTGCCTTATAACTTACGACTGGGTGAACCGATTTTGATGATTCTTTTTATATTTTAAAGCTAGTGCTTCTGACAATGGCAAATAAGAGAAAACCATATATCTTAAATTTACTTTAAGTATGTGGGCGATAAATAGACGGATGAATTTCAGGTAACCGTTAACCTTACTAAGATTCTAATTAATTCTATTTCTTAATGCTCTTACGATAATTCGAAAATGCATAGAAATCGATTAATAGGGTTTTATCGTTTGATTCGATTTGAAGTCGGTGTTTGTTGCTTGATTTGCGTATCAACCTTTTTGACAGCAATTTAGGGTTGATATACTATAAGGCACATTACCGATCACAGGAAAGACGATTATCATGAATATTATCTGGCAGAATAATTAAAGTTATAAATCTCACCGCGGCGTTGTAAGTCCTCTGGTCCTTGTAGAAGTAGAGCGCTGTGTTCGTGAGGATCATGTAACACTCGATCCAATTCTTCTTGCTCTTCTTCCCGCTCTCCGAATACTTGGTCCTCTTAACGAGCCGTTCGTCCACAACCGAGCTCGCGGACTGCACGGGAACCTCCGTTGCCGGACGGTCGAACACCTGCGAGTAAATAACATCAGCTTTTAAGTCGTCCTAAATTATTTTACAGGAGCAATCGAACTACAACAACATAGTGGTACCGGAAGCGTTGCCATTGTTGACATTGGACAAAGGTGGTTCGGAAAAACAAAGTCACACGACTGACGTAAAAATTCTTTAGCCCCATCTATGTGTATGTTTATATATTATACAAAATATAATAGAGGGTATTAGGAGATCACTTCCGAATTTGATGATGGGACGGAAAAATTGATTCTGATTAAAAATATATATTTTTTTAAAACATTTTAAAGCATTATTTACTCTTCATCATGTTAGTATAACTAAGTGAAATGATAGTTGCGCTGTATTCCATTGCTGTTTTTTTTAATCATATGATTTTTTCCGACCCATCATCAAATGTGTCATTAGTACTATCGTCTGTCTTCGGTTTTCGGAAGAGGTCTCCTATCACCCTGTATGCACGATTGTTTAAGAGAAAGATAATGTGCGAGCGCACTGTTCTCTCTTGCTCCTACAGTGTGATACAGACAATAGGCTTGCGCTGTGTATTAGATATACGAAACGTAACCCTCTTTCTATCCTCACTGGCTTGTATCTCCCCCTCAACTTCCTTTTCCCTCGTCTGATCACACTATTCGTAACGCTCTCGTCATGCATTCACCAGCTTACTCTCCAAATCAAGCGTGCGTAAAGAAGTTTTATTTTAAATAGAATGAAAACAAACCTCAGACGGAGGGAGCAACCTCCTGGGAGCCGGGACTGGTGATCTCTTATGAGCAACCATAGACCGTGACTTCCTACTTCGCGCGTACGCTGGTTCCTTGTCCCGCACCTCCACGTCGAGGTTGTCTCCTGAAGACGACGCGGGGAGCTGCAGGTGGTTCGGCCGTATGTTGGGTACGAGCACGTTCTCTGTTGAACCCCCTAAGAGAAAATAATTAATTTAATATATATATATCTAACATTGTCTTAGTGACATAGGTTTATACACTGATATAGATTTCTGAGGACGCAGGCAGCGTTACGGCTTTTCATCATCATTATCATCAGCCTGTTTATCTGTTGCTTATAATAGGCCTTCCCCAATACCTTCCGCCATACACGATCTTCCACTTTCCGCGTCCAGCCACTACCGGCTATCCTTATTAGGTCGTCGGTCATCTCCATTCCAAAAAATTTCTCACTCATCTGCCGTCACTGATTCGGCAGATGCGGCCGGCCCTCTACCTCTCTAGCTTGCTGACTAATTTCTATTCCTGAGAGAAATCCCGAGCGTAGCTCTTCTCGTTCGACTTTCAGCGTGTGAACCTACCTGACGGTCAGAGTTGAAGTCTCTACACTGTAGATCATAGCTGGCAGAACGCACTGGTTCAAGTAGGTTAAGTGTGTGCACGACAAATGGGCGAATAACTCAATATCACGCGGACCGAGTGGAGGCCATTTTGGTGCAGTCAATTGTGATTATGTTGTTCTAAGCATTTGTATTCTTTGCACCAATGATACTTTGTTTTAATAATTCAGTTTCTCTTACCCAGTTTCTTGTTTCTAACAAAAGGAGGACTATCGGTGACGAGCTTCCCGTACCCTCGGTCCAGGTGGCTGGTGCGGTCGGACGCCGGGCTCCATTCTTTCGCAGATTCCTGGAATAATAGGTTACGTTGTGAGCATTATTAGATCATTAAAAGAAGAGAAAGGGAAGAAGGTGACATCGGCTGGCCCGTGTCGCCTTGCACTGCGATGGCACAGGGGGGGAGGGTGTAACCTCCCCCCCCGGGAAGATGCTCTCCTGGAGCACAGTGCAGAGGGCTCCGGTGCGTTCCACTGGAGATCCCGGAGCCCCTCACCATGCACCGAGGAAGGGCCAGCGGGGAGGTTTTAGTGGGTAAAAACCCCACATAACCGCCGCCTTCCCCCCAGAAGGCGGGGTATCTTTCTGAAGATTTCCTCCTCGTGAAAAAAAAAGGGTGTAGTTAATTAATTAAAAAAGGTCTAACCGGACTTCTCCTCGGAGGGAGCGAGGAAGGTGGTAGCTATGGCCATGCAACATTGATGACTTTCTTTCTCGCTCCATGCGATCGATTTGTGTGTTAAAGGGTTACAAGGTATGATAAGGCTGACATGCCCAAAAGGGTAAAAGTCCCTAAAAAATAAAGAAAAATATGTTTTGATACTGTGAACACTACACAAAACTTTACTGTTTGGTAAATGGTGATGGCCCGCCGCAGATTGAGTATAGCTGCTTTTAAGCAACTATTAGATTACTAACATGACCCATTTCATTATTTGTTTATTTATAAATTGTTGTTTACAGTTATAGTAAGAAAAATAAACAACACACAAAAATACACAGACACTTGTAAACAATGGGCAGCCTTATCGCTAAGAGCGATCTCTTCCAGGCAACCTTTGGATGGACAGGAATAATGAGTTATCTTATTTGTAATGGTTAAACATAATGTTTAATATTACATTTTGTTATAAATCTTACATTTATAACAAAATTTGCTAGCATTCTTCGATTTATCTAATAACTAGCGTACCCAGCCCACTTCGCCGGGCTATATTTTGCTTTATTTTATTTAACAAATAACTTACATCATTAAATATTTAACTCTCACAATATATTAAATTATAAATTTCTCTCCGTATTCATTCTCTTCTATTCTCTTCTCGAACGAGTGAAGGTGTACCATGTACATATCAGTAAGTACAATATCATTCCTATCATTTATACAAAAACATATCGGGCTTAAATTAAAGTCAGAAATAAAAGTACGACGTATGGTGCATATATTTGAGTCCAGAGATCTCCAGTTCATAGAGGTTCATGCTAAGCAACGTATGGGCTATGCCATCTCTCAATCCGGTGAAGGAGTTAGGATATTTTTATCTTCAAATCACCAGCTTACTCCTCGAGTCAAAAAATAAAAAAGAAATATTTTAATCGTCGAATCGGCACAGTAGGTTAACTATTCTTAAACATGTTGTCAATCATTAAAGCCGGTTAGATAAAATCTTCCGGAATTCCGAGGATCGCCGCGCTACGATTTTTGCAGCACAGATAATGCAAATGGCATAGATTATATAACGATGCCGGAATCCGCCCACGCTGCAATATTCACATCTCTATCGGCGGAAGTGACGTAGCTCGGATTTATTTTTGTTCGATAATTGTGTGGTGGGTCAACATAGCATATGCCGCACGCCGGATTATTGTTCAAAATTACATTTTGTTTAGACAGAGCCGTGGTAGCTCAGTGTCCGGGCGGTCGCCTCAAGATGCATAGAAAGCTAGCAGACCGAGTTCGAACCGCGGTGCCGGCACCAATAAATTTGTTGTTATAATTTTAAGTGCTGATTTATCACGTGCTAAGCGGTGAAGGAAAACATCGTGAAGAAACCTACATGTCTTAGAAAAATATTCTAAGAATTCTAAGACTTGTGAAGTCTGTTAATGCGCGTTAGGTGTGCATTACGGATTATGTGCTTATACTCTTTTTACAGAGAAGGCAGTAGGACATAAATATAAATATACATAAATAAAACGATCGATTTTTTCCGTCCCATCATTAAATGTGTTATTAGTACTATTTTCTGTCTTCATTTTCGGAATCGGTCTCCAAATCCCTGTACGCAGTATGTACCTGATCCAATATCCACCTTTTTTGGAAGTCGGTTAGATAAAATGTAGTTACTTATTATTACATCAGCTATTTGAGAGAGTTCCAGAAAATCCCGTCAAAATTGGTCCAGCCGTTCCAGAGATTAGCCGCAACAAACACAAAAGTTTAGAAAAATATTATTTGTACCGTGTGTACATTATTTTATACATAAATTGATTATTTACCTACAAACACTCCAATTTTATTTATTTGTATAGATTAGGTATATAAAAATGGATATCAGTAATCTCTACCCAACTTATAAATTAAAAAAAAATACTATTGGAAAATTGTCGACGATATACGTACAATGAACGACGTTTAAACCACTGCGGCCTGAGTCTGCTAAGCCATTTGTGTATAAAATGACATATCATTGGCATCATTGTGGTCGATATTTCTAGTTGTAGTAGCTTTTGTTCACTCGGCCCTGTAGTTTTGGGCTCTCAAGAATAAGACTACGGTATTCCCTGCCTGTCGTAGAAGGCGACTAAAAGGGCCTCAGGTTCACTGGGCGACAAGGGTGGGGGCCTTTGTCGTCCGCTAAAGTGGACCCGGGAAGAAGGCGACATCGGCTGGCCCGTGTAGCCTTGCACTGCGAGGGCACAGGGGAGGGAGTAACCCGGGACGTGCTCTCCTTGAGCTCCAGAGGGGCTCCGGTGCGTTCCACTGGAGATCCCGGAGCCCCTCGTCATGCACCTTGGAAAGGGCCACCGGGGAGGTTTTAGTGGGTAAAACCCCACATAACCGCCGCCTTCCCCAGAAGGCGGGATATCTTTGGAGATTTCCTCCCCGTTAACAAAAAAGCTTTTGTTCACTGGTGCCAGTATGGTCTGCTGACGGCGATACTAGTCACGCCACTTGTGTGTTAGTATTTGGCAATTATTGAATAACAATTAATATGACTGTAATAAATAGATTTCATATTGAACCGTCACTGGTTAATACCAGGCTGTTTTACAATCAAACAAACAGTCCGTTATGTGTAAGTATTGGCTATGCTCGGGGCATGTGTTGCGAAATATGATTGAATAATTCAACTGTGAATTGAACCACTGTGTGAGCAATGCAGCGAACATATAATACGCATGAAATGTAACCGCAAGTGCGCGACACACAGTGTTGCCAACATTAAATGTTTTTTCCTCGTCGGTCCGAGATGAGCTGGGACAGACTTGATGCTAGTCAAGCTGTCAATAATGAGGAAATCATTGGTATTTACTATTTATTTATTATTTTTAAGTTAAAAGTTTAAGTTATAGCCTTTATAAGTACAGAATATTTATGTGCCACTGTTGGGCGCAGGCATTTTCTGTAAAGAGAGTATAAGGGTAATAGTTCGTCACGCACACTTAATGCGGATTGGCAGACTTCACATGCCTTGAAAAATTTTCTAAGACATGTAGGTTTTCCTTCAACGCCGAGCACGTGGTAAATCAACACATAAAATTGCAACAACAAATTTGTTGAAAAATAGAATAGAATTTCCTTCTATTTCGTAAAATTCCTTTTGTCAATTTGGTAGTTTACTTAATTAACTGTCAATTATTCGTACAACGAAAGAGTAGAACAGTTTGCCCGCGTCTGTCTTTCCGTCTGTTTACAGTGTGTTTTTAAGAGTAAAGTGAATAGGCTATTTACAAAGCTAGTGCGCCTTTATGGTAATAGTAGGACTGCATTTTCAATTAATTTGATCCCAAAGGGAAGCACTTGTATCGACAGTAAACCTTTTCTGTAAAGAGAGTCTAGTGTGGACCGTCTGACATCAGGCGGTGAAGAAATTTTAAGATATCCTATGTTTTTCTTCACCATGAAACACTTGGTAAATCAGCACTTAAAATTGCAACAATTTTATATGTGCAGGCACTGGGGATCGATCGAATTGCTAGCATACTACGTCCGGAGCTCAGTAGCTACCATTCCTTTGTAAACTGTCACTTAACTCAATAAAATGTTGCTAGTAAACAGTATTTACCCTCCCGAACCATGTCCTCTCTCTTTTCACTTTAAACATTGTAACACTTCCTATTTAGCACTTCGCACTCGGGAGACAAGCGTCTCATGTTTTTTCATGTCTCAAACACTGGATAAATTATAACACATATTCCACGCACCGGTCGCCGCAAACTAAAGCTATAAATAAACTAAAAGAGGTAACGAACGTGCAGAGGGAAAAACTCTTTAATAAATCGTACAGGACACATTGCCACTGTGACACACCGACAATTGTGGCGGAGTAAACGCGTAACATAATGATATGTATTGTTGTAGTGATGCATCGTGTGGGTGGTCGATACTTGTCGATACAATCGGACCACATATGGCGGCTCGATAACGTGCGTTGAATATGAATGATTTATAATTGTGAAATAAGAAATTCCTATATTTAAGGTAATTAATTGTAAGCGTCAATAGCCTTTAGCGTACGGTCTGCGAATCGTAAGGTCGTGGGTTCGAATCCACTATTCGACTATTGACGTGAACCAGAAGATGGTTAAGCTTAAGCTTAGTTGGAATGGTTGACAAGAATGTTAGTAATATTTAAGACAAAAAAGAAATATTGCTAGGTTTCTTTTCAAAAAAAATAGAAAGATAAATCGATTTTTGAACTGTAACTTTTTATGCACGCATGACTCGAGGAGTAAGATGGTGAATGTATGAAAAATACGATCGAGACGTTGAGAGGGAGATATGAGTAAGTGGAGATAGAAAGAGAGTTACGTTTCGTATATCTAAAAGAGAAAGAGCAAGAGAGACAGTTTGCGCGCACATACGCCTATTGCAAAATACGATATATATGAATATTGTATTATTGCGAAGTTTTAGTTTTTGATAATTATTATTTTACAACATTATGTAAATGTTTTTGTGATGAATAAAATATCTAAATATATTTTTAAAAACCTGTACCCTATTCAAGTCCTTAAAATTCCTTCAGAAAGGACACGCCTACGCACACGTCAACTAAACATAAATATCGATACAATCTACGCACAGCACTGGGCGCATCGTTATCAATGCTCGGTCGTCGAATCGACGTTAGGAAACGTTCGCCTTCGTTATCTTACGCTTTATTACGAGCGTGCTGATTACGGTACTCAACGACGTTGATTGAATGAATGCCTCACATCGCAGCCAAGTCCTCACGCTGCACAGGAGCGTATCAGACCTCCAGCACATAACAGAGCAGTGGTGTCCAATTGTGTCAAAATGAACTTCTTCAATGACATTATAGTATAAAGTTACTTTTGTTAATCTGCTAGTTCAGTTCTGCCGCTGTGGTTTTCTAATGTCGTACCACTGACACTCTAATATTGTTTCAATTGTTGCTATATTTACGAGTAAAAACAAAAACCGACTTCAAATAGAATGAATTAGAAATTAACTTAATCCTTACAAATAAAAAATGAATATCGAAATCAGTTGACGTGACTCACTTATTCTTCTATCGCTCACATACTTAATGCAAATTTAAGACTTATGTGGTTTTCTCAGGGATACCATCGTCAGAACTGGATCAAAGTGGAAGCACCAGCTCAAATAAAAAAAGAATCATCAAAATCAGTTCACCCAGTCTTGAGATATAAGGTACCAAACATATGAGAAACAGGGACGCAGCGCTCGCGGTGAAACTGATAGAAATGCAACGGGGCGTCTACGACGCGTGAGCAGCATTCTCCAACTTCAAAAATCAGGTATTATAAAATAACTTAGTACCTGTAGAGGTAGCAGTCTTATTAACAAAACCAAAGTAACCAATTACATTAGTAAAGAGCTCGGATCAAGGCTGTGGTTGCATTTTATTGATAAAAAAATGTACCAACATAAAAAACATACGGGCGAATCAAAGTCCCTCCTACTTTTTTGAGTATGAAAAAGCGAATACACTATCATCGCTAAGGAATAGGAAACGTAGCCGTGACTGCGTCGTTCAAATCGATGCATAGAGCTTACCTATAGGCTATAGCTTGGTCTCGCCGCCGTGCAGTCTAACGCCTAGTGACGTTTCAGTATCGACGGCAACTGATAACTAACGACAATCATAAATCTTCTTTTATCATCCGACATTGATCCTTGCACACTCTCTACTGTAGATGGTATAAGCTTGGAAATAAAACTAATCGTCGTTATAAAAAGTAGCTTTAACACGCTCGTAAAATAGTAATATTTTGACTTGGTTCCTAAGTATGATATTTGAGTGAAGTTTGATTGTGAAACCGATCTATTAGATGTGCCTCAATTATCATTGCATCATTACCAAACACATCAAATATTTAAAACACACACGTGCGAATGGTTCGCCATCAGTAACTTATAGTAGCACCAATGATCTAAAACTACCAAATATGATGCCAATGAAAATTCATTATGTACTCAGTTTAGCAGACTATATAACGACGGCTCCCGCGAATAATCCGGAAATAAGCTATTACGGAGTTTTTCATATGTCCTTTTCTGTATCGAGCGACCATAATACACCTTATAATTTTTTTACCAATCTTGTCAATACGACTGAAGATATAAAATATTACGTGTATATTCCATAACAATATATATGATTAACGAATAACGTTGTAATAATAAATAATCAAAATAACAAAAATATTTGTATCAAGTTTTTATTATTTGTATAAAGTTACAGCCTTTATATATGTCCCATTGCTGGGCGCAGGCCTTGTCTGCAAAGAGAGTATAAGGCCATAGTCCGCCACGCACATCTAGTGCGGATTGGCAGACTTAACATGTCTTGGAAAAGTAGGTTTCCTCACCATGATTTCCTTCACCGCCGAGCGTGTGGTAAATCAGCACGTAAAATTGCAACAACAAATTTAATTGGTGCCGGCACCGGGGTCGAACTCGGGTTGCTAGCGTACTATGCAACTTGAGGTGGCCTCCCGGACACTGAGCTACCACGGCTCTTTTAGCTAGTTTGGGATTGTAAAAATTATTACAATATTAGTCATGTAAAACAATTTGAACAATGAAACGGTAAAAAATAAGATTGTAATGAATTACTGCCTAATGCAAACGCATAGAATTACATGAAAAATATTGTAATATATTTACCAACCAGAGCAATTCTATATTGAGATTGTGAAATCTTTAAAGTTAATTTCTAAATAAGTCTTTATAGACACGTACATGTTAATATAATGTTAATTATATCGAGAATGGAAATAGAATGAACAGAAACAAATTGGATGAAATTAAAATTGGACCGTATAAAATGGTAGAGAAAATCTCCAACTCTAAATTCAAGGTCGATATAGGACACAGGAAAATAGAATCGAATCTGTTTCATATTACTAAGCTTATTGCATGTGTACAGAAAGAAGAGGAGCCTGGAATGACGTAGTAGTTAGCGAAAATTGAACAGGAAAATTTTCTCGTTTAAAACGAAAAAAATAAAAATATAAAAAAATAATTACATTTATTTTTTGTATGAAACCTCCATAGAGTCCATGATTTGTCAGTGATGTCAATTAAAATAAGAAATAGAATAGAATATGTCATCATTTAATTTGTACAGTTTGGCAAAAGCAGAGAGAGAATGAGAGAAACTTTTTCTTGCATGGATTAACTAGAATTAGCAGTGTGAAAGTTAGGTAGCATACATTAATTTTAACAAAGTGGACCCGGGAAGAAGGCTACACGGAGTGATATTGCCTTAGCACAACGAGGGTGTGCTGTTGGATGAACTTCTCCCCTGGAACCTGCTCAGTGCAGAGTTCTGGAGACCCTCACAATGCACCCTGGGGATTTTATTGAGTAGAAATCTCACATAACCACGATCTTGGCCGCGAAAAGCATCTTTAAATAAAAACGAGTGTGTTTTAGAAATTTTACTTCAACTGCATAATGTTGTATTTTTTTCTCATCATGGCCATATCTTGTGCAGAAGTTGTAAATAGTGCTAATTGACTATTTCAACAACGGCTAAAGAGGCCGGCTCAACATTTAACAAGTTGATCGTGTCTCATTTAGAACCGTTATTTCGCGCCAAGTTGTATTTCGCGTCCAAACTAGACATAGGTTTAACGACCGTTATCCAAAGGCTAAGCTTAGGTGAAAAGGTAAATTAGCGCTGGCAACAAGGATAATAAACCACGAGACATTTTCTGATAATTTTTAAAATAATAAAAGTTATGATAACTGAACGCTTGGTTAGCACTGCCTTTATATATTGCTTGATGCACAATAAACTTTACATATACAAATTCAAATTCGATTCATTCAACCGTTGACAGCCGGACGCGACGTTGGCGCGAACGCCGCCATTTTGTTTCGGGTGAACAACACTATGCGCCAGCATAATTAATGACGCGACATCGGTAATCGGACAAATTAGCAAAGCGCTACGGCGCGCTCGTCCGGGACCTTTGACTCATCAGCCTTTGGAGTCTGTTTGCAAATTTGTCTTCCCTCTCTTTCTCTACACTGTACAATTATACGATATATCTATGGATATGTGTCTATGGCAACAATCATTTTATATCGGACTATGCTTTTTTTGAAAAGAACGATGGTTACATAAATGATTTAATTGCTTACTTGCATAGACGTCCCCGGAAAATATTCTGGTAATAGGACATTTGAAATTTGACAGAAGAAACAAAAAACTAATTTTGTCAATAACCATTCTCAATAACCCGACCAAGAAAAACTTCACAACTGATATTTATATCTCAAATGAAAGCTATTTTTTTCTAGAGTCTATTCATTATATTGACATTACGTCTCTTTAAAGACTTGTTTAGTAATTAAATTTAAAAAGTTTACAGTATCAATATAGACTTGCTCTGATTGTCATGTATTTTATTGATTGTTATATATTACGATACTGTTCGACTAATTCTATGTTTTCGTTACTCAGTAATACCTTATTACAATATTTTTCTTTACCGGTTAATTAAAAAAAAACTTTTTTACTGTTCAAATCTTTTTAAACTTTTTTACTCGAATTCATAATAACTTTTACTATCCCAAACTTGCTACAAATATTTTTGTAACAGATCATTACAACGTTAGTCGTTAAAAATCGTATATTTCATTTTTTTATAAGATATTTTTAGTGCGCCTTACCATCTAGGACTGCATTTCCACTTAACATCGGGTGGAATCACTTGCTTAGAAAGTACAAAAAAAAATTAATAAAAGTTTTATTGGCAAAATTATATAAAAAATGACAAGGTGTAGCATAGCGCTAGAGTTATGAGGGACTCCAAGATTTCCCAATACGATGTCGAGGACCGAAGTGGAAAACTGATCGGATCAGAATACTCACGTGGAACTTATTAACCGTACAGGTTAAACCGGGGAGACACTCGCGTCCAGATTAAGAGAGTATAAGAGCTATGCCACCTCTTAATCCGGTGAATCAGTAAAAGTCAGCTTCTCTGGCTAATATGTATCGGTTCGCAAAAAAAATAACAAAGAAGAGAGAGAGATGTGACACTCACCTCGTACCCATGTGCAGCATAGTTCGGCGGCCTGGTGTCCCGGCGCGGGGCGCGGTACTGCGTGATGCGGGGGATGACCAGCGGCGGCCTGCGCTCTCGACTGTACACCGCGCACTCTTCGGGAGTGATCCACTGTAACAAAACATAACCTCATTAAGTTATTTATGTGAGGCACTACACAGATTAGCCTGCTTCACCGGATTGAGAAGTGGCATCGCTCCTAGATCACTCAGCCTGAACCTCTATTGCTAACTTGACACTAGCCTAACCCTTTTTTTGACCGGGGGAAATCATCTACAAGATGCCTCGCCCAAGGCAGGGTTATAAGAGCTTCTTAGTCACTAAAACCAATACCAGGGGTATTAAATAAATAATAACCTAATCATCCTAAAATATATACAAACAACAAACTTAATAACAATGAACAAATAACTTACAAAAACCAAATCAAAGGCCACGTTTCAAATCGCGAGGTACGTATAGAACCGTAGTTTAGTATGGACCACATTAAAAAAAACCCTGGTGGCCCACTTCGGTGCATAGGTTCTCCATTGGAACGCACCGGTGCCTTGTGCTGTTAATCACGTCTCGGGGTAGGTTACTGATAGCCCCAGCACCCTCGCAGTACGAAGGCCCACGGGACTACAAGTGTCTACCCTGCGGTTACCTTTTTGTTTGGTTATTTCTTTGTTGATGTTTATTATTTATAGAATGATTTTTATATTCTTTAAATTTCAGCACATAAATATATTGTCTTTGTAGTAATTGTAGTTGCTCAAAATATTATTGTTTTAGTAATAGTTATCATAATCCTTATGAGAGAAAAAAAGATTTTCGAATATTTTTGAAAAAATATCATGAAAAATTATGATCTCTTGTCTTTTGAAAATTTAATATGTGAATATAAATTCATAGGTTTTTTATTTTGAATTTTAAAAGCACTGGGTTTCTCTTAATTTTGCATTTAAAAATTATTTATTGGGTGAATTGTCTCATCAAATCAAAAACGGATTTCGAGTGTTAAAATTAGGACCAGGATCGTATTTTACGTATACAATAGAGCTTTATTCGTACATGCCCTGTAATTACAACAAATTACTCACGCCCGGTCGGTATCCGCCGCGCAAGACAACGACATCTATGTCCGCCGAACGTAACTCGATCGCCGGGGAATCAGGAAATACATTTGCACAACCGACGCGCGTAATCAAAGATGGCGCCAAATGTCTGTCTGCTTTTTTAAATGGCAATGGAGTCGGTGATATTCAGCCAGTTGCTAACAACTAGTTAAGTTTAAATGGCAATTAAGAATGTTAGGTTATAAAGAAAATATTGAAGTTTAATAATGTTGCTTAGAGTGCGTTTTAAATTATTTATGCAACAATATTTACTTCGACATTAATGAAAGTTAGGCTACAAAAAATTAGGACATTCTCAATTCGTCTTTTCTTTCATGTTTGTGCACTCTTTAGATTATTATTTTATTTGAAAAGTTTTGGTTTGAATTAAGTACTTATTAATATTGTTGCTATAGATTTTTGAATACCAAATATTGTGTCATAAAGAACATTTAGTGACATCACAATTATCGAATATTTCTAGTTTTAGTAATATTTCAAGTGTGGTCTGTGGTTTTTCGATGGTACCACTGACACTCCAATATGGTTGCAATTGTTATTATTTGTTGATCTCGTACACATTGACATATTTTAAATATGCGCATTAATTAATCGCAAATAATCAAAAAGTCTATTAAAAATTACGTGTCGAAAAATTTAATTATTAGATTACGAGTTTTTGGCACAATAACAATTGAATTGTAATAGGTTAGTTTCATAGTGAAATGTCATTGGTAAATGGAAGACAACGCAGATTCCAATGGTAGGCTGTAAGGCAAGGAATGGCAAGAACATTAGCGTGGTGGAGAATAAGATGGGTTTTAGATAGACCCGGACACTCCTTGACAATACTGTCCTAAGTCCATAAACGATTTCCCCTTCTCCTCTGGTGTAACTGTGATCGATCAACATTACATTACAATAACAAGCCAGTCAATTTTATTGCGCGATTTGTCTTGTTATATAACAGCTATAAACATTAATTTTATATTGTACACTGACATTTGTTAAAAAATGGCGACCTTTAGCCGTTTCATAACGCACAGAGAGCTTGCTTTTATAGCTAATACAATGACTAATGACTTCTTACAATTACGTGATATAATTCATTTAATAAAACTCTATTTACAAATTTTAAATTCCCCACTTTTAATATAATCTTTACCTTATCTTAGTAACCGTTCATGCCGGGATTACCCCTCAATATGGGACCCTTGTTTCGAGTTACTACGAAGGTTCTCAATGCGGTGAAGCAGTAAAAGCCAGCTTCTCTGGATAATCTATAGGTTCTATCTTCTAGGTTCGTAAAAAAAAAGCCAGAATTCAACAATATGGTGAAACCTGATCACATTGAAAACTAGGCATTGTGGTCTTATAGAATTGGACTTTTATATCCCCGCCTGTCACAAAAGGGGTCATCAATGGGTCCATTGTGTCACATCTGTTGTCAGTATACACAATACAACACACTTTTTGCGCTCATATATAAAATATATCTTTATATCGTAAAGGACATTTTGTAGCATAGTAGAGCAGTAGTCGATTCATTCACAACACCAAGTCTACCGCGAGGTGTATTTCGTCGTTCACCTCCATGAAGGCCAAACCTTCTATACGCCGTACGCAAATAATTAACCGGTTGGTTGATTCACGATAAATTAATGAATGGAAGGCCGTGGGTAAGTGGAGACCGGTTTCTCTCCTTGACCCACGCAAACAGAACCGTGACTAATGATCGCCCCCGGAATCTCTAGTCTTACATTCGAGACAAGTTATTGAGATGACTCAAGCGGGATATCCTTGTATATTAAGTATAGATTATTATGAGTGTTAAGTATTGGTACAAAATTGGCCTTGCGTTTATGTTGGTTTTATGTTTAGTTATGGTAACAATCGAAGACTGATTTTTTTAGCGTAGGTTCGACTTGAGGCCAGACTTTACTCGTTTGTTTAGTCAAAAGCAAAAACAACAGTGCTTGTTGCAGCAAAAACAACACGTACCTCAGATACTTTATCGATAACTTTTATCTGTATATTATACAGACTTAAATTACATCTATATATATAAAAGAGAAAGTGTGTGGGGGTTGATCCGTATAGGCTCTGAAACGGCTGGACAGATTTCAAAAAAACTTTCAGGGAATCTTGAGATTGACCTGGCGAGTAATCCTGTAAAGTTTGGTGATCTGAGCACTCCTCTCTTTGACTGTCAAATACAGCTTTGTTGTATTATGAACTATATTGTAGTACAATGGAGTGTATTGAAGAATAATGAAGTATAATAAATCCCTAATTTATAAGAATGATATTGTATTTACCGATATGTACATGGGTGTAGGTAATGATCTTCACCAGCTCGAGAAGGGAACAGAAGAGAATGAATAAGGAGGGAAATGAATAATTTAATATATTGTGAGAGTTAAATTAAATATTTAATAATGTAAGTTTATTGTTTAAATAAAATAAAGCAAAGTGTAGCCTAGGGCTGGGCACGCTAGACAATAAATGAACGTTGATTAGTCTAGTAAGTATTTATGTAAGATATAATCTGACATGACGCAAACTTCCCGCCATTTACGCAACCTGTCGCTGTCATATCACTCCCGCCTTTTTCCTTTTTATCTGTCAGCTGTTAAGATTATAACACGTAGTTGCAACAATAATATATGACCTTTATGCTCACTTCCTCGATTATATAACTCGTATGTGCGGTTAGATAGTTCTCGGAGTGTAGAATATCAATTTGCCCAGCACTTAACCTTAATTTATCGTCGGCGCGGGTTGAACCAACTTCTTGACCTCATGTCAACGCAGACGGCCCATTCATGGCTTTATTTGTTGTCTTTGTCCGGCGCTTACAATGTCGTGCGAGAGGAAGCGAGCGGGGGCACACCGGATGTGAACTCGATAATTCTTAATTAGTTGGGCAGGCGAGCTTTAAACGAAGATCGTTACGATGTACTGATTATTATTCGTTTTAAATATTCGTATTTTAACTTCACATCAGTTTGTGTGGCTGATTTATATTTTGTTAATAACGCTCGCACATGTCCGCCCGCGCCCCTTCACTGTAATTCCTTATTTTCGAATAAAGGCGCTTTTTCTTTACGACGAACTACACAGATTGCCCAGAGATACTATCCTTGGCTGCTTCACCGGATTGAGAGGTGGCATAGCTCTTAGGTCGCTTAGCCTGAACCTCTATCGCTAGTAACTCGACACAATTTAAGGCGATTCAACGGTGAGCTAGATAGATATCGATTGTACGTATAATATCGATATATGGACGCGATATATGGCTTCAATCCGATATAATAGAATCATCTAATATCGATATATGGACGCGATATATCGCTTCAATCCGATATAATAGAATCATCTAATATCGATATATGGACGCGATATATGGCTTCAATCCGATATAATAGAATCATCTAATATCGATATTTATATCGATATATTTCATCCGATATACGAAATATCGTAAGAAATTAATTAAAAAGCATACCATTCTTTCCTTTATTTGTGGTTGACAACTTGAATAAAATAAAACCCTTACTTGCGCTGACATCACAAAGAGTGTAGTGCAGTTATTACATGTTATTACACTCCTACTCTTCACGATGGCAGGACTCGCTGTATAAATTTTATAATCTATGCATGTAGTCTGTGCCGCTAGCAGAATTAAATCTTAATCAAATAGTCTGGACTGGTATCCGAAGCGAGAACCTCTCAGCCGAGTACAAAATTTTTCTAATATTTAATATTAAGTGCTAATTAATTATGAACAAATTACGATATATGAAAAATATCGATATATTTGTACAATATATCGCTTAGTATCGATACAACCTCACGATATATAATGTTGAAAAATATATATAAAATAAAGTCTATATATTTGTTTGAAGTAAAAGAAAATTCTGCGTTTCTTTATATTTAGAGAAACAACATTTAATGTCCGTATTTCAATTCTATCTATTGTATATAAATGTCATGACACATTACATTGACATGTTACATTAATGGGGGAGATCATCTAACTTACATTTTCATTTTCATCTTAGACGTAAGAAATAATGTGTATGTGTTTTAAAAAAGACTTGGCTTAAAGGTCTTGTTGCCAAGCCATAAAATATTCAACAATAGCAACATGTTACATTCAAATTATAGAAATACGAAAAAGAAATAAATTTAAGTAAAGAGATTTTATATCTTTACTTACATACATATCTGAATAATGTAGTAAATAGGAATAAAAAAATAAAAATAACAGAGTAAGGTAATAAACGAATAGCAACGTAAAGAGTGGCAGATATGACATGCTATAGAATATAAAAAAATGTAAATGTAAGAATAAGCACGAAAGAGGAACAGAAAATAAGGTCCTTAGGCACAAAAAAAAGGAAAAAAGTTTTCTAAACACTCTTGGGCGATACTTTACTTGCCAGCATTCTGTGAGAGAACTCATCTGGCGCTATAGCGACGTGACTAAACGATAGAAGCACTCAAAAACAATTTATAAATTTGGTAAATCGATAAAACTAACAGTCCGCGAGACGTCATAACATATCGGAAGGCGGATATACGATCCATATGATTAAAGGGAGTTCTTGTTTATAACTCTTTGTGCTTCTGTTCGTGATTTATGGACATTAGTTATCGACGGGACTAAGTGGATACTACCCCGACTTTGATCGAAAGAATAAAGTGGACCTACTTAGAGATGGAGAATGATTTTTATTTTTTAGCTCGTGTGATATTAAGAGGATTTCAAATTATTCATTGTGTGCCAAATATTTTAATAGATTTTTACGGACTTTTAAATGAGGCTGGAAGTATTACATTTTTCTTTAAGCATTTCTAGCGCTTTAATTTATGATTTTTTTTTGTGTGAAATTATAAATTTTATTTGTGTAAGGGAAATGAAGTGTTTTCATTGCAAATAGGTATACCAGGCAACTCCGAATAATCGTATAAAAATGCATATTGATTTTGCGTTTGCTTAGAAAGTATACAAAAAAAGGTCCTCCAAACGGTAACGTACATGAATGTGGAAGAAAAAAGGGAAAACAAACATTCTTCCTTATAAGTATGTGTGTGAAGTGCCTCAATAATCTAATGGCTTAGGCTTTCTGCAAATCGTAATGTCACTATTCCACTATTGACGTAAAACATCTCTTAGCACAAGGTTAAGCTTAGTTGGAATGGTTGTAACATTTGACAACATTATTTGACAACAATAATTCTTTTTTTTTCAAGAATATTAGTAAGATCTTTGAAACAAAAAAAAAAGAAATTTTGCTAGCATTCTATTTAAAAAAAGAAAAAATTAACCTTTATTTTTTAATTAGTAAATAATATTATTATTGCTCGCCAATAGATGTCAGGAAGAGTCATATTTTTCAGAGCTCTGAGTCAGTTTAACCAATTGTGTTCAAAATGAACATTCATTGGCTTCATAGCGGTCAATATTTACTAGTTTTAGTAGTCTTTAAATTCATTGGTGCCACAATGGTTTTATCGAATCGGTTTGCATGATACTGAGTTATTCGTCCATTTGTGGCGCACAAACTTGATGCAATTTTTTGGTGTTCTTATGGTTTTTATGGCTGCGATTGTCAATGTGGACAAAATCGGACCACATTAAAAGCATCATCTTTCAAATAAAAAATGAACATAAGACGAACGTTGTGTTGTATCGAATATTTTGTTTCGCGGTGGAACTGAATCCAAAACGCATTCTCGAGGACACTAGTTGTGTGTTGCACTGCGCATACGATATCAAACGTCATAATTTCGATAATAAAGAAGGTCACAGGCAGACGCACCGCCATGTTGGCGCCACGCATGACCTCGGTACATTGATAATTCAAAACGCGAGACGTCTTGCATTGCGTTCTGTGATTCATTAATAAAACGATATAATAATGATAAGTTAGTTGTACACCAAAAATAATTACACAAGGAAGTGAATTAATTCTTGGGATAGTCAACAATTGAATAACATATATTCATATCTCTATGGTAATTAATTGAAGTCGGTTTGATTGTCAGTTAACTTAAACCAATAATAAACCGCTTCCGTTAAAAAAGACTTTGCTAGCAAAATTTTTTTTCACAACAACACAACACACAAACAGATATTCTTGTTAACCATTCCAACTAAGCTTACGCTTGTGCTAGGAGATGGTTCACGTTAACTTTTTCTTAACGTAAACTCTTGCGCTATATTGAATATAAAAAAAACACTAAAAACGTGCATTTTGCACCTATAGCGTCAATAGATATCTACTACTACACGATCTATTTCTCCATTCCACCATCGGACTACAAGACGCACTGCAGGATTTCATCCTTTCGTTGTGAACATCCCTCAAACTCGAACGAATAGCTTTGCTTCAAATTTCATTCTTCGTACAGCAAGGGACTGGAATAGTTTGTCCGCGTCTGCCTTATCCTCCAAATTTTAAAGTGCTGTAAGAAACGCGCTGGACAGAAGCCGGTGGAGAAAAATCATCCGCTCCAGGTGCGACCCTGATGGTGACCACGATCCTCAGACATAAGGGACCGACACAAGAGAGAGCCTTACCCTCCGATTACAATGTGGGTATTTTCAAGAGTAAAGTGAATACTCATTTACTAAGCTAGTGCGACTTACCATCCAGGACTGCATTTTCATTTAACATTAGGTGGGATCGTATTCAAGCACTTGCTTAGAAAGTATTAAAAAAACGTTTTGTGCTCCTATATATGAATACTTATAAATAAAATGGATAAAACGGGAATAGCGTTTGTTATCTCTAGCTATCCCAACTGAGCTGAGAGATGGGAGAGATTAGAGAAAAATTCACAGACACAATACGCTGGTATAAGGGAATACTGTTCCCAGAATTGTGTATTTTGCTGTCAATTTCTTGGTACGGCTGTGGGGTTAAGTTCGCTTTTGAAAAGCAAATTTTCACAGATTATAAAAAATATATTTTGCTTTTTCAGGACCCCGATTTTGCTATTAAAACCGTCATTATAAAACCACACACGATTGACGGTACGTCAACGGTAAACCATAGTGGCACCAATGAACTAAAATTTTACTAAAAACTATCAAATATCGACCACTATGATGGCAATGAACGTACATTTTGTAGACAATTGGTTCAGCAGACTCGGGACCAAGAACAAGCACTTAACAGTCAGATAGTATCGTTCTAAAATCAAACATAACTCGATCACGCGCCTCGCGTATTTACGCGCTAGTAAACAATACTACCGACCGGGCATAGATTAACCGTGAGTAATATTTTCTAGAGAGGCGATATGCCAACACTCAAATGAATGCCTAACAATATTTATAAGTAAATACATTTAGTTTTATTTAAGTTACTGTGTACTTAACTAAGCCTACAGAGTAACATACTCCTTTTGGAACGAAGTTCCTTATGAGGCGTTGCGGAGGGGTACCCTAACCGGCAAAACACGTCCGTAACGTTTAATAAAAGCGTAAGATTTTTTGTGTCATCTGGCTGGCCCTATATATATACATGTGTATATATATATATATATATATATATATATAAATAAAATAAGATGTTAATTTAATTAAAATTAATAATATTTTTACAACAGAGAGCTTCGCGCTGAGCGAACAAATTACGAATTAATTGTTTTTGTTTGTACTTTTTATAACATACCACATTCACTGTTTAAAATCACAAATAAATTAATAAAATAAAAACAAACAATAAAGTCAATAAAAAAAAACTCTAAATTAAGTGAAAAAGTAAAAGTCAACATAAAATTTAGAACGCGACTGTACACCAGGAGCGAGCGGGGTCTGGTATCGGTGGGCGGGGCAGGGTACCACAGGAGAGCCAATAAGCGCTCGCGCATGTCCGCCCGCGTCCCCTTCACTCCTCTGTGACACCTTATTTTCGACTTCTTCGCATTAACGGTCAGTTCTAGAGTTATTTGTCTCCTACTATATACCATTTTTTCATCTTAATTTTCTTGATTCATGAAAGACAATTTAAGATTGAGTGTCTGCGTTACCGCTCTATGGCCGGTGCGCTTGTTTAGTTTCACGGGACAGGAAGTTACGATGTTTTTAAAACGGGCGCACGGGATGACGTCGTTACATGATAAATTTTGTTGCCTCCGATAAAAATACTTCGGTATTGTTCATTCATAAGACTTGTCTGACGTCTTGCTTTGAGTTAACAACGCGATATGATAAGAAAAAAAACATTTGATCTTAATTTATTTATTGAACACTAACACAATTTATATTTTTAACATACAAATATATAAAAACAGTGGAAAAGTTGCACGTTTAATGCCATCGCAGTTATAGGTGAAGATTGCTTGTGTGAGATAATTGTAGTATAGTTGCTCCTGTGACTATCGAATGATTCGTTTCCCATATTTAGATTATATGTCTGTCAAATGCAGTTGCCAGTTACTCTTTATTTATAACAGTTTCATTTCATTCGACACATATAGTATATATGTGTTAAAATACGAATATTTACTTATTAATGTATGTGCTATTATATATTCACAAAATATTTGCGAAATAAAATTACCAAATTTTTAGTCCAGATTTGAATTGAACAATTGATTGAAATTGAAAACCAAGTAATAGATTTAAACATTTAAAAAACATATATAAATGGCCATGCCAAACGAAACGAATCGGTCGCGGAGAAACAATGCAACTGAGCGTCTTCGACGCGTGAACCAGAAAAAAAAGAAAAGAAAAAAAATTAAAAAAAATTCTCCAACACCACCTTCAAAAATCAGGCATTATAAAAAAAATGTAGTAACTGTAGAGGTAGCGCCCTTATTAAAAAAAAAACAATGCAACCAATTCTAGTCTATGGTTGCGCTTTATTGAAAGAAAAAAAACAAGCTTCGAGGCTTATAGTGTGGAGGCCCCAAATGCTAAATTCGGCCCTGAATAGAAGTTCACTGAGCTGGTGAAGACATCTCCCTCAGTATAATTGGAAGCTTTCCACTTTAATAGAACCGCGTTGTTATTCTGAAAATAGACATCGCTTAAAGGGTCGTAACCAACTATAATAAACTCCATTGCTTTTTTACTACATGTAACCACGGTTTCGTACACAAATAAATATAATCTCGCGCCATTATAACATGTATTGTGTTGTGTATAAAAACGATAATTGCGTACGCGTGTGTTTAGAACATTATGTGTTATTTGTGGGTACACTGTTCGGCGAATTTGGACCAGTTTTATTGAGTGGTTATAAAGTGTTAGGAACGTCGATTGTATGGTTTTTGTGAAGTGATTTATTCTCTTTGTTTTTTCACACCCCTGACAAGTAGTGTATGCCAGGAATCTTATTGTCTGCTCTTCTTTCGTCTCTACAATACCATTGCTTCCATTCCTCTCTTCTCTATCTCTATTCTCTCTCTATTCTATCTCTATCTTCCACACTTTAACATTTACATTTTTATATTGTATCCTAGTGCTGTGGATGGTAATGGACGACGGTGATCACTTAAGATCAGGTGAGCCGTATGCTCGTTTGCCACTTTTCATATTAAAAAAAAATATTTAATTTTTTCTAAAATAAAATAAACTAAATTGCTCCTTTTTACATCCGCTATCTGCCAGTGAAAGTCCCGCCAAAATTGGTTAAGCCCATCCAGAGATTCGGAACAAATAGACAGACAAAAATTGTAAAAGAAATGTTATTTTCGTATATGTACATATAATGATATTCATTTAGTGAAAAGCGATTATTTTAATAATACAAACAGACACTCCAATTATATTTATTTGTATAGATATATTATTATAAATGATTGTTCAAAAAAAAGAAATGTGTGCTCGCATCTCCCTCTTTCTTGCTCCTACAGTAATATACGAAACGTATTTATTTCTATCTTCACTTAACCGCCCGAACTTCGTAACGCTTTCACTAGCTTACTCCCCAAGTCGAGCGTGCGTATAGAAGTTGTACTTCCAAACATTGTAATAGCTGTGATCAGTCACGTAGGCATTCAAACAGACACATGGACGCCATGCCAAGGTGCGACCGACTGGAAGTGCACATTAGCGACTATGTATGGAGCGGTGAAGTCGCGCCGCGCATGCGCAAGCGAAATCTAGACTTCTCGGCGCACGCACAGCTTGAATACTAAGTTGCACGCTTGATTATGTGCACGATTCTGACTTGTTCACGTCAAGTTGAAGTTGGTCCAAGAAGGCGCTTTTAAACGCTACGGTAATAGTTTCTTAGTGGGACAACTCTTCTTTGTCGTTCCCTCATTTCTGAGGATCGTGGTCACTAGAGCCCTTCAAATGAACAATCTACCTAAATCGGTTTCAGTCCGAGGCAGCCCTCACCAGCTGGTAGAAATTAGGAGAGGAGATGGCACCTTTTACTTGGTCAGACCATCGTATTGGCGACCGGCCTCTTGTTCTCTTGTCTTCTGTATTACCAACGACGACCAGCTTTTCAAGGGTGCCGTCCCATCTACGCATTATATGCCCGAAATATGACAGTACGTGCTGTAGACACGTAGTGGACACTCTGGTCTTTATAGCGAGTTGGGAGAGAATAGATACATTTGTGCGCTTGGCAGTCCACGGTATTCGTAGCATTCGCCTCCAGCACATTTCGAAAGCATCTTTTCTCTGTCTTTACCTTGGTCAAATTGTCCATGTCTCGACTCCATACAGAAAGATTGGGAATATGCTCTCGATTAATTAATCGAGCCTTTGTTCTGTAGCTTATTCCTCGACTTTTCAAGTGGGACAACAATAAACTGCAATAGAATTGTAAAAGTACATTTACGAGCAAAAAAAACGACTTTAAATCGAATCAAACGTTAAAAGAAATTACAGACGGATCCCCCATCTTTGTATTTTCGACATATCGTAAGAATATTCGAATCTAACCAAACTCTCATCAAACTAGTCTTGAAGTACATCCTTTCCGATAAAAATTAATTATCGAAATAGGTTGGCGTGATATTGAGTTATTCGTCCATTTGTGACGCTTATACTGATGCAAATTACTGATATGGTTTTCTCATGGATGCTTGATTTTCCCATGATTGCGTTCGGCCATGAAGGAAAACATCGCGAGGAAGCCTACATGTGTTAGAAAATTTTCTTAGAAATATGAAGTCTATCAATCTTCATCTATAAATATAAATACAAATCTAGGGCCGCGTGACAGACTATGTCGTTAAACTTTCTTTACATGGTACATGAAGGCTGACCCAGCTGTGGGATAAATATATATATATATATATAGCACCACAATCATGACATCACTCATCAGCCTCCCGTAGCTTTAAATCAACTCACGGCCAACTGATTATGAAAACAAAGGTGGGCCCATGATAAGGGGAGAATCTCAGGGCCATGGTAAGTTTATCGTTTGGACAGTGAACTGTAACTTTTTATTGCTAATTGCAGATATAACAGGCGGTAAGCCTATCGCGATACTAAGAATATATTATAACACTAATTTCATTTTCGTTTTAAATAACACAACGATGTACATTGCGCGCATACACAGGGTAAAACAGTTATTATAGAATACAGGAGTGGCGAGGGACATCATAACTGTATAACCATCTACATAACCGATCGTAGTACCAAGGCAGCGGTTGGAGGTCAGACCAGCAGTTAACAGATAAGAGTTTATTCACTCAGCAAACTGTCCGGTAAACACGACGAGGAAAATCAATTTGAATAGCACGCCATTGTTACCGTTACCGCTATAAACAGCACGTTTAAATAACCTATAAGCAATAAACAATGACTGTTACATCAACTATTACGATATTTAGAGACGAAACGCTTTCCTTTTCAACTATTTTTTTAATTTTGTCTTTCATTATTCGTACAGAAAAGGACTGGAATAGTTTGCCCGCGTCTGTCTTTTCGTCCGATTACAATGTGTAAATTCGTAATGCATTCACCATTCTACTCTCTTAATCAAGCTTGCGTAAAGATTTACTTCGAAAATCTAAATAAATTATTAATGACAGCTCTCTGAGTGCGCAAACTTTAAACAACAAACTTTAATCTTTAAATAACAATACTAACGATTTGAAAATCTCCACCTTTTATGGAGTCGGTTAAAAACGCGCTACATCCTATAGACTTGGATTTAGTATTAAAGAGGTAATATGTAGTGGAAATTCTTGACAATGGCGAGTGTGACAGCAGGTTTGTTCTAGATTGCGGCACATCAAAAATCGTACACTAACGACTCCTTGGATATTTGAATGGCGCTCTAAATATAAATAAATTATAAAACATACAGAGGTCAGAAGCTTCAATATCTTTAACACACGCGAACCGTTCAAATCCTCATCAAATAATAATGTAAACGATGTCATTACGCCAGATAAGATTCGCAATAATAAATCATATCACATCAATCACATGCGCGCCATATGCGTGACATTATCTCATAAGATGCGGGGATCATTTTTAATTGTCTTATTTTTAATGTACATATGGTACATGATGCTGTGTTTCTGCGAATCGTTTCTTTATTATCTTCGTATTTTAACAAAAATATATTTATGAGTAAAAACAAAAAGCGACTTCAAAACGAGTAGTAATATTACTAAATATAATTAATCGGAATTTAAAAAAAAATGAACCAATTAAATATTTGTCGCGATATTGAGTTATTTGTCCATTTGTTAATACACATACTCTCACATACATAATGCAAATGTAAGACTTATATGGTTTTCTCAAGAATACCATTGACAGAACTAGACCAAAAGGACCACACGGGAAGTACCAGCTAACAAATAACGAAAGAATCATCAAAATCAGTCTAACCAATCGAAAATTATGATATAACACACATAAAAAAAACAGACGAAGTGAGAACATCCTCCTTCTTTGAAGTCTGTTGAAAAAATGAACGTCGATTAAAATTTTTTTAGCGTCATTTAAATGTATGCATGTATATATGTACATATGTATAATATAGTATATACAAAATAAAAAATATACACTATTGTTACTTGCTACAGTGTGATACAGACAATAGGCTTTTTTTTTAAATTGACGAACTGCCAGAGCAGATAAGAAAGATGAGAAAGATGCCTGTGAGCAGATAAGCTGACCTTGACTGCTTCACTGGATTGAGATGTGGCATAGCTCTTAGGTCGCTTAGCCTAAACCTCCATTGCTAGTAACTTGACACGAAGGTGTCCCCTGTGGGGCGTAACCTCCGCTTGGACGGTTACTATGTTACGTGAACATTTCGATCGAACCACGGTTTGGTCAGTAGCTATTTCACGGATTATCTAAGGGTAGTTCCCGTCTTAGATATACTAAACGTATTTCTCTATTTTCCCTTCGCTTCGCCGGATCAAACTATTAAACCACTCTCGTCATTTATTCACCAACTTAACCCGTCCCCTCCCCAAGTCAAGCGTACGTAAAGAAGTTTTACTTCGAAACAGTGGTAGCGTACTTTGATATGATTCAATATTTAATATAAAGTGACCAATTAAACACGTCATACATGATATAGCTAAGGGCTTACGACATACGATAACATTCGCGCGGGAGCCGTGACTAACTCCATTTAATTGTAATGCAAGAGTAAAATTTGGTCTGCAAACAAAACATTATTCAACCAATTGTGGTTACTATAGATTCTGTTTACGGAGCACAAGTTATAAAACTGACTAGGAAAGTGACTAATGTCCGCTTAATATCAAAGGAATAAAATCTCTTTATTACTGAAGGTCGACGCTTCCTGAATTGGTCTCAAAGTCAGCTTTGAATGTCACTTAGAAATACATTAAATAGCAACCGACCGAGCCGTGGTTTGCTCTCGGATCGTGATGCTAAAACGTAACATAGTAACCGTTAGCAAATAAATTAAGAAAGTATAATATATAAGGTAATATAATAATGTAAGAAAATAATAGAGTTTAAGATAATATATAATTGTAATAGAATAATATTTAAAAGATCATAATGAAAGGTAAATGAATGGCCCTCGCTTCCCAAGCATCGGCTATCGACAGAAGGTATAACCACTCTGATTGTATAATACATTTGCAGTAAACACTTTTTTACAAAAAAATTTGCCTTTGTTACAAAAAAAACACATTGTAACCGTCTAAGCCGACGTTAACTCTCTCCGGATCCTTGCGATGATTTACTAGCAATAGAGGTTCAGGCTAAGCGACTTAAGTGCTATGCCACCTCTCAGTCCGCTGAAGCAGTAAAAGTCAACTTCTCCAGCTAATCTGTGTAGTTCGTCACAAATAAATAAATGAAGGTCGTGCTCATCCTGAAGTGTCGACGAGCTGCCCCCACACATCTGTCCTCGGCTTTTTTGTGTGTTATGTGGGGTTTTTACCCAGTAAAACCTCCCTGGTGGCCCTTCCTCTGTGCATGGTGAGAGGCTCCGGGATCTCGTCCAGTGAACCCGAGGCCCCTTTTTAGTAGCCTTCTACGACAGGCAGGGGATACCGTAGTCTTCTTCTTGAGAGCCCAGAATTACAGGGCTGATCTGTCCTCGGCTTGTCTTATGGCAGTCGGAATATCGAGTTCGAATATAGCTTGGACTTCAAACCAGCGGGTTAACCTTCTACAGCTCTGTAGTCCTGGACTTCCATAATAAGGCTATGGTATCCCCGGCCTTTCGTAAAAGGCGACTAAAAGGGGTCTCAGGTTCACAGAAGACAAGGTCTCTTGTCGTCTTAATAGTGGACCCGGGAGGTAGGCAACGGCCCAATGCACAGGGCCACCAGTGCGTTCCGTTGCGGAACCATGCCCATCGGGGGGTTTTAGTGTGCAAAAATCTGTATCACGTTGTCTTTGGACAATGTGGCCAAACTGAGGACTCACCGGTAGCAGGTAGTGGATAGTCTGCTGTTAACCTTCAGTTAGCGGAGAATTAATTTGTTAGTTCTTTTTGCTGCCAATCTCCGTCAACACATTTCTAAAATATCTGAGAGCGTATTTTCGGGCAGATGGGGTCGAATGCATGGAGTCCTGTCTTAAAAAGAGTCTCCCATAAAAATATTCAATTCATGTTAACAATGTTTATGTCAAAACAATGTTGTCAAACGTGGAACGTAGCCGAATGACAGATGTTTTCATAGAAATGACAATAGACAGGGTCGCACTTGACGTCCGCATTAATTGCTTAATTTTGTTCGTTGTAATTTATTTTTATACTATCAAACTGAGGTCACTCATTTGCCACTAACAATTCAGCTAAAGACTCAAAATTTACACTGAAATTGGAGACAGTATTTTATTAGTAGTGTAGCTATGATGGATATTTTATTACATTTACTTTTACTAATACTATTATCAATTTTAACAGTGAAAGAGATAAAGAAAGAACGTAAGTGAATGGTAGGGTCGATAGATGGCATCCTAATTGGTACATAACGTCGCCTTAATCAGTTAAACACCAAAAAACACTATGGTTTATATTAAATTTACTTTCGTTCGTCGTTTTATATATAGGAACTAATTGAAGGCCGCAGTCCGGCACTGATCACAGGCCTAGTGAGGCCGCCACGTGCTGTTCAATACAAAAATAACGGTTGTTAGAAAAAACAGATGTTGCGCGAATTGTTTTATTGTCAATATTGTGGAGATTGACACAGATGAAAATATACCGTAATCATTATATGAGTGTTATAAAATTAAGACACTGGAAAAACACAAACAAAACAAAGACTTCAGATCTATATAATAAGATTAAAATATTTTAAGTGAGACAACTTTTAAACTAAATGGCTTATCATCAGTGAAAGACAGGTACGGACTCTTTATATTTCTGATTTTTTTATGACGAACTACACAGATTGGCCAGAGGCTGCTTCACCGTATTGAGAGGTGGCATAGCTCTTAGGACGCTTAGCCTGAACCTCTATTACTAGTAACTCGACACAAGGGCTACTATGTTACGCTCATATTTCTGAAATATGATAGTTCTCTTATGGAGATCTGGCATCAATATTCCGATTCGCCACCCGTCGAGTCAGTCGTAACTACTATCCAAAACGCATCTAGAAAACCGAAAAGCAAGGTTAGCAACGAATATCTACGACCCAGTCTGTGTCTAGATTATCTTTCCGCCTATGACACCACAACTCGACGGAAATTGAAATTAAATGTATTATTTAATCCTTCTAATCGCGAGATCATCAAAGAGCATTTGATTTTTTTAACATGTCATAATTATGTTCGTATCAAAGTCGTTCCTTTAATGAGAACTGTGGTTCGCAGAGCTGTGATTTATCTTATCTTTAACACGTCCTCGTAGGAGCCATCTGGCGAAGTGTTAAGTTTATGGCCCACTTGACTGTTGCACGAGAGTAGACATTACTGGGAAATGTTCAAACGCAGTTAATATTCATTAGCTGTCTGTAAACAAAGGCGCCATTTGACTACCGGCTTCGCTCAGTTGACAAGCGGTATTGGCGAATTAGAGCTAGAGAATACGATAAATTGTTCGTTGTCGGATTGCTTCTACTAAAGTATCATAGTGAGCGAGTCATTTGCTCGAAGGCACCAGTTAAAGTATACAATCCATTTTTTTATCGAACTACACAGATTGGCCAGAGAAGCTTTGACTGTTTCACCGGGCGGTTGAGAGGTGGCATAGCTCTTAGGTCGCTTAACCTGAACCTCTATCGCTAGTAACTCGACACAAGGGTCCCCCCGGTGAGGGGTAACCTCGGCTTGGAAGGTTGCTATGTTACACGTAAGGTGAGAAATATGGACGAATAACTCAATATCACGCCAACCGATATTGATGATTCATTTTGTATTGGAAAGGGTAGATTGATGAGATTTTTAGTTTGGTTAGGTCCCGATTAATTCTATTTCTTAATATTCCTACGATAATTCTGGAATACAAAGAAGAAAGTCCGATTGAAAGTCGGTGTTTGTTTTCATTCGTAAATATACATGTTGAAGTCAGTTAAAAAGAAACTTTAGCATGGGTGTATGGACAATACAAACTAGTATGTTTTTTTACAAGATTCGTCTCTGCGATAGTGAAAACGCCAGCTATGGAACAAAAACAGTTCAGTGTAGATGCGGCACGCGGAATCTACAAGTTACTATCGTCAGGTTGCGTAATATTCAGGGTTGCCAATTAAGATAATTTAAAAATATTTCTCCTTACACAATTACTTTTTTACACTTTCCGCCATCCCACGAGCACTAGCACAACATTGTGTATACGCAAGGTCTGCTATTTGCTATTGACATCTCACTATGAAACCAACCATTACAATTCAATTGTCGTAGTACCAAATTGGCACTCAAAGTTAGTTTAGCTTTTGAATGACCCTTAGATTATCCGTAAATTAGCAACCGACCGAGTCGTGGACTCTCGGATCGGAATGCTTACGCGTAACATAGTAACCGTCAAAGCCCCCTCACCGGGAACCCTTATGTCGAGTTACTAGCAAGAGTACTAGAGGTTCAGGCTAAGCAACCTAACAGCTATGCCACCTCTTAATCCGATGAAGCAGTCAAGGCCAACTTCTCTAGCCAATCAGTGTAGTTCGTCAAAAAAAATTGTGCCCAAAACTTCTCTCCGTATTAATTAAATTTTTTTAAATGTATTTTTTTAAAATTTTGATTATTTGCTTGAAATGTATCAGCGTTTGGATAACAAGTGAATTTAAGACAATGTATGAATTTAATTACAAGCAAGTTCGCAATGTTGCGTCTGCATGTTTTTCTTATGTTTGCTACGTCATACTTTCGATTGGATAAACCGATTTTAATGCTTTTTTTATTAGAAAACTGGTGCTTCCAATGTTGTTCAATTCTAATATCCAAAAATAGAATCCACTAGAAAACTATACAGGGTTTAAATAACTCAATATCACGCCTTTGCCTTATTAATAGCACGCGATGATTCATTATTTATTGGAAAGGACTTACTTCAATGGTAGTTTGATGAGAGTTTGGTTAGGTTCTGATTAAATTTATTTCGTAGCATTCCCACTATTGGGATATAAAATGATGGTGTCCGCGCGTAATGGCGTGAAACCTTTTATAAGATTTGAAGTCGGTTTATGTTATTACTCGACAAGTAAACGTAAACAGTTTATTTTATTTTATATATGTTAGGAAAACTTACAGCTAGAAGAGACACAAGATAAATAAATTAAACATGGAAATGGCCAATTAAAAGTTTTCACAAATAGAATAAGATGTACAATTAAGGATATAAAAATTAAACAATGGAAAGAGCAACAATTCAAGAAAAAAAAAAGAGATCAAATAACAATAGAAGATAATAAACAAGTAAATAAATAAATAGATAACGACAAAAAACCTTAACTCTATAATTATTTAATTTACAGATATAAACTACCTAAAATATCAGCTTATTTTGTAAAAAAGAAATGTTTACACATCCTTTTCTTTAGGCAGCCTACAGTTGTATTAAAAATGTCGATATTAACCTCCCTAGACTTTTCATTATAGAAGCGACAAGTTCTATGAGTTTTGTCCATATACGGTTCTGGTCATAGGATACGGTTCACGTTCATACTTGTCATTATTATTTTGTACACAATTGGTACAGACTTGAAGACTCGTTTAGTTGTTTGGATTAAAAAACGTTTTGGTACGAATTCCAACGTTTGGTTCTCAAAAGATAAACAGTTATCGTTATTAAACGTTTCTGCAACAATTCTCACCGCATCAGCCCTGCAAGAATTAATTGCATTTTTTCCGCAGCCCCGTTAATTTTTTTCGCATTTCTCAACCGAGTTTGTTCACTCGACTGACAGTTGTGTTATTTTCTATCTAATCTACATTACAAATGAGTTCAAACGTTTGTGTATAGTCTGTGCGTAATGGGCGCGCGCTCGTGATTTGTGGCGGGAATATTTTTTTTTATATAAACGTCAAAACAAAACGCCAGTTCAACGTATTAGTCAACTGATAAGTATATACTACTTGTTCACGAGATATTATTTATCTTCAGTGTGCATATTATGGCGAATGTTAAATTAAAATTTCTCTTATTTGATCTCATTTTAACACTATTAAGATAACCGGATTATACGTAATCATCTATACACTTTCTTTCTTTTCAATCGCTGCCCAATTGCTGAGGATCGTGACTCCTTTCTAGGCGATTAATCACTTGCCCCCACGCATTTCGGTCCATGGCCCTGTGGAGAGCGTCGCTGGTGGTTGTGTCCAGTTCTTCGGAGATCTGGTCCGGCCATCTTTTCGCACTTTGGCCTCTTGGACTTTTACCTTCGACCTTTCCCGTCACTACCAATATACACATATATACACAAAAATTATATGATGTACATCTATATATATAAAAGAGACAGTGTGTGGGTTTGTCCCTTATAGGCACCAAAACGGCTGGACCGATTTCAATGAAACTTTCAGGGACGTTAAAATAATCGCTTTTACAACGCATGCATATAAATGTGTATACGGTATGTATACCAAAATAATTTTCTTTACAATTTATGTCTGATTTTTTTTTTATACTAAATAGGCTCACGTTTGGCTTCTATCTTGCTTGATGGAAGGCGAAGATGAAGCCTAGGATGGAGCACGTGAACCCATAAGGTGTCTGTTCACATTGGACTTAAAGGTGTCCAGATTGTACCCGTGAGGAAAGACTGAACGCGGCAGAGAGTTCCATTCCTTAGCCGTCCGCATAAGGAAGGTGGAGGCAAACCGCTTCGTGCGTATTGATGGAATGTCTACGACGTAAGAGTGGAGCTGCTGGTTTGAATGTTTGTTCCGGCTAATCTTTGGAATGGTTGAACCGATATTGACGGGACGTTGACTGGCAGATAGCTGATGTAATAAGGAATAACTTAGGCTACTTTTATTTTAGAAAAATTAAATATATATTTTAATCGCTGATAACATTGCGGCGTCAATAGCCATATCGCACTTCCTGGGAGAGAATCTAGACTCATGCTCTTGAACTTTAGAACCTCACCTCCTCCGTTTTTAAGGTCGGTTAAATAGAAGGCATTCTTCGCCTGATACGTGCGGACGTAAGTAAAATTCTACTGTGACACATATTATAATATGGATTATAACAAGTACGTAAGTGATTGCATTGGTTGGGTTTGTGTCGATTAGTCCACGTTATGTTAAACTGTTGGCCAATGATGGCGTAACTCGGTTACCCACATTCCTTTATTGCACCGCCATTTTGTTAAACATAATGCGATTGTGAGAATGTAATTGACAATTTAAGTCGATATAGATTGTAATTTGTTAAACATTACTTAGCGATGCCGACATCGATTTAGTCAAATTAACAGTATAAAATTAAATGATTTTAAATTGCATATAAAAATGAAGATCATATTTACTACACTGCAGAAAACATTAACATAACAAAATATTTCTGTAAATATTACGTTATAATTTTATTTACTACATGCGTATGCAAAAATGCAAAAAGCGGTAATTTTAATATTACAAACAGACACTACAAATTAAATTATTTCTATGGTAGACTTAATTAAATTATGTGCACAATATTATGGGGAATGTGCTAAACATGAAGGGGAAAGAAAGTCTAGATAGTCTAAAACTAAGGGAGCAACATGTGAGTGCTTTCTAAATGTTTCTGTCTGACCAGACCTCAGAGGGAGCGAGGAAGCTGGTGGTTATGGCCATACAACATTGATGACTTTCTTTCTCGCTTCATTCAATCGATGTGAGTGTACTTAGGTTAGGGTATGATGGGGCTGACATGCCCAAAAGGGCAAATGTCCCCAAAAAACAAATAAGGAAAAAAGAGATTGAATTAAAGTAGATCTTTTTCAAAAAAAGGACGACGTTCTCAATTTGTCTGTATTTTTTAATGTTTATTACCTCATAACTTTTGACTGGGTGAACGGATTTTCATAATTCTTTGTTTATTTGAAAGCTGGCCCTTCCCGAGTGGCCCAATTATGACATTGGCATCCATGAGAAAACCATAAAAGTCTTAAATTTGAATCAAATATGTACTCCACAAATGTACAAATGGATATCATCAACTAATTTCGACAACTTCAAGAACTCAAAAAAACTCTCATTAAACTGTGATGAGAGTTTTTTTGGGTTCTTATTAATTCTATTTCGTAATAGTCCTACGATAATTCGTAAATAGGTCGTCCGCGCGTAGTAGCGTTTAACTTTTGATTTAAAATCGTTTTTTATTTTTTACAAAAATAACAAAGCAATAAAACATTACAAGAGACTGCATGCAGCATGGCCAGCTAATTATTTACCTAAGGGCGCGGTATACCTTATCAATTGCTAGAATTGTAATACGATATATTATGTTAAAGTTAACTGGAATACTTTATACCTGACTGACGTAAATTATATCCGTACAAACACAAATTAGTCACAGCATTGGTACGTTATCTGAGAAGCCCCCGTACTGAGCGAACCCATCAGTCATAAAAAATCTATCGACAAGTAATACTTCCAAAAAGGAGGTCCTCAATTCGTCTGTATGTTATTTATGTTTATTACCTGATAACTTACGACTTGGTAAATCGATTTTCACGATTCTCTTTTTATTTGAGAGTGGATGCGTCCTCTTGTGTTGTTCCATTGATACAATAAAATAAATTTGGTTAAATTCTGACAATGGCATCTATGAGAAAACCAAAGAGGGTGTCGTAGCGTTTAATGTTTGATTTAATTTGAATATTTGTCGGTTTCAGTTTATACTCCGAAATATACTTGTTTTTAGATGTGTTTGTATTCTAGTTGCATAACCTCGGCAAAGTCGCGAACTAAATTGATTACCACACCAACCTTTTACTGTGATAGCTAAGAGGTTGGTCGACACATCTGGTGACCAGAGGGCTGGCTTATACCTTGCACAGAGGCTAAGCAATGTCATACAACATGACAATGCTACCAGCCAAGCGACGACGGTTTGGCACAGTTATATTTTTTGTAAATATTATGTATATAAAGTTTGTTTCTTTTTAAAGAAATGACTTTGTAAATAAATAATTTATGTATCATGTAAGTTTTGTTTAATATGTAAGTTTATATTATTGTGTGTATTAGTTATGTTTATGTCTAATATAAGTAGAGCTCTGTCCTTATTATAAATGATTCTTGCCGATGTTTATTTATTTCTTGACTTTTATTAATACCCTACTGTGTATTTATTTCACGTCTCATGTACTAAAGTGTTGTCTGAGAAAGATCGCTCATAGCGAAAAGGCCGCCCTTGCGTTGCATTGAATGTAATTCGTCAATAGCCTAATGGTTTATCGCACGGTCTACGAAGCTAGCATGCAACTATTGACGTGAGCCATCTCTTAGCACAAGTTTAAGTTTAGTTGGAATGGTTTAAATAAGTAAATACGTAGTAGTTAAATTATTTGTGAAAAAAAAATATTGTAAAATTGGAGCAATTAATTATCTATCTATCTAAATATATCTAAATAAGATGTTTTTAAATTGTAATAACTTGAAGAAGTCTTAATCAACAGTGTAAATCGCTTGAAAGATGCAAAACCGAGTCCAGTAGTCAATTTAGAAATACGAGTGTAAGCACAGTTCCTAAGTAGGTTTGATATCAGCATTGATCATCGACAATTGCGTATGCAGGAGCGTTTCATTAATATTAAAATGGCGACGCACACGCAAGAAGGTTGCCTATCGACTCATCGATTGTAGAATCGACTTCTTGTGTAATAGCCGCATTGCTCATTAGAAATAATTAATATCAAATGAACCGTCACCAGTTGGAAATCGTTTTAAACCGTTTCAACATGGAATAAAAAGAATTTGTGGCAATTTTTCATTAAAGCTCTGCCATCTCGCAATCCGTTGAAGTTGTAAAAGCTACGAGTAACAATGACAGAACCAGTCTTTAAAAATACTATTAGCATTTCCACTAGCAAGTAAAACGAAGCAATTATAATCTTATTGGCATTGGCCGTTAGGTTCCAACGATATACCTGGGCCGTTTCATTATAAAACCGATATATTACAGTTATATCAGTTTTCATTCCTAATGGCAACGAGCCCGTAAGTAAAATAAAAACAGACAGACGTCAGAAGTTCGTAACATGTACATGTACACATATAAACTGTAATTTATTTTAATGCAAAATAGGCTAAGGTTTGGCTTCTATCTCGCTTGATGGAAGGCGAAGATGAAGTCTAGGATGGAGCACGTGAGCCTCTAAGGCGTCTGTTCACATTGGGCTTAAGGATTGTACCAGTACGGAAAGACTAATCACGGCAGAGAGTGAAGGGACATTCAAAAGCTAAACTAACTTTGAGTGCCACTTCGGGATGCGTTGCCTGTGCATTCCATTCCTTAGCCGTCCGCATAAGGAAGATGGAGGCAAACCGCTTCGTGGGTATCGATGGGATTTCTACAACGTAAGGGTAGAAATGCTCGCCGCGCCTAGTCGTTCAGTGATGGAAAGGGGAGGGAGGTATTAGGTTATGCAAAACCTGCGCACATTCACTGAAATCCAACCGATAAAAAATTGAGAGGCAGGCCAGTCGTTTACGGTGTTTCGGAGTGTTATAATAAATAGAAGTATTATAAATAATTTACACAAAAACGTATTTTAAACAATGAGACAGTTTAAAAATTCTCACCCAAAATAATTGTGTGTAACCAGGCTACCATGAATTAAAAGACAATACAGCTTCTTTATACACTTTCCATTTCTTGACAACGCTCTTAACAAGAATTATGAATAGAGATAAGACGCATGGTACATTTATTTGGTAAATTCTTGGAGGTTATTTTACGATATATGATCTCATTAGCAGTGATAGCTTTGTGACTGAGCGGTGTAACTTACGATATGATGGTCGCTGGTTCGAATCTATGTACGTTTGTATCGATGAATACGAACGAAAATAGCTGATTTTTTTAAACATAAAAATCAAAATCAGGTAAAAACCTGTCAACATTTGGGACCTAATAAACATGGAGAAAGTTAATCAAGATCATGTAAAAAAATATATCGATATGTTTGTTCGATTTAATATATCGTAGTGTTGTAGATATATTGCATAAATATGTTGATATTTTCTATCCTATTTTGTTTATATTTAAGTAACTCAAAAAAAGCACAGATTATAAAATTTATTAATAATGTTCATCGTCCTAGTGAAAGCTATCTATCCATGCTAGAAAAGGATGTCAGAGTGTATTTTTTAGTACAAAATGTATAACCATGATAATAGTATATAAAAATAAATTGGTACATATGTAACTACGTAGATCTAGATATAGATGGATAGAGACAGAAACTGGTAAATTAAAAACTATTATTATTTGGGTAATCTGAGTCTTATTGCGTTAAAAATAAAAAAATTTATTAAGAAATCCTTGTTACAGGGAGTAGTATGTTGAAATGAATTGAAGAAAAATGTTGACATGTTTAAGGTTTTATGTCGTGTCCACCATTGTGTTTGTCTCTGGCCAGTAAACTCTGCATGCACACAAAAGAAGAAACAAATTATGGTTACGTCACTAAATAAGAATGGTAGTCCACAAGGTGAAATTATATTAACATCAGTGGTATTTGAATTTGATTAGGTAACCGAAATTCAATGTATTGTTGTTTATTGTTTCTTTTGATTTAGGATTAATTCAATGGAGTCCGCGTGACGCATCAAATTCATTTGTACTCGCGGTGTCTTGTTGTGTGTCACACACACACATCATTATTAATAATATTTAGTCCCTAAGATAAACTCAGAGTTAGGTACAATATCTCTCTAATACCGTGTATATATACCCTGGTAGCTCAGTATCCGGGCGGCCGCCTCAAGTTACACAGTACGCTAGTAACCCGAGTTCGACACTTATGCCGGCACCAATAAAGTTGTTAATACAATTTTATGTACCGATTTACCACGCGCTCGGGGGTGAAAGGAAACATCGTGAGGAAAACTACACGCAATAGGTATGCGGACTGACAGAAGTCACAGCGTGGCGGACTATGCCATTATACTCTCTTTACAGGGAAGCCCTGTGCTCAGCAGTGGGACATATATAAAGACTGTATCTTTAACATATGAGAGATATGACCTTCAACTTATTTTGATAGGCAAAGTCGCTGGCAAAAGAAGTGTTGGTCGTAGAAAGAAATCATGGCTGCGGAACCCAATTTCGGTCCACTGTCTCGTGTTGTGCGAGTGCCGCCCGTCTGTATCACAAAAGGCCGAAAGAGATATGGTGAACTGACTGCCAACCTTCGCTAGTCGGAGAGGCACTTTAAGAAGAAGAGAACTTTAACATGTACGTGTGTAAAATGAGTGTGTGCAAAAATATTTCAATTTCATTTCATATTTTTTTTGTGTTTGATTAAAAATTTCATTGTTTGCCCTAAATTTCCAACACGGTTTGTATTGAAAACGCGCCAAAAACATTGGAAAATTTGATCAAAACAATAATACATCGGAAGGAAGCACGCTCCTTGCTAGCTATATATATAGAAATCTACTATATAAATATAAGTCGGTTTTCCTTCCTGACGCTATAACTCCAGAACGCATGAACCGATTTCCACGGTTTTGCATTCGTTGGAAAGGTCCTGGCCCATGAGGTTTATAGCAGGTTTATAAGGAAAATTCAGGAAAAATTTCATCAGAAAAGCGGGAAAATCTTTTTCACATACAGCGCCATCTCTGATACATAGCATGTACTACAAACCAATATTTTAAGTAGATGGCGCCGGTGCGTGATACATTGTTTGACAGCTTCATGTGACAAACCGGTATTATGTTCACTGTGAAATTGTGAAAAAAGTAAAAAAAATAGTTATTCGTTTCCTTACATTTACCATCAAATCAATCACGTGTATTGTGCAAATTTTATTAAATTTCAACAGCAGGCATTTGTCTTTAAGGTGGTATGTTGAACTGTGTAAATTATGTGGATCGTGCATTTGAGGTTAAATTCACCACTCTGTCTGTAGCCCAAAATGCCTAGAGGACGACGTGTGAACATCGGCCGCCGCACAAGACATGCAAGCCAGCAACAAGTGTATTCACAGAACTTAAGCGAAGAAAGACAAAATATAATAAGAGAAAATGCCCGATTGAGACAACGTGTGAGCACATGAAGATCATTGGCATCATACAATCGCTTGGCATTCCAATATGATCCCACTGCGAACTACAGTGATGATGAAAATTTAGATATTGGACCAATGACGACTATATGCCGATATTGCAATGCGTTACAGTTCAAAAGAGAAACGGCTGGATTGTGCTGCGCAAGTGGAAAAGTTAAACTGGATCCATTACTTACACCACCACAGCCACTGAAACCATTGTTCGATGGAAGTGATCCATTCCAGCCATTTTCTTCAACACATCCTTGAATACAATAACTGCTTTCGCATGACTTCCTTTGGAGCTAATATCATTCGAGAAGGCGGCTTCATGCCGACTTGCAAGGTAAAAGATACAACACACATAACCAATCACTCACACCAACACAGTAAATTGCAACACATAACAACTACATATACCCAATACACTGCACCATCACAGGATCAGAAGTTACACCGTATTCTTTAACAAATGATTGTTTGCAATTACAGATACAAGGACAAATATATCATTTGCATGGTTCAATGGTGCCAACACCAGATGAACCGCATCAATTTCTGCAAATATATTTCATTTCGTCGATGGTGGATCAGCTGAATGTGCGGTGCAATATGCAGGGAACACAACAGTTAAAGAGACGAATTATTGAACAGTTGCAAGCATTTTTTCACGCTAATAATGCTGTGGTTAATATGTTCAAAACAGCATTGGAACAAATGCCATCGGATACGCACAAATTTGTCATAAGAGCTGATTGTACCCCAACAGGTCAACATGTGCGAAGATTCAATGCACCCACCGTTAATGATGTTGCTGCAATTATTGTTGGCGATCCAACTAAATCGCGAGACATTGTCGTTCAGCGAAGAAGCAATATCATGCATCGTGTAAACGAGACACATCGTTTGTACGATGCGTTACAATATCAATCATTTATTGGCAAGGGCAAGACGGATACGACATCACGTTGAAGATGGTCGATCCAATTACAGGTACAATATTCACACACTAATTATTGCCATTATTGCTATTATTGGTTTCCATTAACAATTCATTTAATTTTGCATTTTCAGGCATATCATCGAATAAAAATCTAAGCTCAATGAATTACTATGCGTATCGTATGATGATTCGTACACATGAGAAGAATGTCATTCTGAAGTGCCGTCGGCTATTCCAGCAATTCGCTGTCGACATGTATGTCAAAGTCGAGACCGTGCATTTGGAAAATGGCCAAAGAGTTTACTTCACTGAGGCTAATGCGGCACAACGAGCTGAGAGACCACCATCGACAACATTGAGTAGCTTCTTTGCAATATGTGAAGCAGATCCATTCGCAGCGACGCTGACGTACGTTGAAATGCCCAAGTATTACACTTGGAATCAATCAACAAAGAAATTCCAACGTCGCAAACAAGGAACCCCAGTTCCAGATTGGCCACAGGTGTTTTCCACTGATGCACTAGGTCGCATGTATACTGTTCATCCTAGAAATGATAAATGTTTTTTTTTGCGACTGCTGTTGGTAAATGTACGTGGACTAAAATCATTTGCGCATTTGAAAACTGTGAATGGCCACCAATGCCAAACATATCGAGAAGCATGTCAACTATTGGGTTTGCTGGAGAACGATTCTCATTGGGATTTAACACTTGCGGATTCAGTTGTTTCATCAAATGCGTACCAAATACGAACGCTGTTCGCAATTATCATCACCACATGTTTTCCTTCACAACCAATTTAGTTATGGAACAAATACAAAGACGACATATGAAATGAAATAAAATTTTCCTTTTCAAATATAAAACAAAATAAAATTTTTCTTCATCTTTTAATCACCAAACGAAATGTTACATAAAGAACCATCTGGTGGCGAAACGGAGTTCGCCGGGTTTGCTAGTATATATATATTTTATACAGTCGTCACAATGTTGTCGGTACGTTGTCGCGGTGTACTCGCAAGACGTCAGCAGGAAATCCTGCGCATTTTTACATCATGGCCCGCCCGTGGCCCCATGAGGAGCCCATTTGCAACTCCTTAACGGCCCAAACTAATTAATATGCCATTCAATACACTGTCTGTCTTTACGAAATAAATAAACTGCACAGTTTATAAGGGAACGACGCCATAATTAAAACGCCACAATTTTAATAAATAATTTTGAATTGTAGTACCTTTAAATAGACTTACTAGAGAATTTAATTCATTATCAAAATCTAATGATCTCTATTCTCAAAGCATTTATATGTTTAAAAAAAATCTATAAAATAGTATTTTTTTTTGTTCAATTTCTTTTATGCTTAGTTAATTTAAATTATTTAGTTTAATTTTACTTTTTGTGTATTTTTTTTATTTTAATTATATTTTATTATTCTCACTGGCCATTTATTCATTGCATGCAGTCTTTATCTGTCACTGCGATGGCATTAACCATGTCAGCTTTCCACTAGTTCTTTTCTCTTTATTTGGGACAATGGAACAGCACTACCTACAACATTATCCGCAAATTATTAACATTAATATTTTAATGTGCAACACTTTTATATATTGTATGTTAAAATGTTCATTGCGTTGGTGTTCAATAAATAATTTGTCTTGGTCAATAAATTGTCTCTGTATAAAGCGTTACTTGTATATAAGTATATTTACGAGTAAATACTTCAACATCAAATTGAATAGGAATATAACGAAATAGAATTAATCAGAACCTAACCAAATTCTAATCATGCTATCATTGAAGTACATCCTTTCCACAAAGAAATCAATCTTCAAAATCGGTTAGCGTGATATTGAGTTATTCGTCTATTTGTCACGCACTTATTTTAAAATAAGAATTAGACCAAATTACGGGACCACACTGGATGTACCAGCTTTCGAATAAGTAATATCACAATCGGTTGACGCAGTTGAAAGTTATTGAAAGTTATGTGCTAAATAAACATACAGGCGCATTGACAATTTCCTTTTTTTGAAGTCGGTTAATAAGCTTTGACGTCATTTTAAATGTTTTTTTTTTAAAAAGAAAGCTAGCAATATTTCTTTTTTTTTTCACAAACATTACTAACAATCTTGTTAACCATTCCAACTAAGCTTAAGCTTGTGTTAGGACATGGTTCACGGCAATAGTCCAATGGTGGATTCGAACCCACGACCTTACGATTAGCAGACCGTACCCTAAACCATTAGGCTATTGACGTTATAAGATAAGGTAGCTTTGTTTTTTTACTTAAAAAACCGTAAGCGATTCGAATTGACGAACAGATCGTGTTTTCGCTTAGCCGTTAGACTAACACACCTTTTGTATTTGTAAACAAATTGTGGCAGCATTTGTAATCTGTGGTGAACGTGCGCGAGCGCAATTTATTATATGAGATCTATCGGAAGTTTATATTTGAATATATTAGCTTTTTTATTAAGCTTTAAACTGTCTGGAATTGACATAATTAACTGCCTAATCACTAATTAGGCTGCTAATTTGTAACTAGTAATGCATAATTATAGTCTGTTGTGATTATCTTTACGGATTAAACTTATAAAGCATATAAATAGCTTGTAATGGAAAGAAGAAGGATATTAACGATATTATTTAAATAGGTTCACCTTATTAACTCCCGTATGAGTTATAGGTATATACCAACAATGTAAACACAAGAATTGGAATAATAAACTTACCTCATCTTCCTCATCCTCGTTGTAAAATGGGTCGCTGAGCAAATTCTTCCAGAAGATAACGTCTGGAGGGACAGCATACGCGTCGTGATCCCTCAGGTTTGCGTAGAGAGGGCTCTCGCGACCGACGCCCTCCGAGCTCGCGCTGATAGAGCAGCTCTCCACCTCCACACTGCCCCCGCACGAGCAACCCTCGTCCGTGTAACTGTACCCGTACTCGATCTCCTCGTAAATGTTCTCGTCGGTCGTGATCGCGTCGCGAACCGGCTCGTAGCCGTCGTCCGGCTTGTCCGGCGTCATGGCGTCGACTATGCCCCTTATACTCTCTTTACAGGGAAGCCCTGTGCCCAGCAGTGGGACATATATAAAGACTGTATCTTTAACATATGAGAGATATGACCTTCTTCAGCTGATTTTGATGGGCAAAGTCGCTGGCAAAAGAAGTGTTGGTCGTAGAAAGAAATCATGGCTGCGAAACATAAGAGAGTGGATCAATTTCGGTCCACTCTCTTATGTTGTGCGAGTGCCGCCCGTCTGTATCACAAAAGGCTGAAAGAGATATGGTGAACTGACTGCCAACCTTCGCTAATCGGAGAGGCACTTTAAGAAGAAGAGAACTTTAACATGTACGTGTGTAAAATGAGTGTGTGCAAAAATATTTCAATTTCATTTCATATTATTTTTGTGTTTGATTAAAAATTTCATTGTTTGCCCTAAATTTCCAACACGGTTTGTATTGAAAACGCGCCAAAAACATTGGAAAATTTGATCAAAACAATAATACATCGGAAGGAAGCACGCTCCTTGCTAACTATATATATAGAAATATATATATATATATATTTTATACAGTCGTCACAATGTTGTCGGTACGTTGTCGCGGTGTACTCGCAAGACGTCAGCAGGAAATCCTGCGCATTTTTACATCATGGCCCGCCCGTGGCCCCATGAGGAGCCCATTTGCAACTCCTTAACGGCCCAAACTAATTAATATGCCATTCAATACACTGTCTGTCTTTACGAAATAAATAAACTGCACAGTTTATAAGGGAACGGCGCCATAATTAAAACGCCACAATTTTAATAAATAATTTTGAATTGTAGTACCTTTAAATAGACTTACTAGACAATTTAATTCATTATCAAAATCTAATGATCTCTATTCTCAAAACATTTGTTTGTTTTAAAAAATAATTAATCTATAAAATAGTATTTTTTTTGTTCAATTTCTTTTATGCTTAGTTAATTTAAATTATTTGGTTTAATTTTACTTTTTGTGTATTTTTTTTTATTTTAATTATATTTTATTATTCTCACTGGCCATTTATTCATTGCATGCAGTCTTTATCTGTCACTGCGATGGCATTAAACATGTCAGCTTTCCACTAGTTTTTTTTTCTCTTTATTTGGGACAATGGAACAGCACTACCTACAACATTATCCGCAAATTATTAACATTATTATTTTAATGTGCAACACTTTTATATATTGTATGTTAAAAATGTTTATTGCGTTGGTGTTCAATAAATAAATTGTCTCTGTATAAACCGTTACTTGTATATAAGTATATTTACGAGTAAATACTTCGACATCAAATTGAATAGGGATATAACGAAATAGAATTAATCAGAACCTAACCAAATTCTAATCATGCTATCATTGAAGTACATCCTTTCCACAAAGAAATCAATCTTCAAAATCGGTTAGCGTGATATTCAGTTATTCGTCTAGATGTCACGCACATATTTTAAAATAAGAATTAGACCAAATTACGGGACCACACTGGATGCACCAGCTTTCAAATAAGTATCATCACAATCGGTTGACGCAGTTGAAAGTTATTGAAAGTTATAAGCTAATTACATAAATAAACATATAGGCGCATTGAGAATTTCCTTTTTTTGAAGTCGGTTAATAAGCTTTGACGTCATTTTAAATGTTTTTTTTTTAAAAAGAAAGCTAGCAATATTTCTTTTTTTTTTTCAGAAACATTACTAACAATCTTGTTAACCATTCCAACTAAGCTTAAGCTTGTGCTAGGACATGGTTCACGGCAATAGTCCAATGGTGGATTCGAACCCACGACCTTACGATTAGCAGACCGTACCCTAAACCATTAGGCTATTGACGTTATAAGATAAGGTAGCTTTGTTTTTTTACTTAAAAAACCGTAAGTTGAATTGACGAACAGATCGTGTGTTCGCATAGCCGTTAGACTAACACACCTTTTGTATTTGTAAACAAATTGTGGCAGCATTTGTAACCTGTGGTGAACGTGCGCGAGCGCAATTTATTATACGAGATCTATCGGATGTTTATATTTGAATATATTAGCTTTTTTATTAAGCTTTAAACTGTCTGGAATTGACATAATTAACTCCCTAATCACTAATTAGGCTGCTAATTTGTAACTAGTAATGCATAATTATAGTCTGTTGTGATTATCTTTACGGATTAAACTTATAAAGCATTTAAATAGCTTCTCATGGATAATAACGATAGGACAGGATATTAACGATATTATTTAAATAGGTTCACCTTATTAACTCCCGTATGAGTTATAGGTATATACCAACAATGTAAACACAAGAATTGGGATAATAAACTTACCTCATCTTCCTCATCCTCGTTGTAAAATGGGTCGCTGAGCAAATTCTTCCAGAAGATAACGTCTGGAGGGACAGCATACGCGTCGTGGTCCCTCAGGTTTGCGTAGAGAGGGCTCTCGCGACCGACGCCCTCCGAGCTCGCGCTGATAGAGCAGCTCTCCACCTCCACACTGCCCCCGCACGAGCAACCCTCGTCCGTGTAACTGTACCCGTACTCGATCTCCTCGTAAATGTTCTCGTCGGTCGTGATCGCGTCGCGAACCGGCTCGTAGCCGTCGTCCGGCTTGTCCGGCGTCATGGCGTCGACTGAGCGGTCGGCGCACCTGTCTCCCACCTCTTCCAGCGAATACACGGAGTACGGCGGCGGCGTGAACTCGCGCGCCGTGTCGAAACTTATGCTGGATATCGTCGCGTGATGCTGGGACAACACCTCGCGGATGATCTGATCGGAGTTGTGGAAGCCCGTCGAGTGGGACCACAGCATGGCGTACGTCTTAATCGCCTCCGGGCCGGAGCTGCACTCCTTGTAGCTCCAGCAGGTGCTCTCCGAGTCGCTGTCGGAGTCCAACCGCCCCAGAGCACAAGGCGCAGACTGGACATCTACCGCTGGCTTAGTTCTCGGCATTGGTATCGGCGCACTACGTCTCACCTCGCGTTCCGTCACTACGTCACTTTTTGACAGGGCCCTCGTCACATACGACACTTCTGAGATCGTCGAATCACAGTCACTGTCCTCGCCGTTCGTTACACAATCCTTTGACACTGTTTCCATATCGCTGGGCTTTTTTTCCATTGCCTGTAAACACTCGTCGAAGATGTTGAGGATACTCAAGGAGACCGCCTCCTTCGCAGGGTCGAGGTTTCTCTGGTACTCATCGAGTTCAAAGATTTCCGTTCCGAGTTGCGAGAGGATCGTGTCGAAGGCGTTTTCCGATTTGGGGACCTCCGGGGGCGGGCACACGGTCGTCAGAGGGTCGTACTCTTCTATGGAGGCGCGTAATGTCGTCAGCCATTCGATGACCGGCGTGGCGGAGCGTCCCGCGCATAGTGTTGCCGCCACGGCGCTCGGAATCCAACTTCTGACCTCACACGCCATTCTGCCACCGCAAACGCGATAACCGGTGTATGAATCAACACGCAGGTTTCCTAGAAGGGCCGACGCTTATTACGTCCACTAAGCACTCCATGCTAGATCAATTGCAAACGTAAATACGCCGCTTCACCACCGGTATCGGTCACATCAAATTTATTCCCTAATACTCTTGTTAATAAAACATAACAAAAATTGACCTTAACGATACGTTGGTTGGCTTCAATTTAATAAACATTCGATTCTGGCTGGAACTGTGATGCTAATAAAAAAATATTGATTCTGTCACTGCGACTTTGACATTAGTTCGCGCGCTTTTCCTCTCGATTAAAAAAAAAGAGCGGGGGACGGAAACGTCCGCGCGCGGCACGTCCACCGCGATAGTGCTATGCCGGGCAATTAATTGGACGCGTTCATTCTCAGCAGAGTCTGTGACCGATATTCAACGTTATTTCTGTGGCGGTGCGCGGGCGCATGGCGTAACCGCACTAAAAACTAAAAGCAAATGCAATGTGCATTAGATAAATGAAGCAGATCGGGCGCCGGGGGAAGCAATATAATACATTCCCTACCCCGGCACGTGTTCCGAACAATCGGGTCGCAAATTTTATGAACATGACGAAAGTACAACGCCATTTGTTCTCTGTTATATCAAGATATTTATCAACTAAATTATAATATAAATAAACTATACATATAAAACAATACATAATACTAACTAAAAAGAGAAATATTTAAAATATAATAGGTTTTTTACAAAATATTTACAAAAAATATAACTGCCAAACAGTCGTCGCTTGGAACCGTGCCCAGAAGGTAGCCTTGCCACGTTGTATAGCAATGTTTAGTCTCTGTACAGGGTATAAGCTAGCCCTCTGGTCACCAGATGTGTCGACCAACTTCTTAGCTATCACATTACAAAGGTGGTGTGTACTAGGACCCCACGGACCCAAGCTCTCTACCCCAAACGGCTCAAATATGAAACCTCTATCGAGGTTACTATATTAGCGTCGCTTGAGGTTTTCTGCAGTTGCATCGGCCACTCCAGCCTCAAAAGATCAGATCCTTAAATCCGATAACTAGAAATTCTAGGACAGTTGACAGTACCATAATACCCTATGGTCACAGACCCATGTGATGTTAACGATCTTAGTTCAGAAATAAAGCATAATATATATAAATATGAAATATTATAACAGTACAAATAAAAAAAGTTGAAAAAAGTTTCGATTACCATATATCGTCTATTCATAACTGTATACTATAAAGTCGGCGATCTACTTCCTAAGGTACATATGACTTAAATGTTGCCAGTTGTTCAGACTAAGCAGTCTAAGAGCTACCGTTGCCTACGTCGTTACATAAAAAAACGACCCCTTCTAGAGCAATTACTAAAATTACTATACTTTAGCAAGAGATGGCGTTGCATGAAAAATTTATTCCATCTCTCTATCTCAAAGCACTGTCTAGAAAAGCAGAACGTTTTAGGCAAATGGCAGACGTGCTCAGCGAAGGGCGTCTACAAAATGATCTTATACAATCATGAAGGTGGCGAAGGGATGAAGAAGAAAAATAATTTATGTCCAACATTCTATAATTACGGAATACAAAAACACATTCAACCACACATACATACGCGTACAGACAGTTTTTACTCTATTTATATCTTCAAATATCTTCATTTGGTGTTGCCCATGATTAAAAGGTATGAAAATTTAAATAACATTAAAATAATTTAAAAACAAACGTACACAACTATCCGACTAATTTATAATTTACAGTATGTATCAATAAATTCCTTTATTGAATTCGGTTAAATAAAAAAACCTATTTGGCATTCCAGGCTATTATTATTTTTTTTAATAATAACAATTTTGATTTCAAACATGTACAAAGTAGTTCGACAATAGCCACATTAGTAAGTACTGCGTCGCAGCTGTTACCGCCCATCTCCGAACAATTAAATTCAAACACTAATTTACTAATCTATCTATATGCCTAATTATATCCAGATCGATTCAACCGTTCTGTCGTCATTGAGTAACAAACATCCCATCATTCAAACTGTCACATTTATAATGTTAGCGGAATTATATTTTCTCTCTATAGATTTTGACGACATTTAGAAGACATTATTGTCCTTCGGGAAAACTCGGATCTTTATCGGAATACGATGACATCCGAACTGTATAGAACGATCGTAATTAAATGAGTGACTTTTTTTTGTACGAACTAACACAGTTGGCACAGAGAAGCTGGCCTTTACTGCTTCACCGGATTTGAGAGGTGGCACAGCTCTTAGATCGCTTAGCCTGAACCTCTATTAGGTGGGAACTCGACACAAGGGTCCCCCCGGTGAGGGGTAACCTCGACTTGGACGGTTACCATTATTACGCGTTAGTAGTCCGATCCGAAGGTGCCCGAGAGGGCCGCACCACGACTCGGTCGGTAGCTATTTTATTAACAAAAATCTATTGGGACAATCTAAGCTAAACTAACTTATATGCCACTAAATGAGTGACATTTTTACACCATTAATGCAAGCACGATAATTACGAACTTTTCCTAAAATTGCTAATGAAAATATTTTCTCAATTATATCTAAAAACCTATTCCAAGCTTTAATTTTTTATAATAACAATTTTATTTCAAATCAAAACTTAAACATGTACAAAGTAGTTCGACAATAGCCACATTAGTAAGTACTGCGTCGCAGCTGTTACCGCCCATCTCCGAACAATTAAATTCAAACACTAATTTACTAATCTATCTATATGCCTAATTATATCCAGATCGATTCAACCGTTCTGTCGTCATTGAGTAACAAACATCCCATCATTCAAACTGTCACATTTATAATGTTAGCGGAATTATATTTTCTCTCTATAGATTTTGACGACATTTAGAAGACATTATTGTCCTTCGGGAAAACTCGGATCTTTATCGGAATACGATGACATCCGAACTGTATAGAACGATCGTAATTAAATGAGTGACTTTTTTTTGTACGAACTAACACAGTTGGCACAGAGAAGCTGGCCTTTACTGCTTCACCGGATTTGAGAGGTGGCACAGCTCTTAGATCGCTTAGCCTGAACCTCTATTAGGTGGGAACTCGACACAAGGGTCCCCCCGGTGAGGGGTAACCTCGACTTGGACGGTTACCATTATTACGCGTTAGTAGTCCGATCCGAAGGTGCCCGAGAGGGCCGCACCACGACTCGGTCGGTAGCTATTTTATTAACAAAAATCTATTGGGACAATCTAAGCTAAACTAACTTATATGCCACTAAATGAGTGACATTTTCACACCATTAATGCAAGCACGATAATTACGAACTTTTCCTAAAAATAACGAAGGATAATGTTTCCTCAGTATATCTAAAAGCCTTTTCTATTAGTTGTACATGTTTTTTTTTCATCATACGTATAAAATATTATTATCATATTTTTTGCTATGGCGAAAAATTTACCCGTGATCCGACGGAAACCCGAATATTTTAAATAAGCGTTAACTACGTCAGTTTAAGGAAACATAAAATCTTTTCCATCGAACACCTTCCTGTTTCACTGATCGGTGAACAATGTTGAACATGAAAACAATGCATTTCGTGTTCTATTATGCTCGGGGGTACAATAGAATTCCGTGCTGCGACCTTCTGCCGATGACTGCATTATGATCTCAAATATTTCTGCATCAGTAAAATAATAATAACACTGATGTATATATAATTAATAATGTTAGCTCAGCCGACATCCTTTAATTACAATATCATTCTAAACCTAATTAGTATATGCGCTAGCTGCAGTCTGCCGTTATGTCCGAGAGTCGGACTTCAAGAATCTCCGGATCCTCGGACCTAAAGGTGGCAGACTAGCCTCCAGAAGCATTTTTGAGGCTAATACACTGCCATAATGCTTCTGCGAGCCAGAGACAACAGCTGTACGGCGACTTAATAGAAGAATTAGATGCCAAATAAAAATTATATTAGTAAATAGTCCCAAATGTTGCTGCATGATTAAAATGGCAGCACTATTCAAAGAAATATTAATATATTATTTGTTTTGGGGATAGTTAATAATAAAATAATTTATAAAAACTTCAAAGAAAGTGTGTAATAACGATGTCACTTGATGTTATTTAAAAGTAATAAAAACAAGTTACAGACTTTAAATATATGTCCCACTGTTGGGCATAGGCCTTCTCCGTCACGCGGCCCTAGTGTGGATTGGCAGATTTCACATGTCTTAGAAGATTTAAGACATGTAGTAACACTATTAATGAAACGTAACTCTTTCTTTATATATTAACTCTTCGACTTCTCCCTCTCAACTTCCGTTTGCCACGCCCGATCACACTTTTCGTAACGCATTCACCAGTTTAATCCCAAAGCCAAGTGTACGTAAAGAAGTTTCACTTCATTCATTTCAAACAAACATGACTTAATGAAAGAACCACCTCCTTTTCGACGTCGTTGGTAAAAGAAAGCGTGAACTTGTAAAGACAATTATGCCAATTACCACCGGGACATGGTTGAAGAATCTATATATAGAGCAACTTTCTATCAATTTGTAAAGCGGGCCGCGGTTTGGAAGCTCTAACGAACGCATAAGGAACCTCAGAGGGCAAGTTACAAGGCGTATTCATTCACAAGCGAAATTAATTTTCATCCAACACCACATCATAAGCGCCTGCAATGCTTAAGCTATAAGAGCTGTTGTTGTTAACAAAAATGACGGCGTATACGCTATTTTACTTCTAGAGCAGGTTGTCAATGAACACTGTTAGCGTGTTTCACGTTATGTGTTATGAAGCGAAATTATTCGTAGTTATATAGTAGTGTTTGAGCCGTGGTAGCTCAGTTCCCGTTGTAGTACGTCAGCAATCCCCAGAACCGGCACCAATGAATTTGTTATTGCAATTCTAAGTGCTCACTTACCACGCGCTCGGCGGTGAAGGAAAACATAGTGAGGAAACCTACATGTATTGGAAAAATTTGTAAGACATGTGAAATCGCCAATCCGCACTGTATGTGCGTCGCGGACTATGCTTTTATACTCTCTTTACAGAGATGGCCTGCGCCCAACAGTGTCCCACTGTACAAGTATATATAGGATGTAACTTTAACTTTTTTTAACTTAACCTATACTTATAACCTTTACTTCAACTATCAAAAATTTAGCATGTAAGTGCGATAAGTGTTCACGAATTTGTGCAGATTAGTGCATCGTCAATCAAAATGGTTGTTGGTAAAGAAAAAGGATTGGTTATTTGGTTTCGTCAATATGTTTTTGGTTTCTAATACACAAAAATCACCAACGAGCACATATGGGACAGTATAAACCTGGTGAAAGAAATGAAACGTTTGCAGTATTATATAAACGGATTTTGAAGTAAAACTTCTTTACGCACGCTTGGCTCGGGGAATAAGCTGTTGAATGCGTTACGAAAAGGGTGAGGCGAACAGAAGTTAAGAAGGAGAAATGTGATAGTGAAAAAGAAAGACAGAGAGTTACGTTTCGTATATGTATATCACACACTGTATATTGTCTGTATCACACTGTAGGAGCAAGAGAGAGCAGTGCGCGCACACATTTTCTTTCTATCTTAAACAAACAATCCTGTATATATTATATCTTTTGTATATATTAAACATCCATATAGCTGGTGGCTAAACAAGTTTAACTTCAGTCGTTTGGTTTAAAACACGCTCGTTTTTTTTATTTTTCACAGCATCGTGTTCATAAAACGCGGGCCGGCTGAATTGAGCCCCATTTAGCGTAATTAGTCGGAGCCGAGTTTAAATTGAGTGAATTGGTGATGGTGGGAGTGCGCAGCTGTCTCGCCTCATTGAAGCCGGCGTTGGAGTCACGTCGACTTAATAAAGTCGCATCGCATATCGCCTTCAGTGTCATTGAAGCAAAAATACAAGCTGTTGCGAAGTATTTATTTATAGGACAATGTCTAATTCTTTTCACTCCACAGTCGCAAGAGATTTACAAACTGTCATACATTCATCATATAATCCTAGTGCGGATTAGCGGATTTCACATGCCATAGAAAAATTTCTAAGACATGTGAAGTCGCCAATCCGCACTGTGTGTGTGTCGCGGACTATGCTTTTATACTCTCTTTACAGAGAAGGCCTGCACCCAGCAGTGTCCCACTGTACATGTATATATAGGATGTAACTTTAACTTTTTTTAACTTAACCTATACTTATAACCTTTACTTCAACTATCAAAAATTTAGCATGTAAGTGCGATAAGTGTTCACGAATTTGTGCAGATTAGTGCATCGTCAATCAAAATGGTTGTTGGTAAAAAAAGGATTGGTTATTTGGTTTCGACAATAAGTTTTCGGTTTCTAATGTACAAAAATCACCAACGAGCACATATGGGACAGTAATAACCTGGTGAAAGACATGGAACGTTTGCAGTATTATATAAACGGATTTCGAAGTAAAACTTCTTGACGCACGCTTGGCTCGGGGAATAAGCTGTTGAATGCGTTACGAAAAGGGTGAGGCGAACAGAAGTTAACACGGAGAAATGTGATAGTGAAAAAGAAAGACAGAGAGTTACGTTTCGTATATGTATATCACACACTGTATATTGTCTGTATCACACTGTAGGAGCAAGAGAGAGCAGTGCGCGCACACATTTTCTTTCTATCTTAAACAAACAATCCTGTATATATTATATCTTGTGTACATATTAAACTACTATAGCTGGTGGCTAAACAAGTTTAACTTCAGGCGTTTGGTTTAAAGCATGCTTGTTTTTTTTTATTTTTCACAGCATCGTGTTCATAAAACGCGGGCCGGCTGAATTGAGCCCCATTTAGCGTAATTAGTCGGAGCCGAGTTTAAATTGAGTGAATTGGTGATGGTGGGAGTGCGCAGCTGTCTCGCCTCATTGAAGCCGACGTTGGAGTCACGTCGACTTAATAAAGTCGCATCGCATATCGCCTTCAGTGTCATTGAAGCAAAAATACAAGCTGTTGCGAAGTATTTATTTATGGGACAATGTCTAATTCTTTCACTCCACAGTCCACACAAAATGCTGTGTAGGGACGCATCACTCGCGTTACTTTTAGTAATTTAATTAGCTAAAACGTTGTTATAACCAAACAAACAAATATTTTTATTATCCCACAATAATTTCAATAGTAAATTAAATTACAATTATGAGCCCGGGTCTGGTGTCCGAACTAGGAACCTGTGAGATGGATCACCCACGGATGTGCTCAAAGCTTTTCAAACTATTGGACAAGCATTGCAGAGAGAAGGAGAAGTCTATAGTGTATATATATATATATAATTGTTGAGTGTTATATGTGTACGTGAATATCTGTGGGAAGGTGTGTGTACCGGGGCACAGTATGTACGTTGACCACTGGTCGGCGGCGGAAGTAATCGCTATGGTGCTGCCCGCCTGGACACTTCCTGCACGAGAGATCTAACTTCACTTTAATTTGTGTACAACGTTTTATATGTTATACGCTAAAACAAGTATATTTACGACAATCGACATCAAATCGAATCAAACGTTAAACACGCGAATAATCTCTTCGTATTTCCGAATTATACGGGAACATTACAAAATAGCACTAATCAGAACCTAATCAAATTTTCATCAAACTACCCTTGACGTACATCCTTTCGAATAAAAAATGAATCAACGAAATCGGTTGGCGTAACATTGAGCTATTCGTTCATTTGTCGTGCACATACTTCATGGAAATATCAGGCTTATATCGTTTTCACATAGATGCCATTGTCAAAGTATTATTATATTTCGGACATTTAAACTATCATCATCAACTATCTTACGTAGTGTATTAAAGGTCAGTAAGTAATTTTTAAATTTCTCTTCGCGTGACATCAAATTTTGAAATCTTTGTGCGCTTTGCAGTTTCAGATACTTGGCCACCAAGTGTTGGAATAATTTGCCACCGCCCATAAGAGACAGTAAATCTGTAAACGCATTTAAAAATAAATTAAAACACCTGATGTTAAAGATACAAAAAGATAATATCCCCGCGATATCGGTGGCTTGTTGTTTCCAATATTTTCAATATTTAATTATATAATTTAAACTTTATACGTTTAATTATCATATTATTTATTTTAGTTAATTTTGACTCAATAATATATTTATTTTTGAAATTTTTCATCTATTATTTTATTGTATAAAATATATTTTAATCTCATAACTGTTTTATTTATGTATCATATTTATTATACTCTTATTGTCTGTATAAATTCCATATAAAAGTAGTATTGCGCGCGCACGTCTTTAGGTAGTCCCGGGCACTGCTGAAAATCAGCGCTGTCGCATCCTTGCGACAGCATATGCTGAGACGGTGTCCGATATTGGCATCATATGTTTTGTATTATTTGTCCGTGTAACTTTAACTGTGTTTTGTCTATTTTTCATTCTTTTTTAATGTGTGTTATATTCTGTCTGTGATGTGTTTTGTATTGTATAAAATATATTTTAATCTCATAACTGTTTTATTTATGTATCATATTTATTATACTCTTATTGTCTGTATAAATTCCATATAAATGTAGTATTGCGCGCGCACGTCTTTAGGTAGTCCCGGGCACTGCTGAAAATCAGCGCTGTCGCATCCTTGCGACAGCATATGCTGAGACGGTGTCCGATATTGGCATCATATGTTTTGTATTGTGATGCCAATAAATAAATATCTATGTCTTTGTTCGTGTGCCGCAACAAAATAAAGTTGAGCGCTGCAAAACGCTCAAAACGATTGAATACGCAAAAATTGCTTTAATCTATATTATGCCTTCGGAATGCTCCTAATTGGCAGAAGAGCTTTATCTAAAGATGTCAAATTATGTAGCCCAGGTTAACAGTTGCACTTGTTCGATAAGGATAAAATGGTGCGCCACGAACGAGATATGCCAAACACATTTGCGAGGTCGGCAGAGGTTGTGAACGATAAACTACTTCATCACTAAATTATATACAAAGTTTGCAACAGAAAATCTTTACAGCATAGAGATAATGGAGATAAAACAGAAATGCGTGTTTTTTAATGACACAAGAATGTTAAGTACATCTTGCTCTTTCTAGCCTCGTTGCTGAGGTACGTGACCACGCATAAGCACCCTCCGTTAGATGCGGCCATATGCAGTCTGCTACCGTATTCATAATTGTGAGACCATTTTGTAGGCGGCCAAAAAAATCATATATTTGTAAAGATATAAAACATCCTTGAAATTATTATTTTTTTTATATTTTCATAATAATTGTGTAAATGTCATAATTGTCAGTATCATGACATATATATAGAGATAGATAGATTCTTTATTGCACCAAAGTATATGTACAAAGGCGAACTTAATGCTAATTAGCATTTTCTTCCAGCTAACCTTTAGTGGTTAAGAGCAGGCTAAGGGTAGTGCGTAATAGCATTTTAAAACTATTATATAGATAAATAAATATACATACATAAATAGATACTTCTATATTAATTTAATAATATTATATTTATATAGAAATTTTATTATATAGACGATTATATATATTTATAAATGACGGTAATACAATGGTACAGATAAAAAATAATAAAAAATAATACAGGACAATTGAATACCGCATCCTTTTGATGTCGCTTAATCTAATATCTTTAAAGAAGCAATTCTTGTACATATACAGGTCGTCGCGTAATTTAACTTCTAACGGTGAGTGGATGGTGGCAGCCTCGAGAAAAATAATAAAAAATGTCATAATTGTCAGTATCATGACATATATATAGAGATAGATAGATCCTTTATTGCACCAAAGAATATGTACAATGGCGAACTTAATGCTAATTAGCATTTTCTTCCAGATAATCTTTAGTGGTTAAGAGCAGGCTGAGGGTAGTGCCGCTAAAAATAGCGTTTTAAAACTATTATATAGACTATTATATATTTATAAATGACGGTAATACAATGGTACAGATAAAAAATAATACAGGACAATTGAATACCGCATCCTTTTGATGTCGCTTAATCTAATATCTTTAAAGAAGCAATTCTTGTACATATACAGGTCGTCGCGTAATTTAACTTCTAACGGTGAGTGGATGGGGTGGCAGCCTTGAAGAAAATAATAAAAATGTCATAATTGTCAGTATCATGACATATATATAGAGATAGATAGATCCTTTATTGCACCAAAGAATATGTACAATGGCGAACTTAATGCTAATTAGCATTTTCTTCCAGATAATCTTTAGTGGTTAAGAGCAGGCTGAGGGTAGTGCCGCTAAAAATAGCGTTTTAAAACTATTATATAGATAAATAAATATACATACATAAATAGATACTTCTATATTAATTTAATAATATTATATTTATATAGAAATTTTATTATATAGACGATTATATATATTTATAAATGACGGTAATACAATGGTACAGATAAAAAATAATACAGATGAATTGAATACCACATCCTTTTTTGATGTCGCTTAATCTAATATCTTTAAAGAAGCAATTCTTGTACATATACAGGTCGTCGCGTAATTTAACTTCTAACGGTGAGTGGATGGTGGCAGCCTCGAAGAAAATAATAAAAATGTCATAATTGTCAGTATCATGACATATATATAGAGATAGATAGATCCTTTATTGCACCAAAGAATATGTACAATGGCGAACTTAATGCTAATTAGCATTTTCTTCCAGATAATCTTTAGTGGTTAAGAGCAGGCTGAGGGTAGTGCCGCTAAAAATAGCGTTTTAAAACTATTATATAGATAAATAAATATACATACATAAATAGATACTTCTATATTAATTTAGTAATATTATATTTATATAGAAATATTATTATATAGACGATTATATATATTTATAAATGACGGTAATACAATGGTACAGATAAAAAATAATACAGCACAATTGAATACCACATCCTTTTTTGATGTCGCTTAAACTAATATCTTTAAAGAAGCAATTCTTGTACATATACAGGCCGTCGCGCAATTTAACTTCTAACGGTAAGTGGATGGGGTGGCAGCCTCGAGAAAAATAATAAAAATGTCATAATTGTCAGTATCATGACATATATATAGAGATAGATAGATCCTTTATTGCACCAAAGAATATGTACAATGGCGAACTTAATGCTAATTAGCATTTTCTTCCAGATAATCTTTAGTGGTTAAGAGCAGGCTGAGGGTAGTGCCGCTAAAAATAGCGTTTTAAAACTATTATATAGATAAATAAATATACATTTACATATACACAAATAGATACTTCTATATTAATTTAATAATGTTTAGTGGGTATGGGCTGCCCAGGCCGAGTCCCACACATCCCTCCGGGCCCACCCAGGGTACCGGAGGATGGTTAATAACTCGATTCCCCGCGTTAACAAAAAAAAAAAAAGGGTTGACTTACTGTTGTGTCCTGTCGCTGACAGATCCGGGACACCCCGCTCATAACGGCTGATGGCATTCGCGGTAGGTTTAGTGGGTATGGGCTGCCCAGGCCGAGTCCCACACATCCCTCCGGGCCCACCCAGGGTACCGGAGGATGGTTAATAACTCGATTCCCCCGCGTTAACAAAAAAAAAAAAAAAAAAAAAAAAAAAAAAAAAAAAAAAAAAAAAAAAAAAAAAAAAAAAAGGGTTGACTTACTGTTGTGTCCTGTCGCTGACAGATCCGGGACACCCCGCTCATAACGGCTGATGGCATTCGCGGTAGGTTTAGTGGGTATGGGCTGCCCAGGCCGAGTCCCACACATCCCTCCGGGCCCACCCAGGGTACCGGAGGATGGTTAATAACTCGATTCCCCGCGTTAACAAAAAAAAAAAAAAAAAAAAAAAAAAAAAAAAAAAAAAAAAAAAAAAAAAAAAGGGTTGACTTACTGTTTGTTGTTTAACAGTATATTTTGTGTACCTTATACCCGGATACAACAAAAGGAAGATGTGGAAGTAATTCGAAAAAACTAAGTGGTGCCTCTGCTATCTCTCCATCTCCTCCAAGCCGGCCGGTCACCGTGGAGGAGTTAGACCACCACCTCCTCAGTCAAAATAAAAACAACCAAAACAGATTATCACTAAATACGAAAACCAAAATCAGAAGCCACAAAATCTCCATGTAGCAAGCATAAATGTGAGAACACTATTATTGGATAGCAGAATTGAAGAGTTAAGATATGCAATTACGTCAATAAAATGGGATATAATAGGTTTATGCGAAACAAGAAGGGAAAAAGAAATAATAGAAGAACATTCCGATTCAATACTATTTCATACACCTGGGACGATGGGAAGAAATGGTGTTGGTTTTTAATAAAAAACAACCAAAACAGATTATCACTAAATACGAAAACCAAAATCAGAAGCCACAAAATCTCCATGTAGCAAGCATAAATGTGAGAACACTATTATTGGATAGCAGAATTGAAGAGTTAAGATATGCAATTACGTCAATAAAATGGGATATAATAGGTTTATGCGAAACAAGAAGGGAAAAAGAAATAATAGAAGAACATTCCGATTCAATACTATTTCATACACCTGGGACGATGGGAAGAAATGGTGTTGGTTTTTAATAAAAACACCTAAAGAAAACATAGTTAGCTTTAAAAGCTTCTCGGATCGCGTTACATTACTAGATATTCAACTATCTACTAACTCTACTTGGTCATTTGTCCAATCATATGCTCCAACAGAAAAATCATCTAAGGAAGACATCGATAATTTTACATGACAGTACAAACAGCTCTAGACTCCGCCTATGCAAAAAATAAAATATTGCTGGGAGATTTCAACGCAAAGATTGGAAAATCCCAGGGAAAAGAAGAAAAGATTATTGGAAAATACGCACACGGAAAAAGAAGTCCACATGGTCAAAGGCTTATAGAATTCGCACTTGAGAATAATTTATTCTTTACGAACAGCATGTTCCCTTGCAAACCACAAAAAAATGGACATGGCGCTCCCCAAATGGTCTACAGTTTAATGAGATTGATTACATATTAACAAACCGACCAATTTATATTAAAAAATTCAATATAATAAAAAACCTAAACTTCTGCACAGATCACAGGGTGATAAGGTGTGAGTTGTTGTTGGTCTCAAAATCAAAAAGAAAAAAAATAAACTCTTCTAACTACGTTAGGGACCTACCATCTCTCTCTGAAGACGACGCCAGCTTCTGGGAAAAAAAGTTCACCAAAGCTGTAAACTCGTGTACAGAAGTACAAAACCAATACAACAAGTTAGAAGAAGAGTTACAAGAATTTTTGAAACTGTTGCCACGAAAAAAGAAACAGATTAATAAATACATAAACGAGGAAACAAAAGATCTCTTGGAAAAGAGAAAAGAACTATACAAGGAAAAGAAAACAAAGGAAGTTAAATCTGAAATTACAAAATAAGCAAAAATTAATAGAAATATTATCAAAAGAGAATGACTCGACAAAAAACTTTCGAAAACTTTATAAGCAAAACAGGAGCTATACGCAAAGCATACAAAGAATTAAGAAACAAATCAGAATGGATGGAAAAACTCAAAAATAAACAGGGAATTATACAATCAAGGCGCCCAGACATTATAAATGAAGCAACACAATTTTACAAAAGACTCTATTCTGCAGAAACATCGGAAAGCGATAGCCTTCCGGTATGCACTTTAGAATCTACCAAGTATATTACAAACACAGAACCACAAAATATCCTCAAATCCGAAATCAGATTTGCAATAAAATCCTTGAAAAATGACAAAGCTCTAGGAAATGACAACGTTGCTAAAAGTACTGTCTGTCTCACTAGAAAAACCTCTTCAGATATTATTTAATAACATCCTTGCCACCGTAACCACACCAGAACAATGGTCAAAATCAACATTTATACTGCTGCACAAAAAAGGGGATAAGAACGACTTAGGAAATTATAGACCTATTAGCCTCATGACTAACTTGTATAAAATTTTCTCAAAGATCATATTGAGCAGAATAACTTACCCACTCGAAGAAAACCAACCACGAGAACAAGCGGGTTTTCGCAAAGCTACTCGACTATGGATCACATACAAGTTATAACTCAACTGATAGAAAAGGTAAGAGAATATAAAAGACGATATATATGTGCTTCATAGACTATACAAAAGCGTTCGATTCTATACATCACGAAGCAATATGGATGTCGTTATCACAACAAGGTGTAGATCAGAAATACATAAATCTGATAAAAGCGTCTATTCAAAGTGCCACGCTAAAATACGCCTAGAGCGCGATGGCGCGGAATTCCCAATACAAAAGGAGTAAGACAAAGGAGACCCACTTTCCCCGAAGTTATTTTCAGCGGTTCTTGAATCGGTTTTTCGACGTCTAAATTGGGAAACAAAGGGAATAAATGTTGATGGAGATCCACTACACCACCTACGCTTCGCAGACGACATTGTGGTTTTTGCAGAAAACGCTACTGAACTACAGAGCATGATCAATGAATTCGCAGAAGAAAGTAAAAAGGTAGGATTGTCTATCAACACAACTAAAACTAAGATTCTTACCAATGGAGACCCTTATGACGTCACACTAATAAGTGAAAAAATTGTATATGTAAAAGAATACATATATTTAGGACAGCTAGTATCTTTTGAGAATAATACGGGGAAAGAAATACAACGACGAACAACTCTGGCTTGGAATAAATTTTGGGGAATGAAGGAAATAATGGAAAATAAGACTATCAGTATAAATATAAAGAGGAAATTGTATGAGACAACCATACCGCCATGTCTAACATATGGATGCCAGACGTGGTCTGCGAAAAGAGAAGACGAAGACAAAGTAGCAAAATGTCAACGAAAATGGAAAGAAGAATGCTCGGACTAAGACTATCAGACAAGGTTAGAAACGAAACCATCAGAAAGGAAACGAAAATAGTAGATGCAAGAAAAAGAGCGAGACTTCTCAAGTGGCACTGGGCAGGACACATATGCAGAATGAATAACAACCGATGGGCAAAACGAATAACAGAGTGGATACCTATAAGCAAAAAAAGAGAAAAAGGTAGACCAAATAAGCGATGGAAAGATATTTTTAAAGAGAAATGTGGATCTGCTTGGATGCGAGTAGCACGGCAAAGAAATATTTGGAAAGATTTAGGAGAGGCCTACGCCGCAGAGGCGACTACTACAAACGGTATTAGGATTTAATAAAAAAAAAAAAAAAAATAGAACAATAATCTAATTACAGAACGATTTATATTTAAGTTTAGTTGTAGTAGAATAATAAAGGCTATTTTATTTATTTATTTATTTATACCCGGATAAGACGGTATTTTCTAAAAATTAACCTAGATTGATTTATCGCACCTCCATACATAATTTCTTGAAAATCGTGTCCGTTATTCAGATTATACATATACAAGATTTGCTCATTTAACAATCATTCATTTGAAACTATTAATAATTCTGCTCACCCCTTTCATATATGCGGGTTTACTCCTCAGCGATGCGTACTCCTGCATGCACAGTTATTAAGAGGTCACGCCCGGTGACCGCGGGCCCGCATGTTCAAATCGGGAACGACGATAACACAAGCCCCCATTCCATGCGCTACGTAATTTGACGATTATCAACATTATTAATAATCATATCTCATAAAACGTTATGAAAACATCTTCGATAAATTGAACCGTTATCTCTTAATATTACTCCCAATACGTACATACGCAGCACACTATCGAAATTCATAACGCTCTGTATCTTTTTGGGCAAATGTTATGCTTAATAACATTATTATTTTATTGTAAGACATAACAATAAAATATCCAAAATTATAGGCAAAAAATATTGTACATCTTGTGCAGATAATTAATTATAGCTTTAACAGACAAATAAATACTAAACTAGAACAGATTTGTTTTCAAAATGGCTGCCTCGTTGAACAGCTGATTTCAGCGTGTATGTTTATGAACTTTTGGCATCAAAGTCGACATCGTTTTTTTTAGATCTGAACTAAGCTTTAGTATCAGAAAAAATAAGAGACCATTTTTTGATATTGTTGCCAATCAAAATTCTATGCCAGGGCCACATTAAACTACTTAGTTGTCATAAAAAACGCCACAGCTTTGTAAAGAATAGATTCGAAGGTGAAAAAGATGGGAGTGATTTATTACGATTTTATATTTCGTGCAGTCCAAAAATAGATCGACACCACTAAATGGATTGGTAAATGGTATGTAAAAGCAGGATCATTTATTTATCAAATTAGTACTGGTCACACGATATATAAATTGTATTTACGGTTTGAGAGAAATTTATTTCCTTAATAAGAATAAAAAATAAAATCACTTACTTTAGGAAAATAGACAATTATATTATTTTCAGCTAAGCGTTACAGTTTTAGGTGTATGTTCAAGGTACATGTATATAAAATAATAAATGGTTTAAAATATCCAGGAACAGTATCAAAATATTGTTATAAATTTTTAATAAATTATGTATTTATTAAAAAGTATAACATTTGTATTTCTAGTCCAACAAATTAATATTGTATTAATGTTCAAATTTAATTATTTTAACACACGTAGAAGAAAATACAATAGAAATTATAATTTTTAATCGGATTCCAATTTTAATTAGACTTATGAGTATTTTAAGTAATGAAAAGAAATGTTTTTCATCTTTATTATAATTAATTAGTTTCCCCATGCTATGTGTTAATTATTTATAGCTTGCGCAATATAATAATTTAAAAAAAATTTGCTCTTCATGTCAGATAATATTTCAGCAACGACATAAAACATAGTCGCGGATAAAACCCAATTTTAATAAAGCAACAAGCGAAGTGACAACAGGCGTCTGACGTTACAAATACGCTGCATCCGGTCGACGGAATTTCGGCCGCCATTACAGCGAACTGAAGAAATAGATGGCGGGAAAATGAATTACAACTAATGGATTCAGTTTCGTTTTAAATATTTTTTTTTTATAAACTATTTTCTCTGTCTTGATTTGAAGTAATTTTTATTTATCTCCTAGTTTGTATTTTATTCCTAGAAATAATTTGTTGTATGTTCGATTTGCTAATTACTAATATCATTAGTACAGTATCAACAAACTACTTCGTACTAATGACAAATTATTTTTGTGAGATATAAATAAGTTAATAATAATAATTTAAAACTGGATTTTTATGTGCAGTGTGTCGAAAACGTTTTAAGAGATATTATTAGTTACACTAAACCCTTAATTACTTTCACAATAGTTATGATGTCACAAATTTTTTTCATTTCCAAAAACGATGCTCATTTATACCGCAATAATTTGAAAGTTTTGAGTTTTTTTAAACTATGTTACGTAGGTTATGTGTAAGTCTAAATAGTTGTAAGGGTGAAATATGTCTAATGATCATATTATCATTAGTTGTTATAATGATATAGGTAGTGTAATGTTTTTTCTTTCATCTGTCGTGACTTCTTGCTTGATGGCTGTCCGCTTTCACCAATGCTTAGATCCCATATACTTTGCAATTAAATTGCAATTGCTCTGTTCTCTGCCTATCCTACTAAAAATAACGTTTGTTTTTGAAGTAAGACTTCATTACGCACGCTTGACTTGGGCAGCAAGCTAATGAATGCGTTACGAAAAGAGTGATCAGGCGAGGTAAATGGAAGTTGAGAGCGAGATATAAGTTAATAAAGATAGAAAGAGATTTCTTTTTTTAATGACAAACTACACAGTTTGGCCAGAGAAGCTGTCCTTGACTGCTTCACCGGATTGAGAGGTGGCATACCTCTAAATCTAAATTATATATATGTAGATGGAGCTAAAGAAATGTTACTTTAGTGGTGTGGTCTACAGCAGATTCGTTTTGTTTGACAAAGTCTTACGATAGAGGTCTACGCTCGGCACTATAAGACCACGACCACGTGAACGAAAGAAAGACGATTCTGGAAAATTCGATGTGTGACAGTATTGTGCAAGCTAATAAAAACAGTGTTTCCATGTGCAAAAGCTTGACCACGATCTCGACCACGGGAAATGCAGTCCTGGATGGTAAGTAAGGCGCACTAGCAGAGTTAGGGAAAGACAGACGCGGGAAAATTATATTTACTATTATCTGCAACTACTTTGCTGTACGAATAATGAAAGAATTTAGCAGTAAGTTATAATAGAACCGATGTCTCTAAAAATCAGCCTCATTTCAACACTTTATTTACGAGTGTAGAAATATGATTCTAAAACAGTTACAAATCATTGGAGCGACGTAACATAAACGATTCTCGTCGATCATTCCGGATTTACATAAAAACAGTTGTAAGTAGGGTAGCCGTTCGACTCCCGGGCGATGCATAAACATGTGCCCGCGCGCCGTCGCGTTAGACGTCATGTTCCGATTGCCACAGCAGGACCACTGAATGAATAATTCATTCATTCTATCCGGACTCGGCTGTTTGCCAGTGACGGTTCATCATAAAACCGATCTATTACAGTCATATTAATTATCCTTCCATTATTAGCAAAATACGTCAAAAACTAACGCACATTGGCGTGTCCGCGGTAAGCCATAGTGGCACCAATGAATTAAAAGAATTAATGAATATATCTATTTGCACAATAATTAACAAATATATCACAGAAATGATAAATTTTACATTTTGGTACATAACCGTACATAATGTAATTGAACGCGCAATGGACGGTCTTATCCCTTATTTAAGGTTTTAAATTTATTATTATAATAAATAATATATAATTATATATACTTATTATAATTACTCAAAGTGTCCATTCGCGACCGTCGGAGGTTGTGATCAATCCTTGCGCATTATAAATATTTTATAGGTAGACCCCACCCCTTGAATAGTATTTGCAGCGTTGCTGGAGTTTTCTTTCTTCCAACGCTTCCCGAAGTGGCATATAAGTTAGTTTAGCTTAGATTGACCCATTTAGATTTTATCAATAAAATAGCTACCGACTGACTCGTGGTTCGGCCCTTTCGGGCGTACTAAATTAGGAGATCCTGCATCCTAGACGATAAATAATATCATTTGTAAGCTATGATAGCTTAGCTTGACCGACCGCGCAATGCCACCATTGTGGCTGTGACCGGGATTCCGCGCAGCACACGCTTGCCGTGTGCCCCGCGTGGGAGGCGGAGCGGCGGATCCTGGTCCAGCAGATAAGGCAAGACCTCTCCCCGCCGGCGGCAGTGGCGGCTGCGCTGGCGGGGAGATCTAAATGGAAGGCGCTGGTCTTCTTCTGCGAGTCAGTAATGGCCCAGAAGGAGACCGCAGAACGGGATCGGGAGAGGGCCGATCCCGTTCGGAGATGGCGCAGGCGGGCCGGTGGCAGACCGGCCCGCAGCCCTGTAGTTCTGGGCTCTCAAGAATAAGACTACGGTATCCCCTGCCTGTCGTATAAGGCGACTAAAGGGGCCTCGGGTTCACTGGGCGACAAGGGTGGGGGCCTGAGTCGTCCACCAAAGTGGACCCGGGAAGAAGGCGACATCGGCTGGCCCGTGTCGCCTTGCGCTGCGAGGGCACAGGGGAGGGTAACCTCCCAGGACTTGTCACTCTCCTTGAGCACAGTGCAGAGGGGCTCCGGTGCGTTCCACTGGAGATCCCGGAGCCCCTCGTCATGGAGGTCACCGAGGAAAGGGCCACTGGGAGGTTTTAGTGGGTAAGAACCCCACATAACCGCCGCCTTCCCCAGAAGGCGGGGTATCTTTCTGAATTTCCTCCCCGTAAACAAAAAAAAAAAAGCTTAATTGTTGACTTACGAACTATCGGTGTTGGGTTGGTCCCTGTTGACTTGGGGAAATGAGTTGATGCTTTTCATATTTATTCTTACCTGCAAAGAAAAACAGTTGTTAGAACTCATGCAAAATTCCACATTACACGTTTTACGGTAGACAGAAAATATAGACGAATTCAAAAGCCCCTTTTTTTAAGTCGCTTAAAAATTAAGTTAGAGAAACAACACATTCTTAACCAACTTGAAAAATGTTTGTGCATTGATGCATGCTTGAAAATTATTTTATGTTTGAAAAGAATCAACCGACTTCAAAAAAAGAGAAGGTTCTTTCGACTGGCTGGACCGATTATGATGATTCTTTTTTATTTGAAAGCTGGCACTTGCCATATGATATCGTTTCAGTTAGGTCCAATTTTGACAACGGCATCCATGAGGAAATCATAAAGTGTTAAATTGCATCAAGTATGTGCGCCACAAATGGACAAATAAGCCAATATCATGCTAACTGATTTCGATGATTCATGTTTTTATACTGTACTTCCAGTAGTACTTTAATGGTAGTTTGATCAGAGTTTGGTTAAGTTCCGATTAATTTTATTTCGTAATATTCCTATTTTATTTGAAGTTGGTTTCTGTTTTTACTTGTAAAATACTTGTTAGTAATACAATACGAGTAATGATACTAGATACAACAAGTCTAAATGAGACATGGCGATCTGTTGGTCGCAGCTTCCGCTTTCCTTCGTCGTACATGTTGGCCGCGTTTAAGGCGGGAAAGTCGATTGACATATGTTGATTACAATGCAGTTTCACGATTATATATTGTAAAGTAACACAGGGAAATGATTATCGTGCAATCGAGCACAATAGCACCATTGACTTAAGAGACCGCGCCCCCGAATTAAGTTGCCTGGTAGACTGCAGCAACTAGAGTTCAACCTCAGTGTCGGCCACCAATGTCAAACACATTACCTATAAATCAAGTAGTTAGAAAATTAATCTGCGTCTGAAATCTGTGCAAACATTTAATTCGAAAGCGATTTGATTAGTAATAAAGCAATAAACAAATATGGCACTATAATTAATGAATCAATAAAAGCGCCATCTTTTTTCTACTACGAACTAATTAGAATTATAGTTTTTTTTTCTTCGACAAACCTATGCATGTCGGCCAGAGAAGCTGGCCGTGAGTGCATCACCTATCCGATTGGCAGTTCGTAGGCCTGGATGATCAAGTAACATTTGGTGAGTAAACGAATCTAAGAGCAAAATAATCTTTTCATTTGATAATTATGTTGGTCTTATTTCTTTATTCGAAAATATTTCCATTGAAGATCGAAGTGAGAAGAAACATAATTTACTTGTATACCCTACACTTTAGTTTTGGCTCATTTAAAACTGTGAGGGCCTATTACACATTAAAGAGAGACATCGCGGTACCTTCACCCGTATCTAGTACGTAACCCTAATAGTGGAACACGTAGGTTCATCAGAGGCACCGTACAGCGTTTCCATAACAAAATGTTATAAATAGCCGCCGTCCGGCTGCCACGTGCTATTATAATTTACGGTGTTCCCCCCGGCATGGGACGGTGGGAATTCGTGTCACCATGCTGTCAATATTCTCGAGACATTTGTAAAATTAAAATTATGACACGTTCCCATCTCGTCCCGGATTAAGTGCACAGTGGCCACGTTGAAGTAAAACTTCTTCACGCACCTATGACTACGGGAGTAGGCTGGTAAATGCGTTACGAAAAGTGAGATCGGGCGAGGTGAAGGGAAGTTGAGAGGGAGATATAAGTTAGTGACGGTAGAAAAAGAGTTACGTATCGTATATCTAAGACATAGTGCAAGGTCTATTGTCTGTGTCACACTGTAGGAGCTAGAGAGAGCAGTGCGCGCGCACATTTTCTTGCTCTCTTGAACAATCGTATATATATTATTATGAAGCGTCAATAGCCTAATGGTTTAGAGCACGGTCTACGGATCGTGAGGTCGTAGGTTCGAATCCACCATTTCATTATTGACGTGAACCATGTCCTAGCACAAGCTTTAGCTTAGTTGGAATGGTTAACAAGAATGTTAGTGATATTTCTGAAAAAAAAAGAAATATTGTTACTATTCTTTAACAAATAAATAATAAATAAATATTATACATGGAGCTTAAGAAATGTTACTTCGTCGTGTGGACTAAAGCTCACTCGTTTTTTTTAAGTTAATATATAAAATTGGCAGTATATAACACGCAAACACATACATACGCATTTAAATATAAAACCGAAAATTCCTTCAGTGACGTCACTAGATCACTGAAAACCACAAGCAAATATTTAAAACTAAGTCTTTATTTATAAAAATTGCAAATCTGCAATCTCTACGGTAGAAAATTTATATAAAATGTAAAAATGTACAGACGTACAAGAAAACATCCAATTCAATTTTTGACTAACTTCCGTTAAAATGTCTTTCAAATACTTCTAAGACATTCTTACTCGTATTATCTTATTGTATTATTTTACCGTTGCAACAATATAACCGTATTTGAATGTATGAAATGCGCGGTAGTGTGTGTAATGTGTTTTATTAAATTATTGCATTTGTTTACATAATTTAAAAAATATTAGCACCCAGCTCTCCTTTAAATAAAGTTTCATAGTCCTCCGCCCGCGTAATTTTTCACGTTACAAGTTTTTTTCTTTGTGTTTACGTGATTATATTATTATTATATTATTATATTATTTTATATTTATATTATTATGAGTAAATTATAATTTTATTAAAATAAAGGAATTATACTGCAACCTTCAATCGTGGTTAAAAAGTCGTGACCGATTATTTACTTCTCACATGGGTCAAACTATCCTTGAAATTCTTACTGGAATTCTGGTCATCCTTTCCATAAAGTTGTTACAAGGATGTGGTGCATTCGAAACGATACCAGCTCGGTGTTGTGCCGGGTCGTGGGTGGTCGCCATAATTATTAATGATTACGTTTTATGGCGTCCATTTGAGAGAAGTCGATGTTTACCGTGACGGTCTGTGGTAATCGATTAAAATACCTAAAACGTCGCCCCATATGAAGACCAATTTTTGTTATTAAGTCCATATAAACGAAGGAGTGAACTAAGGAAGTTTCACTCCAGACGTGTAGTCTAAAGTACAATTGTTACTTACATACATTTTTTATATTTTAAAAGGTGCGTTGTAGTTAGTTAGCTTATTTACTGTCAAAGACTTGTCAAAGATATGATATGGTATCGGGGTACCTAGCGTTCAGACTAAGCGAAAGAGCTCTTTCCACGTCTTAAATCCAGTGAAACTGTTGTTCTCTGGCCAATCACCGTAGATTTTTACATAAAACCCGAATTGGCAAATATATGTTTCACATCAATGATTTTTCGTATAAAATACAAGTGTTAAATTTTATTCTTACGTTTAATATAAGTTAATTAAAAATCTGTCGACAAAGGCCTCCTCTAAAGATTTCCACGAATGTCTGTCTTTTGCTAACCGACTCCACAGCGCACCAGCTATTCTTTTAAATTCGTCTTCCCATCTTTTAATTTGTCTACCTCTACTTCTTTTGCTATCTCTTGGGTACCATTCAGTTATTAACCTTGTCCATTTCTCTTTACTTTCTCTTAGCATGTGTCCTGTCCAACGCCATTTAAGCTGTCTGTAGGCTGTGTGTGCATTTTTAAATTTTGTTTTCATTTTTATTTCTTGAATCTTCATTCTATCTCTTCTTTTTATACCTAAAATACTCCTCTCTATTGCATTTTGGCAGACTTTTAATTTGCTCTCTTGTTGATCTGTTAACGCCCATGTCTGGCACCCGTATAATAAACATGACATAATGCATATTTCATATACTTTCTTTTTTCCTTTCATTGGCATAGAATTAGGAAATTAATCTAGTTTAGTAAGTAGGCAAACCGTTTTATACTTTGTAAAGAAATTTAATTTATATTATTGTAAAGAAACCTGAAGGCAATAAAGGCTATTTTATTTTATTAATTAAAAATCTGGGTTGATGACACACGCTAGAAGTGAAACCTTCAGAAAATTAAAATAGATAGATATAACTTTATTGTACACCAAAATCAAACGAGAAGAAAATTACATAACTAAGGTACATTTTACAATCTTTGTACAATGTGACGTTATCACTAAGAAATCTCTTCCAGGCAACCTGTGTACAGATACAAATATTATAAGAAATATTTACATATACTTAATAATGTACACTAAATATATCTACATAAATAACTTAATAAACTAAGCTTCAAGTACAAAATCGAATATACGTTTTTTTTTTAAATTTATTTAAGAGGATTTTTTCTATTGGAAAATATCTTCATATATTTTTTTTATGCATATAAACTAGCGCTTGACCGTGATCCCACCTGGTGTTAAGTGGTGATATAGTGGAAAGATAGTACGCGCTAGTTTAGTAAGTTATATGACAAAAAGATACTATAAAAACAAAACCCTTACTTATTACGTAATAAACATTTTCGTACAAGTCTACACAGTATCCTAGCTTCTTCCATAGCTGGAGAAGCTAGGCTACTGTTACAAAAACCAACATCTCTGCGGCTAATCTTAAATTTAGCTAACAATTCAATGACGCACGTCCTCTAAAACTCCGCTCTCCATGCACTTTGGTGAAGTGATTTTTTTTTTCATAAAGTAAAACTGTTAGATGGAATATGCCCAGAACGAACTCTGAGAGCTGTTACATTATCATTTTTTTTGCTAGTTGACAATTTTCGAACCACTGGGAATATATCTATAATTGTATAGTATATAGAAAAAATATTTTGCATAATAATACGCTGTTTGTAACGTTGTTGCCCGAGGCTTAGTAATACACAGACACACACACACGTATAGCTATTATAATATTGAGTACGTGCAGCTAATATACGTACAAATATACACAAGTGGAGGTGTGGTATTAGGCAGTGTACTAATATAGCTACTAAGTGAACTACACAAAACCTATTCTGACGACCTTAACACCTTCAAGCATTCGATTGTGCCGTTTTCGGCGTTCTTGGGGACTCTTGCGTTATTTTACTAGTTAGTTCAACTTTCATACCCAATGAAGTATAATCAAGTATGAGAACAACGTGTAGAATTTGAGTGATTGTGTTGTTAAAAAATTATATATAATTTGCAATCAATTATATATAATCCACATAATTATTTATATCTACTAGGGTTTTAATCTCAGACGAAGCGAATAGAGAACCGACATGAAAGTCAAAATGATGAAAGATAAAAAAGCAAATAAACAATATTAACATAACAAGGGCCTGTTTGTTTGTTAGTACATACTACATAGGGCATTAATTTAAAATTAAACAGTTACAGTTCAATATTAACTGAAAATGCTCAAATGGTTGATGATATTGTTATACATAACAAATGATAATAGCGCCATCTATACCAAACTACAGATACCATCTAGCGCTGTATATTTACGTTACATTGGATGTCTAAATGTTGCTTTAGTGCTCCAATAGATGGCAGTACGCTCCATATAAGTTACCTTAGCTTATTAGTAACAATTCTGCATTAGTCTGTTTATTATGTAGTAAAAACATTTTAAGGATAAAAAAGAAGTTAAAATCATTGTGGAGGATAAGCATTTACATTAATCGCCACGAATACAATTATGGTAAGAAGCTTCTAAGAAATATGGTTGTTATAAAGACAAAAAGTAGGCGGCATGCATAATTTAAAACGCAAAGATTTTGAAACTATTGATCAGAGAATTAAAATGAATGCCTTACATAAGATTTGAATACTTGTATAGTTATCTCAGAATAGTTCACGTTATTTTAAGACAAGCGTTGTAGACAGCGATACAAAAAACGGTTTTTCGCCGTCATATATTTTTCCAAAGAGACACCGTGTTGGCACCGTGGGCCATAGACAAAGATTTTTTGAGAACACAAATAACGGAGAAACTGGAAAAAGAACTTTGACATCTCGATCGAATCTATTAAGATCAATTAGTTATAAATAAGTATATTTAGTAAAAAACAATAACAGATTTCTTATCGGTATGAAGCCGTTATGAGTGAACATATAAAAAAATACAAACGAAACACCTCCTCCTATTTGATGTCTATAAATATATAGTGCTTCATCTATAGGTATGTACATATATATATATGTATGATATACATACAGGATTGTTCAAGAGAGAAAGAATATGTGCGCGCGCACTGCTCTCTTGCCCCTACAGTGTGATACTGAGAATAGAACTCTTAGATACGAAACTGTCTCTTTCTATTTTCATTATCTCCCTCTCATATTTCCATTGTCTCGTCCTTCAATCACACTTTTCGTAACGCTTACTGCCCAATTCAAGTTTTTTCCATAATAATTTCCTGCTTCTACACACACATAAGTCAGAGATCAGTCGATCGAATCGATTGATAAAAACTTGTTTGTATGTATATCAACGCTTTATATTGTCGCTTTTAGATGTACCATTTTTAGTAAGGTTTTGGAAAAGTGGTACTAAAATGAATGCCATTTATTATTTTTACGCGTGTTCTTTTTAATTTTAGTGTGAATTGTGACGTCGCCGGTAAAAAAAAGTATTACAGAATATTGAGATGAAATTGTATTAAATTTGTCTCACTAAAATGTAACAATTTAGAAAAGTCATGGCAAAAGTATAAAAACGTCTGTCTTATAAAATTTTCTTATCCTAAAATTATTTAGTCCTCTAAAATACTTTTCACTAATTGGCGAATGTCAGTCGCTGAAAGGTTAACAGAAATGATTCACAAATCCGAAGTGATCTGGTCGATATATCTTTTATTCCAATATAGTTATAGCCACGCGATAAACTCGAATATACGTCGGTACATTATGTCCGCCAGTCATCCAAATTAACGATTCATTCCAGCGGCAGGGTAATTACATACGATGATTCATGTAGACAGAAAAGTTACTGTTTTTATAGAAAATATTGTGGCTACCCTCTCCTACGTCTATAATCATTAATAATATAATCCAAAAATTATAATTATATATGATGTTTTATAGATACATTGACGGACTACACAGATTAGCCAGAGAAGCTGACCTTCACTGGTTCACCGGATTGAGAGTTGGCATAGCCCTTTTTTTTATTGATGATTATTACAATGTTATATTCCCCGGCATGTTTGTCTGGGGGTATTGTTAACTTATACATTATTTATCTATTACAATTTGCTACTTTATATAAAACAAATTACTAATTTCCTTATTTCTACTTTATACATTTACTCATTTTTCTTATATTTCTATCTTTTATTTCTATATTTATTATCTATATATTTCTATAAATTATTTCTATTTACAATTCTGATTTTTTATTATCCAATTTTCAATCTATTTACACTATGTTTTATTCCTTGCAATTACTTTTTTCGCTATATATCTATACAATCTTATAAATATTTCTTTCGTATTCTTATTACTAATTAAATTTCTAATGTTATTGTGTGGCATAGCTCTTAGGTCACTATGATTCGCGTTAGCATTCTGATCTGAGGGCGGCCGAGGACCGGACCACAGCTCAGTCGGTTGTTATTTCACGGATAATCTAAGGAACATTCAAAAGCTAGATTGACTTCAAGTGTCACTTCGGAAAGCATTGTCGCGGGGAGAAGTGGCAGAAGAAACTCCAGCAACGCTCCTAACATCTAAGAGGTGAGTCATATATTGATAACAGTTATTTTTATATGAGCATTATTTAAGGCTACTGTATGGTCTTAAGGTCGTAAATCTGCCATTCGACTATCATCGATCCTAGCACAAGTTTAAGCTTAGTTGGAATGGTTGAAATGTTAGTAATATTTGCAAGAAAAAGTAATTACCATTCTTGTTATAAAATATATCATCATATCAATCCGTGAAACAAAAACTTTGTACCTATTATTAATAGAATTGCGTACTGTATTAAATGACTGTATGAAATTTCCAATGCTTATAACATACAATATGCATTAAATCAATAAAATAAAACGGGACACACACCATGCTTGTCTCTGGCCATACGATTGCTTGGCAACGGTTAAGTAACTATGATAATGATATTAATTTATCTCTAATGGGAAAGGCAAAAAGACCTTAGTCCATACAGCCATGTCTTGAAGAGGAGAATTTTATTTTAAAGGCCGAAGCCACGTCTTCATAGTACTTGAATGTGAAGTCAAACGCGCACGCGCAGACGCTACGCCCTTCTTCTTATTAACCTCTGTTTCTCTTCAGCAACTATGATAAGTAATTACTGACAGATAGTTAATATATAAATAGTGATTTCAATGATCGAATTACTGGATTAAAATCGACTATTGACCACTAGTATATATAATACTATAAAATATATTTACATGTTTTATGTGGGAGGATGTGGAGTCGTGAATGTTCATGGGCAGCGGTGATAACACAAAATATTTTTTGCATAAGACACCGGGAAAAAAAATCATTGGTACAAGTCGGTTGGTTATATTGCTAAGCGATTAGGATGTCACTTCTGTTTATATTAATAATGAATTATACAATTTATTAAAATTAAGGAATCAATATGTTTAATATATTCAGGTTAATTCATTATGTGACATTATCACATATGTACGTATATATAAACACACATGTGAATATGTCATACAGATTACACAAAATGGCCCCTGCATTGAGTAAAGCGCGCAAATAGTTCAATGTCGGCATACAGAGTATATCGATAAAGTCGAATACTTTCTTTGACCTAGAAATGGAAAAAAAACAACTGTAAAATCTTTGATCTCGGCGCGCCAAAAACAACTTTAGTATAATCTGTGGTATTCCCGCTACGCGCAGTTTGCCGCCTTTATCGTTTGTACAGCTAGTTTGTAAGTTTATCTATTTAACTTGTAAGAATTGGCTGAAGTTTTAAGAAGAATAGATAATGATCTGCAATTTCAAAAGTAAACATAAATATTTCTTGAATAAATAATTGAGATTATAAATATAAATAAATATGTGGAGTAAAAAAACCAGGTACGTGTACTTAAGTACGCGCCTGAGAAGTTATATTTCTTTGGTAACGTTTTGAAAAATGTCTTAATTGCATAAAGTTAATTAAAGTTACAGTCTTTATATATATATAATATATATGTCCCACTGCTGGGCGTAGGTCTTCTCTGTAAAGAGAGTATAAGGGCATAGTCCACCACGCGGCCCTAATGCGGATTGGCAGACTTCACATACCTTAGAAAAATTTTTTAAGACATGTAGGTTTCCTCACGATGTTTTCCTTCACCGCCGAGCACGTGGTAAATCAGCACATAAAATTGCAACAGTTAGTCGCCTTTTACGACAGGTAGGAGAACACTAGAATTATCAATAGAATTATAAATTCTCACCAATCTATTTATTGGACCCTTGTTCAAAATAGACGTATAGACAGGGCATAAACCGGTTGGAGTACAAACCATTAAATTGTCACGCCGATACCTTGACAATTATTTACAAATAAACATCATAGACATACAGCCTACAAGTTTTGTTTACATGTAAGTAGTTATTTTTCCGTTATACCGGTTCAATCGATCGCACCTTAGAAAGTGCGCGACCAGTTCAGGATAAAAACATCGGGCCTTCTTCGTGGGAACCAGGACACGCCAACTCTCCGACTACTATTGCAAACCAGTTCCGCTACCCATAGAGTACTTAGACGATCGCAGACTCGGAGCCTGGGGATGATGCTAAACCAATTGTTGAAATGAACGTTGACCGGTCGATTTCTGTTAGTTTTGGTAATCAACTTATTTCATACTAGATTTCCTTTTTCTTTGCCTTCTGCACCAGGCTTATTGGCTTCAGATTGCTTCAGACTTATTACAAAAATGTATATCTCTCTGTGAATGGAACATTTATTATGCACAAATTCACGGCAAGAGTAGCGCGGCTGTTTCATGACGATTGCAAAGTCGTGCCAGACGGGCTCCCCTGCATCCGTTCCGGTATTCCGGCAGCCGTCAGTACGCTGAGCGTCAATAAATCATTCTGGCGGATGCCACGTCGGCCGACACCACCCCCCTTTGTTGGGGGAAATAATTTTATATTTATATATAAAAAGAAACATTCCAAGTAATTATCAACCGACATAAAAAAGGAGGTTCTCAATTCGTCTGTATGTTTTTTATGTTTGTTTCGCCTTTGTTTTGTTAACGCAGGGGAATTCTTTTTACAAACCATCCTCCGAAACCCTGGGTGGGCCCGGAGGGATGTGTGGGATTTGGCCTGGGCGACCCCTACCCACTAAACCTTCCGCGTATACCATCAGCCATTATGAGCGGGGTGCCCCGGATCTGTCAGTAACAGCGCACCCCAACGACAGGCCGGTCCCGGCAAAGACCGGACCTCATCCTCTAAAGGGGACTTCTCCGGCACTCAGAGAAGTCCCGACGACGCCGAAGCATTAGTGGGACCAGGTACCCAGTCTGGCCCCGCTACGGATTACGGGGGCGGTAGGAGGAGGCGTTGGTTATAACGCTTCCTGCGCACCCCGATTCGCCGCCTGCGGAGGGAGGAAGCCTATGCGCTAACCTCCCTGACCCGTTCGTCAGCCTCTTGTCAGCCCTACTAGCGTACTAAGCAGCTTTACTTATTCAAAATCGGTTCACCAGCCGATAGTTATGAGGTCAAACACAAATAACAAAAAAACAGACAGACGATTTGGAAACCTCTTTCTTGAAGTCGGTTGAAATATGTAATCTATTGATTTACAGATTTCATTAGGAATTGGATCACTAAATAGTAACAATTGAAATTATATTTCAGTATCACCGGGAAACCTAACCTAACAGTCGCACAAATGAATCAGCAGGCCAAAAGTGGTAAAAATCAACAACTATAATGTCACCGAATGTTCATTTGACACAATTGGTTTAGCAAGAGGCCCTAATTGTTTGCGTGCGACACGGGGAGACCGAGCTAGCACGGTTATTAAGAGCTGCGTGAACATCAAATAATGTGCCCAATAAACTGGCCTGGGACAGGTTTCTTGGATGCGACGCGACAGGCTGTACCGTTATACGTCCCAAGGGCGGTTGCAAGGTCGACACGAAGCAGTACGGTAACGGTGCTTTATTTGGTGCTGGAAGCAATACAATTTCCATTTTTTTTTTGTTAATCTTAAATTTGCGATCGGTAATTTAATTTTATGTAGCGCATAGAATGGGGGCCGAAAAGTTGTTTTTGTTGTTGATGACCTTTCTAAATAGATTTCGCCAATGTCGAAGTGTTTATGTTAAACTGCTGTAAAAAGCAGACTTCGTAGACGGACAAGGATCGAAACTAAACAATGTTTTTTTTTAAACGAACTACACAAATTGGCCAGAGAAGCTGGCCTTGACTGCTTCACCGGATTGAGAGGTGGCACAGCTCTTAGGTCGCTTAGCCTAAACCTCTATTGCTAGTAACTCGACACAAGGGTCCCCCCGGTGAGGTGCCTCGGCTTGGACGGTTACTATGTGACTAACAATGTACAGTGGTTACTGCTGAGACAATTTCGCGCAAAGTTCACTGTTGATATATCTAAAACAATAAAAACATATACAATATATACATACGGTTAGTTGGTTAAAAGACAGACAAACTAAAGTCTATTGTTATTTTTGTTAATGAATGAACATAAAATATGGGCCGAGAAGTTCTCGATTAGAGACCACGGGTTAGTCATGTTCATGCAAAAAATATATCGATATATTCTTCGACATAATATATCGTAATATTGTATAGCGATATATTGAATAAATTTTCCCATATATCGTAACTTATTGTTATTTAAGCACTCCAAAAAAAACATAACCGCTGCACATTTTTATGCAACTAGTGCTGCCATCGCTTAGATGAGATAGACTTTGGGATGGCAAGACTTTTTTAAGTAAGGTTTTTATTTTTAATCAGGTTGTCAACCAAAAATAATGTTTTTTTAAATTTAATTTCTAACGTTCTCTAATATTCGTGTATAGGATGAAATATACCGCTATTAGACGATTCGGTTCATATATAAAATAGCTTGAATTAGGATTCAGATAAAAAAAGAATCATCAAAATCGGTTCAACCAGTCGATAGTTATGATGTAACAAACATAAACAACCTACTTGAAGTCGGTTTAAAAAAGGTGGGCGTACAACGGGTTTATTCTGGAGTCAGCAGGCAGACAGTTGGTCCGGCGCCAATCCGTCTGCTCCACATACCACGCGGCATATTAATATCTGCGCTTCGACGAGGATGCCCTGCAGAAATGAACTCTATACGATGTCATAAATTATGTTTATGTATAAATTATGTAATAGAAATATAACCATAATTATATTATATTACATCATCATTATGATCAGCACTGCTTGGCCTTCCCCAAAGCCTTCCACCGTATACGATGCTCCGCTTTCCGCATCCAACCACTACTGGCTATCTTAATGAAGTCTTCAATCTGGAAGGAGCCCTACGCTCTCCGACCCATGTGTACTATTCCAAGACATTCCTTCCCTAACTGCCGTCACTGACTCGGCAGATGTGGCCGGCCCACTGCCACTTCAAGTTGCTGACTTCAAGAACTACTCGTATGTCGACTACCTTTGTTCTCCGTCGAATTTCTTCATTTCGGATTCTATCCCAAAAAGAGACATAGCTCTTTTAGGCGTAGCTCTTTTCATTATTATGTGACTTTGTAAGTGCACATTTATCAAATTAATAATCAAGATAATTTTGGGTTGTAGTGTTTCTATGTCAGTTTTCATTAATTGCTGTCTTCATTCTAGAAGTCCTCGATAGCAAACCTGAACTATAAGCTCCTTGTAAAGCGCCGCGAATGTTCATGACTTGGTAACCCATTATTGAGTTATTCGCCGTCAGGAATTATGCCTCCCAAAACTCGTCACACAAAACAAAACAATGGTATGCGGCAATTTTAAACTGGTTCTGTGCAGACGTGCTCGTTTACTAGTCCGGCACGTCAAACAACTTGCCGTGAACTTAACGGGACAGCGTGACAAATGCGACACTCCGCGACTGCCACAAAAGTGGGTAACAAGTGGGCGCGCGTGGGCTTTGTGTCCGCTAATGGGGCACTAACGATTATGTTTTTAAAATTTACCGAGATTTTATATTGAATTACGATAGTTTGATGTTTTTCAACCAACTTCAATAAAGGAGGAGGTTCTCAATTCGTCTATACTTTTTTATGTTTGTTACCGCATAACTTTCGACTGGGTCAACCAATTTTGATGATTCTATTTTTATTTGACAAGAGTCCTCAAAGAGTTGGATATAACATCACGGCTCTCAACAATCTGTAGGCAGAGGGTCCTCAAGTTCTTCGGACACACGGTCAGTTGAGACCCAGACAGTCTGGAAAGGCTGATTGTTACTGGTTGTGCGGAAGGAAAGAGAGTGAGAGGGCGGTCTCCTACAAGATGGACACACACAACTCAGGACGCTACAGGAGCTACCCTACAATCATCCATCCAAATGGCGCAAAACAGAAATGTCTGGACAGAAATGGTGGCCAGAGCTTAGAAGAAGAAGTCCACTCCTAATTTGGTTTAATCTGATTATATAATTTTCCGATATAGATATTATTAGCATAAAGCCTGCAACGTGTCTTGAAAAAGGAATAAATCAATTCAATTGTTTTTGTTGATGACGTTTCCATAAAGATTTCGCAAAGTCGAAATGCGTATGTTATATGCGTTCTTCTTCTTCTTTGTCGTTCCCTCATTTCTGAGGATCATGGTCACTAGAGCCCCTCAAATGAACAATCTATCTCCATCGGTTTCGGTCCGAGACAGCCCTCACCATCTGGTAGAGATTAGGAGAGGAGATGGCCTTTTACTTGGTCAGTCAGCTCGTATTGGCGACCGGCCTCTTGTTGTCTTGCCTTCTGTATTGCCAACGATGACCAGCTTTTCTAGGTTGCCATCCCCTCTACGCATTATATGCCCGAAATATGTCATTACGCGCTGTAGACACGTTACGGACAGTCTGGTTAAATACGTTAAATAGCTAAAAATAGGGGGCTTCGCAGACGGACAGGGATGGAAACTAATAAAGACGTAGGATTATAATTGAATATAATCTATTGTTGCTTAGTCATCTGAAACATATATTTTTTGGTTTAAAAAATCATAATTTTCTATCTTGTCATATAACTATACTTCTACTTGTTAACTATTACTATATTTTAATCCTAAGTAAGTATATATCAAAGTAGCTTCGAACTAATAATAGTGAACCGGGCTATTCAAGAAAAATTAAAACAAAATCCCGACCCACAAAAAAGACCAGTCTCCAGCGAAGCGAAGAAATAAAATGTGAAGAATAAAACGATTGGATCTGATAGACCAAGGTCGCCCGACGAAAATATGAAGAAATTCGACAACTCACCTCAACACTGTGTGGGGTGACCTTAATTATTTCCAGCTCTTATAATATAATTAAATAAAAAAGTTACGATAACTTTAATACTTTAACTTGTTCAACGCAATAAAATATACGCTCAGGTTGAAAGTTAAATTTAGCTATAAATATTTATCCCACTGTTGGGCACAAGCCTTCTCTTGTAAGAGAATATAAGGGCATAGTCTTTCCTCACGTTGTTTTCATTTACCGCCGAGCGCGTGGTAAATTTAAACAAACAAATTTATTGCACCGGCACCGGGGATTGAACTCGGGTTGCTAGCATACTATGCAAACCAAATCAAAAGCATTTATTCGTGGACCATAGGTATTGAACATATAACTAAGAAGTAATTTGTCCGGCTATGGTCTACCCTAAGGACATACGAAATTATTCAGTAGAAAGAATTACACTAATAATACAAAATAATAGTATTTATCCTAATTGTAAAAAACATTAGTGGCATTAAGTTCTTTTAAAAATTGTCATAAAAAATTCTTCTACAGTAATAAAATAGTAGATTTTTTTATTATATATTCTTCTTCAATTCAGACTTCAGACTTAGATATACTGTCACTTATATATCTTTGGGAATTTTGTTGTAAATCTATGTCGCCATAAAATAATACTTTTTTCGCCAGTGATGTGCAACTTGAGGCCTATTATCTATTACAAAAATTTAGTAATAGATAATTTCGTTTATACTGATAAGAAATATGAACTAAAAATATCTACAATACTTGAGTGCCCGACGCTATCAACATATGACCTCTGGTAACAATCGCAATTCGCAAAGGTCAAGGTCGAGTTACACAACCTTGGAACACTGCAGCATCCGAACCGCCCCCCACGAAGGGGGCTTTGATTAATAACCGCCCCCCGCCAGTCTGAAAGGGATGAGGCGTATTGTGCAATTCTCCTAGTGAGAAAATTTCGTAACAGGAATAAATACATTCTCCAAGTTTCAATAAGTTATTAACAATTACTTTTTTAAATTATATAAATAAAGATTCTTTATCGTCCTAATACGTACATAACTAACTTATTATTTTAATGTAATGTATTGATTTGTGCTGTATATTTTTTTAATTACTTCATTTAGTACCATAGACATAAAAGTTTAGTAACAATGAATAAAAACAATCATAAAATAAATTTACGAAAAGCCAATTGTGTCACAAGTATATTTACGAGCAAAAAATTTAACCGACTTCACATCGAACTGAACGTTAAATGCTATGATGCACAGACGCCCTCTTTGTATTTCCGAAGTATCGTAGGAAAATAAAGAAATAGTATTAATCAGAACCTCACGAAACTGTCATCAAACTACCCTTGATATCCTTTCAAATAAAAAAATAATTAACAAAATCGGTTAGCCCAGTCGAAAGTTATGTATATATATATATATATATATATGATTATATATATATCAGGTAATAAACATAAACACATACAGACGCATCGAGAAACTCCTCCTTTTTGAAGTCGATTGAAAATACATGTTTCTTTATTTGCGTTCCTATATAGTTTATCTTCAATCTTCATACATAGTAATTTGTACCTGGTAAACCATTATGGAAACGGCATCCAAGTTGTTTCAACGAGCGTGAACGTACTTCAAATATTTGTTAGTTTTATAAAGAATTTAAAGAGACATAGCGATCGCCATTAGCTAATGTGCTATTAATTATTTAAAATCATTAATAATAAGCAAACAATTATTTTAACGAATACTTAATTTGATAAAGGAACAAATGAACCGTAGCACAGAATACATATTGCGACGAATTTACAACGGAAATTACAGTCGTAATACTTTAGCTATAATTTTTCCAACGGAAATCGTAATCTACTGCCCCACGCCTTATCTAAATAACAATAACAAACTCGACAATAGCTCCGGCATAAGGTCGTAGGTTCCACCATCCACCATACCACCATCTTGATGGTTGGCGTTCCACGACTGTACGTTTTTCGCGTAACTTTCTTCCACACTATCAACTTGTGGAATCAACTATCACCTGCGGTGTTTCCGAACGTTTACGATTTGGGGACCTACAAGAAACGAGCCTACTTCTATCTCAAAGATTAGGATGTTCATGGCCACGGGAATTACTTAAGATAAGTTGAACCGTATGCTCGTTTGACACTTTTCATATAAAAATACCATTCGATTATTGACTTGAACCATCTCCTAGTTCAAGATAAAGCTAAGTTAGAATGGTTCAGCCCTGTAGTTCTGAGCTTGTAGAATAAGGCTACGGGATCCCCTGCCTGTCGTAGAAGGTGACTATAGCGACAAGGGTAGGAGCCCTTGTCGTCCGTAAAGTGGACCCGGTAAGAAAGCGACATTGGCTGGCCCGTATCGCCTTGCACTGCGGGGTGCTGGGAGAGGAATTAACCTCCTTGCGCTGCCAAGCATAATAGACATCCCGGAGCCCCTCACCATGCACCAAGGAAGGGCCCTCCGGAAGAGTTTTAGTGAGCAAGAACCTCACTTAACCTTCTAGGGTGGAAGGCGGGGAATCTTCTTGTACCGTTAACCAAAAAAAAATGTAAAAATGATCTCTGACTACTCCTCCAGATGAAGTGCATGAACGTTTGTATTTATATATAACTATACAAATAAAATAAATTGGAGTGTCTGTTTTTAATATTAACATAATCGGTTTTACTATACGCATATAAATACTAAAATACGGTACAAATACTAAAATAGCATTTTATTCAAATTTGTCTGTCTGTATGTTCCGGCTAATCTCTGTAACGGCTGGACCGATTTTGACAGGTCATTCACTTGCATATAGCTGATGTTATAAAGAGTAACTTTTTTTATAGCGCAACTAGTTTTTGAAAAATATAAAAAAAGAGACGACAGATTATACAAATGTATATCACATTTGTATAATATGTCAATATTTATATAATGTATAATGACAGAGTTTTGACTCGGGATTTTTATTTCCGGATAATCGTAAGGATATTACGAAACAAAATTATTCTGAACCTAAACAAACTTTCATCAAATTACTATTTAATCTACATCCTTCCCAAAAAAAGTGTAACATGCCAAATCGATTAGCGTGATATTAAGTTATTCGTCCATTTGTGACGCATAGACTTATGCAAATTTAACACTTATATGGTTTTCTCATCGATACCACTGTCGAAATTAGAACAAATATAATAGGACCACATGGGAAGCACCAGCTTTCAAATAAAATAAAAAAAAGATCAAAATCGTTGCAACCAGTCGAAAGTAATGAGGTAACAAACACAAAAAGAAACATAGAGAATTGAGAGCCTCTCCTTTTTTGAAGTCGGTTGAAAATTGCGTAACAGCGTTGCGTAACACAACAGCACGTGTAGGTAAAATAATATGCCGAGCGAGAAGAATGTGCGTAAAAATCCACTGCGCCTAATTACTTCATTGTTTTGCACAACCCTATTGCACTGCACGTAAGGTGAGCATGCGGCATTTTTTAAACGAGACTGTCCCGTTTTTTCCGTCTTTTTTACCTTATTTTATTATCACATCAATAGCCTCTCCATAAGCATGCCCCTGAGCACGCTCCTCAACCGGTTTGATCGAGCTCCTGCCAGCCGTCCTAAGAAGATCGTCGTTCCACTTAGGTTTTCCCACTCCGCGTTTGCCTCTGCGCGGTCGCCACTCAAGAACTCTTTTCACCCAACGGTTATCTTTCTTCGGCTGATATATTCATAGGATAATAATAATATGGCCGCCACTTTAATTTGCTAATTCTGTTTACCGGTCTATAAGAGGCGATAAGCAATATAGCATTTGTCAAACTAATTTTATATTTTTTCCCCTTAGCCTATAACTAGACTCGATACAAGTATATTTACGAGTAGAAACAAAAACCGACTTCCAATCTAATCAAACGTTAAACGCTACTAGGCTAGAAAGCCCATTTTGTACTTCCGAATTATAGGAAGAATATTACAAAATCAAACTAATTAGAACGTAACCAAACTTTCATCAAACTACTCTTAAAATACACCCTTTCAATCAATGAAAACCATTGGCATGATATTGAGTTATTCGTCCATTTCTCGCTCAAATAATTAGTAGTTTGATTTAAGTTGTCTTTGTTCATCTAGTAAAATTTTCGTACTTTTAGATTATTTTAGACCGCATTCATGGTTACAATATCTGCACAAAGAGTTCTACATTACCAGGGTTGTACAAAACGCCGTGGAACCTTCACGGTACAGTTTCACAATGCGGCCAAACGTTGAAAATTTGATATTTTCCTATCATTTTTCGTCATATTTTAATATTACGCAGTTAGTGTTTAAATGCGCCAGTTGTTAATGTCGTTATAACGAAGTTACAACATCATCGCGGTGACGCAAGTAATTATGCTTAAATAAAGCGACCAAAAGTTATTTCGTTTCTACAACGTTTGTTTATTGTGTGATATCTATATAATAATAGCTAAACTATTAATTTAATTTATAAATTTTATTTTATAATATAATTAAATTTTTATAATTTAATTATAATAATGTTATTTTGGTATATGAATATACCAAAATAACATTTTTAAAATTTTGTCTGTTTGTTCGGGCTAATCTGCGTAAGGGCTGAGCCGATTTTGACGAGACTTTCACTGGATAGCTAATGTAATACGGAGTAACTTAGGCTTACTTTTATTTAAAAAAATCTAAAAGTATCTACAAATTTTTCACGTGCAGTTTGTGGGCTAAGTATACTCAAAGATCGTACAGCGCTCTCCGTGTTCAGTATAACAACGCAGTCAGGGTTTTGTTGGGGCTGCCCCGTGTCAGTAGTGCACCGGGGATGTTCGCGGATGCATAGGTGGCATGCTTTTTTGCGACCGTAGAAGATGTGCATCTCTGGTGTACAGGGTGCGGGCCAGCTCCAACTGCATCCTGAGCATGATCGCTCAAAGGCTTGACTGTGTTTATGTAAACAAATGCTGCTGTCAGCAGATGCAGATGGCGGGTGATAAGGGTGAGGTATACATAAGCACAGTGAAGCCAGGAGTTTAATATAATTCAATTTAGCCTAAATCTTATTGTGTAATTCCTACTAACAATAGTTTTTTTAAGCTAAAAATTTAACTAACAGAAGAGTCTAAGTTACTTGAATAAATAAATAAATTAAATTAAATTATACAAATAAATAAAACATTATTTTATTTAATAATTTTTCATACAGGTACAGAAAAGAACATGCCATTTAATCGCGGGTAACACCGCGGGGCGTAGTTAGTATGCAAATAAAATTTTGAGTAAAAATGACAACTAACTTCAAATAGAATCAAACGTTAAACGCTACTACGCGCGGACGCCATCTTTTATTTCCGAATTATCATCGTTACGAAGTTCTGGCGCCTATATTTTCGTTCGTAGTGATGACGCTATCGAATACTCACCGAGTCTTAAAGTCGAGTATTTTTCTAATACTAATAGGGTATGTATATAATACTTAATTGACGAAATAAATGAACAGGTGATGCAAGGTAGAACAATAAACATTGCATATTGGCGTCGCGTGGCGGGGTAGAGAGACTGCATCGCTTGCAAACCTTCATTGTTACGAGATCAGTTTCAGAACGTTTTATTGTACAGTGAGGGCATTGTGGGGAAACACACTCAACTGAGCGGTGGTACATTCACCTCCAGCAACATCTTCGAATCGTCTATACCCTAATGGTTTAGGGTACGGTCTGCGAATCGTAACGTGACCATCTCCTAGCGCAAGCTTAAGCTTAGTGGGAATGGTTAACAAGAATGTTAGTAATGTTTTCCGAAAAAAAAAATCGCTAGCTTTTTTTTAAAAAAAAATTGTCGTGCACATACTTAATGCAAATTGAATACTGAGGTTTTCACGTGGTTGCCATCGTTAGAAGTGAACCAAATTGAAATAGGACCCGAATAAAAAAAAGAAATCATCAAAATCGGTTCACCCAGTCCAAATTTATGAAGTAACAAAATAAAAAAACACACACACACAGACGAACTGAGAACTTACTTTTTTGAAGTCGGTTGAAAATAACTTTTTTTTTTTACAATTTTTGTCTGTCTGTCTATGTGTTTGTTTTGGACCTATTTCGACAGGACTTTCACTGCCAGATAGCTGATATAGTAAGGAGTAACTTTTTCAAATAGCTGGTATCATTATACTGTTACGTAAAGCGAAATCTCCTGAGGGTATGATGGGGCTGACATGTCCAAAAGGGCAAAGCCCCTAAAAATAAAGTAAAAAAAACTCCTGATAATAATATAATTTTTTCTACTAAATAGTTAAATGAGTAAGTAATAAAAACTTGACACAACGTTGGTTGAACTATTTTTGCCTCAACTCTGTGCGTGTATTTAATAATGGATAAAAATTGAAAAGTTGTCGGCCTTCGGGAATGGGTCGGCTTTTGCGAAGCGCCTGTCCTCGTGTCGTTTTGTGCGCGCGACAAGTTTTGTGATAATAGGTATGTTGGATTAATTTAATGTGTCATACTGAAAAAACATAAATCACTTAGCTCTCAATTTCTTTTCATGTTAGTGTGATAGATCGACTTAGATACTTAGATCCCAGAGGTACATCGCCATACAGTGAGCACTTCTTCTTCTTGGTCGCTTCACTCTTTTCAGAGTGGTCGTGGTCATCATGATCCGGTGGGTTGGGCAGCAGACAGCACCCGCCGCACGACGTCTCGCCACCTCCGCCTGCTGGACGTCAATCGGGCACATTCGTGGAGGGGAGCACACACCATATGGTTGGATCAGGTGCGGGGTGGTGCACCTGATCCAACCATCGCATTGGCGATCTACCTCGTGGTCTACTTTCCTCTACTTTGCCCTGCACGACAAGACACTCTAAATAATCGTTTCCACGACGGCTTACATGCTCAAAGAAGTTGAGTATTCGCCGACGTACTTGAGTAGATAGACGCTCGTTGATACCCAGCTCTTCAAGGATGGAGGCATTTGTTCGGAAATGAGTCCACGAAATCCCGAGCATCTTTCTCCAACACCACATCTCCAGAGTGTCTATCTTTTGAGTTTCGGCTTGTCATAGGGTCCATGTTTCGGCCGAGTAGAAAAATATGGAAAACACTAAAGATTTTACGAGCCTGACCTTAGTGGCTTTTGTTATATTACGATTCTTCAATATTTTCTTGAGCTTGTCCATTGCAGTTCTGCTCATAGCCATGTGGCCAATTTTTAACCAACAATTTTTATTTTCTACTAGCTTACCCCACAAACGTTGTGTTGCCATATAAATTGTTTCTATAAATATAATAACAACAATAAATAACACGATGATAAACATCTTAACACAAACACTATTTGAAAAACCGTTTTTGTTGAGTTAAGTTGTCATTCTTTGGCTGATCAACTGAACGCTATTCTGTCTCATTAGCTCCATTTTTTTAACGAGGTTTTGTAAAATCTGATTTTAAAAAAAAACATTTTATTTTACATACAAACCTTGTCCTTAAAATAACAAACAAGAATTATCCAATTTGGTGCAGTAGTTCGAAAGTTATGCGCGTATTTACAGACATACATTCATATATAGAAGAAATTATAATAGCATAAAATTATCCAAAATACATTTCATATGAAATGCTAATCGATCGAGGTCAACTAAACGACATGTTAAATATTTACAATAAAAGTTATCATTAAGTTGAAATCGTGACCGGCCATTAACCTGATTTATTAAGTCAATTGTCAGTGAACTTAAATAGAGACAAGTGTAACCATGTCAGGAGGCCAAGCTATCAGCTAAATGATGAATTGTCAGTAGACAAATGTATGTATAGACCACATTAGTGACATATCAAGGAAAGGCGACATTAGGTGTAGTATTTGATCAAACTAGCCCTACACTCGTCAAAAGTAATTTTAGGAACGAAGTTCCTTACGGCAGTTTTGAGGGGTTTTGCTGTGCGACCGAACTGAAAGAAATGAGAGATTAAAACCGTAAGAAAAATATATAACAGAAGTGCTAAATTCGTACACATGACGGCCAATAGCTTGACTATTATGCATGTAGTTCTACTCTCTGATCCTAGGTGGCGCTATAACGAATAATTAAAGTTAAAGTTACAGCCTACATGTCCCGTTGCTGGGCACAGGTCTTCTCTGCAAAGATAATTTACTTCCCCCCGCGGCACTAGTACAGATTGGCAGAATTCACATGTCTTAGAAATTTTTTCTACGACATGTAGGTTTCATCATGATGTTTTCCTTGCGCGTGGTAAACTAGCACATAAAATTGCAACAACAAATTTAAACTTTGGTACCGGCACCGGGGATCGAACTCGGGTTAGCGTACTATGCAACTTTGGAGCAACCTCTAATAATTGAAACAATATTAGAGTGTTAGTGGTACACCATTGGAAAATCAAAGCGGTACAACTGAATTTTAATAATGTACTAACATTATTAAAACTAGCAAAAATCGACAACTGTGATGTCCACTCAACATTCATTTTGAAACAATTGATTTAACAGACGCCGGGACCAGTGCGAGCTGGCGGCGGCGCACTTCTGCCCGATTGTTTTACGCTCCCACGACGCAACTGGGGGCTTGAGATTTAATTAGCTTTAGGTTAGTACTCCAGTTAAGGCGCGTAGGGACATAAATATAATATAGGCCATAATTTGTGCATTATACACAAGTATATTTAAGAATAAAAACAAAAACCGACTTCAAGTAGAATAGGAATATTACGAAATATAATTAATCAGAACGTTACCAAACTCTCATCAAATGCACGAAATATACTGACGTGATATTGAGTTCTTCGTCCATTTTTCGCGTAACCTAACGCAAATTTAATACTTATATGGTTTTCTCATGGATATTATTCTCAGAACTGGACCAATTTTAAATGGGACCACACGGAAAGCACCAGCTTTCGAACAAAAATAATTATAATATCGATATTCACCCAGTCGAAAGTTACGAGATAACAAACAAAAATATAGACGAAGGGAGCCTTCTCTTTTTTGAAATCAATCATCAGATTCATCTATCATTGGAAAGTGCTTCAAGGGCAGTTTGATGAGAGTTTGGTTAGGTTTTGAGTAATTATATTTCGTAATATTCCTACGATAATTCGGAAATACAATGTGGGCGTCCGCGCGTAATAGCGTTTTACGTTTGATTCGATATGAAGTCGATTTTTGTTTTTGCTCGTAAATATACTTATGTATTATGCACATATTATGGCATAAGCATACTTGTTTTATTATCTTGCATTGGTATCGGTGATGGATACTAGCGGGGTAGACAGAGAAAGCCTTTACTGTATATAGGTCATCACTTTTTGATTTTTGTACTTCAGAAAATCGAAAAAGCGGCAATCTATTAGTATTTGAACCCAGGACTATTACACCGAAATCAAATTATCACCGCTTTTTCTGTTAATATTAATAATAATGGTTAAGTTATATTTGTAAAAATGTTAATTTTATGTAACATTTATAAACAAAATATAGCAGTGGATAGCTTAGCGCCATGTATGCACAATCTTTACAATATCAATGCTTTGATTGTTGTGTAACAGTTTTCCCTTTAGTGAGAGAAGTTTTTTAGTCCACATATTAATTGTTTATAACGGGTCAACTTTATGTCATCAAATTTTGACTTTTAGTATCGTGGGAAAATTATACGAAGTAGTAAAAATATTACAAACAGACTATATATATATATATATATACGTGTATAATCATTATAGTACACAAAACAAACATACACAAGAGAGAGAGAAAAAGGGAGACATATAGAGAGAGATCCAGAAGCCATACAAATTGTATGAGAACCAGTGCTCTTTTACGTGGTGTTAAGTAATTCTGCAATGTTTGTTTAAAGTGCTGATTTACCAAGTTTTCTATGCTATTACACTCTCTTTACAAAGAAAGCCTGTGCCCAACAGTGGGATACCTATAAGCTTTATTTTTTTTAAAATTTAACCTACTTCAAAAAAGAAGGGTTTACAATGTATTATTTTTATATTTGTTACCGCATAATTTTTGATAGAGTGAACCGATTTTGATGATTCTTTTTGATGAGAGGTTGGCTATATTTTGATTTATTCTATTTCGTTATATTCTTACGATAATTCGGAAATACAAAGGACGTTTGCGCGTAATAAAGTTTAACGTTTGATTTGATTTTTGTTTTTGTTTTTACTCGTAAATACACTTGTAAGGAATATAGTCGCCGATTATGATTATAGATAAGTGTTTGGAAAAACGAATAACATAGTTAGACTTTAGTTAGACATACATTAGACCTGTCAAATCATATGATTGACATATTAGACCAGTGATTCTCAACCACTGTGCCGCGCCAAATTTTGCAAATATATAATAATGTTAATATTATTAAATTATATAATTTAAAAAGAAAAATATTTTTAACATGAATATATATTATTATATATTTTAAATTTTTGTTATAAACTATGTATGCAGTTTGTTGTAGTAAGTAAATATTTTTTATCTTTTTCTTCGCGTGCCGCCAAATTTTGAAATCGCACATATTTAATGCCGCAACAAAAAAAAAGGTTGAGAATCACTGTATTAGACGTTTGTGTGCGAGTAAGAGTTTTGAAGTTACGTAACGTTAGTGCACCAACAACACCAGATTTTTGTTTTGATGTTAATGATGTATTTAAAGAGTATTAATGGACTTTCCACCGTCATGGCACATATTAACGTTTCTGCGTTAATAATGGACATTGCACTGTGGAATGCCGAGTTCTATAGCACATATCCGCAATGCAAGGTTGCGTCTTTCATGAAGTGATGCCTGAACACAATACCGACGTATTTGTAAATAAAGATGGAAGCGCTGCCTTCCGTAACACAAAGGTCGTGCAGAGAAATCTTATCCATTTTGAAAGTAAACGCTTTCACACAAAAAAAGCCAGAAACAATTATATATATATAAACATGGTATACGATTTATTTATTACTACCTTACCCAGCCCGCTCCGCCGGGCTAGATTTTTTAAAAATATCTCTCTCTCTATCGTCGGTCCCTCATGTCTGAGGATCGTGGTCAGGGTTGCACCTGGAGCGGATGATTTGTCTCCACCGGCTTCTGTCCAGCGTGTACAGTACTGTAAAATTTGGAGGACGACGAGTCTTTTACCTGCGGTATTCCCAACTACGATCAGTTTATCTAGACTTTCGTCGCCTCTGCGCATTGTGTGTCCGAAATAAGCCAGGATTTGTTGTCGGCATATGGTAGACAACGAGTCTTAATTTGTAATTGGCTTAGGATAGATGGATTGGTGAGTTTCGCAGTTCAGGGTATCCTTAACATACGCCTCCAGCACCACATCTCAAATGCATCGATCCTTTGCCCCTCTCTGGTTGGGATTGTCCACGTTTCCACTCCGTACAGGAAGATAGGGAATACCAAGGCACGTATCAATCTCATCTTGGTTTTGATACCAATTCCTCTTTTCTTCCAGATGTTGTTTAAACGGGTCATAGCATCTTTTGCCATCCCAATCCTTTTTATCTCAAGGACACATTTTACATATACATATAAACAAAAAACTTACATAATTAAAGAGGAGTGCTCCGATCGTCAACAAATTTTACAGAATTACTCGCCAGGTCAATCTGAAGATTCCCTGAAAGTTACATTGAAATCGGTCCCGCCGTTTTGGGGCCTATATGAAACATACCCACACACTGTCTCTTTTATATATATATATAAAATATATTAAGGGCTGTACAAGATCGTGACAAAATATAAATACAACATTAGCATGTCGGTGACGCTGACCTACATCATAAAGTACTTAACACTGCTAAAGAAGTTTTCTGTTTTAACTGTATTTTTTTTGGGGTATAAACTAGCGCCTGACCACGATCCCACATGTCTAGCGTGTATAATGTTTTTGAAGTTACACTTCTTTATGCACGTTAAGAAAACAATATGACAGTAACAGGTTGAAGCTGCAGTAAAAATATTGTGCTTATATACTTTTCAAGTGTTCCAATATAATTGAGGTAAACTAGCCTTATGTATTATTTATTAATATTTATTTGTTTAATTTTTCTAATTTAAACTGAACTTTATTGACTTTTCAATTATTTCATTGTAATTATTTATTTGCATGCAATTAAAAACTATTTTTCAATGATACCAAAGAAGTATAACTTCTTCCATTTTTTTTTGCATTTAAAATATCTAAACTTGTTCCTTTGTAAATATTTTGTAAAATACCTATTATATTGTTAATATTTCTCTTTTAAGTTAGTATTATGTATTGTTTTATAGGTAGATTATAATAATTATTATTTTATTTAAATTATAATATAAACTCTTTTAAATAAACAATAACTGTGGGAAATCTCATTGATCTCTGTCGGCGCAATTTTCACAAGAAGGATTACAAAGATTTTTCCTTCACGTATAAATATAATGATGATGTCAACGCGACTTGTATTTCCAGGGTAGGTGAAAAATGAAAATCGATTATACACGAATTTCGTTGAACTCATCACCGGCCGGCTGGTCCAATCGCACGACGGATGTAAAACCCGCATGAAAAAAGAAACATGTAAAATTTGCAGACACAAAAGGAAAGTGCGGGTAATTGAACGGTCACATGCGATCGGTTTCCCGTCGGCTACGTGACAGCCCGGATGCCTGCACGTACGTGCAGCACAGAAAATGTCTCCAGACCCTATGTAAGGTATGCATTGAGATCGTATTTCGTGTTTACATAATATATATTTGCAGCTTGAATTCTTAGTACTATGGTGTCATTAGATAGAAATGGTGTCGACAGATAAGTATTTCGCTTTTCTTTATAAGATTAACATTTCTCTTGACTCAATTCAAAATAATAATTTTTGTATTATTACTAATGATATCTACTATACTTATAATATAACTAGCCAGCCCTGACGGTAAGTGTTCACCGCTTTGCATAATATTACCTTAATTTCAATGTCACATTTTGTAATGACTCCCTAATTCTCTGTACTTTCTTTCGCCGACATCATTACACAAAAACTATCATCCCCTATTTTCACCCGATTTCAAAAAAGGGGCAGGTTCTCAAATTGCATGTATGTTTTTTGTAAGCATGTACTTTGAAGTGAGTTTGATTAGGTTCTGATATTAATTCTATTCCGTAATATTCCTATTCTATTTGAAGTGGTTTTGTTTTACTCGTAAATATACTTGTTGTATTCCCTTTAGGGTAAAATTTTTACAAACTTTAAATGCCACAGTTTGTATAACATACATTAAATATTCAATTTAAAAACTTTAATCGATTAAATAATCGATATCAGTATTAATGCCAGTATTAATGCTGACAACACCATACTAAAAAGACATAAGTATTTTTTTTTGACGAACTAAACAGATTGCTCAGACTCTAGTAACTCGACAAGCTTGTACGGTTACTATGTTAGGCAAGACATAAGTATACACAACATATTATATCCGAAGGTGGCGTTAATACCGACAAACGCATATCATGAATAATATCCCAACGTGATCTTTTCCAAACCGTTTTTTTGTTAACGCGGGGGAATCTGTTTATAGACCATCCTCCGGTACCCTGGGTGGGCCCGGAGGGATGTGTGGGACTCGGCCTGGGCAGCCCATACCCACTAAACCTACCGCGAATGCCATCAGCCGTTATGAGCGGGGTGTCCCGGATCTGTCAGCGACAGGACACCCCAACGACCGGCCGGTCCCGGCAAAGACCGGACTTCACCCTCAAAGGGACTTCTCCGGCACTCAGAGAAGTCCCGACGACGCCGAAGCATGCTGGGGCCAGGTTCCCATCCTGGCCCCGCTTCGGATTACGGGGGCGGCGAGAGGAGACGTCTGAAACGCCTCCTGCGCACCCCGACTCGTCGCCTGCGGAGGGAGGGAGCCTCAGCGCTCCCCTCCCTGACCCGCTCGTCAGCCTCCTTCTGGGACATGACCGTATCACAGAAGGAGGCGACCGCCGACCAAGACCTGTCGCTCGAGACCATCGCATGTGCGAGGCTCGGAAGCGACAGGTCACCTTTTCCAAACCTGGGATAATCATGGCCAATAATTATGTTGATAGGAAGTTCACATTCCCTACCATTCCAGCGGAGAATCAGACACAAGTGTCAACACACTTACGGCTTCCCTGCATACGTTGTACGTAATACTTCCACGTTAATCGTGTGGTACGTAATAAAACACGTATAAATTTCCCAATTGTACGTGTATGTTACATTATTGCGTACGCAGGGAACTCGCTGTGTGTCAGCTTGTAGTACGTGCGATTTGTGGAAACAAAATTAACCAGTATAAACAAATACAATAGAAATATTCTTCTTCTTCTAAGTCGCCTCCTTCATTACTGAAGGTCGTGTCTAGCACGAAGTGTTGATCGCTTGCTTGACGAACAACTTCCACGTGTCCCTGCCCTCTGCGGTCTTCAGGGCTTTGTTTATTGGCAGGCCTGTGAGCCTGAACTCCGTCTGCCCACCGTGTAGGTGAGGGACCGCTCTTTTTCCGTCCACCTGGTCAACAACGATAAACTTTTCTAGGCTATATCAACTCAAAGGCAATCAACTCGAGTTAGGCAACGTGTCCAAAATATTATATGTGTATCGTGAGGAAATCTAAATTTTTCTAAAGCTTGTGAAGTCTGCCAATCCGCACTAGGGCCGCGTGGCGGGCTGTGCCCTTATACTCTTTTTACAGTGAAGGCCTGCTCCCAACAGTGGGACATATATTTTATATATATAAAGACTGTAACTTTAACTAGGGGCCCGGCATATGGTATAATTAAGTGAGACATGACGATTAGGCAATTGACTTATTTGATCACTGGGAATATACTTACAATACTCGTATGATAGTGATTTAGTGTTTGGACACAAAGATTGCTTCACAAAAACACTTTAAAAACTATGCATGTCGAAAACATAATCACAACAATATAGTATGTTTAAGCACAGTCTACATTCAAAGCAAACTAAACACACATTTCAGGATTTACTATACACCAATAATTGTAAACCACAACGAGTATTCAAACAAAACGAACGAAAAACCAATGCTATCCATAACCGTAAACAGCCCAATCAGACAACCATAAACAACCGATTACACAACACCTAATTAAACGTGAAAGTACCCGCTGTGTGGCCGAATCATAACATTTGTCGTTGTCACCCGGATGAAAAAATGCGTTTGTTGTCTATGCATCGCCGTAATGGCGGACGGTCCACTGAGTGAAAATACTTTCGCCGAAACATAAAACGAGATCTTTCTTACATGCGAACAGTTTTAAATAGCCGTGCAATCGTTAAACTAGAGATAATAACAACGTAATAAATAACTTTCCCCGCTCCATGCGGGCACAGATTGAAAATAATTCTAAGATGGCTTTCCCGAGAATTTCGAAAGGTTTTTGAAGCTATTCTTTTAGCTGATGGCACTTTTGCCGAAGTATCAAGTAAATGTAATTTCATACATACGTACAAAAAAAATTGTGACCGTTGTACAGCGATGAGCTCATCACCTGTTAAATAATCATCAACTTGTATTTATCTTGCTAGAAATAAGCCTTCCCCTACACCACATAAGATCCTCCGCTTTTTGCTTCCAGCCACTTCCGGCTATCCTTATAAGGTCCATCTGGAGGGACCTACGCTTCTCTAAGTTACGCGGGGCTTCTATTGCATACATATATGGGACCTACAAAGCTTGGTCAAATACTGTCTATGTATACCCCACATAGTAAGGGTTAATGGGACTTGAGAGCTTATTTATTCATTAGAAGATAGAAAATCTGTGAGCACTGGAGCATAAGGCATAACAGTCATTCATTCAATCATTACCATAATCTATACAAATAATTTAAATTGGAATGTTTGTTTGTAATATTAAAGTCCGTTCTTTACTATATGACTGTATATACGGTACATATACCAAATAACAGTTTTACTTTTTTTGTCTGTCCATCTCTCTTTCTGTTTGTCTGTTTGTTCCGGATAATATCTGGGCTAACAACTGGAACGATTTTGACGCGACTATCACTGGCAGATGTAATAAAATAAAAAGTAGTTTAGAAAATGAAAATGTAACGTAAAATTCCAACGCAGACGTAGTCGCGAGCACAGCTAGTCTACAATTACGTGAATCGAAACGCATTAACAACTCGCGCTCGGCCGCCATCTTGTATATTCAGATGCGAATAACTTTTCATAGACAATAAGTTTTTTCAATCGCATCTGCGAGCGCGCAGTTATCGATGTCTACAGAGCCCGGACATGTAATTCACCGTTATGCACAGTTATATAAGAAGAAATCTTGCGGATCGGAGATTTGCATAAAAAAAATTATATCTCGACAACGCCGTCACGCCGCGTTTAATCTTAAGAGAACAATATATGATCTTGATAAAAAAAATGAATAATTATTTTCGTATGTACCAGTTGCTTTCAAAACATGGCAATCGACCTAAACACCTGATGATAGAGAAGATTACAAAAAGATCAAGAGGGACACCATAATAAAAATAGAGAGAGAGACTGTAGTGTCGAGAGACATGAGGGAGTGCAAGATTTCCCAAGACGATGTCGGGGACAGAGCGAAGTCGAAAGCGGAAAGCAGGAAAGCTGAACCCACCACCGTGTGGGACAAATAGCAAGGAAGAGAGAGACTATGTACCAGTACCGTTCACCCGATTGTGATGAAACTTTGCCAAAGTTTGAGCGCCACCTACGAAATTCGTTGACATTATTGCGGTCAGTTTCTCTGGCTAATTAACGTAGATCCAAAATAGACACCGAATTGTAGTTTTTTTCCTAACGACGGATTCGTGGTTGGGCTCTCTCGGATCGAAATACTTTCGTGACTAGATTTCACTTAAGCTGAGGCATCTTGGGACCCTTTTTGAGACTCAGACTCCTGGAAGAGGTTCAGGGTAAGCTAGATACCAAGAGCTATTCCACCTATACGATAGTTACAAATGTCACCTGTCAAAAGAAAGAAGTCTTTACATTCGCATATATATATATACATATGTGTGTGTAAAACAAAGTATATATTATATAAATATATAATTACATGGAAATAAGTTGATGTATATATTAAATATAAGTATATGTAACCCCATATTTATACAAATTTATACACACAACCGAGTCGCGTCCGACTTAGTTTTTACAGGTTTTTGACACACACATGACTTGAGGAATATGCCAGTGAATGCGTTACGAAAAGTGGGATCGGGTGAGATGATGTTGAGAGGAAATAAGTTAGTGAAGGAAGAAAGAGAGCAGTGAGCGCGTAAATTTTTTTGTCTTGAACAATCGTGTATATTGTGTTTAGTTTATATTCCAGATATATATAAACATACATATAGATGAAGCAAAAGCACTTTAACTTCAATTGTAAAGTCTAAAGTACACTCATTTTTTTTAATTAGTCATGTCTAGTCATCAATACAAATAATAAAATGTATTACAAATACAATTTCGTCAGTAATCGGCAAGGAATTTTTTAATATCAAAATTCTTACGTACAAAAAGTTACTTGTTAAATTTATGTCATAAGACGACAGGATGCCGACCTGTCATATTTCAGGTTTAGTGGAATGCGTATCGCAATTTTTATGTGCCTAACATGTTTCGGTATCAAAAAGAATTTGGAATTTACGTTAAGGAAATACGTCAGTATTCATTACGAGCAGTTGTTTAAAAATGCGCGGCTTACAGACTTCTGTTTCGAAAGTAATTTGTACGGTAGTTAACGATCAACTGTAACGCTGACGTAAAACCAAACAAATAGTTTGTTTATAGCCAATAAAAGCGTGTCACTGTTACAATTTACGGCAAAATTGTGACAGATACGATGCAAATGGACACCTCAGCTTGGAGTGCACGATAGATATCGATATTACATAAAATATCGATATATGGGCGCTAAATATCGCTTCAATCCGATATTATCGAATCATCTAATATCGATATTTATATCGATAAATTTCATCTGATATACGATATATCGTAAGAAATTTAAAAAAAAGCATTCTATTCTTTCTTTTATTTGTGAAACAGAGATCTGAACGGTGGAATCTTCGCTTGTCTGTATCTTTTATTTGCTTGCAGTTCTGTTCTGCCTTATACTTCATGCAACCGTCATTGCAGTTAACGAGTAGAGTAATAATGACGACCATAGAGGGCTGATGTTCCTTTTTGATGAGTGGGGTGGCCTCACCTGCCTGGCCTGACATCTTCAGTAATAATACAAGTATAGAAGGAAAAATATTTTAGCAGTTTGGTCAGTGTGATTGCCTTATCGCATAGCGTAAGTAACTTTATAAAGTGTTTTTAAAGTAAAACTTCTTTACACATGCTTGACTTGAGGAGTACGTGAGGGGTATTTGAGGGTTACGAAAAGTGTGATCGGGCAAGGCGAACGGTATTTGAGAGAGACATAAATGTGGACATGTAAACTGAGACGAATGTATAATTTTTAAGTTTGTAAAATGGGGTGGAAATGTGTCTCTATGTTGTAATTCCTCTACAATGTATTTACATAGATCAGAAAATTAGGAACGTTACATAAAGCCGGGGGTAACCGGACCCCGCAAGGCCGGTGATACAATGGCGGTCACAGCTGACCGCATAATCACCGACATCTGTGTTGTGTATGATACATACCTAGGTCGTTGGTATCAATAATATCTAAGAACAATACATCATAAGGCTAAGTATATTTACGAGGGAAAAAAACGATTTCAAATTAAATATACGCTAGAATACGGTAGCTCTATCAGGCGCCAATCCGCTCTCTAATTGGAATGCGCCTTGAGAAGGCACCGTGTTTTAAGGAATTTTCGAAAAACTAACTAAGGTATTAGTGGAATGCCAACGAGGATTTTGACTAAAGTCAACGAACTTTAAAGAAGAGTCATCGCCATATTGTCTTAGGACAACAATATGATCCAAGTCAATGTCAGCCAACAACAAAACAATGACGCAAACAAACAATAAACTTCAAAGACCTCTACAAAGCAGGATGGTCTGCGCAAGGGCGACCCATTGAGTCAATTGCCACCTTCCTGTGGGGCTCCCCTCTGCTTCCTGCCTCCACCGACGCACCTTCCTTATTCCTTCACCAATAAAGTTCAAAGTTTGCAAGATAAGAGTTATTTAATACGCATAAATGTCACCGCGGATGTAGCTTGTGCGCATTGATTTGACAGGATTTAATGGTCTTGGATTTAGATTTAGGAGCTATTTGAACATTCTAATATATGTCACATCTTTCTAGATAAAAATCTATGGGTCCTATGTATAAGGGCCGATGAACAAAATTACAACTTTACAGTAGAGGCTCCGTAAGTTTCAACTTGATATATTTTCTACATGCTTTAATGTTTGTGAAACTATGCATAGATACTGTGATAAATATGTATTTCTAGCTACGTCAGTTTAGTTTATATATTTGTTATTTTTCAGCTTACTTCAAAAAGGAGGGCTCAATTCGTCAAATTTTTTTTTACCGCATAACTTTCGACTGGGTGAACGAATTTTGATGATTCTTTTTTATTTGAAAACTAGCGTTTCCCGTCCGTCCGAGTTAGTGGTCCAATTCTAACAATGGCATCCATGAAATAATCATATGTGTTTAATTTGCTTCAAGTATGTGCGCCATAATTGGACGAATACATAAATATCACGCCAGCCGATTTAGATGATATATTTTTTTTATAGGAAATAATGTAAATAGGAGTAGTTTGATGAGAGTTTCATTTCGTTCTGATTAATTCCATTTCATAATATTCCTACGATAATTCAAAAATATAAATAGTCCGTACGTGCGTAACAACGTTTAACGGTTCAATCGATTTGATGACGGTTTTTGTTTTTTCTTGTAAATATACTTGTGCGCTGTATAATTTCCACACAAGCAATACTTATGGACTGCGCGACGCCGGCCGGTAAATCTGACGAGTGCTTCATAAAGCATAAGGCGCACCTCGCCCCAACCGAATTCGATGATACATTTTTTATCGGAAAGGAGTCTTCGAGAGTATATATGTTTATACTCACCGTATTCAGAGATCTTGAGAAGATGAGATCGTGCTCGATGACGTAGCAGTGGACTAGTACCGGCTGATGTTGATAACTAAACTGATGTAGCTAGAACAACTTACACACGTGTCACAGTGCCTATGTAAAGTTTCACAAAAACAAAAACCGATTTCAAATCGCATCAAACGTTAAACGCTATTACGCACAGATTCAGAATTATCGTAGGAATATTACGAACTAGAATTAATCAGAACCTAAGCAAACTCTTATCAAACTAGATTCCGCGTATTTACAACTGAATTCAAGAAACAAGGAGGTTTTTATGTCTGTTACTTCGCAATTTGAATTTCGATTTAATGTCGGTTTTTGTTTTTACTAGAAAATATAATTCTTTAAATTCAGTTAAAAAGGAAAGTAGTTCCAAGGCTGCTTACTCCACATAAGAGACCACTTATAGCAATCATTCCATTGTTGCAGAGAGACACGCACTTTTAACCTCAACACAATGCAGTCGTAAAATCTATAATTTTATCTATTAAAAAGATTAAATTTAACAATGAAACTCATTGATAAATAACTTCGCTACAATTATTACAGCTAACCTCAATAGAGCAGCTTGAAGGTTAAACAGCAAGTTGTTAACTTTGTAAGATTGTTTTATAATTTTAAATATTATTACCGTTCTTGTTAACCATTAAAACTAAGCTTAAGCTTGTGCTAGGAGATGGTTTCCGTCAATAGTCGAATGGTGGAATCCAACCTACGACCTTACGATTCGCAGAACGTGTCCTAAACCATTAGGTTATAGCGGCGTATTATAATTATTTATTAGAGCAACTTAAATATAAAAAAATATATATTATAATTTTTATATATAGTCTATCAATACGCTACTCAAGACAACATTTTTATGAAGATTTATTTCTGTACTTAAAAATTTAAAACACGGAATATAATCGGTAAAATAGATTCCAACCCTGTAGATAAAATATAATATTTTTATTAATAAATTTACTAAGAGTCAAATTGGTTAACGAACAATTATATTATAGGCGGAGAGTGTGTAATAGGTAAGTATTTTCTTTAAACAAAAAAAAAATAGTTGCCCGATGAGTAATCAACACTATTTCATACAGGGTATTAGCAGACCTTCCGATAACGAAGACAGGCGATAGTACTAATGACACATTTGATGATGGAATGGAAAAAATAATAATTCTTATTAAAAAACAACCATACGTTTAAAGAAGAACAGCAATGAAACACAAAGTCAAAAACAGCTGATGACCGACGCGGCGTTCGTTGACCCGAGCATCACCTGTTTTTGTATTTTTTATGAAACTATCGTTTTATTCAACTATACTAACACGATGGAGCGTAAATAATGCTAATTCCCTGTATACTATACACCTTCTCCGAAATACGCTGCATCTTATAGTTATATGTGATGTAGTTTTAGTATTTTATATATTTATCTGTAGTTTTTACATTCAAAGGTAACCAGTAATTACAACGTATGACATGAATTAGTAAAGATAAAGTATAAACCATCTCATCATTGTTACCCTGCTGTATATTTATCTTACATCTGTTCTCCTTCAGAGTTGCCTGTAGAATATTATAGCTATAAAGCCGCCTTTGCCCACAATTAAGTTTAGTTGTTACTTAAATTGATTGTACTTATTTTAATGTTCAAAATGTGAGCAAAGAACAGCGTAGGTCCTCCACCCGCAGGGTCTCACTATTTCGTTTTTTTCTCCACAGTATAAAATTACATAAATAATCAATTGATACTTGTTAATAATTTGTTAAAGCGCCATCTGTGATCAGAGAGTTGAACTACGAGTTTAATAGTCACGCTATCGGCTGCCGTGTATATGACTATAGCACTTTCGTTATATAATTTTCTAACGATTTTAGTCTCATATTTTTTTCAGTTCGGTCGCGCAGCAAAACCTCTATCTCCTCCATCCTTGCCACTAACATAAAACTTCAAGACCCCTAAAACTACTTAATTTTACAAAAGTCTTCGTTTTTTGCGTGTCATATTAATGTAATGCCGACTGGACAGTAAGTCAAGTCCGTCATGCGTCTACTAGAGAGCGCGCTCATTTCAAATTTACATTTTTATCGTCGCATTAACGTGTAAAAATCACAGTTTATTCGCTGAGAATTTTAACTCATCTCTGTGTTACTTGTATACGCTAAGGCGGATTGATACAATATACTTCTAGTGTCGGTTTCCTAACCACTTCGGTCATGACCCTAAGTATTGGAAGGGAGACCCTTGTGTCGAGTTACTAGCCAATCTGTGTAGTTCGTCATCATGAACAGCCTGTCGTTGGTGATCCGTCACCACGGTCCACTATCAACTGGAGACGACCAGATCCTGTCGATAGCATAGTCCGTATCACGGCACCACGGTTATAATTTATTATACATATCAGTATGAAAATTACATCAAAATTGGTCTAGCCGTAGAGTCCATAGGCTTTATATAGACAGAGGATAAACATATAGCGTCTTAAAATAACATGTCTACTTTAGTCTACACTACTGAAGTAAAAATGCATAACTAACTTATTTACTCTTTGGCTTTCAAATTCCCTTAGCCTGGCTTAATCCCACTTTTCGTAACGCATTCACTAGCTTACTCTCCAAGCCAAGCTTGCGTAAAATGTTTTACTTCCAAAATTCTCTACATCATCAGATGTTTGGTAAGTAATTTGAAAGCGCATTTTATTTTATCGGTCATGACGTATATAGACTATGTCCGATATAATCGTCGAACTTAACCTGCGTGCTATTGGGTTTCACAGAACCATTATCAAAGAACTAAGGTCAATTCTGAAACCAGATACAAATGAATCACTGGCACGTAATATAATAACAAGGATTTGCGTCACTTGGCACCGAGATAAACGCGTATTCATACGAAAGGTCTCTGATTAAATTCCATTGTACGCACAGCGATTATTCGCAAGATTCTCACTTGATTCTTTCTCTTTAGTCTTTCTTGTTTGGTCTAATCAGGGCCGGATTTAGAGATCTGGAGACCCCGGGGCATAAAAGACTAGTGGAGGCCCGGCCCTCTCCTTGACCACAAATTATTATCGAAATAAAATTACCAATTTTTTAGTTGAGTTTGAGATTTTAATGAAACAATTTATTGTAAAACCAAGTAATCCATAATATGATTTAAAAAACCTGAGACCTCTATTGTGAGGGTTCGGGGGCAGTGGCCCCGGATGCCCTTCCCTAAATCCAGGCATGGGTCTAATTACTGAAAAATAAACAGCTTCTTTAGACGCGTATTCTATTACGCTCTATTTTCGTTCACCGTTTGAAATGTTTTTGAAGTAAAACTTCTTTACGCTTGACTTGAGGAGTAAGCTATTGAATGCGTTACGAGACATTAGGAAAAGTGTGATCGAACGAGGGTAAGTTGAAAGGGAGATGTAAGTTAATAAAGTTAGAAAGTTAAATTTCGTATATTACTGTAGTAGCAACAGTGCGCGCACATATTCTTTCTCTCTTGCACAATCGGGTATGTACCATAATTTGTTAGTTTAGCTTTTGAATGTCCCTTTGATTATCCGTGAAACAGCAACCGACCATGTCGTGGTTCGGCTCTCTCGGGCGCCCTTGGTTCCGAATGCGTACGCGTAACATAGTAACCGTCCAAGCCGGGGAAACCCTCGTGTCGAGTTACTAGCGCCAGAGGTTCAGGCTGAGAGACCTAAGAGCTATGCCACCTCTCAATCCGGTGAAGCAGTCAAGGCCAGCTTCGTCGTTAAAAAAAACTTTATTTTGTGTAAATATTATATATATAAACATACATACATATAGATGGAACTAAAGAAGTTTTACTGCAGCGGTGCGATCTGAACTAACTCATTTGTTTTCTTTTAAGGACTCTTGCCCTTCAATACAGCATTAGGCCAAGCGACTTAACAGCTCGACCGCCTCTCAATTCCGATCAAATTGTTACGGCTAGCTTCTCGATCAATCGATCCCGGCACCGGTTCATCATAAAAAGTACCTTTTCTCGTAATATAACCCAAAAACACGCAACTTTGAGACCTTGATTACATCAGCCTAATCTATTTGTATAAAAAACCAATAAAAACCAATGGGCAATTCCGCGGTTTTACAAAACATTATTGCAAAACAACACTACCGTTACCTAACTGCTGCTCATAAAAATATGTAACACTGTGAGGTGACATAAACTTATACATAGTGCGGTAACTAAAAACACATTTCCTACTGTGAGCACATAATGTTATTGTACTAATTTAACCATATATCTCTAAGGGATATCATCCAAAACGAAGAAATACGAAGGAGAAAAAAGGTGGGTGACATAGTTCTTAAAGTCAACAAGTTGAAGTGGCAATGGGCCGGCCCCATCTGCAGCAGATGGGGGAGGAAAGTCTTGGAATGGAGGCCACTTATGTGTCGGAGAGGCGTAGGGCTCCCTCCCTCCAGGTGGACCTTATCTAGAAGTGGCTGGATGCGGAAAGCGGAAGATCATATAAGGTGGAAGGCCTATTTTTAACATAATCTACGCATATAAATAAAATTAAAGTGTCCATTTGTAATATTAAAATAACTTTTATTGTATTGTTACTACATGCATATGAATAACAAAGAAGAAAAAGTACAAACTGGTATATATATTATTATTTTTATTCCATGTATATGTATATTATTATTTTTATATGTAAATGTATATTTATTTATCTATATAATATTATTTAAACCCTATTTTTTAGCGGAACTACCCTTACCCTGCTACCACCAAAGGTTAGCTGGAAGAAAATGCTAAATAGCATTAAGTTCAGCTTTGTACATATTCTTTGGTGCAATAAAGGATTTATCTATCTATCTAATTATATACGGTACATCAAAATAACATTTTTGAAACCAAAACATAGGTTCCAATTGAGGAATAAATATTATATTATACACCAAAACATTCTCTTAAACACGCTGTGTCTTGTGGTAAAAATATCATGTCTATATCTTCCGTAGTTTTTACAGTAACTGGTAACAAAAGAGTCTACACATTTATTAGTATAGATTTCCAGACTAGGGAAATAAAAATGGCCGACACATATTAAATACAAGAGACGTGTACCCAACGATGGCTGTGCCTAACTTCTCTTCGAGTAAATCAAACTTTGAGTCACATAAAGAAAATCCATGGATTTAATACGAAATTTACGATATTCGGACCTTATTTATATAGGCCGTAAAACGGATTACAACTTTATTCCAATGATTTGGGGTATATTTTCATGTTTTCTTTTGTCGTCTATAAAAGAGATATTCGTTTACACCAGTGTATATTTTCTTGTTAGATTACATAAGAACAAAGTTAATTTGAAATACAGTTATGTATTTTAGTACACTTATTTTCTTTATTTATTTTTTGTAAATAGTTCTATCCAAAAAGATTTTATACATAACAGTAAAAAAAAAATTTTTTTGTGACGAGCCTATGCTAGTTGGCCAGAGAAGCTGCTAGCGATAGTTACTCTGTGAACTGTTTTTTTAACAATAATTAAAAAATAATTATGGCAACACGAAGAATATGCTTAATAAAAATTAAAGGACAAGGACAATCCTGTTTTAGTATATAATTTTTAAATTATTAAACAGTAATGAAATAAGGCTAACTAGTTAAGTAAATATATTAAAAAATGTCGATAAGAAATCTGGAACATTCCTGTCTGAGTTCAACGTCTCCAACACTACACTACACACATTGTTGAAAATCTTTACAATCTGTTTTTTTTATTTTTTTTTAAAGAAAGCTAGCAATATTTCTTTTTTTTTCAGAAATATTACTAACAATCTTGTTAATCATTCCAACAAAGCTTGAGCATTTACATGGTTCACGGCAATAGTCCAATGGTGGATTCGAACCCACGACCTTACGATTCGCAGGCCGTACCCTAAACCATTAGGCTATTGACGCATCAGAATCTGTGCCGCTGTATAATTAATTATCTGTGGTCGAATTCAAAACGGCTAAATATCTATGCCGTTGCGTCTGATTAACATTTAAATGCGGTTATATCTCTATATGTGAAATAACGCCATTGAAAACACAATTTTGTTCTGGTATAAGGGCGCATCCATTTATTGCATAATAATAAACTAAATTACGTAATAAGAGTAAGCAAAGATTTATAATAGAATTAAATTTAGTACAATAAGGCTAAACATTTTGGAAAACAGTAACAAAGCAAAAACTATACCGGTCATTGCACATTCGCAAAAAAAAATCACAACCATTTAACTTTCGTGCAATCCGTCTAAAATCGCTGTGAATAAAAAGCAAAAAACACAAAGCAAAAGTGCGCTAAAAACCAACCTCCCGCACGGTCCTGCAACATGTAAATGTACCAAAAGCGGAACATTCGGACTCATCTTTTAGCGGGGCGAGGTCTCAGCTCACTGTAGCGTGGCTTTCCGCCGCTGCTTCTGGTATTCAATAGCGTATTTATGATCTGAATGGAACACTCCGTTTAGATATAGCTGCTTTGTGAATATGGAAATTGGGATATTCATCGATGTTGAAAGCAAAAGGTCTTATGAAATTTAGTACGGATATAAATAGTGATGGAAGAAAGAAAAGAAAACTAGGAATTTTCTGTACGATAGTTGACTGCCACCTATCGTAAAATTCCTAGTTTAGATGGCAGCGAAAGATAAATTGTATACTCATAGCATATAAAATTGTAATTAGTATTTCTGTTGTTATAATTTCATTATTTAATAAAGAATATTATTACTATTAAATGATATTTTTTTAATGACGAACTACACAGTTTGACCAGAGAAGATGGCCTTGACTGATTCACCGGATTGAGAGGTGGCATAGCTCTTAGGTCGCTTAGCCTCAGCCTCTATCGCTAGTAACTCGATACAAGTGTCTCCCGGTGAGGGGTAACCTCGGCTTGGACAGTGCACTGGAGATCCCGGAGCCCCTCGTCATGCACCGAGGAAAGGGCCACCGGGGAGGGACGGTTACTATGTTACGCGTAAGAATTCCGACCAGAGGGCGCTCGTGAGGGCCGAACCACGACTAGGTTGGTTGCTATTTCACTGATAATGTAAGGGACACTCAAAAGCTAAACATATTTTGAGTGCCACTTCGGGAAGCGTTAGCGCCGAGAGAAATTCGAACCAGAAGTGGCCGAAGAAACTCTAGCAACGGTACTATTCAAATCGATGTCGCTATACAAAAAATATCGCGATGTTAACGGATTGATCATCGATTTTAACGTTAAATTACGTCACCGAGGGTCGATCAAACTCGTACCGAATTTAAAGTGCAACGTAATTGCGATCAGTGGCTAAAATGTTGCGTTACGTCTACGATCGCCACTTCACACAGAACCTTCATAGCGAATTACGGTCACTTTGTAATGTTTCACAAGTATATTTACGAGCAAAAACAAAAGCCGACTTCAAATCTAATAAAACGTTAAACATTATTAATCGCAGACATCCTCTTTGTATTTCCGAATTATTGTAGGGATATTACGAAATAGAATTGATCAGAACCTAACCAAACTCTCGAAGTACATCCTTTTTAATAAAAAAATGAATCATCGAAATTGGTTGGTGTGATATTGAGTTTACTTAAAACTTCAACACTTCTACTTTGCAGATGCCGCCAACGCCTTTACTTGATTGGCGTAGTCTATCGCCCTGTTCCGAAACGCCATCGCAATGTTGTAGTCTTCCTGTCTCTCGTTGGTGGCATTCATAGCACTTTGGATGAACTGGGCTATGGTGTCACTGCTGCTGTCTGCGTAGTATGTGCAGCTGATCGTGTGACGAGATATTGCCACGACTGCATGGGGACACTGTTGTGCAGTTGTAGGTGCTGTGTTGACGTTATTACGATACGTTATTAAGTTATTCGTCCATTTGTCAGGCACATACTTGAAGCAAATTTAATAAAAAAGAATCATCGACAAACATAAAAAAAACATAGACGAATTGAGAACCTCGGTCCTTTTTTGAAGTCGGTTAAAAGACTAAAACTAGCAAATATATCGACTACTATGACACGATTGACCGTTCTTTTTGCATAGAACTGGTTTAGCAGACTGGGAGTCCAGGCATAACTGCTCACTCAATACGTATTACAAGAGCAGTGATGGCCTAGTCACCAATCGAGCACTTAAATCTCTCGGTCAATTCGAATCTCAGTCGTCTTGTTTCAATGAATTGCGGTTTTTTAACTACAAAAAAGTCACTTGTTAATAATTTGGCTCAGCTTGAAGCTTGGTGAGAGCGGCGAGAGCTGTCTGTCTACCTTGCTAGGGTAAAAAGGATATGAGAGCTAATTATTACATACACGAACATTGGTATTTAGTATTGGGGAGAACACTGCGGAGTGATCCCGTGTTGTTTTAGCACTGCCGAGGGGGCTGCAGGAGCACCGGTGCGTTTCGCTGGAGATCTCGCAGCCCGAGGTGGACCGGAGATGCCCATCAGTGGGGTTTAAGCGAGAAAAATTCTTATATAACCGTCCGTTCCCCTGAGTGCAGCGGTTATGTGAGAAGGTATCAGAAGGTTGAAGAAGTATCTTTGAAGGTACTAGAGGTTTAGGCTAAGCGACCTAAGAGCTATGCCCTCTCAGAATCCGGTAAAACAGTGAAGTCAATCCTTGGCCAAAATGTGTAGTTCGTCACAAAAAATATGTATATTCGTTCGTCACATAAAATTGGTTCAATCGGGCGAAAGTTCTCCAGTAACAAACATAAAAAATACAGACGAATTGAGAACAGAGGGAGGTTCTCTGAAATCTTAGGTTTCTCCCTCGAAAACAAAAATAAAGTTTTATCAGTTAAGATGGAGTTCGATACCAAACTTCAAATTTGAAAACGGTAAATCAAAGAGTATAAATTATCTTTAAACGAGCTTATAAAACGGACGACTTCTCCGAGACCAAACATAAAAATATATGCATTTATTAAGCGGAGCAGAGACTAAACAATGACTAAAAAGGTCGTAAACCTTCGACCTCCTATTGTCTTTGCAGTCCATTCACAGTGTTTCTAACGTATGTCATACTGACTGACAGATCTTACTAACTGATCAAAATTTACCGTGGCTACAAAGATGTACAGTTAAAAGCAACTCACCGTTGAGAACCTATCCTCGTCTGCGTTAAGAAGATCACCGACCGACGATGCCTTCGCTTGGGAGGCGAGGTGCCTCCTGCTATTCAACACATAGGACAACTCATCCAGGTACCTTAGCGTTAAATTCGCCATTTCGCACACACAAACACAGAAATCACTAATCCGTTTCGGACATTTATCGTCACTACCACTAACAATGCAACAATACAAGAGGAAATCGTTCACGTAAACAATTCTTTCACGGGCGTATCGGAAACCGAGCATACTCTCCCTTCCATAGCTGGAGTGCGACTGGCGAAGCGATGTAGCGCTGCGGTTGCCGAGGTCATAGATTATAAATACGGGCCGAGATAGATAGGTATTCGCTTTAATTATAATCTAATTGTGAGGCAGCCGCAACACCTGATTAGTATTGACCGATGAATATTCGAAATTGTATCACGCTATTATTTACCGTTATAACGCTATAACGGCCATTAAATAATAGCTAAGTAAATTAGTGTTTTCTATTGATCGTGAAACTTCATCATGTAATTTGCATAAAAACCTTATGTTGGTTTGACACGTAGCATCTCGAATCAAATCATGGAGAATCTTTTCTTATTCTTAATTCATCGGCTATATAATGGCTTACCCGGTGGCAGTGGGACAATATTTCCGCGCCGATTCTCTCATCTGTTACAGACGAACTAGACACGTCTTATTGAGATCTGATAATGTTATCTTAATGGCAAATAAGCACTTTAAAAACGATATTATGTCATGCTATGTCGATCTACTCGATTATAAATAATTATCCCTTTCAAAAAAACTTGACAAAAGAGGACTTGCTTTGGGGCATGCGGTGTAAGATAAAGATATCCTTTAAATATTCGATAGTTATCGATGACAAGGTTGGAATCCATTAAGAAGAGTTCTTAGATTCCACGGTCCAACTTCTCTGATCGTGAACTTTTTTCTGCTACTGGGGTCAGAGTACAACGGAAACGCCACACAGACAACCACCGCGTTTTTTGACTTCATTGAAATTTATTATGATTCAGTAACAAACGGTCTTGTAAGATAATTTAAAATCGTGTTGTTTGTTGATCCAGAAGATTTCTTTTACTGACTGAACTAGAGACTGAACTCTAACTGACTGACTTACCACGTTGAATAATCGAAGGCACATACTCAGAATATAAGTATTTTATTAGACTAAACGAGATATTATGTAAAACAATTCGTATAGTACAAAATGAAAGTAAGTGATACCATGATCTGTATTACGGGCACTAGACATGTAGCTATTTGTACTTTGACGTTTTCTAGAACAAATGTAGCCAATAGGACATAAAGTCTTTTGATAAGGCTGTGTGTGTGTTTGATATGTCGGCGCATAGACGGTATTCGAATCTCGAACAATTAATAAATACCCCAAAGTAGGTGACAAAATAATATAAGTGACATCTTGGTATAGAATAATCAATAACGTGAAATAAGTGACTTCACGCTCATACAAACAATAATGTGAATAAATAAACGTGCCCGAAAGAACTGACAGTTGTGTTTGGGCAATTAAAGTGTTTGTACCTCCTCTGGGCATCGCGATGTGACCGTCGTTATGTTCTTGTCAAGAACACAACAACGACTCAAAGTTCTTCTGAAGTTACTTGTTGGAGCCGTAATGCTTAACTACAGCCGATCCACGTAAGTTTTTTATTTTTGTCACTCTTTATTTTTTGTTTGTGTTGACTTACATTCCATTACCATATGCTAACGTCACCTACTTGTCTTTCTACTCTGCCAGAGCAATAGGGAAACTTACTGCGCTGCCGGTCCCAAGTCCGGTTAAAAGAGGAGGGACATCAATTCCTTGAATGCCATTATTTACTTTGAATAATAACCATCGGATATCGTACCGGCCTTCTATTCAACACGCTCACATTTATTCGGCTATTCCGACATACCTTATATGCAACACATTTATTTATGTACCTATTTTGACAGATATGTAATAACATTTTTTACTTAAAATTTAAAATAAATAGACTAACAGGATATAATAAAAAAGTCAATTCGCAATAAGGAAATTAAATATATAGACACGAGGGACTTGCACAAAAACATTCCTGCACTGTTTGGAGCCAGTGGTAATTGTAAATAAGTGATTTTATGTATAACTATTACTGTAACATGCATTAAACATAAACGTTAACTGGCATTATAAATATAATATGATCTAAATAACAAGGTCTGTTCTTTTTGAAGTATTTATTTATCTTATTTAATTTTGAATAATTTATAAGACTAATGAACTGATAAAATATCTTGGACGTTGTACATTTAAAAATGAATGAATCCAATCTTGTTTAACACAATTCACTTTATACTGGCTTAAATATAAATGTTAAGCACATTGAACTGCTGATTTCTTTGGCAGCGAGCGCCTTGAATAATTACCTACTTACGCTTCTACAATTTCGAAAATATATTTTGCATAATCTTTGGCGCAATTGCATCTACATTGTGGCGCGATTTCTTGCCACCATCCATTTCGCGGCTCCGGCGGAGACGTTTGCGTCTCGTTTCCTGGCTGTTACGCAAACAATGGGAGAAATGAGAGCAGTTCCACTTTTACTAGTCGGTGGGAGTTAACACAACAGGCTGTTACGAGCCGGGTTAAGGGCCTTCAGGTATGCTGCAGGTTAATATAGTGAGATATATCTCCTGCTAAGTGCAGTCTCTCTGACACAGAGTGTTCGCCTATGATGTACTACGGTTTCTGATATTTGCCAATTCAATTGTTTGCAATACAGATTAAAATCTTGCTCATTAGTGAATCTATTATGTACAGAGGTACATAAATTTACGTTCTGGTATTTTAGTGGTTAAAGTTCCTAGCTGTTGCGACGTCGGTTCGGAGTTTTGTTTTCGGCGTTGTGTCAAGTAAGTTTTAACTATTATTAACTGCGCTATTCGCTACTTTATAGAAAAGGGAAGCGCCTTTGTATTGGTAATGGAAATCCTATAACCGTTGTATGTATATGTAATTCTTTATCTGTGTAAGGTTACGCGTCGATTTTTTAATGTTTTAGGGAACGGTCTGGGAAAAGTAAGTTTGTAGGTATGAATCGTTTTCGCTTTTGTACCTACGCGCGTACATGTTAGGCATCGAGTAGTAATATAATAATAATAATACTCGATAAATACGCTTCAATCGATTTTTATTATTATATTCTATATTTCATTATATAATTTTAGTTTAGATTTTATAATATTACTAGGTGATCAGGCAAACTTCGTACCAATCGGTATTATTATTATTTATTAGTAGTTAGTAGTAGAACCTCAAAGAGGTTTCTTTTGGGCCCGGACGGGATTCTATGATTGACATTTATGACATGGCGTGATGTTTTGAAGTTGTTATTTCTTAGCTGAACAACTGAATGTCATTATGTCTCATTCACTCACTTTTCTTTAATAACGTTTTATATTTTATATATGAACCTTGTCCTAAAAATAACAAACAAAAATGTAAGAATCATCCAATTGGTGCCTACTGCACTCGAAATGTATGCGCTTGTATACAGATAAACATTCATTTTATATGTTACCAATTTTATATCTCTCCCATTCTCCCTGAGCCTCGACCGTTTCTCCGCCTTCTGGTTGGCTTTATTTATCCTGTGTGTATGGTTTATGTAAATTGCATGTAATATTTTTGTATAACAGCGCCGACTAGACTGAAAAATGTGTTAGAATGCCCAAAAAGACAACAGTATATACAAATTAAACGTTATAAAGATATAGCACGATTTTAAACCGACTTCAAAAGAGGTTATGAATTTGTCAGTATTGTTCTATGTTTCGCACTTATAGCTCCGACATTTATGATCCAATTTTGTTCTAGGTATTATCATATACAAGCTCTATACTCCATATCAAATCCTATCTGGATTCTCTTACCACTAGATCCTATAGCGGTCTGAAATATATGATTGCCTGCGTCGGTGACCTATATTGTTTCCTTCGGCCTTATAGCATGTCCCGTCGGATGAAGAAGGCCAACGATAAGGCGATGTCCTGTCCAAAGCCGATTAAATGCTATCAGTAATAAATTGCAGTATTCCGAAGACAATTGTTTTTTTTTAAAAAGGAGAAGTTTGTCATATCGTACGTTTTTTTATTGTTTTTATGTTCATAACTTTCGACTGGTGCTTCTCGTGTGGTTCCAATTCTGTCATTGACATTCCTGAGAATACTATATAAGTGTTATATTTTCATTAAGTATGTGCGCCGAGTTTGGTTAGGTTATGGTTAAGTCATTTCATAGTATTCCTAACATAATTCGGTAATACAAATAAAAAAATCGCGCGTAATAGCGTTTAACGTTTGATTTGATTTGAAGTCGGTTTTTGTTTTTACTAGTAAATATACTTACATATCTTGTCTTTACATACTTAGTAATAAAACAAGATGCATTTTCAAGGTGCATGATAGAAGTCCAGGGGGAACGAAGGGAACCAACGAGGTATAATGTGTTGGGGAGGCCAACTTACACATTTTATTTTTACCTGGTATACACCCAGATGGAAAAGGAATCCCTTTCCAACCATACCAACAGTGGTGGCTATTATAACAGGGACGAAAAAAGTGTAACTGCACGAAAGCGTCCAACATGCTGTAGTGACGATATCCCGAAACGGCCGCAAAATAAAAAATAATAGAATACAATTTAAAAATGGCCATGAGAAACAGGGACGCAGCGGTCGCGGAGACACTAATAACAATGCAACGGGGCGTCTTCGACGCGTGAACCAGCCCATTCTCCAACACCACCTTCCAAAATCAGGCATATAAAAAAACATGAAATACAATAATGAAATGATGATGATGATGTCCAGATCGATAACGGCCATGGCTGTGTCACAGGACAAGCATTTTAATTACTTAGCTTAAGCTCTTGCGGCTGGCGTACCCGATCTTGTTGCTAAAAATTAATACACCGAATCTTGAGCACTTCGCACAAGGTTCGGTGTATAATGTGTGTAATAATGATTTAAAAATAACATGAAAGGATTGTATTAACTGTAGAACAAAACAAAGCAAACAAAGAACATTAGAAAACAGCACGGACACAAATCTGGTTGCACTTAATTGAATATAAAAAAAGTCCTGGGAAGTTTTCTAGTAGAGTCTCCTCCTACACGCCAGCTATGTATATTATTATCACAGTTCGTGTAGTCAGTCTCAAGTGTGCTGGAGCGTGTCACATGGAAACGTGGAAGTATCCAATGACCATCACTAATTAATAATACCAATAAGCATTATGTTCTTTACTTAGCACTACTACTTTTGCTGTATCAAGTTACGTCCATATCACTTGTCGTTATGTAAGTTAAAGTAAATTAACAGCCTACATGTGTGTGTGCTTGAAGTCGAAAGTCTTCGTCCAGTGTGTGTTACTAGTGATGACATATGGAACAGAAACGTGGTCTCTCACTGTGGGCCTCATAAACAAACTCTAAGTCGCACAGCGAGCTATGAAGAGGGCTATGCTCGGCTATGCAGGAATGACGAGATCCGTAGACGAATGAAGGTAACCGACATAGCTCGCAAGATAAGCAAGTTGAAGTAGCAATGGGCAGGGCACATAGGGTGAAGAACAGATGGCCGATGGGGCCGAAAAGTTCTCGATTGGAGACCAAGGGCCAGCAAGTACAGTGCAGGACGTCCACCCGCGAGGTGGTCGGACGACCTTATAAAGATCGCAGGACGCTGCTGGGTGCGTGCCGCTTACAACCGTTCCTTTTGGAAATCGTTGGCCTATGTCCAGCAGTGGATGTTTTACGGCTGAAAAGATGATGTGTATATTATGTTTTCGCTTTTGGGCGAATACCTTATCAATATATTCGTTACATAACAAAAACCGACTTCAAATCGAATCAAACAGAAAACGCTATTACGCGCGGACGCCCTCCTTGAATTTCCGAATTATTGTAGTAATATTACGAAATAAATAAGTACATCCTTTCCAAATCATCGAAATCGGTTGGCGTGATATTGACATATTGATATTATTTCTCCATTCATCGCGTATTCTGCTCCACGCACCGATATCACAGCCCGCTCCTTTTTTTTTTGTTTATGCGGGGGAATCCTTTTTATGGACCATCCTCCTGAATCCTGGATGGGTCCTTCCGCGATTGCCATCAGCCGTTATAATTGGCCCCGGATCTGTCAGCGACCGGGCAATCACACCCCGCTCCTAGCATGCAGTCGCTTTTAAATTTTCATGTTAATTGACTTTTGTGTTAAGTTTAGTTTAGTTTGTTTTTATTGACAGTTATGGTTTGTATATGTACAATATTGTAATAACTAGCTTACACGAACTAGCATAGATATACAAAATACTTTATTCGTAATTTCTTAAAACGAAATGAGATTGGAGAAATGAATAGTTTAAAAGAATAGAATGAATATTGCTAGTATTCTTTAAAAAAATATTGGAAAACTAATTTTTAAGTATAATAAAATAGTGGACTACAATTTGTATGCGTATGGTCACAGATAATCTCTGTCTACCACGATTGAGTAAAAAATACTAGAGCATAGTAAAACGCGATAGTTGCCCCATAACCTTTACATAACTTAACCAAAAGGTTCAGCTGGTTATGCTTAGTGCACGCAGTGTTGTTATAACTTGTGTTGACGTGCCCGGCGGTTGCATGTTCCAATTGTTTGCGCGGTAGTTTCATGTTCCAATTGTATCGCAGAGACAATCTCTTCACGTCAACAACGCTGTACAAAATTAGAGGAATCATGCTCTATTGTATAAAAATGCAATGTCTGTTAGTAATATTCAAATAACCGCTTTTTACTAGATACAAATGAATATACGGTACATATACCATATCATTTTTACAATTTTTGTATGTTTGTTCCGGCTTATCTCTGGAACGACTGGACCGATTTTGACGTTTTCAATGTTAGAGCTAATGTAATAATGTGACAGATGACAGTTTAGAGGTCAAGTAGGTGTCAGGTTATAAGCGTTATTATATATTGTTACGTTATTATACGTACAAAATATATATATATATATATATATCTTAGATTTATATATATATATATATATATATATATATATTATACATATCACCTGACATATAAGCGTTATATGTCAGGTGAAAGGGGACATGAGTGTGGTGACAGCTTAGCGAGTAAATGTGTCAGTTGACATTTGACAGCCCACATAAGGCAGGTGACCGATCGAAGGTCAAATGAGTCAGGTGACAGGTTACTGGTCCAATGAGTCAGACAGTTGACTTGGAACATGTGACAGTTAACAAGTCCCAAATGACAATTAACAGATCCCACATGATTGATGATAGGTCACATGAGACACGCGAAGGGTGACAGTTCACATGTGACGGGGGGAAGGTCACTTGTATCAGGTGGCAGGTGGCAGGTCACAAATTGGTGAGGAGGTAGCTTAAAACCAGGAGATGCACATAGGATTTTTTATCCCGTTCGACTGAAATCCCTATAAATAAAAGAAAAATCATGTTCCAATTCAAAATGTTCATGGATTTCGTAATTGTCAATGTTGATCCTGTCGGTACGGTAAACTCTCCCATCAAATTAAAGAACGTTTTTAATGAAAGTTTCGAAACGATATCCAGAATATTTGGCTAATGGCGTATTTTAGAATTGAAATGAAAAACGGTTGACATATTTATTAGTTGTTAAATATTTATGCTTTCGTTCAGACATTTATTTTGTATAAACTAAGGAAAATATATCAAGTTACTTATATATACAACAAATGAATAAATATTTTAAAAACAAAAATTAATTCAATAATTACAGATTATTCTCTCAATCAAGTCGGAGTCAGTATATTATATAATGTTTGAATAATTTGTAAGCATTGTCGTGTCTGTGGAGTGGTTATATAGGTTTGGGACTGCTAGTGTTTGATATATATGGATTGATAATTACCACCTACACTTTAATAGCGCTTTCCCTTTCAATACAAACAATTGAATGCGATTCAAACATCCCGTCATATAACAAATTAATGTGTCATTGTCATTCCGCGCCATCTTGTACAGTTTCCGGTCGCTTTCACCGAGCGGTTTATTAGACGCTGCGTGCGCACACCCGGCCGTGAGGCTTCTATTGCATCACAATAACATAACATTAATTACAAAATGATCATATAGATTATGTACAACATCGTCGTTAAGACGGCGGCTTAGTAATGATTTTTCACGCCACTCTCGCGACTCGAATTAGACAAACGCCAGAACAATGAGCTAGGGTGGCTGTATAGTTTTCCATTCTTTTCCAAACTGGTTGCTATTTTAATTGAAATTGAAAAAACATTTATTCGGCACAAGAACACAGAAACAACAGGTAAAACAAGACAAAACAACATAAACAACAGTAAACAGAAACAACATAAAAAAAGAACAAAAAGAAATTCGGTTGAAGTCGGTTTTAGTTTTTGCTCGTAAATATATTTGTACTCACAGATATTTCTTTCTCATGGATAGCACGTAGTTCACCGTTCTTCGCTTATCAACTGGCTCGGGGACATGTTAAGTTGCGACTACAAAGGTGGTAGCACGACTGAGTTTCGTGGGGCGGTGAGTGCTATATGCGCTGTTCTTTCAATCCCAGATATGATCGAGATATATATCGACGGAGCAGATGTGATCTGATAACAATATGATATCGCTTTAGATAAGCTATCGCTGTGTCGTCATTACCAGTACGTCATCGATTCCAAGAGTGCTTTCTGGCACAATCATAATAATTTTACTTTTAAAGCATTCTTTTCGTCGTTTAATTTTTATTAGAACCGAGTGTATGGCTATAGTTGTCCGATAGGGTACCAATGACATTCCAAAATAAAGTGTTTGGTCATGGCTATAGCACTTAACAGCTGTTTCTTTGGCACCGCGACTAGCATGTTTCAAGTTATATCTAGCAGGAAAGAGGTGGAGCAGTTCTATCTATAAAATCATGTCTTGACGAAAAAATGCCATCAAGACTTAATCCAAATTACATTTTAGTTTTAAGGTGTGGTATGGCAATATCATCCAATCTTATAAATTAAATCTTTGTAAATTTTCTTTCCAAATTTACTGTTGACATTTTATTGAAATATATTTTTATATGGTAACATTATAACAATCAAAAAAAAATCTTAACATATTCGGCGGTGTCAATCGATTTTGACATTTTATTTTTAATATTCCTCGAACTCTTCGTAAGTGTATTTTACGGCAGCAATGTTGGACAATAAACATATAGAACGCAGTTGCGTAAACATCGATCGATATTAAAGCAGAGAGTCGATAGGGTAATGTTTATTGCGTATTATTACGACATCATCACGGGGAATGCTAATACATTTTTGATTGCTGGTATACGCCCGCCGTCAGATGGCGGGAACCGCCATATTGGATACGCTGCCTCCGTCATTAAGCTTGTGAAAGGTGAATACTTATTTCCTTGTTTTATTACTTTGATTAGCTATTTTAGTAGATTAAACAGATAAAAATAACTATTTGATTCAGTTAAGGTAAAGAATTTTTATTATTAAGTATATTTGAAAATTTTCTTTTATCTGCTTAGCCAATATGGCTAAAGAAATATGCATTTAGGAGTACTTTAATTTTATGATCTCATGGTGATGAATTTAAATCTCAATTGTCTTTTTATTTATAAGTCCCAATTATATGAGGATTTTATGTTTAAGTAGTGCATAGTACACACATAACTACGAACTTTACAAAATTTTACTTTTCTTAGACCTTTTAAATTTAATAACAATTGCACTTCCTGATTAATTCTTTTGAGACCAGAGACAAATCTATTTTTTTTCTTTATTAGAAAAATGTACTCTGCTATTATGTCGAGGAAAACTTATACAATAATGTAATGTATACTTAATATTTGAATTCCATGTACTCTCCTCATTGAATTAATTTTTATAAAGCAAATTGTTACTTAAAACAAGACATTCGAGACTTCCTCTCTATTAGTATAAAATTTATTAAATTATGTGTCAAACGAAAATAGCCCTAAACAGTGCATAGACCTAGAAGATAGTAGAGTTGAATTTTCCATTAGGATTCTCACTGATAGTTACTGTAGGGAAATATCGTTTGTACATCTTCAGAGCACGAATGGGATAAGGGTCAATTTCTCACGAGCTCCTGAGAGGCGCGGTAAAAAGTGGCGGATGCTGGTAATGGGCTATCGCGTTACCTGACATGCGGGTACGAAGTCTCAGGGCGTCGGATTACTATATACTTAGGGGTCCGTGTTAATTATAGAACCCTAACTTTACTCTCATTGACTTTTTTTTCAATCGGCTTCAAAAAGGGAGTTCTCAATTCGTCCATATGTTGTTTTTTAACTGGTTGTTACCTTATAACTTTCGACTGGGTGAACCAATTTTGATGATTCTTAAAATTACTTAAATCATATATGTGTTAAATTTGCATCAAGTACGTGCGCGACAAATGGACGAATAACTCAATATCACGCTAACAGATTTCGATAATTCATATTTTATTGGAAAGTATGCAATTCAAGAGTTTTATAGGAGTTTGGTTAGGTTCTGATTAATTCTATTTCGTAAAGTATTTCGATTAAGTCGAGTTTTATTTTCACTCGTAAGTATACTTGTAGCCAGTTATATAATATAAAACATTTTATTTTGCAAGTAAACGAAGCTTTATGCTAAGGGTGTGCTTGAAGACGTCATTAAGACGTAGGTACAAATTCCCCTATTCTAGGGAGCTTTTGAACAATTAAACTTACATTGCCTCGACTTCCGTCTAGATCGAAGAGGTCGGGAGGGCGTAGCAGTTAGATTCGTCGCGGCTGACGCTTGAGGGATTAGCCTCGACGGCCTACACCTCGAGGCCCGTACCTGCGAGGTTCCCGTGAATCCTGTAGTCGACTCGTTGTTGTTGTCGTTGTTGTCATTAAGAAGTGCATTTAAGAAGGTGAGAAATCAACCTCTACGTAACGTATAGTAACGTACAACGTATATGTCGTATATAGATGAATTACGACGACTTTAATGACTATTGAATCTATCTATGTATTTAATGTCTTACGTTTAATACTATACGATGGGTATTGGGTTTCCATCGAGAACGTGGTTTGAAGCGTCTAAATTTATATATTAAAGTAGTTAAAATAGCCAGGCCACTGTCTGTCGAGTCACGGAACCAGATGCATATGATAAAGGTACAGAGGTAAGAAGGAGACTGATCTTAGAAAGACAGGCAGAAGTGACGATTTAAAGGGGTGTAGTGGAAGATATTGTTCAATCCTTAAGGTCACAAATATCCAGCTATGGATTGAGCTAAACGTTCTTATATAGGCCGTACTGCCAAAGACAAGTATTTTTCTTTGTGTTTTAACCAAGCGTTTGTCCATCCTATAATGTTAAATGGAAATATCGTCCTGGATGGTAAAAAGGTTATGGCCACACACTAGACTTGAATGCAGAAACATTCTACTATAGTGCACTGCTATTTGTGGATGGATAATAATACAGTTTGCATTTCGTATAATATTTATACGGAACCTTCATTCTTCCGTCCGACTAGCTTGTTGCTCAACTTTTTTAGTTACTCCAAAGGTCTACAATTTATACCTTCGTAGTTTTTGTTTTATTTTTGTTAACATCAGAGTATATTTCTGTTATAACAACCTTCGCCTTACAATTGCAACGGAGAATTGCGATACCAACCTATGTTTATCGTACTGACGGAAACAATATTTGTTATGATTGTGTTCTCCAGATGCTGTGGTATTGTTTGCTTGTTATTACTTGACATCAACTTTGATATATTATAGTGGATTAAGTATTCGGATAATATACATGTGGCCATAAGAGTAAATGTAGTAATTATAGTAGCTATAGTAGTAGAGCTCTTTATACGATTATGAACAGGCACCACCGTGTCTGCTATTCGCCAGGGACGTCTCATTATAAAACCGATTTAGGAGCGGATGTAGCATGGGGGGGAAGAGGGAGAATAAGAGAGAGGCCCGCACAATAGAGGCTTTTTTAAAATTATGTTTATATATGTTTGTTAAATGTTGAAGAAATCTATTACTTGTTTTACACAATAAATTGTTTAATTTAAATTTCGACTACAAATATTTTTTTTTATTTCGAAAATAATTTGTGGCCAAGCGGGGCCTGTACTTTTCCGAACATCCCTGGGGCGTTCAGACTCGTAAATTCGCCCTGAACCGATTTATCGCAGTCATATTGTTTATCTTTCTATCACGACACGAGTGGTGTGCCGTCATACGCGATCGGTGAACCACAGTGTCATCAATGAACTAAACGGCTACTAAAATATTTTGTGCATAATTTTTTTTTATGACTAACATACAAAAATTTGCCAATGACACTGGCTTTTACTGTGTTACGAGATTTGAGAGGTGGCAAAGCTCTCAGGTCGCTAAGCCCGAACCTAACTTAATTTAACTAGGGAGGGTAGGGGGCAAGGGGTAATCTTGGGGCTTGGATGGTTACTATGTAGCATGAGCATTCCTGTTTGAGGGCGCTCGAAAGGGCTTAACCACGAGATGAATAGCTTTATGGTAAAAGAATTAGTACACAATTTGTTTTGTTTTGTTAAATGTTGAAAAATGTATTACTTGCTTTTACAATAAATTGTTTAATTTAAATTTCGACTACAAATAATTTTTTTTTTCGAAAATAATTTGTAGCCAAGCGGGGCCTGTACTTTTCCGAACATCCCTGGGGCGTTCAGACTCGTAAATTCGCCCCTGAACCGATTAACCAATACACAACATACAGACACGAGTATCTATCCATCATTAACAAATACACAACATACAGACACGAGTATCTATCCATCATTAACAAATACACAACATACAGACACGAGTATCTATCCATCATTAACAAATACACAACATACAGACACGAGTATCTATCCATCATTAACAAATACACAACATACAGACACGAGTATCTATCCATCATTAACAAATACACAACATACAGACACGAGTATCTATCCATCATTAACAAATACACAACATACAGACACGAGTATCTATCCATCATTAACAAATACACAACATACAGACACGAGTATCTATCCATCATTAACAAATACACAACATACAGACACGAGTATCTATCCATCATTAACAAATACACAACATACAGACACGAGTATCTATCCATCATTAACAAATACACAACATACAGACACGAGTATCTATCCATCATTAACAAATACACAACATACAGACACGAGTGGTGTGTCGTCATACGCGATCGGTGAACCACAGTGTCATCAATGAACTAAACGGCTACTAAAATATTTTGTGCATAATTTTTTTTTATGACTAACATACAAAAATTTGCCAATGACACTGGCTTTATTGTGTTATGAGATTTGAGAGGTGGCAAAGCTCTCAGGTCGCTAAGCCCGAACCTAACTTAATTTAACTGGGGAGGGTAGGAGGCAAGGGGTAATCTTGGAGCTTGGATGGTAGCTATGTAGCATGAGCATTCCTGTTTGAGGGCGCTCGAAAGGGCCTAACCAAGAGACGAATAGCTTTATGGTAAAAGAATTAGTACACAATTTGTTTTGTTTTGTTTAATCTCAAAATCGGGGCTCAGATTGCCTTAGAGAAAGTTGGAAGCGTCAATAGCGTAATGGTTTAGGGTACGGCCTGCGAATCGTAAGGTCGTGGGTTCGAATCCACCATTCGACTATTGCCCTGAACCATGTCTTAGCTTAAGCTTAGTTGAAATGGTTAACAAGATTGTTAGTAATATTTCTGAAAAAAAAAATTGCTACCTTTCTTTCTAAATAAAAAAAAAACAAAAAGAGAGCGTATCTCCAACAACAATGCAATGTTGATTTCCAAACATTGAGTTTTCTGATAATTATACATTTTTATATGAAAATAAATTGAATTGAAAGTTGATTGTTAATGAAGTATGTGGCAATGATAATTGGGTACGGCGGGAACAACGACATCGCAAGATTAATGCCGCAGAAATTCAATCATAAATGCTAGGTGCGACTATGAATGATAAGATAAGAAGTTGTGTGATAACGGAAAACTTGAAAACTTTCAATAGAGTAGTCTAGAATTAATATAGTACGACTTGCTGATTTGGAAGGGATGAATGCAGAGAGTTATTTTGAAAATATGTGTGCAGTGGTTTAGTCCTCTGGCACACCCTCGAGTCAGAACGAAATAATCTTAATTCAGGTAAAGTTATGTAACTGGGCTTTCGAGTCTGCTACTGTCACTGATAGCTAGCACTCATAACTAATTCAATTATCATTACACCCAAAACTAATCTATTGATTCACAGTTATTATAAATCTCTTTCTATCTTCATAACTTATATCTTATATTTCTCTCTCATCTTCTCTTCCTCTCACCTGACCACACTTTTCGTACCGCATTCAACTTTTACTTCAAAAACGGTCCGCTGTAACTAAGGGAAAAAACTCCAGGTGTGTGGGCGCGTGTAGTTCTGGGCTCTCAAGAATAAGACTACGGTATACCCTGCCTATCGTAGAAGGCGAATAAAAGGGGCCTTGGGTTCACTGGGCGACAAAGGTGGGGGCCTTTGTCGTCCGCCAAGGTGGATCCGGGAAGAAGGCGACATCCACTGGCCCGTGTCGCCATGTACTGCGAGGACATACGGGGGGAGGGAGTAACCTATTAACCGAGGAAGGGCCACCGGGGAGGTTTTAGTGGGTAAAAACCCCACATAACCGTTGCCTTCCCCCCAGAAGGCGGGGTATCTTTTTGAAGAATTCCTCCTCGTTGACAAAAAAAAAAGGTATACACGTTATTACAACAAAATTGAACTATTTTTTTCTACTTCACTCAGCACAAATTTGCCTTCTCTATCTCTCTCATACTGCGCTCTCGCTTACACACTTTGAACGATCCGCATCGTGCACTATCGGCAATTCACGGGAACGGCAAATTCTCGGCACAAGCGTAACGGGACATTTAGCGCAAATGAATGCAATTGAATGAATTCTTTCAATTGTAATCGACACTATTCCAAGGCTGTGTAACAATTCATCTGCTTATCCCCGACTGTTATGTCAAGAGTTGTGCAAGATGTTAAAGTTGTGCAATGCTGGCTGGCCAATGTCCAGCCGTGACGTTCTGCCTGCTGCGATTAATACCAATTAAAGAAACCGTAGTAACATTGACTTGTGAGGTTTCGTTAGCACGTGTGAATGTTATAACGAACCCGGTGGACAGCCCGACACGCAACGTCTATACAGCTACGTATCTGTCAGCATCACACCTCTGTGGCGTAATGCTCATTTAACCAGAAACCATTTTATAATGCGCCTTCAGTAAGATTCTCACCCGTCAATTCTTTTTGTGAAGAACTACACAGGGTGGCCAGAGAAGCTGGCGTTTACCAGAAGGATAGGTGACTTAGCTCGCTAACTCTATAGGTCGCTTAGCCTAAAGCCTGTATTTCGGGGATAGAATCTCTCCCCGTCAATAAAAAAATCTCTATAGCTATCAACTCGACACAAGGGTCCCCCGGTGTGGGGTAACCTCTGCTGGAACGGTTCCTATGTTGTGTGTTGAGGGCACGGCTCGGTCGGTTGCTATTTCATGGATAATTTAAGGTACATTCAAAAACTAAACTAACTTTGAGTGGTCTATTACTTGCAGCGGGTTGTTCCAATTCTTCGCTGTAGGTAATTTCATCAATATTGCTGGAACGTTTAGTTTATTATTATTTTCTAAGAAAGTATATTTACGAACAAAAACTTTCAAACAACAACAATTTTTATATAGTATAGTAAATAACGGCGATATGTACACAAACATAAAAAATACAAACGACTTGAGAACCCCCTTCTTCTCAAGCGACTTCAAAAAAGGTGTTTTAGGTAACAAACACATCATAACCTTCGACCGGGTGAACCGATTTTGATGATTCTTTTTTTATCAAAGCTGATGCTTCCCATGTGATCTCATTTAAATTTGTTTGCATTGGTCTTTTATTTTCTGACAATGGGATCCATGAGAAAACCATATTAATCTTACATTTGCATCAAGCCGATATGTGCGCCACAAATGTACGAATAACTAATAATATCACTCCAACCGATTTCGATGATTCATTTTTTATTAGAAAGGATTTATTTCATGAGTAGTTTGGTTAGGTTCTGATATTCTATTTTGTTATATTCCTACGATAATTCGGAAATACACAGAGGGCGACCGGGCGTAAAAGCGTTTAACGTTTGTTTCGTAAATATACTCCTATGCAGTCGGTTGAAAAAAGAAAAGCTTTTTTTTTGTAATAATAAAAATAAACTGATATTTAATTTCATATAAGTATTAACTCGTGTCAATGTGGGATTACTCAGTACAGGTGTAGAGGTCAAGGTCGTTGAAGCCATACGAAATGGTTACATTATCAAATTTCAGACGCATTGCCTATGCTTGTCTAAGTTGAAATGACGTCTAGCGAACCCAATCGAAGGCACCAATCAATTAAAATACTACAAAACTGTAAAATATTGTGCACTGAGTTGCCGTTGTTTGTTTAACAACAAATTTTCTACAAAATTATCCTTCTGACTGGGACCACGTGTGATCGTGGTGAAGCACGTGCTTAGATAGCATACAAATTAAATTCAATCATTTTGTTATCAATGAGGAGTTAAAAAGAGTTTATTAATTTAATCGGTTCATTACGGTGCGTTCACTGCCGTTGCGGTAGTTTCTTTTCTACGAAGGTAGAGATGACATTGCCGGCGTGAGCGTTTCCAGAAATCAATTTTTATGATATTTATGATATAATATTGATAAACATTGTGTCTTCGTTACACAAACGATAAATTAATTAATTTCACGTAGGACTCGAAGTACTATAGTCTGACCGTAGACGGAGCAGTTGTTACATTTTCAACCGATTTCGATGATTCATTATTTATTAGAAAGGATTTATTTCATGAGTAGTTTGGTTAGGTTCTGATATTCTATTTTGTTTATTCCTACGATAATTCGGAAATACACAGAGGGCGATCGGGCGTAAAAGCGTTTAACGTTTGATTCGTAAATATACTCCTATGCAGTCGGTTGAAAAAAGAAAAGCTTTTTTTTTGTAATAATAAAAATAAACTGATATTTAATTTCATATAAGTATTAACTCGTGTCAATGTGGGATTACTCAGTACAGGTGTAGAGGTCAAGGTCGTTGAAGCCATACGAAATGGTTACATTATCAAATTTCAAACGCATTGCCTATGCTTGTGTAAGTTGAAATGACGTCTAGCGAACCCAATCGAAGGCACCAATCAATTAAAATACTACAAAACTGTAAAATATTGTGCACTGAGTTGCCGTTGTTTGTTTAACAACAAATTTTCTACAAAATTAACCTTCTGACTGGGCTCACGTGTGATCGTGGTGAAGCACGTGCTTAGATAGTATACAAATTAAATTCAATCATTTTGTTATCACTGAGGAGTTAAAAAGAGTTTACTAATTGACTTGGTTCATTAAGGTGCGATCACTAGCCGTTGCGGCAGTGTCTTTGCTACTATGGTAGAGATTACATTGCCGGCGTGAGCGTTTCCAGAAATCAATTTTTATGATATTTATGATATAATATTCTCGAAGGTTCTAGAAGGTTCTCAAGTGTTTTTATGTTTGTTATCTCATAACTTTGGGTGGACCAATTTAGATGATTTTTTTTTATTTGAAAGCTGATGCTTCCCGTATTAAATTTGGTCTAGTTCCGACACTGGCATCCATGAGAAAACCATATAAGTGTTAAATTTGGGTTAAGTACGTGCGCGACAAATGGACGAATAACTTAATAACACGCCCACCGATTTGATCATTCATGTTTTTATTAGGTACAAGGGTAGTTTGATCAGAGTTTGGTTAGCCTCTGACTTTTTCTTTTCTTTTTGAAGTCGTATTTTGGTTTGACTCATAAATATACTTGTCTTTTGCGTAGATTTTTGTCTTGTACGTCTTTTCAATTTATTTTTTTAAAGAAAGCTAGCAATATTTCTTTCTTATTTTCAGAAATATTACTAACAATCTTGTTAACCATTCCAACTAAGCTTATGCTTGTGCTAGGACATGGTTCACGGCAATAGTCCAATGGTGGATTCGAACCACGACCTTACGATTTGCAGGTCGTACCCTAAACCATTAGGCTATTGACGCTTGTATCCTCCACTACCTCTCTTGTTTCCGCGTGTAATATGTTATGAGGTTAATGCACGTGGACTACGTGTGTCGCATCCCGGATACACGTGCGCACTCGTCAATAAGTGTACCCTAAACTTAATAAGTCTCGCCGACTTGTAAGAAGCTTCACTCTCCCCGTCGTTTCCGGTTAGTTGATAAAGGTGCAGGCGGCTTTTATAAAGGTTAAAGACATAGTTGTTTGACTTACGCAGACGTTTTATCATCTGTTAAATGATTGCTGACATTTTTTTTATTGATATAAAAAATAATACTTTTATTCCACGCTCTCTTTTATTATCGATCATAGTTCTATTACCAAGTACTAGCAACTATATTTTCTTAATGTTCTCTTTCTTCTGCCACATGTGTTTTTTATCGTTAAGGATTCCTTACCTATTCTTTTATCAGACTGTCATAAACCTACCAATATCTCATACGACTGTTAGGAGTTCCCTGTTATGTCTTCGGAATCTGAGGCACTATTATAATAAGAAATTCATTATGAACTGGCCTAATTAAAACCTAAAAAAAATAAATTCAAACTAAATAGAAACCTTGTTTCTTGAAGTCGGTTGAAAAATAGACATAGACATTTATTTATTGGCATCACAATACAAAAACACATCACAGACTGAATATAACACACATTAAAAAAGAATGAAAAATAGACAAAACACAGTTAAAGTTACACGGACAAATAATACAAAACATATGATGCCAATATCGGACACCGTCTCAGCATATGCTGTCACAAGGATGCGACAGCGCTGATTTTCAGCGGTGCCCGGGACTACCTAAAGACGTGCGCGCGCAATACTACTTTTATATGGAATTTATACAGACAATAAGAGTATAATAAATATGATACATAAATAAAACAGTTATGAGATTAAAATATATTTTATACAATAAAATAATAGATGAAAAAAATTCATAAATATTATTGAGTCAAAAATAAACTAAAATAAATAATATGATAATTAAACGTATAAAGTTTAAATTATATAATTAAATATTGAAAATATTGGAAACAACAAGCCACCGATATCGTCTTTTGCATCTTTAACATCAGGTGTTTTAATTTATTTTTAAATGCGTTTACAGATTTACTCTCTCTTATGGGCGGTGGCAAATTATTCCAACACTTGGTGGCCAAGTATCTGAAACTGCCCCGGAATGCAGCAGATCGGTGTAGCCGAATTTGTAAAATGCAGTTTTTAGCTCTAATTAAACAGCTAGTATCTTCATTCCGCCAGTTCTCACGTGCTTTTAAACCAAACGGAGTAGGCCATCAATCCACCAGCGAATCGCCATTGATAGTATCATTACACATTTGCCTACAATCATCAACTCTATCGTACTCTGATTAAAAATCCATGATCGTAAATTGCAATACAATTTGTCTACAATATTCAATGAACGTCTACTTGCGCTCGGACTTTTAAATCGACGTCGACAATGGCAGTCGTGATGATAAATTCAATAGTTTCATTAACTTTGCCAAATGGCAACACCGACTGCACGTTAGCAACACCACGTATTTATTGAATGGCGGCATGCGACCGACGCGCCTCGTGAAAGTAACCACTGTGTCTGCTGCCAATGATCCGTGAGCCCCGGTCACGAGCTGCCGTGTTGATATGACAACTGTACAGATATTATGCATGCGATATATAAACAATGATAGCTAGTGTTCTATAATCCTTCATTATCAGCCTGAATCTATCCACTGCTGGAAATTGGCCTTCCCTAATGCCTTTCACCATATACGATCTTTCCCTTTCCCCATCCAGCCACTTCCAGCTGTTCTGGGAGGGCGCTCCACGCTTCTACGATCCATGCGCGGCCACCATTCCAAGACTTTCCTCCCCCATCTGCCGCTGAATCGGCAGATGTGGCCCGCTCACTGGCATTTCAACTTGCTGACTTTAAGAACTATGTCGACTAACTTTGTTCTCCGTCGAATTTATTCGATTCGGATTCTATCCCTTAGAGAAATGCCGAGCATAACTCTTTCCATCGCTCGTTGTGTGACTTTCTTCTTGTGGACCAGCCCACCGGTCAGAGTCCAAGTCTCTGCACCGTCATGGCTAGGAGGACGCACTGGTTGAAAACTTTTGTCTTCAGTCTTCGAATATATATGTATATTATAGTCTTTATGTTTATTTGAAATTAAAGGCAAAACTGCGTTTCTTTATATTATTTAGAGAAATTATTTTCCTTATCTTATACACATCTCTTTTATATAAATGTCATGCTATTGACAATTATAGCATTTAACACAATTTTTATAAAAAAATTTTAAAAAAATTATTTGAAGTAAGGATATTTTACATATTATCTTTACATGTATATAATCCTTATGAATATGTAATAATAGCTCTGTTCAGTATACATGTGAATCGTAACAATACCGCATTTGAAAATGTAGTTTCTGAACCTACCACGATTACGATCGTGTCAAAATGAACGTTCAGTGAAAGTCGTGGTGGTCGATTTTTGCTAGTTTCCAGCCGACTTCAAAAAAGGAGGAGAATCTCAAATTGTATGTCCTTTTTACTTCAAAACTTTAGACTGGGTGAATCGAACATGTAAGTCTTAAAATTGTAATGAGTATGTTCAAGACAAATGGACGAACAACTTAATATCACGCCAACCGATTTCGATGATTCATGTTTTTATTGGAAAATGATGTACTTACAGGGTAGTTGGATAAGAGTTGGGTTAGGTTCAGATTAATTTTGTGTCTAGTGTCCGCGCGTAACAGCGTTTAAAGTCGATTTTTGTTTTAACTCCTAAAAATACTTGTAGTTATTCGTGTGACATAGTGACATTCATCGGGCACCGTTGAGACAAAAATTATAATGTTTTTGAATTTAAAAATCCGATTGATTGAAAGTTCTGCTCGTCTCCTTGCTTTGTATTATGTACTGAATGTACTAACTGTACCAATCTCTTGTACTGCATGATCTACTGAAGAATGCTGGGTCAATCAATAAGGGCGGATAACGGTGTTACGATTTTACACGCGTTTGACGAATACTGACTCGCTTTCCAGAATGTGTGCCGGTGCCCTCGACACGGCTGCCACGTCCCGCGGCTAATTGACGACTAATCAACGCGTTTTCGCTAATTACTGACGCCCCAATTTTATCAGTGCGTGCGCGGTATTATTAATAAAGTTATTATTTATTTATTATAATATAAAGTAACAAACAATTATGTTGTTACCTATCAATGTATCCGAATCTCGTTAAAATTACAGATAGAATGCGTTATGTTCGTGCGACGGGCGTGTGCGATATCACTCTGATATCTGCCAGACGAGATACAAGTTGCAGCACGCGGCCCCGCGCGGGGATCATGCTGATTATCACAGATCAAGTTAGGCTCGTACACACTAGCGCTATATCAACATAAGATTATACAGATTTAGAAGTAAAACTTCTTTACGCAAGCTTAACATGGGGAGCAAGCTAGTGAATGCGTTACGAAAAGTCTGATCGCGCTATGTGAAGTTGAGATATAATTTGAAGATAGAAAGAGAGTTATGTTTCGTATTTGACTAGGCAAGAGATAGCAGTGCGCGCACACCATATCCTTTCTTAAACAATAGTATTTGTACATACATATAGATGGAGCTAAAGAAGTTTTACTTCAGTCGTGTGTTCTAAAGCATTTACGTAATTAAATCTAACTTGCAGTCTTAACTGATGTTAAATAGAGACGTAGTGTGGGATGATGAAGCGCGCCGTTTTAGCTTAATGCCTATTCAGTTTTACTTTAAGAGTTTTAACATAAAGGGACAAAATGTGGCATGTATGCTTTAAGCATTCCTGCGGTGGCGTAGATATTTATTATGGAGAATGTGCTAAGGAATTACATAATCTCATTATGCTTATTTGTACAGCAGAGGACTGGAAAAGTTTGCTCGCGTCTGTTTCTCCTTCCAATTGTGTGAGTGTTTTGAAGAGTAAAGTGAAAAGGCAATTACTAAGCTAGTGCGCCTTACATACTGGACTGTAATTCCACTTAAGTTTTAACGGGTTCTTGATCGAGAAATTCCATTGAATGAATAAAAAAAATTCAAGGTTTGTTTTGGCTAGGAATAAATGTTTTGGCGAGGTCAGGCCTCGAGAAAGAGTACTATATCAATCCTATCCGGTGACCTTTATACGTTCCAAACCTTTTTTTGTTAACGGGGAGGAAATCTTTAAAAAGATACCCCGCCTTCGGGGGAAGGCTTCGGTTATGTGGGGTTTTTACCCACTAAAACCTCCCCGGTGGCCTTTCCTCGGCATGGTGAGAGGCTCCGGGATCTCCAAAGGAACGCACCGTAGCCACCCTGCACTGTGCTCAATATGTGCCTTGCACTGCCTTATTGCCTTGCCTTGCCGCCTTATTCCCGGGTCCACCTTGGCGGACAATATATTTATAAGATTTTGTATAGATATAGAGAAAAGACCAATAAATATGAATTAGGAAAAATATATATGTAGAATTAAGTAAATAAATAAAAATAAGTCTTTGTAAAGTTGATCAATGTGTAGATGTAATTAAGTCAAGTTGAAAATGCCCTCAGCCAAACACGCTGCGGAATACAAACTAGTAATAAATCATCATAAAAAAACCTAGGTTACCCGCGGACATCGGACATGAAAACAATGTCGCGTCGATAATAAAACACTCTAGTTGATAACCAGCTTTATTTGGAATATCGCAAAGGTCATTGCTGTTTTAAATATCTCAGATCATTCGGGGTCATATCACCACCTGATTGAATTACGCACATGATACGCTAACATAGCGACCAACGCTACACCGTGTCTGTTATTAAAATTGTATTGAAATAAACGTTCACTGACAGCATCGTGATCGATTATTGCTATTGTTGGTAAACTGCTAGTTCAGTAGTTCCACTATGATTTCGACGGCGTACGACCAACACTTGAATATAAAACGTAAAGTTACATCCTATATATATGTGTGTATATGTCCCACTGTTGGGCACATGCCTTCTCTGTGAAGGGAGTATGAGGTAGTAATACATATAGGTTTCCTCACGACGTTTTCCTGCACCGTCGAGCACGTGATAAATCAGCACATAAAATTTCATTGGTGCCGGCACCGGGGGTCGAACTCGCGTTCTTAGCGTACTGTACAACTTGAGGTGACCGCCCAGACACTGAACTACCACGGCTTTTGAATATTGGTTAAATGAATTTCAAAATATTTCGCTCCAAAGTAAAATCCGTCCCATATATGGGCGCGCTAACAGCCATTAAGTCAAATCTATTTATATTAGAGTGAAAGTGTGTGGGGCTGGGTACGCTAGTAAATATATATGTATATATATTTTTTTAATATATACATATATACTTTTAATTCATATTTTTGATACAACAAGAAGCTGTTAATTTTCCAGCTAGTCTCTCTCGTGCACCTAGAATTTGAACGAGTGAACAAGACATCGTGTGATAAGAGTGAAGGCAAACGGACGTTAGATCGACGCAAATTCGTGATTTTTAATAATTTCGAAATCCTGTACGTGTTGAGATCGTGTAAGATATATCTGAAGTGGCAGACACAAGTGCACCGTCACACCTCCAATCTATAGTTTATGAATATATATAACTATTTAGTTTTTTTTCATGTATTAAATTTAATTTTATATAATGCTTATAATATTTTATTAATTTTTCTTTTTTCACAAATATTGTTGTGACTTTATTATAAATTACCATTCTCCTGATGTCGGGGCTATTGTGTAGAGTTACATTATATAGTTTCAGGCTAAACGTCCTAAGAGCTATGCCATAACTAAAATCCGGTGGGACAGTTGCACAACTACACAGCTATAAAAGGTACCTTTTTTATAGCTGTGTAGGTTCGTCACTATACTGGAGTAAAATTTTTGAGCTCCATATATATATGTATATTTATATATGTATAATGTATACACGAATGTTCAAAAAATGCACTTAGATATACGAAACGTAACTGGCTATGAGACAGAGAGAGGAAGAAAATGTGTGTTCGCACCTTTCTCTCTTGCCATTACAGTAATATACAAAACGTAACTCTCTCTTTCTGTCTTCACTAACATATACCTCTCTCTCAACTTCCATTCGCCTCGACTGATCACAATTTCATAACACCAGTTCACTCCCCAATTTAAATGTGCGTAAGGATTTTTTTTTCAAAAACAACTGCGCCATACGAATTTTCCTATCACCTAAGTCCCTCTGTGGTTTGCGTTTCTAACGTCATGAACTTCAAAATGATTAAGTTCCCAAAAAGGTAATAAATATGTACATCTCTTAATCTAAGTTTTGCTGTGCGTGTAGATAGCCAGCTGTGTAGGGAGCTCTAGAGGATAAGCCGATGGCAGGCACAAGCTAGCGTTCTGTCGGGACATCTCAACCAGTTTCATCCACGGCGCCATGCAACGCCCGCCGCTTTATCACAACTGATAAGGCGAGCGATATAACTTCTATGCTAGCTATTGCGTTTGATTGTGCAGTAGAAACTAGATTTGCTTATCTGATTTCCTACTGGTCAAGTTTTACGTATAGGTGTGTAAGGTTTTCTTTTAAGTTCATTTTTAAATTCTATGAAAATTTGCAATACATTAATAAGAATACAAAGCTATTTAGAGTATTTTACTGCAAATAGCTCATATGAGTAATACCTAATTTCTCTGTATTTTCTACATTTTTATTTTCTGAGTAAGATATTTTGCCGAGGTCATCACACAAACACTTTTATCCCCTATTCGTAGCTCCTTTAGGGTAAAATTTCTACAAAATTTGTATTTATTTATATCCAATTAACATCCTAAATCATAAATTTCAAGCTTCTAGCTTTAGAAATAACGTGATTTCTATACAAACTTTCATCCCGTATTTCAACCACTTACAAGCCTTTTTTCGCATTAAAAAGTAGCATATGTCCTTTCTCAAGCTCTAGACTATTTATGTACCGAATTTAATACGAATCGTTTTAGCAGTTTAGGCGTGATTGCGTAACATAGACAGAGTTACTATCATATTTATAATATTAGTATGGATACAGTAGAAATGACCGCGTTTTACTTAGGCTTATCTCAATTTGTTATTGATTTCGACATTGCTGAAGACCGTGACCACATATAGTCTCCTTTGTATGAGGTCACATGCAGAGTGGACCACACGCTGCATACTGCTTCCTACCGCCTTCATAATAATTAATAAAGTTCCCCTAATTTCGTTCTCAAGCAAAACCATAAATATATGTACAAGCGGAAGTGTATATCTAACATAAAACACCTGTTAATTCTACTGTGTTACATCATTGTACTCTACAAACACAGCTTATCGCATCAGAGTGGTCACTAAGTCGTGTCCTAGACACACGGTAAACACAGGCTCTGTGCACTTTATCTTCACTTGATCCACGTCACGAGATCGGACAGCTTTCTTGTTGGTACAATAGTATGCGTATTTAAACAGTCATCACACTTAAAAAGTGAACACAACAAATATAGTATACTAATAAAAACAAAAACTGACTTCAAATCGAATCAAACGTTAAACGTTTGTATTTCCGAAATATCGAAATCTACCCTAACCAAACTCTCTTCAAACTACCCTTGCAGTCTATCCTTTCCAACAAATCATAGAAATCGGTTGGTATGCTATTGAGTTATTGATCAATTTGTAGCTCACAATGCCATTGTCAGAATTGGAAATCAGAATCGGTTCATCGAGTCGAAAGTTATGACTTAACAAACATTAAAAAAAAACATTAGGATGAACTGAAACCTCCTCCTTTTGTCGATTTAAAACCGAAACAATAATTAACCGTAATATATAATAGACCGGAATTAAAAACAACGCCTTTATTTTTTTAAAATATAAGTCTACAAGTGGTTAAAAGAATACTCGGAATCAATGCAAGTCTCATTCAAGCAGATTAGAGAATTCACAAAATATCTTGTTTACCAATTTTAAATTCCTTATCTTGGCCACAGAGACCGATGCACTTGTTTGTATTCTAACCTTTGTAATTCGTAAAAATATTTCAGATACAAATTTCCTAGTAAAATGGCACAATCTAAAAATGTCCGGAGCTCTCAAACATGTAAAGAACGCTTGCAATATATTTTTAACAAACAATACGAGCATTCTTGTTAACCATTCCAACTAAACTTTAGCGTGCGCTAGGAGATGGTACAAGTCAATAGTCGAGTCGGATTCGAACCTACGATCTTACGAAGGCTGAGTCACAGAACTGCGAGATTTGCCAAGTGGTGGATGATGTGCACCACATAATAGGGGAATGTGCCAAATATGAAGCGGAAAGAAAGTCATTAATAGACAGTCTAAAACTGAGGGAGCAAAATGTGAGTGCTTTCTTAAAGCTGCTGTCTGACCCGACCTCAGAGGAAACGTGGAAGCTGGTGGCTATGGCCATACAACATTGATGACTTTCTTTCTCGCTTCATGCAATCAATGTGTGTGTACTTAGGTTAAGGTATGATGGGGCTGACATGCCAAGGCATTTACGGGGCAAAAGTCCCCAATAAATAAAGAAAAAAAAACGATCTTATGTTTCGCAGACAGCACCGTAAACTATTAGGCTATTGACGCTTATTTATTTATTACCAACATTACGATTCAATTCCGAATACAAATGCACTATGCCTATACAGTTGGCTTTTTATAAATTATGAGATTGAATCCATTGCTTCACGGAATTTAAAAAATTATGGTGGGTAGTTAATTATTGCCTGTAAAGCGGGTATAGCGCGAATACATTGAACGCACTCTCCGACAATACTGCATACATAAGTCTTGTCATTTGTATGACGATGTTTACGTCTCAATCGAGATTAGTACCAACAACATTGTGTGACAACGTCCGATAGCCAGGTATTACCATAAACCTACATTGATATTATGATATAAGCAAAAACAAAGACAATAAGTTCTTTGTCAACATTCTCAAAAAGAAACTCACGTATTTAGTTGAGCTGATCCTTCTGACCCTCTGCGTCGGCTTCTTCTGCGCTCTTCTGTATTTGTTCTGTTCACTAGTAGCGGAACTTTTATCTTCTAGAACGAACCAATCGGTAACCGAACCTCGTCTTCCATTCCGTGCACCACTTTTACGTTTAACACTTAACATTCTAGATAACTCTGCTTTGAAGTCCTCATTAATTTTATTGACTTTAGTCACTTGCATCACTTTTGGAGATGGAATGTTGCTTAGTGATGAACTCAGTCTTTTCTCTTTCAAACTCAATTCTTCGTTCGTCTTAGTGTACGGCTCGCAGTCGCTCTGATAGTTTTCACTGAACATGTCTACGGTTTTGTCGAATTCTTCCAGCAAGTCCTGCATGGACTTTCCTCTCATAATATTCAGCACAAGGCCGCTCGATGCTGATGTTGCGTTAGATATGCTGGAATTGTTATTAGAAGATTCTGAGGGGAATTCTTTAATGCTCTTCAGGAAGACAGTATCCTCGTTATCGTAATACACATCCGATAAATATTCCAGGCTTTCAGTAGAAGACCAGGGGTCCACCATTGTGTCACTACTGCCGTAAGCGTACGATTGATTTTTTGTCAATGAATTCTTGACACATTCCTCGGCCTCTTCTTCAATCGCTCGCGGAAGAAACTCGAAACTCTTGCTTCTTTTGTAAATAGGTTTATTTTGTTTGTTTCTCTTCTCCATTAACTCCCTATTTCGAAAGAACCAAAACCGTTTGCTTGATTTGTACTCTTGTTCTTTTTCCTTCGTAGGTCTTCCTATTTCTTTTGGCGCTTCATCGTAGTCAATGCTTCTCCGTTTGGCCTTCTCTTTGTCTTTGCCAAAGAAAGTTATACGAGAGAATTTGTCGCGGAAACTGAATGTCTTCTTGAGTGGTGACACATCGTCTTCTGCAGGTTGTGTTTCGCTTTTTGACGAATCAGGTACGGGCAAACAGGAGGATAAAAGGCCTGAAGGTTTAGCGACGACGAGGTCTGTTGACTGTCCCCTCACTGGCACTAAGGGAGGCGGCTTCAGTTTCTCCGGCAGGTCACCGAGTAGACCGCGCTCTATTAACTGGAGACTCTCCGCGTTGAGTTTCCTCAAGACGTCAGTTTTTTTCACAATGAACTTTCTGTCTTTGTCCATGACGAGTGGCGTGGTCGTCGACGCGCGGTGAGGACTCGACTGGCATATCGCGTGGCTCGCTATCTGCCTGATAACCGATGTGATAACGATTTCTTGCGCCGTCGTGTGTTTTCGAGTGAGGTTTTATTTACTAACATGTTGCGCAAATTCGATTTGGTCGTTTTGGTTCTATGGTAATGATTGCGTATATTGTAGAGACAACTGCCTCACAGGAAACCAGCGTGACATCAGCATAATGCTTCGCTTTGTTTCTCATTGGATATCCGACGGTTTGTTTCTTTTTATTTCCTTCTTGTCTCCTTTAGTCTCTAGTCTAGGCTTTTAGTCTACTTAGAAATTTGTGGTAGGCTACTACAACTTCTTAAGCTCAGTACTTGCTCGTTACTTTCCTTTCATAAAGCCTGTTGTTTTTCAATCAATGTCAAGAAAGGAGAAGGTTCGCAACAAAAGTATGAAATCCTGTACGTATTGTAGTTCGATGGTGAACGGGGATGGGGGAATTCGATCATGTAGTTCCTGAGCACACTCTCCAAAATGTAATCTGTAGAAAATCGAAAGACATTACGCCTGTGCTCCAGGATGAGTATTTTGGTTTCTTTATTACTTAAGCGCCAGGGTATAAGAAACATCTTTGAAGGGGTGGGTAGTTCGGCGGAGGTGATCAATTTTCCACAAAAAATACAACCATGACCAGCAGTTGTCCGTATCGTCTCGCATTGTCACACGACGAAATTGTTTAATCAATATTGTGTTGACAACGGAACCTGTTATTGATCAATGCAGGTGGTTCCGGTATAAGAAAAGGAATGTTTGTCTTATTTTTTCGTTTCGTTCGTAGTTTTTCGTAAAGTATTCGTTAAGACAAAATTAACATCTACAAGTGTTAAAATCGTGTGATTTAGTGCATAAGAGCAACTAACATTAACAAACGTAACAATGGTGTTCTGTTATAAAATGATAATGGAATCGCCTCGGAAATCGGTGTCTATTTCACCAAGAAAGAAATCTCCTAATAAAGGGATTTGTCGTAAGTCATTTTAATTAGTTTTTCAGAATAGCTTTGGGGATGGAGATTGAACCAACAATCTTATTATAATTTACCTATTTATATATTTTGTTATATGTACACTCCAGTGCTGTCTTCTTACAATTGATGACGTTATTTTATTTTAAGTGCCTGGCAAAATGTTTTAGCAATATAACAATACTCACCGTTTTTATAATAATACCAGGCGCTGACATTTTTTTGTTATTGTACGACTAGACTAGTGACTTATTTTAATGTAAGTTTTCTGATCAGGTTGTATAATGTACATGACATTATTTAACTATATAAAGTACAAAAGCTGTCACTTCCTTTCTTTAACCCTAGCGAGTATACTGACGCTCCGTAATAGTAAAGCAAACTTTTAAGCTCACATAACTGGCAAAAAAACCTAAAACCAAGATAGTCCTGTTTATAAACAATTCTTGCTATTATTTATTTATTTAATGACTAATGAAGTAAACATAACATATACTAACTAATAAAGAAATATTTACAATTTAATAGATATTACAAAATATTTACAAAAAATGTAACTGTGCCAAACCGTCATCGCTTAGCAGCGTGCCAAGAAGGCTGGTAGCATTGCCACGTTGTATGGCAATGCTTAGCCTCTGTGCAAGGTATAAGCCAGCCCTCTGGTCACCAGATGTGTCGACCAACTTCTTTCAACAACTTTAAAGACTTGACTTATTACTGTACCTATCTATTTTACCTGTCCTGTACTACTGGGTGCTACAGTGCCGGGAAGAGATCGTTCATAGCGATAAACCGTCTTATCCACTTCTAAGTTAAGTGGAACTATTACTTTAAGTGTTTGTAATTGATGTAAAATTGAGACAAAGAATTTATCTATCTATCTGTCTAGTTGGTATTTGAATCTAGACCGTAAAATCGTAGGTCGAACGATTAGGGTATAACCATTCTCATAACAATAATGTTTACCGAATATTCTCTCACTTTCAGCTCAAAGTCCAGCCTCGGAGCTAATCACGTCGATGGATGGCAACATCAGCGGCAACGTCTTGGATTCGATACCCGAGCGGGATTGGCGCCTGTTGGCGGTGTTGGCGCGGAAGAGAATGGAAGATGAAAAAAGAGACAGACTTGCAGAGCAGTTCCGAATGATGTGGCTCAAGGAGAAGCAAGAAAGGCAAATGGTTTGAATTCAAATTTAATGGTCAACAATGACCATTCGTTTAAGCTGAGCACTTTTAGCACACTTTGAATTCACTACAGTGACATTTAGATAGTTTAGACAAGGTTACATTTAGATAGTCTGGAGCACCGGAGTCATTTAGGAGTGTGACGAGTTAATTCCCCCATCCCCATTCTACCTTCGGACGTTTAGACATTCGGCGGGTCTCCACCGTTTCATAGTGGATATTCCGCGTGTCCGAACGAAGTGATTTGAGTCATCGTTCATCGTGCGTACAGCAAAGGAGAGGAACAAGTTGCCGGCGTCAGTCTTTCCGTCCAAGTACGACGTGGGATCCGTCAAGAGTAGAGTGAATAGGCACTTACTAAACTAGCGCGTACCATCTTTCGACTATATCACCAGTTAACATCAGGTGCGATCGTGGTCAAACACTACTTTATACCGCTTAACGTCGCATTTGATGTCAGTTTTCGTTTTTCCTTGTAAATAAATTTATTGTCATTATTATTGATGTAATGTCATAATATTGTCTAGATCGATGCCGAGTCATCGGAAGAATTCAAGAGGTATTTGCACCAGAAACGAGCTCGAGAACGCTCTTGTTATGAATTGAAGCAGTTCCATAAGAGTCTTGAACAGAATTTAAAGACGGGTGAGCTGATAAACTGCATCCGGAGCAAAGAGCAGCGCGTCGCTGATCTGATGGCCCTTAATGACGACAGAAAGGTACGGAAACCCTTAATACATTAGTCTCATGGTCTCATTCATTGTATCTATTCTAATATTAATGCGAAAGTAACTCTGTCTGTGTGTTACGCAGTCACGCAAAAAATACTGAACCAGTTTAAATGAAATTTGTTACAGAAGTAGTCTAGAGCATGACAAAGACATAGGCTACTTTTTAATGTGAAAGGGCATTAAGGGACTGAAAAATTAGGTTTCAAAACATTTTTAAAGCTAGAAGTTTAAAAAATGACTTAATAAATTTATTTTAATTATATAAAATAAATTTATTAAGTCTCTCATAATTACATTTAAATAAATAGGATATTCAAAGTTTGTAAAAATGTTACCCTAAATGGAGTAAATTTTTTAATGTGAAAAAAGGGGCTGTAAGAGCCTGAAATAAGGGATGAAAGTTTGTATGGAAATTACGTTCCAAGTTATTTTTAAAGCTAGAAGTTTAAAAAATGACTTGAATTTTTTTAGGCTTTTAATTACATATAAATAAATACGATATTAAAAGTTTGTAAAAATTTTACCCTAAAGGTGGTAAAATTAGGGGATGAAAGTTTTTGTGTAATGACGTCAGCAAAAAAGTTTACGGCCCGAAAATAAAAAGATAGAACAAAATAATATATAATACAGTAAAATATTGTATTTAGTTTATTTTGATGTGTGTGTTTTGTTTTCAAAATAAAACGCCTAACGCCTGCGAAGCACCGGGCATAGCTAATCTATACAAATAGATAAAATAAGAGTGTCTGTTTGTAATATTAAAATAACCATTACTACATACCAATGTATAACTATTAAAAAAACAATCTTTACAATTTTTGTCTGTTTGTTGCGGCTAATCTCAGGAATCAGCCATTCCTGACTAATATTGTCCGGACTTTAACAAACAGATAAGTAAGGAGTATCTTAGGTTAGTTATTTTAGAAAACATAAATAAATAGTTTTTAATGGTAATACAGCGGGGCGCATCTAGTATTATATAATATGGAACTTTATCTGCTACCAAGTCATGTATCCATGCAGATGAGTCAGCTGGTAGATAAGGCGCTGGAAGAAGAATTCCGCGCGCACCTTGCGGCAGACCGGCGCACGAGACAGAGAGTGACAGACGAACGACGCCGCACCATGCAACTAGTCTACGCTCAGAGGAGGGAGAACGACGCGGCCAAACGGAGGACTGACATGCTGAGGAATGCCTCACAGGTACGTTAGAGATGACCATACAACAAATATATCGATATACAGTAGTACCTAGATATAGTGAGAAAAGATTTTCCTTGGTAATTTTTTTCGGAAAAGTTCGTATTTAACGTGCTCTCTCACCTAGCTCCATATCTCACAATCTCCGGCAAAATTAATCACAACAAAAACTAGAAAATAAAACTTAACTATACATATAAACAATATATAACACTAACTAAAAATACAATTTAATAAGTATTTTACAAAATATTTACAAAAATATAACTGTACCAAATCGTCGTAGCTCGGCAGTGCGCCCAGAAGGCTGGTGGCATAGCCACGTTGTATGGCAACGCTTAGCCTCTATGCAAGGTATAAGCCAGCGCTCTGGTCACCAGATGTGTCGACCAACTTCTTTCCTATCACAACTTACTTTCTCACTTAGTAAAGTTTCTCTTCCGGAGTTCCTTAGCGCCCCTGTCCCATCCAAGGGACTATCTTCTCTTGGCTCACGACATAAGTTCGCTGAATTCAGTAATAGAGAGGTATTAGAAGAAATTGTATAGGCAACATTGTTTGCAGCGTGTGGCGATAACCAACGCGCTCAGCTCGTGGGAGTCGGAACTGTTGCGGCGAGATATAGCAGCTAAGGAGGCGACGGCGCGCGCGTACACCCTGGCCCGGGCTGCGGGACACGATGCCCGGTCTTACCGCCTGTCACGTGACCGGGACTTGAGGGTAAGACGCGCCCGGCAGCTGGCAACATTCACCGCGCAGTTGCGAGATGCTGTCAGAAGCGGTCGGTTGTAGGGAACTGTTTTATTTTACAGATTCGTATGACAATATTGTCTGTCTACTACTTTATATATACATTAAGTTCTGTGTTTGGTAAATAAAATGGTACATTGAAATTGGAATTTTGAGAAAAAAAAATTGTTTTGGATGTATAATAAACTTTATTATAAGCAAGGCAAGCGGTCACGTCACTAGGAGCACGCCACGACTGGTCGCCATATTTGTGACGTCATTATGGTAAACAATGTTATGACAGTACAGCGATCGAGTGTGATATCTATCCCGTTGTTATTAAGTAAACCCAATAAATTAGTATTAGCAGCGTTTGTACAACAACGTTTCGCAGTCCACCCGCTAGATGTTAGGAGCGTTGCTGGAGTTTCATCGGCCACTTCTTTTTCCCGAACCAACGCTTCCCGAAGTGGCACTCAAAGTTGGTGTAGCTTTAGAATTAAATTTAGAATAGAAGTCAACCCTATAGTTCTGGGCTTGGAGAATAAGGTTACGGTATCCCCTGCCTGTCGTAGAAGGCGACTAAACCGGGTTCGTGTGTTCTGTACTGGATTTAATAACTTATTTTTAATCTGATATATCTTTTTTATTATTGCAAAAACTAGACGTAGTTTTGCTGTAAAATTTATAATTGATATTCCCATCTATCACAAAGCGACTGGTATGGGCGATGGTCACCCAGGACTAGACAAAAGAGGCCGAGATAAGAGTATTCAATACGTTAATAACCATCTCCTTGGGCAAGATCTTTAGTGGCGGCGTCCAACCTGGCCCTCGCTTGGCTGTACTTCCGCAGCACTGCCTCAGCGCTCTGCAGCACCACTGATGCTGAGCTGCTTCCCGCTGTGATGGCGGGCTCGTACCCTGGGGCACGTCCTTGCTTAATCGTGCCCCATCTGACTTGTATACTTCCCGTGGCGGTATACGTGAAATTGGCATCCTGGAAATTATTCTATATCTCATTATTAAAGTAAATTATTTTGAAGTAAAACTTAGTGCAAAAGCTGCTGAATGTGACGATAGAGTTACGAAAATGCGATCGGATCGGTAAGTTGAGAGGGAGATATAAGACAGTGAAGACAGAAAGAGAGTTACATTTCGTATATTTAATACACATTACAGACACAGTCTGTATCACAATGTAGGAGCAAGAGAGAGCAGTGCGCGCGCACATTTTCCTTCTCTCTAGAACAATCGTGTACACATTATATATATATATATATATATAATAGGTTGGAGAAAATGTCCTGTATACCTGTACCTGCGGCTTCGACAACACCTCCAGGTCTTTTATCAAATGACAGCCTCCTACGAAAAACCGTCTACTGTCAGCTTCCACTTTGTTCCTCTCCTCCGGCCTGACGCACGACAGCTCTTCAGCGAAATGGCCAGGAGTTAGAGGCAGCGGGAAGTAACAGTAACCTTCCGTGCGATGCCTTCCCCACCAATCAGTTGAAATTGCTTCAAAGAATAATTGGAGTGGAGATGTTTCTAGAACAATTAAGTAACAAATTATACAATTGTATAATTCAAGCGTTAATGGTTGGGTAAGTTTTCAATAATAATACCAGTAAAACGTTTATTTTAGCTTTTTTGTTTAGATTTTTTTGTGACGAACTATAGTCAGACAAGCAGGTAGGTCAGAGAAGCTGCGTCACTGGATTGAGAGGTGGCATAGCTCTAAGTCACTTAGCCTTAACCTCTATTGCTAGTAACACGGCACAAGGGTCCCCCCCGAGGGTTAACCTCGACTTGGATGGCTACTATTCTACAGGTAAGCTAACGGAATTTCAAAAGCTAAAGTTATTTTGAGTGCCACTTCGAGAAGCGTTGGCGCTGGAAGGAGAAATGGCAAAAGTAACTCCAGCAACGCTCCTAACATCTGAGGGGTGACGTGTGCTTATAAAATAGCGGTAACACGAAAGGATTATGCGAGTTAACAATATTATAAAATTAACAAGGGGCCTAATTATTGTTTTGAACATACCAATTTCGTCGGATATTTCCAACTCCAGCTCAATGGTATGTCCATACGTCCACAGCATACCGTCATCAGTCCGTGCTGCCTTACTTATGTGGGTCCGACCACGGAGTGTGTTTTCGCATTTGATATCATCTGGAAGCTAAGAAAATAGACACTAATACGGGAGGAGACCGACGAACAGGGGACTCGTTATTCTCTCTTCCCTGCCCATCGGAAAATTAAATTGAATGAAATTTCGAACACTTTAAGACCTCCCTCACATTAGGCCCGTCACCCGCTACCGGTAGCTAGCGGTAGATACTCATGGCTGGCTCACGGGCGACCGCCTAAAGTGCTCATGATCACACGACTGGGATTACTGTCTGTCTCCCCCTAAAAAAGGTGAAGCGTCAATAGCCTAATGGTTAAGGGTTCGTACCCTACCGTAACTCTGCGATTGGACTATCAACGTAAACCATCTCCTAGCACAAGCTTAAGCTTATTTACAATAGTTAACAAGAATGTTAGTAATATTTGTTGTAAAAAAGGACCACACTGTAGGCACCAGCTTAATCATCATGATCGGTTCACCCAGTCCAAAGTTACGAGGAACATAAGACCTCCTCCCTTTTTGAAGTCGGTTGAAAAATACTTGAGAGCTTATTTATTTTATTTATCACTTGGTGATAAAAGCGTTATACAAAGCGACTAAACTAACTACGACTGCGTACCCTGTAAGTTAATTAATAAACTTTAATACTTTATAGAGGTCAAAACAAGCATGCGTTGGTAGAAAGATATAGAAAATCCCTATGCAATGAGATTCACAAATGATTAATTGAGGTTCAAAAAAGTATGTACCTTAATTTCATACTCTATATAAATGTGGTCCAAATCGAAATCCGTAGCGGACATAATTTCGACGGTGACGTAATACTTCTTGGTCCTAACAGGTGCTGACGTGAAGTGTATCAACTGTTTGTGTTTCTTCTCCCATTTCTTGTACAGTTTGTTTAGCTGCAAGTGTTTGTCACAGTTCCACATAAGTGTACTTTAATAAGGTAGGTAAAATGAATATAAGCATGTACTTAGTAGGTATATGCAGGTGTTAGGAGACCAGTTCCGATAACGAGACGAAAGTACCAATGACACCTTTCATGATAGGATGGAAAAAAAATCGATCCTGATTTTAGAAAATTATATTTTTAAAACGTTTTATTACCATTTTTTACACTCCGTCGTGTTAGTACAGCCCAGTAAAACGATAGTTTCGTAAAAACTATATTATTTTACTAAAAAAAACAACAATGAAACACAAAATCAAAAACAGCTGATATAGGACCCTGGGTACAGGAATTTTTGCCGCTTCTTTTATGGTAGCGGTATCAACGCCGCGCCGCCGCCCCTCCGCGCTCCGGCGTTTGTTGACCCAAGAATCAGCTGTTTTTGATTTTGTATTTCATTGCTATTTTTTATTTTTTTTGTAAAGTACTGTATTTTTTATGAAACTATCGTTTCTTTTAGCTATACTAGCATGATTGAGCGTAAATAATGCTAATAAAGCGTTTAAAAAATTTGATTTTATTTTAATCAGGATAAGTTTTTTCCGTCCCATTATCAAAGGTATCCTAATAACCTTCAACTCCAGCCGGATTTAGAGAATGTTATAAAAAGATCTACATGACATCCGATACGTGTGCTCCGAGTAGACAGTTTGAGGCGTAAAATATTACAAGACTAGCTGCGCCCCGTGGTGTTACCCCCAATAAGAAACTTTTTTTTAAACTAAAAGTAGCCAAGTTACTTCTTATTACATCATATTATCTGCCAGTGAAAGTCCCGTCAAAATCGATGCAGCCGCTCCAGAGATTGCCCGGAACAAACAGACATACAAAATTGAAAAAAAATGTTATTTTGGTATATGTACCGTATATATTACAAACAAACATACCAATATTAATTTATTTGTATAAATAGATAGCAAAAAGGTCTATAGATTCTCTGTCTACTGCGAGCAATGTCAAGCATTTAATAAGAGAAAGGAATAATATTGTCAACTAACCAAATTCACCAGCTCTTCGTCATCGTCCAACTCACTGAATATGATCTCGACACCGTATTGGAAGGGGGAGGCGTCAGTCTTTGTGTCCACATTGTAAGGGTTTTGCGCCAAATCATTGGTATCTGGTGTTATTATCAGATATTTGTCCGACATATTGTAGTACAGAGACACGAGCATGTATTCCCGTTTGAGAAGCAGTTGGCAATCACTGAAAAGTGAATAATATTGTGACAACCCACTTTGTTTGCACTGTTACGAACTATTTAAAATGATATGCCCCCGGTAGTTATGAATTAACAGAATTCAATAATGATGGAGCTTTCAACTGGACTTTCGAGTCGGGATAATCGTATGATATACAATTTCGAGCTGTGGTGTCGGCGAAGACAGCCCTCAGCTAATATGGACACATTATGGAATCTTCAAAAAACTGTCTGAAGAAGTAGATCATTTTGAGCAAAATGGACGAGAAATATGCTCAGGGAAAGGCGCCTACAAATTATCCTCTCACAGTCACGAAGACGGTGGGAGACAGCATACAGCGTAATCCTCACATGACCACACTCAGTGGAGGCTTCCACGATCTTCTGCATGACAAAGCAGAGCTACAAACTGCTTACCACCAACTCTCAGAATATGGGCGTGTAGCATTACATGTTGGCTGAGTACCTTTCACCTGTGAACCTTCTACGTATTCTATACTCTTTTTAGGCATCATGTCATATTATCTTTCACTCTGAATTTTCTCGGCTACAAAAAGAATTCTCTTCTTTTTCCACAGAGATTGTGTTTGTATCACAGAATCACTTGTCATCAGATAACCTAAATCCTCACATTGGATAACAGTACTATAAAGCATCTGATGTAAATGGAATTTAAAGTTGGAGCGATACACAGAAGTATAATATACCTCTAAAACGGGAAAGTACTTTGAGTCATTTATAGAACAAGAAATATGGATGCACAACTTTATTATTATTCTGTACTAGCATTGATAAAAAGAATATAAAAATTTAATTAAATAATTAATTTATTAGATGAACTTACTCGGAATACAAAGAATCATCAAATACAACATGCATTGCTATCCATTTAGATTTTTCCCTCACACTTGCCTCACTGCGAAATAAATGATGCATTGAAGTTGAACCTTCAAAAAGCCCACCAATTCTGTCTCCTAACTGTAATGTCTCTAAGCATGCATCCAGATTAAAAATGTTCTTTGGATATGAAACCTTTTCACTATCTGTTGGTAAGGGTAAATGGTAATCCTCATGTATATAAGTAAAAACCTTCTGTGGCTTGCATTCTGTACTGTTTATTCTGTCATGGTGATCTAATTCATTATCACCAACACAGTTGTGTATATCATTGTAGTAATTAATTTCCCATATATTAAAAACTTTCTCCTGCCATTTGAAAATGTATTCTTCCGTGTTGTCAGTTTCTATTTTCTGTAAATCAACCGTGTTTGAAATGCTTATAAAGTCTTCATACTTTGGTAAATTTACAACACTAGGTTGAGGTTTTATTGTAATTCTGTAAAGATAATAATACCAATTATAATTAAACAAGACTTAAGTTCCTTTTTTGTTATAATGCTCATCTCTCCTTAAGATGAGCATAACTTTGAACTGTTGGTCTTTTGGTGTTCAGTTTGTAATCTGACTGACTGCTTGTAGTACCATGTTTCTACTTGGAGAGCAGCTTTGAAACCAAAACAGGGCAATGACAAATGCATATGAGTAAACCTAACTTCTAACACTTTTTCTGTATCCATCTCTGTAAGGAACATGTATTTTTTTATATAAATAAATACAATTATTTGGTTAGTACTAGAAATAAATTGTAACATACTTAATTTTTAAATCATCAACAGACTGCTTTATCCAATAAATTCCAGATCCTTTATTGTTTCTTACGAAATCATACATATTATGGGCGATTTTTATTAATATTTTAATGTACTAATTTTGCTAATATACCAACAAATTAATGAAAGTATTACAAGCTTTGAACAAGTTTATATTGATCAAAATATTATTTTTTGAGTTTGACATTTAGTTGCTATAGTAACTAAGGTGCGTTCACAATGTGTAATTCGTTCTTAATATATCGATACATCGTTAACATGTGCGTCTTTTGTGTATTACTTTCCTATAAGTTTTTAATTTTATATAATTGATTTATTATAGAAAAGTACAGTTAATGGCACAACCTAAGACTGAGTGTATAAAAAGCCGTGTTAAATAATATAACACAATTGGTCCAAAATTGTTTGAAAAGTAATTGAACGATAATCGAATTTACATGTATGATATTAATCGAACTGCTATTATTCGTTTGTCTCGTACTCGTAGTACTGAACATACTCATAGACGTCATTGCACAAATCAGTTTATAACGGTAACTTGGTGAAGGTGGATACTCAACGTTGTTATCAGTAAATAAACACGGATACGATCTAATTTTATCAAAATATTACTTGGACTTTACTATCTTATCTCTGCCGTGAATTTTCGATTGTGAATAATCGAAGATTATTGTAAAAAGTAGCCATGAGATGATGTGTTTGTGTTTCAGTCAAAATTTTTTAAAGTGATTTGTATTGTTTAACCAGTTCGACACGAACAGTTTTAGTGAAAATGACTTCGCAACAGAGAGAAACCACCGTTTCCGTGCCGCTCACACCGACCAGATCCGATTTGTATTGGCGAAGAATATTCAATAAAGTAAGTCAAGTTGCTTTTTAGTCATAATATTGAACTTTCGCTTTGTTTGTCACCATTATCCTACTTTATTATGTGCTAATCTATCTACGGATTACAGATGCAGTTGAATATTTTTTTAAACTTACTCCAAATTAATCTTTATCTGTTCAAGTCACAAGTTAAATATTAAGACTTGTTGAACCACTTAATAAATTTCAATAGTAAACTACATATCAAGTGCCTAAAAAATTATAGAAAAGAATGTAAATGCAAAACCTATACACCTACCTATAAAATAACCTAATTAAGTTTAGTTTATGTGTTTTTATTTATTTATTTATTTATTACACCAACACAATGAACATTTTTAACAAACAATACATAAATCAGTGAAATGTTGTGAAGTTAATGCCATTGCAGTTATAGGCGTAGACTGCAAGCAATTAGCAATATTGGCGAGTGACAATGTTAGGATAAAAATAAAAAGAACACATAAGTAAAAATAAAACTAAATTTGAAATTAAAAATTAAGTGTTCATTTAAATTTTCTTTTTTGTTTAGGGCCTTTTGTTGTGTTGATTTTTTTTTTATTATTTTCTTTTAATTTGTATGACTTATTAACAGACAGTACAGTAGAGAAGTACAGTAGAGATTATAATCACACTAGCAGTAACTGTATATTGTTATAATTTTAGATTATTTGAGTGTAACTGTCTTTAAATATTACACTTGATACTAAAAGTGTCGGTGTAAAGCAAGTAGTGATTATATGGAAAGAAAAAAAATATGTGAAAGATTATTAAAACTTATTTACAGAAGAATTTTATGGTATAAAGTAGTAATGAATCAAGCTATACACAGCATTGCCATAAGTTCTGTTACAAATGAAAACTCTTTTAATTTTTTTGTAGTGTAATATTAATAAAACCCATACACTGAAGATTGAGCAATAAATAGAAAATAGTTTGTATTTGAAAAGAGAAAAAACTTTTGGCTTCAATATATTTTTACTTATATTTCTCAGATCTACAGGTATTTTTGCAATGTTATGCTTATCAACTATCAATTTAACCACACTTGTGTCACAATGACGCTGAGTTATAGTTTCTACAACTTATTTTCAATTTTGAAAACATTGAAAGTATACAGAGTATAAAAATACTAGGAATAGGATAGATTTATATTTATATTATTGAGTTATGAGAGTTATTCGTACATTTATCGTGTTTATACTTAATGCAAATTTAACACTTATATGAAAACATGAAATTTAGAACTTATATGAAATTCTAAATTTCATGCTACAGTCAGTAAGTTTCCAACACCAGGAAGGAAAACTGTAGCTTTCAAATAATTATCAAATTGGAGGTACCAAACATAAAAAACACTGCTAAATATATAGATGTACTGAGAATATTCTTTTCATATATTAGAATCAGGGCTGGATTTAAAGGAGGCCACTGCCCCGCCCTCCACAACAGAAGCTTCATTAACCCTTCAACTTATTTTTTATTTATATTACTTGATTTTACAATAAATTGTCAAGTTAAAATCTTGACTAAAAAATTGGTAATTTTATTTCAAATAATTTGTGGCCTCCAAATATCTAAATCTGGCCCTGTATACAGTAGAATAGAATTTTTGCGTTACGCAAGGGAAACGCTCATTATTTAGAGAGATGTTGTCTAATGACTCATATTGTAACCTTGGCTACGTAGCTTAGTTTGTCTTCAACAGATTGAAATACTATATAATTAATGCTCACAACATGAACATTGTGGATTATTATATAAATAAGAACGGTATTTTAATAATTTATACGCGAGAGTGTTGTTACATGAACCAAACCACATTACGGTTACGCTATCTGTTACATTTTGATTATTTTATTATCCATTCTATTAATATTATAAACATGAATGTTTGTATGTATCTATGTATGATGTTACTCTTTCACGCGAAAGCTATTGAATGGATTTTGATGAAACTTTACAATAATAATGATTACACATCAGAGTAACACAAAGACATCTATAAAAATACTTTGAATTATCTAAAATATGAATATAAGAAGAAAAAAATACCTGCCATCTGCGTGCTATTCAGTCGACCACCACAAAAACCGTTAGGTCAGTCAGCGAATCTCTTCTGTCCATTAATACAGTTATCGTGTTGTAAATATATTTGGTATGCCTACGGATCGTACTCAGACATACCACTTTGTGATCTCGTGACTCAGTACAGCTAGTGAGTCAGAACTCCTGCAGTCGTTAATGTCGACTATCTCTGTGTATGACGTAAAAGACATTACGGGAAATGTTAAATTAAAATGGTTTGGTTTCACCTTCGATGTTTTTTGCCTATTTTTATTTTAAAATAGAAAGCTAGCAATATTTTTTTTTACTAAAATTTAAAATATTACTAACATTTTTTTTAACCATTCCAACTAAGCTTAAGCTTGAGCTAGAAGATGGCTCACGTCAATAGTCGAATGGTGGATTCGAACCTACTTACGATTCGAAGACGGTATCCTAAACCATTAGGCTATTGACGCAATTATATTTTGCAACAATGATAATTTGTTAAAAAATAACTTTTCTACCGATTTCAAAAAAGAATGAGGATTCTCAATTCTTCTATTTTTTTCATGTTTGTTACTTGATAACCCTCGACTTGGTGATTTTCGTGATTTTTTTTATAAGCTGATGCTGATATTTGGAAACGATGAAATGATAATTATGTAATAGATCGGTTTCATTATGAAACTTCACTGGCAAATAGCAGACTCGGAACCGTTATGTTGTATGTGTATGTGCGTGTACTTCATACGAATGTATATTGTCCGTGAACAAAAACAAACAGTTTCAGTCCAGTTTATGTCATTGACCTTAACCCTCAAACACGCACGGACGTGTTTATGTGAGGGAAATAAATATGTAGATATGTATGCAATAGTAATACAGTTGTTCTTCTATTTCCATCTCACGCCGTCCAGCATCTGGCGCCTCTCCAGATATTAGTTTGTTAAACGCGTAACAAATGCACTGCGGTATGAATAACATTCGGTAGTTTAATAAAAACAAATTACTATGTAACTTATCGTTCATTCTTAGCTACACATAGTAAATTTGAAGACGTGTACCACATATTTTAGGTATGTGCTAATGAAGCGAAAAGAAAATAATTAATGGGCCTTAAACTGAGGGAAAACATCTGGGTGCATTTTTAATATTGCTGTCCAACCTCAGAGGGAGCGAGGAAGCTGGCGGCTATGGCCATGCAACATCGATGACGTTCTATTTGTGGCATGTATCATGTACGATGGGGTTGGCATGCACGAAACGGGCAAAAGTCCTTAAAATAAAATAAAAAATAGTAAATTTAAAGTGAACCCTACACTCAATACTCTGTATGAATTACTACAGAAGTATGCTACGCTAACATGTTAAAACCGACGCGTCGAAAAAAGAAGGTTATCAAATTTCTATATTAAAAAAACGAATGTGAATGTTTAGACCACACGATTGAAGTAAAACTTATCTAGCTCCATCTATATATGTATATGATATGTACACGAGTGTTTGAAAACGTGTGAGTACTGCGCTCTCTCTTGCTCCTACAGTATGATACAGACAAAAGGCCTGCACTGTGTCTTAGATATACTAAACGTAACTGGCTAAGAGAGAAAATGAGACTCTTAACCTTACAGTAATATACTAAACCCAACTCTATCTTCACTTACTTTTATCTCCCTTTCAACTTCAGTTCGCCCGATCACATTTTTCGTAACGCATTCTTCAGCTTACTTCCCAAGTCAAGAGTGCGTAAAGAAGTTTTATTTCAAAAACTGTATTACGATAAAAAAACGGTTTTAGAGCTCTATCCATCATTCGGTAAAACCGCAAGTTCGCTGTCATAAGATTCACATAAAATTGGTGTTGCCAGTAACATGCTAATTAATTTTATGTTCTTTAAAAAGAAAACCAATGAGGTTTTAATACCCGCACGCTCCTGGATAAGGCATATAAAATTTTGTGGGAATTGTTTTTTTTTAACAATAGACTACACGAGTAGGGACTTTATTTAATGATAATAAAATATATTGCCATTTTAGAAAATATATATCATAATTGAAAATGATTGGAGAAATCAGTCAATACAAAAAAAAACCAAAAAAGAATTTTTTAATTGCAAATGAAAACAATTCCACCTAACGGCATCTTCTGGCCAGTAATAAATTTGATATTTATATTTACATCTTGGACATTTACAAAAAAAATATTGTAATATAAATTTTTTTTTTAGATTTTCGATAAAGATTTCCTGCTAGGCTAACCAATAGCATATATTACGGAAAAGTAGACTAAATATTTATATTTATGTGACGGTTTGTTTGCGTGGATGGGTGCGTGAGTGTGTGAATGAGAGCGGCTTGATTTTTGATAATGTGCATAATGAATAAGCAAAAAAAAAAAATCCATTATAATTAAATTTAGATTACGATAAAAATTTCTGTCTTCTCTACCTATGGTAATGTTATGGAGAAACGTGTAAATTTTCTTACAATTATAGCGAGATATACTATATATAGGCATGTAAAAATAAATTTTATCAACCGACTTCAACAAAGTAGGTTCTCAATTCGTCTGTATTTCTTTCTATGTTTGTTACCTCATAACCTTCCACTGGGTGAACCGATCTGGACGGTTCTGGTTAAATTTGAAAGCTAATGTGTGGTCCCATTTTGTGGTCCAATTCTAACAATGGCATCCATGAGGAAACCATATAAGTCTTAAATTTGGATTAAGTATGTGCGCCACAAATGGATGAATAATTCCATATCACACCAACCGATTTCGATGATTTTTTATTGGAAAGAATGTACTCCAGAAGTGGTTTGATGAGGGTTTGGTTCTGAATAATACAAAGTGGTCGTCCGCGCGTAATAGAGTTTAACGTTTGATTTGGTTTGAAGTTGGTTTTGTGTTCGTTATGTTTGTAATGAAGGTTTGGACTGGAGGCTTATTCTTTTTACTGTCCTCATATGCTATAGTATAGTATTAGTTCTCGTAACAGATTTGTAATTATAAATTAACGAAACTAGAACCGGTGGATTGTTTGGTTTGATATTGTTTACTTCTGACACGGCTTTGAATGATGTGTTTGGATGATTCCAGTAGCACATTGTAATTCATAGCTCCACGGTGATCAGTGTTTGCGTAAACGTTACGCATTCGTGCGAAGGTTAACGATACTTTATTTAATGTATCCATTAAATACACTATTGCCTCGTGGTGTTATGTAAAACAATTGATCTTTTTAAAGTGAAAATTATTTACGCACGCTTCATTTAGGTATTTATTTTTTAATGACGACCTACACAGATTGGCCAGAAAAGCTTGACCAGGACGAGTGTGACAAGTGAAGCATCACTTGCCTGACTCCTTTTGGGAGCTACACGGCGCAAGGACCTCAGCTAGGACGGTCACTATGTTATGCGTTAGCATCTTACGGCGCCCGTAGAGAGCCGAGCCACGACGCCGTCAGCAGCTTTTATTGGAATATTTCAAATAACTATCTCTAAATACCACTTCGGGAACAATTTGATCACTTTGCGTGGGAACCTTTTAATTTTAGTCTGCACGGTTTCTGTTAAATTATGTTAAGCAACGTTTTTTCAACTTTCTGTTACATGATTTTGAGGATGATTGAGGAAGAACTGGCCGGCAAGAGAATTTGTTTTTGTATATTTTCCTACTAGGTGAGGCCAATCAACACGAATGCACAATATTTATTTAGTCGATGCGCAAGAACTTTGTGATTGTCTCTGAGTCATATTGGGGAAATATTTCGGGCACCTCGCTCACGTGTGCGATGCCGTCACTGAACACTGCAAACACTCGATTGCTGTTAGTCAGTGTACACCAGCTAGTAGGTCGGTCTGTTAGCGAAACATCACTTAATAGAATGTGGTCATTTATTCAGCTCCGAACGCAATTTCTCTGTTGGAAAAATAGTTTGTTTTCTTCATTCAAATAAATGTCTATTCCGATGCCGTGTGTAGGTGATTTAAAATCGTAAAGCCCTCTTCCACCGACTTCAAAAAGGAGGTTATCAATTCGAGTTTTTTCTATATTTTGCGTGCAAGTACTTGACCAGAATCCCACCTGCGGTCGGAGTCTGCTGCCATTGATGTTTCATTATAAAACCGATGTACTTCCTGTCATATTAATTAACATTATATCATCACCAAATTTTAAGACACATACGATTAGCGTGCCACCGGTACGCAATCAATAAGCTATAATGGCACCAATCAACAAAAAAACTACTATACCAAAATTAGCAAATTTCGATCACTATGATGACAATGAACGTTAATTTTATACACAATTGGTTTAGCAGAGCGTTAATGTTAAGTTAAAATGCAGTCCTGGATGATAACGCGCACTAGCTCAATAAATTAAGCATTTACCCTCTTCACTATGCTCTTGAAAATACCCACATTGTAATCGAAGGACAAGTTAGATGCGGGCAAACTATTCCAGTCCTTTGCTGTACGAACAATGAAAGACGAAGCAAAGCGCTTCGTTCGGGCTTGGGGGATGTGCACAACAAAAGGATGTCTTACGTATTGAAGTGCGAGGGTGGAACGGGGATGGGGGAGTTAGATAATGTAATTCCCACACTGTCCAAAATGCATTAATGTGTAGTTATTTCTATGGTAATCGACGCCAGCGGTCTCATTCATAAATTAATTTGTTTCTCTGTCCCCTGGAAGATTTACAATGCTAGCCACGAAGCTCACGTGTGACTCATTGAAATTATTAGGAAACAGTGAATTGAAAACTGGATGTCACCAATTGCGCAATGAGTCAACGGCCGTTCTGGAAATTCGTTTAATCTATTGTTAAACTTTCATTGATGGGGTATAGACACAGCAGTTTAGCTGTGACGTCATTATATACATGATTCCCGAGTCTGCTACTTGCCAATGACATTTCACTATGAAACCAACCTATAACAATTAAATTGTCATTGTGCCTAAACTTGTAATCTGATAATTTAATTTTTTGATGAAATTTTCAATTTATGTTTTTTATAATTATTTGATATTGGTAAATTGATTTAAATGTATTGATTAATGTATCGGTATATTTGGAAGATTTCACATTGTGTATGAGATTAACCCATGGAGACAATTGAAACAATATTGAAGAGTCAGTGGTACGCCATTGGAAAACCATAGCGGCACAAGTCAACTCGTAGATTACCAAAAGTAGCGAAATCAACCATTGAACGATCATTTTGTACAAAATTGTTGTTTAGCAGATTCGGGGCTTAATGTCATGTGGTGAATGAGCAAGGACAAGAAGAATTGATTCGAAATTTTCACATGCCTTCAATGTTGAAATAGGGCGTTAGATATCTATATAATAACTTTAATGATTGGCTTCTTTCCTTGACATATTCGGATAAAGTTTACAATGCTTTTTAGGCTTGTTGAAACAATATCGATACATATTATACATATTATTTTTATAATATATCGATATCGAATTCGAAGTCAGGAAAAGGTTAAAAAAAATAGATATTTTTTCAGACCCATAAACATTTTTATGTTAAAAGTTATTAACGGTTGTTCTTGACTTATTAAAAATGATGTCTACTCATCATGTATTTAACTAGTAATGTAATATTATTGAAGTAGACTAAGCCAAATACATATTTTAGGGCACGATTATTCCCTATCAAATTATATCGATATATCGTATCTATACATCGTCGTACAACAGAGCCGTGGTAGCTCAGTGTCCCTGCGGTCGTCTCAAGTTGCACCAGCACCAGTAAATTTGTTGTTGCAATTTTATGTGCTGATTTACCACGCGCTCGGCGGTAAACTACTACATCGTGAGGTAACCTACACGTCTTAGAATTTTTTTCTAACACATGTGAAGTCTGCCAATCCGCACTAGGTGTGCGTGGCGGACTATGCCCTCCTATGAAAAGGTCTGCGCCAAGCAGTGAGACATGTATAGAGGCTGTTACTTTCACTTATACATCATCGTATATATCTATATTTTTTCATTAAAATCTTAATATCGATACTTTATTGAATTTCCGACATCCCTACTGCTTTTTACCTATACCCTGAAAATCTTAGTGTGTTATCTGTGAGCAGTTCGCTTAGCATCAAAATTGAAGATACGTACAAATAAAATAAAATATATTTTTTTCTTCGCAGTACGACAAAGACAACGACGGTCGTATCTCCTATGTGGAGTTGAAGAACATCATTGAGTCCCGGGAGTACGATCACGACCTGCCCGACAATGTGGTGGACAAGATTATGGCGCTGGCCGACCGGGACAACTCAGGCTACCTGGACTTCACTGAGTTCGTTGACATGATGCACAACCCCGATCTGAAGGCGGTCTTCGGGCACTTCGTTGCGCGATATGTCCACTCAATCATCCCCCAGAGGGACCCCGTGGATACCACTGGTGAGTAAGGTATCCATCAAGGTGTAAAATCATCGTAGATGTTATGTGATGAATATGCTGAAGTAGCGTTACTATTGCTGTGTCGGTAAAGCAGTTAGATGCTCCCAAATAAAAAAAACAATTCCACTCACCAATAGCTGTCGGGAAGAGTCATATTTTTCGGTTTATGTTTAAATTACCAGGGGATCCTTGTGTCGAGTTACTAGCGATAGAGGTCCAGGCTAAGCGACCTAAGAGCTATGCCACCTCTCAATCCGATGAAGCAGTCAAGATCAACTACTCTTGCCAATCTGTGTAGTTTATCATAAAAAATGTTTCAATTGATTCTTACGACATTTAGTAAAAATGAATCCTTGGTAGATCGATTTATCGTCCATGAAACACCATACATACTAAAATTCATGAAAATGGTTAGAGCTGATTCCGTAATTCATATTGTATGTATACAGTGGTGGTCATATAATTAGAAACACTACCAACGGTCCTTGACATTGTCTGTGATATTTCACCAAAATCGTTTTTATTTTTAAACAAATATAATTAAACAATAAAATTAAATACATATTATTACATAATAAAATTAAACAAAAGAGAACAACATTATGTTCAACGATTTATCATTAATTAGAAAAACAATATAAATCCCACTAAACAAGTGCAGTTTCAATATTACATTACGGACAAACATTTAAATCAGTTTTAAGGTATGAACAATAATGGTCAACAAATTAAAGACGACAACAAAAAAATATAAAAAAAAAAAATATAAAAAAGTTTTTTATTAAGTACTGGGAATTAGTATTGTTATTTACCGCTATCTACTGTCAATAGCCTTCCATTAGTAATTAATATTTAGTGGCGTATCCCTTATTTTCAATAACAGCAGTGTAACGAGGTAACGATGGCATTGATTTGGAATTTTACGAAAATTGGTTTTTTACGTTGAAGTTATACTTTCTTTATTCATGAGAAGTGTTTCTAATTATATGATTACCACTGTGCATATACAAGAATTGCTCATTTCCAAGGTATCAAGGTAAATAAAAGTTAGCCAAATAACAGAGACATACGTACTAGTAAGTTTTTTGTCTTATAATTTAAAGCTTAGTTACATCTAAACCAAATACAACACATAAAAAGGCAAAAACGATACATTACATATCATATAACATGTTTGTTAACTTTTTGTAATTTTCAATATGAAATAATTAATTGTAAATAAGAAATATTTTTGTGTACAACCGCCATAAGTTTCCAACACAATGCATGCAATTTTAATATCCTCTATTTTGCAACAATATCATGCATGTAGTTTATTTAATTTTTATAAATAGATACGCGCATGCAATTAACATTGTAATTTATAGCTTGTACAATTGTATATAAAGACTAATTTTGTTTGGTAGGAACGTGGACGGGCTTCCGAGCGGTGTCGACGTCGGATAGCGGTATTTTTTTAATTCTATTTTGTTTTTGGGTCTTTTTTATCGACATCGCCATTTATTTTCAGCCTATTGTGTCGTTCATTCATGATTCATTCATTTTCATTTTATGGAGCCGCTCGTACGTACGTACTTTCATTCGTTTCATTCATTATTGATCTTATACAACACATTCAGTGTTATTACAAGTTGTGATGTGGTCAATATACACACCTATTGACCTGTTTAAATCCGTGGAATATACACCACATTTTATTATATACAGGTAGAACCAGTAATACAAATCGAAAAGTGTGAGACCATTGAATCAATGTAGAATTAACATTATTATTTCAGATTCCTTGTAAACATACTGGTTACAGACTATAACGCGTGAAGTAGTAATCATAAATTTAAATTATTTTTAAATTAAGAATTTTAATCAAACAACATTCTAGTTTGTTTAAATTTTCATCACCACATTTCATTCGTTCATTCATTGACAACGTTTTTTTTTTGCTTTCAATGTATTTGGTAAAAGTATTATAAGACACGGTTAAGTGAATTCGCTTTGTCATTCATTGTTTTTGTTTTGTTTTTTTATTTAATTGTCCTTTTTTTTTGGGTGTTTTTCTCGATTTGTCGTTAACGTTTTTGTGTGTTTTTACTACATGCAATAATGACGTCATGTGGATGTTATAAATTGCACTTTAAAATACTGTACACGTGTGTAGGGTTTACCATGATTTGAGATATACATTTTATACATTTATTGTTTACTAAAAGGTCAGGATCACAATGGAGTGGTATTGCCAAGGTATTGGACGGTCTTATAGCACGTCTTTAGAAAAGTGTTATATAATGATAGCTTAATATCTGAGCTACGTTTACGACGATCGGTAGTTGACGAAAGGTGCTATTATATTGCGAATCGTAAGGTCGTGGTTTCGAATTCTCGAATCCACCATTTGACTATTGACGTGAACCATCTCCTAGCACAAGCTTACTTGAAATGGTTAACAAGAATGTTAGCAATATTTATGAAATAAAAATATTAATAAAAATATAAACTAGCTTTCTTTTTAAAATATATGTATATATATATATATATTTTAATTATTTAAAATTTCAAAAAGTACAAAAATGTTAAGGCTTATGTTAAGAGATGGTTGACGTCAATAGTCCAATGCAGAAACTTAACATGACTAAGGACATGCAAACTTTGTGGACAAATTTAACGAATTTATCTTTATCAAAAAAAATACTTTATAATTCGCAAATAAACAAGCTCAGTTAAGATGATACTCGTGTTTGAATAATGATGATAGAGGCCAAAGCTAGAGCTGTACAGGTACACAAATTATAGTATTTTTTTTACTTTAAATATCTGATTAGATATTTTAAGTTAAAATGTACGCTCGCTCATCGGCTCGTATCTCAAACTCGTATACTAGAGCACTCGTATGTCGAGGTACCAATGTAATGTAATTTCTCAATGCCTTTGTCCTGTTCATGGTCATCGCCATTATGACCTTAACAATTATATGTCACGTCTCGGAATTACATCGTGAAAAACCTGTGACCTTTAATATATACTTTTTAATGATGCTAAAGCACTATCGACAAACAACATCTTATCCTCAAACTTTTCAACTCGAAATCTCTATGTACTCAAACAATAGTCATCAAATAAAACGCCCCGAGGCTGTATAATTGACGCGTCTAAGTGGTTGGATACAATTGAAAATATTGTACCGTAAAAATATGAATCATCAGTAGATTTAGATAATAGGCCGCCGACAAAATAAACCTCATTTATATAAGCCATAAGAATTTGTTTATATTAAAAAAATGAAAGCGAGGGCATGTCTATTATTATTATACGCTGCCGGCCTTATTGTTTTTCTTTCGCCATTACGCATATTCACCAGTGGCATCGATCGATTGATATAAATAATTCACCTGGTAATATGCGTTTAGTCGTCGGTCACCACTTCTACCGCGAATGCTTCCCAAAGTGGCATTTAAAGTTGGCTTTCGAATGTCCCTTTTCTGTAAAAAATCAACCGGGCGAGTTGTGTTTCGGCCCTCTCCGAATCTGAGGTTTCCTCTCACCGGGTGGACCCTTGTGAGTTCCTACAAACAGACGTTCAGGCTAAGAGCCTACCTCTCAATCCGTTGTAACAGTCGAAGTCATCTTTCATTCGTGCTATGTATAAAATGGAGTGAATAACTACTTAATAGACAGTATCTGAGTCATCCTATTTACTTGGTTTTTTATAATTGTCTTTGCATAACTGTCCGATTACTGTCTTTGTTTAATTTATGCGACACACAACCGCAAAGTGGCTTGTACTCCCCTATTCGTGTCAGAAGAGTTTCTCTAATTTCCTTTAATACTTCTCTTTGCTGCATGTTAATTCGTCTCTATAAACAAACAGACGAATTTTTATTATGTTTATAACCTCATTGATTTATTTGAAAGCTGGTGCTGGTGACAATGGCATCCATGAGATAAGATAATTAGTTACTTTGTCTCTACACCACCCCAAGGTAGACTGGCATTAAGTCCGCCTATTTGTACCTTTTTTTGTATTGTGTGCAAAAAAAAAATAATTATATTTAAAATTGCATGATGTGCGCGACAAATAGACGAATAACTCAATTTCTGTTGTCTGTCGGACTGTTTGTTCCGGCTAATCTCTCGAACGGCTGGACCAATTTTGACGGTACTTTCGCAGGCAGATAGCTGATGTAATAAGGAGTAACTTAGGCTATTTTTATGTTAAGAAAAATTTAAATAAATAGTTTTTCGTTATCGCGGGTCACCGCCGCAGCTTTACTCACACAATACACAGCGCTATGATTTAAATAATGTATTTCACTACACGATATATAAAGGATTTAATTATGTAAGGTCGACACATAGATATATAACGCTTATCAGTGTATACGTGGCACGTGACACAGGTGGACAAGCGCGGATTGAAACCTTGACAGTCTGTCTCCAATTGTTCTCTGACCTTAGTTTGGGTCGCATATGCTTTGTTTACTTTCCGTACCAATTATTAAAATTACAGTATGATCTTATCATATTTTATTATTTATTAGAAATACAAAAGCATTACAATGGATATAAAAATTCAAATGACGAAATACCGCTGTTTTCCTCTTCAAAAACATTTATTTATATATTTATGACATAATTATAAGATCGTTACATACAAGCAAATTAGATGTTATAATAACTAACAGCTATATATAAACATAAAAAATAGTACACAACTTAATGCCCGTTATATTCGAGAAACCATTACATTTGACATTGATACACAGGAGAAAAAAAAAATTAAATCGATTAGGGTCTTTCCGGTACACTTGACCCTCTGGATCTGCGAAGCGATGTCGGGGCTCTTTGCATTCTCTATCGCATTTACCATGGGGAGTGTTCCGAGGAATCGGGTTCCATTGCAAAACATCACAGCAGAATTCCAAATTCCATCGCCACCATTCCACGACTGTACGTTTTTCGCGTAACTTTCTACCACATACCAGCCACCGGTGAAATCAACTGTCGACAGCGGTATTTCCGAACTACTACGATTTGGGGAAACGAGCTCCTTTCTCAAAGGTCGGCAACGCACCAGGAGCTTCTCTGGTGCTGTGGATGTTCATAGGCGATGGTGTTCACTTAAGATGAGGTGAGCTGTAAGCTCATTTGTCCCTTTTCCTATTAAAAAAAAATCTTTGTACGGACAGAAATTTCTTTGTGATGTGTGAGTATCCAGCATAATCTCTGCCTACCCATACGCGTCTATGGCTATAGAGCTATTTTTGTCGACGCAACGGCAAAGTGACCGCTTAAGTGAAGCGCTATCTTATCCGTAAACCTTATCTAACAAAACTTGGAGGTATAGATATAAATTGTTTTTCGTTACCCAGCCCAATTGACTTGGTTGAAAGTATGATTGTACACATATCGATCATTGTTTTGTAGAAACACAGCCTCATGCGTCTGAAGCAAGTTTGGATGCGGCTCAGTATAGTAGTACAGAAGATATGCCGTACATAAATCATCCCCCGACATTTATGCCGATATAATACACGAATCAGCGCCAATCGAACATGGTTGCCTTACAATCTAGTGAAGTTGAAATTTAGTAAAAAGAAAATCTCGCATTAATCTTCCTAACTCTTCGTAAGTAGGTTGGCAATCGAAAAATAAACTACACAGGCTTGCAAGTTTGTCGAAGTTCAAATTTTTAGGTAAGAAAAGAAAAAAACGTTAATTTGTTTTCGTTAAGATGTTTTAAAAGAAAAATCTTTTTTGTTAAAGTCAACTAGCTTTCGTATCTGTTTATAGATAATTGCGAGGTTGATCACACTGGTATTCAATTACGCACTTAATAAAGCGCCGCGAAGTCAGGGCTCAATTTGACCTCCATTAAAATGTTAACCGGACGAATTGCTTGACTCATCATTGCACCTTACCTAAATTCGTTTGACGTTCATATACCGTTAGAACCCTGGTCCGGAATATGTATTTAAGAATAATAATTTTAAAATTTGACACTTATGGGAAATACTTTTCGTTATCTATACACTCGAACATTAAAATCGTTAAGTCGTGTATCAATTATTCTGAATTTGTAATTAAGGAAAAATATTCCCATGTACAATACTTTAGATTTTGTACTATTATTAATAAATCTCAACATAATTATACATATACAATTTAATATACGTAAACATTGTTGTTTCGAACGGTAGATTTAAAAGAACTAAAATTAACTAAAGGTATTGCTAACATAGAATGTCAATAACACATTCGATCGATTTATCATTAAAAATCTTTGTATGGACAGAAATTTCTTTGTGATGTGTGAATATCCAGCATAATCTCTGCCTACCCATACGCGTCTATGGCTATACAGCTATTTTTGTAGACTCAACGGCAAAGTGACCGCTTAAGTGAAGCGCTATCTTATCCGTAAACCTTATCTAACAAACCTTGGAGGTATAGATATAAATTGTTATTCGTTACCCAGCCCAATTGACTTGGTTGAAAGTATGATTGTACACATATCGATCATTGTTTTGTAGAAAGCCTCATGCGTCTGAAGCAAGTTTAGATGCGGCTCAGCACAGAAGATATGCCGTACATAAATCATCCCCCGACATTTATGCCGATATAATACACGAATCAGCGCCAATCGAACATGGTTGCCTTACAATATAGTGAAGTTGAAATTTAGTAAAAAGAAAATCTCGCATTAATCTTCCTAACTCTTCGTAAGTAGGTTGGCAATCGAAAAATAAACTACACAGGCTTGCAAGTTTGTCGAAGTTCAAATTTTTAGGTAAGAAAAGAAAAAAAAACGTTAATTTGTTTTCGTTAAGATGTTTTAAAAGAAAAATCTTTTTTGTTAAAGTCAACTAGCTTTCGTATCTGTTTATAGATAATTGCGAGGTTGATCACACTGGTATTCAATTACGCACTTAATAAAGCGCCGCGAAGTCAGGGCTCAATTTGACCTCCATTAAAATGTTAACCGGACGAATTGCTTGATGCCACTCATCATTGCACCTTACCTAAATTCGTTTGACGTTCATATACCGTTAGAACCCTAGTCCGGAATATGTAGGTTAATCTCTTCTAGTACATTATTGTCCTTATTTCTTTAAGAATAATAATTTTAAAATTTGACACTTATGGGAACTACTTTTCGTTATCTATACACTCGAACATTAAAATCGTTAAGTCGTGTATCAATTATTCTGAATTTGTAATTAAGGAAAAATATTCCCATGTACAATACTTTAGATTTTGTACTATTATTAATAAATCTCAACATAATTATACATCTACAATTTAATATACGTAAACATTGTTGTTCAATAAAAACACGGATATAAGATATTATATGATCTGAGAAAAAGGAATATTTTATAATGATTTTCTTAATGACAACGTCATTGTTGTTTCGAACGATAGATTTAAAAGAACTAAAATTAACTAAAGGTATTGCTAACATAGAATGTCAATAACATATTCGATCGATTTATCATTAAAAAATCTTAAATTTCATATGTTATTTAAGACAAATTGATGTTAAAGTTTTTGAAATACTACAGATAAAATAAAAATGAGAATTATTTCTTACTATCACAGTACTTGGGATATAGATAATATATTAACATATTGTAGGCTCGTTAGAAATACGACTAGAAGAGATTTATGTGTTATACAATACAATGACATCGTCGTGACAAATACCAATTATCTGGTGCAGTCTGTGCGCTCTGCAACCTTTGCCGTAGTATTTTGCAACAAGCGCAACAAAACGGACGTTCGAGAACGTTTGCCGTTGTCACGGGAATTAAAAAAGAAAAGAAAAGCGCGGGAAACCTGTCCTTAAAATGACAGTCGATTTTTGTTTACTTTAATAATATGGTAGCTTTAAATATTTACGTTATCGTGTTGGGCTGTTATTGATTGAAATTATAATAAAATATTGAAATGTTTAAGTAACGATTATCTAATTATGCTTTGAAAAAATGCGTCTGTTAGTGAGGGGTCAGGTGTTTGGAGAAGATTAGAAGATGTGGTTTAAAGCATGTAAAAGTGATAAATATGCGTGTAAGGATGCCATCATACAGACAGACAATTTCTACGTTAAAAGTCTAAACAAATTACTGGAATACGTAAAAAATATTGTTAACTATTTTGGTAGGTGTTTTGTTTAAATTGATTTACTCTACGTATATTTCGTCTTATGCATGTATCTAAATGCTCTTATAATGTTTGGAAAATTTATTAATTAATCATTTTTCGCCTTATTTTTAAATGGTTTTTTGTTAATTTGACTATTATGCACCTCTATAAATAGGTTTCAAATATTTTATAACCCACTTTCAGGTATCGGTAATTTTGAAATTAAAACACTGATGACTAATGTAATTCCATTACCTTTAACTACTATCATGAGTAACGATAGCCTACCATCGACTAATTAGCAGTTAATCTGCTTTTCTAAGGTAAACAAAGGTTCACTCTCAGGCCTATATTATCTGTCTTTTTATATTAAATCATTGTTTTTTTTGACGAACCAATAGAAATTAACTGACTTTTACTGCTACACCGGATTGAGATGTGGCATAGCTCTTAGGTCGTGTAATCTGAGGATCACAAGGATCCCCCAGTGGGGGTAACCTCGGCTTGGACGTTTACTTTGTTACGCATCGAGAGGGTCGAACCAGGGCTCGGTCGGTTGCTTTTACACGGATAAAAGTCTGGGAACACACGTGCCATTGTGTTAGTCTCACGGTATGCACCTATTCGTGAGGTCGGTAGCAATACATTCCCAGACACCATGCATGTTCGCCTCTCTTACAAAACAAAACTAGGCTTTCTTAAATCTGATAAAAAATTGGTTGTTACATTTTTCAACATTGTAATATCGGATTATGCTGTGTCCTTGTCTATCAAATACGGAAAACATCGACACCAGTGGGTCTTGGCTTGAAGCTACAAGGTGAGGTGATTCAAAACCACACAAGAGTTAGCATTGAATCGCAGACATCTCTGCAGACAGCGTAAGAGTTCCAGCGTAGCCAGACTTTTTTGAAGTAAAACTTCTGTAAGCACGCTTGACTTGGGGCGTAAACTGGTGGATACGTTACGAAAGTGTTATCGGCCGAGGTGATGGGAACTTGAGAGGGAGATACAAGTTCTCTCTCTTTCTATTTTTACTAGAAGATAGAAAGAGAGAGAGTTACGTTTCGTATATGTAATACCACACAGTAGAAGCAAGAGTACGAGTACATATTATACATATGACAACAACAGTTTTTTTAATGCTACCCAAACATGATATATGGTTGGTCCATTTTATTTTCGGTTCATGCAAATTTCTGCGATATCTCGTTGAACAGATTTCTTACGACAATTACTTTCAACCATTTTTATCGCTTTGCTTAACGAAAGAAACAGTGTTTGTAACAGCATAATGTCATAATGCTACGAACCAATATTTTGGTAGGACCTTTTACTTTTCGGCACATCTAGATTAATTTCAACGTCCATGACATCGTTTATATAAACCTATTGTCTAACTGCAGGTAACTTAAACTCTAAATTTCCTTTTCAATTAATGCGCAGTTTCAAATCACTGTCATCACCGCTCTTATTGTTATTGTAGACAGTTCATCCTTTTTTTGAAATCATTTGTTACCGTATCCGGATATGGTACGTCTTATGCCCATGACAATTGTTAAAACAGCCCACTCATTACCCTATTTGCAGTTCGAGACATGATAGTATGTTTTATTAACAGTAATTTCATGTCCTTATGCCATCGTCTATTAGATTGTTAGTAATGTCGTATTTATTTAGGTCTAACATAAGACAACCCCTCTATTATTCATTCGTCTTAATTATCTTAAGATTTTGAAGTTTTGAACTTCATGTAAGGCATTTAGGGAAGTGCCATTTTTATTGGAGAGGGTGGAAAACATTCCATATACTGGAGTTAAAGGAGCTGTAAGAACTTTCCTGGCCTTTGAATTCAAAGCAAAGGAGTTGGATACGTAAAAGGTGTGAGGAAACAGAAGTATAAATATAGGTTCTTCACGCGTGTTGTCTCTGTCGTAATGGATCGTAGCTAGGTTATAATATAGGCAACTGTCGACTATGCCACTGGTAAACACTCCTACTAGACTGGACCAGCCAGCACTAGAAATAGCAGACACAATGAAGAAAATTCTGCAGGCATTGGAAGGTGTTATTGCAATAAGCTTGGTTGTAATTTAACTCCCTGTTCAGCACGCCTGCATAATACTAATTCTTAATATATCATATATGCTAATTAACTAACCACTAAATAAGAAAAAACTGCATGAAATGTACTAATTGTATATTTCTCTTTTCTATCCTTTCTCTCCCAAACCTTTTGTTGCTTTTGTTTATCCTATTTTTCGTTCAAACTTATCCATTCCAAATCTAAATGTCCATAATGTAACCATTCGAAATGACGTTATGTCGTTCATCTCGTCGTCCTTTTCATGGCAATTTCGCTCTTAACCGTTTAATCAACTTAACGTGTCCTGTGCGGTTACAACGCCTGTCATTCCGTTCACGCGTGGTCCTATTTCTGATCTATTGTTATTCGCTATTTATAACGGAATAACCGCGAACGGCCAATGTTCGCTTGTTCCTCGAACGGTTCGGATTACCCCATGCAACCTTTAATGAAATCCAATTCCCTTTCTTCTGCTCCCTTTCTCTTGTGTTCTTCCTTGTTGTGTTGCGTGCAGTCCCAACCCGCAGCAAAACGTACTTCACGTATACAGACGGCACCTACGAGGAGGAGTACAGCTGCTGGCCCCCTGCCGTGTGCATGATCCTGATCTCTCTGGTGGAGATAGTGCTGTTCTGCTATGACGCCGCCCAGGGGAAGACGGACGCGACGGGTCCCATCGCGCAGGTCTTCATATACAACCCGCACAAGAGGCAAGAGGCGTGGCGGTTCCTGACCTACATGTTGGTGCACGTCGGGTGAGTTACGCATCTAAAGCCAAATGTACTTATAAAATTACTCGTCATATAAATTGTTAAGTAGCTATAATCAGACAAGAACGTTACTCTGGTCGCATTGAGGCAAAGCTCTCCCATTTGTCGGTCTGTATGTCAAAGCAAGTGTGACGGATTTTGAAAAGAATCGTCTCGTTGATTTAGACGCAAAACGCCGCGAAAAGAAATCTCCCCCCAAGTCCTCCTATAACTACACCTTTTTTTTTTTTTTTGTTAACGCGGGGGAATCGAGTTATTAACCATCCTCCGGTACCCTGGGTGGGCCCGAAGGGATGTGTGGGACTCGGCCTGGGCAGCCCATACCCACTAAACCTACCGCGAATGCCATCAGCCGTTATGAGCGGGGTGCCCCGGATCTGTCAGCGACAGGACACCCCAACGACCGGCCGGTCTCGGCAAGACCGGACTTCACCCTCGAGGGGACTCCTCCGGCACTCAGAGAAGTCCCGACGACGCCGAAGCATGCTGGGGCCAGGTTCCCATCCTGGCCCCGCTTCGGATTACGGGGCAGCGAGAGGAGGCGTTTGAAACGCCTCCTGCGCACCCCGACTCGTCGCCTGCGGAGGGAGGGAGCCCCACGGCTCCCTCCTGACCCGCTCGTCGGCCTCCTTCTGGGACATGACTGTCTCGCAGAAGGAGGCGACCGCCGACAAGACCTGTCGCTCCGTACCATCGCAAGTGCGAGGCTCGGAAGCGACAGGTCTACTCCACCGATGGCGGATGCCAAGTCGCAACGCTGCGCTGCCCATCTCGGGCACACCTCCAGGGTGTGCTGGGCAGAGTCCACCGCAGCGCCACAATCATGGCACCGCTCATCAGCCTCCCGTCGGGCCGTCCGACACAGGTAGTCCCCGAAGCAGCCATGCCCCGTGAACACCTGCGTCAGACGGAAGGTGAGAGGTTTGCGCTTTCTGCGCATCCAACGCTCAGGACCGGGCGCAGAGCACCCGTTGTACGTAAACCGTACTGGTGATGCGCCAGGTCCTCCTCCCACCTCCGGCACAGTGCTACCTCACCTAACCGACGGATCCGCCGGACCTCTTCTGGCAGAGGTTCTCTCCGAGGGCCCTCCCATCCGAGACATAGTCGGACACCTCGGCCAGAACCCCCGCCACGAGCTCCCACGGCGGATCGCCGGCAAGCGCAGTAGCTGCCGCCCACGAGACCGTACGGTACCCCCGGATGACCCTGATCGCGGCAATCCGCTGCGCCCTGCGCAGCTGTGCGCGATTGCCGCGAGACAGGTCACCCGCCCAGATGGGGGCACCGTACGTGGCCATACTCCGACAGACCCCAGAGTACAGCCTCCTGCACACCGCGCTGGGTCCTCCGAGGTTCGGGAGGAGACTTCCCAGCGCGGCTGCCGTCCTCAGGACCTTCGGCCCCAACTGTTCGAAGTGGGGTCCGAAGGTCCATCCTCCATCGAGGGTGAGTCCCAGATACTTCATCTGGGAACTCACCCTCACTCTTTCACCTCCAATGAGGAGGGTGGCACCCGGAGGGGGTCCTTTACGCCCGGTCCTGCGGAAGAGGAGGGCTTCGGTCTTCTCCAGTTTTACCCGAAGCCCTAACCTCTTTATGCGGCTGACCACGAGGCCCACTCCGACCTCGGCCAGCCGCGCCGCCTCCTTATACGCCTTTCCCCGGGAATATACGAGGGTGTCATCTGCATAGCAGATGACACCCATCCCGGGGAGGAGACGGCTCCGCAGGACCCAGTCGTAGCCGATGTCCCACAGAATCGGCCCCAACACCGATCCTTGTGGGACACCGCGCTCGGCTTTTCTCCACCTGACTGACCCCCTCCGGTCCTCGAATGCCACCCTCCTCTGGGAGAGGTAGGCGCCCAACAGCCTCCTGAGATACAGGGGCACTCCGAAATATACGAGTGCCGCCTGTATCACCGCATGAGGGAGGCTGTTGAAGGCATTGGCGATGTCCAGTGACACCGCCAACACTACCTCTCCCTGACGTCCCGCCTCTTCCGTCACCGCCCGCAGGCGTCGGAGGGCGTCGACGGTCGACCGGCGGGCCTGAACCCGAATTGAAACTCATAGAGTTTCGGGCCCGGACCTTCTCCATATGCCGGACGAGGCGGCGAGCCACGACCCTCTCCGGGGCATGGCCGCTCTGCAGACGTTATGTAATACGTCGCAGAAGCGGCCAGCCGCATCGTCCACCCCCGTCTTCTGTTGGCGGGAGGCCCCAGCGGCCGACAATGGCCGCCTCTAATGCCAGTTCCCGGTTGAGCTTTGTGAGCGCCCAACGCGGGGCATGGCCGCTCTGCAGACGTTATGTAATACGTCGCAGAAGCGGCCAGCCGCATCGTCCACCCCCGTCTTCTGTTGGCGGGAGGCCCCAGCGGCCGACAATGGCCGCCTCTAATGCCAGTTCCCGGTTGAGCTTTGTGAGCGCCCAACGCGGGGCATGGCCGCTCTGCAGACGTTATGTAATACGTCGCAGAAGCGGCCAGCCGCATCGTCCACCCCCGTCTTCTGTTGGCGGGAGGCCCCAGCGGCCGACAATGGCCGCCTCTAATGCCAGTTCCCGGTTGAGCTTTGTGAGCGCCCAACGCGGGGCATGGCCGCTCTGCAGACGTTATGTAATACGTCGCAGAAGCGGCCAGCCGCATCGTCCACCCCCGTCTTCTGTTGGCGGGAGGCCCCAGCGGCCGACAATGGCCGCCTCTAATGCCAGTTCCCGGTTGAGCTTTGTGAGCGCCCAACGCGGGGCATGGCCGCTCTGCAGACGTTATGTAATACGTCGCAGAAGCGGCCAGCCGCATCGTCCACCCCCGTCTTCTGTTGGCGGGAGGCCCCAGCGGCCGACAATGGCCGCCTCTAATGCCAGTTCCCGGTTGAGCTTTGTGAGCGCCCAACGCGGGGCATGGCCGCTCTGCAGACGTTATGTAATACGTCGCAGAAGCGGCCAGCCGCATCGTCCACCCCCGTCTTCTGTTGGCGGGAGGCCCCAGCGGCCGACAATGGCCGCCTCTAATGCCAGTTCCCGGTTGAGCTTTGTGAGCGCCCAACGCGGGGCATGGCCGCTCTGCAGACGTTATGTAATACGTCGCAGAAGCGGCCAGCCGCATCGTCCACCCCCGTCTTCTGTTGGCGGGAGGCCCCAGCGGCCGACAATGGCCGCCTCTAATGCCAGTTCCCGGTTGAGCTTTGTGAGCGCCCAACGCGGGGCATGGCCGCTCTGCAGACGTTATGTAATACGTCGCAGAAGCGGCCAGCCGCATCGTCCACCCCCGTCTTCTGTTGGCGGGAGGCCCCAGCGGCCGACAATGGCCGCCTCTAATGCCAGTTCCCGGTTGAGCTTTGTGAGCGCCCAACGCGGGGCATGGCCGCTCTGCAGACGTTATGTAATACGTCGCAGAAGCGGCCAGCCGCATCGTCCACCCCCGTCTTCTGTTGGCGGGAGGCCCCAGCGGCCGACAATGGCCGCCTCTAATGCCAGTTCCCGGTTGAGCTTTGTGAGCGCCCAACGCGGGGCATGGCCGCTCTGCAGACGTTATGTAATACGTCGCAGAAGCGGCCAGCCGCATCGTCCACCCCCGTCTTCTGTTGGCGGGAGGCCCCAGCGGCCGACAATGGCCGCCTCTAATGCCAGTTCCCGGTTGAGCTTTGTGAGCGCCCAACGCGGGGCATGGCCGCTCTGCAGACGTTATGTAATACGTCGCAGAAGCGGCCAGCCGCATCGTCCACCCCCGTCTTCTGTTGGCGGGAGGCCCCAGCGGCCGACAATGGCCGCCTCTAATGCCAGTTCCCGGTTGAGCTTTGTGAGCGCCCAACGCGGGGCATGGCCGCTCTGCAGACGTTATGTAATACGTCGCAGAAGCGGCCAGCCGCATCGTCCACCCCCCCGTCTTCTGTTGGCGGGAGGCCCCAGCGGCCGACAATGGCCGCCTCTAATGCCAGTTCCCGGTTGAGCTTTGTGAGCGCCCAACGCGGGAACCGGCTTCGACCCCAGGAATTCGACGCCGGACGTCCGGAGGTTGGAGACACCTCGAACCTTATGTACTTATGGTCCGAGAGTGTCTCCACCTCCGTCTCAACTCTCCATCTCTCCACTTGCCGTGCGACGGCCGGAGTGGCGAACGACAAGTCCACCACTGAACCTCCCGACCGCCGCACGCATGTGTGGGCTGTCCCAACATTGAGAAGGGACAGCCCGGCAGCTAGCGCCCACTCCTCCACCTCCCTCCCTTTAGGGTTCGTGCGAGGGTTGCCCCAAGCCGTGGACTTGGCGTTGAAGTCCCCCAGCACGAACACCTGAAGGGGCGCTAGCTGCCCCACCACCGGCCCAAGAGCGTCGAGAAACCGCTCGAGGGCCGGCAGGTCGCGGTTCGGGGAGAAGTAGACTCCGACTAGAGCCACCTCTCCCCGAACCGCCGCCACGTACCCGTGGCCCCTCGCTTTGGGGACGAGGGGCGGGCCTACTCCAGGCCTCACGGTGATGGCAACGGAGCCGTCCAGATCCCCCACCCAATGAGGAAGGGAGGGGACGAAGTACGGCTCCGCCATCACCGCGAGATCGACGCCCCACTCCGCCATGGACTGCAGGAAGAGATCCTGCGCCGCGGCGGAGTGGTTGGCGTTCGCCTGGAGTAGGTTGAGATGTCTGGCCATCAACCAGACATCTCAACGTCCCTCGAGCTCCCGGCCCGTTGGGGTTGGGCGGGGAGCTTTCCACGGGTGGATGGGGGGTGGCATGACATGCCCCCCATCACGTGGCCGGCAGGCCTGCCTGCATCGGCGCAGACCGCACAGTGCGGTGGCGCCGAGCAGGCAGCCGCCTTGTGCCTTCTGACCGCAGCGATAACATAGATCGCTGCGGTCGACCTGGTGGGGGCACGTGCCAGCCACGTGCCCCAGACCCAGGCATCTGTAACAATGCCTGGGTCTTGGCTCCAGGAAGTGGAGGTGCACTCGGCTCCACCCCACCGCGATGCTTCCCAGCTGCAGCAGCTTTTTCGCCGCTACAGCCGGGCACTCCACGAGGGCGGAGCCCATCCCTTGCGGGCCATTGCCGGTGCGCATGCTCCGGACAATGACCTGCGCGGCAGTGCACCCCCCTTCCCGTGCCAACGCGGCAGTGAGGCGGTCCACGGTGGTGGTGTCGTTTAAGCCCGTGACGCGCATGTCTGCGTTTTTCACGGGCCTAGACACCTCCACGTCCTCCACGAGGACCGACCTCAGGCGGTCCGCCAGCGCGTCGGCCTTGGCCGAGCTGGTGGCACCTGGCACTTCAATAAGGCGCGCTCCGGTCGCCGACTGGCGGATCCGGAGCGGCCCAATACCCAGCTCTGCCAGGTCCACCGCTTGCTCGGCCTTTAGGAGGGCCGACGCGTACGTGACTCCCCTTGTCGCTGCATCAGGCCGTAGCTTGATCACTACGGCCTGTGAGCGGGGGAGCACGATGCTGGGCTTTTTTGGGCCCTCTGCCTTCTTTTCAAGCGGGGCCTTCGCCCCGCTTCCGACGACCGCCTTCTTTGTGGGCGCCTTGCGGCGGACCACCTCCGTCCATTCCCCCGGGTTGTTCCCCGGGGTTACGGCCGGTGCCGCCGCAGCCGACGCCTTGGAGGTGGAGGGCCCAAACGGGGTCCACTCGACCCCCGTTATCCCTCCACTCTTCCCTTTTCCCTTCCCCTTCCCCTTGGACATGGGGGGGGGGAAGGGCAGGGAACTCCTCCATCCCTTCTTCGCCCTGGGACTGGGTGGTTCCCTGGCTGGAGGGCTGTCCAGCCGCTACCGCCACTGCTGCCCGAGCCTCCTCCACGGCCGCTCTGGTCTCCCTCGCCAGCGGCCTATTGTCGCCCGCTAGTGGTGGGCGGCAGACTTTCTGTGGGAGCCGGGACTCCAGTTCTGAAAGGCGACCATCAATTAGGTTGCCAACCAACCTGGCGATGTTGCCTTCCAGATCCTGGAGTTGATCCCGGCTCATTTGCCCATCCTGTTTGGCCGCTTTTCGGCTCTCCTCGTACTCCTTCCGGTGCGCACGGACCTCCTCTCGCAGATTCGCCAACTCCCGTTGGAGTCTGCTGTTATCCGCCCTAAGTCGGCGGGTCTCCTCTGCCTCCGTGCGCACCACAAGGGTGTCCAGGACATCCTTGACGAAGGCGGAGGCCCTCTTAATTTTGGCCGAGTATCCCCCTTTCAGGTTCACACTCTTCCCGGTCAGCTCCAAGATGGCGTTGAGCTGACCCTCCGCCGCCGCCATGAGGTCCGCTGGACCCAGGGACTCGAGATCGAGGTCAGGAGGGAGTTCTGCCTCTTTCCCTTTCCCTACCTCTCCTTTCCTCAGCCGACTCTCGAGGCCAGCTGAGAAGGCCGCCTCCATCTCCTCCACCTTCTTTTCGCGCAGCGCAACCCTCGCTTTCGCGAGGGTGTCTGCCGCCCGCTTACTCCCCCTTTTCGGGGAGGACACCTTACCCTTCCCCTTCCTTTTTCCGAGGTCTTCGCCCGTTTCCGTGTCGGAGCCGGAGTCGACCGATACCTCCGAGAACAGCCGTTTCCCGTGGCACAAGTCTGACTCCGACAACGACGTTACTGAGACGCTGTCCAGGGGTCTCAGTGGCCTGCCTCTCCCCGTTCCTGCGCCTTCCGCGCGCCCCCCCCCAACAATTTCCTCACCCTCCGACTCACTACAAGACTCCGAGATTACCCTCCCCCTATCAAACTGACTCCCCTTTTTCCCCTCCCCCGACCGGCGTCCCCGCCCGGCTCCTCCCCTTTCCCATTTTCTTATTCATCCCCTTATCTTTAACCCTCCGACTATACTAACAACCAAAAACAATGAACAATAAATAACAACAGCAATAACAAATAACAATAACCAACAACAATAATAACAATAACCACCCACAAAATAACAACGAATCCCTACAACTACACCTACAATATCACCGGTTAGGTATAATGTGCTACTTGCAACCGAGCATTTAAGAGCAAGTTCGTAGTTATAAGGGCTTATGCCCGAAGCTAGTCAAGGTCGCCGTCACCGGTCACGGTGCGGACTATATATATATACATATATATACATATACATATATATAATCAGACATTATTAATCATTGAATTTCATAGTTGGATTTACTGATAATTGACTTTTAGTTCTAAATTCTCCTTCTATAGCAAATTAACAAAGATTCGTCCTTTTGAGATTGCTTGATAGCTTAAAGTGTTCGAAAAACGATTACGATGTTAGGGTTTTTGGTGTATTTCAGTTTCCTTCGTACTAAAAAATCACTTGCTTAAATTTGTGCCTTGTGTATGGCCTCACCAACGGTCACGTAAGTTTGGTGAAAAGCGGTTTTTTTTTTTACGAACTAGCACAGTTGGCACAGAGAAGCTGGCCTTTACTGCTTCACCGGATTGAGAGGTGGCATAGCTCTTAGGTCGCTTAGCCTGAACCTCTGAAGAAAAGCGGACGTTAATTAGTCTTTTTATACCCCATAAAAATATTAAAAGGAATAATTTTACTGATTTTATGGTGGTTTAATATTGTTTTTAAATAACCTTACCGATATTTAAAACTGAGGTGTTTGACATCATAGTTGTAAATAGCATATTAACATAACATTGGCAAAAATATAATTATGTCAAGTAATATATATCGACTGCTATATATATATATGTTACAAGTAGTGGATAGCGGCCGGACCAAGTTCATAGGTCCAAGTATTTGCTTAACTTAGTTTTCCATAAACAGATTTACAATACCTGACCAGAGTAGAATATATCGATGGTATAAAACGGAAATGAAAGATCCAATTTTACACCACAGCCGAAAAACTATATCGAAAAGTCGTACATTTTTTAATAAACGTACTGTTTACTTAAACTACAAAAAAATTATTGCTGTATCATATATTTCGTGGTATGACGAGACGAGAACAAGAGAACGTAGACCATTCGTTGCAGTTTTTTTGCTTTGAATAATTCTATAGCAATAAGTCAATTATATTTTTATTATCTAGATGACGTGCTCAAAATCTTGTTTTTTTTATTACAGGGTAGTTCACTTATTAGTTAACCTCCTAGTCCAGCTGTTCTTAGGAGTGCCACTGGAGATGGTACACAGGTGGTGGCGGGTGGTGCTCGTGTACTTGGCGGGGGTGGCAGCCGGCTCCCTCGCAACAAGCCTCACGGACCCGAAGGTCTATCTAGCGGGCGCCTCTGGTGGGGTTTACGCGTTGATAGCCGCTCATGTCGCCACAATTATCATGGTAAGTAGTTTAGGTACTTACATCGTAACACTACCGCAGCTATAGTTCTGATCTGTCAATAAAGAGCAATAATGTTGCAAAATAGGTAAGAAGTTTAAAGCGTACCTCCCCTCCGGCCTTAAGCTTCGTTGCTGGGATTTTTTTTATAACTGTCATAGAATCAACCAGGTCTTGCCTGTAAAGATAAGAGTATAGTCCGCCACGCAGATACCTAGTGCAGATAAGCAGACTACACACATATTAGAAAATTTTCTAACTAAAAATTGTCTAACTCATGTAGAACTCTTCACGATATTTGTCTACGAGTACAAGCCTCAAGTTACTAGGGTACTTCGCAACTTGAGGCGACCACTGGGACACTGAGCTACTACGGCTATAGATTATATCTAATATTTTTAAACGAGCAATTTTTGTATATATAAATAATCTGAGTCTCGGAAACAACTCCAAAGATTTTTCATGAAATTTTTATGTACGGTTTCGAGGGCGATAAATCGATCCAGCTAGGTTTCATCGAAAAGCGAGTTGAATATAGATTTTGACGAGCCATACAATGATGAGGTAATTTAACTTTTTTGAACTACATTTACAAGATTTACGGCAGCTTTTTTTTTATTTTAATGTCGGTAAGATCGAAAAATATCATTCACATTTCATCATTATTTAATTCGTATCGAAATATCAATACCGAAAAACATGATTTACAAAAAATACCGAGCATTGAGCGGCACCCAGTTCATAACAATTAATAGTATTTTTTTTTTTTAAAAGATAGCAATATGTTTTTTTCTTATTCAGAAATATTACTAACATTCTTGTTAACCTAACTAAGCTTAAGCTTGTGCTAGAAGATGGTTCACGTCACTTCGAATGGTGAATTCGACCGATTTGCAGACCGTACCCTAAACCATTTGGCTATTGACACTTCGAATTGTCCGTTTATTCGTTCAGAACTGGGCAGAGATGGAGTTCGCGATCGTGCAGCTGCTAGTGTTCCTGCTGCTCGCTGGAGTGGACGTGGGCATGGCGGTGTACGATCGCTACTGGCGCCATCTGCAACAAAACATCGGCTACGTCGCGCACCTCGCGGGGGCAGTGGCCGGTGAGTGCCAGAAATTTTAACCAACATCAAAAAAGGTGGAGGTTCTCAATTCGTATGTAGTTTTGTTTTAATAATGTAAATGTTTTATTGTTTCCGAGGGGGATATCTTAAAAAACGAAGGATCTTCTAGGAAAGGCGGTGGTTATGTGAAATTTCCAACGGAACGAACCGGTGCCCATGAGTTCCTCCCCCAGCACTCTCGCAGTGTTAATGCAACACGACTTTTCTTTGATTAATTACACGGATTAGCCAGAGAAGCTAACTTTTACCGGATTAAGAGGTGGCATAGCTCTTAGGTTGTTTAGCTAGTAGGCCAGTTTAGGTAATATAGGCCATATTGCTAGTAACACAACATAAGGGTCGCCCCTAATGAGCATACCCTCGGTTTGGATGGTTAAGTGCAACATGTTATTACTCCATGTTGTTTTCTTTTCGGATCCACTTTAAGCGATAAGAGCCACTAGCCTTGTTGCTCCTACAGTTCCTAGCAGAATCTAGAATGTTGCTTTGAATTACATTATCTACTATAATTTAAATAATTTATATTAATTCCAAACTTATTCTGCCGTACGCAAATATTATGTTGAAGGAGCCATTAATTAGCACTAATAAGGAAATTTATTGTTTTCAGGTCTTCTAGTAGGTATAGGGGTGCTGCGTAACCTAGAGAAGAGAAAATGGGAGAAGCGGTTATGGTGGGCGGCTGTGGTCCTCTACTTCTCTCTCATGATAGCCGGAGTGCTGGCTAATATCTTTTGGACCTCACATTTCCAATGAAAAAGGTAACAGTCGAAACCAAAGTACTAACATGTTACAACGAAATGAAACAAAACACTGTCTATGGAAGAGGAAATGGACTGTCTATGAAAAAAATCACCGTTTATGGCCAAAAACTGTCAATAGACCAAATATACTGTTGTTTTGTTAGTATTGTCTATGTTTACAAATTTCACCATCATTCATAAAAAACAGTAAAATCCCTAAGTGTATGTATATCCTTCGCCATTCTTGGTGGCTCAATCTAACAACATCAAGACAAATTTAAAAATGCCTGGTATGTTAAGGCCTGTGAAAATATCATGTACATATTACTGTTGGACACCTGTGTTATGAGACAAGCAATACCTTGATCATCATAAGAATATTCTAGATATGGCAACTTAATAATTATACAAATAAGTGAATTTATTGATCCTCAAAGAAACTCCACAGTAAATTAAAATCATATTCCATCAAAGTGCCTTTTCAGTATACAAATGTGTCTGTGTGTGTGTTTTTAAGGAATACACATTTGTGTATTGTCGGGATATTTGTATACATATTCTGTCATGTCCAATAAATATTGTTAAAAAACTCGGTAACATATTGTGGGATCAATTCGAAGGTAAATGTGTCAATTAATTAATAAAATATTACATCGGTAAGTTTTTAAGTAAAATTATCTTTATAACATATTTTTTCATAAGACACACAAAAATAAAGCTATGACAATTTTGCCATTGAATTTTATTATCAACAATAAATATAAAGAGGAAATACAATAAAACAAGAAAAGAAGTAGAGTTAAACTGTTCCTTTTCTTGTCTTTTTAGTATTAAACATTTTTTATGATTCATTGCAAATATCTGGGACAGAATGTGTTTCCATTTGTCTCCGATATTTAAAAACTTTTATAAATGTATTAACTTTTATGTCCATAAGCACAACACTGTTGTAAAATTTTGTTGTATATTATATGTATAGGCATTAAATGTTATATTTAATTTAAAATACGAAGCCTACGTACCTTTATTTTAGTTACAGATAAACCAGTATTCGCATAATTTGTGTTATTACACAAACCGTCCTTAAATCGGTAGATATTTTAAAATTTACATTGGTAGCTATAGTTAGTATTTTATAGAATAATGTGCCTTTTAATTTATAAAACTTTAAAATGAAGAATTTAACGTGATTTTCAATTCGTGTCATTTGACATTAGAATGACGTAATTAATCGGATTTTGGCGGGAATACGAAGAGCTTTTGTTTGTAATTTTCATTACTGTCATTTGGACATGAAGTAATTTATGTTAATTTTAGCACATAATTTATGTATTTGTTATGAATTGAATTCTAAGGAGAAATATCAGCGATATTTTTTTATCGCAAACATGTATTATTATTATTTAGTATGTCCGCACAGTTGTCCTTATGAATACATTTCTGTGATACAAAGCCTGTTTCTGTTATTTACTTGTGCTTTAAGATTAATGAATGTATGGCTTGAGCATTTATTGAATTTATCATTAAAGCGACGTGGACACAAGTGCCTAACTGTAAGCTGCCCAGTTCTTGTAAGATTGGCCTGAGGCTTGTTTGACAGCACAATTTTCATCACGTTACGTTTTTACCCGTCTCTCTCTGTCTCCTACTCCATAACCCATGATTAGCTAATTTCCAATATATTTCGTTCCGGCTGGCCCGTTACCATTTCAATTGACTGACTTTTTCAAAGACTTTACAAATGCTTTATTTGTCAGTCATATTCCATACTTCCATATCTCTCACCATCGCCTTTTTTACCTAGTGAACCAGCCCAACGGTCAAATCCTAAGTGAACATTTTACTGTAGAAAAGACAATATTTTTTCGCGTACTCTTTATACATATAAATAATGTAGAATAGGATTTTTAAATTATATTTTAACTGAGGAGGTTCATTAAATATAATCACTGCCGTAATGTTTGGTGTCTTTTGCCATAAATCTTTGTATGAATTAAGAGTTATAGTTCGAAATATGTTAAAGTTTCCATTTTATATAGTAAATTACATTGCAATATTATGTTGAATAATTTTATGTTAGTCATTTTTAATTTTTGGTATATTTTGCTAATTTGAGTAAAAAAAATGGAAAAAGCTATGGCAGCGTATTAGCTTCTTTTTTCTGGCACAATTATAGGTGAAGTAAAATGGTTTAGTAAGGTAAAGTATACCCGGTGCCAGCATATTAAGCTGTAGAAAAGTCTTATTAGGCAGGAGGCAAGAATTCATTGTTCTCCGCTTAAATTACAATGATCTCTGGGACTCTTACGCTAAGTTCCGCAAGTATGCACAATCCGGTGAATTTGTATTTTTTTTCATAAATCTTTTATTTAATGTGTATTACAAGATATTACAAGATAATGCAATGTAATTGACTTATTTATTGTTAAATTTGTATTGAGTCGCGAACGCGCACCATTTGTTATGTTAAGTGTTATTTAATTACGCAGTATGTAAGTTCCTTTGAATTGATTTTATATAATTGAATAATGTGTGTGGTCGATGTTTAATAAATTACATTTTATTTAAAACAAATGTTTTATTTTTGCCCTTTTTCAGACCTGCGTCGTTGTTCAATATTAATGATAGTATTATTAAATATTATTTATTACAATTAAATATTACTCATAATATACATTAGGTCTCATACGTGTTGCCGTATGCTCTGCGGGTATTCGGTGAGAATGTGATATTTGCTTGATATATGGTGTCGTTTATAGAAGTGGGTGACGCTTCGCCATTCCGGTCGTCGAGGACGTGCCTCAGTTCAAGAAGGGTATTTCCTTTTTAGAATACATACAAAAAATATAGTATAAAAATTACATGGTTAAATTTGCCGCCGGAGTAGGGACTATACCTTACCATCGATCACATAAGGCACTTAGTAATTTTGGTGAAAAGCTAACTGTTGTTGTGTTTTGTCTACCCGCTAGGAATTAAAGGAAGCATACTTTTTTATAATACTTGAATGTTAATAAAACATTAGATTTATGGAAAAACGTGAATACTCATTCAATTTAATTGTTACAATTTAGAGCACACTTTCCTCATCCACGCTATATGTAACTGATCGAATACTTCAAAGATACGCATGAATGGTAACAGGAATCTTTTGCAATTTAATGCACTTCAATGGCCTATGTGTCAATACTGTTTCTGAACGAACACATGTAATCATAAAAGTTTTATGTTATTTTTATCGTGACACTTTGTTTATATCTTAGTAGGCTTTCGTTAGGCAATAAGCATTTAAGCTTGATCTATTAGCATTTAGCAAATTAATTTTTATCAAAGTATTATTAAGCTAGACAAGAAAATGAATATACCCGTCCATAAAACATTTAACGTTTTGGTAGAATGTCCGTAATAAAGGTAAAATTCCTATGATGTTCCGAGTTCTTAAAAGTCCAAGAAATAATCTACATAACCTACCAAAGATATACAGATCTTTGGTAATTTGCACGTTCGTATGACTTAAAAATATCTGGTAACTGGTACATGACATCATTAGTTATCACATATGATATTGTTAGAAGCTTTAAAGGGTGATAATCTTGAAATAGTTAATAAATGGCTTTTCTGTAATAAAGAAATGAGATATGATGTTCGACCTAGTAGTAAGTGTTAGTTTTACCCATAATTATACACTCCACCAGCATCTTGAAATACAATACAGACTCAAGTAAGTCTCCTGTAAAATACACAAACAGATCAGTTTATGGGTAATTTATACAGTACTGAGTATGGTAACATTATTATAAACTTCTGTTTGTGTCAGGTCAGCCAATATCAGCTGTCGTCAGAGGGTGAATTGTGAATCAACTCCCATTGCTTTCTTATCGTCTAATTGGAGTTAATACCCAGTTCCTTGACAATGTTTATGTTGATAAGATATTTTTTTATTTTCATTGATATTTAATTACAATAGATTCTATAGTGATTGTAGGTATACAATTCCAGTGAAAATGTCGCGCTTGATTTACACGTGTTTATTTTTATTTACTATATTTATCAAAGAAAGTTTACTGCGGTCAGTGGAAGAAGAACCCTTTCTGAAAACTCCACAATATACGAACTACGATGATCTGGTTAAGCTATTTGACGAGTTACAAACAACATATCCGGATCTTGCGAAAGTGTACGCGATCGGGAAGTCCATCGAAGGACGGCGATTGTTAGTGTTACAGATTAGTGAAGGTGTCAAATCTACGCACCCTGAACGTCCATCTTTCAAGTATGTTGCCAATATGCATGGTGACGAATCTGTAGGGCGGCAGTTGATGATTTATTTGGCGCAATATCTTTTGGTCAATTACGGTAAAAATGACAGAGTCACACGGCTCGTCAACACTACCGATATACATTTGATGCCATCATTAAATCCCGATGGGTATGAACTGAGTAAAGTAAGTTACTATTAAAATAATTTTTATATTCATAATTTTTTCTCCTAAAGCACTGACAGCCTAGTGGCATGAGTCATTAATTACACTTTTACATGTAAAAAATTATCATCTAGAATTTGTGTATTGTAATAGGCTGACCCTTGACTAGAGGAAAAGATGATAGTGTAGTTGCTATTTAATTGTTTAACGATTTACTTCATTGTTTATTAGTCATTGTTTCATATTTATATATCTAGGATAGAATTGACAATATATAGATTATATTTAAAAAAGAAATAATGTATAACACATAATATTTTCTGACTTGTTGCTGTCCCCATTGTTGTTTGCTCTTTTAAATATGGCTGTAGTTTGGTGTTATGTGCAAGATTGCCTTACAGTTTTTATCCCATATACCACTAAAACAAAAGATGTTACAAGAAAACTGCCACTACTGTTTAATGACAGAGTTGATCACAATGTTTTTAAACTGCAATTCTATTATAGTATATTTTAAAATTAAAATGCAGTTTAAAAGCTCCTCGCACCTTTAAAAAAATATGGTGTAAATTTATTTGTAGTCATAATAAATAAAAAAAAATTTATAATGTCAATTACATTTACAAATTTAATAAAGTTACTTTTAATTAACTTTACTTTCCTACATTAAATAATATAATAAAATTGGTACTGTCACAACAAAGAAATGGATAAAATAGGGAAATGCGATAGGGAAAGTGTGGCATTAATGTATCATGCAATCCACCCCACCTATAACCGCACTCCATGGCTACATGGTCATGATCCTCCAGTGAGGGGACAAAAAAGAAGAACAATGTGACAGATTGTAAAGCCCATTTCACACAGAGCACATATGCTAAGAAAATTCGGTTGAAAAGATGTGAGAGATTTTTTATATATCTCTCACATCCTTTCAACCGAATACCTTTCAAGTTTAATTCCAATAAATACTTTATCATCATGTCTGTGGTTATTGCGATGTCAGAGACCTTACCACTTGTTGATTAGTTACATGCATGTAGAGAATGGCAAAGGTCATTGAATACTGTCCGATAAGAATATGCATAGTCTACTATCACTATGCATATTTGTGTTATATGTATAGACATTATATTCTAGTGAATATTGACTAGACTTAAGTTTCCAGATCATTCTATTTCATGTTTGTGTATTTGTTCTTCTATTCATCAATTGCACATCATTCTATCAGAATTAAACATGTATGTTAACACAATATCTTGTATACTCTTAGAGCTTAAGTCGTTGACAACATCTTAATGTCAAGATTGAAGCCAGAGACTCTCGAAAACTTTCAAAGTGTCAATAGCCTAATGGTTTAGGGTATGGTCTGTGAATCTTAAGGTTGTAGGTTTGAATCCACCAATCAACCAATGGCATGAACCATCTTCCAGCACAAGCTTAAGCTTAGTTGAAATGGTTAACAAGAATGTTAGTAATATTTCTGAATAAAAAAAGAAATATTGCTAACTCTCTTTGAAAAAATCTGTTATTGTATCTAAAACCATTTGGAACTGGTTTGGTAGTTTTGTTATAAACAACCAAAACTTGACATAAATAGTAATTGTAATTGGTAGCAACATAGGCCTGCTACAAAGATGTCCAAAAGAATTGGTTGTCAATGGCTTGCATTTGGTATCATCCTGCAGTTGTTATAAGGTCGACAAACCATCTAGTGTGTGGATATCCTATGCTGCGCTAACTAAAGTTATTAATGTATTCGGATAAACGAGCTTAACTCTGTTGAGGCTACCATGACTGGATGTAAGAGATGTCATTGTATGCATTTATTTTTTATTATTCACTTCCATATTTCAGGAAGGTGAGTGTGAGTCGTTGCAAGAGGCGGACGGCCGGAACAACGCCAAAGGAGTAGATCTGAACCGCGACTTCCCCGACCAGTTCGACCGGAACCGGTCCAGCGACGACGCCTACCTCTTCGGAGGGAGACAACCGGAGACGGCGGCGCTAATGCGCTGGGTGCTCTCTAAGCAGTTCGTGCTTTCCGGCAACTTGCACGGCGGTGCTATAGTTGCCAGCTATCCTTATGATGATTCTAGGTAAGCAAGCAAGCTTAAAAAAATCATCATCCTTCACCTATTTCTTCATCGTCAGTACTTATTTTGAGCCATTCTTGTTTCGTCATCATTATCTCAACGTGGCAGGTGTCCCAGATATTGGAATTTGATCATAGTCTGCACTATTTAGGTCTGCAATCTGTAAAATGTTACTAGAAGAAGGTATATCGGAAGACTTTTTTTTTTGTTTACGGGGAGGAAATCTTCAGAAAGACACCCCGCATTCTGGGGGGATGGCGGCGGTGATGTGGGGTTTTTACCCACTAAAACTTCCCCGGTGGCCTCTTCCTCGGGGCATGACGAGGAGCTGCGGGATCTCCAGAGGAGGCCCCTTTTAGTCGCCTTCTACGACAGGCAGGGGATACCGTAGTCTTATTCTTGAGAGCCCAGAACTACAAGGCTGATTTCGGAAGACCTAGTTTAGCCTAACTAATATTATACTTATAATTAGGAGACCGCTTCCGAAAACGAAGACAGACGATAGTGCTAATAACACCTTTGATGATGGGACGGAAAAAACAATCCTGATTTAAAAAAAAAACATATTTTAAAACGTTTTATTAGCATTATTTACGCTCCATCATGTGAGTATAGCTAAATTAAACGATAGTTTTATAAAAAATACATTAGTTTACATACAATTAGTTTGTCATTGTTGTTTTTTTTAAATACCGATTTTTTTTTCCGTCTCATTATGAAAGGTGTCATTACTACTATCGTTATCTTCGTATATGCGCAGATGTCATCCACCTGGCACAAAATAAAAAACAGTGGCGATTGCTTAAATTAACAGGAGTGGTTAAGAGCAGCCAGAGAGAGAGAGATAGAGAGATGTATGGATGTAAATAAAACGAAAGAGGTGTGTCATCTCTTGGTGACTGATGCGAGTGTTTATGTTATATTTTACTAGTAGTTAAGAAAGTTTAAGTTAACATAAGCAGTGTTTAGTTTGAAAGAGTACACAACTTAAAATCATTATCCCGAAATACTGGCAGTGACTTTGCCTAATTTACACTCTTCTCCAAAAAAGAAAACATCTGCTCAGACAAAGTTGCCATTGACTGTAAACACCGCACGGTTTGATAAGAGAGAGAGAGATCATTCACTCTGACGTGCATATGACCAACAATAGCGCCTATCTTTATGTTTTAAAGCGTAACGCACATTGTTGCCATCTCGCACTGTAAATATTTATTTATATTTACTTTCACTCGATAAACGCCGGCCCATACAAGGTCACGGCTTGAAATGTTTTCTTTACAACAGCGCCTTCGTAATGTGTGCTATGTACCTATGTCGAAGTCAAATATAGGTCGAATGCTACTCCAGTAAATTGACTGTGACATCGTTTATTGGCCCTTTTGGTAACTGAAGGGAAATCTTTTAGAAAGATAGTTATAACTATTTATTGTACGCATTTGACATTTAAATAGGTACAGTTAATTTAAGTAAATACGAAGCTTCGCAGAACGGGATCGGGAGAGGGCCGATCCCGTTCGGAGATGGCGCAGGCGGGCCGGTGGCAGACCGGCCCGCAGCCCTGTAATTCTGGGCTCTCAAGAATAAGACTACGGTATCCCCTGCCTGTCGCACAAGGCGACTAAAAGGGGCCTCGGGTTCACTGGGCGACAAGGGTGGGGGCCTGAGTCGTCCACCAAAGTGGACCCGGGAAGAAGGCGACATCGGCTGGCCCGTGTCGCCTTGCGCTGCGAGGGCACAGGGGGGGAGGGAGTAACCTCCCCGGGACGTGCTCTCGCACAGTGCAGAGGGGCTCCTTTGCGTTCCACTGGAGATCCCGGAGCCCCTCGTGATGCACCGAGGAAAGGGCCACCGGGGAGGTTTTAGTGGGTAAGAACCCCACATAACCGCTGCCTTCATTCTTTCTGAAGATTTCCTCCCCGTAAAAAAAAAAAAAGTAAATACGAAGCTTAAATTCGAGCAAGGACGGTAACCCTGTAGGAGAGGAGATTTATTTATTTATAGGAAGATCAACAGCAATAAAATTTACAAAAAAGATATAATAATAATTAAAAAACAGATCGTCGCGATTACAAAAACTTTACAAATATTTTATTGTGTGAACACAAGCATTAATTTTATAATAAAAAATCCTAGTAACAATTTTTCAACTAACGAAGTTTCGATAGAATGCCCGTCTTACTGCTACAGTTGTAGTGTTAAAGATGTCTGCTTCTGTCCTTTTAGAATCTCTATTAAGCGTGTAACATAACTACAATTTTGACGATAGTTGGAAGATGATGCCAAATGGAGATGGATAGGAATATACCTCGTTGATTTCTTGGGCACGTTAAATTTTATTTTCGAGAGAAGAGAGAGAGAGAATAAATAAATAGCTGGGTAACAAGAATAAATAAAAGCAACAATTGTTTATAATAAATTTGTGAATACTGAATTCTATCTATGTTAGATGCTGCTGGTGTTACCCGCCATTAAAAACTTATTATTATTAGATTTATTTAAATTTTACTAAAATCAAAGTAGCTTAAGTTACTCCTTATTACATCAGCTATCTGCCAGTGAAAGTTCCGTCAAAATCGGCCCACCAGTTCCTGAGATTAGTCGGAACAAACAAACGAATTGTAAAAAATGTTATTTTGGTATATGTACCGTATACATTCATATGGACGTTGTAAAAAGCGATTATTTTAAAAAAGTCACACTAATTTTATTTATTTGTATAAATAAACATAAATAATACATACAAAACTCTAAACTTATTTTATACATATTAAAAATTAGTAAAGTGTGAAGTCATATTATCATTTGGACTCAATATGTTTAAATTGCTCAAACCATTAGAAACTGGAAATATTCAAATATGACCGGTTCTATGCACCAGTTTCCTCGCGGGCTGTGACAACAATTACAAATTTAGATTTCTCGGATTTGAATTAATTTTTTATCCAAATCAAACGTTTTTGTTACAAATTGACATTTTGTTGACCTCGGCGGTGTCTGAGGGCCGTGTGGCCAGCTTGCAGTACATTATTATATTATATTCTAAAATAATATTTAGGAAATTTAGTATTGTAGAAAATAAGAAATAAAGTTAGATAAAAAACATGTCTCTTTATATAAATATTTAATTTTACTTATTAATAATTCGTTAAAGCGCCACCTGTGATTAGAGAGTTGAACTACATGCGTAATAGTCCCGCTATCGGCAGCCATGTATACAACTATAGCACTTCCGTCCGATATATTTTTCTTACGGTTTTAGTCTCGCATTTGTTTAGTTCGGTCGTGCAACAAAACTCTATCTTCCGTAAGGAACTTCGTTCCTCTAACTCAACCAACTGGAATAATAAGTTAAACTCCGTTGTAGCACTGGCAAAGAATGCTGCGAGGAGAGCCAGTCGCCAGACGACGCGCTGTTCAAGCACCTGGCGGCGGTGTACGCGTCCCGACATGCAGACATGAAGCGGGGGAACGCCTGCAAGCCAGAGAACTTTAAGGACGGGATCACCAACGGCGCCTACTGGTACTCAGTACAAGGTCAGTGCGTTTAAAAAAAAACAAGTATCCTTCAGACCACACGACTGAACTAAAATTTTCTTAGCTTCATCTGTATGTATAATGACTTTTCAAGAGAGAAGGATAATGTGCGGGCGCACTGGTCTCTCTTACTCCTACAGTGTGATACAGACAATAGAACGTAACTGGATATGAGAGAAAGAGATAAAGAAAATGTGTGTTCGCACCTCTCTCTTGATCCTACAGTAATATACATAACGCAACTCTCTTTCTATCTTCACTTATGTCTCCCTCGCAGTATCCCTTGCTCCATGCCATGCTCGATCACATTTTTCATAACGAATTAACCAGCTCACACTCCAAGACAATCGTTCGTAAAGAAGTTTAACTAAGAAGGTACGCAGTTGTATTTCTACATCTTATCAAAATGGCAATTTTACTTTAATCACAATTTGATACGAAATATTCTAGAAACCGATGAATGTTTTCAGGCGGCATGCAGGACTTCAACTACGTCCACTCGAACTGTTTCGAAGTGACCTTCGAGTTGTCGTGCTGCAAGTTCCCTCGCGCCAGCCAACTGCCCAAGTTCTGGGAGATGAACCGGGAGCCCCTTCTGGCTTTCATGGAACAGACCCACATAGGGGTTACTGGTTTCGTTTTGGACGAAGATGGCCTGCCTGTGAAGGTACACTGTACAATAACCAAGTATATTTACAAGTAAAAACAAAAACCGACTTCAAATCGAATCAAACGTTAAACTCTTTGTATTTCCGAATTATTAATCAGAACCTAGCCAAACTCTCATCAAAACTATTCTATACAAATTCTTCTTTTATCACACAACAACTAAACAAAGCGTTGCTAGTTGTATGCACCATGCCAAAGAGGGACAAAATTAAAGAGACACTCGTCATGTGCTTATAGAACGCTCAAATAATCGTGGAAGGCATCAAACACTCCCTGAGGACCACGGAGTACGGCGCCTACTGGAGACTGCTCCTGCCTGGTGACTACAACATCACGACTGTTGCTTCTGGGTAAGTCAATATAATGGACTGATAATAAACGGAGTCTTTTAAATATTAAAAAGTCCTAACATTCTTGTTAACCATTCACAGTAAGCTAACGCTTGTGCTAGGCGATGGTTCATGTCAATAACCGAATGGTAGATTCGAACCCACGACTTATGATTCCCTACCGGTCGACCGCTTCCATTCCCGGCGCTGATTGGCACTGATTTGTCATCCAGTCTTTGCCAGTGACGTTTTTCTGACATAGATCTATTATAGTGATATCCATTATCATTCCATCAGTACCAAATACGTCAAAAATAACAGTAACACACACCATTGTTAAGCCAGTACGCCATCGGTATACCATAGTGACACCAATGAACTAAAAGACTACTAAAACTAGCAATTATCGACCACTATGATCCCAATAAACTTTCATTATGTACATAATTGGTTTTGTAGAGTCAGGGTTCAGGTCATCTTTACTGGCTAATCTATGTAGGTTCGTCATAAAAGGTGTCTTGTGCACGCGGCTTCCAATTTATAGGTCATAAGTCAAATGTCAATTTTGTATTCCAGCTACGTGTCACCTAACCCGGTGACGGTGACAGTCACGGAAAGTTCCCCAGCGACGGTGAACTTCACCGTGCACCGTCGGCCGCGATCTCTCAGCGTCGGTAAGTCCGGACCATTCCGCTATGACGGCAACGCCGGAGTCACTCTCACCCACTGCTGGGTTTTGATTGCCAATCTAGTTTTAATGCTTATAGTCAAATCGTAAAATTCTAATGAAATCTCAATCTATCTCTAATAGTTAACTGTCTCTACAAGTTCTGTTAATATTAACAAAATGTGATATTACTTCATGACTTATCATAACAATGATCTGGCTCGAAGGACCAAGTTTTCAGTTGGATCTTTAATTATTTTTTAAATTCTGCCACATTTTCTATTGATTTGATCAGACTCTAAAGTAAACCTGATAAGAACAAAAATCATTCTTATCGAGTTTCAAGAATTGCTTTCCAAACAAATTGAATGCGTGCACCGTTGTACATAAAATATCAGTACATAGCACGTTTCCGCATAAATTAACACATAAACTGGAATTGAAGGTGGCTGAATTGACTTGTATATAATTTATTATTAGGATATTTATAATGTAACAAAATTATTTAGATAATTTTTAATAAATTTAAGGAGGCCGTCAATTATATATATTTAGGTTTATGGTGTCGCAATTTATCTGTTAGAACAGGGGTGAGCAACCGTTTTTACTAGAGGGCCACAAAATTTTTGAAAAAATGGAAAATATAAAATATTAAATACTCTCAAGTTTAAGTAAAGTCCGATTACGCATAATTAAGGGATTTTGATTTTACCAAGTCTGTTCAAGTTTGAGACGATGTTTACGATCTATGAATCGTAAGGTCGTGGGTTCGAATCCACCATTCAACTATCGACGTGAACCATGTCCTAGCACAAGCTTAAGCCTAGTTGGAATGGTTAACAAGAATGTAAGTAATATTTCTGAAAAGAAAAGAAATATTTCTAGCTTTCCTTTCTAAGAAAAAAAAGGAAAACCCGATATAGTACTTATTAGTCTCATGAATGTAAATTTAGTTGCAGATATTTTAAGTCACAAGACTAGATTATTATATTATAAATATTTAATTTTGTTGTAACTTATATTAAACAATAACAGTTTTGAAAAATTTAAAAGCTCTTGCGGGACGCACAAAATCCCTATTCGGAACTTATGAGGCCCACAAAATCCCTATTCGGGACGTATGCGGCCAACGGGTTGCACACCCCTGTGTCAGAGAATACTAGATATTTTAATTTAATATGATATATACAAAGTACCAAGTTAGTACAAATAGTATTACCAAAAATTACATTCGTACAAAATTAGAAATAAGTTCTTTTAAGACAATTACAACATTCCGTATCACTAAGATAATTTATATATAACAGTTGTGTCGTAGAAACTTCTAGAAAGATCTCTTAGTGTTGTAAACACACAAAATGATACATTTAACATTTTTAATTTTCAAACATTGCTATCTACTAACAATAAATCATTAATTTTTCTATTGAATAAATACAATCGACATATAATTCTGAGTAATTGTTGACTCCATTATGTTTTGTTTAAATCGATTTTCCTGTCAAAGACTTCACTAGCTAATAATTTCTTGTACATAGATAAATTTTCTGTACATATTGCATGAAATGCTGAGAACAAAAATGCAGCAATTTTTTTTTTAAATTCACCTCTGACGACAAATCAAATAAATAAATAGAATATTTATTGTGTTTTTCAATATTGTCTTTAATCCAGAACACTCGAATATTTAACGTTCTGTAGGTCTGTGGTGTCAAGTGGGGGCAATAAAATATGTTTTGTATACAACATGACAATGAATTTTAATTGATCACCAACTTTCTGTACGTTTGTTTGTCATTTAGATTATCCATGAAATAGCAACCGGCCGTGGTTCGGCCCTCTGGGGCGCCCTCGGATCGGAATGCTTACGCGTAACATGATAACCGTCCAAGCCGAGGTTACCCCACACCGGGGGTCCATTGTGTCGAGTTACTAGCAATAGAGGTTCAGGCTAAGCGACCTAAGAGCTATGCCACCTCTCAATCCGGTGAAGCAGTCAAGGCCAGCCTCTCTGGCCAATCTGTGTAGATCGTCATTATATAAATTGTCATTCAGGAATATTACGAATGCATGCAAAGAAAATTGTAAGTAAATAGAGCGTCATAGAACTGCTGGGTAGAAATCGTTCCAAGGGGTCCGTCCAGGTTGAGGATTGTTAAAGTGGTCAACCTTACACGACTATAAGGTCGAAACCAGTTTCATAGAGGTCGACATGAAAGAAAATTGATTTAAGGGATCGTCGATGTTCAAAAATCTACCGTTTATTATCCCTGAAATAGAAATATGCCCTAGGATCGGAATGAACGTAACATAGTAACCGTCCAGGCCGAGGTTACCCCTCACCGGGGGGAGCCTTGTGTCGAGTTACTAGCGATAGAGGTTCAGGATAAGCGAACTAAGAGCTATGCCATTCCTTAATCCGGTGAAGGCTTCTCTGACCAACCTTTTTTTTTAATTTATTATTTAGAAGGAAACAAAGACTAAATTTCTACGTGTTAGTTATTTTCCCGTCTTCGGTGTTGGTATTTCCGTTACGCGCTGTCGATTTGCATTTCTCCTCACTCTTATTTCGACCTTCCTTCCCGCATCTCCCTTCATAATTTTTTCTAACAAGCAGCTTAACCAGGGACATACTCGGTAAGTCAATCTTTCTCTTACTAGTAATTGGAATCATCATCTATTTAATAATACAGTAGATATGTGGAAAAGGTCCGTTACTTCAAATCTCAAGGTATTAAGTTCGAAATATAGTTATTTCGGTACTTCTCTACTCTATAACTCAAATGTTTTTCAGCCTCCTTCAGTTAAAGACCAGCCTCTCTGGCCAACTGTGTAGTTCGTCCATAAAAAAAATATTTACGAGTAACTACCCATGAACAAAAATCATCAATGGTCTAATGGTTTAGGGTACGCTCTGTGAATCGTAAGGTCCTGGGTTCGAATCCACCATTTGACTATTGACGTGAACCATCTCCTAGCACAAGCATAAGCTTAGTTGGAATGGTTAACAAGAATAATATTTATGAAAAAAAAAATATTGCTAACTTTCTTTTTAAAAAAAGCATTTTCAATAAAAATTAATCATCGAAAATTGTTTCCATGATATCGAGTTATTCGTCCATTTGCGCGCACATACTTGATGCACATTTAAGACTTGTATGGTTTTCATATGTATGTCATTGTCAGAACTGGACCAAATGGCAAGCTTTCAACTAAAAAAACAATCATCAAAATCGGTTCACCCAGTCTAAAATTATGAGGTGACAAACATACAAACATAAACATGAATTGAGAACCTCCCACTTTTTTCAAGTCGGTAGAAAAATGTATATCTCGCTTGATCGACTACAAGTGGATCAGTAATTCATAGTGAAGAAAGAATAGTAATTTACAATGATTGTATAGACTAATAAATATTTTTACTCCATTGTGGAAACATCTTTATCACGGATTTAATCTGAAGACACGCTATTTAATTACGCGAGCGGCTTATGTAGATTAATAATCACTTCTGAATAACTTAAAAATAAACTTTAAAATCAATTAGACTAATATTCACAAACATTCCTCAAACACTATCCAATCTTTGGGAATTTTTCCTTTAATCTGACCCTTGGATGTGGCAGGTGTTGGTAACAGAATCACAATTTTAGTGCACAAATGTATCTCGGCCTTATTATTTAACTATTTTTTTTTAAAATATTGCTAAGCAAGTGATTGGCCACTATCGCACCTGATGTTAAATGGAAATACATTCCTGATTGGTAAGGCGCACCAGCTTAGTAAATGGCTATTCACTCTACTCTTGAAAATATCCACATATACCCGAATATTTGTTAGTCCTGTTACATTTTAAAAATTCAATAATTATAAAAATAGTCGACTTGTTTTTATATTATAGATAATTTTGAAAAAAATTATATGTAGTTAATGAATAAATTTCTGGTACTGAAATTACAGAGTCAATGAGAGACGCACGATGTTATGACATAAGATGTGTCTACGTAGAACAAACGTTAATAAATATTATATTATTATGATATTCATCTATTATGTTCAGGTCATTAAAGTTATTTTTTATTAAAATAATCCAAAGTAGTTAACATCCCAATGTAACTGTCGTACCCACTAACCATACCTGACCTCGCGAGGGGAAGTGTCAAAATAAACCGCCAAAAATTCGCGGGCAAATCTGCAGAGCGTAACAGGCATCCACGTCACAACATCGACGGCATTTCTCCAGTTGACTTCGAGCACCACGACTACGAGAAGATGGAAACCTTCCTCAAGTCTCTGCATGAAGCATACCCGGATATAACCCGGCTGAGCAGCATTGGGAAATCGGTGCAGGACCGGGAGCTGTATGTGCTCGAGATTACCAGGGACCCAGGCAGACACATTCCTGGTAAGTTTAATTCTTTTTTACGATTGCAGGGACAAACGAACTACCAGGTAGCAGGCACATAAATAAAACAGAAAAGCAACACCTTCTTAAGAACTTCTCTGAACCCTGGCATGAGATATTTATTCCTGTTTTCAACCGACTTTAAAAAAGGAGGAAGTTCTCAATTCGTCTGTGTTTTTTACGTTTGTTACGAAATAAATTTTGACTGGGTCAAGTTTGAGTATTTCGACGATACTTATTTGAAAGCTTGTGCTTTCAGTGTGGTCACATTGGACGAATAACTCAATATCTCGCCAACAGATTTCGATGATTCACGTTTTATCGGAAATAATGTACTTCAAGGGTAGTTTGATGAGACGATAATTCGGAAATACAAAGAGGGCGTCCGCACGTAATAACGTTGAACGTTTGATTCGATTTGAAGTCATAGAAGTTATATACAATACCCTACTTGGTTCATGCGTAACCTTTTAGCTTTAATAACGTTTAGGCAAAAGCATATATTATTTCCTAAAATAACTTGAGAACTTGTTAGTCGCTCTTTAACTTGTTACAACAAACGTTTGCGTCCAACAGGCAAACCCGAATTCAAATACGTGGCCAACATGCACGGCAACGAGGTGGTCGGCCGCGAAATGTTGCTCTTGCTGGCAAAATATTTGTGTCAGCAATACACCAGCGGCGACGAGAGAGTGCAGAGTCTGTTGAATAATACGAGAGTTCATCTCCTGCCCAGCATGAACCCCGACGGATACGAGAGAAGTAGAGAAGGTAAGTTAAAATTATTAATTTTTATCATGTCATTAATTTAGTAAGATAATATAAGTTGATAAATCTAAGAATGGTCTATGTTTCAAGTCATGTTCTCGTTCACCCATTCTCGTTCTTATCATCGTTATCGTGTGTCTGTATAGTATATTAGAACGTAGGAAAAAGTCGTGGTTGCGAAACATCAGAGACCGGCTTTGCCAGCGTCGAACAACTGTTTCGCTTGGCACACGACAAGGATAAGTTCGCTGAGCTGACGGCCAACCTCCAGTAATGGAGAGGCATTTGAAGAAGAAGATACACTAAATTATATTACTATTTAGTGTTCCAAATAAGTTTAAGGTTGTGCCGGGACTTACAGCCGTAGGACATAGGTCTCTCTCAGCGACTTCTAAAAGGACGAATTGTAATTGATTAGATTGGCTTGCAACCTACATCCAAAATACTTCAGTGTTTGAGGTCGGACAGTCTTCCACCACTGTGTATTACCTTCAATGACATATAGCACAGAAACGTGGTCTGTCACTGGTCATAATAGAAATAAGAAGGTCTCACTCACAATCGAAGGCGATCAACGTAGCCCACCGTGTAAGTTGAAGTGGCATGGCCAGGGAATACAGCCCGTACAATGAGACCACAGCGAGTGCACGTGTCACGACCAGCATGTCCACCTCCAAGGTGGACTGACCACCTCGTAAAAGTTTGGAGGATATACAGTTCAGTATTTACAGCGTCTTTCAACACTTGAAAGACCTGCTGCAAAGGAAACATGCCTCTATAAGCTTAAAGTGTAGCTTAACGCACTGGAGGACGCTTTTGCAATCACGTTTCACCTTAATTCGCCAAAAACAAATCTTTTTTCAATCTCTACTAAAGTTTCCTTCTCAATCTCGTTTTCAGGAGACTTCGACAGCTTGAGAGGCAGGTCTAATGCGCACCACGTGGACCTTAACAGAAACTTCCCCGACCAGTTCGGGACCACTCAGGTATTTGAGTCATGAATACATTGGACATGGAAACATATTAGCCTAGTAGCTTCTAACGCAAGCTATGGAATCGCCTGCTTGTCATAAAAGCGACTAGGGTCATAAAGGGTCGACCACCCTAGTTGTCGTAAAATTAAACCCGAAGACAAGACGGAAAGGGGAGCAGCTCCGCTGGGACGTGTAGAGCTGAACTGGTGCATACTGCTGCAAATCTCCCTTACAATGCACCGAGGATGTCCACCGGGAGTTTTAGTGGGTACAAATATCACATAACCGCTGCTCCCAGATAGCGTGTTATCTTCTGAAGATTTCCCCTCGGCAACAAAGAAAAAAAAAGAGGCTTCTAATAATGAGTTTTTGATGTTTTCGTTTTAACATTTTAGTATTTGTTGGAATTTTGAGTAGTTTCTCATTAATTCATGGTGGTACCATTGCTTTATGTACTGCTAGCGATTAACCAAACGCTGAATAGATTATTTATCTTTTTTTTAAGGTTATTCAACAACCTTGTTCAATCCGTCAATCTGTAAGTTTAACAAACAAACAAGTGGGTGAACGGTTCGACTTGCGATCGAAAAGTTGGAGAGAAACTGTCCCTGTCCACCCCGCTAGGGTTAAACTGAAACATGTGCACCGTTCATAGAGTTGCCTTTTGTGGACAGAATAACGCGGTACAGGAGCTAGAGACTGTCGCCGTGATGAACTGGTCGCTGTCGCTGCCGTTCGTGCTGTCCGCGAACCTGCACGGCGGCGCGCTGGTCGCTAACTATCCTTACGACGGCAACCCGGACATGATCAGCGGCACGGAGTTCCTCACGCCGGACAACAGACTTTTCGTTCATCTTGCACATGTATATTCTAACGTAAGTGTTTAATTTACTGCTGTACGATCGGGGGAGTGCCAGACTTCGCAGAATACCGACGTGAAACGGAGATTTGTTATTCTCCTGCGTTTCTGTGTAGTGTTGGCGAAATTGCCTGCAACTCTATTCCGGTATAGGTTGACGCACCTGCAATCCCTTTAATAGGTGTTTGTGGGCGGCGTGATCATTTAAGAAAAAAAAACAAGTATGCTTTAGGCTACACGACTGAAGTATTTTTTTTTAGCTCCATATATATACACATTACACACCATTGTTCAAGAGAGAAAGAAAATTTATGCTCCCCTACTCTTGCTACAGTAATATACGAAACGTAACTCTATCCCCAGTAACTTATGTCTCCCTCTCAACTTCCCTCCACCTCACCCGATCACGCTTTTCGTAACGCATTTTCCAGCTTTCTCCAAGTCAAGCGTGCTTAAGGAATATTTACTTCAAAAAAAAGAATAGATCTTCTTTGCAAGAAGATCGAGTGGTAGTCACCATATATGACACAATTTCCGCTGCCAATAGTATGCATACATTACTGTTTGCGAGCTTGAAGTATACTGTAGTTACTGATTGCTGGACAGTGGTATGTCGTCTATGTCTGAAGTGACAATCATGAATGTAATCACGTCAAGTGAAGGTTTTGCTGTTCTCAGTCTCCAATAGAAACTGTTATGTACACTTTATATTCAGTATTTGTCAATTTAGACTAGCACAGCGTATGAATGCCCCATTGCTGGGCGTGGGCGACTTTTTTGAAATAATATTGAATGTAAGTCGATAAATGTGCTATTTCTTAACGTATGTATGTTTGTTTCAAAGGCACACCACAAAATGCACCTCGGGCAGCCGTGCAAGAACGTGCCTAATGAGAAGTTCTCTGAGGGCATCACCAACGGAGCCAAGTGGTAAGCCAATCAAAGTGAAATAATAACTTAATCAGAGGCACAATGATGTTTTAAGATATCCAACATGTAATCTGATTGAAATGTTTGATCGACCAATGGCACCAACTATGTTACAATATTAAATGAACTGGACTGTAGATGGTTTTTTTTGTGCCGTACTACACAACTCTAACTGCAACACCCGATTGAGAGGTGGCATAGCCTTAGATCGCTTAGCCTGAACTTTAATAAATGAGGAAACGCAATTCTTGGATTGAAGGCCGCGCATAGGTTGGAGAAACTAAGGGTCCATCCCACCCGATGGACCGACGACCATATAAGGATAGTCGCTACTGGCTGGATGACTCCGATCCATGCCGTCACCAGCTGGAGGAGGTGGAGATTAGGAGAGGAGATGGCGTGTTACCGACTGGACTCTTCTCCTTCTGTATGATGACCAGCTTTTCAAGGTTGCCATTTCCTCTATGCATTCAAGTTAATTTACTTGTTTAAATTGTTCCAAGGTACGTGTTGTCCGGGGGGATGCAGGACTGGAACTACCTCCACACCAACGACATGGAGCTCACGCTGGAGCTGGGCTGCTTCAAGTTTCCGCCCGCCGAGGATCTCCCCACCTACTGGGAGGATAATAAGGAGGCGCTGTTGGAGCTCATGGAACAGGTAGCTGATCAGCAAATCTATCTATCAATAATAGGGGTCTCTTTTTCTTTCTGCATTCTGCACTCCTTCTCTATATCAACTATAAGTGTGGAAAATTTCCTACTCCTTGGCCAGCGCAAATTTTCTAACAAATACAAAGTTTTTGCTTCACTTATGAATATAATGATTTCATTGACATCACTCCCCGGGAGAATTATGGAGACTCATTATTTCCTTTATTTCCTAATTCCCTCTCCTAGCGAACTATCATACGTATACCAACCGTACCTACGTTTTTTTATGGGGTATAAATTAGTCCCAGATCCCACCTGATGTTAAGTGGTGATATAATCGAAAGACTACTCTTGAAGGCTTGTATAGGAAAGACTCGGCCTTCTATTTATGGCAATATATTTATGAGCGGTGTCTGCGACTTCGTCTTTATAATTGTCCAATTTTTAAAGTGTTAATATGAACATAGTATTGTTAGGTTCAAAAATGGAAAGAGTTTTTAAAAAATAACTTTAATACAAAAGACACTTTTATGACATTAAATAATTAACAAAATAACACATCTGTGCATTTATCAAGTTTTAGCACAAAATGGCGGCTGTCTACACACAGGAGTAGTAAGTAACAATACAAGGTAAAACTGCTAAATGGCTCACGACACCGCCGTGTATTCAGAGATCTAACCGTCATGACGGGTGACAAGCGAATGTGCTTGGTGACGGACCACCGTTCCACACGTATCGGAGTCCGTTGGTATTCTGTACATCTATATAAGATACACAATTTCACCATACACTATTTTGTTGTTTCTCAAAGGGTTAAGGCAGCGTTTTCGTCGAAAACTCTCCCACAGCATATATATTTCCGAAATATCGTTATATTTTAGCTAATGTATACGAAAACATACCAACTTATATACTAAAACCTTCCTCGAGAACCACTCTGTCCACTCGTGAGCACAGCATGAACATCAGTGTAGTCATCTTTGAGTTTATCGCGAACTGACAGACAGCGGGCAGCGACTCTGTTTTATACTATTTAAGAACACATAAATGCATCGTATATTTATATTGAGATTCCTTTTCGGGCAAGTAATGATGGTCTGATGGCAGGTGCACACCGGCGCGCACGGGTTCGTCCACAGCCACATCGGGCACGCGCTCGCCAACGCCACCGTCTCCGTGGCGGGCATCAAGCACACGGTGAAGACCGCGCGGGACGGAGACTTCTGGCGCCTGCTGCTACCCGGCACCTACAATATCACCGCTAGCAAGGACGGGTGAGACGAGTCCTTTATTTTCAACCAACTTCAAAAAGTTGGAGGTTCTCAATTCACCTGTATCTTTTTTTGTCCTCCCTAACCTCCACCTCCTAACTTTCGGTTGGGTCAAGCGATCGTGATGATTTTTTTATTTGAAAGCTGATGCTTCCAGTGTGGTCTCATTCCAATTTGGTCAAATTCTGACAATGGTATTCATGATAAAAGGATGTCTTAAATTTGCATTAAGTATGTGCTCGCAAAGGGCCGTGCAGAGAGGGGTTCCAGTGCGATCACGGAGCCCCTTGCCATGCATCGAGGAAGTGCCACAAGGGTGGCTTTTAATAAGAACCTAACACATCTTATTGAAGATTTCCCTCCCGTCAACAGAAAAAAAAGTATAAATTGACGTTTGTTTAGGGCGCCCCTCTGTCGGCGCTGCTAATAAATGATATACGTTCCCAGATATGAGAGCGTGACGGAGCTGGTGACCGTGCCCGCCAACGGCTCCGTCAGCGTCAACTTCACGCTGATGGTGGACGACCCGCAGCACTGGTCCTCCGCCTACGACTTCCGGTAAGTCAGCGCGACTTGCATTCGAGGGACACAATAACGCCTATTTTGCTTCCAAACTTAAGCCACGCTTTTTTTTGTGCCTATCGTCCTGCAAACACATTACTGTAGCACGTCTTTTCTTATTTATTGGTTGGTATATGTATTAATATCTTATATGTAATAAATATATATATTCCTCAGAAAGTCTGGAACATTGGCAGCCTGCCGTCCCAATGTCTTCCTTGTATATTTCCTTGTCTATGCTATCTACTAGTGATTCGCCCTGGATTCGTTTGGATGTGGTTGTTTTCATAATTATATATGTTTATAATGTCTATTTATTAGAGTTAACTTAACTGAGCCCCGAGTCTGCTAAACTAATTATATCATAATGAACATTCAGTAATACCACAATTTTTGCTACTTTTGGAAAGTTCTAGTTCATTTTTTTTGGAATGATCTACACAGATTAGCCAGAGAAGCGGAACATTAACTGCTTGCCGGATTAAGCCCATAGCTCTTAGGTCGCCTAGTGTCAACCTCTATTATAGTAACTCGATACAAGGGTCCCCCCGGTTAGGGGTAACCTCGGCTTGGACGGTTACTTATGCAAATGCTAGTTGCTTTGATTTATCAATTGCGTTCCACTGACACTAATATTGTTTTAATTATTGCCATTTGTTCTCGTACATAATGACATCTTCCAAATATAATATATTCCGATACATTTAGATCAATTTCAAATAATTATAAAAAAATCAATAAACAACTACGTACATCTACGGTTTTGGCATAATGACAATTGTATTGCAGTTGGTTGATTTCATAGTGAAATATCATTGGCAAATAGCAGACTTGGATTATCCGTTATTCACCGAGGTTTATCTTAACAGTAGATATGACAGATTATCACAGTGATTATCAAACTTATTTCTTTTACCGTCCCCTTTGAAAATTTATTATATACACCCCCCCATTTTTATACACCCCTAGAAACTTAAATCTATGTCAAGTATTTTAAGCTTTTATAACATCACACAGGGTAGAAATATATTCATTATTGTGTACTAGGTGGGTTTTAATTCTAGTGAAATTTAAAATACTATATAAAGTAAATGAAATTACAATTTATACAACCTAACTCACATCAACGCCCCATTTTTCTGGGCCTCTCAACGCCCCGTCTAGGTTTCAAACACCCCCAAGGGGGCATTATCGCCCACTTTGAGAAAGACTGGATTATCATGATTTACCCGGCATGATAACTTCAACAAATAACTTTTTTAGACATATTAATCTAAAAACGGATAACTTTATACGCTTCTCGGCATAAATTGAAATTCTATATCGTTAGAATGTAACACAGATGTGGACGTCCATTTCTTATATTATTCTTAATTTCGATATTTCGAAAAAAAATTGGAAAACGCGAGTTTTAAATTGTTTTTAAGCATAATTTTAATTATATTTACCGTCCAAATTATTCCGTCCTTTAAAAATTAAGTTTTTGTAGTAAACAAATTTATTATGGAAAAAATCTTTCTTCATTTTTTGGCCCACTTTTATTTTTAGGTCGGCTTTCCTAATCTGTGGTCGAGTCGTTAGCTTTAATTTGGTTTATTTTCAAAAAAACTATATGCACAGTGCAAATATTCCGTCTTAGCGTATCACCCTTACACGTGTATGTCACACGTGTAAGGGCATATTCCGCCACACGGCCCTAGTGCGTTTTGGCAGACTTCCATGTCTTAGAAAATTTTCTAGGACATGTAGGTTTGCTTACGATGTTTTCCTCCACCGCCGTCTACGTGGTAAATCAGCACATAAAATTGCAACAAAAATTTATTGGTGGCGTCACCGGGGATCGAACTCGGGTTACTAGTGTACTATGCAACCTGAGGCGACCGTCGGGACACTGAGCTACCACGGTTCTTTCTTCTTTAGTACACACAACAAGATATATTTTACAGTAACGGGTGTAATATCTTATCCCAGCCGGATAACACAAATGACGTATCCGGTTTTCGGATTCTTACGTACAGTAGTTGCAGTTTCCTCAAGACATAACAAGTAGCTCATTAATAGCTAGGAATGTTAAAAGATGCTATCATCTTTTAGCGTTTTATGACTCTGTCTACCTACTCTAAAATCTATTTATTTATATGTTTATTTAACAAACTGGGAAAAATAAAATCTAGCTTACAGTCTAGTCTATGACCTACTTAAGTTAAAGTTATAGGATGTTTGCAGGACTGTTCAATGCTATTATAATTATATTTCCTTATTTGTATTTTTATATAAATGTAGCCGTTTTATATTATGTAATATTACGTAATGTTATCTCTATATACTCTACTTATGTAGTGTTTATATATTTTGTGTTTAACGCTTTTTTTGTGTATTAATAAACTTGGCATGACAATTTGTGTGTTGTTTTTGTACTAATTGTCCGCTTCTACTAACTTGTGTGTGGTGTTGCCATGAAGAATGGTTTGTATTATTTTTTTTTCATAAAGTAGATGGCATTGCGGTGTTTTCGAACCTGTACGATAAGGGGGACCTTCAAGAAATGATCCTACGCCTTTGTCAGAGTTCGGTAACGCTCTGGCAGCTGCTCCGTGTTGTAGATGCTGCATGGGCGACGGTGATCACTTAAGATCAAGGAAGCCGTAAGCTCGTTTGTTTCTTTGTGTGTATGTATGATATGATTATTTTTGGATCAAATCCTCGATGATAAATAAAAAAAGTGTGATAGGCCGGTTGTGTATTAAAATTTAGCAAGTCTTAAATACGTTTTGAATTATATATCCGTTCCAGTACGGTGTGGAGTATGCAGAGAAAACGTTATAGTTACGACACATCGGCGGGTGAAGGATCGAAAAATCATTTTAAATATGTTATGATCGTCAAACGATTCTAACTAATGGTCACAGCTTCTCATCAGACACATTTTTAAACGTTTTTCCGATTATGACTCGAACACGTGAACTCAAAACACAAAATTATAGTAATCTTAGCTTATCTTAGCCGCTGTGGTACACCTGATATTTTGCCCTTTTTGCCACTTACTTACCGTGCTTTAAAAAATAATTACTTTAGCCCTAATCTACTTGAATAGACATCATTTTTAATAAGTCAAGAATAACCATTAAAAATATAAACAAATGTTTATGGGTCTGAACAGATATCGATTTTTCGATACTCTGAATTTATTGGGTTTCCGGTTTTAGAATCTTTATTTCTCAAAAGAATGATAATATAATATTTAGGGCGTCTACATAAAACCTAACACTAATATAACAGACGAGGACAAAAAGTATATCCTATTATAACATATATATAAGAGGAACTAAAAAGAAGAATTAAAAGTAAGTAATTGGAAGCTCCGGTACGTGTCTAAATTGTTTACGGAATAGGTAAATTTGGATGTGGCGTGAGGTCTGCTCAGAGCTTATTAAATATTTTTTACTTCGGATGATGGATTCGAACCTTTTTTTTTGTTAACGGGGAGTGAAGATTTTCTTCAAAAAAATCCCCGCCTTCTGGGGGGAAGGCGGCGGTTATGTGGGGTTTTTACCCACTAAAACCTCCTCGGTGCATGGTGAGGGGCTCCGGGATCTCCAGATGAACGCACCGGATCCCCTCTGCACTGTGGACACTCAAGGATAGCATTTCACGGGGGTTCCCCCCCCGTAGTTACTCCCTCCCCCCTGTGCCCTGCAGTGCAAGGCGACACGGGCCAGCCGTTGTCGCCTTCTTCCCGGGTCCACCTCGGAGGACGACAAAGGCCCCTTGTCGCCCAGTGAACCCGAGGCCCAATTTAGTCGCCTTCTACGACAGGCAGGGGATACCGTAGTCTTATTCTACGAGCCCAGAACTACAGGGCTGGATGGATTCGAACCTACGACCGTATCATATCATATATGACCGTACGCTAAATAATTAAGCTATTGAAGCTTCTTATATAGACGGCTAACGAAAAATTTCCAGTGAAATGAATAACTATGCGTCATTGGGTGTATAGTTTTAGAGATATCGTGACGAGCCTGTATATCTACATATGTATTCTCTTATATCACATATATAGGAGAATATAGATGGATGTAAGTTTTGTCACCTTTTACTACAGCAAAACTACAGATGGGATAGCCATGATTTTGTGTGAAATAAGATGCTGCATGATTGGGAGAAAGGTTTAGTCACGGTTCTCTAATGATAACTGATCTGAAACTTGATTAAAAAAAAACTGACCGAACGTATTTCACTAAAAAGGTTGTAATATTGAGTATTGATTTATCATTCGTTAATGGTGAACTTGTGCATGGGGTAGATCAAGTCCTTCGATCCGCATTTCGTAAGACAGAAGGCGTATATCGCAAGTAACGTTTATGAACACTGCTGTCTCTTACATGGCTAAATATTTTCCAGTGTATTGGAGAACATAGTGAACACCCGGTACCACAGCTCCGTGGAGGTGTACTCGGAGCTGTCGGAGCTGGAGAACCGGTACCCCGACGTGGCGGAGTTCAAGGCGGGCGACGCGCTGAGGACCGCTGCCTTGCATCTGCTCAAACTCACCGACCAGGTCAATGCCACATCATGTATACATTTGTGATGCAACAATTTTTATGAATTTTATTTTTGAAGTAAAAGTCCTTTACGTACGCTTGACTTCAGGGGTATGCTTTTTTTTTTCTTTTTTTTTGACGAACTAACACAGTTGGCACAGAGAAGCTGGCCTTTACTGCTTCACCGGATTTGAGAGGTGGCACAGCTCTTAGATCGCTTAGCCTGAACCTCTACTAGGTGGTAACTCGACACAAGGGTCCCCCGTGAGGGGTAACCTCGGCTTGGACGGTTACCATTATTACGCTTTAGCAGTCCGATCCGAGGGCGCCCGAGAAGGGCTGGGGTATCCTTATGAACAGAGATTTAAAGTAGTTAAAGGTGAAGACAGAGAGAGAGTTACGTTTCGTATATCACTGTAGGAGCAAGACAGAGCAGTGTGCGCGAACATATTCTTTCTCTCTTTAATATATATGGATATATTATACATATGGATATAAACATATGCTGGAGCTAAAGAAGTTTTACTTCAGTTATTTGGTTTTTTCGAAATAACTTTCAATCGAGAATTCAAATAATAATCTATTGTTCCAGGTCGGATCGCCAGAAGAGACTAAGTTCCGAATTGCCATCATTAGCAACCTCTATGCATCCCAAGGCTTGGGCCAAGAGATGCTCGTAAACTTCGCGCGTCACCTCACCACGGCCTACACTATCGGAGAACCTATCCACCAGAAGCTGCTCAAGAACGCGGTCCTCCACTTCATACCGAACATCGATCCACTTTACTCTCAAATCCTCACCCACTACGACGATTCCGACAAATGCGAAATAAAAGCATTCGAAGAAGAATTCGGTGACAGCATGTACAGTTATCTGACCGGGAAAAACTTGAATCCGCTTTCAAATTACACGCGGGAGAAGGCTTTCATAGAACTCCTGGAGCACGAGAAGTACGACTTGATCGTGGAGTTGTCCTCTGGCACCGAGGACATCGCGTACCCGGAGCTGTCTAAGGACATTTACGAGCAGTTCGCGAAGCAGTTCCAGGACAATAGGACGCCCAGCGACCGCTACCCGTGCTCCGAGCTCAACGTGAACGTGAGACACGGCAACCTGATCGACGTGATCTGCGAGCGGTACAACACCCCGCTCGTGTCGGTCGGTCTCAGCTGCTGCAAGATGCCGGCACCCGACGTCATCGGCTGGCTGTGGAGGGACAACTTGCGCGGGCTCATGAAGTTGGCGGAGGTCGCTAATACTGGTCAGTTTCCACACGACTATGTTGAAACTAAAAGAAGGACACTTCTAAATAATGTATTTATCATAGACATAGACCAATGTGAGCAGACACCTTATATGCTCACGTGTACTCCTAGGCTTCCATCAAGCGACATTGAAGCCAATCGTAATACTATTTTATTTAAAAAAAGCATAATTTGGCAAATGAGCTAAAGATTGACTTATAATAGTAGCCTTTATTCAGATAATACTTTTACAAAATGAATATATATTTATATAGTATTTAGTTGCCAAAATGGTTTAAATCTTCAGAAAGATACCCCGCCCTCTAGGGGGAAGGTGGCGGTTATGTGGGGTTCCTACCCACTAAAACCTCCCCGGTGGCTCTTTCCTCGGTGCATGACGAGGGGCTCCGCGATCTCCAGTGGAACGCACCGGAGCCCCTCTGTGCCCTCGCAGCGCAAGGCGACACGGGCCAGCCGATGTCGCCTACTTCCCGGGTCCACTTTGAACCATATGCCCCTTTTAGTCGCCTTGTACGACAGGCAGGGGATACCGTAGTCTTATTTTTGATAGCCCAGAACTACAGGGCTGACGGACAAAGGCCTCGTTAAATTGTGCCCATTTTTCCATTGTTCCCTTCTTCGAGCTTTATTGGAGCAGGTGTGTCCCGCTCTTGTTCTTATGTCGTCTTGCCATTGTTTCACTTGTCTATCACGTTTTCTTTTAACGTCTCTTTTACTCCATCCGTCAGCTCCGCGTATAGTGTGTCCAGTCCGTCTCCATTTTAATTATTTTCCAGTTGGTATAATATCTCCTGGTCATGTCTTTTTCTACTTCGGTTATGTTACTTTTTATTATTTCCTACTTTTTAATGTGCAACATACTTCTTTCCATGGATCTTTGGCAAACTCCCAGTTTCCTATAAATTTATTTGTAGGGGCCTATGTAACATATAACACGCTCTCACCCGGAACTGATGAGAATTTAAATAGATTGACTTTTCAATAATTAATTCTCTTAAAATTTAAAAGAACTTAACTTACACTAAACTTTGTCGAAATTAAAAAGAGGAAACTTCTAAAGTACTTTACCGTGCACGAGGCCCAAGGCCTCACGTACGGTGGTCATCAGAACAGAGATGAAAAAACTGCAACTGCACGACAGCGTCAAACATACTGTAGTGGCGATATCCCGACACCGTCTGCTGTGTCTATTATACAGATGACTGTGACGACGCCACAGGAAAACTGATGACAAGGGCAATAGCCGCATCAAGGGAGAGCATAGTGGACTACAACCTAAAAATGGCCATGAGACGCAGGGATGCAGAGGTCGCAGAGAAGCTAATAGCAATGCAGCGGGGCGTTTGCGACGCGTGAACCGGAGCGATCTCTGGCCACCTCCAAATTCAGGCATTATATATATATAAAAAAAAGGACAACAGTAACTGTAGAGGTGGCAACAATTTAAGTGTATTGGAAAAGAGCACGGACACGGGTCTGTGGTCGCGATCTAACAACAATATAAAAAAAAAGTAATTTGCCGTAATTTCACAAATGAGGTGTCGATTGGTTTATAATTTCAGTATTCTCTTCAAATTCCGAACTTCTAGTTTTCATTTTGGTACTTATAGCTTGATTAGTCCTCTATCGTATAGCTTTCGTAAAACTTTTGGAACAGCACTAGAGCCAACTTAGGCGTGTGTCTAGACTGATCAGATTGGTGTCAACTGGGTCTAGGTTTTGTGTTTGTATCAGTGTATTGGTATTGCCATTTGATTTGCAGGTGTGAAAGGCTTCATAAAGAACGAGGACGGTCTGCCCATGCGGGAGGCGACGTTGGCCATCACGGGCTCCGCGCGGCAGTACCGGGTGTCCCCCAACCGCGCACACTACCGCGCGCTGCTGCCCGCCGGCGACTACCGCGTCATCGTCCGCTGCCACGGCTACGACGACCAGGTACCAACAGTTCACAGCTTGATTGTGATACATAGATGTTTATAATATGATGGGCAGAATAGCAGGAAGAGACACGCTGGACGTAGGTTAAAGTCGTGGTTGCTTAACATCAAAGAGTGGACCAGCATTGCCAGCGTCGATCAACTGTTTCGCTTGGCACACGACAAGGATAAGTTCGTTGAGCTGACGGCCAACCTCCAGTAATGGAGAGGCATTTGAAGAAGAAGTAGGATTTTTATATTTTCAACCGACTTCAAAAAAGGAGGTTCTCAATTCGCCTGTACGTTTGTTTTAGGTTTTTGTGATGATATAAGTAATACAAAAGGTTTATCCTAACAAATGGGATATATTAACTTGGTTAAATGCACAGTAACGCAGCACACCATTGTACAGTTAACCACAGACAAGAGAGAGGTTACCAGAAACAAAAACTATCATAGTAACTTCGCGATAAACTTGAGCGATTACTTAATCTATGTATAAGCTTTATCTTCGGAATACGTAAATATGACCATGTATCACACTATCGGGTTCAGCTGAGGTGGCTCAACATCCGCAACAGGCGAGACGTGCACACACTTACCATGTTATATAACATAATTCATGACACTTGGTCTCCAGAATATCTTCGTGAGGGCTTTGTACTCAAACAGTTCGTCGGCCGCGAACCGCGAACCTTCTATAGCAAGTTTTTAACGTTCCCCGAATGTCACACGAATTTCTATGGCAATTCTTTTACCTGTACAGCTATAGAACTATGGAATAGTTTGTCGATTGAGATTAGGCAGGCTTCGTGAACTAATGTCTTTAAATCGCGTTGTATCTGAATACTTTTTTATAATGAAAAATTACAAACTGGTATATGTATTTTTGTTATATATATTCCATGTGTATGTATAATATTATATTTATATAGAAGTATCTATTTATGTATATGTAAATGTATATTTATTTATCTTTATGATAGTTTTAGTATAACGTTTGATATATTACTGTAGCGGCAAAATAAAGAGGCGCGAGCACACATTTTCTTTTCATAATTAAATACCATTGCCACAAATTTTGTAAATGTACAAACGGCAAAAACTCACACAAACTGAGGTCTGGCCTGACATGGGAGAAACTCTTAGATTCGTCGTATCTCATATCACGCTCTCATCTCAACGCAGAATATCACTAGCTCGACGGCTCCTATCTCAAAACAGTCCTATATCGAGGCATCACTGTATATACATTATAAATAGATTGATATCATATATATAGATATTTACAGAAACCCAAAGACATTAAGTAATGACGACGTTGTCACGTAATTTATTATTCGTTAAATAGCAACCGACCGAGCCGTGGTTCGGAATGCTTGAGCGTAACATAGTAACCGTCTAGAGATATGCCACCTCTCAATCCGGTAAAGCAGCCAAGGTGAGCTTCTCTGGCCACGTCAGTCACGTGATCTAACATTGTTGCAGCAAATGATGTGGCGCGTGGTGGAGGGCACGGTGAAGCAGAAGGACGTAGTACTGCGGCGAGTGAACGCGGAGCACCGGCCCGCCGCCCCCACCGACCAGCTGCAGCTCGACGACAACCCCAACATCGTCTACATAACGGGTCTGTGTCTTGCACGAGTTAGATAATTGTATTATAGTTGCTCTTTGGACTATCCAATGATTAGATTATATGTCAAATGCATTTGCCAGTTACTATATATTTATAACAGAATCGTTTATTCGACACAAATGGTATGTGTGTTATAATACGAATAACTAGTTGTTAATGTATGTGCTATTAAAACCAAAGAGTATTCAATATGTAAAGAATTTGTGAGGAGTCATGTTGTTGACTCCTCACAATAGTATGAGAGCAGTAGTACAGTTCAGAGGCTTTAGAGTTGTTTTGCTGTGTTGTTAGTGTTCAGTGTTGTTCGTCGGTAACGCCTCTGTACTAAGTACTCTCTGGTTATCTACGTTGTTTTATATTGTGTATTATTATGTACTGCCCCACCGGATCTCTTGTCTTAATAAAATATATCTATATAATAAATATATAACTTCGATTCTGACACACGCATGCTCTCTCCTTGATAACCAAAGACGATGTTAAATGTACCCGTACCAGATGAGTATTCGTAGATTCATGTGATGAAGTCGTCGTCGTAAGGTGTGGTCTGGTTTGAGGGAAATGGAACAGCAGCTTCTGTTCTCTGCTGGGTCTAGAGCATTTGTTATTTCATGCAAGCTGTTATTTCATGGCAAGCCAGCACTTCGATTTTTTGAAGTGATTCTTCTTTAGGCGCGTTATGAAAAAATACTTTTTCAGGTGCTCAAATATAATTGAAGTTAACTATCCGTATGTGTGTCTTCAAAAGTCTTCAACCAGTGCGTCCCCTCGGCTATGACCTACGGTGCAGAGACTTGGGCTCTGACCGTTATACTGGTCCACAAACTGAATGTCGCTCAACGATGGAAAGATCTATGCTCGGTATTTTTCTAAAGGATAGAATCCGTCACGAAAAAATTCGACGGGGAACAAACATATCTGCCGAGTCAGTGACGGCAGACGGGTAGGAAAGTCTTGGAATGGAGGCCGCGCGTGAGTCGGAGAAGCGTACGGCGCCCTCCCTGCAGATGGACCGACGACCTCATAAGGATAGCCGGCTGGATGCGGAAAGCGGAGGATCGTATTTGGTGGAAGGCATTGGGGAAGCCCTATTTCCAGAAGTGGATAGGCACGAGGTGATGATGATGATGATGATCCGAGTGTATTATTTATTGATATACATTAAAATGTTATATTTGTTTGTTAGGTATCGAGTGTGGATGTAATCAGAGCAGCGTGTTAGGTCTATTACTTATAAACCTTGTCCCGCCGGTCGTTCCTGCGAAACCAGCTTGTCCAAGTTGTCCCTGTTTTCTTCTACAACTTTGGACTTCCAAATGTTCATAAAAAATGGTGGAGCCCTATGATAGTTCTTTTTTGTAGATATAATTATGGACACATGTACTTATGTATGCGCGTGGGAAGTAACTCTTCTTTGGCATCATTAAAAATAGTTTTTAATTGCGTGCCAATAATTAATTACAATAAAATAATAAAAGGAGAATCAACATAGACAGTTTACCTCAATTATATTGGAGCACTTGAAATAGTATACAAGCACAATTTGTTTTCACTGCAGCCTCAACTCGTTACGGTCATCATTGTTTCATAACGCGCCTAAACAAGTATCACTTCAAAAAAATATATCCACTGAATCCACTTGTGTATACGCAGGTCTCGCGCTAGATTACAACAGCATACCGCTGCCCCAAGCGAGGCTGTCGGTCTACTCGCTGACCTCGCTCAAGCCGGTGGTGAGCAACACCAGCGACGAGGCTGGCAGGTTCCTCATCGCGCTGCCCGTCACCTACATGGGCAGGGAGGTGATGATATCTACTGCGGCGGAAGGATACATCACGCGGAGCAGGCATATCAAGGTGACTTATATAACTACGCACTATTACTCATTTAAAGCCCGCGCTAAGTGTCACGTTAATAACCTATAATATGATACTGAACCAAACGTGCATTAATAACATAAAAACAACGAGCGTGCTTTAGAACACACGACCGAAGTAACACTTCTGTAGCTCCATCTATATGTATGTACCTATATACAGGATGTTAGAAGACCGGTTTCGAAAACCGAAGACAGACGATAGTACTAATGACAGCTTTGATGATAGGACGGAAACAAATCGATCCTGAATAAAAAAAACATATCGAGCAATTTGTTGCTCTTGCCTTACGATGTTTCATAAATAATGAACAATCGTTATATACTGGTTTAATGCTCAGTTCCCAGGTTTTTGTTTGGACGAACTTTTACTGCTTCGCCGTATTGAGAGGTGGCATAGCTCTTAGGTCGCTTAGCCAGAACCTCTATTAGGTAGTAACTTCGACACAAGGGTCTCCGCGGTGAGGGGTAACCTCGGCTTGGACGGTTACTATTTTTACGCGTTGGCAGTCCGATCCGAGGGCGCCCGAGAGGGCCGGACCACAATTCTAGTAGCTATTTTATTAACAAAAGTCTATTGGGACAATCTAAGCTAAATATAGGGAGGTGATGGGTAGGTTAGTCTTAACATACGGCGCTAATACTATTTTAACCCGTTTCATATTAGATACAGCGACATCTCTCGTCTAGTGTAGCAAAATTACATTTTGTCAAACACATATTTAAAAAAAACAGGGGAGGAGCCAAAGATTTATTTAATATGACACTTGATAATTGTTGAAAATGAAATATTACTAACATTCTTGTTAACTATTCCAACTAACCATAAGCTTGTGCTAGGAGACGGTTCACGAGGTGGATACGAACTTACAACCATACGTTTATTATGTATGCTATTGTCCATATAGGCATACCAGTGGTTACGCCGTCGGTAAAAATGAACTAAAGACTACTGCAAATATCAACCACTATGATGGCAGTGATCGTTCATTTAGTCTACTTAGAGGACTAGAGGCTTGGAGTGGCATTGATCACGTGTGTTGTCTGGATGTAGGCCGTGGTCAAATTAACACATATAATATACCAACAGGTGAGCGGCAACAGCAACCTGACTCCCAACGTGCTGTTCAAGCTGGAGCGCGACGACACGGTGCTGGGCATGCCGCGCCTCGTCTTCGTCATGCTGTCTGGTGAGTCAACGATAAAAAATTACCACCCCTTACACTGCGACTATAATAGCAAACTCTAGGATAATTCTTATATATTATACCGAGCAATGACAAGCTATGAGCTAAGCATTCGGATTTATAGTCAATAGTGCTCGGCTTTGCTCAGTTGCCGCAAGTTGCATAGTACGCTAGCAAATGTAGTGGTGTCGGCGCCAATAAATTTGTTGTTGCAATTTTATGCTGTGTCTCCACGCGCTCGGTGGTGAAGGTAAACCAAGGTAAACCTACATGTCTTAGAAAAAAATTCTAACACGTGATATCTGCAAATTCGCACTAGGGCCGCGTGGCGAACTATGCCCTTATACTCTCATTATAAAGATGGCCTGTGCCCAACAGTGGGATATATATATAAAAGCTGTAAACTTTAGTGCTCAAATAATGGGAAGATTTTTCTCCCTGGATACTTTTTTTTCCAAAAGAGATACGAGTATGTTCAAAAAGATACCCTGCGGTTATGTGAAATATGTACTTATTAAAACCCCTCCGGTGGTCATCTTTGCTCTATAATGATATCTCCAATGGAATGCGCCGGCGACTCTCAGCTAAGAGATCCAAGATGGCTTCATACAGAATATTTACTTTTAATATAATTGTTGGTGTACATGTACGTGGGTTTAGGCGCTGTGGGCGTGGTGCTGGTAACGCTCGCGGCCTGGTGCTTTGGGTGTAGGCAGAGGGCCCGTGAGTCGCGCCGCAATTATTTGTTCTCCCAGCTGCCTCCCGATGACAAGAGGCCGCTCTGTGCAGACGCTTCCTACGGTCTGTATATATATATATATATATATAGCTACGTACACATGAAGCTCACACACGTACACATTCATATATTAATAAATTATTTTACACCATAAACCGTCATAACAGGTCCATTCGATGTTATTACAATTTGTATATAAAAAAATATAGAAATTAATAAAATTAGACGCATTATGACATAAGACGAACAAACAAAAAAAGGACCACACGGGAAGTACCAGATTTCAAATAAAAATGAATCGTCAAAATTGGTTCACCCAGCCCAAGGTTATGCGGTAACAAACATAAAAAAAAGACGAATTGATAACCCGCCTCTTGAAGTCGTTTGAAAAAAAAAAAGTTCAAATGACAAGGTACATGTGTGTAATTATTTTATTTTATTTAAATTTTGTTACAAAAGACAATTGACTAATCTAGTCTAACTAATCTAGGAAAATAATTATTCACTACTTTTATACCTTAACCAGCTTTAACCTCGAGATATAAGATGAAAAGGAAACGATTCTCTAATACGCATAATTACGTTCACGTCTTCCTCCTCCTTGCGTCGTTTTCCTCATTGCCGGGGGTCGTGACCTCCACGAATAATGTGGCGGACGTTCGCTCTCCACCTGTTGCAGTCTTTGGCGGTGTGAAATGCCTTGTGGACTCTCCCGTTGGTGTTGTTGCTAATTTGGTCTGTCCAACGCATAGGGCTCCTCCCTCTTGGTCGTTTTGCCTGTGATCAGGAGTGTTTCCACGTACGCGTACTTATAAGTATTTACACAGAGTAAGTAAACACAGAAATCTGGTATGAAATAAATTGTTTTTTGGTCCAGACCTCCTCCAAAAGCCGTACTATGATGATGACGACATCCCGCTTTCGGAGACGGATTCCGAGGATGAGATCGTGCTGCTGAGGTCAGACCGCGAATGGAAGCCTCTCGACCAAAACGAAAACTAACCAAATGTTACTTCCACTAACTTGATTTAATTAGGTAACTCTTACCGGTTACGCTGCAGCCGAAACTTCTACTACAACTACTTACTAGATACCTGTCGTAATTTTTCATATTTCGTATATTATCTATAAGTATGGTGTATGTATAATATTTATTTATCAAACAAAATCACAAATTAACTAATTCAATGCTTTAACTACGTAAACAAGATTAATTGTATAATAACGTATATAAACATATTTAATAAAATTATACAATATATTTTTATACAAAATTAACATTTTAAGAAAATAACAATTTAACTTACAAATACTTTAAAATAACAAATTAAGTAAAAACAATGCTTTGGAGATATCTATTACCAAAAAATAGTTAAGGGATACCTCCCAAGCATTTGTACGTAGTTTCCACAAATATATGTTAAATTTTTAATTTATATCTATATATAACCTAGAGCCCGGAAACCCAGAAAAAATGGTGCGTCACATTTTCTTTTAAGATCTGTGGTAATGGTGATCAAGGTAAAAATATTTAAAAGTTTGCTTCAGATGCAACTAACTTTTTAATGGCGAAAATATTTCGTTATTATTGACTTTCAATATCCACTTAAAAGGTATTGTAACTTTTTAGTTCCAGTAACCTTATTTTGAAATATGTGATATTTAATATTATACCTTAATATTTCTCTACTTAAAGTTCAAATAATTCTATGGTAACTTATATGTGAAAATTAGTAATAATTATTTAAGTCTTATGTATATGTATACAGTAGGACACATGAACTTACATTATTTTAAATCTGGCAATATAATTAGTTATAAACCATGAATATTTACGAATTATTTAAATTTTCTTATTGTTATAAGTCTAACAAATTAAATACATAAAAATTATTGACATTATTACCGACGTAATACTTTACTATTATTACGTTTTAATTATTTTTTTCTAGCACTTGCAAGCAAAGTCAGTATTATATTTATTATTTTTATTGGCATTTTAAAATTTTTCGTAAACCATATAATATGTCTTCTCAAAATGTATCTATACTAATCCTGCAATTCTGGTTTTAATAATATGTTTCACACATCCATACTATTTAACATAAAATAAGTCTAAATTCTACTTTCCAACATGCATTTTAGTAGTAATTTTTCCTTTTTACATAATTATTTTTACAAGATTTTTTTTAGATTCTAAACCAATATGTAAGTTAGCCTACTTCACTTGAGACTATATTGAATCAATAAAGAGTAAAAAACATTGCTATCCGATTGTACAGTGGTACGATCTCATTGGGCATCGTCGACTCAGAAAACTTTCGGGCATAGAATAACGGCCTAAACCTAGCTGTCTTCTCGGAGGCTCTTACGCTCCAAGAACTGTCAATCCAAAAATCAAAATGTCAATGTCAAAAAATATAAAAATCTCTAGAATAAAAATCCATCCTTATTTCAACAAAAAAATAACAAAAGATATTTGACTCGCCAATATTTATATTTAGCGTACAAGGTAAATATTACTAATTTTATTTTTAGTACTAAGTATAAGAGATAAACGCCTTCCATTTGGTTGTAATATTAATAAAAACATCTATCATTGTTTGTAAGCATGTATTTCTGAAAGAATCTCCATTATATTCGAATTTACAATATATTTTTGTTAAAAATTTATAAGATGTATTTACAAGTTAAAATGATTTCAATATAAAATATCGGTGCTTTTAAAACTGTGACTTGTTTTTTAAATATTTTTAATATTGTGATAACTCTGTATTAGCCGAATATACATTTTAATTAATTAAATATATTTGATTATTTTGGGTATTTTATTGTTTTCAGCTTTACTACTATACTAATAGTGTAGCTTAGACAAAGGTAGGTATTAGATACTCTGTGTACGCTATCCTTCCTCATATCACCGTACGTAGGTGATCGTGGAGCATTATAAATCTTAATCGATACAAGCAGAACATCATCAGTTCTTAATAGCGTAAACGGTGTCCATAGTAAATTTCCTCTAAATATAAAAGAATGGATACTCTTTTGATATACGAGGCAAAATTAACAAAAATAAATAAAACAGTTGACTGAATTTTTTGCAACTGTATTACAACATCCGAAGTTGGGGATATTAAACCTTCCGTTAGCTCGTTTTGGTGGCGAAACTTTATATAGAAAGTTTTATTTCTACTATTCGTTGTGCTCCCACTGTCAATCAAGCAACAGTTAAGGCAGAGACAGTTTTTTTATGTAAGTTCTTATTACCTCTGTGATCAAAGGTTGGCAACGGACCTTCAACCTCAGAGGTAATGCAGATGTTCATAAAAGTGATGATTAGTTTACATTGACCGTAGTTAATAGATATGATAATTCGCCGGATATTACATCTCTATAATAATTTTCAATTATTATTTCGCGGACGTGTTTTAAGTTGAGCCAATAGTCACTTGAATGTATACACGATACATCGAGCACAAGTTTTTATTGGCTACTTTTTAGTTGTAGGTATAATAAATTAAAAATTATCCAGTAAAAAAAAAGGAAATAACTAAATTTTATAGCAAATTATATTGAATAGGTTATCTGTATTTGTATGTATTTTTTATCTATATCAAGTTAAGTGATATCACTTGACTTGTAAATTTTGATAACGTTGAAATAAATAAAATACATATAATTGAAACTATTTAAGATGACAATTATTGGCCTTACTTAAACAACTTCTTAGACATTTTTGTATAGTTTAAACTAGTACTATTTTTTTGTAATGGAAAGGCCTGCAAACGGTGGTAACGAAATGAGTCGCCGCGCCGGAGAATTTGTAAGGCGTGTAAACAGACTAACAGATGGACCAATGACTAGAAAAAAGTTAGTAATATTACTACTAATTATTATATTCTTTATCCTTTACGTTGGGCCTACGTTGATGAACTGGCTGTTCGAATCGGAAAGCTCTGCAGTTAGCAATCAAATAGTATGTCAAAGAAACTTTTTAAGCCCTTTTCAAGAGGCGCTTAGTGATTACGACTCTTATTTGAGACAGGAGACCGCTGCTACGTTAACTTCTTCTAAACATAACTATGTGCCTTATGTTGGAAATGGATTTCTTGGAATAGCATTAGAGCATGACTCCCATTTAAACATTAAACATGGTAGGACATTGTCCTTGCCAGTATATTTTCACCCTCTGTATTTCATCGATGATTATGACATGAAGGAAGCCACCCTTGTTGATTACAAAAAAGGTATTGTCCATAGATTTCAATGTAGCAATCATGGATTACAAATATCATACCAATATTACGCACATAGAACAATACCATCCCTCTTTGTCCAAGAGATTCTTGTCAATAATCCAACAAATGCTGGTAAAACCTTACACTTATCAATTCCCAGGGTTTCTAATTGGGCTACATCAGTTAAACAGACTATAAAACTCCATCAAGGTGTTGATACGAAGGAGTATGAGGTGGTTACCGGCATGGTACCAATTCCTGAGAGTGATAAAATTGTAGCAGTTGCAGTAGTTTGCCGTAAAATAGGCAACGCTATACAAGTTGACGCTAGAGATAGTATTGACATCATGATACTCACCACAGTTCAATATAGCAAGCCGATCAAGCAGTTAGATTACGCAAAACATAAAGACATAGTAGAAAAGAAGGCTATTGAGGAAATGGAGAAAGTTATTGCTCTAACTGGAGATAGAACTGGTGTCCGAAGTTTAAGAGAGGGTCATTCTCGAGTGTGGCAAGGGCTATGGTACACTGGCTTTTATATTTCTGATTCGAAAGCAGAGGGTGTCATTAATGGAGACCGGATTAATGCGACTATATATGCAATCCTCTCACAAGTCCGAAGTTATGAGCATGAGGAAAACATAAAAGCTATTACCAGATCAGATATTTTACGCACGTTAACATACTCCGAAGGCTGCTATGAAGGGTATTCAACTTTAGATGCCTTTAACTTGTGGAAACCACTTAACAATCTGGCAAATCTAAACGCTGTTGCAAGTGTTTGGCTACTGACATTAGAGAAACAAGGCTGCCATAATTTGCTAAAAGCAGGAGCAAGTGGAGTGAATCAGGCAATGGTACTGAGTTTTGGAAGCTTACGGTTTAGCAATCAACATCTTGAATACAACATTCATCCATCTAAACTACACAGAGACTTTCTTTTCCGCCGTGTCAACTACGGAAACATGACACATGTAAACATAAGTGTAATTCTTCAGGAGGATAACAAAGCTGCTATATTTGTGGCATTAGACAGGTCAGACAAAACTTATTACGCCTGTGATGCAGGCTGCCTCGACTCACCAGTGCAGTTGGGTCCATATCGGAAGTATTTTCCTGTGAAACTAACAGAGCCGTTGACGGCCATTTTATATGTAACAGCTGATAAACAGCACATGGAGGACTTAAGGCACGCTATTCATGTCAGAGAAGTGGTTGAGGCACCTGCCCACGAACACCATGTCATAGCGTTGCATAAACACGGCCACAGCTTGGGTGGACTGAACCCATTGTTCTGGGTATCAATAATTGTTTTAATTGTAATGTTCCATTTGTTCCTATGTAGGATAATCATGAACGAGTTCTGTGACAATAGTGTAAGCTATAAGAGGCTGTATAATAAAGCTTGAAAATATGCCGTAGCAAGCTTCAGTGCATTGTGACTGGTCATCATTTGGATTGAGGTATGGAGTTCTTTACTATTGGAATTTCAACAATTTATGTATTATTTCTTAGTCACATTCGTCAGTATTGTATGTTGATTTTAACAAGTTTCTATTAAACCTCAATACTTAAGCTTGGTGTATTCATAATTGAATTTGTATGAATAAACTTTATAATACATTTTTCTATAAAAAATGTTTAACTTTTTATGGTTGTCAATAGTCTATTATCAATAATATCTCCATGTTCAACTAAAGCAAGACAAGCATCCACTAATTTACAATAGTTTTTGTTTGTGTGTCTTTTGAATTCTTTACCTTAATGGTAACAAGTCAATGTATTTGTCACACCAGAAATGTTTTAAAGCTTGCAAAAGCTATTGTGTGTGTAATGTCAGCTTTAATATCCATTTTAGAGAAATGATATATAATAAATTTATAAAAAAATATTTCTTGATATCAAGATAAAATTAATTTGTTTATATTTCTGTAGTTATATTTATTTGAACTGTTGTTGAATATGTTTGCATAATCAACATGCTATTTGTATTGTACCAGAATAGACTTTCTTTGTACCTTATATATTTGTATGGTATTTTGGGTCTCATTGTATCTGTTAATTTTATTTATTAATAGTTCTACTATGCTGAAATTGCTTTTGCCACTTCATTGCCATTGCCAGTGTTGAATGCTAATAATACATATGCCTAAATCTAGAAATCTAATTGATGGTATTGTTGTTAACATTACAATAAAACAAATTCAGTCCATCCTTCCCATTAAATCCTGGCGCTATTTTTGACATTTGAGGGGTAATCTTTTGGGGTTGGTTACTCCATCTCTCACATAAATTATGTTTTTATTATTATAAAACAGGTCCACTTTACTCGGCATACAAATTAATAGGGTAAAAAAAATAATTAGGGCGTTTGTTTTAACCTTTTTAATGTGGCTTGTGTTGTGTCCTTACCGCACAAATATTTGTTTTAATAAATGAAGTTTAAAAGTGATAGAGAGATGTTAGAATTCTGGTGTGCTTATTTATTAATATAGTGGATCTATTTAATGTTCAACTGGGTAAATGCTTGATGGTTATTATTATAGCTCTCAATTGATTTAGTAAACATATTATTGCCAATAATAAAAACATTGGTGCTGGGAACTGTGTAGGGCAGAATTGCCTTCCCAATAGATTGTTGAATTTAAGTCCATCATTAACATTTCATTGTGAACATGCATTTTAAAGAAGTAGACACAAATAACACAATCAAAATCTATAACAGAAGAACAAACAATGCAATATTTTAAAATGCAGAAATTATCTTAAATATAAATTGATTGGCCTCAAATTTAAATAGTAACTTTTTTCTAAATCGCAATGTGTTTGTGTGAATTTGCACTATGTATATGTTTGCAATATACCACGTGCATAAATTGAATGCACATATTAATAAGTAATTGTTGACCTTGTTCCTTTTGGAACAGATATCTACTATTTAGAGGTTTGTTTAATAATTAATTTGAAAAATGTTTTTGTACAAGCGTTCTCTGTAAAGAGGGCATAGTTCAACAGTTCTTCTTTGGGATTAATGTAACATTATTTGTTTCTTATAGTGGCACATACCTGATAAAATTAAACTGGAACTGTTTGCCAATTAAATCCAGACTAAATTGCCACAATGGCGTTAGGTCTCATGCTTGCAATATAATAAAAGTATTCATATTAATGAATAAATAATTTATTAAAGGTAAATATTTTCTCTAATATTGTAAATATTTCATTTGTTTATATATATTGAGATGAATATTGTTATAGAATGCGGTGTATATTTTTTAAATAAAGCAGAGTTGTATGTTGAAATAAATTTGTTTTTTTATTCATGTTTTCAAAGATGGCAGCTCGTTTTACTTCTATATTTAGTACATTTTAGTCAGTAGAATGCCTCTTTAACCAACTTCAAAAGGAGAGGTTCTCAATTCATTTGTATTTTTGTTTGTTACCACAATCTTTGGACTGGGTGAACCAATTTTGATGATTATTTTGCTTCCTGTGTGGTCCAATTCTGACAGTGGGATACATGAGAAATCCATAAAACTCTTAAATTTGTACCAAGTACGTGCGCCACAGATGGACGAATAACTCAATATCAAGCAGATTTCGGTAATTCATATGTTATTGGAAAGGATGTACTTCAAGAGTATTTTGATTATTTTTATTATTTCGTAATATTCCTACGATAATTCGGAAATACAAAGCGGGTGTCCACGTATAATATCGTTTGATTCGATTTGAAGTCGGTTTTGCTTTTGCTCCTAAATATACTTGTTACCAACTCTTGCATTCACCAGATTAAATCAAACACAAAATAATTTCACTATAAATATATTTACAAAATTTAGCATCAAATACTTTCGTAAGGCACTTGCCAGGTCATCACATTATGCACATCACGGACAATCCAGTCCACACGGAGACACAATCTACTTCCAGCTATCCATTAAATAATTGTCATTTTAATACAATTAAAGCAATACTGTGCGTATATTATTGCGTTTTATCTTGGAAGCTCATTGCCGCTGGTTAAATAAAAAAAAATCCTTATAAGAATTCTAGATACTTAGTGAAGTGTTGGTTGTAGAAAGAAATCGAGGGTGCGGAACATAAGAGAGTGGCCCGAATTTGCGAGTGCCGCCCAACTGTTTCGCCTCGCAAGAGACAGAAATAGATATGGAGAACTGACTGCCAACCTTCGCTAGTCGGAGAGGCACTTTAAGAAGACAAATCCTACAATAATTCGGAAACACAAAGAGGGCGTCCGCGCGTAATATTTCTAAAAGTTGATTGTGTTTCTGTGTGACAAGTCTATTGTCCTTATATTTATTATTTCATAATTGACAGTTATCTTGTTCGCAGGTCGTCAGTTAAACTTAACAATAATGTGTAAGGTACTTGTAAGAATGTTCCGGTGAAGTTACAACTGCGGCTTAGCAAGAGTACTTATTATTACGTCACCACAACGAATGGTTATTGGGTAAAAATTGTCTCATATTATAAAAAGACTTTAATATACGTTTTATAGAAAATGTCATAAATAATGAGATAATAGAGAGATATAAACGTCACACACAGTCCCGAGTGAGCTATTTGCCAATGCCATTTTACTATGAAACCAATGTATTACAATTCAATTATCATTATACCAAAACCGTACTCTGTTACTTTTTTTGAAGTAAAACTTCTTTACGCTGTCTTTACGACTTGAGGAGTAAGGTGGTTTATGCGTTACGAAAAGTGTGATCGGGCGAGGCGTACTTTAAGATGGATATAAGTGAAAATAGGAAGAGAGAGTTACATTTCGTATATAACTGTAAGGGCGAGAGAGGTGGGAGCACATTTCCTTTCTGTCGCAGTCAGTTTCGTTTATCTAAGACACAGAGCAGCCATATTGACTGTATCACACTGTAGGAGCAAGGAAGAGAGCAGATTATTTTCTGTCAATTAATATGTATTATTATTTGGAAGATGTCATTATGCAAAAGATTATCATATATATATTATAAAAGATCAGTGGTACACAAGTGAAAAACACAACTGAACTGGCAAATCATCAAAACTAACAAAATTGACAACTATGATGTCACTGAACATTAATTTTGACACAATAACAGACTCGGAAACAAATACGTATACTTCCGTATTTCCTTTCGTTCGACAAAATGTACTTTTTGTATAAATTGTACTAAACTCAAAGCCGATTGTAGTTAGATCGAGGCTTTCACGGCTTGATAGATTAATAGAAAGCCTCTGTTATGAGTCACTTCACAAGACAGGAAAACTTTACTAACTACTACAGTTCTGTTGTCTAATCCTGACTAAGATGAGGTAAGATAAATGATCTTGTTACTGTGATATTCTTGTATACCCATAGGTCAAGGTCTGGTCGTCCGTCTGTCAAAAACTAACACATATTCTATCTTCTAAATTAATTTGCACAATTTTTATAACCAAATCTACCGTTTATATTAAAACATAGGACTATATATAAAATTGTTTGAAATTATTATTTTTAAATGGTTCCAATGGCTCCAAAAATCATCGTACTTTATAATTAACAAGAAATTATATATATAGTGATAAAAGATTTTCCTTCGTCCGAAAAATTTTCGGAAGAGTTCGTATTTTTATCGCGCTCTCTCAAATAGCTTCAGTATCTCAGAGCCGAAGGGGAAAAGTTACTCATTTAATTTATTGGCAGTACGGATGACATCGTATTCCGATAAAGATCCGAGTTTTCACGAAAATAATTTCTCGCTATATCTGTTCAACGTCCGGTATATCTGTCTGTTTTAATGTAATAAAGTCAGGAAGCCACATCAATTACATATAGGTCATATAAAATAACTTATGCGGTTGGAAATTACCAAACAGATCTTATTTGATTACGATATAAAAACAGTACAAATAGAATCGCCAGCGAGCACAGTGTATGCACGTATAAAAATAGCGTACTAAAGCCCAAAAGGGCATAGAACAAACAAATTCTATCGATTCATTACTTTTGTAAGGCTGTAAAATAAAAATTTTACTATCTAGTTATTTAGACTTTGTCTTAAAGTTAATTTCGATATTAAAAATGTACAAGAGATTAACAAACGACATAAAAATATCGAAAAAATTATAATTTATTAGTAGTTCGTAACGTAGAACTGAAAATAAAATAGATTTTTTTTAATAAAAACCCACGAAGATTTGTTAATGTTTTAGCAGCTCGGGAGTCGGTCTTGTAAAATATAAAAAAATATACTTTAATTTCCACTATCGTGCCCGAAGGACCAAGTATCGAAGACTGATTTTTATGATAAAAAACCTATTGACCTAGCTAGTCCTTTATGACGATTTTTTAAAATGATGACTGTTATAAATAATCGAAGTAATAACCATAATAATTGTAGGAACATAGTTATTGTCAAAATGTAAACAAAATAAGATTTAAATAAAGAACAGACATGTACATGGCACAGTAAAGAGGCAACAGCTTCTGCCCGCTCCACTCTCATTATTAATTATAGCATAATCAACAGTATAATATTTTTCAAGAAATAAATTTATAATTTAATGTACATACACAAAACAATGAATTTGTGCGTACGCCATTATTACACAAGACAAAAATAATTTTGTAAAATTACTTTATATCAAGCACGTAATCTGTACATGTTTCAATGTAAGTGCGGAAATAATTTATTTAGATTGGCAACTCGGGAGTAGGGAAGGAGTAGAGTCGGGAATTAACCACCAAGATACATCGCGCAGGACTTAAATTCAAGCTAATACGTGTACAATTAAGTTTCCGACATTTTTGTGAAAGTGTTATTTTGTGATGGAGTACTTGTTGACTGACTTCTAAGGTGCAAGTTCCTTTTGTTTCTTAAGACGACCTTACACTGCAGTCTTTGTCTTTTACATCAAAATAAGCTTTTGAAACCACTCGAGGCATCCCCAATACATGCTGCTACAAACAATCAATGCGTCACAACTAAAAGATAATACTATATATAAAGTTGTTGAATTAATTTATCATGCTTAAGTGGTACCAATGGCGCCAGAAGTCATCGTACATTGTAAGTGACAAGAAATTATAGATACACATGTACAGGTAGTCACAACTGTATTATTTTAATTTAAAAAATAAATTATACAGGATGTATAATTTTTTAAAATAAATTATACATCCTGTATAATGTATAAAAATATATGATACTTTAATACTCTATATACTAATGTTATGTTGTTCTGGAATTAACAAACTAATTGTCAAGGTTATCTGCTAATTCTAACGTAAATCTCTTGCCGCTTCTTTCACAACACGGCTGAAACTTGTTTGTACACGTAGTATACGATACCTAACACATATTACTTCTTGAACTTGTACAAATTTGGCGCTAACGCAAACGCGCAAACTCACTGTATAACTGTAGAAATGATTGGATCAATGCGATACTTATGGGAAAGATGGGAATGGAGAAATAGGACGTTATATGTATCAGCAAAGCAATGGAGCATCTCGCGGTTACCTATGAAGTTTTAATAATAGTTACACAATAACCATCATCATCAGCCTGTATCTATCCACTGCTGGAAAAGGGCCTTCTCCAATGCCTTCCACCACATGCGATCCTCAGCTTTCCGCATCCATCCACCTTATGGCTATCCTTACAAGGTCGTCGGTCCATCTGGAGGGAGGGCGCCCCACGCTTCTCCGACTTATGCGCGGCCTCCATTCCAAGACTTTCCTCCCCCATCTGCCATCACTGACTCGGCAGATGTGGCCGGTCCACTGCCACTTCAAATTACTGACTTTAAGAGCTATGTCGACTGCCTTTGTTCTCCGTCGAATTTATTCGTTTCGTATTCTATCCATAAGAAAAATGCCGAGCATAGTTCTTTCCATCGCTCGTTGTGCGATTTTCAATTTGTGGACCAGCCCAGCAGTCAGAGTCCAAGCCTCTGCACCATAGGTCATGGCTGAGAGGACGCACTGGTTGAAGACTTTTGTCTTTAGGCATTGAAGTATTTGCGAAGTGAGGATGGTGCGGAGTCTTCCGAATGCCGCCTACATACAATAACCACCAATAGTATATTTCAGAAGATAATTTGTTGAACTTTAAAATATAGAAAAAAAAACCACATAGGAACGTACTTCCACATTGTAACAATATAACCTTCAATTTCTATTCGAGATATAAAGAAAATCTAAATAAACTTTATTTTATTTACAATGATTTTAAAATATATAATTAATAATAGCGCCATCTAGTTGAACCAGATGAAACTAAAAATTACGCTTTTAGTTAACGTTACGGATGTTTGTGTCGGCCAGGGTACATTCCGCATCAGGAACTTTATCGCATAAGTAGTAAAAGTCTCAACTCTAAACGTGTTGACGTATTTGCAAATGACTTCACGCGTTATTACTATTTGAGGTATTTGTAAAAGCAATACTAAAAGCTCGCGAAGGGTTTCCTGGAGGAAAGGTAACCAGGGCAACTGAATTCATGCTCCAAGTGTCTTCTCTTAAAATATACTAATGGTGGCTGATCACCTATAAATTGTATATTTACGACAAATTGAAAAGGTAACCGAGTTGTGCAAAATTACAGGTTTGTAAAGAATTAAGGTAATTTACATAAATTTATAAATATAAATTATAGATACGATAACTATATGTATACAGACGTGGAGTACATTGTTTGTACATTAAACTAACTACACAGTCATATACAGAGTACGACAAGTTCCGACATAAATAAGGCACTTATAATTACTATTTGTGGAATAGTGTGGTGGTGACTGAAATCACCTGAAATGAAAAAAAAGATAATTAAAAATATATTTACATATTACATGGCACTACAATATTTATAAATGAAACAGTTACAATTGTAGTATGCGTATTTTAGTCTATTTATATAGGTGGTGTTGGCGAAGGCTGCTCCGTATACCCTGGACTGCACGAGACCCAACGTCCATACTGAAGGAGCTTAAGATCTTCATACGGCTTTCCCAAATATGCCGCCAAAGAGGGCTTCTTTGGACACGTTATGCAGTCTTCAAAGTACTATCTGGAGAAGCAGATCTTTTTAGGCAAAATGGACGGCCAACGTGCTCAGGGAAGGACGCCTACAAAATGGTCGCACACAATCACGTAAACGACGGGCATGCAGTCCACTCCGCCTATGACCGCACTCAATGGAGGCTGCTCATACGTGGTCACGATCCTCACCAGTGAGGGAACGAAGAATCTGATCATCACTCAGTCTACTAAGTGCATATTGTTACGGTCTCCATTGTCACATGGTAATTGAGAATACTTCATTATGAGGACTGCTCTAGACGGATAAAATATTAAACGCGACTACGTGCGGACTCGCTTCTATACTTACGGGTACAGTAGTATTATAGTTACATTACGAATATCTGCTAGAGCCGTAGTAGCACAGTCTGGTCGCCTCAAATTGCATAGTACGCTAACAGTTCGACGGCACCAATGAATTTTTAAGTGCTAATTTACCGCACGCTTGACGGTGAAGGAGAGTGTAAGAAAATTTTCTAATATATGTGAAGTCTGCCAATCCGCACTAGGTGTCCTGTATTTCTCTATACAGAGAAGGACTGCATCCAACAGTGGGACATAAATATATATATATAAGCTGTAACTTTAACTTTTTAACGAAGTTCTGACGCCTATATTGTGTCTCTTCTATTTAGTCTTGATTGCCATAAAACCTTCAATATCTCAGTCAACATTCTTCTATACATATTTTTGGTTCCCAGGTGGATCTTCTCATTCCATTTTAACACCAAAATTTTCTAAATCTATACATAAATGAGCGCACAAACCAAAAATACACACAAACCGAGAGCCTTCTTTGTTTTGAAGTCTGTTTAAAAAGAGATTGCACATATGATGTGATGTTTCACATATACCTCGTACTGCAAAGAATTCGGTGTATCACAGCTGCTCGTAGAAGGCGACGCGCGTGTTGGCAGAGCCCTGCTTGAGGCGGCGCAGCGTGGAGTACTTGTCGATGCCGTGCCGCGCGGCTGCCTCGTGCGCCTCCCGCGCCTCCCGGAGCCGGTCCGGAGCCCCGTCCACACGCAGCACTGAGAATTCGCAGCGCAGCGACTCCAGCTGCCGTTGCAGGTGCTGCGACTTGGCCAGGTACTCCACCCTGTCACACTCGCCAGGTCAAACTTACATCTCGTGAACAGAGGCACATAGCAGAGGAGAGATGTTTTTTATAGGTTATTTGGTTTTTGCGCCGGCACGTTTGCGTTCGGCTAACTTATCTCTGAGATCCTTTGCTGCTTCCATTGTTGTGTTGACTTGCTGAGCGCATTTGACAAGAGTGTAGTAACGGAGTTTACATACCTCTCCTTCTCAATCTCTAGCGACAGCCGATGTATATGCGGGTCAGAGTCGTCAGGCACCAGCTGGTACGAGGTGAGGTCTGTCTCCGGCGCTCCGTTGTGGGTGATCACCCCGCCGCAGCTGCCTCCCATCCCCACCATGCTGCAGCTGTCCACCACCCCGTTGCTCCCCATGTCCACTTCGCTACGAGTCTCTCCCAGCTCGGCGGGAAGTGAACACGTCGAAGGGAACAGGCTCGACGGCACCGTGGACGGCTGGAAAGAGGTACAAGCTTTGGTTTAAATTACAACCAAAACATTTTATTTGTAACTTGTAGAAATGAATCGTGTGCGCGGGAGTACATATGCGCAGCTATCCCTTCCACGTTTCGTTTAGCGCTAGAGTTATTTACCGCCCATTCTACTTTGGATGATGCTGCATATTCTAGTGTATATACCTAGATTCATCGTATTCTGCGTTTATTGATCTTACGGGTGGCAAAGAGCCGGTGGACGAGCTGCTAAGGAAGTTGATCAGTTTCTCCTTGGCCTGCTTCTCCGCGACCCTGGCGGTGAGGAGCTCCGCCTTCAGCCTCTCCGCTTCGGCGGCTCGTTTCTCCGACTCCTCCACGAGACGGGCAGTGAGGAACTCCGCCTCCCGAGTTTTACGTTCTAAGTGCACCTGGAAAGTAATTCATTGTTATGTACTAAATAGAGCTACCTGACAAGGGCCTTTTTCCACTGTTAAAGGTCTCCGGGCGTTGTAGACCCATCCGTCCATTCTTTTTTTATACAATCATGAGATAAACGTAGGCAACGTTATATAGCCTAATACTTTATTCTATTTGACTATTGAATTTGAATGGTATTAAAATTTGACACAATATATTTCAGAAACCTTTTCTTCTTCAGTCTTTATAGCGGAGAGCCGCAACCTCGCGTTCTCCCTTTCTACGTCGGCCGCCTTCTGCGCCAGCAGCGACGCCTCCTCCTCCGCAACTCTACCCTTCTCCGCCAATAACTCCGCCGTCTCCTCGGAACGACGCTGAAACATCAGAAACATGTGATGCCGGGAAGCTGAAGTCGTAGGTTCATTTCCTACCATTCGACAGATATGTATATTTGGTTAATACTAATATTTAAAAAAAAACGAGTGGGCTTCAGACCACGTGACAAACTTCATTAGCTCAATTTATATATGTTTTAAATATACTATTATATACAAATATTCATATTTAAAAGGTTTTTTATATATTTTCATTATCGAATACGGAATTACTGTCGTCAATCGTAAGACTGAGTAGGCTTATGCGATGAGAGTGTAAGTTCGCAATTCTCTCTCACTTGCCCCTACAGTAGCGATATACGAAAAATAACTCTCTCTCTTTCTGTCTTCACTAACTTATTTTTCGCATCAACTTCCGTTCGCTTCGTCCAATCACACCGATTTGAGTTCACAAGTTAAACAGTTGATCAAGTTGATCATACTATGTCCACACGTAATCTCTGCCGCATTATTATTGTAATTTACCAGGGCCTCGTTGGCGAGCCGTATCTCCTCCTGGTACTGCAGCAGCCTCTGCTCCATGGCAGTCCTCTCCCTCTCCGCCGCCTCCCGCAACTGCTTCTCTCTCGCCAGCTTGTTGCGCTCTATCTGACGACGCTGTAAATCGTACATCAAACAAGGTTAGAATAGGATTGCTTATCTCCCCGAAGAGTTCTCGGCTTGTCGTGCCGGAGCACACCACTAAGGTGAAGCGAAGAGGAACCCACAGGCCGGCCCGGGCCGGCCGAGGCGGCGTCACCATGTAGGTGCGCTGGAGCCCGCCGAAGGTGTGCCGATAGGCCGTAGGAGGCGGTTTATTCGCCTTCCAGGTGATGGACTCGGCGGAGTGCATCACCTGCTTACAGAGGTCATGGAGGAAGGTGCGCCTTGCTGAAGGCCTGATGGTGAGGTGGCGGCTTGTCCTCCCGCCACAAGGCGGCTACTCGCAGGCGGTGCAGCGGAATTACAGCTATACAATCAATTGTACCCTGACGTAACAAGAAGCTCGTTACTACAAAATAATATTAAATGAACCTAATTAGATGGTCTCGTACATAATTACAAAAGCTATTTAATCTATGTTTGTGTGTAAATTTGTGAAACAAAAAGGAAATGTATATAATTAGTATTCTTATTTTTAAAAGAACCTGTTTTTCTTCTTTCGCCTGCGCTTTCATTTGCTGCACTTCCATGGTGTCTGGTTTCCTCCGCCTCATGTACAAGTCGTGGTTGCCGATGCACAGGTCCAAGATCTGCAACATACATCCACCATAATTATATTTCGCAAGGTTAGCATGATATCATTATAACACTACACGGGAAGGTTTCTAAATTCAGTTATTTCGGGTTAGTGACCTCTCTAGTCTGCCTGTATTTGACACCCATACTATAATATGTATTAGTTATAAAGACACCGTTAATATCACCAACTAACTATGTAGTTATATATTATGTATTTATAGTTACGGTTATGTCGGTATCGTGTATGTATGCCAATTTATACATTATTTTATTTCTACTTTCTTTTGTAACGAAGTTCCTTACGACAGGCTTGAAGGAGATATGGGTTTTGCTGCGCTACAGTGCTGAAAAAATGTGAGACTAAAACCGTAAGAAAAATATATAACGGAAGTGCTACAGTCGTATACAGTGACCGATAGCGTGACTATTAAGCATGTAGTTCAACTCTCTAATCACAGGTTAAAAAATATTTAGATTTAAATATACTTATTATTAACACAGTTGGGGTTCTTTGGTAGTAAATACAATTAGTGTAACCACTCACCAGTTTGTTCATGCCCTTAGGAGAGAAGAAGATAAAGTTAGTAACACTCTTGTCCACAAATTTGATGACAAATTTCTTATCGTCGAAGGAGATGTGCTTGATCTCGCACCACGGGAATGTGGTCTTAGGTGTTAGCTTGTTGTCCTTCTCGTATATGTTCAGACCAAGAGCCGTTACACCCAGGTAAAGGTCAGTTTCCTTTTTATTCTGGAAAATTTTGTATTTCTATGTTATACGGATATGAATTACTTTAATATTGGAATGAGATGAAAAGAAAATGTAGCAGCTATCCCTCTTCACTGAATATTTACAACACTGGCATACAACAACTGGATAACTGTACTTATATACAGGATGTTAGGAGACTGTTTCCGAAATAAAGACAGACGATAGTACTAATGAAACCTTTGATTATGGGATGGAAAAAAAATAGATCCTGAATTAAAAAAAAAATTAAAACGTTTTATTAGCATTTCTTACGCTCCATCATGTTAGTATTATAGCCCAATGAAATGATAGTTTCATAAAAAATTCATTACTTTAGCAAATAAAACAGCATATATTATAATAGTTGTATAAAATAAGAATTAGCAAGGGGTATAGTTAGTCAATACTCACATTGATAGCAAAGTAGTTGACCCCATACATATCCAGGTCTTGAGCTATTTTCAAATACTCCATCTCTGCTTCATCCCTTGACATTCCTTTATGATCAGCGTACCTAAAAATACAGCAAAGATATTCATCATCATGAATGCAGAGTAGCTAGCAAACAGTCGGTGTAGTGACCAGCTTGAATCATTCTCAATTTAGCATCGTAAGTTGCTTTTGCCTATCTTTGCTTACTTCATTATGCCTTAACCGTTGAAGCATACTTTCTCGAAACTAATCACATCTAATTAGTTTTTCTTATCCCATATAATACATATGCTTTCTACCTTTTAATGATCACAACTTTACAGCATTCGTTTTATTTATTATGTGTAGCTGTGGTAGTTCAGTGTCCAGGCTGTCGCCTCAACTTGAATAGTATACTGGCAACCATCACTTTCTAAGGCATGTGAAGTCTATCAATCCGCACTAAAGCCGCGTGGTGAACGATGCCCTTATACTTACTCTCTTTACAGAGAAGGTCTGTGCCCAATAGTGGGACGTAATTAGGCTGTAAGTTTAACTTTAACCCAAGGCACTTAGTCAATTCAGCAATCTTGTATGGTATGTACAATAAATGCGCTACAAAAGAGCTACTACATACAGCAGTAGACAGTTTAAAATTCTGCAAAAGAAGTTATTACCATATTTTTATGCGGTCCTCCCACATCTCCGGCGTCATCTGATACTGATCGATGACCCGCTGCGGCAGTAAGTCTTCACTGGCGAGCATTCCCGGTTTGTTAGCGCTTTCATCATAGTCCCCATACTGTAATACAGCCTTATATGCTCATTTATATAGAAAAAAGAGAATGCCTTGGTTTCCATATCTTTTTGACATTCCATTCAAGTCCATACTTATTTTTGATAGACAAATAACTCCTAAAAATTATTTTTTTAAATACTTAAATTATTACTAATACTAATATTGCAGTTTTGTCAACTAAGACAGGATCCTGCTATCAATGGCTGGGTGGCACGAACAACTTGGCAAGGCAAGGCATACCAAGAGAAACTAATATACTAGAAACTCTTGGTATGCCTTGCCTTGCTTAGGTATCAAAGCTAAAAACTCAATTATGCTGGGTTCAAGACAGATATTGATTATTAAAATATAATAGACCACATGAATTATCAAAATTGAATACAATAAAATTTATAAAATAAACTTTGTACAGTGTGAGTGATAATGAACACACTATTTGATCCAGGGGCCTGAAACTGAACTGGTTTTACATTCCAGAGGAATGGTTTACCATCAAATGAACTGCATACTTGTGCTTAATATTAAAAAACTAATTTATACGCAATTCCGTTCCATTATGTCTCAAATCACAACCATCTTACCTTAGCCTGCACTGCGTAACTTGCCAACAATACCGATGCTTCCGGCGGGCAGTAGATGTCCATGCTGAGTATTGCTTGCTTCACCTGCAGAAACAGCAAGTGTTGGGTCACCTCCTGAATTAACTCCTCTGCCACATCCTCTGGATACAATTTGCATAGTAGCATGAATGGAGTGCCTGGCATTTGAGAGACACATTGATCTTGCACTGAAAATTTTACAATACGAGTAAAAACAAAAACCGACTTCAAATCAAATAGGAATATTACAAACCTAACCACTTTCAGTTTACCGTTGAAATACATCCTTTCTAATAAAACAATAATCATCGAAATCACTTGGAGTGAGAGCTATTCATTCATTTGTTGTGCACATAATACAAACTTAAGACTTATGTGGCTTTCTCATGGATGCCATTGTCAACATTGGACAAATTGGATGAAATGGGGCCACATCGGAAGCACCAACATTCAAATAAAAAAAGATTTGTTAAAATCAGTTCACCCAGTCAGATGATGGAAATCATAGCATGGTCATGCTATACAAGTAACATTTCAAACTAATGCTTCTTATTATACAATACAACTTCTATCCATTGCATGATTGGGTTAACAAGAGATTTTATAGATTTTTCTATTTATTAAGCTGATGGCACAGTTGGATTTTTTTTTGGAACAAAGGTTTTAACTTCCCAGTAGATCTTCTGCAGTTTACATAGCTTAGCTTGGACCTCTACGGTTAATTTTTTTTTTTATAAATGCTATAGTTCTGGCAAGGACACCTTGTTTTAAGCATTTCTATTGCCTATCATTATAGTTGTCACAAGTTTATTTAAACGTTTTTCTTCATTATGCAGTGATAGCTTAGTGGCTAAGCGGTTCAACCTACATGGACACAGTTTCGAAACCCTAGAATAAACTAGAACCAACCAATTTCTGCGTCATGGTTACTAACCATGAAGAGTAGCAGGAATTTAGTCATTTTTAAGTTACTGCAGTGTTGATGTTTATGACAAAAACGAAAGTGGACAATAATGTGAACACATTGTGGTCACAATAGGCTTTTTTCTGTTTTTTTTTTTAATTTTACGTACCTCTCTTGTCCAACTTCAGCCAACTAATAAAATGCTTTGTATCTTCAAATTGCAGTCCAAAGAACCATGTCTCTCTAAGCCCTATCGTCCGGCATACAAGATCAAAAAGATCGCGTCCTGTTGCTCGCCACTGTAACAATGAAACACTGATGTGGTCCTGTCCTGGTTGGCCTAACTTTTTGTAATATAATAAATAATGAATGACACTAGCAATTTCACATATTGTCTTCTTATTATGACAATGGAAAACATATTATTATTATTGTATTGGAGATGGGCCACGTCAATAGTCGAACGGGGGATTCGAACCTACGACCTTATGATTCGCAGACCGTACCCTAAACCATTAGGCTATTGACGCTTCAATTGCTTTATAAATTTCAGCCTTAGTCCAATACAAGATTAATAATAATTAGTAACTAACACCGATAGAAGTAAAATGGCTAAGACCTCTAATAATCTACCTCTAATCTAATGGGTAAGAAGTGGAGGCCTGGGATCACAAAACATACACACAGAATTAATAGCCATAATCATAGAATTAAATCACTTAATTATTATTTCTACTTAATAGTTATTTCAAAAACAACATAACTTTTATTTGTACAAACACTTTCACTATTATAAAAATAAAAGCATACAAAATATCATTTTCTATTAGCTATCATTCTCTTATTCAATGAAATAAAACAGTTGCTTATTGTAATGAAGGAACTTGTTATCAAAACACTGTTTACACATTATTAATATACCACTAGATACACAATACGCAGTACAAAACATGCGCTGTGTAACCCCGGGGTCAATTCGTGACTCACAGTCCGCCTATTGTGCTAATATGTGTTAGCATTCGGAAATTATAACAGTAAACATTAAGGGCTTATTCGCGCCTTAACATGAAAATCTCACCTCAAGGTTGAATTCTAACTCCGCGTCCAAAGTGCATACTTTCACTGGGAAAGACTTGGAAGCTTTCTTTCTCCTGAAAGGCGGCATCATTCCTTTACATAATTGCACAGTCAAAAGAAATTTAACAAAACACAAGCGCTAGGTTATGATAACTGTTCCAACATAATTTCCAATTGTATGCAACACCTAACGTTTACGTAACGTACAGCCGGTCGAGGAATGCGTTTAATTTCACATTGCGTACTATTTCCAGCCGATATTATTTACAAACAAAAGGAACGTCAATGAAACAAGAATGCGAGGCTGAATGAAGAAAAATTAGTCAGAAAACCAATTACGTTTCGTTTAACGTCATAAACTAATTGCTTGTGTCATAGAATATATAAACTTCATGCTTTACAAGAGCTGGTACCGTATCAACCCTAACATTATTACTGTTTAATTTCATTTCAATAACAGGAATAAACATATATATAAAGTACAATATGATATATTGTTTACCTAACGATCTGATCAAACGATTCCAGGTGGCTTATAAGTGAATTATAAATATCATATTATATAACAGCCACCAAACACTCTACTAAATTTCTTGTTAGTGCTGCCGCTTAGGAGACATTCTCGTCGCGTCGTCCGGAGGCCGAGATATGTTCTCGAAGCATCATCAAGAACGTATCTCGCGGACGAATGTCTTTATAAAATTGATCCTGTCAAGCGCTCTTGGATCGGAATGCTTACGCATAACATAGTAACCGTCCAAGGTCCCCTATGTCGAGTTACTAGTAATAGAAGTTCAGAGTAAGCGACTTAAGACCTATGTCAAGTCTCAAAATGGCGAAGCAGTCAAGGCCAACTTCTATGTCCAATCTGTATAGTTCATCACAAAAAAATATTATCTAGCGAGTGAAAAAAATGGCGCGGGGAGTCATGGGGGATCATCTAACTTATATTTTCATTTTCATGTTAGACGTAAGGAATAAGTGTATGTGTTTAAAAAAAGACTTGGCTTAAAGGTCTTGTTACCAAGCCATAAAATATTCAACAAACAAAAAAATATTATCTAGATTTGGGAACTTGCGATTGACAGATGACTTTGTCAGTGTCATTATATGTAATATTTTTAAAAAACTTAAGCACGTGTATTTTGCACTAACATAAAGTGATAAAATCTAAAAATGGGAAAATTTAGATCGAAACTGAAGGGAAAAACAAAAGGGAAGAGATGGCAAAAGGGGCAATCGTCAAATTCAAATCCAAAAACTCAAAAATACAGAGAACAGGCCAAGTCCCGGTTCTTCCAAGAAAATCTTGGTACGGCTAACTAAGCATTTTTATTGTATATCTTTTTAATGTTTTATTTGAACCATTTTAACCTTTATTTTCTTTCTAAAAATTCAAATGTTTACATCTAACACTTTACTTTAATGAGCTAAGTACCTCCGCCTTAATTTAATCGATCCAAAAGGAAAGTAACATTTATATATCAAACAGATATACAAACAGTAAAGTAGTTCTTCGTATTCATGCTTATAATATTAAATATACCTATAATTAACTGACAAAATTTTAGTGTTTTAGAAAATAAGTAGCAATAAAAATATTAAGATAAAAATGTGAGTCCTACCTCTTCCACATTTAAACCAGTATGAACCTTTGTACATAATAGATGATATGACACAATAGTGTCATTTCCTTGTTTTCTTTAGCTACTAGACATTATTTGCTAGTAGAGGTTTTATTTATTATTAATAGTCATAAATGAAATTATCAATATGTTGAAGTCCTGCACTGAGCTATTACACTCTGCTTAAATAAGTGGCTAATTTTAATACTGTAATACTAAAAAGAGCCGTGCAACAAGTTGTACTATGCTAGCAACCCAAGTTCAATACCCAACACTGGCACCAATAAATTAGTCGTTGCACTTTTATGTGCTGAATTACTACACGCTCGGCGGTGAAGGAAAACATCGTGAGGAAACCCACATGTCTTAGAAAAAAAACTGAAATCTGCCAATTTGCAATATTTAACTTGAAAGTAGAATGCAGTCAGGTATGGACAAAAGAGTGGGAGCGTCTTCGCCTGCTGTCTGCATGCCTCCCTTTGCATGCCTGCAGTATAGTGCTGTGACAGTTATTGTACATTTATGTTCCATGATATTACTTTAATTTTAGTAATGATTGATGACTCAATCAAATAGAAATTGATGGACTTGGAGGCCATCAAGCCAGAACTTATATAAAAAATGCATTCAAATGCTTGAAATATTTAAGACATGTGAGATTTATGTTTTTTTTTCATCATGGTGTAAAATGGTAATAAGTTTACCATTTTTTTATCATCAATAATTATAATGCTGCTTAACTTTTTCATCTTTGGTATGATTTTAGGCAGCACAGGTTTGACCCAACAAGCAGTATTAAAACATGATGCTATAATGACATATAAGCATACTAGTACTAAACAAAAATCAGATTTGGATAATGAATTGCTAATATCAAAGGACTTTGAGAACATGTCAATGAAGACTGGTGATGATGAATCAGAGACTGAATACTCTGGCTCCATGAGATCTGGTACATTTAAGACTTTCCAGACTTTTGCATCTGACTGGAGCCAATGTTCAAATGTTAGCTTTAGCAAGTAAGTCATTTTTAAAAACCCTTTATCACCTGACAGAATAAATAATCACTACCCACTTTTCACCAAAACCTATTAGGTGTTATATGTGACAGCACAACTTATTGACATGTTGTATGCATAATTCAAGAAATTTTTACTTATGTTTTTTGACAATTCCGTACAGACTACAGAAACTGACTTTTGAGAGGTGGCATGCTCTAAGGTCGCTTAGCCTGAACCTCTATTGCTAGTAACTCAATACACAGATCTCGCCCCGTAAGGGGTAACCTCGGCTTCAACAATTACTATTTTACATATTAGCATTCTGATCTGAGTGCGCCCAAGAGGGCCGAACCAAGGCTTGATCAGTTGCTTTTAAATGGAAAGCTGACTGAAATTCAATTCATTAATTAGTAGATTCCTTTTTTTTTTGTTGAGAAGGGAGAAATATTCAACAAGATACCTTCTGGGTGGAAGCAGGGTTATGTGGGGTTGTAACCCACTAAAACCCCCCCGGTGGTACTTCTTCAGTGCATGGTGAGGCTCCGGGATCTCCAGAGGATCATCCCGGGGGGAGGTTAATCCCTCCCCCATCTACCCTCGCAGTGCACACGGGTCATCAATGTCCACTGGCAGACAACAAAGACCCCCCAACCTTGTGAACCTGAGGTCCCTTGTAGTCGCCTTCCACGACAGGCACAGGATACCATAGTCTTATTCTACGAGCCCAGAACTACAGGGCTAATCTTGTAGATTTCTACTGCAATATAAAAGCTACATTTTTCAAGTTGAATAAAACATTCTTTATTGCCCAACTATATAATTTAATTCAAATTTCAAGTACTTTTAGTAGCCCTTGGTGTTAAAATATAAAGAATTTATAATTATTTTTGTCAGCAACAAATAATGTAAATATTTTATATTTTACTTACTCATAAATATTATAAATTATTTTTTACAGGTTGTTAAATCGGTTTGATTCTAACAATGCTGTGCACAAAGAGATGCTTGCTGTGCTGGCTGCTATAACAGAGGTTATCAAAGAGAATGGAGGCAAGGAATCCACCACAGAGTACTTTGCTGCATTGGTTGGTTTTGTGTTTCCATATTATATATATATACCACTGAATGGAGATGAAAGTTAATAGATAGATAGATGAGGAGCTATAACAGAAATAACATGACATAATGATGTTTGGTTTCAAATGGTTATTAAGGAGTTTGCAATGTGGTATGGTTTTCCGAGACAACAAAAATAGATCGATTTTAGTTGTATCAATACTATATATTTATCAATAATGTATGGCAGCACTATTTGTATAAATTTTATAATCTGTGCTGCAATTTTTTTGGGCTACTTAAATATATTAAAATTTATATTGTATAGTATTCTATATAAATATATAAATATTTTCCATGGATCATAATTTATTTATATTTAATTAGCCAAAAAAAAATATTGCAGCACAGATTATAAAATTTATACAAATAGTGCTGCCATACAAAGAGTAGGAGTATTGTAATATACATAAGATATTTGGTTATTGGATGAAATATATAGATTTCAATTTTAGATGATTTGATAATATTGGCTTGAAGCGATATTGCATTCATATATCGATAATTCGTAAAATATGTAATAGTAATGTATTTCATGCACTTTTAATCTAGAATGAACTCAAAATCTAATCTAATTCAGCACTGTTTTCACATTACTATATCAATTTATTTTCAGATGCAAACAATTAAAGCATCAGAGGATGACAATAGTCTAGTGGCAGCGCTGTCGCTTTTGTCGATGGGCATTAAGTCTGTACCACAAGCCGTTCTTAGAAAACAGTTCTCAGACTGTGCATCAATATTTGTTGAGCTACTGGAAAAGAATGCTCAGAGTGAAAATGGTACACTATTACGCAGTGCTATAGGATGTCTGTCTGTGTTGCTTCGAGCCCAGGAATATGCTTTGTGGGGTGACTCTTCTACCATGAAAGTATTCGACTCTGTGTTAGCTTTTGCATTGCATAGCAAGCCTAAGGTAAGATGATTTTGGTGATGCAATATTTAAATTTCAACAATATGTATATTAAAAGAAATTTTTAAATCAATTATAACTTCCAACCGCCAAAAGTAATATAATGCAAACTATATCTGTATAATAATACAGTCACCTGGATGACCGAGCTTTGCTATTTTGCGGTATTTTTTTCACTAAATCTTTAGATTTAACTCGCTCTTCGAACCCGGTAGTGACATACCCTTAACCGAGTTTTTAATTAATCCGTAATTTTTTGTTTCATTATTTGTGATTATGTATATTTTACTATTATCTGTTGTAACCCAATAAGAGATCATGACTGCAATATCAACTACTTTACTGATTCATCACTAAGATGATATCACTAAGACTATTGTATTTACTGATTTGTAAATGGGTGTTGAAAATGATCTTCACCCACTCGAGAAGAGAATAAAAGAGAATGAATACAGGGTGAAATTAATAAGTTAATATATTGTGAGAGTTAAATTAAATATTTAATGATGTAAGTTTATTGTTTAAATTAAATAAAGCAAAATCTAGCCCGGCGAAGCGGGCTGAGTACGCCTAGTGCTCTATAAATAATTTATCAAATGGCATTTTCTAAAAATGGATTCTAGCTACATCGATTTATCGCCACCGAAAATGTTTTCGAGATTCGGATTATACAAGAATTGCTAGTTTAAACATATTACATAGATTTTTACCCAAGTTTTTTTTGTTCTAGGTGCGAAAGTCAGCTCAACATGCAGTCACTGCCATTCTCCGTGGCAGTTGTTTTATGATGCCCCAAGAAGATGAAAAAGTCAAGGTATTTATAATTATTTTTTACAGACCAAAAAAGGAGGCTTTCAATTTCAGTTTCTAAATGCATAACTCCATCATTTATAAACCGATTTTAATTCCAAAAACCAAATAGTGGTGAAAGCTGACGAAAGGCTACCCCACCAACGGTGAAAAATCCCAGGACGGTTTCATTCATTCAGAGTGGCTTATACATGTTTCATTGCAATCACACATATGAACTTGGAGATTATATTCTATCCCTAGAGATTTCCAAATACTTATTTTGCTTATTTTGTTTGATAATGTAATGGTAAGGAATCCTCCAATTAGTTGAATGAATAAAGATAACAGTTGAAACACAATCCAACAGTGCATATTTTTCATTTTTTGAAAATTTTCAAAGCCTCAATTGTTGGCCCCTTAATTGTGACTTCGGGGTGGTGGACAGCCCGGATAGACCTCTCCTAAAGCATGTCATTGACCACAATCCTCGGCGTCCTCGTCGTCCTGTGAAGATTGTCGCTCCAGTTAATCTTAGCCCCAATTCATGGTCTCCAATCATGAATTCGTTTCATGCAACAGTTCTACGACTGTTAATGCCAGCCCATTGTAAATTCAATTTGCTAATTTGGTGGACTATGTCCATAGGCCTTTTCAAAGCTCGCTAAGCGACTATTCATTTATGGGAACCAGCTGTACAACCAGCTTATACTTGTATTGGGAGTAACAGCTTAACAGAGATGGATGCTCGAGCTGTTACTACAGCATTTTGTATCTAATGTTCACGCTTTTATATTGTTTAGGTGCCCAAATTGCATCCTGCCTCAAACAGAGTGGCGGAGTACTGCTTGTCACAGGTCCAGGCGGAGGCGCTGCTGTCCGGCCACCGGTCCGTACTCCACGTACTGACGATGCTCCGCGATGTCTTGTCAGTGTTCAGCAAGGATTATATCAAGGTGGGAGGCTAATTTCTATCTAGTAAAAAAGTAACAAAGAACAATCGTTTGTATATACGATATACACACGATCTTTCAAGAGAGAAAGAAAATGTGCGCGCGCACTGCTCTCTCTTGCTCCTACAGTAAAGATACAGACAATAGGCCTGCAGATGATGCAGACAAGACACAGTGTCTTAGATTTGCGAAATGTTACTCTGTTTATATCTTTACTAATTTATTTCTCGCCACAACTTCCATTCGCCTGTCCTGATCTCACTTTGCGTAAAGCATTCACCAACTTACTCATTAAGTTAAGCGTCCGTAAAGAAGTCCTACTTCAAAAACACTTCTTACACAACATCACTTGCTCAGATTTGTGCCTGATGTTTGTGCCGTATGGTTATGGGTTTCACTACCAGACATATTTCACACTCGATTGCTGCCTCTGTCTACCCTGAAAATAGGTTTAAGAACGTGAGAGCGTATATCTTACTAATGTTACCGATAAGGACTACAAGGACAACAACTTTAATAGAATATTATAATCTTTACAGACAATCTGCGAAGCGATCCTGTCTCTAATGACACACAACAACATTTACATCAAGACCTGCTGTATGCACACTCTGCACGCGCTGTTCTCAGCTCCGAGGGAGATCAGCAACCTCACGAGCACCCTGGCAGCTCAGCTGTCCCGCGCCCTGCTGGCTGCCAGGCCGGCCGCCACCGATACGGGGCAGAGCTTGGCGTGGGCCGCTGTGCTACAGCAAGCCCTGGGATGCCTGGCCCGGTAGGTGCTCCATCGCATTGCAATCTTGTAACGGTCGTCAGAAGCAGGCAGTATTTTTTCGTATTGATAATTTTATTATATTGCTAATAAAAGTCGAGCTCACTTTGCCCCCCCTCTGGCGTCCTCAGGTTTTAATGTTATTGCAAAGCGTCAATAGCCTAATGGTTGAGGGTACGGCCTGCGAATCGTAAGGTCGTGGGTTCGAATCCACCATTCGACTATTGCCGTGAACCATGTCCTAGCACAAGCTTAAGCTTAGTTGTTGTTGAATGGTTAACATGATTGTTAGTAATATTTCTGAAAAAAAAAATATTGCTGGCTTTCTTTTTTAAAAAAAAAAAAATAAAAAAAAAAGGTATCGGGGGCCCCTTACTCCTAGTAGCCTGCTGTCGATGTTTTTATGAAGAGTTTGTCGTCCTCACCTCACTCACCTCAGTCATAAAAATTAAGCCTTAATAATTAAGTTTATAGAGGGCGGGGCATGTGGGCGTGTACCACGTGCGTATGTACATAGTACATAGTATATGATAGACCGTACCAAAGCCTTACCCATCCTGTAACTGATTGTATTTTTTTTGTTGCCGGGAGGAAATCTTATACATTATCTTATTTAGGAAGACGGGGTAATTTAATAACAAGTATTAATATAAAATCTAACCATTTGAAAGACATTACAAAATTAAATCCTCAAAAGCAAATAATAAATTATTTTTAAAACTGTGTCGTTATGATGTACCGAAACACTGTCAAAGGATTGCTACAACAATTGATTTAAAAAAATATGTTTGTTTTTAAATTGAAGGTAGACTGAAACAATATTTTAGATCTATAAAGATCAGTCGATCTATGTGGGTTAAAGACTAGTTTTTCGCGAGAATCTAAAATAGCTACACTGAATATTTTATACTTTGTAAAGATTAATTAAATATTACTAGTTTATTGTTTTTAACTCTAAATGGAAGATCCGTACAACAGTACATGCGTTAATAATTGTAATGTTGACAGTTTGGACTTGAACCTGTGCGTGCCCAGCCTGCCGCCGTTCGTGAACATCTGCGTGACTGAGCTGTGGCTGTCGCACGTGGCCGACATTAACTCCGCCTCCACGAATGCACTGAAGGTTATATATATATATACGTCCCACTGCTGGGCATACGCCACTGTACAGAGAGTATAAGGGCACACTCATTTAATCAATATTATCAAAGCCGTAAGATGACAGTTTCAAGCTTTAGCACAAATGGCAACGATATTCCAATCTATACAGACTGTCCCGTGATTGAACGTCCAACGGTGAGTGGATGGTAAGTGACTGTATGACAGCTTCGAGAAAAATAATAAAAAAATCCATGTAATGTGTGTATATCGTATATACACACGATTATATACTTTTTAATATATAGATCTATATCACGCCAACCGGTGATTCATTTTTTTTATCGGAATGTACTTCAAGATTAGTTTGATGAAAGTTCTGATTAATTCTATTTCGTAATATTTGTACGATAATTCGAAAACACAAAGAGGACGTCTCGTAATAACGTTTACCGTTTGATTCGATTTGAAGTAGATTTTGTTTTGCTCGTAAATTATGCACTGTATAATATCCACACAGGCAATACTTATGGACTGCGTGAAGCCGGCCGTTGAATCCGACGAGTGCTTCATAAAGCATAAGGCGCACATCGATTCAATATTCAAGGCCATAGGCACCGGGCTTGATAACCCATTCAACCAGGCCATCAAGCATATTATTATGACCATAGCAGTATGCTTTGAGGTAAGTTTTCCTTCACATCTAAGAAATGTAGCAATTTTCTTATCTCTTGTAACTTGTTTTCTAAAAGAGTTTTGAATAGTCATATTAGAACGAAGTTCCTTACGGCTTAGTGGAGATAAGAGTTTTCCTGCACGGCCGAACTGAAAGCAATGTGAGACTACATCTATAGGAAAAATATATAACGGAAGTGCTATAGCCGTATACACGGCGGCCGATAGCGTTACTATTAAGGATGTAGTTCAACTCTCTGATCATAGATGGCGCTTTAACTAATTATTAATAAGTAGTCAAATCCTAACGGCCTCAGGACGTGTTTTAAAAAGAAAACAAAAGAAGTTTAAGACGTCTATTCGTTACAGAGGGCAACTTAATTCTAACTTATTTTAATTAAACCTAGTCGTTACGGGACGCAGAAGACCACCCGTGTTTTGATAGCCATACGGCGTAGTCATAACATCCGTTGTGCGATGCTGCAATAAGATGTTATGCTCTATCAGCATATATGCTTATTGTGTGGGGTTCTGGTCGCGTAACTTCTCCCCCCTGAGATTCGGGATTTTCCGAAGAAGTCGGAGAATTCCGAAAGCTACACTTAAACCCCTTTTTCTTAAGATTAATAATAAAAATACTCCTGCGATAACTGCAATAATTAAATATAACCCGACAGTCCAGACACTGACACTTTTACTCTTATTTCACTTGTATTATTTTCACTTTCTCTTTTTAATGACTTCACTAATATGTTCATTTTTCCAAATCTATGTGTATACCTATGTGTAATTGAACCGGTTTCATTTCTTCAATCTGAAGATTATTGACATGTGGCAAATTAACCAGGGGTAACTTATTATATCTAATGTTTTCAACTTGATGTGGTCGTAGTTTGAGAATAAACCTGTCGATTTTGATTTCACATGTATCTTCCAGCGTAATGACATATGTTCCTTGAACATTTTGCTGATGAATTTCATTTGTACATACTCTTTGAAGAATCGTGTTTTCCTTGGCAAATAAAATCCACCGATTTGTCTGGATCTGTTGAACCAGTACATTTTGTACTGTGACTGGTACCAGGGCACAGGAGCTAATGTTACTGGAATATTTCATTAAGTCGGACACGCACGCGTCTTCTAAATACTGAAATACAATGTCTTCAAAGCATACGTAGCTGGCTGCTGCAATCATTTGGCATGGTTTGGCGAGTGGCTTGGAGGAATGTCCTTTCACAATTAGGTAAGGATATTTAGGTAGGGTAATATAGATACGGTGATTTCGGATTATAGGAATTGGGTACAATTTGTAATACATGTAAATTTTATTAACAATTAATGGATCTGTAACAGAAAAGTTAACTGATTTTTATTTGTAAAGGCTTTTATACCAATAACTTGCTCAATTTTACAAGATTCTCCTTATTTGCTACAATTATCAATTTTTCCGTCTTCTATATCCCTAAGTATGGACAACAAGTCATCGGGTTCGATAATAGACTGATGTAAGGTATTAAGCTTACTAAAGGCTATGGCAGTTTCCATGTCGTCCAACTTTACAGAAATGCTTTGAAAATTGTGAATAATTAACGAATATGTGTTAATTATCATATTACTTAAAGAGTTTAAATTCATTTCTCGTTGTACACTAGCCAAACTATTTTGGGTTTCATTTAGTTTCTTGTCAAGTTGGATTACATTTCTGTGAATAGAATTTGTGATATTACTTAGACCTTCAACAGTTTCGGAGATCAACGTTACCTTCCTATTAATATTACTCTGATTTGATTTTATGTCTTCAATTAACTTATTATATTTCTTAGCATCTTCATTGTCAAGATTTCCTGTCAAGATTTTAATTATTGATCCTAATGGATTAAGAATACCTCTTTTAATTCTATAGCTAGGCACTATTTGTTCAAGTTTTTCAATAGTTTGATTCATTATATATGCCGATTGTAATTTAAAATTAAGGAATATCAAATTAGCGTAAGTTTCATTATAATTATCGTTTATTAAATTATTTAAATCAGAATTCTTATTTATGTTTAGTTCTAAATCTTCTATTAACTTGTTTAAGTCGAATATTCTAATTACGGTCCATTTATCGTTGCTGATTACGGCGGTTCCTTCCTTTACCGGTAAAATCCCTGGAGAACCCTCAAGTGATTGCAGTTGAAGGGCCTGGAGTTGGGCCGCTGTCGTCAGGACCGACACGACGGTCAGGATGCGTCTGTGAAGGGCGTTTTATATCTTTAATCGGTACTCTTATTTCTCGGTTCCTGGCAATGACGGGGCTACATTTTATCTATTTGGCCCGATACCACTGCTTTTTCATATCTGGCCTTATCCTTGCTTCTTCGAATATTCGTCCCTTTGTAGTATTTCACATCATCTGGGGTAATACTAAATGTCGTTTCTCCTCCCCTTTGTCTTTAGCTATTTCTTTAGTTTTAATAATTTTATCAGTTAGGTCTCTATAAAGATGTTGGGTGCGTTTTTTATGATCACGCATTAAAACTTGCATGAACTCCTTGTCAAAGTTAGCATCAAACACGTTTCTGGATTCAGTATGACCGTAAACCACCTCGAAGGGTGTTAAGCCTGTTACCGAATGAATTGTATGGTTGTAGGCCATGATGGCATATGTCATTATGGACGAAGCGTCTGTTGACTTCTGCTCGTACTTTGCAAGCCTATAAATTTCAATAAGCGTTGAATGAAATCGTTCTACAAGACCCATTGAATTAGGGTTATTGGGTGTTCCCAGGTGTAGGTCGATTTTATAAAATGCCAATAATTCTTTAATTAGTGAATTATTGAATTCGGTTCCCGAATCGCAACTAATCTTTCGTGGCGTTCCATAGAAGGAAAAGTATTTAACAAGGGCTCTAACAACCTCGTGTGCAGACTGATTACAGACTTCAAAAGCCTGTCCTAGCTTGCTAAATGCGTCAATAACAGTTAGGAATGATTTTCCGTCAATTTTGAAAAGGTCGATAAATAACTCTTCGAAAGGTTTATTTTGCGTTTGGGTTAGAATGAGTGCGGGTTTAATAGGTTTTCTGTCGTATTTCATTTTTCTGCATGGCTCACATGCATTTATGATGGCGGCAACTGTCGTTTCCATGTTTTCCCAAAAGTACGTTCGTTTTAAATGGCAAACGGTTTCCTTTATTCCACGGTGACAATTCTTCCCTACATGATATTTTTCTATTATTCTTCTCTGTTCCTCTTCATCCTCCACATACACCACTCTTTCGGTACATTCAAACATTTTAATTGTTCCTTTCTTAAACAGTTTGATAATAGCATTTGAAAATTCAGTCCTATGCTGTTGGTCTTCGAAATAAATAAAATATTTAATTTTATTCCTTATATATTTCTTTAAAAAGTCGTTTATTAAATCAGGCCGATTTAAAGGTAAATGGACTTCTAAAATTTTTGTTTTTGTTTGATAAGTTTTAACAGTCATTTCGTTTACAAACCGCGTGTAAATTAGTATTTGATTAGGCTTTGTATCGATTGCCTCATTCAAAATGGGAATACCAGATGAATTAGTATTCCGCCCGAATGTACAGTTGCGCTGCCTATTTTGATTCTGATGCCGTAAGTGTACCACTTGTTAGAGAAGTTGAATAAGGCGAACGTGGCCTTTTAGTATTGATTTTCGTGGAATCTGAAGAAATGGTTTGAGTTCCTTCTAAATCCGCAGGTGCTGTACTTGATTGGTCGGATGCTGAAGATATTATGATGGTCTCTTCCGAATCTGAAGTAGTCATTATAGGTGTTTTTCCTTTCTGTTTACCCTTTTCTCTTCCTAATGCTACTATCTTTTAATAACTTCCTCACAATGCGTTTGGACATCCCTATCGTCTACGTTTACTTCCATAGATTTGTCATCATTAATATCAGTTCCTAATGCATTTATTTTATCCTGGAAAGTGCATCTGCGTTCGTATTTTGGCGGCCATTTTTATAAATGACATCGTAGTTATATTCCGCAAGACGCAAACGCCACCGTGTTATTTTGCTGCTTGGCTCCTCAAATGAGTTAAGCCATGCCAATGGTCGGTGATCGGTATAGATAATAAACTTTTGCCGTAGAGATACGGGCGGAAGTGTTTCACGGCCCATATAATTGCCAATGCCTCTTTCTCTATCGTACTGTACCTACTTTCGGCTTCATTTAAAGTCCTAGAAGCGTATGCAATAGGACGATCGCTCCCCACGGTGCCCTGCGAGAGAACGGCGCCTATAGCAAAGTCGGAGGCGTCGGTCGTAAGAATAAAGGGTTTCTCGAAATCCGGAAACTGCAGTAGAGGTGCATTTGTAAGCAACTCCTTGCATCTCTCAAATGCTTCAACAAATTCTTTATTTGTCACTACCTTATTGTTTTTCTTCAAGCAAACAGTCAAAGGTCTGGTCAGTTTTGCGAAATCTTTTATGAACTTCCTATAATAGCCTACTAGTCCCAAAAAGCTCTTGATTTCCGTTTGAGTTCTGGGAAGTGGGAATTTTAAGACGGCATCTATCTTGTCAGAGTTTGGTTTAAGTCCATCCTTGGTAATAGAATGCCCCAAATATAGGACTTCCTTACGCAGGAACTCCGACTTATCCAACTGAACCTTCAAATTGGTTTGCCTAAGTCGCTCAAATATATTACGCAATTTGTCTACGTGCTCTTGGAGGCTTGATGAAAAGATGATAATGTCATCTAAGTATACTAAACAGTGCATACCCTGAAGACCACGAAGGACACTGTCCATGGCCCTTTGAAACGTAGCTGGGGCTGTCTTCAACCCAAAAGGCATTCTGAGGAATTCAAAATGGCCGGCTTGTGAACTAAACGCTGTCTTTGTTCTGTCCTCCTTGCTTATCTCTATTTGATGATACCCACTGGCCAAGTCCAAAGTGGTAAAATAATTGGATTTGCCCAATTTATCAAATAGATCGGCGATATTTGGTAGTGGGTATTTGTCATCCGTTGTTATTTCATTTAGGCGTCTGAAATCAACGACCATTCGCCATTTTGTTCACCGGAGGCATCAGCCTTTTGGAACTAGATGAACTGGTGCGTTCCATGGAGAATGTGACTCTTGAATGACATTATCAGCTAGCAGTTTATCTACTTGTCTATTTATCTCTTCGTTGACTGCATGTGGTTGACGGTATGGTTTGACATAAATTGATCTTCATTTGTGGTTCTTATTTGGTGTTTGACTTCATTTGTGAATGACAAGGGTACTTTGTCACAATAAAATATGTCTCTATACTCATAGCAAAGTTTACTTATTACAGTTCTCTCTTCGTTATTCATATGATCCAGCCTTAGCTTTTCCAAATTGTTTATTAAATAATCGTCTATGTCCAGGTCATTATCTGATATCCTGTTCACGTTACACTCCGTCGGTTCATATGGCGTTACTGCCATTAATTGGTTGATTTTAAGTGTGATGGGTTTGTCAGTGTAATTTTGGATAACTGTGTAAGCTTGTCCTTTTACGCAGTTTATTAATGCACTTGGCATTCTTATGCCTTCCTCAAACTGTCTATATGGTAAAATACCCGTCCCGTTGTAAATGTCTGTTGGTAATTTTACGCGAGTCTCAGTCCGTGGTTCCAGTGTGATTTTGATTTTGGATTGTAAATGAATGGTATCGCTGTATCTCTGGTCTGAATTACCTGATTTTTCATATCTATATTGGCGTCTATTTGTGTGAGTAAATCAGAGCCAATAAGTCCGTCATATTCTTTGTCTACTTCGTATATGAAGAATGTATGTTCCTGTTTACTTTTGAATGATTTTAAAAGCGGGATGTGTATAGCTTCGCTATGTGAGCTTCTACCATGTGTGCTTACAACTTCAAATTGAACTGGAAATTTATAGTCATTGAAGTACTCGTCAACTTTATGAGGACTTATGAAAGACCGCGAACTACCAGTGTCAATCATGAACTTGGCGTTTATTTCTGGCAGATAAACATAGGGTAGTTTGGCAAAATTATCGCAGTTAATATTTATTAATTCGGCGGGTCCGTGTCCGAGGCCCGTTTGTAAAAATTTTCAACATTAGGGTCATAAGTTTCGTACATTTCGGGTTGTTCATAATTAGCCTGGTCATTACAATCAAAATTATGATAATTATCATCACAGTAGTCATTATTGTCTGCGAACACTTCTATCTCATTATGGAATACAGCGTTGGAACGTGCGGCAGGTAAAGCTGTGCGCATTGTAACATCGGTGTCAAGACGGTTACCCAGTTTTTGTTGAGGTGGGATTCCGAATTTGAACTGGTTCTGTTGGGGCTGTTGAAAAGCCTGCCTAGGTGGTCCTTGGCCAAAAGAAGGCCTATATCCTTGAGGTCCATGTATTCCGGGCCTATGTGTGTACCCTTGTGGTGCACCATATCTATAACCTTGGTTAGGAATGCCGAACCTGAAGTTTTGCTGTGTCTGTTGATATGGAGGCCTAAAGCCAGCCGCAGGGGGTATACCAAATTTAAATTGAGGTGCTTGTTGTGCGCTGTTATTAAAATTTTGTGAAGCGTGTGGTTTTTGATCGGAAACTCCGAATTTAAAACCTCCGTGATTTTGCGGATTTTGGTTGGCTGAGAAATATGGTTTTAAACCAAATTTATCTACATAAGGGTTGTGCGACGACGATGGCTGTGGTTTACTGGTTGTACCTCGCAGCATTTTGTTACGAGCGTTATACTGGTATTGGAAGTTAACTTCCTCAAGAACCATACTTAAAGCTGACTCTAGCGTAGAGCATCCCTTAAGCCTGACTATACGTATCAAATCCTCTGGCAAGTTGTAGAGAAATACGTTCAGTGCCGTATTGTCGTAAATTATGATTTTACTATTTCTCACGTCCTTATTCGATATAAGGTTTACTTTTGAAATTAAGGTACTCTTAACCTGTTGGATTCGGTTACAAAATCGAGATAAGATTCGTTATGATTAATTTTCAACGTCTCAAGCTCGATGGCTATACATTCTTCTGAACGCGGGTCTCCAAAGTGTTGAGTCAACACTGCTTTTAATTCGGGCCAGGATTCGATATCCTGTCGTTCGCTTATAAGGTGAGCGGCTTTACCGACTAATTTACTTGTCAAGATATGAAATATATAAACTTCTTGGTCAGGGATTTCGGATAACAACTAATTACATATTCACATTTTTGATGTACAAATTAAGTAGTCTTTCATCGCCATCAAATTTAGGTATAATGGAGTACATCTCCGTCGGTACAGAATGAAGTTTTGTTTCCGTCATTTTTTTTTTTTTGTATTAACACACACGAAATATAAGAACTAAATTAACACACACAAAATATAGCAACACAACAATAGTAAAATCAGTTGAACAGATCATAAAATTATCAATAGTAATGTAATAACCTAAAATAATTTCAAGATCGAAATTTAGTAATGTAATAACCTAAAATAATTTCAAGATCGAAATTTAGTAATGTAATAACCTAAAATAATTTCAAGATCGAAATTTTATAATTATACTTATTATTTCCTGATCGAAATTTTAAAACTATCTAATAAGGTACAATCGTCTATTTTAGTACGATTCTACTAGTATGAAAATCAGTTAACAAAATAAGATTAGATAATGTTCAGATCCAAAATTAAGATTAACAGATTTCGTGGAATGGAATAAGAACTAGGGACAAGGAATAGTGAATTTGGACTACTCACAAGCCACACATTCTCTCCTGAGAATAAGCTGCCTTCTCGTCCTGGATTGCGCGTCGCGGGAGACTAATTTATTTGTTCGTATGGATACTCGCACTACTCAAACCGTACTTTTCGCACCAAAACCGAGTCTGGGGCCTTTCAAAATGCGATGAGCACGGCAGCAGGACTAACGAGTATCCTACCGGCTGCGCCAGTCAAATCCTAACGGCCTCAGGACGTGTTTTAAAAAGAAAACAAAAGAAGTTTAAGACGTCTATTCGTTACAGAGGGCAACTTAATTCTAACTTATTTTAATTAAACCTAGTCGTTACGGGACGCAGAAGACCACCCGTGTTTTGATAGCCATACGGCGTAGTCATAACATCCGTTGTGCGATGCTGCAATAAGATGTTATGCTCTATCAGCATATATGCTTATTGTGTGGGGTTCTGGTCGCGTAACTAAGTATTAATTATTTATTTATGTTATTTTATTTTGTAGAATATAAATAAATACTAATAATACTATGCACTTAAATAAAAACCAAGCAGCATTATTAAAATATAAATTAAGCGATATTGTTATTGTAAATTGTGTTGCTTCTATATTATCCGAAGGAACTTCGTTCCTACCTGGTGTCCCATCATACATATTTTTTATTAACTAAATCATAAGTATATATTTGCAGATTGGCAATGAGAAGTTAACCTACATACTTGGACCTCTATTGAATAAGCTTAATGACAGGAAGGAAAGTCACAACTTCCATCACGAGAAGGAAGCGGAATATGCTACGGGTTGTGCTATTAAAGCGCTCGGACCTGAATTTGTCCTAAGAAATATACCAATAAGGGATGGAAGCAACATCAACTTGGACAGAAGCTGGCTCCTGCCTGTTCTCAGGGAGAAAATAGTCAATTCAAATTTGAAATTCTTCGCCACGGAAATACTGGAACTTGCCACATTGTGCAGGCGAAAGTCGCGGGAATTCGCCCAGGCTAAAGACACGGCACAGTCTCACACATACGACTTATTGTGCAATCAATTCTGGTCCTTATTGCCCAGTTTCTGCAACAACCCGAAAGATATCAAGGACAGCTTCAAATCTATAGCCCGAGTCCTGGGTAATGTTTTGAAGGATAATCCGGAGTTTCGTCTCTCAGTGATGCAGGCGCTGAGGAAGCTGATCGCTTGTTCTCTGGACAATGAGGAAGACAAGGAGGAACTGGGACGGTTCGCTAAGAACTATCTGCCTATACTGTTGAATATTTACATGACGCCGGCGAAGGGCAGCGAGCCGGAGGGACAGCGGCTAGCGGCGTTGGAGACCATCCAGGTAACCTCTTCCAAGTTAATTCGCTACACATCGATATCTCCGGTCAGTGTGAAACTGTCACACGACATGTGATACAATCAACCCAGCGCTGTTTATCTAATGCTCTCTCTAAAAAGAATGGATTAGTGATAAGATCTGATAAAATTTTGGATGCGGTATCAGGAAGTGGTAATATCTATATATATAAAAGAAAGTATGTGAGTATGTACCATGTAGGCTCCAAAACGGCTGGACTCAATGAAACTTTCAGGGATTCTTCAGATTGACCTGGTGAGTAATCCTGTAAAGTTTGGTGACAATCAGAGCACTCCTCTTTTTGAACTGTCAAATACAGCTTTTATTTACTATGATACTACTACTATGGGTATGATATCACCCACTCGAGAAGAGAATAGTAGAGAAGAGAATGAATAATTTAATATATTGTGAGAGTTAAATTAAATAATTAATGATGTAAATTTATTGTTTAAATAAATTAAGCAAGATCTAGGCAAAGCGTGCTGGGTACACTAGTTAGCTATAAATATTTAGCTATCTGTAAACTTGTTAGGTAGCTAGTACCGAAATTTCGAAATATGAGTGTGAAATAGAGTTATTTATTAGATGATAAACCTCTGTAGCCAAGGTAGAGTTGTTAAGGAGAATATATGATGGTATTGCTTTACTGCATACTCTCCACCATTTCATGGAAAGGAGATACGGTATAACACTGTGCATACTAATTTTATCTCACGGCCGTAAAGGTTGACTACTGAGGGCAAAATCCGCTATTTTCATCATGTATACCATAAAAACGCAACACAGTATTATCTCGGACACAATGGCGGATGAAACTGAATCACATTCTAACAATAATTTCTCTCTCCAGGTGTATTTAACAATAAGCGATGAATCTTTAAGAGAGGAGCTTTACAATAACGCATTGCTGCAGCTAGAAGCGTCAACCGACAACCATTTCCAACGCGAATCCATCCTGGACATCATCCGTCTCCTCGTACTGTATCAGACAAGCGAACAAATTGCCCTGCTCTTCAATAAATGGGTCTTCCCCTCTGCGAGACCGTGTTAGAGGACCCCAAGACATATAAAAAGGCAAGGAAAGAGAAAATGGAAGAAGACGGAGAATTTAAACAACAGTTGAGATACAAAGAAAAGGCAAAATTACTCGAAATGGAGCACAAAAAGCTTATAGGATATTGGAAGAAATCTTTAGAAGTGATCGGGAGTCTTGTAAAGTGTTCTTAAAAGAAAATTATAAGAAGATTAAAAAGATGCTTATGAGCTCATTGAGCAAAGTGGCTGACAGTAGCAAGGCCGCTAGGCTGAGGTATGTATCGTACTATCTATATACATAACAGAGAAAGTGTGTAGGTATGTTCCATATAGGAATCTTCAGATTGACCTGGCGAGTAATCCTGTAAAGTTTGGTGACAATCTGAGCACTCCTTTTTTTTGAAGTGTCAAATACAGCTTTTATTTACTATGATGATATTCTATTGTTTTATCAACCAAATTTGTATAGAGTAGTAATTATGTACATGGGTGTAGGAAATCCTCACCCGCCTGGGAAGAGAATACATATGGAGAGAAATAAATAAAGCAAAATCTAGCCCGGGCTGGCTATGCTAGTATATCATAAAATATTACATACGGGGTCCCGTAATACGACGTTCAATTATTTTTTTATTTAGGCTAATATAATATAACATTAAAGCCTTTGAAAAATAAACTTCGTCTTTCGCAAAAACATTTTTTTTTCAAAAGGTGGAAGCTGTTATACTAATTTGGAATAATGAATAGTGGCGCCAATTTTTGAAATGGTTACGGTACAATTTTTTTACAGCATGGTGTGTCAAATTGAGATGACTAAAGATTCTCTTACGAAAATTTAAACAATAATCATAACAAATATTTTTTTTTATGTTTTTGTAACATGTCTCGTTTTAATTGTACTTGTGGTCGATAGCGCAGTTGTCAGCGCTTACAATTAAAAATATCCAGCGCCAAAATGAGCCTACTTGTTATTATAGAACTTAAAAATATCGTACAATGTCTGATTTTTCACAGTTAAGTAAAATGCTCTTATACCCTCTTATAGTACCACCCATTTACTGTTGGAAGTTGAATTACGGGACACCCTGTATATCTGATTAAATTGTAGCACATAGTGCACATTACTATGTGCGCGCGCTCTACTCTCTCTTGCTCCTGCAGTGTGATATGACCTCCGACAATATGCACTGTCTCTTAAATATATGAAACGTAAATCTCTTTTTCACTAATTTGATATCTCCCTCTAAACAGCCCTTCGCCTACCCCGCTCACACTTTTCGTAACGCTTTCGTTACGCATTCACGAGCATAGTATCAAGTCAAGCGTCCGTGAAGGAGTTTTACTTCAAAAAGTGAGTGTGCACTTTGTTTGCAGGTGCATAGAACATCTCATAAACAGCGCGCACTACCTGAACGCGGAGAGCAAGCTGCTGAAGAGTGCGGTGGCGGAATCTGTCGTCTGCACCAAGGACATCAACTCCAAGTGCCGGCTCTGCGCCTTCAATGTTATCAACACGGTTGGCAACGTGCTCAGGACTCAAAACGGAGGTGCGTGCGTTGGTCGTACACAAGGTATAATGGACCTTGCCGTACGGGCCTCAGAGTACGGAGGGGGCAACTGTTCCTTTGGTCTTTTTTGTTAAGGGGTGGAAATCTTCAAAAAGATACCCCGCCTTCTGGCGGGAAGGCGGCGCTTATGTAGGGTTTTTACCCACAGGTTACTCCCTGGGCTGGTCTACAAACATAAACTCGCACAACGAGCGATGGAAAGAGCTAACCTAGAAATTTCGAGCTTAGGTCTAAAGGATTGAATTCGAAACGAAGAAATTCGAGGTTTTCAATTCAGGTATGCAGTCATTCGTGGAGATGCTCTCATCTGGTCTGGCGGCGCCGTCTGCGCGCGTAGTGAGCGCGACCCTAAGGGCGCTCGCCACCGCCTTGTTCACGTTCTCCGAGGAGATGGGCTTGGAGACTGTCCAGGGTCTGCTGGACACGGTGGCGCAGAAGATGCTCGACAACAACAGGGAGATCGTAGCTGGTGCTTTGAGCTTCCTTAAGGTATGTATTTTTTTAAGTTAGAGTTAAGACAGAAACCGACTAATCCAAGGGTAAACGCTATCAAGCGCGCAAAAGTGGGCGGTTTTTAATATCTATATCTTATTGATTGATTGGTTTTGTTTATGGTGTTTCCATATTGATTTCGCCAATGTCGAAGTGAGTACGTTAAACTGCTGTGAAAAGCGGGCTTCGTGACGGACAAGGATCTAAACTATAAGGAAGTATGGGCGGTTACTGCTGAGACAATTCCGCGCGAAGCTCACTGTTGATATGTATATGGATATGAAAATATCTATCATTTGATACGATCATTGATTAACAGATGTCATCGTATTCGGATAAAGATCCGAGTCTTCCGAAGGAAAATAATTTCTCAGTACATCTATACCCAGGATATTTATAGATTTAAAATGTAATGTGTATGCATTCCAGGTGTATACAAAAGTTCTACCCACAGAAGTATTAGCCGGCAGCCTTCCCTTGATTTTCAAAACGCTCTCCAAAATGGAGGAGGACTGCAAGAGGCACTCTCGCCTGGAGATCGGCTACTTCCTCGCAAGGATGACGAGGAAATACGGCGCCGAGACCGTCGAGAAGCTGATCCCCGGTGACGATGAGGTGATGCTGAAACGGTTGAGGAATATAAGAAAACTGGAGAACAGGAAGAAGAGAATGAAAGAAGAGAAACGGTAAGTTAAGAGCAACCATTGAAGTTGAATACGGATTCTTCAAAAAATTGTTCTCATCATCTCATCTCAATTTGTTACCTCATAACTTTCGACTGGGTGAACCAATTTGGATGATTCTTTTTTTATGTGATGGTGATCTGGTCCCGCTTTCCGAAAGTAAGCTTCTCTGGCCAATCTGTATGGAGTCGTCAAAGAAAATCATCTCACTTAAATAAATTCAAAGCCAACATAATTATGAAGGCACACTGTCCATTGTACCGGATGTACTCTATTTATATGGATTACACTGACATTTATTTAGCGGTCACATCTGTAAATAGGATTAAAAACTATTTGCTCCACTAAAATAATATAATTATATATAAATAATAAATAAATAAATGTAAATATTTAACTTACTTAAGCCTTAAAATGTAATGTTTTATTTTTTCCTTTAAAAAAAATCATAACACATTTCCTTTTTTAGTTGATTTTAATTAGTTAATTTGCGTTCTAATTGTATGTATTTGTGAATGTATTTTGCTGTAGTTACCGAGCCAATTACAAAGTGTTTTTGTGTATATTAAATTATCATAGTATAATTGTACTCTCGGTCGAAAAACTTTATTAAATAACTTGAAAAAAATTATAACTATGGGTATATATTGATCACACATGGCAGACGAGTGCTTACCATTTATTTTCTTATCACAACTATATCCCATGTTGATTAGATAGACACAAGAGAAGTTAGCATTTGGTATCATATTCAGACTGATGATAATTAAACATGTGTCGTGTCACTTTGCAGAAGGGAAACGGAAACGGATTCGGATACAGAAATGGCGGTCAAAGGCACCTCCAAGACCCTGGAGGACATCCTGAAAGATTCAGACTCGGAGTTGGAGTACTTGGACGAGGAGGAGAAACCCAAGAGCAAAGCTAAGCGAGCTAAGAATAATGCCTGGATCCAGGACGACGCCGAGGAGATTGTAGACCTGGCGGATGTGTCTGCTGCCAGGAAGATTACTGGTAATTTGTTTTTCAAATTATTGTGACAAATTTCTATATGTACTACATTCGTTCTTAACTATATAATACACATGTTATATGATGATATCCCACGATATATTTCATCCGATAACCAAATATCGTGTATAGTAGTAATTACTATCTTACCCTTCGTGATGGCAGCATTAGTTGTATAAATTTTATAATCTGTGGCGCGGTTTTATTTTTGGCGTACTTAAATATAAACAAATTACGATATATCGAAAATATCGATTAATATCCATTTTTTTCTATATTTTTTAATGAACTACATAGATTTGGTCAGAGAAATTGGCCTTGACTGCTTTATCGGATTGAGATGGCATAGCTCTTAGCCTGAACCTCTATCGCTATTAACTCGACATAAGGGTTCCCCCTTGAGGGGTAACTTCGGCTTGGAAGGTTACTATGTTACGTGATTGTACACAGGGAGAGAACGTGTATTCGGTTAGTTTGTATTTAGTGTAAAGCATGTTTATTTAACTAAAAAATAATAGTAAATAGTTACGTTAACGGCAAAATACTTGATTCACTGCGACTGCCAGAAGATAATAGGCTATGAACATATATTTCTATTTCTAGGAACCGATCCGTCAAAGAAGAAGGCTAACGAGGTGATATCTCAGAGGAAGAAAGACGGCGGCTTCAAAACCACGGCTGATGGCAAGCTGATCATTTCCGAAGTGTCTGATGATGAACAGCAACCCAAGCCGAGTGGTGACGTCGACACCGACACTGATGACACTGGTAAACATGGCTTTATCGTAATAAAACAATGGGCGTGCTATGACTGTACGTTTCCCGCATAACTTTCTTCCACGTGCTATTGGTATTGCGGATGTTCATGGGCGACAATGATCACTTAAGACCAGGTGAGCCGGAACGTTTAGCACTTTCCAATAAAATAAAAACTGGGTCCAGGAAAGACTAGGGTACCCCAATTTCGTTCCAATAATTGTTGTGGACAACAAAAAAACCCAAGACTCATTGTATCAATTTCTAAGCAACTAAGATACATAGGCTGCACTAAAAGTATCGGGAATGGAATATTTCCACTATTCCTGTCATATTAAAATCTTTTTATTGCAAACCCCTTAGTTTTGAAAATAGAATACCATTTAGTTATTTAAAAAAAGATTCTCGATCTTGTCACAACAAGACCTTAACAGTCATAGTTTGGGTGTTCGAAATTGAGTTAAAGCCAACAAAAATTGTTCGGTCACGGAGTGTTGCAAAAAAAAATGGTGGCCACGTTTGTCTCCAAAACCGGCCATATTGCGACTATTCCTCTTGAGTCCCTAAATGCCTGCAACCGCCGCATCATCATCCATCACGACATTGCGAGTTCTCACACCGCGCACAGAACAAAAGAGTTTTTAGAGCAAGAAAACAGAATTATTAGACCATCCCCCGTACAGCCCTGACCTGAGCCCTAATGATTTCTATACTTTCCCTAAAATAAAGAATAAATTGCGTGGTCAGAGATTTTCATCACCTAAAGAAGCTGTGGACGCCTACAAAACGGCTATTTTGGAAACCGAAACTTCCGAATGGAATGGTTGCTTCAATGATTGGTTCCATCGTATGAGAAAATGTGTCAAATTTCGGCGGAGATTACTTCGAAAAGCAATAAATACATTTTTAAATAGTAATGTTGTGTCACTTCCTTAATTCCAGAAATTTCCAGTTGCGCCCTCGTATCACTTCATTTCTATTAAAATTTAACTTAAAATAGACAATTTGTTGTAATTGAACATTGTTAACTCGCAGACGACGAAACGGCGGACGGTAAGCCTTCGAAGCTGCTCAAACCGGGAACCAAGCGGCGCTACGAAGATATCCTCAGCATCAAGAGCGGCCGCAGCAACCGGAGCAAGTCTTCCATTGCCACCGCCACCTCCAAGTACAGAGCTGGTGGCAGGGGTATACACAGGTAAACAAGGTCATTTTTTATTATTTTTTTCACTTATCACACCAACAATACAATATGATGGTGCAGAATTACTTTGTGTGAGGCCCAAAAACGGAACGAAATGAACGCCATTTTTAATTTAACAAGTCCAAGTATATTTACCAGTAAAAAAAAATCCTACTTAAATGGGATTTAAATCGTAGAGCGAAACTGATTATCAACTATAAATTTTATATTTCGCAGTACAGAAATATAACTTGGGAAATCCTCACGTTATATGGGGAACAACCGTAATAGCCGTAACCTGTTATGCAAGGAATTAAATAAAAAGATACGGAATAAAACGCGTTAAACGCGACAGTGTGTGTTATAGGAGGGGTGACTGTATGTGATTTGGTTTGTAACTCGTTTAATTTTAGCATATACCCTAATATTCAAGAAAGATTTAATTGGTAATGATTCTCCAGGCCTCTGGGGTCTGCTGCATCCGTGACCTCCGCTGCCGGCACGGAGTACAGGAGCAAGAAAGCCAAGGGAGATATCAAGAAGACCGGCAAACCTGACCCCTATGCATATCTACCGCTATCTAGGAGCAATCTAAATAAAAGGTAAATTTATATTAATTCTTTAACCTACTGCAGAGAAAAGGGGAATCTCCTCAATTTTTTATTTATCAAAGGACTTCTATCAAGGAATTCTCAAGGCTCAAGATCGTAAAGATGAAATATTTGATTATTATTATATTATTGATAAGAAGCGTCAATAGCCTAATGGGTTTGGGTACAGTCCGTGAAAACGTAAGTTTGTAGGTTCGAATCCACCGTTCAACTATTGCCACGAACTAAGCTTATTTGGAATGGTTAACAAGAATGTTAGTAATATTTAAAAAAAATCGTTTGTATTCTTTTTTGAAAAAAAAAACATAATGGAAACAATCTAAATAAAGCTTTCAAATAAAAAAACAACCCAATTCAAAGTTATGCGGTAATGAACAAAAAAATACAGACAAATCGAGAACCTCCTTCTTTTCAAGTCGGTTGACAATTATGACAATCTAAGACTATTATATCATATAATATATATAATCTAAGATTATGTATAAGGTAAATCAACGATTTTTGTGACTTTGCTAAGCATTTGCTCAGCAAATAAATTCGATGTGTGCTATATAAATTTCAGCATAAGACTTGTAACACAGGTTTTTACTGTAAAAGTCCCATCTTTGATGATGTTGACTTGAAATATTTGGAGTTATGCTTAAGTATCAAATTTAGACTAATAGAAGTTGATTGTAAATTCTAATGTGGTTTATTTGTATATCAACAGGAAAAAAACAGTTGTGTCCAAGCAATTCAAGGGGATCGTTAAAACGAAGGTCAAGGGTGTGAAGCTGAAGTCCAAGAGGAAATGAGTCATATCGCGCTGTCTCTCTCCGGACCGCACTAATCTTATGTTACGCACCGTTAAAAATATTATTTAAATAAAGATAAAGGAACGTTCTACATTTCCGTTTTATTGGAGCTCTGCCACCGCGCAGTTTCATAAATATATGTTACAGAAGCGGCTGTCTACTGCGACCAGTGGATTACTTAATAATGTGTGTAAACCAGAGCCAACAACCACAACATGCATGATTTTGTGTCTCATCTACCGCCTTCCCCAAACCTCACTATATGATGCACCACGCTCTTTCCATACAAAGGTTATCAATAGATCCAGGTTATCAACTGAGGCCCATGGGTCGGCTCTTCTCTCAGATAAGTGGCTTAACTTGATTTTTCTTTATGCCAAATTGTCTAAAATATCTAGGTTACGAGGTAGTTTATAAATGCATATGATTGTCTGAAAGCAAACATATTATTGTAAAATAACTTGAGCTGTTTGAAATAAAAATACATGTGACAAATTACTGAACTATCAACTGCTTCTCGAATACTTTCTATAGAGAATCTTTATTAGACATAAGATTTTATGCCTAAATAGTTGTAAGTAAGGTTTCGTTTTTAATATATCATAGAACTGCGCTTAGTCGAACTGCTTTATTGGCGCCAAAAAAAATATTTCAGTTTCGATTTTGTGTTTTCAAAGTTTTGATTGATTAGAATCCATTCTATTAATTAATGGTGCTAATGGAATGTGTTACATTTATAGTGAAATAAATAAAAATAATCTAAAAAAACAATAACAATGTTTCTCGCCAAATTTTTAGAATTGGTAACTTTTTTTTTCCAATTATATTAAATTTTCAAGACAGGTCCCGGGAATATGGAGGGACAGAATTTGAATTCGAAATGCTTTATTTGACTTGCTGATTATTTCAACTTTAGAAGGTTGAGATTTCGAGTAATAGCGGTTGTAGGAGCTTTCGACTTATCGACGTTCGACTTAGAACTTCCATTATAATGAAATTTGATTTCTACTTTGTCCAAAGAAATAATTTCAATATAACTGTCTTTATGGGCTAAAACGTAGTGAAGTGGTTTATTTAATAAAGACTAAATATGATTTATGAATTTGTTATTTTTTTATAAGTAGCGCAAAAGCATAGCATATACCCCCCTAGATGTTAGGAGCTTTGCTGGATTTTGTTCGGACACTTCTGCTAGTACAACTACTTCCCGAAATGACACTTGTGTCAAGCTAAAACAATAGAGGTTCAAGCTAAGCGACCTAACAGCTATGCCACTTTTAAACCCGGTGAAGCAGTAAAAAATCACGTTCCCTGCCTAATAAGTAATAATGGTATATAACAATAATTTTTTATACACCATTTTTATCGATTATTAGTCGTAAATTTTCAAACATGTTACAAAAAAAGCGCCACCAACTGGACGTTTTTGAAATAAAGACAGATACTATAACAAGAGCCGTAGTTCAGTGTCCGGGCGGTTGGCTCAAGTTGCATAGTACGCTAGCGACCCGAGTTCGATCCCCGGTGCCGGCACCAATAAATTTGCTGGTGCAATTTTATGTGCTGATTTACCTACATGTCTTAGAAAAGAAAAAGATTTTCTAAGGCATGTGAAGTCCGCCAATCCGCACTAGGGCGGCGTTGTGGACTATGCCCTTATACTCTCTTTACAGAGGCCTGCGCCCAACAGTGGGATATTAATTTTATTTATAAAGGCTGTAACTTTAACTATAACAAAATTTAGTTCAATACTGCTTCTAGAAGGCTACTGTAAAATATTACTTGTATCGGCAAAACGACATAATGCTTACCTGATAACTGATTATCGCCGTTCACAAACATCACTACCTCAAAAACCAAAAAGAAGCTGTGCATTGCTAGTTTTTAAGGAGGATTATGATTTTCTCACTGGGCGAAACACAAAGGCGCATTTCTACTTCTCGTACGATGCGACAGTTTTATGAGCTTATCAGATCCGACAGGCAAGAACTCCTTCAATTAGTTTAATGAATAAAGATGAACAAGAAGAATGTTGCACAGTTGAAACAAACTGCAACAGTGTATATTTTGAATTTTTTAAAAGTTTCGTAGCTTATCTTGTCCCGGACGCCCCTCCTAACACCAGCCCTTGGCAGAACATTGCCATACCCGATGTGTGTAAAAATTTTAGCAATTGTTTTTGTTTGTGTGAAACCTAAATTTGTACAAACCAGATTCGAACCTAGAAGTCTCTACGAATGAAACTATTTCTCAAAGCATACGTGCTACAGCCCTTACCGGAGCGGGCAGCAGACCTCATCACGTTTCCGGCGTATCACAGGTACCCTGTAGTGTTTCTGTTGTTGTAGGAATGGGTGGGCTCAATTTCGAGACTAAAAATTCAATGTCAGACGTAAGCAGCTTCTAATCCTGTACACCCTCTTGACTCGAATGTCGTGAGCTTATTGAGTACATGCGAACAGGTTTAGCCGCACGCGTGCAACTTCGGTGACTAATTACAATACGGTGAAAGTGCTCGATCATAAAAACTGACCCGAATGTAGGCGCTGTGAATAAAATTTACATTTTTTCTCAGAAGTGTTAAATCGTACGGCCACCGGGTTTCATCGTCACATTTGTTTAATTTTGTTGAATTTTATAAAGCTCTGGCAAGAGTACTTGACAGAAAAACCGTTTAAAGTCGTTCTATATAAGTGTTATGCTTATCATATCAATCTTATTCAAGACATGTACAAGAATGTCATGATCCAAGTCTCAAGCCCGGCATGCAGTACAATAGGGCTCCATATTTAGTCCAACTCTTTTTATTACCGTTATGAATTACTTTACACTGAACTGCCAAAGGCCTTGACGTAGAACTCTATGCCGATGTTGTTCTGATATCAGAAAAAGTAAATGATATCCACAGAATTATCTGGCCTGGATAGAAGGGTTGGACCCGATGAAATGTCTAAAGAATAAACAGGAAAGAGAACAATTGTTGTCCAATATCTATGAGTGTCTAATTACCTAAACTGAAATACATACAAACCTTTCCAGAAAAAAATATGTACATAAATATGTTGTCGCCCATTGCGGATACAATTACATCGAAATATGTGAACATTGATTGATGATAGAGCCATGGTAGTTCAATGTCCGGATCCCTGAGTATAACTGCATAGTACGCTAGCAACCCGAGCTCGATCCCGGCACCAATAAATTTGTTGTTGCATATTCATGTCTTGATTTACCACGCGCTCGGCGGTGAAGGAAAACATCGTGGGGAAACCTATATGTCTTAGAAGATTGTTCTATGACATGTGAAGTCTGCCAATCCGCACTAGGGCCGTGTGGCGGGCTATGCCCTTATACTCTCTTTATAGAGAAGGCCTATGCCCAGCAGATTTACCACGGGACACATATGTATATATCGACGCAGGAAAGCAAAAACGTAGTAAGTGACACATATGGCTATTTTCACTGTTTTACGTCGTTGGAATCAGAAAATAAAAACGCGTCGAATGATATATGACTTATAACAAAAAAGCAGTAAAAAATAATAAATATTGTGTTCAAAAACGACAGCTCTAGGTCCACAAACACGAAAGTTATAATTTTTTTTTAAATTGAAATGTTTTTCGGCTCTGGTGAACAATTTCATTTTGTGGGTTACTACGTTTTCCAGCGTCGATATATAAAAAGGCTGTAACTTTAACTATGTAAAAATTGTAAATTATTAATTTCTGTGATGTATTTTTTAATTGTTTTCATAACAACTAAGAAAGTACATTCATTCAAATACCATACAGATCTCCATAGAAAGAACTATTTCACCCTCAGTGAAGCAGTTCAGATATTTGATCTCAAGCCTTAACAACAATGGCATAATCTACAGTCATTTGTCTCACAGAATTACAATTGGATGAATGAAGTGGAAACAACTCACGTGATTAATGGGCGATAAGGGTACACAACTTAAAATGAAAGGACATGCGTAAGGACATATTAAACCTACTATAGTGAATATGCCCGAAGCTCCAACTAACAAGCTACACACTACAGAAATGCGCATGTTGGGCTGCTCAGCGGTTGTCACACGCCTCGGCAAGGTCCGGCAAAGTACATAAGAGAAAGCTATAAAATCGTCCCAATTGTCGACAAACAAGTATATTAGTACGAGCAAATACAAAAACAGACTTCAAATTTGACTTTCTTCTTTGTATTTCCGAATTATCGTAGTAATATTATGAAATAGAATTAAAACAGAACCTAACCAAACTCTCATCAAACTTCTCTCGGTAACAAACGAATTGAGAACCTACTTCTTTTTTGAAGTTGGTTGAAAAGAGAAAAGTTTGCGGTGGTACGGCCATATCCAGCGACGTTCATAAGATCGTACGGTGAAGCTTGCCCCTGATTTGCAAACGATGAAACGCCCTCGTGGCAGACCACCTGCCACTTGGTTAACAAAACGTGAATATGAGCTCAAAATTTCAATGGATCAAGGGAAGTCAACCACAAATGGGAAAAGGTCTGAGAGAAAAGTTGAAACAAATTACCAAAAGATATGCTAGATATAGTTATATTGTAGAAATAAACAAAGTGATGGCACATAGATAATAAATTCTCTACTAAAATTTGTTCTCTTAAAATTTGATAAGGCTTCATGAGAATAATTAGCGGTTTACATTGAAGTGAGTAAGCTCATTACACAGATATCACAACACACAGTACACATTTATAGGATTCTAAATTTGATACCTTGTGAGATTTCCAGTCCATCATAGAATTTAAGATATAATTACTTGCGGAAACATTAGTGCAAGATCTTGTGAGAATTGCAATTTAATTAAAACAATTCAGTTGAGTTATTGAGGTATCTGCCTTTATTTTCAAAAGGAGGCGATTTACTATTACGGATAGACTTATTATATACTATTTATATTTTTACATGGAAATTTTCATCACATTCATCATTAATTGTAGGCCCTTTTGCAGTATTCAACTCAGTGTCAACAGTGATTAACAGTTACATCATTTCCAAAAAATACAACCATTCTGCATAATCTATTCCTTAATTCCTCAAGGAGCCGCTCGGCAGGCAGTGGAGAACGATTTTAAAAAATTCTTATAAATAATATACAAAATAATACAAACATTAGTTCGTTTCTCCACAAAAGAATGAGATTTAACATTATAACATTAAGTTCCGTTGGGGAAAAATTCGTGATTATTTAACATTTACAATGCGATTCGATTCTTTACAGAAAAATAAATATACAAATATATGACTACACAACCGGTGATTGCTTATATACGGCAGTTCAACATTTCTCATCTGCAAGGAGAGGATCCAGAGAGAAACCCAGGTCTAAAACGGCTGGCGACGGTCGCTTGGCGCTTTTTATTGAACTGGTTCTAGGTTTCCTTTCTACATGACCTAAATGTCCATTAAGCGTATGCCTCATATCCCCAGTCCCAAAGAGTTCATTTAATGTCTGTTGCACATCCTTACCCCCACTTGTGGCACTACACGTCACAATAAGCTTGCGCACTTCAGGTTTGTTCATTTTACTTGTATTGTTCAAATGCATAGTCTTTGACAACGAGAGAGCGTTTTGATGGTAGTAATTGTTTGCTGAGCCACTCGACTTGCTCGTCCGACTCAGTGACGATTTGATATTACTCCGGACGGTTGCAAATTTTTTCCCTAACGTGATTGCGCTACCTGCATGCGATGCGTTAAAGGTACACAAAGCAAGTGGCCTCGGACATGACGAATACCAACAAACGTCGCTTGGAACTAACGGTGGAGGTACTTCTGGCTTCTCGTTAATTTTCACGGGTAACACGGAATCGACTGGCGATGCTATACTAAGTATAGGAATGTCAGTCGGAATATCCGCGTCATCTGGTAAAAGGAAGTCTTCTGTTGGCAGTGGCTGACTGAGCAAGGATGTTATATTGGATGTATCAGGAAGCAGGGAGTTTGGATCTTCGACACCAAGGAGACTGGCATAAATGTCGTTGACTTGCTGCTCAGTAGTAAGTCCGTTAAATGCACTAAGATCTAGATTGGCGTCGAGAAGCGGTGGGAGATTGAGCTGCGTCGTGGCTTGCGGCACCGGTACGTGAAGGGAGACTGCTGTGGGGGTGGACGGAGCGCAACTTGCATCTTTCGACGCCCTATGTTCCGCTAAAAGCGTGTCAAAGGGCTTCGATCGTCCATCCACCGTACGTCGCAAAGATAGTGCGTGGGCTTTACACGTTAAAGACCTCGTGCACGGCTTGGGGTTCTCAGCGGTGACCACACCACAGTGTTTATTCGGATCGTATTCTCGCAATCGCATCAATTTACTTGTTTTAAGTCGTGATTGTGACTTGGTTGACGGTGTGCTAGGCGCCACCGGTTTTAAAGCTTGAGCATTGAGTACATTAGTATCTATCACAGCTGATAGCATCGGGGATGTGTTCGTTGCAAATTGTAAACTAGATAAATCTGGATCGGTTAATGTGTAAAGGGAGTTTGCATCTACTGATGAATATAAGTCTTGAGATTGCATGGGGTCAGTGGTCTGAGGAAAGTTAATTTCCTGCATGTTGCCTATATCTCTAATTATGTTCTTCCAATCAGCAGCATTAGTTATGTCATCTGCACTCTTTATCCCTTCAGAGTACATTATTTCAAATATGTCATCTGTAATATTTTCTCCAAGGGGCAATTCCTCAGTGTCCTGTATACTGACAACTGGTAACTCTCCACTATTCATGCTTACTTGTACGTCACCTGTAACTGCTGCCGATGTGCTTGGCTCCTCCAAGTATTGCATTTCAGGTTGCGGCAGCACTATCCTAGAGAGAGGGGCTGTTGCATTGTGTGCTGGAGATGTTTCCATCTTCACTGGGAGAAAGTCTATAGGAAGTGGGGGAGGTGGTATATCCTTTTTGTGCCTGCTCCTGCTTGGTGCAGATTTGAGCTTGACTATGGGCGCATGTGGCGGCGGCGGCAGAATGGGTTCACATTCTGTGTGGGACTCTAACAAATGTCTATACGCTGCACTACACTTCACTACCACTCCACACATGTGACACACGGCTGCATTCAAATTGTCCATTTGAGGAAAGAGTCCATGAAGGCTCATACTGTCATACTTGAGGCGGTTAACGCCCGCGCGACGATACCGCGCTTGTCCTCGTCCCGCCAACTTGTGGGGATGAGAGTCATGCACTCGGCGCACTGACACCCCACCTTTTGGCTCCACAGCCGCCGGTGTAGTAAACACTCCGCTTTCATCATCCCGGCGCGGTGACAGGTGTCCTATTTCACTAACCCATAGATCCCAAGGCTTCTCGTTGCACTTGACAGGACTGACTATCTTTGCCGTAAAGGAGAACTCACCGGACATATTTTGATGTTTACTGATGTTACGATGGAAAAATTCGGCCCTCGAGTCCTCACGGGAGACCAGCCATAGCGAACGTCTCGCTTCTTTGATAGGTTATTATCCCATATCTTCCTCTACATCAGAGCTCGGCAGACGCGGTGTCTGGGTCACATCGTACTGTGCTCTTTTACTTCATTATTTACACTCATAAAACCGAAATGTGTTATGATCCTTTTAGCTTTTATATTTACAGAGACAGATGATCTAGCTCACTGACAGCTGATTATGCAGGTTGTAAGTTTTTCTTCACCACGGGACACTTCCATCTGTCGACAATCCTTTCTAAATCGTTTTTCGGGTTCAAACTAATTAAAAGTCCTGTTTGTTGACTTAACTTTATGTTATATTGTACTTGCTACACACATAAAAAATGTCTAAAATTTCTGTTTGGTTGGTGCTGGTTGTGATTTACTACAGAAAGCATCAACACTTTTTTGAGTATTTGTAATAAAGCAAAGACCAAATCTTGTTTCTATAATCTATGGTCATTCATTGGCAAGTTTAAGTGACGTGACAAACAACGATTTGAAACAAGGTAGGTAAGGTCTATAAAACTTAAAACAATTATACAAATTATATTAATTACTAATTTATAATTTACCATTTTATTACTTGTATTTTCTAAAATACAAATGCAGTAGAATTCTTAAAAATATTTTTATATCCATTTTACATCAGGGACAGGATAAAAATGGATTATAAATAAATAAATGATAATATATACAAACAATATTTGGTTATTTATGATACATAATATGATATATGTATTACTTTTTGTCAACTACGAAAAAACATTTAATATTCATCAATAATATAGAAACCCCATCAAAATAAAAAGCAAAATCAGTAAAAATGATATTTTTTATATAAACTTAAATGCATGAACGCATAATATTGTGTTTTCATAATTTACTTACTTTGCACAGAAAATTAGTTTAGACACCCAAAGGTTATTTTCTATCGAGTATAATTTAATTGACTATAAGTCATATTGACACTTGACAGTTTTTATCTAAGCAAAATCAACTATTACCAGACGAAAAAGTGTAAGTCCAGAAAAAAATGCTACGTCCAAAATAAGAAAGTGAACAAGAAACTCGAATATGTGGCTCAAACTTTATGATTTCGTTATCATAAAGTTATATTAATGTCGTTCAAAAGTATTTGCAAATCAGTACTGTTCGGCATTCCCATCGGCATAACATTTTTGGATACTATTGGTTATGTGGCCAAAGTCGAAGGTATTTCCATGCAACCGGCTCTAAACCCGGAATCTATTAACACTGATTACGTGTTTCTGTCACGATGGGCTATTAGAGATTACAAAATAGAACGTGGCGATGTCGTATCACTGGCTTCTCCAAAAAACCCCAATCAAAAGATAATTAAACGTGTGGTGGCACTACAGGGGGATGTGGTAAGTACAATGGGTTATAAGAATCGGTACGTTAAAATTCCCGAAGGCCACTGCTGGGTAGAAGGAGACCACACCGGCCATACTCTGGACAGCAACACTTTTGGACCAGTTTCTATAGGATTAATAACTGCAAAAGCTGTCTGTATCGTGTGGCCGCCAGAGCGATGGCAAAAACTTGAAACAAAACTTCCTGAATCTAGAAAACCACTCAGTATGAGTATATAATCTCATTTTAATGTTATTAATGGGTATATTTTTCTATTATAAGAAATAGCTTTTAGAATACATGCCAGTTCATTTGTAATGATGGGATTTTGTCTCTGGCAACTACTTAACACCTAATTTATATGGTTTTTAAATTACTGAATAAATGCAATTGTATATAGGAAAACTCTGTTTCATGATATTATAAAAATTTTGTAAAACTATCATGTGTTTAATTCAATTTGCTCTAATCACTTCCCACAGGTTCTAAGCAACAGCATTTTCCTTCAAAAAAATTTGGATGAGTGAATGAAGCTCTGCAAATGGAATTTCTTATCTGTCTTTGTACATACATAATGAGCCAGAATCATGTTACAATTACAGGACTGATGGATTACTTACAGACAAGGATGTTCATACACTCCGACAGATTCTTGTGTTGAAAGTTGAGTTACAACAGAACATATATTACGTTTTCTAATATAAACAAGGGAATGGTCCATTTTGTAACAGATAGGAAGATACATCTGATATTAAGTAAAAATACACCCTCTCCCATGACTTTTTCATGGGAGGAAATGCTGTTATTCATATGTGCCCACCGGGGAAGCGGGCAAATTATGTCAGGCTCGGCCTACTAGACACCTCTACCAACTAAAACCTCACATGGTGAGCTGTCCTTTACTGTGATTGGGTCGCATTAGCATTCACTATTCGGCCCCAGTGACAGGCCTGTTTACAAAAACTGGGCCTCCTGCGCCCGTGGGAGGGTCAAAAACATTATGGCATTATGATGTTTGATTTCTTTTTCTTTACTATTAAAATTTTTATGTTTTATGCCAATGATATGAACAACACACATTGTTTTCCTTTTTACATATAATTACCATATTTTTCAAAATTTTGTTTCAGTAACAATATGAATTAAAAAATCTTATTGAATGTAACAAAACCTTTATTATATAAATATGAAGCTAATCAACAATACTGTACAATCCATTTCTTTCTAAAATTGTTATTATTTTTTCGAAAGACACACCTTTTCTTATAATTTTATACAAGCCTACATTTGACAAATCAATAACAGTGGAACCCGTTCTATTCTGTTCCAAGCCTTCACTCAAAACTCCACCATCAAATACCGCCCCTAAATGACCATATAAATGTTCAAATTCTTTAACAGATAATGTAGAAGGCTCATTGCTAAAGTTAGCACTGGTTAAAGCAACGGGTTTATCAAATATTTTAGTAAGTTTGTTCATAAACAAATAATTAGGTATCCGTATACCAATTTTAGTAGTTTTTGGGTTCAGATATGGATTATTTAGATGGGTTGTTTTCTCTAGAACTATGGTAACTGGCCCAGGTAGTAAGGTATTCAATAAATTATTGTTTAAGTGCTCCGCTTTACCCCATTTACGTACATCCTCAATGCATGTAACACATATAGCCACGGGTTTTGCTGCATCTCTTCCCTTTATTGCATATAACTTTTTTATTGCCTGTGGGCAGTTAGCACTGCATGCCAGTCCATAAATAGTATCAGTTGGTACAGCAATTACCTGCCCATCTTCAAGGAACTGTGCGGCTCTTGCATAGGCATTTTCTTCTGAACATTTTATTAACTTTGCCATATTATCAATCTTCATTTTTGTTGACACAGTTTTATTTCTAACCAAAAAACAATGTTTATAATTTTGTCTTATAAACAAAAGCATAATCTTAAAAATTGTTTTTAAATGTCTTTTTCTTTAATCACGCCAGTTGTGAGCACACTCATGGTTACAACAACGGTAGAAGGTAGTCATGGGCTCATCAGCTGAACGAGTCTGAAGCTGCATGAAATAGGCTCTACCATGTCCACACTTAGGGCAAACTGCATCTGTAGAATCTACGTTTTCCCAGGCAGCAGCGCCACCCATAATATAATCAAGTTCCTGAAAGACATTTCATAAATTAATATATGTAAGAATTGACCATCAATGTTGGTTGAACACTTATAACATTTTAAAATTATTATGATGTTACTTCCAACAAAAATTGTTATGACAAGACAAATTTTGTGATATTGCTTAATGATTACATGCAAAAAAGCTAATTTTTTCCAAAAATATTCATTTTAAAATGGTTTATCTCATGCCATCACCAAGAAAAAATATCCAACAATATATATGTAATTTATAAATGCAGTAGAATCAAAAGTCATCAAGTCAATAGTTTTCCTGAAAGTACTTTTGAATTGCATACATAACAAGTAGTTGATGTAATCTGTGACTGAAAACATCTTTAATCATCCAAGACATAAAAAAACTCATAGGGGGATCATCTAACTCACATTTTCATCTTAGTCGTAAGAAATAAGTGTGTTTTAAAAAGACTTGGCTTAAAGGTCTTGTTACCAAGCCATAAAATATTCAACAACAATGAATCATCCAAAATCATACTGTGTTACCCAAAAATAATTAATGATAAAATTGTTTTGAATAGACAGGTATGCTTCAGTGATTTAGGCATTGTAAAACGAATGAGTAGGGAAAAGTAATATAAAACTATGTAAGAGTTAGTATATATATATATATATATACTAGAATGATGAAATCTTAACGAAGGACGGCATCAAAAGTACTGAACATGTTTGCGGAGGCATGAATGAAGAATCTGTGATCCTAGCCCTTTAACAGTCTTGTAAATAAATATTAAAATAATTGTTACTGTACCTTCAATTTAGGGAATGTCCGATAAGACACTTTTTTTTTAATATCATATACATAAGGGCACGTGTTACATGCGTAACGTAAACCACTCTCCTGTCGCTCTTCCACAATAAGAATGTTCGCGCACGTCGGACAGAACAACATTATCTTCCTAATATTGTCATAAATGCTACACTATGGTTGTTCGGCGCATATAGTCATTATTTCATGCGTTACATGGTATTACTATATTTACAGCAGAAAAAATATCCAATTGTTAAATGAAGACTAAATGTCACTTGGTTTCGTTCAATGTTTGTCATTAGAAGCAGAGACAAGCAGATGTCAAATAAAATTGACGTGCTGTCAGTATGTAATAAAATAAAAAAAACAAGCATATGGAAATTTAAAAGGGGAAGAAAATGTTGCAAACTATTAATAAGCCTTAACGTTATTTTGATATATCACATCACAATAAACCCTATATATTTTAATTATTACGATGAATGAAATATTTCATAATTCCGTATAATGCACATAAATACGTCGTTTACTACTCTCTCTTACTTTCATAGAGAGAGGTATCAGCACATGGTGGTTGGGTCAGCTTTCCGGGTTTTCGCTTTCCTCTTCGCTCTGTCCTGATATCATCTTGGGAAATCTTGGACTCGGATTCACCCTCGTGTCTCTCATCATTATACTTTCCCCTCTTGTCCTTGGGTCTTCGTCTGGATCTGCGACCGAAGAAAAGTTATTTATTATTAAAATTAATTACGTTATTTACTACTAACTAGTAGTAAATTACTTCTTCAGCGTAAGCAATAATGTACTTATTTTGAGAATTCTAAACAAGTGTTAATATTGATGCAAATAAATTTCTTATTGGAATTTCCATTAGGAACATGTAGCAGAGATCTAAATTGAAATAAATCCATCTATAAGAATTTTAATAATCTAATTCTTAATAATAAAATTAGTTAATTTGACTCGATATTGAAGAGTCGAGCAAACGCGTTTACTATTCATTGAATTGAATGTAAGACTAAAATTAAAAATAATCGTGTGCAGATGACCATTAATAAAAAGATAGTCGGTTATTGGACATTAATACTTATTAAATAATACGGCGGAGAATCTTAAAACGTAGGTGTTGATAAATTATTGGACTTAAATGATATCCAACACCCATTAACCTTAACATAGGCCTTACACTTCAGAACAAAACAGGTATAGTACAAGAAAGAAGAGTACTTTCGCAGATGTTGCTTTTAGGACGAAAAAGAGAGAAGAAAGTTTCAGTGTCGATTTATCACGTGCTAGGTGGTGAATGAAATTATCGCGAAAATCCTGCAGGTAAAAAAAAATCTTAGAACGCATGTGCCCAGCCATAGGACATAATATACAGGCTATTTCTATATTTTTTTACATCATTATTTATTTATAATATTATCCATAGTAAATGGGATTGCCAATCTTGATTTCATGTTATAATACATCGATATTTCATTTGAATCGAATATCCCTACCACTTAGTTGCGTTGCGTGAAAAAAACCCATGTAGTAATTGTAATAAATTGATAAACAAGCTTCACACATATAAGATACACTCAATCACAAGAGCTAGCTGTAAACTGTAATGTGAAGTCACTGCTGTCGGTCAGTGGTATGACATTTCTTTTGACTGCATTAGGTGAAGTGTATATATGAAAAGATTTAATAGAAATTTATATTAATTTGGAAGTGAAATATTGTGATAATTTAGTGCGAACATAACTGTGCTTGAAATTAAAAAAATGACAATGTTGCGATTCTTATTAGACAAATTTTGGGATAAAGATATTTGGCTGCCGCAGAATACCACTTGGGATGACTTAGCTCCGGGTCCTGATAAACCTGTAGAGTTAAATGATCACACACATCTTCTTTATCCTATACCGTTTGCAATTATACTTATAGTTCTACGGAATTTGTTAGAAAAGTAAGTATTACACTTCAGTGCTTTTCATGAATAAAATGTGTGCCAGTGAGCCCATGGTCGCTTTTTTCACGTTCAGTGAGTCAGTCCGTTTTATCAATGACATACATTGATAAGATCACGCATGTTTCCTGTATAGACATCAATCTTGCGATTTATTATAACACTATAATTAAAATTTTGTATTACGCGCCATATTCCTTATAATTTTTTTGGACATAATCATATCAATACTTCATGTATTGATATGATACAGGTTTTCATGGAGCAAAATTTTGATGGTTTTTTAATTTTTGCTATAACTATATGTGTAATAATGTACTTATTATTTTTTTATAGCTGCTTTGGAGCTCTGAGGTTATTCAGTCTCTGAATCTGAATCTCTGTTAAAACAATGTGAAATTATTCGGACACAAGGGTACCTGAGAGGGTTTATTCATTAGACTGTATTTATCAGTCAAATGTGGAAATAAGAGTACATGTTTTTTCCATGTACACTTTCATTAAATTAAACATTGAATAGAATTAAAAAATACATTTAATACTATCTAAAAAGAGAAATATTTGTAATGTAATAGGTATTTTACAATATATTTACAAAAAATATAACTTTGCCAAACCGTTGTCTCTTGGCAGAGTGCACAGAAGGCCAGTAGCACTGCCACATTGTAATAGAATTTAATTCTAGATCTTCATTAATAGAAAAAGCTTACACTATATACTGCTATTTATTCTCTTTGCTCTATTGGTCAGCACTTTAAGGGAATACAAATACAAATGAATGATGCTTCCAGCTTCTTTTATATTTTTCTCTAATATAGTTGTAGTCTTTTAATATGTCATACTCAACATTATATTAACAAGTAAATATACTGTAAAAGTTTTGTACTTAATTTGGTGTGTTAGGTTTCTATAAAGTTATGTTCTAAAGTTAAATTTTCTACGAATTTTGTAATATCTATTTTTTTATTTTATTTCCTAACAAATAATTAATATCAATTTTTTAATAATTATTTTTAACTTTAATAATATAGAGGATTTAGTGAGGATAAAGTCCGAGGCCACCACTACCAGATTTGCTAGTATTTAATAAAAATACTAGCAAATCTACACACATAGAGGGCTTCATCCCAGGGGTACATTGCATCAACTTGAGATTGAGCCCTTTTGGTCCACCATATCTAGATCTTACATAAAATCATTTTCATAAAATATGTACATACACCCTTATATATTATTTAAATTTATTTATGATTATAAAATATTATAAAAATTCTGGATGTGTTGCTTTAATTAAAAATTGTGTTCAATTAAATTACTTGAATTGTCATTACCATAAATTAAATGTAAAAAGAAGTAATAATTGAGCAAAAAATATATATTTTGATATTCCTGTGTAATTATTCTTAACTAATTTACATATTTCTTAAAAAAGTGTTCCTCAATTAACTATTTTTGTTTAATAATATTTTTATAGCTTACTTTTATGTGATAAATAATATTGTGAAAGAGTTGGCCTTTAACAGATTATAAAAATTGTGTTACAGTCAATAAATAAATTCTCAGGAGTTATTTCTGCTGATATTGTCAGTTTGAACATTAAGGCAGTACTGTTGAGATTTTGACTTGGGATCCGATGGGGCCCGAGTTTGAATCTGGGCTGAGAGAGATAGTCAAAACAACTGAAAATTATAATGATGATGAGGATGTGTTTGGAAGTTCCTTCGTCAAGTCTGCACTTTTGTCAATAAATAAAATTGGAGTGTCCGTTTTAAACATTAAAATAAACATGCCCACCACTCAACCAACCACTACATGCATAGGAATGTACATACAGTACATATACCACACTAACATTTTTATCATTTTTGTCTGTCTGTCTGTTTGTTCCGGCTAATCTCTGCAATGGCTGGACTGATTTTGACAGACTTTCACTGGCATATATATATCATTATGGCGTCTCGCTGAATCCGCTGCCGTGGATTTTGCAGCGCCCTTATACGACATGTATATTAATATAATAAACTAAATAACTTTTTGTTAAATTTCATGTGGACGAAGTCACGGGCACAGCTAGTTGTATTATAAATTTAATGTATCAGGATGTCTATAAATTAATAAACAATATTGACTTGTTCTAGATACTGGTTTGCGCCGTTCGGAAAGTCATTGGGTATTAAAAACACGAGATCAAAGAGAGCACCAAATAATCCGAGGTTGGAGGCTGCCTACCAAGCGTCCTCCAAAATTAGACATAAGCAGGTATGTATGACAAATGCTTTGCTCTGTACATAATGTATGTCGCTGGAGAGGATATAAGACGATTCTAGAAGTTTTGTTTATCATTGCCAAGCAGGTTACTTTACGATCTTTTTCTCTTTTTTGAGAATTTGGAAGAATACTCTCACATGATATAAGGTGTTTGAAATTGGTATCAAATTTTAAGTTTCACGTTAAAAAATATGGTAGCTCGGTGCCCGGGCGATCGCCTCAAGTTGCACATAATCTAGCAATTCAAAATCGGTACCTTGTGCCGACACCAATGAATTTGTTTGTTGCAATTTTAAGTGATGACGCTCGGCGGTGGACGATAACATCGTGAGGAAACCTACATATGTTAGAAAAATTTCTCAAACATGTTAAGTCTGCCATACCGGACTATGGCTGCATGGCGGACTATGCCGTAATACTCTCTCTACAGAGGTCTGTGCTTAACAGTGGGATAAACATATTTAGGCTATAAATTTTCACGGTAAAAAGCACTAGCACTATCAGAGTAACATCGTTGACGGCAAATAACTCTGGCGCTGACCGTTAATGCATAGAAATCGTCAATAAGGTATCACAGGGGAATGAAGGGGGACGGGCGGACATGCGCAAGCGCTTATAGTCTCTCCTGTGGTACTCTGCCCCGCGCACTGATACCACAACCCGCTCGCTCCTGGTGTAGAGTCGCGTTCTAAATTTTATGTTGATTGACTTTTGTGTTAGTGTTTAGTTTGTTGATTATATACAGTTTTAGTTAATTTTTTATTGACTGTTATAGTTTGTGTATATATTATTATTGTAATAACTAGCTTAAATGAACTATTATAGTCATAAAAAAGTACAGACAAAAACACTTTATTCGTAATTTGTAGCAACGAAGTAAGATTGGAGAACCGAATAATTGCATGCAACGTTTCGCTCAACATTAGGGTTATTTGCCGCTAACTATACATGCGCGAACTTTCCCCACTACGCCGCTTTTTGTTGAGTTGCCGGGCGCTATATGTGTGTATGTTCAGCAGAGGTAGTGGATTAGATAAAGGTATGGAAAACTAAAGGAAATATAACGAACTTGCTGCCCCGATACACGATGTTTTGTCATAAAAGTAATTTCTATTTGTAACGAAGCCAAGCTGATTGGCAATTGGCAGCCAAGAGTAGCCTGTGTTACTCCTTATTACATCCAGCGGTCCCAGATTTGCCGGTACAAACAGACTGCCAGACGGATAGAAATAGTAAAAAATATCATTTTGGTAATGTACTATGTTCATATGCATGTATTGAAAAGTTATTTTAAATTTACAAATAGACATTACAATTTTATTTATTTGTATAGATGAAGTTGTGAGTCCAAGATAGTACCCTTAAACAACCATTACGTATGCGTGGATGTATGGATGTGTATGAAGTTATATGCCAGGCCTGGAGAGTAAAATAAAGTCCGCTCGAAGAATCTCTGTCTACGATTATAGTTATTATTATTGTGTTGGTCTTCCGTCTGCATATGTACGCTTAAAACCTTTTGCGTCAATGTTGCCAATGTCATAAAATTAACAAATTATATCTTTATCCAATTTAGTCGTGTTAAAAGTTTAATTTGTTATTTCTTTGCTCGAATACTAATATTACTAATTATAAACTAATGTTTAGAATTAATATAAAAAGCATCTTTTAATATTTCACAGTAATTAATTTCAGAATGTTATTCCGAAATTTATTCTTGTGTGAAATTGGATACGGTAGGATAAGTTTTAGAATAAAATATTAGTTTATTAATTGTCTACATTATGTTATCATTAAATATATAATGGACTAAAATTATGAATTCTTTTAAGATGCTTTACGATTGTCAATGGTTTCACATATAACATAGAATCTCGAAAACGGCTCCAACGATTTTAAACTGAATTGAGCATGTCGCGGGTTTCGGAGGCGATAAATCAATCTAGCTAGGTTTAATTTTTAGAAAATCCGGGTATAGGGTATAAAATGTACACTTTAGTAAATGGCGTTGCAGTAAACAACGCAAGGCAATGACTTTGACGTTTTTTTCAATCAAAAATGCTAGAACATACAGGAGAAATAGATTAGAAAATTAGTTAAAATATAGATCAGAAAGTTAGAAACAAAATGATGGTGAAGTCACTCGGTTAAGGTCAGGAATCAGTAAAGGTAAACATCTAGAGTTAAACAATATAGTCTTAATTACCGGAGGTATACCATCACTTTGTTGAACTACGTTTACAAGATTTACGGCAGCATTTTTTTATTATTGTGTAGGTAAGATGTGCGGATGTGCTCTCCTTGAGCACAGTGCAGAGGGGCTCCTGTGCGTTTCTCTGGACCGAGATCTCCAAAGAAACGCACCGGACCCCTCACCTTGCACCAAGGAAGGGCCACCGGGGAGGTTTTAGTGGGTCAAACCCTACATAACCGCCGCCTTCCCCCCAGAAGGTGGGGTATCAAAAGGTTTTTTGGCATAAATCAGCGCCGTGTTACATTTGTAGCACAGGCACGTGTTGAGCCAATCCCGTCTCGGCACAAGATCTGTTTTCTTTATCTCTTGTTTATGTACGTTACTTGTGTCGAATAATTGTTTTTTATATTTTAATCTATTCTATGCAAATAAAATTCACAAGGACATAATTGGACTAAACCCTTCCAAATAAAATAAAAATCGAAATCTGTATTTCTTACCGATTTCAATGTTTTGATAATCTCCGATAGCGTAATAATTTCTCGATAATTTGTTTGCCACCGTTTAATGTGTTGTGTAGTGCTATAATGTCGATTGGTGTGCTCATAACTTAATAGTTAATTGTATGGTAATAAAATTGATGTTAGATTAACGTTGTGTATTTTGAAATTTATAAGGCTAGAGACACACTAAGTTTTTTATTTGCTTAAAAATGTTAACTTTTCTTATATAGAAATAGGAAGCTGACCCGTTGACGTATTGTACCCGTTTAGTGAGTCTCAAGCCTTATTTGTTTGCCAATGTGTGTGCTGATCCTAAGCTTGTTACTACATCGATGTCTGTGTTTTCTTTACAGTTCTATTTGAGCAAGGAACAGGTAAATGTGGCACATTTTTTTTATTCAGTCACGTTACAGCTTCACGCACTAAAATCCAGCGCTTCTCAAATTTTTTGACGCCGCAAATATGCACAAGTATGTTTACTAGGAAAAACAAGAATCGACTTCAAAACAAATCAAATTTAAGACTTATATTGGTTTCTCATAGACCTCATCAAAAAATGGGCCCGATTGAAAATGGGATCGCACGGCAAGTAAAAGGAGAATCATCAAAATCGATTCACAGTTGGAAGTTATGACGTAACAAAGATAAAACAACAGTCGAATTGATACCTACTCCTTTTTTGAAGTCGGTTAAAAATAACTTATTTTCGTTATAGCTATATAATGTAAATATTTCCTTTTAAATGCAGAAAGTATGTATAAAATATAAAACGGTTTAATTAAAGTTTGGGAAGCTCTGCTCTGCTATCGCTTTGATAACAAAATTGCATGAACCTTAGCTTGTTTTTATCGAATTCTTTTACTATAATCAGGTCATTTGTATATAATTAAGTTTCACAGGACGTCGTGAGTACATCCTTTATACGTTCCGACGTAAACCAAAATAAAGTAATACCTTTAAACGAGCAATTCTTGTATATATGTAATCTGAATCGAGGAAACTGCTCTATTTTTATGTAATTTGGTATGCAGAGGATTTCGGGGGCGATAAATCGATCTAGCTAGGATTCATTATCCAAATGTTCATTCAAAGATTGAATTACATCCTGTATATGTGCATAATATATATTTCGAAGTAACTGTAGTGAGCGAAATAGGAACCCTCATTAAGGTTACGAGAGGTTTCCCAACAATTATGTTTGATCATTAACAAGAAATAATTTTCTGTATCCAGGGCCGGTGCCCTTGTATTCATACTAGTGCGTTAATTTAGTTCGTTCGCTTCAATGGTTGCTTTGTGTGATACTTTGAAGGCCGCTCTGACACTTATTTTGTCACTAACTGAGCAGTTCATCTTGTATTGGTAAGGTTTTGGATTTACCGTTAAATCTTACAGAATACAAGCACATTTACGAGTAAAAATAAATACCCACTTTAAATAGGAATATATTCTTGAAGTACAGGATTTACTTCAAATCTTCGATCCAATAAAAATGAATCATCGAAATCGGTTCGTATGATATTGAATTATTCGTTCAAAATTTAAGATTCACATATATGGGTTTCTCATGGTTGCCACTGTCAGAATTGGCACAAAATCTTTTCATAAAATCTACTATGAGCTGAACAAACATAAAAGAATACAGTCGAACCTCCTTCTTTTATGACTGTCGTCTTTTTTAGTGTTTTTAATCTTTTTCGCGTAATTATAATACTGGTAACCTTACTACAAACACCAAAAAAAAGTAATTAAGTAATTTAAAATTATTATTAAAACGAAAGATATCACGAACTTCTCTTGTTTTTTTAAGGAAAAAAAATTAACGTCAATGCCATTATGTTGCTAATTTGAATTTCTGCTGGCGGTTTGAAACGTTGCTTATCTTTTAAATTTCAAAACCACTAGATTACTATCGCAGTTTGCATTAAATTAGTGCACCACTTATTACTAACTTATTGTAAGAGGTTGTGAATGATAATTTCAAAATGTGATCCATTTGTGGACGCGGCTAGATGCAAGCCACTTACAACCGGGCCCTTCGGAAATCGTTAGAGGAATATTTGCGAGTCTACAATTATCTTTTCATCATTCTCACAGCCTCCAACCCTGGCCCGAAAGCGACTTACGGACAAATCTCTCCATGACAACACACCGCATAACAGGGACCCCAATGAAGTGGCGAAAAACGATACATCGGGTTCGGTGTACGGGTCCGCGCACTTGAGGAGGACTTAGGAGAATTGACGTGTTATCGGAATTTACGTGAGGCTCGATTTATGTGTCATCTCCTAATTTATATAAATTCCATGTTTCCGCGGGAAACGTGTAAACCCAATAGCCTGGAAGTCGTTTTATTTGTATAGATTATCTGTGGCGTGTTAGCTTGATGTACGTAACACTGATAACGACCGAACGCAACTTAATGTCGTCTCCTTATTGGAATTGCTTCGGGGATTAGTAAAAAAAAATCCTATCACACGATTGAAGTAAAACTTCTTTAGCTCTATAATGTATACACAAAATACAAGATTGTTCAAGTTCACGAAAGCTCAAGAAAGGAAATGTGCGCCCGCACTTGCTCTCTAGCTACTACAGTGTGAAACAATGACAACAGGAGTGCACTGTATCTTCGATATACAAAACGTAAGGTCGTAGGTTCGAGAGGAAAGAGGAGTTGGGCCCTTACTGACCAAACCCGACAAGATGCTCCACCATCGTCGCATACGAGGCTACGGGAACAGGAAAGCCCTGCCTTTGATTCAGGTGCTTTACGGTGTCTCCGTCCCGGGGTGGTCGAGCCTCCTCCTCCCCTACAGGCGAGGCGCACAGAAACATAACGTAACAGGAACATAATCCTCCACGACCTCCGTAAGCAGATGAGCACGTCCCCGAGTTCATTACCTGGAGGCCTCAGGCGCCAGGAATACGAGCTGTCACTTTGCCCACTCAGCCCCCAGCGGCGGATCAGGTGTTTGGCTCCGCCGCCAACCAAATGGCCGTAGCAAAAGAGTCGCCTCCCGCTTGCGGTGCGCCACTGCATAATCGCGGGATACTATTTCCTAGCACAAAGCTTAATTGGAATGGTTAACAAGAATATTAATTATTATAATTGTGAGAACATTGCATTATTTTTAAGATGACGGATAAGATGAAATCCCAACTCTGTCAGTGGTTTTAGATGGATCACTAATAGAATTGCTATTGCAAGGCCACAGAGGAAGTGTGTCGACTGCTTAAGTGTAGACAGGTCGTAAATTGTTTGATGGCTGGAGGCGCCCGCGGTTGCATGGCCACAATTGGGCGGTTATTAAAAAAAAGTTCCTCGACCTAATTGATACAATTTCATGAATAAAATGCTACCAGTCGTCGCAGTCGATACTTGCTTTTTTTTTAAATTTATTTGTAGTTTTCGGTCAGATTTAGCATCTTGTCAGAGTTCCGGTACTTACAGTAGTTAACTTTGAATAAATAAATAAAAAACGACTCTGACTTTAGACCACACGACTGAAGTAAAACTATTTTAGCTCCATTTTTTGCATGTATATATTAATTATCTACTAATTTTAAATTGGAGATTATTTTCAGTATCGGATGTATCAGTAATTATTGTAAACCATTGTAAGAGCGACGCAATAAGCTTATGCTATGAAAGAAAGTTGTATGCTTGCCCTTCTCTCACTAGACTCTACAGTTATATACGAAACGTAACTCTTTTTCTATCTTCACTTATATCTCCTTCTCAACTTCTGTTCGCCTCGCGGGATCACACTTTTAGTAACGCTCTTATCACTTATTTACCAGCTTACTCCCCAAATAAAGCGGGCTTAAAGAAGTTGCACATCTTTTTAACCTTAGCGGTGTAGACAGAGACAGTTTTCTGTGTGCATTTCTCACCGAGCCTATAAGGTCGAATATATGACAGACAGTCGGTTTTGATCAATGAATGTTGAACTTACTGAGTAACCATGAATGGCATCCCAACAATATTCAGTATTAGCATCACTAACTTCGTCAACGTTTTGTTTGCTATGAATTGCCTTGTCCTTTATGCGTATTGTTTTGTCTCGCGACGTAATTGCTCAGTTAATTTGTGTTATTTCACTGACACTGATGGCTTAACTTTATGAATAGACTTGTCGCTGTAACCGAGCGATGATCGAGCGACACCGGATATATTGTGTACGGATCAAATAACTATGATTCTAACGGACTACATCTGCATTTCTAGATCAGAGAATCCCAGACTGTTACAAATTTAGCTGATTCCGGTGTAAAAAATGTGAAGATTAGATCTAAGTATAGAACTGAACTTCTTAAAATATTATCCGTCTATTTTGATAGGTGAAATCAAGCCAACATTCATAAATACATTCACGCCAACGTAGACCCCGTAGATTCTCCCGTGGATCCCTGGAGATCCTCCTAGACCACTTTGGGAACTAACCTTCTAGATGTATGGATGTGGTCATAATCGCTACAAATGGCTGTGTCCCGAAGATGAATGATGTTATCTTTGTGAAAATTTTGAGAATATTTAAAGCGGACAAGCAAAATTGGAAACGAAGATCAATGCCGGATGAACAGTGACGTCACGAGCTCACTCATCTGCATCGAGCCGCTTCCACTTCGGATCTTCGCCTCCTATGAACACTTGTAACCTAATTATAGATTACGCGCACGCAAAGTGTGTACGTAATGGAAACTGTTCGGATTTGCTACACGTCACTGGTCTGCTAATTGTCCGGAATCTAACGGTTCCTCGAATTGAATTTTGGTACAGGGCATAAAAGTTAAATTATAAATAAAATATAAAATAGCCTTTATTTTCTAACAGTAAAATTAACTTAGCTTTAATATGTTAAAAGCAGAAAAGTTTATAAAACTACGTTAGTAGTAGTCGTCTCTGCGGTGTCGGTCTCTAAAACTCTCCATTTATGCCTGTCCCGTGCTATACGCATCAATTGAGATTCGCATATTCTTCCGTTATGTTCGTTGCTTTGTCGTCTGCTTGCAGGTTTTCCCCAAGCGTTGCTGGAATTGCTTCCGCCTACCTTGCTCCCGGTGCCAACACTGCGCATGCCAGTACATCGAAAAATGCATGAGCATTCCGACTAAATCATTGTAAGACAGGCAGCATCAATACTGTCATCCCCAGGTTTCTGTGCATGACTAAAGATTGTATTACCTAAGGATGTAGCTTATTCTTAGATGATAAAATATTTTCTTCCAAACCCTACCCTTCGACTTGAGATTCCGTAGTAATAACGGACACCAACAAGAGTTCTGTCAAAAGAATTTCTTTCGAATCGATGGAGATTTCATTGTTTTCATCCGACTTTAAAAAGGAGGCAATTTTCAATTCGTCTGTATTTTTTATGTTTGTTACTGCATAACTTTCGACTTTATGAACCGATTTTGATGATTCTGACAATGGGACAGGGGTGACTGGCAAAGAATACCATTAAGGAATTAAGGCCGCCTTTGTGGACCACAGTTTAAGGTGTTGCAATAAGTGTAAATAAACAAATAAATAATACTCGAATATTCATGTTGATTGTACTAAATATCAATGTTAAAACAGACGCCTGTGCCGGCTCCTATAGGGTGGAGCGATGACCTCAATTGTTCGAAACTATATTAAATGGGACAGAGCCCCTATTTGCTTACAAAGGGACAATTCGTTGCCGTGGCGAGCTTATTAAAACAATTATCCAGAACAAGCTCGATGACGTTCACTGCTAATTGAATAGAATGTTACCAATCAACGATGATTGGCCAGAGAAGATTTCAACTTATACCGAAATAGTTTTACCAGATTTATTAGGCAGAACTACTAGGTTGATAAACCTAAACGTCCTCGTATCCACGTTCCTCAGTGTTGCCGTATCAGAAAAATCGTGTTGACTCGAGTTATTTCTTTTAATCGACTGCAGTAGTAATAGTAGTGATCTATGCGCCTGCTGATGTTGCAGTACAATTATTATACCAGTGTATGTTATACTTCATCTTCTTTCTCTTTTACCGGTCTGTCACCAGGGTCCGCTTTCCTACTTAATCTCCTCCACTTTGCCCGGCCTTCGGCATCCTCGTTTGTTAGGTGGTTCCATAACATGTCCGCTTTAACAAGGTCCAGCCAGCGTTTCTTGTGCCTGCCGCGGGATCTTGGGCTTTATACTTCATCGTTTCGTCCTAATAAATTGCCGACGGTCTTCATAAAATTGTTGGCAACGCTCTAGGACCCCGAATCCGTTATTACAATAGTTTCCAAAATGAACGTTTGGTGACATCACAGTCGCCCTATGCTAGTTCAGTTTTGCCGCTTTGGTTGTCGGATGGATGGTACTCCAATTTTGTTTAAATTTTTGATAATCTCGCAGATCTTCTTTTTAACATTTGTTACTTTTAATTTGTTTTGTTTTTATACTTGTCGTTGTTTTGTTGTTAAATTTGTATACTTGTTCCGTTTTCCCCGTTTAATATATTCGTCATGTACGAGTGGGCAGTGTGCGGAGAGTGGAATGAAAATGGCGGAAGTGTATTCGAGAATTCTGTCTCGATCAACAAGAGCAGTCTACACTAATTCAAAATAAATCAGAAATCGTAAGACGGCCGTGACCCGCTTAGAGAATTCACTGAACGTTTAAATTAGGATCACTTAGGACCGTAGCAATCGTCGGATTGATAACTATGATAAACATTACGCCAACCGCTCCCTCTTAATTGTTCAATGTAATATCAACCTTAAACCGATATGATTAATCAGATACTTCAATAACAATTCATACAGTTACCGAATGTACTCGATGAATGGGCTTTTAAACGGTTTAATTGCATGGGAAATGTGAAGAGTTTCGCTGTCGGCTGAATATGCACTGGCCAAGGGCACTAGAGCCGACAATGAGACCAAGCGGAAATATAACTTCGCACTGCTGTCAGGATTTGATTGCATAAACATAATAAAATAATTTATAGCAGTGGACAAAATATTTACGTGTAAACACAAAAACCAACTTCTAATCAAATCATTGGGAGTGGATTTAACATTAAAAACGGCAAGGGGCGTACGATCTCTTTTAAGGCTCACATGGTTTTCTCATGGATTATCTCATGGGATCACACGGGAAGCTTTTAAATGAAAAAGGACTCATCAAAATTGCTTCACCCAGTCCAAAGTCCTGAGGTAATAAACAAAAAACAATACAGTCTATTTGACCTTCTTCTGAAGTCGGGTAAAAATAAGTAAGAAATGAGAAAAACAATAATTGGAGATCGCCAGGAGAAGTGGAACGCGAGGCTTTCAGCGAAGTAAAGGAAATTGAATATCTGTTCAATTCTTTCGGTGTTAGGCGGAAATTCGTTACTTCTGTGCTAGTACCTAGTGGAAATCTTTTTTTTTAATGACGAACTACACAGGTTGGCTAGAGAAGCTGGCCTTGACTGCTTCACCGGATTGAGAGGTGGCATAGCTCTTAGGTTGCTTAGCCTGAACCTCTATTACTAGTAACTAACCTCGTAACCTCGGCTTGGACTGTTACTATGTTACGCGTTTCGTTACTCGGTTGGTTGTTATTTCACGGATAATGCTGTGGAAATCTCTATTTGCTTTAGTGGAGGTAAAAATTATTCCGATATTTGATATTATTTACATCTACTAGCAACGAATTCCTATCATGGCCATCGGCATAGCTACCATCGCGTCTGTAAAGAATAGTTATTGACCGCTGTAATTGAGGTTAAATGTGTGACAAACGCACAACCGCACCGTATCAGATGGCTTGTCTATCTCCTCGATCTATTAACTGTTAATTCATTTTTAAAATAAAACTTCTTTACGCACGCACCACTTGGGGAGTAAGCCAGTGAGAGCGTTACGAAATGTGTGGTCGGGCGAGGCGAGTGGAAGTCGAGAGGTACATATAAATTTGTGAAGATAGAAAGAGAGTTGCGTTTCGTATATTACTGTAGGAGAAAGGAGCGAGAACACATTTTCTTTCTCTCAGTTATGTTTCGTATTTGTAAGAGCGAGTGCTTCTTTGATAGTTGTCCTATTTTCACCATCAACCCCGGGACCATGCAAGGCAAACTCGCCCACGGAACTGGGTCACGGCTCTAATTCAAGGTCCATTTTAACGTGGGCGATAATTGAATACTCAGCGCCCGCTCCCGTGCGTTGGCCGCTCCTGATTTGTTTTTAAATATTTTTAGTTGGCATTTCCTGTCGGTCATTCAGATTCCCCGGACGGGCCTGTCACGTGACATCGCTATGTGTCTTTACTGCTATTTACTTACTACTCTAGTCTACCTCGCTGTCTCAAATTCTTTTAACCAGGATGCAATCGTGAGCTCCACGTTGATACAGGGTTGTCGACAATAGCCCAATTCTTTAAGCAGGCATCTCGGCGGATTTTCGAGACTGCCACCAAACATTCTAACAACCTTCTTGTAAGTGCCGCCCCTTATTAGCCTCCCTATGCTAAATTTGCCGTCGCGTCGCCCGGAGGACGAGACACGTTCTTGACGACCAGGATGACGCTAGATCTTTACAAATCCATAAAGCGTCCATTCGCGACCGTCGGAGGTGCGCGCCGGTCCTCGCTATTTTATGGACAGGCCCCACCCTTTAGATGAGAGGAGCGTTGCTGGAGTTTCTTCAACCACTTCTTCTCACAGCGCCAACGCTTTCCGAAGTGGCACTCAAAGTCAGTTTAGCTTTTGAATGTCCCTTAGATAATCCGTGAAATAGCAACCGACTGAGTCGTGGTTCGGCCCTCTCCGGCGCCCTCGGATCGGAATGCTTACGCGTAACAAAACTAAGAGCTACGCCACCTCTCAATCCGCTAAAGCAGTCAAGGCCAGCTTCTCATGCCAATCTCTGTAGTTCCTCAAAAAAGAAAAAACCCATCAAGTTTAATTAGATTTGAAGTCGTCTTTTGTTTTTAATCGTAAATATATTCGTTATCAATAATTGCTGTTATGTTCAGCGCTGTGGTACCAAGCATACGATTTCTTGATATTGCCATCAGTGCAAAGTCCAGATATTGTCATCAGTGCAAAGTCCAGATCGTAGATCGTCCGACAATTATGATTTATCATTCTAGCGCACCTTATCTTGGATACGATAGCAAGACTGTACCAATGTCACTTAGCTACCTTTATTTAGCATAGCATGGCATAGCTGATGTCACGGATGTGCCACTCTTCAAGTTGACGATTGGCGTTCTACGTACGTTTCTCTCCTAACATTCTTTCACACACTATCACCCTGTGAAATCAATTCTGTACACAGACTAAGGAAAACGGTATCAAAATGGTCGCTCGGCCTCAACTGTGATCAAACCGAAAGGATCCTCGGGTAGACGCAAACCAAAAAATACACACACACGATCATCAACTACACATACACTCATGAACACAATACACCCCCCACGCGCGCCTGTGTATATATATATATATATTCTATTCTATTTAATGATGCAATTAATAATACTTTCTTATTCCAAAAAGTCATTTAGATAATTTAAAAGAGTATTAATATAATCACAATCTGAATACGTTCGTAAAAAACACTTAAAACTGTCACTAGCAGTGACTCCTTGGTCATTAACCCCTGGCATTCGCGGAAGGTTTAGTGGGTAGGGGTCGCCCAGGCCGAGTCCGATACATCCCTCCGGGTACACCCAGGGTACCGGAGGGTGGTTTGTAAGTAAAGAATTTCCCCGCGTTAACAAAAAAAGGTTTGTGGACCTATTTGACCCATAAATTATCATTGAAAGCAAATTTTGTAAGTAATAATTATTCATATTAAATAATTATGTAACCATGCAGTTAAATTCGTCAGCTAGTAGTACATAGGATAGCAACTCAAGCGGCGCAAATATAGTAACCTCGATAAAGGTATCATATTTGAACCGTTTAGGGTAGAAACTTTGTCCGTGGGGTTCTAGTGCAATGCTTTTTAATGCTAAGAAGTTGGTCGACACATCTGGTGACCAGAGGGTTGGCTCATACCTTGCACAGAGGCTAAGCATTGCCATACAACGTGGCAATGCTACCAGCTTTCTGGGTATGCTGCCGAGCTACGACGGTCTGGTACAGTTATTTTTGTAAATATTTTGTAAAATACCTATTATATTGTAAATATTTATCTTTTTGCTTAGTATTGTTTATTTGTATAGTTCAGTTATGTTATAAAATTAAATATCTATGTTAATAAAAATATATAAAGCCAGGTAATAACTAGGAAAAAGTTTCATCTACTAACTAAGCACGCCATGTTGCAGGTCACACTTGCGTAGTATAACTAAGCTATTAAGTGACTCGTATACTGAATTGCCTACGATAAAATTGAAAGTGTTTGTAGAGATTATTTGATAATCTGTGACATACTTTGAATTTTTCGTAACGTGTTTTAAAAATCCAGGGCAAAGGAGTATTGGACGTACACGCAAAATGACATATCTTTAGAAGCGACACCTCACGTTGTAAAACTGTAATATTACATATTGCACTCAAAACACCATTATTTTTTAGCAAATTTTGAATTACTTGAAGTATGCACGCTTGACTTGCATTCATCAGTATGAATGCATTACGAAATGTGTGATCAGGCGAGGTGAAAGGAAGTTGAGAGGGAGATATGAGTTAGTGAAGATGGAAAAAGAGAGGGTAACGTTTCGTATATTACTTTAGGGTCAAGAGAAAGAGGTAGCAAATATTTTGTTTCTGTCTCTTATAGACTGTTACGTTTCGTATATCCAAGACACAGTGCAGGCCTATTGTCTGTATCATATTGCAGGAGCAAGAAAGAGCAGTGCGCGCGCACATCTTCTGTCTCTCTTCTTGTATCACTATGGGGAACGTGCCTATCCGCGTACTCGTCCCCCAGGGGAGGACAAATTTTGTCGGGCACTCACCGACTAAACCCCACAAGATGTTCCACCAAGGTCGCGTATGGCGGGGCTACGGGAACAGAAGGACATCCGCCTGCGACCCGCGACTTGTGTATATAGTTGGGTGGGTTTGAAAGTCTGGTTTTAATTAGGTGTAGAATACTAAATCTGAGAATTAGATTAAAGGTAGGACATGTGTCTAAATTAAAGGCAGTTTTATCTTTATACGTTTGCATATACACACTGTTCACACAGATAAAGGTGTTACGACCAGATATGGACAGATAAAGAAACCACAATTGTATTACTACGTCACATTTCTGTTCATATTTTAATCGTTTAAAAATCACGTTTAATTTGATTTTAAGTAGATTTTTGTGTTTACTCGTAAATTTACTTATTCTTCTTCATTTACCACCGCTTAAGATATCTGCTCATTCGATGCACTATAAAGAACATTAATTCCAGGTATGCGCGCTAGCCAAACAGCTCGACATGACAGAGAGACAGGTGGAACGCTGGTGGCGGCTGCGGCGCTCCCAGGACAAGCCCTCGACCCTCGTCAAGTTCTGCGAGAACTCGTGGCGATGCCTCTTCTACCTGTACAACTTCTCGTACGGCCTGTTCGTGCTGTGGGATAAGGAGTGGCTGTGGGACATCGACCAGTGCTACTTTGGTTACCCGTATCATGTGAGTGATGTTCTCAATGGAAGTAGATCGACTAAAGTACAGGTAGCGGTAACCCCGGTGCGAGGTTATCGTTACCTTATGGCACAGCCTGTATATAGAACGTTTTAAAGAAGTTCCTTATTAAAGAATTATTGTAATTATTCTTAATCCGTTTTCGAATTGTTTGAATCGATGTTTATTTGTAAATCCGATTGTGTTTGGGGAAGAAATGATAGTCCAGTAATAAATAGTTAAGAAAGCTGAGGCTGAAAGCTAAGGCTGTTTCCTTAGGGTATCACGGCGGACATCTGGTGGTACTACATGATATCGTCGGCGTTCTACTGGTCGCTCACCATCTCGCAGTTCTGGGACGTGCGGCGCAAGGACTTCTGGCAGATGTTCATCCATCACATCGCCACCATCGCCTTAATCTCATTCAGCTGGGTGTGCAACCTACACAGGATTGGCACGCTGGTGCTGCTGGTGCACGATTGCGCTGATGTACTATTGGATGTAAGTTGATAAAAATTATACTAATGTTGTAAATGCGAAAGTAACTCTGTTAGTTACACAATTACACATAAACGAGTGAACCGGTTCATATGAAATTAGGTATAGTTTGAGCCTGAGAAAGGTTATAGGCTACTTTTTACTGAAAAAAATGCTTGTTAAGGTTTGACATTGGGGCTGAGAGCCTGTATGGAAATTACGTCATTTTAAAGCTAGAAACTTGATACTTATTCCATAACATCGGAATACTAACTTTAGGATCTGTACTATATTGGGAAGCCCTAAGTCGAGAATACGCACGTACCACGAGGCTCCCATGTTAAGTCCAGAACTACACCTAACTACCATATTTGGTCAGTACAGAGAACTGCACTAATTGTTTAATTGTTAGAGCATTGTTATACATTGCTGCGCTATTGGATTGATGTCTATTTTCCATTTCCGATAACAATTCTCTAGTGTCTTAAACGAGTCTTGTACTTTACAGGGTGCGAAGGCCACGAAATACGCGAACTACCAGAAGCTATGCGACGCGCTGTTCGCGGTGTTCACGGTGCTGTGGATCGTCACCCGCCTGGGTATCTACCCCTTCTATATCATATGGAGGTGAGTGCTGATAGATGAGGTGGAGGGTAGGAGACACATTTCTGTATGGACAATATACTATAGGGTCAATGGAGGTGCTGCGCGGAGCGCAGCACACGCTAGCCGTGTGCTCCGCGTGGGAGGCGGAGCGGCGGATCCTGGTCCAGCATATCGGGCAAGACCTCTCTATATGGAAGGCGCTGGTCTCCTTCTGCGAGTCAGTAATGACCCAGAAGGAGACCGCAGAACGGGATCGGGAGAGGGCCGATCCCGTTCGGAGATGGCGCAGGCGGGCCGGTGGCAGACCGGCCCGCAGCACTGTAGTTCTGGGCTCTCAAGAATAAGACTACGGTATCCCCTGCCTGTCGTAGAAGGCGACTAAAAGGGGCCTCGGGTTCACTGGGCGACAAAGGTGGGGGCCTGAGTCGTCCACCAAAGTGGAGTGGAGTGGGAAGAAGGCGACATCGGCTGGCCCGTGTCGCCTTGCGCTGCGAGGGCACAGGGGGGGAGGGAGTAACCTCCCCCCCAGGGACGTGCTCTCCTTGAGCACAGTGCAGAGGGGCTCCGGTGCGTTCCACTGGAGATCCCGGAGCCCCTCGTCATGCACCGAGGAAAGGGCCACCGGGGAGGTTTTAGTGGGTAAGAACCCCACATAACCGCCGCCTTCCCCCCAGAAGGCGGGGTATCTTTCTGAAGATTTCCTCCCCGTGAACAAAAAAAAAAAAAAAAGGGTCACTGGAGGAATACGAGAAAATGAAAACAGAATTAAAAAGTTTTATTCGACAATATAAAATTACATAAATAAATAATTAATTCTTATTAATAATTAGTTAAAGCGCCACCTGTGATCAGAGAGTTGAACTACATGCTTAATAGTCACGCTACTGGCCGCCGTGCATACGTCTATAGCACTTCCGTTATATATTTTTCTTACGGTTTTTGTGTCGTATTTTTTGAGTTCGGTCGCGCAGCAATACCCCTATTTCCTCGCGTACCGAAGGCAGTGCAGCGGTTGTGCAGAGTATAAAACAATGTATGACGGAGTTATAATGATACGGATTGTTCAAACAAACTATCTTTAATAGTAATAGCAAAATTGTGAACCTCTTCCTTTTTCCAGTCGGTTAAAAAGTAAAGTATATTATCAACTGACTTCAAAAAAGTAGGAGGTTCTCAATTCGTGTAAATGTTTTCTATCTTTGTTGTCTCATAGCTTACTGCCGCTGCAGACTGGGTGAACTTAAATTTTGATGATTCTTTTTTATTTGAAAGCTGATGTTTCCAGTTTCCCTCTTCAAATTGGTCTAATTCTGACAACGGCATCCATGAGAAAAGCATATAAGTGTTTAATTTGCCTTAAGAATGTGCCCTACAAATGGACTAATATAACAATAACCCTTTTTGATGATTCACTTTTTATTGGAAAATAAAAGCCAAAGGTAGTTGGATGGTTAGGTTCTGATTTATTCTAATTCCTAATATTCTAACTCGATTTAAAGTCTGTTTTTGTTTTTACTCGTAAACTGCACTTGTTTTATATATTATTTCCATGTAAATTTGTCCGTCCCCAGCACCTTAATCCGAGCGCCGATGCTACATCCCATGTTCCCCGCATACTACATCTTCAACTCGTTGCTGTGTCTGCTGCTGGTGCTTCACTTGGTGTGGACGTGGCTCATACTGCAGGTCGCCTACAAAGCCATCACCGCTGGACAGGTTACACTTGTTATATATACAAAACACGCAAACACACACGCGAGGGTCACGGAGTCCAGGTGACACCTTTGGACTCTGGATAGGTCGGCTATCATTAAGGCTCTCGTGATTTTTGATACAACGGCACGGAACAAGGATCCAGTGCTCATGTTGAACTATGTCCGGATATTCTTGAGACACGAAATATGTCTTCTTCCAGGAGGTCGCTTATCCTGGATTTTTCTTTGGATGTCTTGAAGCAAGTCGTATTTGTCCAGCCCCGTAGTCCTGGACTCATAGAATAAGACTATGGTAACCCCTGCCTGTCGTAGATGACCACTAAAAGGGCACTCGGGTCCATGGGCGACGAGGGGGGCCTCTGTCGTCCGCTAGAGTGGACCCGAGAAGAATTGAGATGTGAGTGATTATTTGGTTTCACATTGGCTGAGGCTGTTGCACGTTTCTTTTCAGCTGGACGGCGACATCAGGAGCTCCAGCTCGGAGGTGAGCGACAGCTCGCACCACTCCAACCACAGCACGCCGAACCGCCTCAATCATAAAAAGTATGTTTTGTAATAACTACGTTTATTTTAAACTAGCTGTGCTATGCGTCGAAATTAACAAAAAAGTTTTTACCTGTTTGCCTTGTCCTGATTGTACTCTTAAAGGTATATTGTGCTATTTACAAATTAATATTACAATTAGGATTACCATTTGTACTAAGTTGTTTGGGGTCGACCTTGCTATCGGTTCTTAAGGAATCTTGTAAATGTATAAACGCGAGTTGAATGCATAGCTCAGGGACACGAGGTGACCTAATTGTAATAAATCAATTCTCTAAGTTTACCATTTCACACTAGGTTACCATGATGAAAAACAACAAAAAAATTTCACATATTCTTAATAATTATTTTAAGGTTAACAAAACCCTTAAAATTTAATAATCGCTCATGTTTCAAATATTTCTCGGTGAATCAATTCAATCAATTTTTTCTGTAACAGTATTCTGATCATTCTTTACTCAAATCTATAAATAGCACGGGATCTCAACTATATTATTAACTCGATAACACGGTAAACGTGCAGGCAGCTGAAGATGCTCCCGCTCTTTACCACGCACCCCAACTGCATTCAACTCGCGCGCCCTCTATATAGTCTGTTTGCAGCCTGGTATAATAAGTTATGTACGTCAAAAGTAAAATAATTTAATTAAATTGATAGGGCAGAGCGTAAGTTGGTATAAAAAAGTAGTCAGATGATGTGGAATCAATATTCAAGTATTATTTTTCTTTTTCAGAGATACGTAGGGAGTAAAGGCTTCCAAGATTTTCCTGCATTCGACAAGAGACTCGCGCTAGGATACGCCTGTAGCTAAGTAACAAGGAACTGTTTTGTGATGTGCAGATAGAAAGAAGCAGGGCAATTTGCCCATATATCAATAACACCATGTTTGCCTTTGCTTGTATAAAAATGGTCGCGTTTAATCAGTAATGATTCATGTCCAAATTATATTAAGCGGCCATTTTTTCTATACTAATTGGTTGTTATATACTAATTGAAAACATGGAGCTTACTCCAGCCGGCACAAGTAATCCTTTTGGGGTAGACACTGGTCGCAAACTCTTTTCACCAATTCACAAAGCCAAAAATTTGGCAAATATAGTGCTAAAACAGTCCTGGGTTCCGAGTCTGCTAAACTAATTGTGTCAAAATGGACATTCAGTTACATCAAAGTTGTTGATTTTATTGTCTTTGGTAATCTGCCAGTTAAGTTGTTTCACTATGGTTTTCCAATGGCGTACCACTGACGCTCTAATTTCGTTCCAATTATTGCTATCTGTTAATGGTATATACCAATTATGCCGATACATTTCAATGAATTATTCAATATCAAATAATCAAAACATTACATTGAAATAAAAATTACATATCAAAAAATAAAATTTTGGCACAAAGATTGAATTGTAATAGGTTGGTTTCATAGTGGAATGTTATTAGACTCGGGCTCAATTGTTCACGAAATAATTAATATTTATAAATGTTATACGTAGTTATGACGCTATCGTTTACAATTAAGTACAATCAAGACCACTAAAATTATAAAACTAAGTTGTAGTAAGTCTAATGACAATAAAGATATTTTTGTTCCCAGCCGTCAGGCAAATGGTGAAAAGTGTTTCAGACGATTGTGAATATTAAAGTTGTGGTCTTTCATCAATGATCCCACAACACAGAGACTGTGTTTCCTCGAAAGGCTCAGTAATCAAACTCTTTGATGATCCAAACTCCTTGATCAAATTAACTTCTTGTTTATACTTATAGCAAGAATAAGAACAAACAAATGGTATTCAATGTGATAACTATTGTATTGTTATATAATACTATGTGAACGAGATAAACGTGTACAAGCATTTGTACGCAAGCAATAATAAGGTTTGCGTATATCTTATTATAACACGGCCGAATTAAAATGGTGCACGGTTAAAATGCATATTCAAAATATTGTGTGAAACTTAATATATACACATAAGCTAACAAATAAGCTCTCACGTCCTTTAACCCTAAGCTTATCTATTGTGTTGCAATATTATTTTATCTATATGTTTTTTCTCTTTTGTAAATTCGTTCGTACTTCAATTTCTTTTCCCTCGCGACATTGAAGTTATAACATTTCACCCGTGCCCTAATTTTAGTCAGCCGAGGCAATACTTCCCAAACACTAGTTACCTAATTTCTTAACTTGATAGTGATTATTTGGTTGTTTTAGTTTAATGACGTTTACGTGTTTAATTATAGGATTCTTTCGGCCTATACATACAAAGAAAATGAACAATTAGACATTTAGGTATATACGTGTATATACAACATAAATTACCTAGAATTTTATAAACAGTAAAGGTAAGAACGTATAAAAAAAAATCAATGGGAAAAGAAATTTATTGAAAGTAAAATGTAGATGACAGTTAAAAATTCTTCATGTCAAAAGATTTTCCCGCCATTTTTAGTGACATTTGAACTAACATTTCTTTTTCAATGGCAAATGACTTTATCATCCATACAGCATTTCTTTTGATCTGATATTGACAACAAACCATTTTTTGTCATAAAGATAATATGATATAAGCATAATATGAAATTTACTTATACGCCGAGTCCCATGACTTGTTTAACTTTTCATAGTACTTCAATAACCTCTATATATTTTACATCTAAAAATAAGTGATGGCTTTAAAAAATAATTTTACGTTTATTATTTTTTAAGCTTTTATTGTAGACAGCAACACCAAAACCACTCTATTTAGTCACGCGAGCTAAAATTAACCAAATACATAAAACCAAAAATTTTAATAGTATATCATCCAAGCATCCATTGCTTTAAATTAATAAATGTTATATATATAATAGTTATAACATTATTTGAGCAAGGTTTTTTTGCTGTTTATTTTAAGTGATTTTAATTTGTATTTGACTTTCGAAATTAAGGTTTTGTTGTTTTCCTGGTATGATTTCTTCAGTATTATTTTTTTAATATGAATGTTACTTATTATCTCCGGTATATTTTGCTCCTTATAAAAAAATATTTCAATTAGTGATTAATAACGTCACAATTCCTCTTTAATATTTTTTTTGTATTTGACTTTATTTATTTGTAAGCTTGGTCATCATTGGTAACACTGATGCTTTCTGTTGTGATGAAACTAGTTATCAAGTCTTTCCATCCATCACTATAAGGAAAGATATACTTAAGTACATTATAAAAATATGCGATCGTTTAGAATACCGAAGTATTTTGGTTAGTAAAGTGATGGGGTATCTAGATATTTGTAAGTATACACCTAACACATAAGTAACTTAAGAGAAAATTAGTTCCTTTACTACCTTTTAGTAAAAAAATATGGCATTTAATTAGGCGAAAGCAACAAGGTCTTAAGTTCCGAGGGCCTAATTACCTGGGACCATGTATTCGGGTTTAGATTTATTTTATTAAGAGGATGTTGTGAACAAAATTATCGAACCAAAGTTACTCTTTATTAAAAAAAAATTGCCAAAAATGTTAATTTGTTAATGTAGAAATTTGAGATTTATTTTTCATTTTTGTTGTATTTTTTTCCGTGGTTAGTAATTCTTATAAATTGTTTTTATTTTATTATTTTATGTAGGTATTTTTTTATACCCATTATAGTTTTCCATTGCATTTATGTGATCCAAACTGTTGTATTACTAAAGACACATTTTAACGTAGCACTAGCAAAATTGATTGCTTTCGAAAATTTAGGCTTTTTAGTTGAAACCTGAAACCAAAACAATGATAGTAATCAGGTCACTATTCCCAAAGTATAACTCTAGTGGAGTATCGTCAATAGGTTGTAGAAACCTGCCTTTATAATGTTAATATTGGTAATTACCTAGGGTAATAAACTAGATAGGAAAATTGTTTAAATATTTAACTAGTATATAAAGCACACTTGTGCAACTTAAAAGTTACAATTCGTTATAGGTTATGTTTTTAGTTTGGTAATTAATGGTGCACAGATAAATAATGTGCAAAATGGTGGCAAAACAATTATGTATGATTAATATTCTATACTTGTTATTAACATTAGTCACCACGGAGATAAAAAGATATATTGATTTGCAACAGAATAAATAAGGTGAGTACATTATTGGTATCGGTCAGTTATAATTAGAATAATGTTGATGGCATAATAAAATACTAAAATAAATCATATCAACCCATATTATTGTATATTTGTAAATTGCACAATCTGTAGATGGTAATTTATTTTATTATGCTAAAAATACACCCAAAGACGCTTTCTTAAAATAGTTATATGGTAGAGGATAAAAGAAAGAAATGTTGAAACGCTCACAGCGTTATTTTGTTTTTTCACTAGTTCTAGTTAATTTAATTATTTGTGTTATAATATTAACATAATTATATCAGTGTTGAATGTAACAAAATAAATGTTAGGTGATGATTGGATGGTGGTGGCACGATTTATGATAAGTATTTGTTTATAACAAAAACCAAAGACTTTGTTTTCTGTTTAGGCATTTAAATAGTAAGTCAGAGACATCTGCAATGGTACTGGGGCATCGAATATGGAGGTACCGTTAGTAGTATCAAGTGCTTGTACAGTGACCTCTTTCTTTTCGTATTGTACGTATGATTTTCGAAGGAGGTAAAAATATCATTGATTCAAAAAAAATTGGCCTAAGAATAGAATGATTGACCTAGAAAAATATCTTGTCTCAGAATTTTCAGAGATAGGTTTGTACGTTTTCCGCTAAGAAAACATCATTTATCGTTATCCTCACTTCGAGACCAATTTATGTTATGATAATGACTAAGTTTTTGTTTGAAGCTTGTATGGCCTGGCAACAAGACCTTTAAGCCAAGTTTTTTTTTAAACATAGACACTTAATTCTTACGTCTACAATGAAAAAGTCAACCTATTCTCTGTTGTTGTTGAATATTTTATAGCTTGGTAAAAAGACCTTTAAGCCAAGTCTTTTTGTAAAACACATATACTTATTTCTTACGTCTAAGATGAAAATGTAAGTTAGATGATCCCCCCATGAGTCCCCGCGCCATTTTAAAATCCCAACATTATAATATTCCACAGATTATATTCATAAACCTTATTTATGTATATTTAAATCTTTGATTTTAATTTACAGATATACGCTCTGTCTCTGACTTTGCATTGAGTGCCCCATTTAATCATTTAAGGCGACACCAAAGCTTTGGCTCATTTATTTCTAATTACAAAACCCTTAATATTATGTCTTAACTAAAGTATCCATTTTGACTGATGCTATAAATATACTGTTATTTTTATTTATAATTATATAAAATAATGACACGAAGCAGACATAAATTTATAAACATTTTTTCGTCTCGACGGACTTTTATGCTTTTCGATTAAGTTGGTGTTGATACTTAACAAATAAAATTATTAAACGATTGAGTGATTGAATCAAAGATTTGGCTAGTTATTTTGGGGTAATTGATGCCATGATGTCTTATGAAGTTTGTAGACTCATTCAAGTCTAGATGCTAACTAATTTCTAACGAAGTTAGATTATCTTTAAACATTAGATCACGTTACACAATGCCAAATCGATTTGAAGGCAAGTTTCTTTATCTTATTAAGTTATAATAAACAAAAGCAGTACATGCCTGGGCGACGCGATTTTTAATTATAATAAGTGTTTTTTTTTATATTTTGACATTTATCTTTGTTTTTATAAATTTGTTGGTTTATCTGCGATTATTTTTTTATTCATAGTTTAATGTGAATATTTGAATGGTTGTGGAGTCTATGCGCGGAATAATTCGTTATTAGAAATATTAATATTGAAATAAGAAAGTCAAGTTTTTATTAATTTTGTAATTCTAACTATATATAACCATTTATAAGCTTATATTTTAAAATTGATAAATTAATATTTCTGTGGAAACTACACTTTTTGCAAAGTAACCAAAGATATTCAAACGGATTTTTAGTAACAAATTTGTATGAGCGTTTTGAATTCATTGTGTTGTAAAAGAGCTTTGTTGTGCACAATGTCTGTTATTTTTTGTACGCGTTACAAAGAATTTATGGAAATAAAGTAATTGCATCGGTATCTGTGTTATATTGTTAAAAATCTCGGAGAGCAGTTAAGAAATTAATCTGTCCAAAGCGTAATAGTTCAAAGTAAAATGCTTTCTCTCAACGTAGTTCAAGTAACTGGTGTTCACTGGCTTTATACAATTCAGAACGATTGCAGAAAGGTGCAACTCTCTGAATGAATTGAAAAATAATCTTAAGTCTCTAAGAACTTCTTGTGACTACAAACTTTTGCTTAACACGTTCTGGCTTTGATTTCCATACAAAACGCTTTTGGATTTAATATAATAAAAATGTTGATTTGTTATTATTATTGTACTATGTCCAAATGACTAGTTATTTTTACTATGAAAGTTTGTTTAATTTTGGGCTCATGATCAGATAAATGAAATTGAGATTTAGGAATAACTTGCGCAATGTTATTCGAAACAATCATTCTCTTATTTGTATTTTAATCCTCATATTTTCTAAGTATTAAAAAAAGGCAAGTTATTCTTTGTTTCTGGTGGTTACTGATCTTATAAAATACATTGTCGTATTTAGGTACTATCACTAAATAAACTGCCCTTCTGATTCGTATTTACTTTCCGTATCTGTGCAATATCTTATCTATATTTACGTACACTACAATATTAAAACTTATTTATCTGTGAAACAGTGTGTCTCGCTCCGCCGCCGTCGTTCAGTCCGTCATCCGCCAAATTACAACTCGACTTGTTTCGAGATTAAAATAAAAATTAATAACTTTTATATGTTGTAAACTGGGAAAGGTGGTAACGTGAACAACTACTACTGAACTAGTATTTAAATATGTTGCGACCGTTAATAGATTCATTTTGGAGCGCGAGCATTTGGTTACCGCCAAATACGACGTGGGAAGATATTGCCCCTGGTCCACATAAGGTGGTGCAGTATACGGATCATCGTCACGTTTTTTTCCCGATACCGTTAGCATTTGTGTTCATAAGTCTACGCTATGTATTACAGAGGTAAGTGCCTAACCTAATTTCTAAGTTCTACAATTAAATTAAGGGGCGTGTACCAACTTACAAATTTACTAATCGTGTGTCACGATTCTTCGGCCTTTTTAAAACAACAGGTGATTCAAAGTTACTGGTTACTTAGATGTATAATCTCTATTTAATTTTTTTACACCCCTATTTCATCATATATATTTGTTAAGTTTAATTCAATTTTAAAATACCGTTTACCGCCGGCAATAATAGCGTTTTATTACGTTATTATTTATTCGTTTTTACTGATTTAAGGGCGGTGTAATATTGTTCATATTTGTACATTATCATGGTGTTCTGGTGGTGTACATGGCGTTTTGTTACAATGACAATTGCATAAAAATATAAGAAAAAAATATTTTAATTTACGATAAACCTGGAAATATAAGAAGAGCGCCATGTCTTTAATTCTGAAGGGTATAGAGAGGCTTAGCATCGATTTTTCCTTTTTTGGGTCCATATATCCGATTTGGGCATCAACAAATCGATTTTTTCAATCAAGAGCTGTGATAGCTCAGTTTCTGAGCAGTTGCCTAATTTTATGTGCTGATTTACGATGCGGTTCGCAGTGAAGGAAAATTAAAATTGACAGTTGTTATAATTAATCCGTTAGATATATGCCCCACTTATACACTCACTCTTTGACTACTATCTGTCTTCTTCTGTTGGAACATTCAGCAGTATGTTAAGCATTAGAATTGATTGTCTTGCTTGGTATACAACCTGCCTTCCATATATAATCTCTAATCCTGTCTTCTAATATTATTTTCATTAGATTTTACTGTTTCAAAAGTTCTGTGTGTACTCTCTGTTTTAGATGTCTAGTGGATTGTTCTTGCTATCTATCAATATATCTATCAATGCCTGTGCTAGTATAGTACCTTGGGGTGTTTCACTGTATGGTGTTTTTGTGACTTTATATACCGTCTCCTGTAGGTATAAACAGGACAGGCTTGTAGGGCCCTAAATGGGGTCAAAAAAATCCAATAATCTTGGGTACAATTACTTTTTGAGCCAAATATTTGTCTGGTTTGTGAAGCCAATATTCTGTATTCATTTTAAACCCATTAATGATTTATTTCCCTTGAAAAAAACCACAAATAACAGTGCATACATTACATTCATATGTATCTATTATAAAAGAATATAGCACTTACATCTAATTAAATTATGTTGTACCATCTTGTCTTAAGTTGCCAAGTGCAAATGCTATGCTGCACATAAGAAAAAAGTTTTGCCATTGGTTTATTAATAAAAGTAATTAGGATGTTGACCTTAATTAGCATGCAGCTGTCTTTTAATCCCCTGTGAATTTGGAAATCATTGACAATGTCCCACACAAAAATTGTAACAAAACCTCCCACATTTATTTACTCAATGAATATTTAATTGCATGATTCAATACATTAATGAGCGTAATGAGAGTGAACCAGTTGTCCTACACACTTTGACTTCTGAACAGCCAATTGCTCACTACAACAATTGGCTATAATATTAGCTTGACATCTTTCAGACGCATTCCTTCATTATCCAATTCAATCTAATTTAAATAATGTCTTGTGGTGATGCTTTATTCTTTGTTTGCATATATCCTTTCGACATGCTTGATTCCTACCTGATTTCAAAAATCTTTTAGCACAGCATTATCAATCAATATTACATGCATCATCAACATTACACAAATAGGATTGCATGAAGGTGTCACTGAAAGTCAAAGAAACAGAAAGCCATCAACTTTCTTGCTTCCTCTAAGGTCTGAGGTCAGACAGCAATATTAAAAATGCACCTACATGTTTATTATATTGCCACTTTATATGCCTTAGGGAATCTCAGTTGTTACTTTAAGCGTTGAAGGCCACCCTGAGGGTGGTCAGTCTGATGGTTAATTAGTTTTTCAATTGGATTACTAGACAGTTATTCCGTTAACTGGACAACTGTGGTGTGCACTTGTGAATCATATTACTTGTATGCATTGCATGCTCTGTCTGTATATAGTAGGAGTGTGTAATTTTAAAACAAATAACTTGTTGCGTTTGGTGTGTGCAGACTGGAAATTAATATGGGTGTGTTAAATAAAACATGTGACGTTAGCAACTATATTTATGCCCTCATAGCCACATTATGTATGGACCGTTTTATTATACAAAAGAGGATTTTTGTAATTACTTGTAGGGAATTAAATATTTCAATAACTAGTACAATCATTTTATTCAGACATTCGTTTCATATCGTTTAATTAGAAGTTGATAAATAACGAATAAAGTTAAATTATTGTTTACAATGCCATGTTAATGTGATGAACAACTAAATTATTAATAATGAATTAAAGATACAATAAGGTTCAGGTAAATCACTAAGATATCATTGGAAGTAGTTATTATGCATAACAATCGCTGGGTACCGTGTGTTGCTAGCTAACATGTTATTAGGGCACCACTGCTGTTCAGTGATCACCGTCGTCTAGAAAATTTATAACATCACAACAGTTGCAGGTGCATTGCCAGGTTTCGAGATAGAACTACTCTTTTCTTGATTTTATTTTATTTTTAACCGATTTCAAAAAAAAGATGTTTTCAATTCATTTGTATTTTTTTATGTGTCTTACCTCATAACTTTCGACTGGGTAGATCGATTTTGATGATTCTTTTTATGTTTGAAAGCTGGTGCTCAGACAAATGTGTGCTGTGTTACTTTCCTCAACAAAGGGTAAATTTAAGTTTTTCCAACCGGTAAGTATCGGCGGTCTCCAAAATTACCACTTTCAAACAAACTTTTCAGCTTCATATATCGGTACAGGTGAAGAAATTAATTAAAAAAAAGATACCAGACTACGTACAAGTACTTATGACTCTATTTCTTATCTAGAATCGTACGGAAGCATTAGACAAAGTACGACTAATCTTCAAATGTAGTCACGGAGATTAAAACGTATTTACTGCGATTAGCAACTATATCTGACACCTATATCAACGTATAGTAAAGTAAAAGTGCTGCTGGAAAGAGGATATTGTGACCAGAAATGAGAAATGTGTTCTACGGCACAGCTCTTAGAAAAAAGATAGAGGAAGAAGGACCTAAGAAACAATGTTGCAAATAGTTATTTGCGTCATAAATAGGAGATGCTCGGAAATATGATATTAACACGATTGTTCAAGAGGGAAAGAAAATGTGTGCTCGCATAAAGTCACGCCTGCACATCGACAATTTTACAAGGCTCAAGTACGGCCTCACATGGAATACTGTTCGGATCTCTGGCCGGGGCTCCCCAATACGAAATTCTTTCGTTTAACCGTGGACAACGTAGAGCTGCTCGAATCATAGACAATCATGGTATTTCCGATCAACTTGACTTGTCGGGGCTCTTGGCATTCTCTATAGCATTTACCACGACTGTTGTGAGGAATTATCCGGAATGATTCCATCTTATGAACCAACTATCGCCAACGGTGTTTAGGGGACTCGAAAAAATCAAGCCTACAATCAAGTCTCAAATAAGGCGTGCGTAGTTTAACTTAAAAATCAAGCACACAGTAACAATGTTTCCCGGCGCAGTTTACAGTACAAAGTGTGTAAAAAGCAAACAAAGATAGTTTTATTGGCTTCTCCCTGACCTGCCGCACCGGCCGCCGGGAAACTGGCACGCGGCGGTGCGCTGTGTTTTCGTTACGGCAGAGGCCGAGATCTGTTATCACGGTGTCACTTGATAAGTTCAACCTTCACGCAGCGATTGGCGAATACACTCCTTTTTATAAAATGCCATCTATTCGCGGCGTATAGTAGACATGTCACGACATATATCCTCTTATGACATCCCTTACCGACACTTTTCTGTTTGAAGTACAACATCTTTACGCACGTTTGACTCGAAGAGTATGTTGGTGAATGCGTTAAGAGAACGTTACGAAAAGTGTAATATTCTAATGCCCCAACACATGTTGGGTTTTTAGGGTCTTTCTTATTTTTTCTCCTTTTCTTACTCCTCCTTACATAATTTTCTTAAACTAGTTTACGAGTATCTTTCTTTCTCGAGAAAAATTAAGAGGGAAATATAAGTCAGTTAAGATAGCAATAGGGAGAATTACCTGTCCTATATTAGTGTAGGGGCAAGAGAGAGAGGTGCGGTGCTTTATCGTAGGAATATTACGAAATTCCTACGACAATTAGGAAATACAAAAAGGGCATCCGCGCGTCTAACATTTGAAGTCTGTTTTTGTTTTTGCTCGTAAATATACTTGTAATCCAAACATTATGAAATTCCAACTTTGAATACTAAAGTTCTAATTTATAAATGTTCACTATCGGTAATCATAGAGACTGCCAATTTTTCAATTGCAAGTAAGAACCATCGCGTGCAGTTTGCGCACGTGTTACTTATATTCCAGCTGAGACGTTGTGTAGGCGACAGGAAGACCTGCAGCTGCTGGTGGACCGTGGCAAAAGCTCGAAGCCCTAGCAGCGCTATAACCCTACCGCGCCCCACTACCATGCAACTAATTCCGCTCATCATACAATAATATTAAACAGATTCAGTGTACAGTATGAATGTTCATTGACATCATAATGGTCGATATATCTTTTTTAAGAGTTGCTAACTCTACTAACATTATTGTTTATTATTGGTTTACTAACCTAACGTTAATTTTTTAGCAATTTTACTTAAAACTATATGCTATTATATATTGTGTATGCCAATTTCAGGTTCGGTATCAAAAGTTTTTCGATTCTGACCCAAGACAATCGATCAGATGCTTTAATCGATTTAAATCTTATTGACTTACGAAATTAGTGCTAGTTACAGTGGGCCCCGAGTCTGTTAAACCAATTGTGTGAAAGCGAAAGTTCATTGGCATCATAGTGGTCGATATTTGATAGCTTTATCTGATTGGTGCCACTATAATTTACCAATGGCGTATACTGGCAATCGTGTGTCACCATTTGACGTATTTGGTAACGATGTAATGATAATTGATATGACGGTAATAGATTGGTGTCATAATGAAACGTCACTGGCAAATAGCGGACTAGAGCCCTGTGCGTCTTGAAAGTTGTGTAAAGTGATTTACCGGAGGCGCTACACGCTCGTTAGATAATTCATTGTGTGAAGCACGTACACTGCCCGGGGTAACGGTTAGTTATTGACCTGTTAAAGTTTTTAACACATGTTTACCGGTCGGCTGTTTTTGACAAAATTAAGTAATAAAACTATCACGACGTACGCTCGAAGGTTGTTGCTACGCCCTGACCACAACAAATCGTTACTACATACGATTGTAAAGTATAACATCCTTTGTAATGAAAATATATTTATATATCAAAGAATACAATATTATCATATCGACGCTGGAAAGCAAAAACGTAGTAACCCACAAAAATGAAATTGAATTTCACCAGAGCCGAAAAACGTTTCAACGTTTTTTAAATAATTCAATAACTTTTATGTTTGCGGACCTAGAGCTGTCGTTTTTGGACACAATATTTATTATTTTTTGCTGAATAAGTATTGCACCACGGCATTAACCTAGAGTTTTCCTAAAACAAAATCGTTTTACGGTACAAAAAATAAAACAAGTGTCAATCTTGAAAATCCTATTTTTGCTATTTTTCATGTAATTGTTACAAGTCATATATCATTCGACGCGCTTTTTTTCTGATTCCAACGACTTAAAAAAGTGGAATTGGGTGACACAATTCGATTGACAGTGCAATTGGCAAAAACGTAGTGACACATATGGTCACTACGTTTTTGCTTTCCAACGTCGATATGTTCTAAGCAATAATAGCCTAGCAATGATTTGTGGTGCAGTCAGCTGTATGTATTAGTTACATTTAGAATATATTTGTATGACATAACATACTTGTAGTTAGCATGGTATAAAAATGTGCGCTCCGCCAGTGTGATATAGACAATAGGCTTCACTTTGTCGTATATATACGAAACGTTACTGGCTACGAGAGAGAGCCTCTTTTCTGTTTAACTTCTCTTACTTACGTCTCCCTCTCAACTTCGCCTTCGCCTCGCGTTACTTTAATCAAGGATGCGTAAAAAAGTATTATTTCAAATAACTAGAGAACGATCAGTTCATTCGTGTAGAATGCCCACGAGACTATTTTGTACTAACCGGTAATGAAAAAAACTATTTCAATTTTTTAAGATAAAAGTAAGTCAAGTTCATCAGCTATCTGCCAGTGAAATTCCTGTTAATACCGAGCCGTTCCCGAGATTAGTCGGAGCAAACAACCAGAGAGAAATTGTCAAATATGATATTATTTTTATGTACCGTATTTACATTCATAAACATGTAGTAATCAGCGGTTATTGTAATGTTACAAATAGACGTTCCAATTTCGATTTATTGGTATAGATATTGTACACAAAACGGGTTGTCGTACAGCTTCATAACTCCTGAGTAGGAGTGCTAAGAACTACTCTTTGTTATGTTATTACAAAGGAGTCTTACAATCCGCGAGTTTCACATATTTGACAATTGCTAATGAGCTACACCTCTGACGCTATGCGCGGGACAATACAGGACAATGGTAATTATCTTATGGCTTATCTTAACTCAATGGCAACGCTAAATTCTCTTGAAATTAACTCTTTTTGAAGTAAAACTTCTTAAAACACATGCTGAGTGAGCGAGTGAATGCGTTACGTTATCGGGTGAGGTGAATGGAAGTTTAGAGGGAGATATAAGTCGGTGAAGATAAAAAGACTTATATCACGTATATTACTGGAGGGGCAAGAGAGAGACGTCTGAGCACGTATTTTCTTTCTCTCTATCTCCTCAGTCACGGAAACCGTTGACTTACCAAATGTTTATATTTTTTTTTAAATATTTTAAGACGTTATAAATTTTCGAGAGATGTTTAAATTTAGACAATAATGAACGTAATTAGGACACTTCAAACTTGTCTATTGTGGTTTTTGTTTAATAGGTTTTTGAACGGGAAACGAGGCAAAGGAAGAATACACATTAAATTATAATTGCTTATAATATTAATGCATAGGTGCTTGCATAATATTAATGCGAATAGGAACGTTTTCCGAATTATCGTAAGCTCTATCTTAGTATGCACTCAGTGTAATCTGAGCGTGAATTACTATGAATTCGAATGCTGAGATTTTACTGAGCGCGAGTTTGACCTTTTTTTTTGTTAACGGGGAGGAAATCTTAAAAAAGATACCCCGCCTTCTGGGGGGAAGGCGGCGGTTATGTGGGGTTTTTACCCACTAAAACCTCCCCGGTGGCCCTTTCCTCGGTGCATGACGAGGGACTCAGGGATCTCCAGTGGAACGCAGCGGAGCCCCTCTGCACTGTGCTCAAGAAGAGCACGTCCCGGGGGGGGAGGTTACTCCCTCTCCCCCTGTGCTCTCATAGTGCAAGGCTACACGGGCCAGCCGATGTCGCCTTCGTCCCGGGTCCACCTTAGCGGACGACAAAGGCCCCCACCCTTGTCGCCCAGTGAACCCGAGGCCCCTTTTAGTCGCCTTATACGACAGGCAGGGGATACCGTAGTCTTATTCTTGAGAGTCCAGAACTACAGGGCTGACGCGAGTTTGACCTAAGCTAAGCCTGAGCTAAGTCAAAGTACGCTATATAAATTTCAGCCTAAAACACAGTGCGGGTCTATTGTCTGCATCACACTGTAGGAGCACGAGAGAACATTAAGCGATCATATTTTATTGTTCTCTAAAACAATCGTGTATATATTATTACACAAATAAATACAATGAAAAGTGTGAAAACTGATTCTACTACTTGTGGCACACACACACACACACTATTTATGCATAAATTATTATGTAAAATAAATGCATATGTCTGATTTGTGCACAATTGCAACATTAAGGGTGGGTACTGTTTCCTATTAACATATATTTACATACATATATGTTTTTAGGAAACAGTACCCACCCCTACAGCCGGAGCTAAAGAAGTTTAACTTCAGTCGTGAGAGCTACAGCACACTTGTTTTCTCTCGTTATAAAGATCAATAACGCCTGCAATTTAATCTCTAAAAATAGTTTGGTATCGGATACTGGAAGAAACCATTCTTTGCATGGACGAACGTTAATGAAATAAAAATGCTGCGAGTGCCTGTTGCCGTTTATTTTTTAACTCCTTTTATATTTCAGGGTTGCGTACGGTCCCTTCGGCAAGTATCTGGGAATCAAGGATTCAAGACCCAGGAAAGCGCCGATCAATCCCAAATTGGAAGCGGCGTATAAGGCGTTCCCGAAATTAAAGCAGGTATTGAGTAAAAGAAATCTTACATTAGCATCAGCTTATTGGTTACACGTAACAAGTTTATTTACGAGTAAAATCAAAAAGCGACTTCAAATCCCATCAAACGTTAAACGCTATTACGCGCGGACGCCCTCTTCGTATTTTCGAATTATCGCAGGAATATTACGAAATCAAACTATCAGTATATACTATAATCAAAGTAGACTAGCAGAAGTTACCTTTTGGCTGAAATAAATATATCGATTTAAATTACGATATTACATTCGATAATATCGGATTGAATTCATATATCGCATTTTTATGAAATATCGATTTATATCGTGTACTCCAATACCTAGCCTGGTAGGCCTTAAATGACACAAGTTTTCAAAATTGAAATAATATGTTGAAGCGATGTAGATAGGACCACGACTCTATCAGAACCTAACTTGACGTTATTTTCAGACACTATACATACGTGTCCACGTGACGCCAGTGCCGTGATGGCAGCGCACAAGCGTGATAAGACGGCCGTTAACATTACCCCAAATTATACATAAAGTGTTTAATTGTAAAATTATGTACATTTTTAATGTCGTTTACTTAGTGTTTTTCTATTATTAGTAATATAATATGTTTATAAGGATAACACGCGTTCCCTTGTCGGTCCGTTGCTGATGTTATTGTTGGACTATTTTATTCCAGAAGATCTACAAATTATTACACTAACAAAAATTAGGTGGGAATGGGCAGTACACATAGTGCGTTGAACAGATGGTCGATGGGACCGAAAAGCGTAGGAAGTGGCACCCTTTCATGGGATGGGATACAAGCCGTTTAGTCCGTCCTTTTGGAAATCGTTGGACGAGACCTATGTCCAGCAGTGTATGTCCTGATGTTAATGATGCTCGGGAACTATATACAATTTAGTGGCCGTGGTCAGACTAACGTTGGAAGGCGGGTGACGTCTTACCACTTAAGCAACGCGTAACGCTCCAAAGAATTCGAGTAGGAAAGTTGCTGTTGTAACTTCCGTAACGTATCCACTTAACTGATGCGTTATTTTCTATTTATGGCTCAATATACACAGTTTCATACGCTGCATACAAATTACATTAAAATGTTTACGTTTGAAACACAAGCGCTGTTAGTTTATAGTTTTTATACTTGTATTAAATATTTCTAAAAATAAACATGCACCAACACCGTCACTAGTCCACCAAACGCTCACAAGTAATTTTTTATGAGGCAATTTTCGCTTGGGGAAGGATTTGGCTGGTTCGCCAGGGATCAGTCATTGCGGTGAGCGTTTCCGATTATGGTGTGGATCATGTGGATCTACAAAATCCACTTTTCATCACAGTTAATGATTCGATTTAAAATCCCTTTTTTATTATGCCGCTTGACTAACGCAGTAGTCTACGCGCGTTTGTCGCTTTGCTCCACTCAATTCATGAGGGACCCACCTTTAAGCTTCATATTTTGCTTCAAGAGGATTAAAACAGTTTTGTCTGGTCAGTTGGTTTGCGATGGATCCGCTTCCACAATAACCTCCTTATTCACCTGGGACTCCGGCCGCCCACGGGGCTTGTTTTGCACTTTGAAATTTCCAGAACGGAAACCTTGGAACCAAAACGCACTGTGTTTTCTTTTGCCACATTACCGCCATACACATTGTTAATCCATCGAGCCGTTTCTGGAGCACTGGTGCCACGGCGGAACTCGTACTCGTAAATAACGCGATATTCTAAGTTTTACATTTTGTAAACTGAGTGACGCAAAGAAAAAACCAAACATGGGAAAAACATTTGGATTACGGTTTTCGAAAAACAAATGCATGAGTAAATAGCTGTATAAATTTGAAATTTGGCATTTATAACCAAAGGAGATATTTGAGATCAAAGTGGCCAGCGCGACAAAACGACAATTTCATATGTAAGGAGCTAATATTTAAATAAGACCACTTATTTAAAACAGTGAACAAGTCATTAGTAACTATAAAAACGATAACCTTAGCCTCGTTCACGAGAAAATTATAAAATGATTTTTCTCAACACTCGACCTTCATCTGTAGATAAATACACCTAAAAATAGCCGAATTACAATAAAACTGTTGGATACGCTTCCGATCGGCCAGTTGTATCGTTTTATGCAAGAATTGTATCTCGTTTGATCGCTTTCATCACCGGACAATCGTAATCAGCAGAAGACGCTGGGTGCAGATATATTCGATATAAATCAATAATATAATTTCATATCTATCATTTATCTATATATGAAACCGATGGCTTTCATCCGATATTATCGACATCTAATATCGATATATTTCATCCGATACATAACTATCGTGAGAAATTAAATAAAGCATTCCATTTTTTTATTTGTGGTTGACAACTATAATAAAAATAAAACGTGAATAAAACCCTTATCTGCCATCACGAAGAGTGTAGTGCAGTATGTTAGTACACTTCTACTCTGCATGGCAGCAGTAGTTACATATATTTTATAATGTGGCGTGGTTTTAGATATCTTGGGCTTCTTAAATGGAAACAATTATAATAAAATACTTTAAAATGAAACCATTCCTATTCTTTCCTTATTTAAGAGCTCTACTTAGATTCTAGAAATTGCCGGAAACCATATAGCTTGCCGTTTATGAGTCACTCGGGAAGCATACATAACTCACAACAAATGATTATTTGATTAAAATTTGCAGAAACTGTACTATATTTGTCCACCTATTGTAGGAAGTAGTTTTGTATACTGGTATAATGTGACGGCGGCTTCCGAAGTTATCTCTCCCATAACTTGTTCGGGAATTCTAACTTCCTTATGAAGTCATGTGACTTCATCTTGAATATTTGCAAAATAGTGATAACAATATAAAAGATAACATACTCGGAACCAAACCACTTGTGCTTGTCTAATCCATCTATAGTTTTAAGTTACTATCAGTTCGATGATCGTATAAGACGGAAAACGTTAAAAGTTAAAAATTTAACGATACAGCTTACATAAATAAATATGTGTCCCACTGCTGGGCATAGGTCGCAACACACACCTAGTGCGGATTCACATATAAATCATTCACATATATCCTAGAAAAAATTCTAACACGTATAATGTCTTAACTTACGCGTGGTAAATCGAACTCGGGTACGCTGGCAGCGTACTATGCGACCGGACACTGAGCTACCACCGCTCTGTAACGGGTACGAAAAAACGTAATCACCGAATATTCACTGGAATTACAAAGTTGACCATTACATAAAAAATCTACATCCGGCGCGACTATAATAAAAGATCTCCATAATACATTCTCTTAGCGGGTCATATTTATCGCGCGTTGAACTTCGACATGTGTGTCAAAGATAATTAGTTGTTCGTTTACCTTACTTGTTATATCAACATGCATATGTTATACTTACATATAGCAAGGCACTTAACATCCGGGACATGTTTTAAGGAAACGCATCTTTACGCACTTTAAGCTAGTGATTGCGTTCCGAAAAGTTTGATCGAGCGAGACGAATACAAGTTGAGAGGGAGATTTAAGTTAGTGAAGATAAAAAGTGAGTTACGTTAGATACAACATTGCGATATATTTTTCATAAACATCCCTACATAAGACTAATTTCTTCCACTGTCTAGTATATGTATGAATGGGGTCAAGCTGTCATATAAGAGACGTATCTAGCACGCATATTAGTAATACGTTAGAATGACTTAAGAGTCACGCATTCAAATAGTAAAATCAACGCGAAAAAGTACTTAAAACATTTTTACTGCCACTTACATATTACCGTGTACATGTCATAAACCTATTTCTCATAGGAGTACGTAGCCGCGACCGCCAATACTAAACTGTTATCAAACACATTTGCATACAATCTACAATCGTAAACCATTGATAAGGCCTATCACTTTATCACGAGCTCACGGTTCACGTATCGTAAATTATTTATGAGCACGTAGTCTTCTAGAAGAATAGTATTAACGACGTTAAATCGTGTGCTGGCAGAGACCCGGCTCCTAGTCTATTTGCCATTGAATCTTCATGAAACGGATGTATTAAAGTCATATTAATTATCATTTCATAGTTACCATCATTATCCGTGAAATAGCAACCGAGTTGTGCTCTCGGCTCCCTCGGATCGGAATGCTTACGCGTAACATACTAACCGTCCAAGCCGAGGTTAACCCTCACTATGGAGACCCTTGTGTCGAGTTACTAGCGATAGAGGTTACGGCTAAGCGACCTAAGAGCTATCTCACCTCTCAATCCGGTGAAGCAGTCAAGACCAGCTTCTCTGGCCAATTTGTGTAGTTCGTTATAAAAAAATCGTTACCAAATATCGTGCCAAAGGTATACCTTCAGTAAAGCATAGTGGAACCGATGAACTAGGGAATAAACTAAAACTAGCTGATGTCGACCGCTATGATGTCAATGAACGTTCATTTTGTACACAATTGGTTCAGCAGTCTCGGGCCTCTACCAAGAGATAAGATCTCTAAGAGGTACACCATAATTCTAGTGGTCATCCAACGGTTCACCAGTCTGGGTAAAGTTCTTCAAAAAAGGAGAATTTTTGAACAAGTTTTGAATATTTGTTTCAAAGAGTTTGGTTTCTATTAGGTGCCATATTCATTGTGTTGTCATAGCGCCTTTGCATTCCGTAGACGGAACTTACCGGATTTAAGATCGTATGGAAGAATGCCTTGATTGAAATATTATAGCAATCGATGACTAAATACGAGTAAGTACTTCTTAACGACAACGAGCACAAATATGAAAGTAATATATGAAAATATGGAGAATACAGGCGCCAGAACTTGATGTGTCAGTAGCCTAATGGTTTAGGGCACGGTCTGCGAATCGTCAGGTCGTAGGTTCGATGCCACCATTCGACTATTGACATAAACCATTAGCATTTTTTTTTAATTATAAGTTTTTTTTTCACTATTATACTTCGGTAAGAAAATCGGGCGTCCGTGCCGTTTGATGTTGTCGTCTTGTTTGATTTTAATCTGGGTGTTGTTTTTATTCCTAAATACAAGTAGTACACGATGCATTCATCTTAAATCAAAATGTTTTCTTCAATGATATACGAAACTCTCGCGCCCAGTTTGCTCTGCAAACTTGATAAGAACATTGTCAACACTCGCAGGTTTTTTACGGAGTGTTGTCACGATTACTGCTGTTTGTCGATAAGAGATCTTAACGGCAAGTAGAACGGGAGGAGATAATGTGACACTTAAATAAACTGATGATTCTGTGGAAGAACAGTTTCTTTGCTTTACGACCTTTTTTATAGAGTAATGTGCAAACGAGCGCTAGGTTCACCCTTTTTTTGTTAACGGGAGGAAATCTTCAACAAGATACCACGACTTCTGGGGGGAAAGCGGAAGAAAAACACCCCTGGTCCTCTCCGGTGCATGGCGAGGGCTCCGGGATCTCAACTGGAAAGCACCGGTGCCCCTCTGAACTGTGCCCGTGGGAGGTTACTTCCTCCCCAGCACCCTCGCCTTGATAAGATATACCGTAGCCTTTTTCTATGAGTCCAGGACTAACGGGGCGGAACCAGCGTAGTCCTAAGTAAAGTGTCCGTTCTTCTTCAAAAAAAGTACTATATATTTTTCTGAGTTGTCAATTCATTACAATTGATATGAACATTTAAGAGAAGCAATGAAAGGGTATAGGGTAACAAAAAAATAACTTGTCCACAGCTATGCGGGCTGGCCAAGCAGCTGGACTTGACAGAGAGGCAGGTGGAGCGCTGGTGGAGGCTACGACGCGCTCAGGATAAGCCCTCGACCCTCGTTAAGTTCTGCGAGAACGTGTGGAAGTTCACCTTCCACACCAGCAACTTCGTATTTGGTCTCCTCATACTCTGGAACAAGGAATGGCTGTGGAACATCGACTATTGTTACATCGGCTATCCGCATCAGGTAAGTCAATTACTTCGTAATTATTATCTTATGGGACTTACAAGTAGTATTTTATACAAGTACGTTTACGAACAAAAACAAGAACCAACTTCAAATCAATCGCGAGGACGCCATCTTTATATTTTCGAACTATCGTTAGGTATTATTAGGTAGGTAGTTACGAGTATTCTTACGAAATAGAATGAATCAGAATCTAACCACATTCTTTCCAATAAAAAAATGAATCATCGAAATCAGTTGACTTGATATTGAGTTATTCGTACATTTGTCTCACATACTCATTGCAAATTTAAGACATACGGTTTTGTCATGGACGCCATTGTCAGAATTGGACAAAACTTAAATGACCACAAGGATGAAGGACCACACGGGAAGTACCAAGCATTTTCAAATAAAAAAATTGAAGAATCATTAAAATCGGTCCAGCCAGTCGAAATGTATGAGGCCAAACTGGCTGTGACATACAAAGAAAACATACAGACAAATTGAGAACCCTTTTTTAAAAGTCGGTTGAAAAGACACTCTTATTTTGAATGAATGAATGAATATACTTTATTGCGCAACAATTACAAACAAAATACATCACAGAAATAACAATTACACAATTTTCACATTAGACTGGCAACGGGCGGTCTTATCGCTAAGAGCAATCTCTTCCAGACAACCTTTGTATGGACAGAATCTTACGTGTAAAAAAGATTTTAGTGGGTACATTTATTTTATTTATATCTATAGATTATGTTAAGCTAGCGTGTTGACACACGTTTATATTTTGTGGTAACTTGAAAAGAAAAAAAACGTATATTGCGTCTACATTAACATTTCGTTGAACATTGGCAGGGCGTGACAAGCGACGTGTGGTGGTACTACATGATCTCCGCGGCCTTCTACCTGTCGCTCACCATCTCGCAGTTCTGGGACGTGCGGCGCAAGGACTTCTGGCAGATGTTCATCCACCACATCGCCACTGTGTCGCTGATCTCCTTCAGTTGGGTGTGCAACCTGCACCGCATCGGCACCCTCGTGCTGCTGCTGCACGACTTCGGCGACATATTTGTAGAGGCGAGTGTGTTACGTGTACAACTATTTCTATCACCAACCAAATGAGCTAAGAAATTATTTGCACACTAACAACACTGACAACTTAACCTATGAACAAACACTTGGCATTCTTTGGAGCTCTGATTAGCTGACAATCATCGCCACCACGATTCGGATACACACAAGAGAAGTTATCGCTTACAATTCCTAAAGAGACATCTCAAACATCTCAAACTACCTACTTTTGGCTTGTAAGTAGGTAGGGAGCTTATAGAATAAGGCTATGATATCTCCTGCCTGTCGTAGAAGGCCTTGGTTGTCCGCTACAGTAGACTCGCGAAGAAGGCGATACGGGTGGCCCGTGTCGCCCTGCACTGCGGAGGTTCTGGGGGATTAACCTCCCTGAGATGTTCTCCAAAACCATAGAGCAGAAGGGCTCCGGCGCGGTCCATTGAAGATCCCGGAGGCCCTCGCCATGCACCGAAGAAGGCCACGTGGGGTATGAAGATTCTCCCTCATCCCCCCTCGTTAACAAAAAGCTACTCCTATCAATTAGACATTGCTTTTACTGACTGTTTAAAGTTGGTGATTACTGGGCGTGATAACATTCCAAACCGCACTCAACTTGCAGGCGGTGAAGGCTGCGAAGTACGCCAATTACCAGAGGACCTGCGACGTGTTGTTCCTTTGCCTGATCGTGGTCTGGATCGGCACGAGGATCGGCATCTTCCCCTTCTACTTGCTATGGAGGTAAGCTTGTAACTACTAACGCGATGTAGGGTCTAATTTTGTTCAATAAATATAGCATTTGTTACGTTTTTTTCATATTAAATTATGAACTGTAGTTTTTCGATTTTATTTTACAAAACATCACTTGTTAATGTGTATGGCGATCGACTCAGTACCTGTCACACATGGGACCTAATAATGATGGGTAAAAATTGGACATCGAAAGCTGTCTCTATCTACCCCGCTAGGGTTAGATAGAAACAGTTTTGAAAGCTTTTAAGCTAAATATTTCTGTATTATGCTTCGATGCAAGGACCTTCCACCAGTAGGAGAGTTGTTCTGAAGTGTATATGTATATGTTCCAGCACGTCGATCCGCGCGCCCATGCTGCTGCCCGTGTTCCCCGCATACTACATCTTCAACTCGCTGCTGTGTTTGCTGCTGGTGTTGCACGTGGTGTGGACCTTCCTCATCCTGCAGATCGCGTACAGGACCATACAGGCCGGCATGGTACGCGCTGACTATATACTTTGCTTTAGAACAACGGAGCTTAGCTTTTCAACCGACTTCAAATAAGAAGGTTTTCAAGTCGTCATCTGTTTGCTTATTTTTAATTTGAAAGCCGGGGGATTCCCATGTGGTCCAATTCTGACAATGGCACCCATGAGAAAATCATATAAGTTAAATTAATGGTTTCGTTTGTATTAAGTATGTGCGCGACAAATGCCTAATGGTTTAGGGTACGGTCTGCGAATCGTAAGGTCGTGGGTTCGAATCCACTATTCGACTATTGCCGTGAATCATCTCCTAGCACAAGCTTAAGCTTAGTTGGAATGGTTAACAAGAATGTTAGTAATATTTCTAAAAAACACTTTCAATGATTCATTTTTATTGGAAACGATGTATTGCTAGGGTAGTGTGATGAGAGTTTCCGAAATACAAAGAGGGCATCCGTGCGCAATATAGTTTAACTTTTCACTTGATTTGAAGTCGATTTGTTGTTTTTACTAAATATACTTGTTATGTAGAGAATAACGTTTATCTAGTTTAATATTATCTCTCTTTCGCCAATCCTATCGATATGCTGCAGTCAATGCCTTATATGTTTTGGATGCTCGTTGCAGATGGAGGGCGACATCCGCAGCTCGAGTGAGATCAGCGACAGCCCCGAGAACTCTAACCACAGCACGCCCACTGCCAACAACAAGAAGTGAGTTCACACTCCAAACCCTGGCTGACCGCAATGTTCCGGATGTTTCGCCACTAACGTTATTTAAAAAAACGAAATTTGTCCACGTAAATAATATATATAATAAATAAAATAAAATATAAGATAAACACGATTGTTCAAGAGAGAAGGAAAATGTGCGTGCGTATTGCTCTCTCTTGCTCGTACTGTGTAATACAAATAATAGGCCAGAACTCTCTTTGATAAGAGAAAGAGAGACAGAGAAAATGTGTGCTCGCACCTCTACATAAATACGAAGCATAACTGTCTCTCTTTATTATCTTCACTAACTTATACATACATATTATATATTTAAATAATTACATACTTATTTCTCAACTTCCCTTCAGGGCAACGTCTATCACAGTTGTCGTAACGCTCTCGTCACGCATGCAAGCGTGCGTGCAAGTTTTACCGCAATAGAAGTTCGTTTGTGTTAACAGCAGTTTTATTTCAGAGAGACTTAGAACAATGAAATCCGGGGCATTCGAGAGGATTGTTCAAACAGAAGATCGCGGGAGATGCAGCTTCCCCATCTGTCCGCTGCGTCAACAGCTGCCGTGGCTCCTTTCTCGCCTCTTCTTACGTGTCCTTGATAGATTGATTCGTCATTTGTTCTCAATAAGAGTTATTGTATATTACATCACACGCGCGTGAAACACGTGTCCGAGTGCGTCGGATGTTGGTATAATTTACTACTACTCTGATGGTTAGATACATTTTTTAATTTAGTGTACATTGCAAATACAATATTTACAATTATCGAATATTTCCAAAGTATATTTGATACTGTTTTATTATTAGAAGAAATCAACACCAACAATTTACAAAGCGCTTACTCTAATTACGTGTATATTCCGATTACTGGAGCTAAATCAAATATAAAAACCGGGTAGGAACGAAGTTCCTTCGCACAATATAGAAGCAACACAATTTGCAAAAATATAGCTTGATTTATACATTTTTTTTCTGATTGACTTTTATTTAAGTACATAAAAATATTTAGGAAATTTAGTATTTTAGAAAATAACAGGTAACGTAAAATTAAAATTAAAAAAAAAAACATGTCTATTTTTCGACAATATAAAATGACATAAATAATCAATCAACAGTTTGGTTAAAGCGCCACCTGTGATCAGAGAGTTGAACAAGTTGCGTAGTCACAGTGTATATGATAATAGTACTTCCGTTATATTATTATTATTTATTCAGTTCGGTCATGCAGCAAATCATCTATTCTCCTTCCTGCCGGAACTTCGTTCCATAAATAAATATGAGATATTAACATCAATAAATTAAGTATTATGGGTACTGATATTGAAATAATATTAATATAAAATTATCACGTTTTTCTCTTTATAACCCTCTAGTGTAAAGTACACTTGAGTTGTCTTCATTTAAATTGTTGGTGTCAAATTTCTCTTGAATCTTTCAAATCGAAATCCTTATTTACTTGTATAGTATATATACGTGTTATTTAACTTTGATGTTTCTTATGATCATTTACTGTGTCTGTGTACTGGTCTGTAGTAGTGATTGTTTAAAATGAACTGTATTCCCAACACACAGGGCTTCGAATTCTTTGAATAAGATTAAGCCAAAGATAGCCATAATTATAATGAACGATATATAACGATAAAAGGTATAGATTATATGTTTATATTAATATTACGGCCTCCTGATGATTTTAACTTTTTAATCCACTATTTGTATTGATATATATTTTGATACCTATGTACATAGCATATAATATATAGTACAATGGGCTTTAAAGTTAGCTCGAAGAAAATATATATATACAGGTGGCCCGTAATTCAACGTTCTACGGTAACTGGGGGGCGGTATATCAAAGTTAGGTGACTAATTTCTTCAAAAAGTTTTAAATATTTATTTAATATTTTTTAATATCCTATTTATCGTTATAGTAATTAAAAATATCGTATTAGGTCTGTTTTTTTTTCAGTTATCCGTAAAACGCTCAAAAAAATTACATATTTTTTTAAATTATTTTTGTCGACGCTGTCAAACTGTCGTTTTTTTTTTTTGACAAACTACACAGATTGGCCAGAGAAGCTGGCCTTGACTGCTTCACCGGATTGAGAGGTGGCAGAGCTCTTAGGTCGCTTAGCCTGAACCTCTATCGCTAGTAACTCGACACAAGGGTTCCCCCGGGGGGTAACCTCGGCTTGGACGGTTACTATGTTACGCGTAAGCATTCCGATCCGAGGGCGCCCGAGAGGGCCGAACCACGACTCGGTCGGTTGCTATTTCACGGATAATCTAATAAACTGTCGTCTACCACTCACCATTGTACGTTGAATTACGGGACAGCCTGTATATAAATTAGTACTAAGTGACCTGAACTTGAAGAATGTCCTGAGGGTGGATCTGTAGACAATAAATATATATTTTAATAAAGAATCTTTTCTAGATTGAAACAGGACTTACTTTCTTAACCGACTTAAAAAAAAGGACGAGGTTTGTTCGTATGTTTTTTTTTATGTTTCTTACCTCATAACATTATTTGAAAGCTAATTCTTCTCGTATGGCCCCATTTTAGTCGAATTTTGACAATGGTACATGAGGTAAAACCATATGTCTTAAATTTGCATCAAGTATGTGCGCCACACATGGACGAATAGTTAGTACACTTAGTTTTACTTTCTAACTACTCACATATTTGTCCAGACAATGTAGTGTAACAGACAAAACTATTTAGAAAATAATTTATATTGTAAATTGAACCGTAAAGCCCACTGTACTATTGACAGGAATACCCGTTTCTATTAGCTAATGAGCTCTGTGTATGTTTGGAATTGTTTTTTAATATTATCGAATAGAAACTTGAATTTTGATTCCAATTTTTATTTTTGAGAGTAAAGTCGGTTGTTCTTGATAAATACGCTAAGTCTGTAATTTATAAAGCGTACATTGACTTAGCTCAGGTTTAGCTTAAGCCAAACTTGCCTGAGTTCTTGCTCAGTGAAATCTCAGCATTCAAATTCATAGTCCTTCACGCACAGATTACACTGAGTGCATACTAAGATAGAGCTTAAGATAATTCTTATAAAACATAATATTTTTTAATGTCTATTATTCGTTTATCTCGGCTCGTTCCCCATTAACAAATTTAAAAAACAATAGTAGTCATGTTTGTAGTGCAGTAATTACGTTCAATTTAAGGTTAAACATCTCTCTTAAAGTTTATAACATCTCAAAATATTCTTAATAAATACATAATCGGTAAGTCAACGATTTTCGTGACATACATTTTGCTAAGCATTTGCTCAGCTCACGACTATATATTTCAATGCAGACTTAACTAAGCCTGACCAAAGTCTAAGTACGCTTTATAAATTTCTGCGTAAGAACCGCCACGTGGCGGACGTACGTTTGTCAGTCTTATAACGTATTTATTTTTTGTTTTCTTAAAATAAACAGATGTTTGTATCTTTATAACTTAATAAATATTATGTACGGGTAAGGCATTAATTATACAGACTTAAAACTGTCACTATTGGCTATGGGCAGAGACAATTTTCGCATGCACTATAAGCTAATGAAGTGACTAGACCTGGAACTATCGGATCATTACGTTATTCTGTCAAAACTCATAAAAATCATATCGATATTTTTGCTTTCAAAATCGATGATTATCGAATATCCCTATTTCAGATGTCTGCCCATCGCCAATTACTAAAACTTTTTCTACAATAAAAGTACTGTTGAAACTGGGACCATGTTATACATTTTCATTTGTACGTCGTTTTGTAAATAGTTTATCTTGTACTAATACCGGGAGTTGGACTCGTCTGTCGAGTGCCAGCTGCGATTCCTAGTTACAAATTGTCTTCGTAGGCTGCGAGTAACATAAGCTGTTAGATATGCTCTGCACGTGGGTGATGTTCACTTGTGAAACTGTAAATTCTGATCTTTTGCTCTGGCGAAGCACTGCTACATCTACAGCTTCCTATGTTCTTCTAGTGCAGATAAATCTGATCAGAAGGCGTGAAGATCACGCCAAATAGATTGTGTACGAGCGGACATCACCCAAATGGATATTAAAATGAATCTTGCATGAATAAAAATAATTATATTTGTACATAAATGTGAGTGTTGGGGCTCAATACTTCCAAACGTGTATCTTACTTGTAATTTTAATACACGACTTACGAATGTCGGATACATTCGCCATTTTGAACGAAAATGTAAACAAAATGGCGGATAGTTGATTGTGTACTGTCAAATGCATTTTGTAAGTGTTTTAACGTATTATTTTACGGTGTCTATTTAATGTATTAGATAAAAACACTATTTTCTGATTCTTCTTGATATGAAATGTTTTGTTACCTTTTATAATTATTTTAGGGAGTAGTACGTGCGGACGTGTTGTTCTCGGCAGTTGACACGGTCGCACGGCTCGTCCACTGAGCGGAGATTCCGTTGTATATTAAGGCTTCGCTTTTGTTGTTTCCTATTGTGTAAAGTAGTTGTATTTATTGGTATGTACACATTGCTAGTGGATGCAGAAATGTACGTTTGTTGCCGCCAACTTGACGAACGAAATATGATTTTGTTCTCAAACAGTCATTTATTAATGACGTGATGGAGTAAGAGGCGATCACATAAGAATCTGGTATATTTAGGTAAACATTTTAACACTAATTATATTTTGTAGTTGCAGAAGTCATTTCATTTTTAATCTTTTACTTTGGCACATCTGCGTTGGTGCATCATTTTGTAATAATTCCATTCGTGAATTCCTTTTTTTTACTTTATAAAGAATATTTTCTTATAAAATATATGTATATATTGTTTTAATTAAATGGAGACAAAGTCAAGGGAAGCTGATGATGACTCAAGCCGGGATTTGGCTGCCAAGAAAAATATTTTAATTAATACATATGATACCTTTAAAATAATTTGCCGGAGTTACATGCTCTATGCTGTGAAAGATGTGTGGCTTTTCAGGATTACTAAAAGTTATCTTTTCAATAACTAACTGAAGAAAGATTCCAATAGTAGCTTTAAAATCGTTCCATTGATTCATCAAACATTAGTAGATGGTAGAGGTGTATTTGAACAATAAAATTAAACAAACTGTCGTGTCCATGCATTCATGCGGGGTAGACAGGTGTCGTCATGCACATTAAAATATGATGCTAGTGATTTTTCTGTTGAGAGTTTAATTATGAAGTCGAATACATGAGAGTTCTAGTTGGGTCGGTTCGCATTACGACTTTAACTGTACATTTTAGAATAAGACCGGTCTAGAACAAGAAGTTTTCGTGGAAATTAAAAAGTAACAAGAAATTAGTGTCAAATTCTACAGCTTTGTATCCGGGATGTATACATATGCAGATAACGTTTTTTTTTATTCTACAAAATCCACAGTTTATAACCGTAATTTGTAAATCAACATATTTCGGGTTCGGGTTTAAATTTTGTGATGTAGGACAGCAGATAGGAACCAAGTTTCTTATAAAAATATTAATTTCCAGTTCTATTAGAGCTGCGGTATAGAAAATAATTACTTGGGCATACATTGTCTGTTCATATTTTTTTTATCGATAAAAATCAAAAAACTACAAAATTATCATAACACCTTTTTTTAGTTACAATTATCTAAAAAATATATAATTAATAATAGCGCCATCTATCTGAACAAGTTGACACTAAAAATCTTACGCCTTTATCGCTACGGACGTTTTTGCTGGCCCCTCTGCAACGCCCCTTAAGGAACTTCGTTCCAAGAATGAAAGGAAAATTTGGCAATAAGTATATCTTCTATAAAATCGCTGCACCGGACTCTTTAACTCTTACGCCAAAGCTCATTCGTTAATGTGTGCATGCAGCTGGAAAGTCACGTTAGTAGATCAAATTAATTTCTGCCGTTAAAGTGAAGGCTGGACTTGTTATTTGTATGAATGTCGGTAGTTTGAGAAGCGACTCGCGCGACAGCAGTAACTAATCTCTCTTAGTTAAGTGCGGCGAGATGATATTATCTACGCGTTTTACTTTAAGTTATTATCAATATTTCGGTGTTTGTTGATTTTATTTCGTGTATAAGATAACGAGCGAAGTTTGCCACCACAGACTAATTCAGATTCTGTTACGATAACGTATAGTTGTGACAATGGAAGTGGTACTTACGATGATGAGCTGAGGAACTTGCAAATATTCTCTAGGTGTAGCGATAGGCGATGTAATAGTTAGTGGCTTTCATTTGTTGCCTTGTTATTGGAATGTATTGTAAATCGTGTATTCGTCAAAATGCCTGGTGGTCGATTTCGCTCCGCTTAATCTATTTGTAACTTTGTCGTTCAAGTATTGTCTGTTGTGATTTTGTCAGGTGTTTGTGAAGCGAGCGGACAGCTTGTGTAACAGAGAGTAAAGCATAATCCAGTGACGTACAACATTGTCCGCTGTAAAGATATAAGTAAATATTTATTGTATCGTGTTTGTAGCTTGAATAGGGAAAATATAATCTATATGTGTACGAAATTATATTGTTATGTACAATGCTCTCTGGTTGGATTGGAAAGAAATTGTCTTGTACGCGGCAGCGAAGCGCGCGCTTTGCATGTATTCGAGGTGTCACAAGCTCGCGCCGCTGCATTGTACAAGACGACATCGACGCAATGTTTCGAATGGAAAAAATAAAACCACGAATTTAATTATAAAACATTTTGAGCTTTATTTCAACTCCCTAATATAAAATTTGCTTTTTACTAACATTTGAAATCTGCTACGATCGGTAGCCGACTCCGCGAACAGTGGTAACGTTATGTACACGTATTCACACGAAAGTCCTAATAAAGAGTCTGCCTCACTTCATAACACCGCGAGGGTGATCCTCCTGTCGTAGATGGAGCTCAGGTGCCGTGTCTTGACAGCTCGCTGCGCGTCGAAAGGTGTTCGGAAGGCCACGCGCGCGTCGCCCGTTGGTTGCCCGCGCTCGTTGTACCGCCGGATGATATCGTCCTGCGTCAACTCGAAATCTGAGAAGAACGTCAATAAATCCTCCACCGTGGCTCTGAATGGCACGTTCTCCATGCAAACAATGCAGCCCGGGGCTCCGAAGCCCTCTAACGCCGGATCGGAATCCTCTGGATCGTTCTGCACCTCTCGGGTACCGTTCTCCATGTAGGCTCCGCGTCCCCTGCCGAAGCCCCGACCTCGTCCGCGGTCGAAGCCCCGAGCGCCCCGGTCGGACCAGTGCCCTCGCCCTCTGTACCCTCCTCTGTCGAAACCTCCACGGAACGATCCGCGGTCGAAGCCTCCACGGTCGTAAGTTCCGCGGGCCCTGAACGGACGTGGAGTGTACGCGCCCCTAGCTGGGGGTTCGAAGTACTGCTGTGAGGGCGTGCTGATCAACCCCTCGGGTTGCTTCGGCCCAGCCATCGCGTCTTTAACTACTTTTTTCGAAACTAAATCGACTGTTACTCTGCATCCATCCAAGTTGTGGCCATGTTTTGCGGCGGCCAGTCTTGCCTCTTGTACGGAATTAAATTCACAGAAACAGTCGCCCGAGGGCCTGCCATTGTTCATCATCAGGTGCACTCTGGTGGGCATGGCGCCCGTGTCCGCCAGGAATGTGACTATCATTCTGTCCGTGGTTCCAGGAGGCAAGCCTTTCATAAGAACACAATCCAGCGGCTGCTCGTCCAAGTCTGTAGAAACGACACGTGAATTATTCGTGGCAATTAGTGGTACTTGTTCGTTTGAGTTTTGGAAAGTGGGTCTATGAACCCAGCTTGCAGCGGCACTACGTGGGTCCAAGGCGCCGGCACCAGTGTAACCGCCAAACTGAGGACCGGTAGCGAAAGGTGCGCCAAAACTTTGTTGGGTAACAAAAGGTGGGTTCGGGAAAAACTGCGGAGCGTTCGGAGCTTGAGGCTGCATGGCAATCCCGCCTTGTGGTCGAGGGCTGCTGTCCATGGGCAGCCTCCGTTGGCGAGGATCGCGCGGAATAATCGGTTCGTCTACGAGTACTTCGTTCCTTATCGTTTTTTCTGGTAGCTTTTCAATCTGCTCCAGTTTTTCCTTCTCGTATTCCTCGTCAGTGATCGTCGTTATAATCGGCTGGCGTCTACCAAAAACGTATAAATCTTTTCGTTCATAAGCAAGTCTAGCATCCTCGGGTTTAACGAACTGGACGTAGGCTATCTTAGAGCGTGACAAGCGACAATCGTCGAGCATGATGGACAGAAGTGAAAAGTCACTAAAAGCTTTTATAATATCATGTTCTTTGACGAAATGTGGCAGATCGGCGAGCTTGAGTACGCTGTAAGATTTAGTAGGACTGGGCTCGTCGTCGGCAAGGAGGATGGGAGCGTCTTCGTCATCATTTTCCTCGCGATAAGGCAGGAAAGAGTCCACTGCATTATCGTAGGACTCATCATCTAAATCTTCAACATCGACGATGGCGCCTTTCAATTCGTTACTCTTACGTTGTAGCGCGAGTTGCTTGGAGCGGGGGTCGCAGAATCTCACGAATATGTTGCCAGAGCGGCGACCCATGTTATCATTAATCATTTTTATGCCATGCTTGTCGATCAGGAAGGGGAAGAAACGTCTAACATCGCCGTAGCTCGTGTGCGTCGGAGCGTTTCTTATCGCGACGCAACATTCTTGCTGTTGTTCGTCAAAACGAGACAATCTAGGTTCGCGTCTGAACCCGCTGCCGCGAGCGCCATTACCGGCGCCCCGTGGGGACGGAAACCCTGGAGTAACAATCGGCGGCTCGCCCTGGAAAGCGTTTGGGTTCCTTTTCTTTCCTAATTCTTGCAATTTAGTAAACGCTTCCGCCATCGACGGATCATTAAAACGGTTTAGGGTCGGCTCCATGTTACCAGGAGGACCGATGGGCATTATTGTATTATGTTTCATTAGTTGCATCGGTGGATGCTGACTGATATTTATGGGGTTGATGAAGGGCGGGGGAATCAGAGCTGGCTCCATTTGCTCAAACGTCTTCTCCTGTGACTCGCGCGGCGACTTGCGGTCGTTGCGCCTGTCGCGGGATCGCTTGGGCGGCGACCGCTCGCGTGATCGGCTGCGATCTTTCCTGTCCCGTTTGCGGTCCCGTCTCTCCCGGCTGCGGCTGCGCTCTCGGCGCCGCCTGTCTCTCGAGCGCGACCTATCACGTCTGTCTCTTTTGCGTTCTTTTCGGTCTCTGTCACGTGATCTAGATCGAGATCTCGTATGGCGTTTATCCTTATCTTTACTAACTTTTCTTTCACTTCTCTCGTCTATTATACAGTCTTCGTCCCCATTGAAGTTGTTACCCGGACTTATCATAGGCGCCGGTGGTTCTATGACAGCAGGTTGAGGAATTTCTTGAGGATTCCCTATACCGGGTATGCCATAGTTAGACATTGCAACTGAACCTAGCGCGGCAGAGAAGGGCGTGATGACGGCAGGTGGTGGCGGCGCTTGTGGGGGAGTATTCATGCGAATGGTGGGCGCTGGGGGTGCGATCGGCGGCGGCGCCGGGGCCGTTAGTGTCAGAATGGGGACGCTCTGCCGCGCGGTTTCTATCACCTTGTGCATCTCCGAGCGCGAGCTCAGCAGCAGTTTTACTTGGATTTCCTTAATCTTCCCGCCGTCAAGCATCATCGCTTGCCGCGCGTCTTCATCCGTACTGTAACAATGGAGAACAAATTAGACGTGTTCTTTCATACACATTTGTCGCGATGTTTTTAATGAAAATTTAAATTCATGGCTTGCAGTATATATTATCCATTCTCAACTGTCAACTTCAAATCAATCTTTAGGTTCAAGTAAGTGCGTAATTTGAAAATTTCAATCTTTTGGTTTTACAAACAGAGTTTAAACACAATACATATATAAAAAGTAGATAATAGTACTAGACATGTTTATATGCAGTTTCAATATAGTACAATAACAAAACGTATAAATCTTTTCGTTCATAAGCAAGTCTAGCATCCTCGGGTTTAACGAACTGGACGTAGGCTATCTTAGAGCGTGACAAGCGACAATCGTCGAGCATGATGGACAGAAGTGAAAAGTCACTAAAAGCTTTTATAATATCATGTTCTTTGACGAAATGTGGCAGATCGGCGAGCTTGAGTACGCTGTAAGATTTAGTAGGACTGGGCCTGTCGTCGGCAAGGAGGATGGGAGCGTCTTCGTCATCATTTTCCTCGCGATAAGGCAGGAAAGAGTCCACTGCATTATCGTAGGACTCATCATCTAAATCTTCAACATCGACGATGGCGCCTTTCAATTCGTTACTCTTACGTTGTAGCGCGAGTTGCTTGGAGCGGGGGTCGCAGAATCTCACGAATATGTTGCCAGAGCGGCGACCCATGTTATCATTAATCATTTTTTATGCCATGCTTGTCGATCAGGAAGGGGAAGAAACGTCTAACATCGCCGTAGCTCGTGTGCGTCGGAGCGTTTCTTATCGCGACGCAACATTCTTGCTGTTGTTCGTCAAAACGAGACAATCTAGGTTCGCGTCTGAACCCGCTGCCGCGAGCGCCATTACCGGCGCCCCGTGGGGACGGAAACCCTGGAGTAACAATCGGCGGCTCGCCCTGGAAAGCGTTTGGGTTCCTTTTCTTTCCTAATTCTTGCAATTTAGTAAACGCTTCCGCCATCGACGGATCATTAAAACGGTTTAGGGTCGGCTCCATGTTACCAGGAGGACCGATGGGCATTATTGTATTATGTTTCATTAGTTGCATCGGTGGATGCTGACTGATATTTATGGGGTTGATGAAGGGCGGGGGAATCAGAGCTGGCTCCATTTGCTCAAACGTCTTCTCCTGTGACTCGCGCGGCGACTTGCGGTCGTTGCGCCTGTCGCGGGATCGCTTGGGCGGCGACCGCTCGCGTGATCGGCTGCGATCTTTCCTGTCCCGTTTGCGGTCCCGTCTCTCCCGGCTGCGGCTGCGCTCTCGGCGCCGCCTGTCTCTCGAACGCGACCTATCACGTCTGTCTCTTTTGCGTTCTTTTCGGTCTCTGTCACGTGATCTAGATCGAGATCTCGTATGGCGTTTATCCTTATCTTTACTAACTTTTCTTTCACTTCTCTCGTCTATTATACAGTCTTCGTCCCCATTGAAGTTGTTACCCGGACTTATCATAGGCGCCGGTGGTTCTATGACAGCAGGTTGAGGAATTTCTTGAGGATTCCCTATACCGGGTATGCCATAGTTAGACATTGCAACTGAACCTAGCGCGGCAGAGAAGGGCGTGATGACGGCAGGTGGTGGCGGCGCTTGTGGGGGAGTATTCATGCGAATGGTGGGCGCTGGGGGTGCGATCGGCGGCGGCGCCGGGGCCGTTAGTGTCAGAATGGGGACGCTCTGCCGCGCGGTTTCTATCACCTTGTGCATCTCCGAGCGCGAGCTCAGCAGCAGTTTTACTTGGATTTCCTTAATCTTCCCGCCGTCAAGCATCATCGCTTGCCGCGCGTCTTCATCCGTACTGTAACAATGGAGAACAAATTAGACGTGTTCTTTCATACACATTTGTCGCGATGTTTTTAATGAAAATTTAAATTCATGGCTTCATGTAAAGCGAGTTAAGTTATTGTAATCATTCAGATCGCCGTCACCACGTCACCGCTCTGCCACCCCGAGCCGTCACTCGGCGTTTGAAGAAATAAAGCGTTGTCAGGCAATACTTATAAGCTTCATGATTTAAACATTTTAAACTCAAGTCAGTGATATGAACAAACATCGTGCAGCGTAATGTGACGTACTTATAAAATTCATATGTGCTTTATTTAAAGGCAAAATATGTACACAGAAGCTGTCGACTTCCCTTAGGATAGAACAAAGGATAAAATGTAATATAACTATGATACATGGAAATCAAAGAAGGCGCCCGCACGCAAAAGCTTTTAATCGGTCACGATTTTAAAATCTAAAAAATATTGTACAGATAAATCGTTAAATTCAGTTTACAGCAAAACCGTAATTCGTGTCTTATTTTTAAAAAGTCCCGCCCAAATATCAGCCAGTGTGCGACATATGCCGCTGCGTCCAAACATTGCGGTGTATGTAGCGGTGCGTAACAATATTTTTATAATTGGCTTGCAGTATATATTATCCATTCTCAACTGTCAACTTCAAATCAATCTTTAGGTTCAAGTAAGTGCGTAATTTGAAAATTTCAATCTTTTGGTTTTACAAACAGAGTTTAAACACAATACATATATAAAAAGTAGATAATAGTACTAGACATGTTTATATGCAGTTTCAATATAGTACAATAACAAAACGTATAGTTACTTTAAATCAAAAAATAATCCATTATAATAAATGAAATTATTAGAACGCCAAACACCAACATGATGTTGATGGTTGTCCCTCGAGGCTAGTTTGATGAGGGTTTGGTTCTGATAAATTGTAATATACCTACGATAATTCGGAAATACAAAACAAGTGGTCTTTCTTTCTTTCCTAATTTTGCAATTTAGTAAACGCTTCCGCCATCGACGGATCATTAAACGGTTTAGGGTCGGCTCCATGTTACCAGGAGGACCGATGGGCATTATTGTATTATGTTTCATTAGTTGCATCGGTGGATGCTGACTGATATTTATGGGGTTGATGAAGGGCGGGGGAATCAGAGCTGGCTCCATTTGCTCAAACGTCTTCTCCTGTGACTCGCGCGGCGACTTGCGGTCGTTGCGCCTGTCGCGGGATCGCTTGGGCGGCGACCGCTCGCGTGATCGGCTGCGATCTTTCCTGTCCCGTTTGCGGTCCCGTCTCCTGGCTGCGGTTGCGCTCTCGGCGCCGCCTGTCTCTCGAACGCGACCTATCACGTCTGTCTCTTTGCGTTCTTTTCGGTCTCTGTCACGTGATCTAGATCGAGATCTCGTATGGCGTTTATCCTTATCTTTACTAACTTTTCTTTCACTTCTCTCGTCTATTATACAGTCTTCGTCCCCATTGAAGTTGTTACCCGGACTTATCATAGGCGCCGGTGGTTCTATGACAGCAGGTTGAGGAATTTCTTGAGGATTCCTATACCGGGTATGCCATAGTTAGACATTGCAACTGAACCTAGCGCAGCAGAGAAGGGCGTGATGACGGCAGGTGGTGGCGGCGCTTGTGGGGAGTATTCATGCGAATGGTGGGCGCTGGGGTGCGATCGAGGCGGCGCCGGGGCCGTTAGTGTCAGAATGGGGACGCTCTGCCGCGCGGTTTCTATCACCTTGTGCATCTCCGAGCGCGAGCTCAGCAGCAGTTTTACTTGGATTTCTTAATCTTCCCGCCGTCAAGCATCATCGCTTGCCGCGCGTCTTCATCCGTACTGTAACAATGGAGAACAAATTAGACGTGTTCTTTCATACACATTTGTCGCGATGTTTTTAATGAAAATTTAAATTCATGGCTTCATGTAAAGCGAGTTAAGTTATTGTAATCATTCAGATCGCCGTCACCACGTCACCGCTCTGCCGCCCCGAGCCGTCACTGGCGTTTGAAGAAATAAAGCGTTGTCAGGCAATACTTACAAGCTTCATGATTTAAACATTTTAAACTCAAGTCAGTGATATGAACAAACATCGGGCAGCGTAATGTGACGTACTTATAAAATTCATATGTGCTTTATTTAAAGGCAAAATATGTACACAGAAGCTGTCGACTTCCCTTAGGATAGAACAAAGGATAAAATGTAATATAACTATGATACATGGAAATCAAAGAAGGCGCCCGCACGCAAAAGCGTTTAATCGGTCACGATTTTAAAATCTAAAAAATATTGTACAGATAAATCGTTAAATTCAGTTTACAGCAAAACCGTAATTCGTGTCTTATTTTAAAAAGAAAGCTAACAATATTTTTATAATTGGCTTGCAGTATATATTATCCATTCTCAACTGTCAACTTCAAATCAATCTTTAGGTTCAAGTAAGTGCGTAATTTGAAAATTTCAATCTTTTGGTTTTACAAACAGAGTTTAAACACAATACATATATAAAAAGTAGATAATAGTACTAGACATGTTTATATGCAGTTTCAATATAGTACAATAACAAAACGTATAGTTACTTTAAATCAAAAAATAATCCATTATAATAAATGAAATTGTTGGGAACGCCAAACACCAACATGATGTTGATGGTTGGCATTCATTTTGTGTACTAATTGTTGTCGTTTCGAGTCGCTCTCTTTTTGACGAACTATCACAGTTGGCACAGAGAATCTGGCCTTTACTGCTTCACCGGATTTGAGAGGTGGCACAGCTCTTAGATCGCTTAGCCTGAACCTCTATTAGATGGTAACTCGACACAAGGGTCCCCCCGGTGAGGGGTAACCTCGGCTTGGACGGTTACCATTATTACGCGTTAGCAGTCCGGTCCGAGGGCGCCCGAGAGGGCCGAACCACGACTCGGTCGGTAGCTATTTTATTAACGAAATCTATTGGGACAATCTAAGCTAAACTAACTTATATGCCACTTCGGGAAGCGTTAGCGCTGGGAGAAGAAGTGGCCGAAGAAACTCCAGCAACGCTCCTAATCCTATCGAGAGGGTGGGGTTTCCCCATGAAGTGCTTGAGTCGCTCTCTGATGTACACGATCATATGTAAGTAGCTGGTATTGGCGGGCAAATGCCAGAGATATGAGCTACTAGAGAGAGTATGTCCGTGAGAATCTGCGCTTGCTTCTTGGGATGTTATAGCACACAGGTCTATAAAGCACACTAATCTGTTCAAAAACAGGTAATTTAAACTTAGCTTCCTGGTAATTTTCCAACTGACTTCAAAATGGTGGTGATTCTCAATTCGTCTTAATTTTTAAGTTGTAAAAAACTCGGGAATTTCGACTAACTGAATCAATTTTGATATTGCTTTGGTCCCAGTTCTGACAGCGGCATCTCTGAGAAAATCATACAAGTCTCATAAGAGATCACACGCACGTTGTAGTCCGTCAATTATTTGAAGTCGGTTTTTGTTTACAGTAAAATAAGTTTTTTTTAGTATTTTTAAAAAGAAAGCTAACAATATTTCTTTTTTTTTCAGAAATATTACTAACAATCGTGTTAACCTTTCCAACTAAGCTTGTGCTAGGACATAGTTCACGGCAATAGTCAAATGGTGGATTCGAACACACGACCTTACGATTCGCAGGCCGTACCCTAAACAATTAGGCTATTGACGCTTTAATATTCTTGTATACTTAACATTATAATTATGATGGCGTGCGCATTTTACATGTTTTACATTGTCCGTGTCCAGAACCACCGATCTATCGTACAAAGAAAACAAGATTGTTGTATGAACAACCGTTGTATGTTGTTTTAAATTCCCGATGCCGGTTGATGGAACTGTCATTTACGGGTAATAACATGAAGGGTATCTCATCGGAAATAAATGAGCAAATTTCGATAGATATGCCACACATTATAATCACGCGCCCCACGACGGTACGCACAGTAATCACGTGCCCCAGCACTAGGGTGCGCGTTTCCTTAGGTTTAAATGATCCTGTATTTTTGACAGCGATAAACAGGCGTAGGTCTCAGCCGTCCTAAGAGTCAGCTCAACCGGGAGTACCGCTAAGCTCCCAGGATAATAGCATTAAGTAACGTTATTTATATAGTACAACAGTTTCGTCAGTACATTCAGAACGGTGATCAGTGGGCCCTATTCTTCTATTTCTATTCTATTCATAGGAATCTTACCAATAATATACAAGCCACTCCTTTTACATTGCTATTTTTATGTATAATTTAAGTAACGTTTTCTTAACTTTTGGTGACACATATTTTAAAATACATTTAGAACGCTCGTTTATACACTAAGCAGGTGTAGATATATCGGAGGTATTATTTAAAATTCATACCACACGGAACATGTTCTTAATAAGCCCTAAACTATGCAATAAAACACCTTACCCGCTACGTGGTCCTTCTTACTGGTAACCTCAGCCACTTTAAGACATCTGTAACGCTTATTCAAGACGTCTTTTTCATTCAAAGATTTCGCAGCTGAGCGCGCTTTCAACTAATGGTAATGAATAGTCATAAGAATAAGCGAGAGAGTTGTAATAAGTTGACATATGTGACGTCCGGTTTTATTAATTAATCATATTTGTATATTCGGCACACTCCGGCGTACAGAGGAGTCATATAATAAGGCACAAGCCCATCTGCGAGTTTTTATCACCCGGCACAGAAGTACTACACACTTTGACTTCAATACACATCTCATGCCATTATGTTTGCATTTCATCTCCTGCATAGATCAAAAAAACAGCCACATTGGGCATGCACTTGGAACCGCTATTCTAATTATATATATTCCTTTCATTTCTATATCCACCATATTTTTTTGCGTCACAATTTTTACATACAAGAATATCAAGCGAAGTAGGGAATCCAAATAGAGAAACAGCACTTACAGCTGCATTTTTAAACATAGTGGCGTCCAGCATCCAAGTCTTGTTCAATGCATCTAATTAGTCAAATCAAAGCTGCGTCACTTTACAAGGCTTATATACTCATTTCTTATGTCAAATATGCTTATAGTCCATTATACTATTATGCAGTCCATTCATTGGGAATTTGGGTACAACACTTGTTAAAAATCCATGTAACTGGTAACAAATGGTAACTTCAATTATATCATCACTATTTTAATAGTTTATAAATCCAGATATAATAAAAGTAAAAAAATAGAAGTAATACCAGACAGAGAAGAAATAATTAACAGTTAGATATCCGCATTTCTTTTAGTAAACGACTAGGATGAATAAATATAACAAACTTCTGGTTTTTCTTGCGTATAATGTCCTAACAAAATTCTTTCGCCCATGTCAGTTTTTGCATGTAGCTGAATTAGATCGTTCTGTAAAGCGTTAATTTTTTTTTTTTATAATTTCTAAGCAAGTGCTTGACTACGATCCCACCTGATGTTAAGTGGAAATGCAGTCCTGGATGGTAAGGCGCACTAGCTTAGTAAATGCCTATTCACTGTACTCTTGAAAATACCCACATTGTAATCGGAAGGAAAGACAGACGCGGGCAAACTATTCTCTCTTCTTTGCTGTACGAAGAATGAAAGACGAAGCAAATCGCTTCGTTCGGGTTTGAGGGATGTTCACAACAAAAGGATGAAATCCCGCAGTGCGTCTAGAAGTCCGATGGTGGAAAGGGGATGGGGGAATTAGATCATGTAGTTCCTGAGCACACTCTCCAAAATGCAATCTGTAGAAACCGAAAGGCTAGCTACCTTACGCCTGTGCTCAAGACTGAGCAGATTGGTTTCAGCTGCGTCACCAAATAGCCTCTTAGCCCGCCTCTCCACCGAGTCCAAAGCTGCGAGATGGCATTTAGCTGCGCCTGCCCAAATGTGACAGCAGTATTCTACACACGACCGGACTTGAGCTTTATAAAGTGTTAAAAGCTGTCCCGCAGAGAAGTACGGTTGCACTTTGACCAAGATCCCAAGTTTTTTTTGCAGCTATCATAGCCTTAGACTCGATGAATCGTCCGTAGTTTAGGGTCGGTGAGATTTCAATACCCAATAACTGAAGACGATCAGTGAATTCCACAGATAAGATCCTGGAAAGTAGGAGCCAAGGTGTACTGGCTCCTTTTAGCGGAAAAGAAACACGCCTGTGTTTTGGCGGCGTTGAATCTCACAAGATTGGCATCGCCCCAAGTGGAGACTTCCTGTAGTTTGAGATTCATTCGCTCTACCATGGCTCTCCTTTGGGACTGTACCTGATCCTTTATGGCGTTAGCACCCAATTGGTAACTCTCTACAACTGTGCTGTCGTCTGCATACCCAAAGATACCGGGTTTGAGCAGATCGTTTATATGCAGCAGAAACAGAGTTGCAGAGAGAACAGACCCCTGAGGAACTCCGGCATTTATGGCCATTATCTCAGACGAGCAGCCGTCTATGACTACACGTAGAGACCGTTCCTTCAGGAAGTCAGCTGTCCAGGTGACCAAGCCAGGATAGATGCCATACATTGGAAGTTTGTTGATGAGGCTAGCGTGCCAGACCCTGTCAAAGGCCTTCGATACATCGAGCGAAACAGCAAGTGCTTCACCGTTGTTCTCGAGAGCCTGGCCACAGAGATGAGTGGCGCGTACCAAGATATCTCCAGTTGACCGGTTTCGGCGAAACCCGTGCTGTCGGTCGCTAAGGATGTCATTATTTTCTAGGTATGCCACAAGGCGTGCATTCAATATACGTTCCATTATCTTACAAATAATGGAGGTAATCGATATAGGTCGATAATTGACAGGGTCGGCTCGGCTACCTTTCTTGGGCACAGGTTGCACGTTTGCAAGCTTCCAGGACGTAGGCACAATTCCAGTCTTTAGGGAGAGACGGTACAGACGTGTTAGCACAGGAGACAACTCGGGCGCACATGACCTCAGAACTATCGCTGGAATGCCATCAGGCCCATTGGCTTTGCTCACGTCCAGACAGCGCAGTCTCTTAAGTATCTCTTTGTTAGTAGTATGTACCTCTGGCATAGAGGTATTACAGTGAGGTAAGGATGGTGGAACACTGTCGCCGGGGTCTAGACGTGAGCTACGGGCAAAGAGATTTGCAAAGAGATCTGCCTTCTCCTTTGCCGAGTGTGCCAGAGAGCCGTCCGGTTTAACCAGCGGAGGCAGTGAGGACCGACAGAAATTAGCTTCAACCGCTTTGGCAAGAGACCAAAAGCTCTACTACCAGATGGCAGGGCAGAAAGCTTTGTAACAAATGGTAACTTCAATTGTATCATCACTAGATTAATAGTTTATAAATCCAGATATAATAAAAGTAAAAAGATGGAAGTAATACCAGACAGAGAAGAAATAACAGTTAGATTCGCATTTCTTTTAGTAAACGACTAGGATGAATAAATATAACAAACTTCTGGTTTTTCTTGCGTATAATGTCCTAACAAAATTCTTTCGCCCATGTCAGTTTTTGCATGTAGCTGGATTAGATCGTTCTGATAAAGCGTTAATGTAATTTTCAAAAGCCATGTTACATATTTTCATGAAGAATTCAGTTGTCTATCCAAATGCGCTAAGAACACCACACATATGTAGATATTTACTAGAGATGAAATATGCCGGATACCGGATAGTATAATTTTAAAAAATCTCATTATTTTACTCAAGGCAAATCAATGATACTCCAATAGGTTATGGACACCGTTTATTTTTAATTTTTATAATCGCACATCAAAAATGTTTGTTTTATTAATTATTAGTTTAATACTCAAAATTAACAAGTGGCAAATTGTGGTGAATAAATACCAAATTTTCCGCATTTGTTGGTAAGAGGCGACTTTCACTGTAAACGCTACTGCCAGGTGCTGAAAGATAAATTCTAGCAAACCTTGACAACTGCGGGTACTGATTTAGATTAACTGACCACCAAATGTATGGGTCGTGATTTCGATCGATCCGACATGATTTAAAAAAAAAGTCAATCTCGTTAGCAATTGGATTTTGTTTTTCTTGATCGCGACAATCACTACTATTATCCTTTGCCACTTCATTGAAACAGTTCCAAAAAGTGTCATGAGCTTCACGTGTGAACTTGGATATACAGGAAAGGCCAGAACTTGTAATTTTCGTAATTTCTTCAAATGGTTTTAAAAGATTTATGCACTGTTCCATTAAGCCCCGTTGTTGTATCGTCAAATTAGTGAGTGTGTCATGTTCAGCAACATAAAGAGAGATTGCCCTTTTTTGTTCCAACAAGCGTTCTGCCATGTAGTAGGTAGAGTTCCACCTCGTGTTGATGTCCTGCACTAACTGATGCTGCGGTAAATGTAACTCATTTTGAATTCCACAGATAAGATCCTGGAAAGTAGGGAGCCAAGGTGTACTGGCTCCTGAAAAGAAACACGCCTGTGTTTTGGCGGCGTTGAATCTCACAAGATTGGCATCGCCCCAAGTGGAGACTTCCGTAGTTTGAGATTCATCTGCTCTACCATGGCTCTCCTTTGGGACTGTACCTGATCCTTTATGGCGTTAGTAATCTAATTGGTAACTCTCTACAACTGTGCTGTCGTCTGCATACCCAAAGATACCGGGTTTGAGCAGATCGTTTATATGCAGCAGAAACAGAGTTGCAGAGAGAACAGACCCTGAGGAACTCCGGCATTTATGGCCATTATCTCAGACGAGCAGCCGTCTATGACTACACGTAGAGACCGTTCCTTCAGGAAGTCAGCTGTCCAGGTGACCAAGCCAGGATAGATGCCATACATTGGAAGTTTGTTGATGAGGCTAGCGTGCCAGACCCTGTCAAAGGCCTTCGATACATCGAGCGAAACAGCAAGTGCTTCACCGTTGTTCTCGAGAGCCTGGCCACAGAGATGAGTGGCGCGTACCAAGATATCTCCAGTTGACCGGTTTCGGCGAAACCCGTGCTGTCGGTCGCTAAGGATGTCATTATTTCTAGGTATGCCACAAGGCGTGCATTCAATATACGTTCCATTATCTTACAAATAATGGAGGTAATCGATATAGGTCGATAATTGACAGGGTCGGCTCGGCTACCTTTCTGGGCACAGGTTGCACGTTTGCAAGCTTCCAGGACGTAGGCACAATTCCAGTCTTTAGGAGAGACGGTACAGACGTGTTAGCACAGGAGACAACTCGGGCGCACATGACCTCAGAACTATCGCTGGAATGCCATCAGGCCCATTGGCTTTGCTCACGTCCAGACAGCGCAGTCTCTTAAGTATCTCTTTGTTAGTAGTATGTACCTCTGGCATAGAGGTATTACAGTGAGGTAAGGATGGTGGAACACTGTCGCCGGGGTCTAGACGTGAGCTACGGGCAAAGAGATTTGCAAAGAGATCTGCCTTCTCCTTTGCCGAGTGTGCCAGAGAGCCGTCCGGTTTAACCAGCGGAGGCAGTGAGGACCGACAGAAATTAGCTTCAACCGCTTTGGCAAGAGACCAAAAAGCTCTACTACCAGATGGCAGGGCAGAAAGCTTTGTACCAATATGTTTGATGCGGTCAAAGCGAGCCTTCTGTAGTTCCTAAGTTAATGTAATTTTCAAAAGCCATGTTACATATTTTCGTGAAGAATTCAGTTGTCTATCCATATGCGCTAAGAACACCACACATATGTAGATATTTACCGATTGACGGCTTACAACGAATGTTTTCTTAACCAGGAATTTGCTATTTTAATCTTTAAAAAAATGTACATTTTAAGCTTAACTAAATATACACGTAAGGTACCAGGGGTAGGAAAGATCACAATGGAATGAAAACTTAAGAAAATGCAGATACTAAGATAATCCAAAAAATAGACTAAACATAACAAAAATAATTCTTAAATTCCTTAAGATATTTCCTTCTGTTCCGTAACGTTATTAGAGATTAATTATCTTGCCGAAACAACTTTTAGCAATTCTAGTCTATTGCGAATGCAGTAAACCATCAGAAATTCGGCCAGTATTTTACAACAGACTAATTTTGAACACATACAGCTCGTTGTGTGAGTATTATCCTTATCACATATATTATTGCGACCTCTAAAGTTACATGCATCTTATACTGCGTAGTGATGTCAGTAGTTTCCGTCGCGTTCCCTTATCAAATGTCAAAAATGCTTTGTACTTTATTCCCGAAGTGGCACTCAAAGTTTAGCTTTTGAATGTCCCTTGGATTATCCGTGAAATAGCAACCGACTGAGTCGTGGTTCGGCCCTCTCAGGCACCCTCGGATCGGAATGCTTACGCGTAACATAGTAACCGTCCAAGCCGAGGTACTCCCTCACCGGGGGGACACTTGTGTCGAGTTACTAGCAATAAAGGTTCAGGCTAAGCGACCTAAGAGCTGTGCCACCACAATCCGGTGAAGCAGTCAAGGCCAGCCTCTCTGGGTAGTTCGTCATAAAAAAAAAGCTTTGTACTCAACTTGTCAGGAGGCAGTCAAGAACAAGGACCATAATCGAGTTTGGCACAAAACCCTTCATTTATTTGGATAACTACCTTGCATTAGCACGTGAATGGTGGTCATGGTGAATTCTTGCAGTTTAACCGGTGAGTGTTGTATCTATATGTAGCTGTGTAATGTTTCTTCAGCATTTCAACGATTTACAACTCAGTAACATGAATTCTTATGCCGACGACAACATTCAATGTTACATATCTCGAAAATTCGTTGAAAATTACTAAAACAAGCTTCTGTTTATCCATACTTACATTATTTCTGAAATCACGCACTGAATTTGATTAAATGTAATTCCATTTAACTCTCAAAGAAATACCAAAACAGATTGTAAGAAACTCATAAATTGATTTAATCTAGAGATATTGCATCCCATAGAATCTTTTAAATCATTTCATGTATCCCAACAACCGCATTGTGAAATCAGATACCATTTTTTCGTATAGATACGAATAATTTCTCCCTGAGCGTGGCATTAGTATATAGCCCAATAATAATTATGTGTTCCCATGCATAATAGAAAAAAAATAATGTAGACATGTGTGATGTCTAGATTAATTTTTTCTGTGTATAATAAGTGTAATGAGACTCTATGAAATTTTACTTATTTACAAAGATAGGCCGCATTTAGATTTAGCCGAACGTCGTAGGTATTTTTGTTACTAATTGTTGTCGAAGCCGATTATTAGACGGACTTTATGAATAAGAGTCCGTCAAAAGCTAGGCGTGTTGTATTGGTGTATTTTGAAAAACTGTGGGATTGATTTTTAAAGACAAAAGAGTCCGTAACCTTTCTTTAATCAATACAAGGAAAACAGAAATGTCGGAAGCAGTGTTCAGTAGGTAGCACAGTAGATATATTTCGACAGATAAAGTTCATCTAACAGCGAAACACTTCAACTACTTTAAAAAGATGAACTCGATCGATCTTGACAGCAGGCTATGATATAGTAGGAATTTGCCGCCGCTATCGTATCATGACCCTGATATCATTGAGACGCTTGCTAACGGTTTTCAATAAATTTCCAAAACCTAATCGCCAGTTAGAACATTAAAACACATGTTGACATAAGAATTATTGGCACAACATAAATTTACTTCGTCCGGCGTAATCTTCAAAAAGATACCCCGTCTTTTGGCAGGTTACGTGAGGCTCTTACTCACTAAAACTCACCGAGGAGGAAGAGGGCCACCGCGGAACCCCTCTTTATTGCATCACGAGGGGCTCCAGTGGAACGCACCGGTGCCCCTCTGCACCCAGCGTTGAACTACGTCCCGGAGGAGGTTACTTCCTCCCCAGCGCTTTCATTACATTACTCAAGCTGAGCCGCTAGTAATATAATAATCCTTGAAGGTGAATACACTAATTATAAGTATCAAATAATAATTCCTTAGAAGATGATCTAGAAATTAGAATTTACGTTAAGAAATAGATTCGTATTGCCTTTAGAAAACTTGATATGACTACTCAGAATCTTGTAACACATACAAGCGTTTGAATTCGTTATCTTACTAAATCAAGAAAAAAACTTATGACAATGACATAAGCGAGGTGCTATGAGCAGAGGTTACGGTTCATGGCTACCCCTTTGCCGCAGCAGGAAGACGTCAGCTCGAAAAGGGCCAACTCAACTAAATATCACTTGACTTAATTAAGCCAATAAAAATATATAATAATAGCTACAGTTATAGTCGTTATTGTGCCATTACCTAATGGTCTTTTAGTTTAAACGTGTTTATATGTTAACAGAACCCTAATAAACTATACAAAGACAAGTGTAGAACTTATAGAAGTTCTAGACAACCATTTAGAGTCCTGAAACCATGCCTCCACTTTTATATCGTAATATTCATTTGATGGTAAGTGTTAGGTAAGCACATCGTGTGCAGCACTGACGTAGCCCGCGTTATAAATCGCGTCACCTAAAAAGAACGCTAGAGGAAGGCAGGATCTGTTAGCGCATGATACTAAAGTGATGAACCAATAGCGCACGTGCAAGTATGCTGCGCCTCACCCACCCGTCCCGCGCTCCGCCAAATACCAAATAGACCGATGAATCACCTAATGCGCAGCTTACCGCCAGCGTTTTTTTACATGGCGCGACTTATACCTCGTCATAGAAAAAGTATGTCTCGTTACACCATTAAAATACAGGCTCTTTTCTTTTCTCAACAGAGCTACGGAGCCTGGCAAGGCAGGAGAGGATGCGCATACGTCATTGATTACCACGCATGGATACTTCGGCGTGTACCAGAACAGTATCAAATGCAACCCGACTATGCACTAACAGTAAAATTAGAACAATTTAGATATTGTTAGGCATATACCAGCTTCAACTATAGTTTCCATTTTTCGCTTCAGTACATGGTGGCAGGTTCACCGCCTGTTACATATGGCCCCTAATGAGCTTGGTGAAAGCACACGATTAAGATGGACGTGAGAGCTTAATTTCTTATAAGATTGAAAATGAGAATGTGTGTAGTTGATAAGAAAATAAACGGGTTTTAAATTAGATACATTTATAATGATGACAAGAATATCATCGTCGTTGTATGTACGCAACACTGTTCTCTTGCTTTAGTACCTAAAGCGTCTTGCTTTACAATACGTACCCAACATACTTAATATAATTAGTTAGTCGAGGTATCACAAATACAAGACGGAAACTTAAAATCGCCATGTCCTTCGGAGACAGCGGCAAGTCCATGATGCTTGCTATTCATACAAATACCTCAAAACAAAAGCGTCTTTCTACGGACCTCAAACCTATAAGCGTTTCCGCCGCAACCCAAGCAGCCGTAGAATGTCCTGCAATCCGATTGAGGCATAGCTACGCGAGCCATAGCTCGGCCAAGTAGAGTAAACGTTGATGAGACACCCTCTCAGAGAACAACGGCAATAAGCTATAAAAAATCACACAAAGCGTTTTTGTTGTGGTCCCTATTTTTGGAAAAAGGCAGTGGTTTTTTGTCTTTTAGAGTTGATCTGTGAATTCACACTTCCTTCATTTCCCTTGTAAGTAGCCCATTTTGTCTTGACATAAAATCTACAGCTTTTAATATACCAACTTTCTTACGCTGTGTTGGTCTATCATTCGTTGGCTGTGTAGATGTCGGAGATTTTCAAAGTTTGGGACAGACTTCCAAAACATACGACCCTATATCGTGTATATTACATACCTATAAATAATAAACCTCGGCTTTTTAATCAGGTACAGATTCCTCTGATCAAACAAAAAACATCCTGTGTATAACATATCCTACATAGATGACGTAAAAGTAGTGTTGGTCCATAGCTTTTATCAGAGTACTTGATAGTTTTCCGTAGGTTCGGCCCTCTCGGGCACCCTCGGATCGGAATGCTTTAGCGATTAGAGTATCAGTACCAAAAGCACCAACCAAGCCTAGATCCCTTCTCAGGGCCTCTTGCGCCGATATACGTCTGATAGATGTTGAAGCTAAGCTAACCAAGAGCTAATGCCACCTCTGAAATTCTGGTGAAATTGTAGCGGCGAGTTTCTCTGGCCGACAGTAGAGGTTCATACTTAGAAAAAAACGGATAGTCTGAAGCCAGTTTGTGATCAGCGTACGGTCGTCTTAAAAAACAAAAGAATTTTAGCATAATAGATTATTATTAATTGCTCCATTTTTATTTTTGAACTAAGGAAGGCCGACAATATACTTCCATGCATGTAGCATTTTTGGTCATACCATAAACGTAATTCTACGAAAATGATAAATTTCAACTTCATTTGTGGATCAGATTAAACTAACACCAAATGCGCATTATACAATAGCTTTTCAAGACGGTAAATTGCTTTCCCTTTGTAGCTTTTAATTCTCGTAAGCATAACCTGTGACATTTAAGGAGATGGTTGTCCAGTTTTAAAATAAAAACGAATTGAATTTGTAAAGCCAAGGGGAAATTGCGTTTAACAGTTGATCGTAGGACTGTACTAGCCCCAAGAGCAAAACTTTAAAAATAATGCAACAAAATATTAAGCGCTAAATTTAATGACTTTATTGCTGAAGAGATTCAGACGGTACAAATATTTGGGAGAAGGGAAGACGAACTGCGAAAGTACTTATGAAGAATAATTGACAAATAATATTAATTTAAGATACAATTATTGGTAACATGGACGTGGCGAATGTGAGCGTCTGTCTCTCCGACTACTCCAGAATTAAAAATTCATCTACATTCGGACTCATGCCTTGATGGTTCCGTGCAAAAACTGGTCACACCAACAACAAATAACACGCATACAAGCTGATCGTTTATCTATTTCATTTATTGGATATGCCAAGGGCGGTATGGCCTCCAAGGCAGGAGTCTCGCAACGCTAAAAAGGGCAGGTTAAAGGTAGGTCCGTGCATTCATTATCCACGTGGCCGCAACAGCAATGGTTTCCTGCTTACACCTAATGTAGACTCTGTTATAGTAATCACTGAAATATGTTGTTGTAGAAATCGATGTAAAGGGAAATTATAAGTTGAGACAAGCCTAAAACATTCGTTATTAGTGTATTTCTTCTGGTAATTATCTTATCACGAACCACGATCTAACTGTATGGAGTATTTTAGGCGATGAACATGGTTAAAATGCTCTCTCTTCCAATATTACTTCTGGGCGCCGACTCAGCTAAACCAATCATTGGTATAGTAGTGGACGATATTTGCAAGTTTTATTAGAATTTTAGTAAATTGATTACGGATGTATGGTTCACGCCAATTGTGTGTTAGTTTTTAACTTATTTGCTAACTATAGAACGATATGGATGTAAAAGATTGGTGTCATAACGAAACATCATTGAAATGATAGCAGACTCGGGGCCCAGTGCTTTTAAAACCGTTATCGAAAGAACCGCACCTGGAGTAATTGTTATTTGATGGACTTGTATGAATATAATTTTGTATTTGTATTGAGATAACATTTTACACGAGAAGTGACGAGGCAGTGTGTCTTTTAAGACCTGCATCACCACTCACTCCTACATGTTTTTCCCAAAAATAGTGCAGGTCCTATTTCAAAATAGATAACTACTCTATATGCTTATAATTTAATTAATTTGTTTGTTTATATGTTATAATTGAAGGAAGCTAGCTGTAAATCTTTCGGGCTAGTCTATAGCGATTAAAGTTACCGTCCCAGCTCCTTTGCGAGTTACTCTCAATAGAGGTTCAGGCTAGCTCTCTGTCTCTCTCAAGTCTCCATCGACGTAGTTTAAAAGTTTGCTTCAAATAAAGCTTGCTAGTGTCACTAAAGAGTGCACAGTAAAGTTCACACTACCAAGCAAGTGTATTATAAATATCCAAATGTATATACAAAATAATGTTGCGTAAGATCAAAGTCAGACACTATCGATCTTTACTGAAGGTATTTTCTAATAAGGTGGTTTTATTTGAATGATCAATTCAATTTCCTACTACGATGTATTTACTGATGCAAAAAATTGTATCGAGTCCATTTAGGCAAGGTACGCTGCTTCACCAGCCCAATGCAATAGTAGAGCTATGCAGACATCTACGTGGGTACTGCTGCAGCGCTCATTCCCGCCCCAAGAACCAGTTTCATTTGAACATTTTATATCTATTTCTTTAATAGATTGGGACCTCATCGATTTGTATATTTAAGAGTAAAAACAAATACTTCAAATCAAAATCAGTGACGGATTAAACGCGTACGCGCTGTCCCGTTGAAGGACGAGTTACAACGGCTTGCACCAGCTAAAACCCCAAGATTTTTTTTAATGGTCAAGATGGTTCCGCTGTTGTTGCTTATTGCACTCATTTGTGACTACGCCTGCGCCAGCCAACGGCTCCGTCCCATAACCACTCCAGAAAGACGTGTCTTCCTCCACTAGAACGGAACTCAAGAACTTATACCAACAACCTAAATATGGGACCTAACAGAAACCAAAGCCAGTGCAAACAAAAAAAAATCAATCAGTTGATAAATGACGACGCAGTGTTGCACAAACATCTTCCTGTTTTAATGTTGCTTAATAAATTGGAGAAGTAGGCGGCTCAGCTGATGTCAGGTGGTCACCGCCTCCTGTCACAACTACAGCACAACTTTAAGAGAACTTCATCATCAGTACAACGGCCTGTCAGTCACATCTACATATTATAAAGTTGTGTGTTGAGCTATAAGTATCATGTCTATCCCGTTTGTTGTTTTGCAGTAAGTTGAAGAATCCTCATTTATTAGTATAGATGTAATGTATTAATTTTACGAGGGATAGCCCCCTAGTGGCTAAGTCGACGATAAGCGGTTACAGTTCAAGCCGGTATTTACCAGTATGGACTTAGTTCTTCAGGCAGTTATATTAAAAAAAAGCACTTTTAATTCGTCAGAGGATAGTTAGAGATGTGTATATTTGTATATGTGTGTTATATAGTCATTCAGTTGTGATCATTTACATAGATACATAAGTTTCCTGGATAAATAATGTTTCCAATAGTACTTATATTAAGAATGTTGTCAATCAACGTGTAGTGACGTTGAACGCTATCACGTACAGAAACTCTCTTTTATTTGCAAAATTTCATAATTAAATTACGTAGCTCCTCTTAAATTCTCTTTCCTCTTCCACGTTTGTGCTCGTTAAAGAGTTCGGTGAGGAGTATACTCTATTACTGTAATAAACCAGACAACTAACATATCCAAATGGCAATCAACACAAATTATCTATAAGGGTTTTAAGAGTTCCCTTATATGTATTCGGAACTCCTAAAAAATAATTAACCTAATAGAAAGAGTCTTTTTTCCAACAACAAATAAAACAAACTCGGTTTAACCGAGTCAAAAGAAACTGCTTCTAAAACTGATTCAAAAAATCAGAATGCACAAAATAGATTTTGGCAGGATTGCTGACAACTGATTCAAATTCTTAGAGATAATGAATTCTGTGCTCCTCATTTTTTAGTGAGGCCGGCAAGGCATCTATCGGCAACTAAATGCAAGCTCATACTAGCAGCAATCCTGCAGGAGTCTGCGTGCCGCGACGTCCTCGACAATGCCCGCTTCTAAAGAATCTTATGTTATACAATCAGATTTAGATGAAGCAAATGTTAACATCATTTACGCTAACGTTAGAAAATGAAATAAAGATAAAAAATAAATAAACTAATTGAAACTCTTCCACAGTGCGCCAATAACAAGTTATTGATAACATCATACTTTGGAGTCTTATTGCAGTGAGTGCATAGTCCCTGCATCGCCTTGCAGACAAGCAAAATAAACACACTAGTTATACGTCTTAAGTAGCATAGGACATCGGAAAGAGGCCTACCATCTCTACAAAGCCGAAATTGATGTCCAAACACTTGTGTATCTACTGTTTCCTATGAAAATTCTCAATCTGTCTTCCAGTGCTGAGAAGCATACGTTATTGCTGCATTTCTTTGCCATTAATTTTTGACCATACCAAAAAAATTTGATCGAAAAGTAAAAGGTATCGAAAATAAGGTCCGTGTGATGTCGAGTCTACTCTGCTATGACTAGATCTTTGAAGTTCGTGTGTAACGTGACGTGTACTACGCCATGTCTTGCATTGATAAATAATCATGATAGGAGAACTGGAAGGAAGACAAGTTTCTGATACATGCTGTTGCAGATCCAATTATGCGCGTATTATTTTAGGCATATTGATATTCCTTCCTGGAGCGCTCCGTCAGTAGAACATACAAGCCTAAATCTAAAATTGGGATGAACTCTTCGATGTGCCAAGTTGATCTTGGGCTTTTGTGTGTGTTACCATGCACACGCATGATTTGGTTGTTGGGCTTAACCTAAAATCCCGGAAGACTCAGAAGTTATGATAAGAAATCATTCCGCTTAATACTATAACGACTAATGACGGTTTATATTTTTCCTAAATTATACCAACAAGTCAATAGAGCAAGAGATATAATACAAGATGATTTTGCAAAATTACTGGCTATTCTCAGAGAGAATACAACAATATAATAATACATTACAATAAACAAGTGTTAAAGATATTTTGTTAAATAAAAGTTAATTTCATATATAAAATTCTCGTGTCACAATGTTAGTTACGATACTCCTCCGAAACATCTTTTTAGTATGCATATTCAGTAGGTCTGAGAATCGGCTACTATCTATTTATCATCATCCCTCAGTGATACGAGTGGTCCATCCTTAACATTTTTTTGGACAAAATTTTTATTTTTTTAAAACGTGGCATTAAAAATAGCCCTAAATTTTCACCCTTATATCACCAACCGCTGTTTTTTCTAAACTATAAATTAGCACTTTAATCATTTCATCCAGCTCGATAGCTGATCAATGACTGCTAGATAGTGCTACAACAAACATGATTCATGGTCTATGTTGTAATCTGACGTTTGTCCGCTTGCATTGCCGTTGGAAAATGTTATTTTTTTATATTTTTACTACTTAATGGCAAAACAACTTTTGCCGGGTCACCTGGTATTATATAGTTATGTTTCAGTGTTACTATATCTCTACATACAAATAAAATTGGAGTGTTTGTAATATTGAAATAACCATAACTACTTAAACTAGTAACCATAAATAATAACTTTTTACTACATGCTATGAATGTTCAAAATTATTTTTTGCAATTTTTGTGTCTGTTGGTCCGGCTAATCTCTGGAACGACTGGACCGACTTTCACTGGCAGATAGCTGATATAATAAGGAGTAACTGAGGCTACTTTTATTTAAAAAAATATTAAATGAATGATCATTTAATATTTGTATACAATAAAAAATGATTTTAATCGCGGGTAACACCGCGGGGCGCAGCTAGTTCTGAGTAAAATACATCACTATCTAGACATCCAATGTCTTATTGATACATGAGACCATAGCGGATGTTCTAGAATATTATATCCACGGTTGACATAGGCGCCTCTCCTATAGCGATGCAAGAGGAATGATATTGGAGGATGATTTGGATTGGGACTTCAATCTCAATTGTTCTTTATATAATAAATAATATAAAAAATAAAAAGAATAGAATGTGGTAATGTTTGTTTTACAACAAAGCAATTTTCAAAAAGTCTGGTATGACGGAGCAAAAACATTGCATGCTTTTTTGTATTAACTCACCTCTTCTCATTATGAGTTCCTTAGCATAGAGTCATATAATATTTAGATAATAAATTATTTGCAGAATAAAATATAAAATGCTAGCTTTCGACTGCAGCTTCACCTCCTGTTTTCTATACAACATGAGACCATCCAATACTATGATTTGCCTCTGTATTGTCTTGAGACTTACAAATTGCAAACTCAAACCTATAGACCTAACAAATATTTATACACAAACTGTCAAGGCATGCAGCCCTCTCCTATGTTTCACTGATTGCTCATTAGTTGTCATTTTTAAAACGGTGATGAATTCCAGTAGTTCTGTTTAAATCATGCACATATTTGTTATTTTTATTGTTATAACAAGTTCAAGGTTTACTCTTTTTCAATCAGACTTCGTAGTTTCCCAAGTGCCAACACCTAACACATCCTAATAGACCTCTACTCACCTCACAGGTGAGTATAACTTCATAGTTAAAATACTGTTTAGCCAACATAGTAAGGTTTGAGGACGCATATATATGCAAAAGATATTATGTAGAACATAATTAGTTAAAAGTTTTGTTTGCGTTTGAGATTCCCATTTTCATCATCATTTGAATATTCATGTAATAGACACATCCACAGGTTTTTTTTCGCTGTAAGTTTATCATTTTTATTGTAAAAATGTGGATTGTCTATCATTACTTTATTATTTAAAAGCTAAAATTAAATTTATTTGTAATTGTCAGGTCCACTCAACATTTTAATAAACTATATATTAATGGGCATTATATGAAGAAAGAGTACAACCATAAAGATATTCTAACAACTACATGTGTATCACTCTCACTCTCCCCATTCCCTTATGCATTAAACCATTCAAAATATTTATCATTAAAATATTCAATATGAAGTAAATACTACAAGAATATAGGTATAAAAGAAATATGCACTATGCAATATGAGTGAATAGGCACTTACTAAACTAGCGCATACCATCTTTCGACTATACATATACCACTTAACATCAGGTGGGATCATGGTCAAGCACTAGTTTATACCCCATAAAAAAAAACCTTTTCCTCCGGTAATAAGAATTATCTATCCTTCACATTACATGACTCAATCCTACATGTCTGAAGGTATTATATTTCAAAATTAATAAAACCAGATGTAACCCAATAATTTCTATCTTTATCTTCTCCTCAGTTATTTCATATTGAATGTAACAGTTGTTTTAAATTGTCTGTACCAAAAAAACAAAACAAAAATACTTACCAGTTTAGTGTCCCCTATTTGTAAAAAAAATAAAAACTCCTCATATACCTATATATATATATCCTCAAATACCATATATAGGATAAGATTGTTTTGTTTCTTTCCTCCACACTATCTACTTGTATGACTTGGCTATCAAATTATCTATTACCTTTTGTAATATGAAAAGGAATAAGGAACAGTCTGCAAAGGTTTTTTATCAAAGTCTAGAGCGAATGTCACTATAAATGGTGTGGCAAGGATGAAATGATCTTGTTGAGTGTGTTTGTGGATTGGTGGAATAGTTTATTTGAATACAATATATTTCATTTTTTGTCACAACTTTAATTGTTGATGTGGTTTAAATACTAAAGGGAGAGGAAAACAATCTGACAAAACCTGCATATTTGACAACAGAGTGTCTCTTAGAAGGGTAAAGTTATAGGCTGCTGTATATCCTATTTCTTAACATTACCATAAACATAATGCTAAACTATTCTATTGCAATTGCTATAAATTTAAATAAAGTAGTAGTATATTTAATTTTTTGATAAGTAGCAAACTTAGAAAAAAAAATGTGATGATAAAGACAGTACATATTACACTCCGTTTATTTAAAATAACTTATGCTAAATAACTTCTACTTATTACATTAAAACTATCATAGAACAGGGTCATATATAATTATACACTGTGAACACTGTTCTATACTTCGCACAGATAAAAAATGGTTTTTATTAAATACCACTTTTCCTATATATATTTGAGAAGAGTACATATAGCTACCTGAACGCAATGAAAGCATCGCCAAGCTCCCCTCCTACGATGTGTACACCTCCTTCAGGAATGGAGAGGCCTTGAAAGAAATTCCTAATGTCGAGGGCATTGGCTGACCATGGCAGATTCTGGAGTCTTATGATGACACTCATCTTTGCCGCAATAGTATCCGTTACCTATAAAAAATTTAAAGGTCCTCATTCATCATTCTCTTTGGATTAAACCAAAAAGATCTATACAGATAAGAATCATTTATATCATTCCAAGTACATAGAGCCAATATTTATGAAAATGAGGTGCATTGTCATAAGGTTTTTATTAAAATGTGAAATAAATTATCTTAATTCTTATGGTGTGGGGACTATCCCCAGCCAGCTAATACCAACAAGTTTCCATTCATCACTTTCTTACATGCACAAAACCCTTATCCCTAAAATTTTAACTACAACAATCCAATGGTCTATTGGAATTTATTTGAATTATACAACAAGGATCCCCTAGAATTATTTCAGAATTGGGTTATACATAGTATAAGAATTTTTTAAATAAGTCTCAAATCTCTCAAGAAATTCAAGTATAAAAAAGAGTGTTGATTATGGCCAAACTTGGCTGCAAAAAGTCTGGTTAATATTTTTCAAGCCAATGTTGAATACATTTAGCATTGTGACTATTCTAACAAGACGTAACTGGGGACACAACATAATACTATATTACAGAAGACCCATTAAGGCGCCAATAGGAAATGAATATATAATGGTAGAAAATGCAATAACCACTCTGATTCTGTACATAAAAGTGTGGTGAAACTTATAATTTTCTGAATTAACTCTAGCTGGTTTTTTTGTGCAATTGTAATTTCCTTTAGTTCATTGGATTCTTATAGTTCAAATTTTAATAGAGCATTTTTTGTATGTAAGAAACTGAAGAATTGAAATTATTGGCACAGGCTGGCTCAGATGACTCTCGTAAGATAACAAGATTGTGTAATTCGAGCATCATTAGGCCATCACATAGATACATGGATAAACATATTCATTTATTGTTTACATAAAATTTTACAAACAATTAAGTTTTATATTTGCAAAAATGTTTTAATTGTGAATAGATCTTAAAGACCCATACTTTTGTGTGTGTAATATTTTATCAATAGTAAAATGAGTATTGTAATATTTTTTTGATGACAGGCTTGACGCTATGACAACGATTTCTTTCCTAATTAAAGCAATGACATATTAAGAAAAAATAAATGTCATAATTTAGATGAGAATATTGCTGCATTTAGCAATATCTAGATATTTAAAAAAGTGTGCGGGTTTATTCCTTATAGACTCCGAAACGGCTGGACCGACTTCAATGAAACTTTCAGGGAATCTTCAGATTGACCTGGCGAGTAATCCTGTAAAGTTTGGTAACGATAGGAGCACTTCTCTTTTTTGAACTCAAATACAGCTTTTTTATTTTTATTATTATTGTACTACTACAACGGGTATCACATTGTATTTACTTAAATGTACATGGGTGTAGGTAATGATCTTCATCCGCTCGAGAAGAGAATGAATATGGAGAGAAATTAATAGTTGAATATATTGTAAGAATTAAATAAAATATTTAATGATGTAAGTTTATTGTTTAAATAAAATATAGCAAAATCTAGCTCGGCGAAGCGGGCTGGGTACGCTAGTACTGTATGAATTGATGACCGAAATTTTAGCATGAAACAAAAGTGCGCAAAATGGCGGCGTGTAACATTTTTTAATAACAAATGTATTTTCATTTCAATATGTTCATTTGAACAAACTTTGGTTAACTGCTATCATGATTTAATCGAAGTTTACATTATACTAAATATTCAAATACCGCTATATATAATGTGTAATAATCTACGAATATTGGCGATGTTTTGCATGTTTTTTTAAACAATAGTCAAATACATTACTTTCACTAGAATTAAAACTTATCATCGATAAATATAAAGATAAATCAACAAAACTATTAAAAATATGTAATCTTTCCCAAGAGTATGATTTAATTGCGCCATGCAACATAACGACTCAAAACTAAAGAACATTTCACCGACTTACCTACAAAAATTCTACTAGATTGAGTTCAAACACGCATATGAAAGGCAGAAACCATTATCAAACACTAAGAAATCACTAACATATAATAATCCTAACACATTGTTATTATATTAATGCAATATCCACACCGAAAGAAAATGCAAACGAAAACACAAAATGGCGGTAAGGGCAGAGAGGCGGCGGTTATGGTAAAGCGTTATCGTTTTATGTATATCATAAATGATGACGTTTCGCCATAGAAGAGAAATATAGCAGACCGGTGATTTTATAAAACTTAATGAAATCATAGCAAAATCTGCAATATCGAAATAATATTTTATTTTCAAGATTATAATGTCAATCTCATATTAGTAATAAGATTTATCAATAGAGAATTTCTATACGGAGCTGAATTGTACTAAAATTAAATAATCCAAAACAAATTATTCTTTCTAAATCTACACCCAAATTTTTCAGTTAGTTTTCAACTAGATTTTAATGCGTGCGTGACCAGTATTTCGCGTTGAATAGTATGAAAAATAGACAGGGTAGACAGAAACACCAATCGATGTCTACATTTCTGAGCGGAGTTTAGACGAACGAACATGCTTTTAGTATAACAGGACAAAGTCTTTTTGGCTCTTTCGGTGGAGTACTTTAGTGTAGTTACTTTAATATATCTCTCGTGTCGGAATAAATGTAATACGCACAGATATTTTTAAGTAGATTTCCATATCATAGGTGAACAATTGTGAATAAAGCCTTAAATTGAGTTTGATCCTTAGTGGAAATAATCTTGTCTTAAAGGTACATACACTACACGTACAAACACTATTGAAATTTTTGACTTCAATTTCGTTCTTATAAGCGTTATGGTCCTTTTTAAGCGCGATAATCTTGAGCGTTTAAAATTTGCCCAAGTCTGATAACTTCCAATTTCGCTTATACGTGACCTTTTGTAAGAGCGATTGAAGCTGGATCACAATATAATCGATATAGGTATAAATTAAAGTTTATTTTTATAAGTACAAGTTTTGTAGTTACTTAATTCTTTTGTTTTCTGAATAGTCAATTGTTAGTTAATAACACATGGCACCCAGCGATTGTTATGTACAATAACTACTTCCAATGATTTCTTAATGATTTAGCGGAAACTTATTTCATTCCACAAGACTTACACGATGGTTCACGTTGAGAAATAAACTACATTTCTAATATTTTTGACGTTACTGCATTAATTCTCTTAATCTGTGAATAGTATCGCTAAGCTGTATAGCATGTAGCGTGCTGGTGTAGCATTCGGTTTGTCATTTCAGAACTTCTGATTCATTCTGTTTTGTTAGATTCTTTAAAAATTGAGTAGGAAGAAAATTTGATGATAATATTAAGTTTTACGGATGTGCAGTAAATTATTGTAAGTATTACAAAGTTTATTTTGAAAAAGCAGTTCCAAAATACTATAGTAGCGAAGTGTACGGGGATTGTCACTTACCACGTAAATATTTCAATTTCAATTATTTTTGCCTTTTTCGGTCTTTTGTTCGTTCTATATTATATTTTTATGTAGAAGAAAAAGAGCTTACTAAAAAGGGTTCAATATGAATTTGGATAAAGAAAACCGAAAATTTATTTAAAAATGGAGAGCGATTTCCTATGGATTCCCATTAGGATAATTGGAATAAAAATTAAATTTGTGATTACCTAAAAAGTTACTCAGATATTACGGAATTTTGTGGTATCAAATTAACAAACTAGCCCTGATAGTTAAGAACTCTGGTGTTCTTTTAAATTGGAGCGCGTAATTACGGTTTTCTCCCATATTTTCTATATAGTGAGGTTTCTGTGACTTGAATATTACAACGATAAAGGGCTCCTGTGAAAAGTATCTTTAGACTTTACAAGTTGTCCCTACATGTGTACATACCAAATGACTTATAATGGTTGAAGTGTTTTTTTATTAATTTCTATTTACTATGCATTACTTCAGATATGTACTGCTACTGAGTATTATAGAATGATCATGAACTTGCATACATATATTAAACAACAATTGGGGTGGAAGACTGTGTCTTCCATACATAACTTACAGTTTTAGATCCAAATGTAAGAGGGTTAGCTTATCGCCGTACACCAGGTACACATTTTTGGGCGTTGATTTATTGTATGTTCAAATAGAAAGGGGAAAAATATAAGCAGAGTCAAGATTTTTCCTATTTTAATCATATAGTATATTGATGTATCACTGCCTCATTAATTATTAAAACTTACACTGTTTTAATTAAGTTTCTGTTGAAATACATTAATATTTGTATTAAACAGGTGTTGCAAAGTTTTCATATGGATATCATATTCAAAAGTGATATAATATAACATATTTGTAAATAGATTTCATTTTTTTTTGATGAACAGACAGATTTGTCAAATTAGCTGTTTTTGACTGTTTCACAGGATTGAGGGGTGGCATAGCTCTAAGCAATGCAAGCTGTTTTGAAAAAAAGATGTTTTAAAAATTAAACTTAATAATTATTTGGTATGGAGTTTTTTGACACTTTAAGGCCAACTAAATATTATCAATACAACCATAATTCCAGATTATAAAGTATTGCTATGAAAATTTTGTCTTAGAAAGGAAGTGAAAATTAACTGTTTGTATTCCCCACAAAGGTACCAATTATATAATAGGACAGAATTGAATGCAATGTTGCAATATACAATATTCAATTATGCCACCAAAGGATCTGTGATATAACAAATGTTTTGTTAGTCAAATAAGACTAACTATAAGACTATAAATAACATTTTGTTCTGTTAGTCGGAGTTGTATACTAGAGTAATTTGTTAAATCCAATTCTTCTATTACTTTCAAAGAGGTACTATATTAAATTTACTAGCTTTGGTCCCTGGGATAATGTCATAAAATAAAACATAATATGTAGAGTTGTTTTTTCATTGAAATATTGGTAGGATGATGACAATCGGAAACTTCGTAAATTCTCATTAACAACTACAAGCATGAATGATGTGCTAGAGAAAGTGAATTTAGGCCAGAATTTTGTAATGTAACTGTTATTATGTGAAATAAGAGTGTTCATGTATAGTATGATTTATTAAAATTTTCTTCATTTCACTTTCCTCCGCTCCCTTATTACTGATGATTGTTCTTCAAAGTATATTGAAGAGCTGCCTCTATGCATGTTTTTTTTTTTTTTTCATCGTTCCCCCAACGTTTTGTAACTTAGGGACCTTATTGCTCTATCTGCTTGCATTCCTCCTTTCCATTCTTCTTCTAGTATTCTCTTCCTCACTCTCACTCTTCCTTTTCTTACTTTTTACAGTACATTATTTCTACTACTCTTATCTCTACTTCACATTCACTTTATATTGCTTTTTGCAATTTATATGCTTACTACTATTACTGTTGTCACTACTCTACTCACTCTATGCATGTTTCAGCGTGCCAGGTGGATTGATTCTGTTAAGATGCTCTAAGAGATTTCTAAGCATATTTCAGTATCATTTGTGTTTGATGGATTTACAAAAATTATGTAAGCATTTTTGTTTATGTATGCTTTTTTTCTTTTCAGGTAAGCTGCAAAGTGTTAGAAAGTAGAAATTTAAATAATTCTTAATTGTAACCTAACAATGAAGTTATAAAACTCTTGCTCAATATAAAGTAGTATCTGTAATTGTAATAATATACAGCTAATTTAAATCTGATAAATGTGTGAAAGATATTCAGGATATCTTTTTGGAGGCACTCCTGTCAGCAGTTGGGACAGGAGTTTCAATCCCTTTGAAAATGTAAGTAATTTTAGTTCACTAGTATTTTCATATTTGTATTTTGATATTTATTCAATTTAATTAATTCCTTGGCCATTTAATCAACCAAATGCAGGGTGTAAAGACAAAATAAACATTAAAGGACACCAATTTGATTACATGCTTCAATCAGATTAATAGACATTTTAGAATTATTTGTAACATTTTTTCTATTTTGGGAGTGTTGTCAAGTAAAAAAGCAGATGAAACTCTTTGCAGTGCTTGTTTGTGATGATAACTAATACATCATAAGTTATTATTTAATTTTAGATTATAAGCCAAATAGATTTTGAGTTAAACTAGTGGGCTGTGGATTAAGAATAACTCACTTTTTGTTGTTTGTTTGAATGTGATCATGCAATTTTTTTCAATAACTTTATTACCCTTATTCTATTGCTTTAAATTATTTTTTCTTGTTGAGTAAAAACTTAGATTAATAAATTCAAGCTGGTGTGTTGAGAAAGTAGGTGAGTGTTTGATTTTATCGAAATACACTATCATTATAACACAGCTTGCTAGATCCTAACATGCTCGGTTAATAATTCAAGGAAGTAGTGGTATTGAGTAGGCTCAGCCTACAAGTGACAATAGTTGTCTATGAGATTGATTGGGCCTCAAGCCCTTTCTGGTATATCCAGTTTTTTTAAAGTCTTCGACTATCAAGTGACCTTGAAATTGAATGTTGCTTGATGTATCAACAACATGATTTGAAATGTTAGGGAATTAAGATTTATCAATACAATGTATGATGGAATTGTGTATCTTATGTAGGTCTACTGAAAAGTCAGCGATGGCATATGTCTCATCTCTTAAGGATAACATACTATATTCATATTAACACTTTAAAAATTGGACAATTAAAAAGCGGTAATTGGAAAGCTAATTACACAAATACGGTATTATTCCCTTTATACCAAACAAATTAAGTATATAGATATAGCAAAATCAATGAGTCGACCTGATTCAAACGAGCCGCGCGCCTAAATCCTAAAAAAAAACTAAATACCTTTTTTGGTAAATTCCACGCGGACGAAGTCGCTAGTTAAAAGTGAAATTGGCGGCCCTTGACATTTACGATAGATGGCGTGTAAAAAATGCGCGGGAAAAGACGATTATTTTAAAAGCAAAGCTAACGACGTACTTGGGATACATTATTAATGAAGTCGGTAAGTAACGCGCGGGTAACTTTATAAAGCTGCAAGTTCCATTTACTTTGGAATTGTGCCAGAGGCTCTCCGTAGGTTCAAGATCTGTGTAGGCGTGTCGCAGCTTTAAGTGATTCTTTGGACTGTTTATACTTCGCGGCATTATGGCACGGATTATGCCCACGTCTTGTAAAAGAAATTGTATAACAACTATATTTAGATCGGTCGAGTGATTGCGCGTTTTCAACCGACTACAAAAAAGGAGGAGGTTTTCAATACGTCTGTAACATTTGTTACTTTCGTCTGGGTGGAACGATTTTGATAAATCTTTTTCTATTTAAGAGGTGATGCTTCTCGTGTTGTTCCCACTTGCAGTTGTAAAATGCTCAGCAAGCCCTATGAGGCTCTACGCTTGCGGTTCGCAAAGAGCTCTCTCTCTCTTAAGCTAATTATTTTATTCTTTTTTTGAACATAGATATCCTAGGTTATTCATTTGACGTTAGCTGTCTGCTAAGTGAATATCTCTTTACAAAGAATTAAGCAGGAGGAAATAAAGAACGTGTCCGGAATTACCGGGGCGGAAATTAAATGTTCTTATCTGTATAACCGCCAGGCGAAAAATACAGAAGAAACAACTGAATTCACGTGTCAACGTAATGTCCGGCCTGAGTTGTAACGAGGTGGCGGGCTCTTGATTAATTTGGAATTAATTAAATCTTAAGGCAGGATTAGGAAACACAAAATGACGTCAGAACCATTGCGTTGATAGACAAAGTTTTAATTAAAAAAAGAAATTTTCACATTTATAATATACTAGCGGGCCCAGTTTAAATAAGATTTGCTTTATTTTATTTAAACAATAAACTTACATCATTAAATATTTAATTTAACTCTCACAATATATTAAATTATGCATTTCTCTCCGTATTCATTCTCTTCTCGAGCGGGTGAAGATCCTACACTTAAATACATATCAGTAAATACAATATCATACCCGTAGTAGTAGTAGTATCAAAGTAAATAAAAGCTGTATTTGACAGTTCAAAAAGAGGAGTGCTCCGATCGTCACCAAACTTTACACGATTACTCCCTGAAAGTTTCATTGAAATCGATCCAGCCGTTTCGGAGCCTATACGGATCAAACCCACACTTTTTCTCTGTTGTATTTATAGATTTTAATATACTTGTTTATTCTTACAGCTTAATTAAGCTTAAGCTTAGACGCAATGAAGTACAGGCTATACGTAGCGTATAATAATAATAACAAAATAAAAGTTTTTCGATGTGGTCCTGTGGCGACACGGACCAGCCGATCTCGCCTTCTTCCCGGGTCCAATTTAGCGGACAACAAAGGCCCCCACTGTAGTCGCCCAGTGAACCCGAGGCCCCTTTGGCCGCCTTCTACGACAGGCATGGGATACCGTAGCCTTATTCTGAGCCTAGTACTACAGTGCTGGAGTTCCTAAGTCCTGAAGTCCTAAGGCCAATAAAATTCATAAGAGTCATTAAAACTAAATCCTTTCAAACAAAAAAAGCTTCATAAATTACGTCGCTGTGAACGGACAAATTTAAAAAAAGCATAATTAAGAACCTCCTCCTGTTCAAACGACTTTAAAAGGAGGTGTTCTCAATTCGTCTGTATTTTTTTGTTTTTTTTTTATTTCAGAACTTTCTACGGAGTGAACCGATTTTGATGATCCTTTTTTTTATTTGAAAGCTGGTGCTTCCGGTGTGGTCCCATTTGAATTTGTCCAATTCCGATAATGGGGTCCATGAAAAAACCATACAGGTCTTAAATTTGCATCAAGTATGTGCGCCACAAATAGACGAATAAATCAATATCCCATCAACCGATTTCAGTGATTCGTTTTTTATTGGTATACGTATATAATATACATACATAATACATATATCTGTACTTTAAGAGTAGTTTGATGAATGTTTGGTTACGTTATGATTAATTTCATTTCATAATATTCTTACAATAATTTGGAAGTACAAAGAGGGCGTCCGCGCGTAATACGTTTAACGTTTGATTCTATTCGTACTTTACTCGTAAATATACTTGTTCTAAGTCGATTGAAAATAAAGTAATGAGCGATGGACAGAACTTTCACCTGTTAGTTGGTGAGATGTGCCCAGGGCTTTGAAGTCAAACACAGCCTCGTTCCCTTGAGTCACGAGATGACAGAACTAATGCCTGTGTAACCACGCTAGTGCGTATGAACTGGAACACAGTAGGGATGTCCATACAAAAAATATATCGATATATTTTTCGACATAATATATTGTAATTTTGTATCAATACTATGCGATATATTGTATAAATATATCGTTTCGATTATTTATATTTAAGTAGGACAAACAAAATCGCGGCACAGATTATAAAATTTATACAACTGTACAAGCCTTCGCGGAGAGTGGAACTGTTGTAACATTTATGGACTAAATCTGTTTATCGATTGAAAATATCGATATAAATATCGGTAGTGGATTATTAATATAATAATAATTATTATTATAAATAATAATTTCCGTTTGATACGATATATCGCGTTCATATAACGATGTTTTATGTAATATCGATATATATCGTGGACATCTAACATATATGTGTATAGTTCTGATGGTTGGTCGACCTATGGGAATCTAACGACAGCATAACGGGAGATAACATTAGCGTAGATATATCAGTGCGGGTCGGGGCCGCACTCTCGGCCCCACTTTTTTGGCGGAATGCCTGAAACTGAACGGGTTCATATTTTTCGTGGTCGATATTGTTATTATCTTGTTACATACACAAAGTATACACTTTAGTTTGTGTCTTTGCTATAAATTCCATGAAATTCTCCTCTCAATTGAACTTTAAGGGACCACAATTACTCATGAGCTATGGAAGGACATTTTGGACTGAAATCGGTGATTACTACGACAATTGTGGTTTCGAGTATGTTGGGTTTCAACTTATTGAGGTTCTATCGTTTAATTCCGGATGGGTAATAAAAATAACCACTAGATTCAGTGTCACTATTGAATGAATGAATGAATTTACGTTATTGCACAACAATTAAGAAATACATACAGAAATAATGAATGTTGAATTTTATATAAATGTCGATATAATTTGCACGAGCATTGGGCGGTCTTGTCAGACAGATTTTGTTTCTAGAAAGATTTTAAGTGAGTCTGTGATTATATCTGTTTGTAGATCTATGTAGATGTAACTTTACTGGGTTGAGATTATCGATGGCTGCTCTGCAAAAGTAACTAACGAAGTCATCTAGTATTAAGAGAAAGTATAAGATACAAGTAGTGCCGTAGTAGCCTCAGGCGGTCGCTTCAAGTTGCATAATACGACCGAATTCGATTCCCGTCGCCGGCACCAATGTAATTTTTGGTGCTATTTTAAGCGCAGATTTACCACGGACATATTTTTTATCCTATATATATATCCTATATACATATCAATAAAGAAAGCGGAGCGTGTGAAATCTACTAATCTACCTTTATTTTATATTTACAGTGAAGGCCGTGCCCAGTAGTGGGACATATACATTCTAATTTAACTAAGTTTAACTTCCCATTTTATAATTTTGTAATACATGTAGGTTTCCTCACGATAGTTTCCTTCACCACCGAGCGCGTGGTCCTAATTGTGCCAACCGTCCGGACAGTTGGCTACCGCTCATTATCACTTAATACTCGCCCAACAGTGGTACATACATATATAGACTGTTAATTTTACTGAACTGCATAGAATTTACAGTATATTTGTAAAGCGTGCTCCGATTAGGTCTAATACAGCCCTTGCCACGTATAACTTAACGTCCCAAGTGTTTACCGATAGACATAAGCCCATACTCGCCGTGACCATGGCACGTGACACATATTCGCGACACTAATACGTCACGAGCTCTGAACGTGAACTAGATCCGCTTATTGGTGAAATTTGTATCAAATTACAATACACCTCGCCTAGTTCTTGATGTAAAGCGAAGCGAAATATCACATAAAACAATATTTACGAGCAAAAACAAAAACCGACTTCAAATCAATTGAAACGTTAAACGCTATTACACGTGGACACCCTCTTTACACGAATTATCGTAGCAAGATTACGAAATAGAACGGGATTGAGAGTTCGAGAGCGTGTAAGGGTACTATAATAAACAATACATTCTTTTGTACATATCTTTCGAGTTTTGTATGTTTGTTTACCGAAATTAGGCAGTTGTGTGACGTCATTCTTGAATCCATAAGCATTAAGAGCGGGACGTCCACCTAAGATGAATTCTGTCGACCTTCAGTTCACAATGATATCGCGTATATATCGCTATAGTATCATCTCAAGAAGTTACCATTTTCCTTCCCCTTGCGCCAGGCTACTCAAAAAACGAACGACGTATCATAATATCATAAGGGCTTATGGAATTAGGCTATGGTGTATGCTGACGTAAAAGGCCACAAGGGTGTGGGCTCTAGTCGCCGTAAAAGTGGATCCAGGACGACTCCGTGTTGCCTTCCTCTCCTTAGCATTGCGAGGGTGCGGGGTAGAAACTCTTCCACTATAGACATCGGTGCGTTCCGCTGGAGATGCGTTAGCCTCTAATATTGCACCGAGAATGGCAACCGGCATATACTGATAACCGCCTTCTCCCCAGAAGGCGGGGTATACATTTAAAGATTTCCCCCCTCGAAAACAAAAAAAACTACTCATAAACAGGTTCAGGTTCTATTGGCTTGGCCACTTCTCAGTTTATTGGAAACACAAAAATCAAATGTGGACAGTGTGTTATATCTGTTTGTACAGAATAAGAAACACCGGTGGTCGGGAGAAAATGGACATGTTATTGGTATGCAAGGTGTATAAATATTGAGTGGGACGTATGCGAAGTAGGTCATATTAATTCATAATTGAAATGTTAACTCGACCTGGAACTAAGAGCTGGAATCGGAGCATGTATGAAAACGGGGCAAATATATGTGTTATATTTGTTAAGATCCGCACTTGAAAGTGGAGCTTTTATCAACTGTAGTTTTAATGATCATGCGGGACGGCTGGTGTTTTTTATTCGCGTATATTCGATTGAGAGGTTTTTTTAGTAGTAGGAGAAAACGAGTATAAGATAAGGCTGATGTTAAATTGTTGTCCTTCTTTTACGAAGAGTTAGGCCGTCGGCGAAAGTTTGTCCTTCTTACTCAACTCTTCCCCTTAAGGGGCTTATCAGCACATTACCACGGTATCTCACTCGAAGGCGCCAGGCGAACCTTCAGTGCTTGCGTGCAACTCTCTGAACTTGAAGAAGTGGCTCTCCGAGATTCCTATCTCTGTCTAGTACGTTTTAAATTTTAACAATTGTGTTTTGTTCCGCTTCAGCATATCCAGCAGCAATATAGAGGTCGCATCGGAGCGGGTGGCCGGTGCTGGGGCAGCATGTCGGAGGGCGGGGGTGTGTCCGCCGCGGGCGACAACAGCAGGACGAACCTCATAGTCAACTACCTGCCGCAGACGATGACCGAGAAGGATTTGTACGCCATGTTCATGACTATCGGGCCCATAGAGAGCTGTCGTGTTATGAAAGATTTTAAGGTAACGTACCCTTTGTACTACAACGTGGACGTGTGATTTGTGTCTTGGTCCTTCGAGGCCTGATGCCGTCAGTTGTGCGCAGCGAAAAAAAATCCGGTTTTGGAACGAAGTTTCTTACGGCAGGCTTTGAGGAGATAGACGTTTGGCTGCACGAACAAACTGAAAAAAATGTGAGATTAAAACCGTAAGAAAAATATATAACGGAAATGCTACAGTCCTATACACTGTTTTGCACGTAGCGCAACTCTCTGATCACAGGTGGCGCTTTAACGAATTATTAATAAGCATTGATTAATTATTAACGTAACTTTATACTATCGAAAGAGACATGTTTTTTAAATTTTATTTAAATTATTTTAAATTAAATTTGAATTCAAACTTTTTGTTTGATTTCTGTTGTTTTACGTTATTTGTTATTTTCTAAAATACAAAATTTCCTAAATACTTTTATGTACTTAAATAAAATTCATCCCACAATAAAAACACATTAAACACTATGTAAGTATAGTCTATAAGTAACCAAGATGCTTTGGTACTTACAGACTGGATACAGCTACGGGTTCGGGTTCGTCAACTTCACGAGGGAGGAGGACGCCACGCGGGCCATCGAGACATTCAACGGATACCGGCTTAGAAATAAACGATTAAAGGTAAGAAGTCTTTACTGTACGCCACTACACAACAATGAAAATTATAAAACCGAATTATGAACTTATGAATCTTCGATTGTGTTGGGAATGTAGGGTTCTTACCCACTAAAACCCCCACGGTGGCGCCCGTGTTGATCTCCAGTGGAACGCACCGGGGCCTCTCTGCACTGTGCTCTAGAAGAGCGCGTTCGGGGTGGAGGTTAATCCCTCCCCTGTGTTCTTCCCGGTCCACTTTGGCGGACGATAACGCCCCTCACCCTTGTTGCCCAGTGAACCCGAGTCCTTTTAGTCGCCTTCTACGACAGGCAGGGGATACCGTAGCCTTATTCTACGAGCCCAGAACTGTAGGACTGGGGTAGATTAAACCTAGTCTAAGGTCTTCAAAGCAGCCTGCAGAAGCAAAACATTTTAGGCAACATGGACGGCAAACGTCACCTAGGCGGTGGGAGACTGTCCACATATATGACTGCTTTGAATAAGGCTGATTATCAAACCTCCTCACCCTCCCCCCTAGTGATGGGACGAAGACGATGTTGACCTAGTTGAGGAGACAGAGCTCCTGTAAGTTGTAACATGTTTGCTTGTACATTAACAAAGCTTCTGTCACGCAGTATTTGTACCCATTTGTCGACGTGCCATTCGCAGGTGTCGTACGCGCGGCCGTCCGGCGACGACATCAAGGACACCAACCTGTACGTGAGCAACCTGCCGCGCGCCGTCACCGACGACCAGCTGGAGACCATCTTCGGCAAGTACGGTCGCATCGTGCAGAAGCACATCCTGCGCGACAAGAACAACGGCACGCCCCGGGCGTCGCCTTTGTCAGGTCTGTCTACTCTACATATTGAATGACATATACTACCCCTTGTATGCAAAATTTAATGATGATATATTGAATAGTTAGGGTGTTACGTTTTTAGTTTTTAGTTACGTTGTACCATAATATCGCGCACTCCGTTGTTTATCGTCATAACTATTCAAATATTTGTCCAAATGATATAGTGTAACAGACAAACTTTATCTACTTTAAATACCAGATGCAATAAAAGTACTTATTTTAACATAAGTATCAATTTGTTACTACCAAATTAGAAATAAATTATCAATTTTTATTGTATTTAGGGTTCACTATTTTGGTGATAATGGCTTACACATAAAACATAGATATATGCAGTCGCGGATTTTTATGTAGAACTATTGAAGATAAACATTTCCATCATATATAATTACCGCTCACCGAGTTACTAGCGATAGAGGTGTAGGCCAAGCGACCTTAAAACCATCTCATTTCTCGGTATCTCTCTTCTTCTAATCCGGTTAAGCAGTCAAGGTCAGCTTCTCTGGCCAATCTGTGTAGTTCGAAAAAAAAAGTAGTTATGACGTCACCCTTTCTGTCTTACATCACCAACCTGGTCGATTTACATTTTTGGAGGTTCTGTACTGTCCTGGCCACTCACTTTAACTTTAACTTTTTTCTTTTAATAAATGTTTCAGGTTTGATAAACGGGAGGAGGCGCAGGAGGCGATAGCGGCCCTCAACAACGTCATACCGGAGGGCGGCACGGAGCCGCTAAGCGTTAAGGTACGCAACGTACACTAGGGGGTAGGCTGAGAGCAAGCTGTCAACGTGCAGCTTAAAACTCGGTCCTCATCGCAACTAACTTTTTCAATAAAGCCCAAATGTAATTATATGCGATGCGGTTTAAAAAATTGTCATAGATATTTTGTTATTTTAAAAATAAATAATACGCTCGTTTTTCAATTAGGAAAGGGAGAAAATAGAGAAAGATAGTTTTCGTGACACATTTTTTTTATGCCTGTAAACTAGTGCTTGACCATGATCCCACCTGGTGTTATGTGGTGATATAGTCGAAAGATGGTACGCGCTAGTTTAGTAAGTGTAATAATAATAATTAATAGTAATAATAAATTCACACAACCTAACATATAATAACACACACACACGCACACGCATACAAAACATATACGCACTCACAAACACACAAACACGCTCGCACACCAAAAACACTTGGATTAGGATACTTGGCATAAGCCCGTACCTGATTCAGTAAAACCGACCCATAAGGTCGAGATCAACAGTTACTGTATCAAATAATAATTTAAATTATAATACATTATAATTTAGATCTATCTATTAAGGAATTACAAATCGCACTAGGTAATTAACTCAAGGTATTTAAATGCACTATATATACGTGTTTACAATGTAGTGTATTTATTTAAACTTTATTGAATTAAAAAAAAATACAAATAATATCTGAAAAATCAAAATAACCATAATGATCGATTTCGTTTTGATTAAAATCAATTTACTTATGTTTTATGATGTAAATATAAACTTGTCTAACGTACTTTGAAAGCGGGTCACGTGATGAACACCTGGTGAAATTAATATCATGCTGGTTCTTTTAAGGTCCTAAGGAGTCATAGATGTCATCACGTTTCTCTAAAGCCGTTTAAAATTAATATTCCTTGCAATTTCAGGTGGCGGAGGAACATGGAAAGCAGAAAGCCGCCTACTACGCCGGCTGGTCGGCAGGCTTCCACCACAACAGAGGTCAGCCCTTATTGACTTATCATCAACCACCACATATATAGAAGTCATGTTTACCATCACGACAGTATTTATTGAATACTTAGTATAGGTGAGAACTAAAGATAAACAAATTTCCAAGATAATAAAATTGAACACGAATGAAAAAACAATTTTAAAAGCTGCATACAATAGTAGAGATGATACTAACAAACATATAGTTATCGCGCGAGTTGAATGCAGAGTTTAGGAATGCGATAGTGACGTGACCTGAGTATAATTATTGATGACCATAATGATTGTGTCGATAGATTTAAACAATTCTTTAAGTTTGCCATTTTAGAGCAGGTGGTGATGAAAAATAAGCAAAATATTTAACGCACATTTTGAATAATTATCTCAGAAAACGAAATAAAAAAAAATAACAATCACACATGTCTAAAACATTTTTCGTTCTTGGCGTTGTAAAAAACTATTTTTTTGTAACAGAACTTGATGGATCAGTCATTATTAAAATGAAATAATACTTAACTTATTTATTATCTCGATAACACGGAAAGCGTGCGATAACTGTCACGTCACTAGACTGCTGGCGAGCGAGGGGCGGCATGCGGTCAGTGGAGGGAGCCCCTTACCTCACGCCCCAACTGCATTCAACTCGCGCGCTTACTATATATATACGTTTTAAAATATTATTACACGTAAAGGTATCTAGTAGAAAATTACAATCATACACACACATCACGCAGCTAGTAACTCTTTTAAAATTATGGATAGCGTGGAATGTTAGTATGGCGTAGAGTAAGGTCAGCCCTTGAAATAAATATGCTGTGTATATAAATATAATATGTCAGTGTTAGTGATTTAAAAAAATGTAAATAGAATTGAGTAAGGTATTATTAGGTGATATGCCATATGTAACGATGATTTATCAGCCATTTGAATGTCGTGATAGTCTCTTATAACGACCACAGACGGAGTCGTGGTACGGTCTCGCACGCGCCCTCGGATCGAAAAGCTAACGCGATCAGAGATCAGGGCCCGGACAGGAGAGGTCCTCTCTTGGGGACCCTTGCGTCATGTTGCTCACAATAGAAGTTCAGGCTAAGCGACCTCAGAGCTGTGCCACTTCTCAAACACCCGGTGAAACTAGAGGTCTCTTTTCTGATCAACATTGTTCGTTATTTCGAGTGCTCATTCTAGGTGACATGCATTCCATTGCAGGGCTCAGGCACTGGCCTCTTTCAAAGAAATTATTGGGGCTTAGTCAGCCTTACTGCTCCGCACAAGGTTTGACCATTATTCTATCTAGATTTGCCATTTGTGCTTGGACATCCTCAGTCATAATACCTTGTATGTTTTCCTTTATTTCTCTTATTAATATCATGGGATAGTGAAGAACGAGAAGGATTCAATAGAAGTTCAGGCTAAGCGACCTAAGAGCTGGGTCACCTCTCAAACACCCGGTGAAACTAGAGGTCTCTTTTCTGATCAACATTGTTCGTTATTTCGAGTGCTCATTCTAGGTGACATGCATTCCATTGCAGGGCTCAGGCACTGGCCTCTTTCAAAGAAATTATTGGGGCTTAGTCAGCCTTACTGCTCCGCACAAGGTTTGACCATTATTCTATCTAGATTTGCCATTTGTGCTTGGACATCCTCAGTCATAATACCTTGTATGTTTTCCTTTATTTCTCTTATTAATATCATGGGATAGTGAAGAACGAGAAGGATTCAATAGAAGTTCAGCGAAGATTTTAACGCGGTGTACGTAACAATAATAATACAATACCTAACCGTGCCATAACGAACATTACGTCTCTCGAGGAGGAATCAAATGATAATTCACTCGATCTGATTTGCACTTCATATATAATGAAAGAAGACCACACGACTAGAGTAAAACTTCTTTATCTCAATCTAATGTATAACGCGATTGTTCAAGAGAGAAAAAAACGTGCGCCGTGCTCTCTCTTTCTTCTACAGTGTGATACAGACAATAGACTAGCACTGTGTCTTAGATATACGACACGTAACTGGCTATGAGTGAAGGAGAGAAAGAAAATGTGTGCTCGCGCTTCTCTCTCTCTTGTCCCTACAGTAATATATAAAACTTATATCTCCCCCTACTTTTTGTAAAGTGCGTAAAGAAGCTTTACTTCAAAAACGTGGGTTTGAGTTTTGAACGTATAATCTGTAAGATTATGTTTATGAGGGTGTTATAAAATGAATATGTGATTCAATGTTTGTGACACCATAGATACAAATAATTTTTATTCACGTGTAGATGCCTGACACAAAATGCTACGATTTCTTAGAGGCGGCCTGTGCCTTGTGAATGTCTTTGGTATAACGAGATATCTCTCCACCGTTGTATGTCACCTGAGCACTTGATCCGAGCAGAAAATTCACTGTCGTTTCAATTATACACCGCTTTTTTTTTTACTAGAAAAAAATAATACATACATCTCGTACACACCTCCAACACTTGATCGTAACTCAGTATATTAATTGCATTAAAGCACGGATCACCAAGCACAGCGATTCTCAACCTTTTTTGCGTCACATTTTCAACGATTTCAAAATTTGGTGGGACTTTAAGAAAAAAATTATTTACTTACGTACACGTAAAACAGTTTTGTACATTTCACAGATTTCGCACATAAAATAATAGTACAAAAAATATCTTTTCGCCATTTTTTTGACAAAAAAAATTGTGAAAGTGCGATTTCAAACGATCTGCACGCTGAGTGACTTCTAAAGTGCAAGTTCCTTTTGTGTTTGAGACGAATCTTCCTCCAATCATTTCTTTAAACTTGCATTAGAATACATTTTGGGCCTTCCACTGCGATCTATTACGTCTAAATGACCGTTTTCATTTTATTCTTCTACGAGCCACTGATGCGTCTCGAATGCAGGTTTTTTTTATTGACACTAAGTTGGCTGACAAAAAAAATGTCTAAATTTAGACTACTGATACTCAGACTAGGAATATTGTTCTGGAATAGATAAACTAATTATCAAGCCGGTCACCATCTGCTCCCACTTATCTCAAAACGGCTGAACCTTATTTGTACACCTAATAATAAATATGATATATTTGAACATATAATACATATCTTAAATTTGACGGCATTTATTTTATAATTATGTTGGCACACAAAAGTGCTTCAGCACGAAGGTTGAGAATCACTGCCCCAGCATTAAGGCACCTAAATTAAGTTTTCCTTGATATGCGAAATCCTTGAAATAAGGTATGTAAGTGGTATTTGTGATATCGACTGAAAGAGAAACTTGCAATTGTGCACGCTGCCTTATCGGACATCAGCTCCGGTGCTCCCCCAGCGCCACCACAGCCTCGACCAATTGGACATGTTGCACAGTCGCAACGATTACGCGACGAATTACAGTGTGTACCCCGCCGCGACCAACCGGATGTTCCGTCGCGACCTCTACAACCAGTCGTCGTACACCACCCACCATCGCCCGTTTTGAAAAGGGCTCTACTGCAAGAAGTTCCGCCTGTCCGACACCAGGATATGAGGCGCTCGTGGACTTTTGTTTTCGTGTAGAGTGAAACGTACTGCTCTAGGGTTAAGGCGCTTTTGGTGTTGCGGGATTTGTTTGGGCGAAGGGTCAGCTTACATTGGGGGCTTGTTATATAGTTATACGTGAATGTTATTGACGGCGACTGACGTATTTAGATCCGTCTGTCTGACCGAGCTGTGATTCCCTTCTATCGAATGCTGTATCGTTTTATATGTACTCCGATAAGTTTTAACAATATCTGTGTTGCTGAAACTGTAGTAATTATATCGACATATATGTGTATTTATTATTGCTTGACGGCTTGAATATTTGTTGATTACAAGCAGAGGCGGCAGTAGCCGTGTAGCTGTCGTGTAAAGTCATTATTATAGCGTTGGAGTGGCGACGTTCAATTACTTTCCACTTTCATACGACTACGTGATGCCGTACACAATTTTTGGAGCCGCACGCTTAGGTTTGCTGTAAAACGATACTTATAAGAAGAGCTTCAGATGCCATACAAAATGCATGCAAATCGGAGCTATTTCAACGTGGTCGGTCGTAGCCTTCTAACGCCACTGCGTCCGTATGCCACGTACACGCTGCACCAACAGTAAACCCGACTCTGGTCACGAAAATCAAGTGATTACAAGTCTAAAAAATACTGCTTATTTATTTCATATATATGTATATTATTATATTATGTAGACGTTATCTGTGTATGTACAATGGCACCTCGATATACGAGTCTTTTGACACACGAGGAATCACACAGTTTCTCCATATTTAGAAGCTTTTTTGATATGTTTGTTTCGCGTTTTTTTTGCTCTGTGTATATTTACAAAACAATGACATTTCATTGGGGAAAATTGCTTCGAGATACGAGTAAGATTATAGAACGAATTACACTTGTATGTCGAGGGACCACATGTAAATGTATATTTATTTATCTATATAAGATTCTTAAAACGCTATTTTTAATGGCACTACCCTATCCAGGTCTTAACCAACAAAGGTTATCTGGAAGAAAATGCAGCATTAAGTTCGTCTTTATTTAAATAATTTGGGGCAATATAGAAGTTATATATCTAACTAGACTAAACGCAAATAGAATTATATATGGGAATTGTAAAGGATATACAGTAACCCCCCTATAACACATTTCTCTCGTTCCGCGTTAAACGAAAACGCATACTGGGAGTATTCTCGTATAACGCGCTTGTACGACTCCATTTAACGTGTTACACACAAATGATTCACGTGAGTTTTGAATATACGTGAAACTAGTTATGAAGTGTACAAATCATTTTAAATTACACAGTTCAAAAATATAACACACACACACACATATATATGCGAACACACATACACACGAACATGCTCAGTCACATGATAAGTACTCAAGTATAACAATTTCAAAGTTATTTTATTCTAAGGAAGGAAAAAAAATAACCTATTTCAAATTTAAAAATTACAATCTCAATATGTAATCAAAATTTGTTTGGAGGGTGGACGTTAAAAGCAGCAACACAATACCCTTTTATTAATGTTGCTATTATTGTACACTAAAATTTTACTGTATAAACTTTGTTATGGTTTTAAATATGGATTTTTATTTTTTTTAAATTTTTTTATGCCTTGGGAAATACCCAGGGGTATATTATATGGGGGAATACGCCGTGTTATAGATATAGATAGAAATGGCCTTATATGAAAACGTGTTCTAGGGGGACAACTGTATATTGTACAGAGATGTATGCTTGTATGAGCGATGGAGATACGGTATGATGTGCCCGCGCGCCTTAGCAGCTTCTTGCAGTATTGAGTGGTTTATTACATAATATCACTATTGTGTACTTGTTAGTAGCCGTTGCTGTAAGTTATTAACTTATCTGCCGCACTTCCATCTGTCTTCCAAATTATTTTAGTATCTCCTACAGACACAGATACACAGACATGCATGCAGACAGAAAAATTGGTAAAAAAAATTATAATGGTATATTGTTATTTGTATCGTATATACCTTTATATGCATGTAGTAAGTAATTTTGATATTACAAACAGACACTCCCGTTTTATTTGTATAAGATTCTAAATCTATCCTAATGTCTTGTAAGTCTTTTATTTACTAAGCTATCTTTGCAATTAAAGTTAAAATATTATAAATAATTTCACCTATGTGTGCTTGGAATACTACGATTTTTAAAATATCTTCGTCGTCAAAGTTCGGAGTTTATTTCTTAAACTTATTTAATGAAAGCTTGCACGTATGTATGTGTGTGTATGTATATATTCTTATAAATAATACTATATGCCTTTGCAGATACTACAAGTTGTCATTGTTGCAATTTAATCCAACATTTGCCAAATATTAGATAGAATTTTGGTCTAGGGCATTTGGTACTAGAAAATACACATTTTTGAATATTTATGTTGGTTTATGAGAAATTTATTTGCTGCGTTATGAACGTAATACTTAAAAATAACTCAATTTTTAATTTATTTTTTACAAAAGAATGCTTATAATAAAATTTTCACAGATAACTAATGCTTTTGTTAACTTCAAGTTAACTTAACCTTGTGTTAGGAGATGGTTCACGTCAATAGTCGAATGGTGGATTCGAACCCACGACCTTACGATTCGCAGACCGTACGCTAAACCATTAGGCTGTTGACGCTTTTATCTTAATAACACATTTATACTCTTTATTATGTATGGCTGGAAGCCAGATGGAACTGTGGCGTTAGTACGTTGATTATCTGTGTAACGGAATCTATATGTCAATTAACTTTGTAAAATACTTAAGTGGTATATGTTTGACATTATTTAGACTAGCTAAAGTGTTCTACCATAGCCTATAATTGTAATCAGTAGCTCTAAAGTCGTTATTCTGGCAACATTCTTCTCATAGTTTCATTTGACACATTCCTTCAACACCAAAAGTGTATATTTCATTATATTTTGCCATTAGATACCCTGTCCACTGTTATGATCCTAAATGCTTTGTCTATGTTATGTATTTAAGGTATTGATATAATAATTGTTATAGTGAATATATAATGGGATATTTGTGTGTTGCCAGTTTTGTGGACATTTTGTGATTCCGGTAGAAACAATTATCATGGATATCTTGACCTATTTACTTGTATATAGGTGTAATATATACCACTAAGCGGTTCCAATTACTTCCTTAAAACTGATTATTACCCTAGAATTGTAAGAATGTTAGGGCTTGTTTATTTATTATCTGTTATGTGTACTATTATTCAGTATTATTATTTGAAACAAAATGTCCACAAAATGATTGCAGTAACATTTAGACTGAGAAAAGAACTAATTGAAGTTTAAAATTGAAATTAATATATGTTCTAAACTCATTGGTGTGTCAGTACGGTGGTCTTCAATTATAATAGTAATTTATATACGCTGTACTTCTAGAATGTTCTATAAGTTTCTTGTATGTTCTCGTAACTATGCACATTACATGTAATTGATAATATTTTTAAAAGGGACGCGAGTTAGATATAAAATCAGGTATTGGAAGATTAAATCCTTATTTTGTTTTACAATTAATTTAAACTGTTTTCAACCGACTTCCGAATTCGTCTGAATGTTTTTATGTTTGTTACCTTATAAATTTCGAATGGGTGAATTGTTTGAAAGGAGGTTGGTCCAATTCTAACAATGGCATCCATGAAAAAACCATATAAATCTTAAATTTGGATTAAGTATGTGCGCCATAAACGGACGAATAACTCCATATCACACCAACCTTCAAAATTAGTTTCATGAGAGTTTGTTTAGATTCTGTTTAATTCTATTTCGTAATTTTACTATTCGATTTGAAGTCGGTTTGTTGTTTTTCCTAGTAAATATACTAATTATTATTAACGATTAGTATATTTCTTTGTAATTCGGTGTTAGTTTCGTATGTATCTCAAAGGATTGTCTCGCAGCGGATAGCGACAGCGTGACGTCATACTACAAATATTCCGGACGAATATGCGCCTATACGATCGAAAACATTGACTCTAGAGACGTCTTCTTGATCCTAATATGCACTGTTTTTTATTAACCGACTTCAAAAGGTAGGTTCCCAATTCGACTGTAGTTTTTGAGGTAATACTTCTTTAGGCGCGTTATAAAAATATGATGACAGTAACAGGTTGATGCTATCGTGAAAAAAATTGTGCTTATATCAAAACAACTAAAACGTAGTAACCCACAAAAATGAAATTGTTCACTAGAGTCGAAAAACATTTCAACTTTAAAAAGATAATTATAACTTTCTGTTTGCGGACCTAGAGCTGTCGTTTTTGGACACAATATTTATTATTTCTTGCTGAATAAGTATTGCACCACGACATTAACCTAGAGTTTTCCTAAAAGAAAATCGTTTTACGGTACAATAAATAAAAGACAAGTGTCAATCTTGAAAATCCTATTTATGCTATGTTTCATGTAATTGTTACAAGTTATTTATCATTCGACGCGTCTTTTTTTTTCTGAACGAAAGTTTTCAAGTGCTCCAATGTAATTGAGGTAAACTGTCCGTATGTATTATTTATTGATATAATTTATGCAGTTTAAACTGAATTGTATTGGTTGTGTTGAGTATCGTTTTCCATTGCTATTAGCTATTTGCGTGCAATTGAAAACTATTTTAAATCATACCAAAGTTGCTTCTCACGCGCGTACGTAATTTTTGTTATGGTAACTTTCGATTGGGTGAACCGATTTTGATATTTTTTTTTGAGTTGATTTAGTTTTTGTTTTAACGTGTAAATATATTTGATCGCGCTAAACAATAGTATAATACGATGCAATAAGAAATTCGCACGCAGTCGTGTCCGCTGTGTGCGGTCGTTACATTGACAATATCAACGGTGATTGAAATGTTGTTTGGGTGTTTCGGAGTCTACGATTGTTGTCGCTGTTGTTTGTATTTGTTCCTATCTCTAGGCCGCGTTACACGGATGTTTGGACGTCTACACGTTACTCTATCATCGATAATGAATGAATTTATAACGAATTTCATATTTTGTTACAAGTATGATATAGATTACGTTCCTATCTTACTTGTTTTGACGGGGGAAATTTCCAACAAGATAATTCTGGGAGGGAGGCGGAGTTATATGTGGCTCTTACTTACTATAACCCTGGTAGCCCTCTTCGGTGCATAGCCAGGGGCACCGGAGCCCCTCTCCACTGCCCTGAAGCACGTCCCGGGGATGTTGCTCCCTCGCAATACTAAGGCGACACGGGACCACCAATGTCGTCTTCTTCCCCGGTCCACTGTAGTGGACGACAAATAACCCTGTCGGTCGTGGACCCTTTTAGTCGCCTTTTACGACAGGCAAGGAATACTATATAGCCTTATTCTATAAGCACAGGACTACGGGGCTAGTGTTACTATATTATTACTTGTGTCGCGTCTTCGTGGTGTATTCATCATATTTTTGAAGTGAAATTGCTTTACGCACGTAGACTTTGGGAGTAAAGCTGGTGAATGCGCTGGCGTTACGTACGTAGCGTGCCGTACGTGTGATCGGTCGAAGTTAAGGGAAGTTGAGAGGGAGATATAAGTTAGTGAAGATAGAAAGAGAGTTACGCTTCGTATATTACTGGGGCAAGAAAGAGGTGCTAGCACACATTTTCTTTCTCTTTTTCTCATAGCCAATTACGTTTCGTATATCTAAGACACAGCGCAGGCCTATTGTCTGTATCACATTGTAGGAGCAAGAGAGAGCAGTGCGCGTGTTCTGTCTCTCTTGAACAATCGTGTTGTACACTAGACAAATAAGTTTTACTTCAGTCGTGTGATCTAAAGCACACTCGTTTTATATAATATATTTTATTTGATCACGTCCAGACACCCGTGCTAACGTCACGTCCCTTCTTAGGTTAGTATAAAATAAATATGATATTGTAAACTACAGCTATTTCTAAAATGGTAGTTGTAAAAATAATAAAATGGAGATCTCTGCTGAATAAATACGATCTCTGTTTCTTCGTTTATATGGTTTAAATAAGGGATTCTTCTTCAAAATTTGGACGGTAGGTTTAGAATGATAGGTATAGTTTCCATATGTGAATTGTGCCTAATAATATGTTAACTGTAAACGATTGTATAAGGTTTAATGTAAGCTAAATTATGCGTTTTGATTTGGAATTGTGTTGTTTCCTAAGGTGCTCGTATGTATTTCCTTTTCACCATACATTTATTGATATTGTGTGTATGTGTATAAGCGACAAATGGACGAATAACTCAATATCAGGCCGATCGATTTCGATGATTCATTTTTATTGGAAAGGATGTACTTCCAAGGTAGATCAAACTATCTTTGAGAGTAGGTTAGGTTCCGATTAATTGTATTTCGTAATATTCCTACGATAACTTGGAAATAATAGGTTGTCAAATATCTCCCTTCCGCCTTTTTGTCTTTTGAATTTCGCGGCTATGTACAAAGCGCTACAGAGCTCGTATCTAGCAATACTATACATAATTTGAAAGGTCTTGACATAACCTACAAAACGACGCTATGCATAATTAGTTTGGATATTGCGTTCAACAGTTATAGACGTGTAAACATGGAGTTCACTAACGCCGAAATTCGCGCTATTTTAAAGTTTTCCTACGTTAAAGGCAAATCCGCTAGAGAAACGTTCCGTGAGATTAATGGTGTTTTGGGGGATGGTACTCTATCATTTCGAACCACGGAGGAATGGTTTCGACGATTCAGAGCCGGTGAAAACGACACCATGGATAAGCCAGCCGGCGGAAGACCTGTGACGACAAATACCGATCAAATCATGGACTACATCGAGTTAGACCGGCATGTGGCATCTCGTGACATCGCCCAGGAGATGGGAGTTAGTCACCAAACCATTTTAAACCATCTGCAGAAGGCTGGATACAAAAAAAAGCTTGATGTTTGGGTGCCGCATGACACAAAAGGCGGAAGGGAGATATTTGACAACCTATTATAAAGAGGGAGTCTGAACGTAGTACCGTTTGACGTTTGATTCGATTTGCAGTTTTAGTTTTTCCTCGTAAAAAATATACTCGTCTATCTATAATAAGATGATGTTGGGAAGGAATAATGTGTATTTATTGCGTACACAGTATAGGTTATAAATTATAAATAAAAATAAAATAATAGCCTACATTCATACATTATACATGTCATAGGCAGCTATTTTAAAATGACGTATTCGACTTATAAGTTGTAAGTGTTTGAAAAATACATTTACAGTTTCAATTATTAGCACGTATAACATTTGAAGTATATTAAATTTCAATATTTGATTATTTGTAAAAAATAAAATGACGCTAAAGCGCTAAAAATCGCGCCGTGAGGCCGTTTTATTTTAATTTCTTTGATTGGACTTTCTTTGGATTATGTCTCTTCAATCGGTTCGGGGAAAGATTGTGTCATTTTTAAAGTTTTCACTTGAAGTTTTATTACGATGATATGCAAACTAAATTATACAGGATGTTAGGAGACCGCTTCCGAAAACGAAGACAGACGATAGTACTAATGACAATTTTGATGATGGGACGGAAGAAAAATTGATGCTGATTAAAAAATATTTTTAAACATTTTATTAGCGGTTTTTATGCTCCGTCATGTTAGCATAGCTAAATGAAACGATATTTTTATAAAAAGTACATTACTGAAAAAAGAAACAGCAATGAAATACAAAGTCAAAAACAGCTGGTGCTCGGGTCAACGAACGCCGGGGCGCGAAAGGGCGGCGGCACGATACCGCGCCATAAATGAAGCGACAAGAATTACGGCGCGGTATATAATTCTTGCTGGTCCGTCTCATTATATTTATATAGAAGTATCTATTTATGTATATGTAAATGTATATTTATTTATCTATATAATAGTTTTAAACCGCTATTTTCAGCGGCACTACCCTTAGCCTGCTCTTAACCACTAAAGGTTAGCTAGAAGATAATGTTAAATAGCATTAAGTTCGGCTTTGTACATTCTTTGATGCAATAAAGGATTTATCTATCTATCATCAAAGGTGTTAGTACTATCGTCTGTCTTCGTCTTCGTTTTAGGAAGCGGTCTCCTAACTGTATAATATTGTCGACAACGAAAATATATCGATATATATATAGAATGGACTACTCTAAAAGTTTATGATTTTAATTTTATTATTAAATTAATTTATTGTTTCCTTATAAAATATAAATTTAATGATCGTTTGCTTGTCCCTATGAATTGTGACGAGTAATATTATATACATAAGTAATATATATAAGTTATATTTGCCATTCTTTATAAGACTAGATTTTTTTTCTTCTTTATTAATTTTTTCAAGCTTTTATTTAGTTTCATCTGTCCCGTTGTCTGTCGGCCTGTAATCGCTTGCAATTTAATTTGATTCACGTCCCGGTTTCCGATTGAACTGAAATTTTGCATGCAAGTATAAATCGGACGACAATGCAACCCTATTATGAGATAGAGCTGATCTGTTGATGAAGCTGGAAGGTGGCCATAGGAACTCTTAATTAAACGACGGAACCCCATCGAGTTTGGGCTCATTTGATTTGAACTTTATAGCTGATTACATAAAAAAAATAATTAATTTTTCTTTACAAAGGATGGTAATAAATAAGCTTTATTATTATTATTATTTATATACAGAACAAACAACTATAAAAGCTAAATTAGGCCTATACATAATGTATATTAAAATAATGTATTGTTGATTATATATAATATTAATTTCTTAAGCGTTTGCTGTCTATGGGAAATATAATAAGTAATATATATCCATATATGAATACAAGCCCAGTTCATTTTGAGATTTGAAATGATTCTTTAGTGGACTTTTGTCAGACCTGTGCGCCTGTGTAAGAAATGCCGGAACCCTTAATGTATTTAACATTGATTTAAGTATTAAATATGGTTACAAGCAACCATTTATATTGTTACTGTGTTGGTGTGTGTAGTATCCACACTATGACTTGAAATGATCCAATAATTTGTATTCTTCCCAATGTTGGCCAAACGTTAGTCTAATAAAAATAAATATATTGAACATAATCGCATTTCATTCCATTTTGTTTATTGATACTTTGATATTTTCATGCCAACCGGTTGTTTAAGATTGATAGGTTGGTCCACAATATTTTGACTATGCTCACGGTATAATTAATATACTGCATAAGGCAGGCAGGCAAAGTGATTAACAAGCCATTTCTATACATATATACTAGCCGACCCCACAAACGTTGTTTCGCCATATAAATTGTATGAATATAATAACAACAATAAATAACACAGCCACCGTCTGTCTGTTGCGAAAGAAGCAGTAATTGTATATGATTGACATTTATAATTTGACGTATGGTCTGTTTGAAGTTGTCATTCGTTGGCTGAACAACTGAACGTTATCCCGGTCCACCGAGGTTTTATAAATTTTGATTTTATTTTATGTCTTACATACAAACCTTAAAATAACAAACACAAAGAAGGAATCGTCAAATTTGGTGCACTAGTTCGGCAGATATGCGCGTACATATACAGACAGATGTGTTATAATTGTAGGTCTTGTGGAATGAAATAGTCCAATAACTAGTACACTCGCTTTATTGAGACAGCGTAACGTTGTACAAGGAATTATTTTAACGAATACCGTCACAACTGCGCGTCCTCACAATCTTTATACAAAATTAATTAAAAGTCAGATTACGAACTAATAAAGTTAAATTATTGTTTACAATAGTTAATGTGACGATCAACTAAATTATTATTTAAGAATTAAAGATACAATAAGGTTCAGGTAAATCACTAAGATATCATCATTGGAAGTAGTTATGATGCATAACAATCGCTGGGTGTTATGTGTTGCCAGGTAACAATAGTTAAAGTCGTGACTTCATTCTGTGTCGGATAATTTAGACATATATAAAATTAACACATTACGGGCCATTTTGACAACATTATTTTTACTGTAAAATATTTGTTGTCCCTTTACTTTATCTTGATGATTACACCTGCCAATATGTGTCTTTCGCTCAGCCGGGGTAGAGAATGCTGTCAGGCATTAAGTCTGTGAACCTCAGTTTAATGTGTAATAAGGCTAAATAAATTGTTGTAAATAAACAGTTAAATGGTAAATGGTTTGTCAGTCACTTTGTGTGTTTACTGTTGGCAGTGTATGACGCTTTGTTTACTTCATTAATTTGCATTTATATGTACTTTACAATTCATTAACGGTATTGTTAAAATCTGACTTACATTTATTAAGGTCGAAGCTTTCTCATCTAACTATAAATTATAAATTTATTACATGCATTTGCTTTGTTTTATAAATAACAACTATGTTTCGTTATTGATCAATACCCTATTTCTCGGCTCGATATATTATATATTTTTTTAAATAAAATGACAAAGCGATCAGTAGTTCACATCAGCACGATTTAAAAAACGGCTGTGCTTTTAGAACATACGAAAGAGAACATACTGAAGTAAAACTTCTTTAGCTCCATGAGATATGTACGTATATATAAATATATATATATATATATAATATACACGATTGTAGAAGAAAGAAAATGTGCGCGCGCACTGCTCTCTCTTGCTCCTACAGTGTGATACTGACGAAAGACCTGCATTGTATCTTAGATATACGAACTCTTTTGCCCCTACAGTAATATCTTCACTAACTTAAATATTCCTCTTAACATCCCTTCGCCTCGATTACACTTTTCGTTACGCATTCTCCAACTTACCAAGTCTAAAGAAGTTTTACTTCAAATATTAAGTGGTGCATGTCAACACGATCGCGCTCGTTGCACCCCGGCCGGCCAGTGCCCAAGCTTCGTTGTAGATTACTTATTTTCATTCATTCGTTTAGCTTCATTCGTACTTTCGTAGCATTATTGATTATAACAATTAAAATTTTTACAGGTGATTTCGCGTGGGGGGGCTGCGGGAACTGCATGGTGCCGGAATCCTGGGACAACTTCCCCTCCCAGCCAGTGGGGGGCAGCCACCCGAACACACCGAGAAACGGCTGCCGACCCGGCGCCTGCGCCAACGCGAGGGTCGCCTATCCCAACTACCCTCCGAATAAGGGCAATCCGAGGGCACCGAGGGCGGCGAGGAACCTCCCCTGGGCTCCGGCCTTCTCCGACGAGAGATTTAAAGGGCCGAGATGTCGGAACGGCACGGCGCCGTATTGGTAGTTGTCTAAGTCTTTGTACATAGTATTTTGTAAAGCGCAAGTCTGCCGGATGTTGCGGCTTGCAGTTCTGTTTCCAATGATTTTATCCCTTCTATGATGTTACTTGAATCATTTTATCAGATAGCGGTTGACGTATTATTTATTGAGATGTGGCTGTATGTGTGTCGCGTCCCGAGCTCTAGGAAATTGTGCTATAGTTCTGTTTATGGTCTAACTAATTTATTGTTATTCAATGATAACCAACTGGTTCCACTATGAACATATTTAAATACATAGGCTATTGCGTATGTATTAACACTTTCAAATCAGCAGTGGTTCATTATTCACCCGTTTATTCATCAAATATATATTAACAACAATACGTGCAGTAATAATTAGTACACATATAGCAGAGTTGCAGACAACAAAGAATATCATAAGATAGAATCAATTTATTTTCAATTTATAATTTACACAAAGCAGTGTGCCTTTATTAAAAAATGGGTGCGTGTACTTACGTACGCGCGTTAGAAGTTGTACTTCTTTGGCTTCATTAGAAATAGTTTTTGATTACAACAAAAAAAATAAAATGACTGGAAAAGGTCAGGGCCACCCGGTCAATATAGTTTAATAAATAAATAATATTTTAATTTATATCAATAAATAATACATACGGACAGTTTACCTCAATCATATTGGAGTACTTGAAATAGTATATAACTACAATTTGTTTTCACTGCAGCTCCAACTGGTACTCTGTCACCATTTTTTCATAACACGCCTAAAGAAGTATAACTTCAAAAATAGTCAATTATATAAATAATATAATAGTAAGCTCTCGCGATATTTCAACCCTGGCCCCCGCCAGATAGAGACTGCGTTCGCTTTTCGACAAGTTTATCACGTCACTTACGTGACAGGTCGTGAGCCCATTGGCGTACAGTGGGCACAAATTTATAGCAAATAATGTTTTGGCACTTAAAAAACTGAAATAACGTCGTATTTTATATATTTCCCTAGCATATGACTGCCGCCCGTATTGACTGCACATAGTGTCCAAAGTAGTCGATGGCTGCAGACTCGTTGGTTCTCATTCATTAGTCCACGGTATACGGAGCAGACATTGCTATGACCACATCTCTAACGCATCTATCTTATGGTAATTCCGACTTCTAGGAGTCTACGTCTCGGCACCATGTAAGAAGTTGCAAATAACCAGTCGAATACCTCTGTTCTTCCATGTTATGTAAGTTATAGCACACATGGCTATATCGGGTCTGTGGAGAAATTACCTAGCCAAGTCTATTGTGCAAGTTTTTAAACAATTGATTTAAATCTTCTTTCAAACAACTCTACTGCGAAGGTAATATGATTTTGACAAGTTGTTTAAGTTCTTGAAAAAATTCTATTATCTTTATTGTCTCTTTCAAAATATCGAGAGACGTAAACTTTCACGTTTCCGTTACTCCTTCGAAGCGTTATCGACAGCTGCGTGACCTGAATAGTCCACATATTCACACATTGCCTTTACTGGGCGAAACTTAAGTCTACTACACTCTACTAACATGATCTTAAGTGATCACGGTCGCCCATGAACATCCACAGCACCAGAGGAGCTGCAGGTGCGTTGCCTTTGAGATAGAAGTAGGCGCGTTCCTTGAAGGTCAAGAAGGTCGTACCCCAATTCGTTATGGTGCGGAAACACCGCTGGTGACAGTTGATTTCACAGGTTGACAGTGCGTGGAAGAAAGTTACGCGAAAAACGTACAGTCTGATCGACTTGGTTAGAGTACCATCAAGATGTTGTCGATGGTTTATATCTGATGTGCGGTAATGGAAATCGATAACAGTCGTGGTACCTCAAGTTTCATAATACACTAGCAACTCGTGTTCGATCCCCGGTTTTTAGTGCTGATTTACCACGCGCTCGGCGCTGATGGGAAACCTCGAGATATGTGTAGATTTCTTGCAGAAAAGGCCTGTGCCCAACAGTGGGACAAATACAGGCTGTAACTTCCCATGGTAAATGCTTTTGATCAGGTCGTGATTTTTTTTCGTAGTTAGTTTTGGCTAGCGTTAAAACTCCAGGGCATAAGAAGCCAATTTGTTTGGCTATATGTGATGCCTAGACCATGCTTTGGATGGTAAGTTATTGTAAAATATCGAGCTCAACTTTCAAATGTTTTTTTTTTATTTTATGCGTTCTTCTTTTATTTTGTAATGTGGATGTCGCCGCCTGGCCGTGTGTCACACGTCCTCGGCGTAGGTTATTGAATAAACACTAAGAATAGTTTTATGTTTAATTTCAGAGTACATTTGTTGTATGAGGGAAAGCATTTCTGTTGTTTTATTTAAATTGATTTGTGCATTTCTCTCAATCTTATCTGCGTTGAGACAAGTGCTGACAGACACTGTCTTAGTTCTTATTTCTGGCGGAAAGAAACGGAAGTGGTAATGGACATGTTCAGTACGTGTACCTATTTTCTTTTCAATCCATTCCCAATGTGTTAAATACTACAGTAGTATTATTTTTTTAGGTCGGTAGGTTGAAAAAAAATTATGTAAATACTCAGAAGACATAGTCAGTCAATGACAGGGCGATGGCAAATACTTTATCTACTGCCTAACTTATTATGTAGGGATGTTCATGCAAAAAATATATTGATAAATTTTTCGATTTCGATATCGTAATGTGATATATACATATATCGGTCGATCTATCTATGTTATTTTCAGTGTAAATAGCCCAAAAAAAACTGCGTCACAGATTATGAAATTTATACAGCTAGTGATGCCATCGCGAAAAATAGGAGCGTAGTAATATATCGACTTAAATATCGATATTAGATGTTTCTATAATATCGGATTAAAGCGACTTCTACTCCTTCCCCGGATTGAGAGGTGGCATAATTCTTAGGTCGCTTAGTCTGAACCTGTATTGCTAACTCGACGCAAGGGTTCCCCCTGTAATGGGTAACCTTGGTTTGGACGTTGCTATATTACACGTTGGCATTCGGCTCCGAGGCCGTACGACAGGGTCAAACTACGGCTCGGTCGGTAGCTATTTCATGGACAAGTATTTTGATGGAGTGGGAGTAAGTTCGCGCATGTACAAATACACAACTAATCGGGAGCATGAGCGCGTTGGTTGTTGAACTCTACGATTTATTAAACAATCGCGCGCTCTCAATCTTACCTCGTTCTCCGCAGCCCGCGCGGTACCCGGAGATACCTAAAAACTTTTGCGTGTCTACCGACGCTTGTGAAGTTAGCTGACAGTTATAAATACATAATAAACAAAATTCTTTATAAAACAACCGTCGATCGTATCTATTCTTTCAACTTTGAACACGTCGTAACTGGAAACTCTATTATGATTATGGAACGTGTTTTGATTTTGATAGGTTAGTGTATTCATTTATCACTCGTCCAAAGCTCTAAGATGTACGCTCTATCAGCACATTGTTTTTGTTATTTTAAGTTGCTATAATATAGAGAAGAACATAACTGTATGTTTATTATTTTTGCCTTACTCTTTACAATTATTTTTTATATTCTTACGGTTGGTGGCCAACTGTCATCGCGGGTGCTGATCAACTCTTGATTTTTTTAAGCTCAAGCAAGGAGACAGGTCTCCTTTGTCATGTTTAAATTAAAACTAACTGTACGAAAAAGAGGAACTATTAAGACTTCTATGTCCAATAGGAAGAACGCTTTCGAAGCGTCAATTGCCTAACGGTTGATAGTATGGTCTTCGAATCCTACGGTCCGAATCCACCGTTCGACTATTTACGTGAACCATGTCCTAGCATAAGCTTATTTGGAATGGATAAATGAAAGATGAAATTAAATGATAAAAAATCCATGTTTACATTGATTCAGCTAAAGTTCAATGGGGTCAATATTCTTGCCCGGGTTGTCAATGGTCGTAACGCCGGCACTGCCAACGTGGGGCCTACTTACAAACTTTTTTCACAAGTCTAGGTTTGTACACTGTTAACTGTTAAACGCCGCATACAATAAAAGGCTTTCTAATAAGAAATATTATTTATAACTAAGATTTTACAACGTCTTAACAATCCTTACACATGTGGTCCTTAACTGGTACGATTCTGATTACGAGATACAAAAAATACAATAAAACTAATATCTATGGAATAACAACAGTAATATCAAAAAAAATAGAGGACTTTTTGTAATATGTAGAATAGAATTTTCAGAAATTTTTAGGTTGCTGTTTGCTAATGACGAAAAAATGGGTGTAGCTAGTTGTTTAACTTATGATTTTTTTAAAAGATATTTATTACTGCTATAAAATGAATATTAGATCAATATTGGCCATTTCAAACCAAAAAAAAAAGTTTTGATTGGCTGTGAATTCTAAATTCAAATAATTATAATTTAAAACATGACATGCTTTTTAGCAGAAAAAAAATCAGAGAGGGAGTACAAAACGCTTTTGAAAAGTTTTTTGCCTCCCGCCTTGCTGATTTTTACAAAAAGGACATTACTAGACCACCATTGCGTTGGCAAAAATATCAGAAATAAAAAAAAATAGTTTGACTTATTTCATACTAAATGGCGATTTCATAGGTAAATGACATAGACCTGTTATTAATGTTAAGAAATTGACACTACGACTATATTTAAAACTTTTTTGAAAAGGAGTTGTGTGTGTGAGTGGGATTTCTTGGTGGTGTCGATCATTTACAGAGATCCTTGTAACTTCCACACACACCAGCAAGGTGTTGATGTTATAGTTCTGCATGTGATCGCTTCAATTCACCAGCGCAAAAGTGGCCACATAGAAGTAGATAAGTCAGTTGAGGTTTACTAGACTTTTATGTGACTTATCTACGGCAAATTATTTAAAACTTGCTAAAATTTAATACAAAACCGGCCTACTTGCCTTCTTGTTTTACCAGTCATATCAACAAAATGGTGTCGCAGTTATAAACGAGGCATATAAGAAATTTTTGCCGTAGATAAGAATTATGAAAAATTGAGGGAAGTCAGGGCCACTTTTGGGTTGATAGCCGACAGATGAATTTAAGCTAATTTAACCTCTTTACCAAACCAAAAACCTATTCTATGAAGTATTCTATGTAGAGAGCAATTTTACATTTATGCAATAAACGCGCCTTACAATTTAAAATTCATCACGTCGATATTTTACACAAATAACATAAATTTGATTTATTGTCATGGCAAGGTTAAAATAAAATTAAGAAGTTAATAATTGTTAATATTCTGACGTATCCAAGGCAAGAACTTGGCTAAATCCGTGAAGACGACGTAGTGCGACGGATCGCATCTGTATTCGTTTTGTCTGGCGACGGACAGCGAGACGAGTCCTCTGAGGTACCAGACGCCGTTCTGCTCGAACACCATGCCGCCGCCGCTGTCGCCGTTGCAGACTGAAGTGCCTGTAACATATTGACCGTACTTACTACACTATTACGTGTACGTTATTTTTTACAATTCGAGACATTGGCAGTAAAGAAAAAGCTTATGAACACTTGGGTCCGATATCTCAATGTGTGAATCGCAGAAGTCAACTTCCAGATTTTAAAAGCTCATTAATATCATCATCGTTACGTAAATACTAAACTTTGTGCTCAACTTTTCCTACAAGTCTCCCGAAATTGTAACTATTCTTAATTAACGGGTATTATAATTGTAAACTATCATTAGACCAACGTTTGCGTTGCGGCATAGATCAATTAGTTTACAAAATAAAATATTAGTCTATTACTACTGAAAATATCACGCGAATATTAAACAAATGAAAACAATAAAAAAAACGATGGCTATGAAAATAATGTCTATGGAAAGAATAATGCAGTTTTTCATCTTGTAAGTGTTCCTTTAGTGTTCTATTTTTTTTGACAGACAGTCATTTTGATTTTTTCATTGACAGTTTGTTTATTAACCTAACCTCTTAAAATAGGAAAGATAAGACAACTGATTATAGAGTTAATGGATCGGAAGAACTGCATTTAATTAATATTACTGTTGATGATTTCATTCACAAGTTAGACTTTTAGTAGCCATTTTTAGCCAATGTGTTAAATAAATTAAAGCTACACAGTTTGTCATACAATTGAGGTAATTTGATTATTTGTTATCGTGCTTTAAATATAAATTAGGAAGCTTTAGGTTAGATTTCGCTAAGTGACATGTAAAGACCTACTTTTCCTGAATCCGGTTCGTTTATCGAGGGCCCCTGTAATGAATGAAGAATTTAAAAAGCGTCTACTCATTGATCGGAAAGCCATCATAATGGACCATGTTCAATTGTTTTCAGTATTGCAATTCTTTATTCCGTATAACTAGCTCTGTAAGGTTGTAAACGAGAAACGAGTGCCGCCACTCGTACACTCGTTTCTCGTTTTTCGAAGTGGTTATAATTTAAGTAGTAGCTCTAGAATCCAGTACTTCGAATCATTTGAACCAACGGTTTTGGTCTCCGGTCAGATTGTCGGCTCGAAGAATGGTAACTAAATCAAGTGAAGTAGTAAGAGCCCTTCGGCTGACAATAGCAATTAGCCAAACAGAGGTTATTGTGAGTTTAAACAAGCTATTGCGCTGTACAGCGATTAGTGTGAAATGAAACAATTTCGGCTTGCATGTAAAGACGATGGGAATGGGCAAATATGACCACATAGCTAAAATAAAACTTTTAGCACCATCTATATGTATGTGTACATAAATATGTTTATATATTTATAACGTATGCACAAAATATAATATACACACGATTGTTTAAGAGAGAAAATGTGTACGCGCACTGCTCTCTCTTGCTCTTACAGTGTGCTACAGACAACAGGCCTGCACTGTGTCTTGGATATACGAAACATAACTCTCTATTTTTCTATCTTCACTAATTATATCTCCGGTCACACTTTTCGTTACGTATTCACCAGCTTACTTCGTAAGTGAAGTGTGTATAAAGAAGTATTCTGTATATGGTGGTTTAACGAACTAAAAACCCATTTAAACAGCATTGGTGCTCGCCGGCTAACACCCACCGTCTCTGTATCCAGCGCAGTAAGTATACTGTGAGGTGAACCTCGCGAAGAAGTCGCTGTACGACCTGATGCATGTCTCTTGATCTACTACTGGCATTTCCACTAAAGTCAACTCTTCAGTCGCCACGCCAGTTTCGTCGAAGCCCCAGCCGACCACCTGCACAAATTACAGATCAAAATTATTACAAATAGCACATTTTTATCTAATATAAAACAGGTGCGATTATATTAAATCGCTTTTTAATAACCCGCCCCCACAGTGATGGTGCAGACTTGTAAACCCCTGGAAACAGGCTAAGAAAGTCCTAAGTTTCTTTTTGTTATTAACCTCCACGCTAATTGGCCACACTTTTTTTATAAAATAAAATATCTGTGGTTCGATCTCTCCCTGCACCGAAAAAAAATTCATTTATTCATACTAAGACTCGTTTGACTAAGGGTATTTTAATGGTGGGATAATTAAAACATTGTAACATAAAATGACCTTCTCTTTTTAACATGGAATACATGTGTGAAGCTTGGATTGTGATTTTTTTATTCCGACTCATGGAAGGTTGAAAATTTTTCTTAATTCCCCGAGCAAACAGGGCGCCCGCTCTGGTCGACCGCAAAATGACCTCGCGGCGTTCGCAATACCCACTCGACCAATTAATTAACCCTCTAATTGATAGCCAACAATTTCTCGCCAATATTTTTACAAACGGTCGACTTGTTTTTCTAATGATTTATCTTTCACTCTATTACGCGCCGGATTGTTATATTTTCTTATAAATTGCGTGTGTACTTATTACTTTGTAGCTGTTTTATGTGCATGCCTCATTCATTAGATGTTAGGAGCGTTGCCGGCCACTTCTCCAAGCGCTAACACTTCCGGAACTGTCACTCAACGTTATCCGTGTAAAAGCAATCGACCAAGCCATGGTTCCTCTCGAGCGCCCTCGGATCGGAATGCTCACGCGTAATAGAATAATTGTCCAAGCGGAGATTACCCTTCACCAGGGGGACCCTTATGTCGAGTAATTACAATAGAAGGTTTCTCTGGATGTAAAGGTTGGTCAAAAAATCTTAGAAGCATGTTTTCGATAGGAAAATGGACACATTTTTTTAAATGAACTGCACTGATCAGCGTGTAGGCATCTTCAGTTTGACCGGGTTTTTTGAGAAGTTGAACAGCTCGTTCGCTAGAGGAGTCATTAAGCTGAAGCCACTAATAAAGTCATACAAAATACCCACAGAACCCTTCTTCCCGATGACGTAGCTGAGATCGGTTTGGTTTTCGGGCCAGAGACATATTGGCCGCACGTGGTCCGTGTACGAGGCCGTTTCCCTCATCTTCAGGATAGACATGTCGGAGCCAAATGAGGACGCGTTGTACTTCGGATGGACTATCACCTCCTCCACCTAGAAAATATTAAGAGGTTGGGTTATACATGCTCTCCCTTTACTTTTTAAATGTATGTATGTGCCACTGCTGGGCACAGGCCTTCTCTGTTAAAAGAGTATAGGGGCATAGACTGCCACGGACACCTAGTCCGGATTGGCAGACTTCACATGTCTTAAAAAATTCTAGGCCATGTAGGTTTCCTCACGATGTTTTCTTCACCGCCAAGCGCGTGGTAAATTGGCACATAAAATTGCAACAAGCAAATTCATTTGTGCCGGCACAGGGGAACAAAATCGGGTTATAGCGTACTATGCAACTTGAGGCTACCGCCCGGTCACTGAGCTGCCGCGGCTCCATTATGTATAATACAAGAAGCATTACATTACTAAGGTACATTTCACAATTCTTCGTACAATTTTAAAATTAGATATAAAAAAATGACACAATAAATAAAGTGTTTAATGAACGATTTGTCGCAATTGATATCGGCGCGCCTACTTGCGCCTCCGTTAGAAAGTATTTTAATTTGTTTTTGAATGTCAGTAATGTTTTTACGTTCTAATAGGCGGGGGATGTTTTGACGCATGTCGGCAAAATCTATCACGGAATGCAGTAGACTTCTGGAATTGTATACATAGCTGGTGCGAGCGTTGTCGGTTGTTATAACGGTTTATCTCCGGGACCATAGTCAGCTTTTTGCTCAATTAGGAAAGCCTTTGAGAGTTAACAACACCATAGAAGTGGCATGCTAGGTGAAGTTTACGCCTTGACTGCAATTTTTAAGATACAGTTCTTATTAAAAAAGGTGTAATATGACTTCCCGGGGGATTGCTATAACAAAACGTAGCACATTAAAATCTCTCTTTTTTTATTTTCACTGACATATCTCCTTCTCAACCCTGCACCTCGCCGGCACTTACCAGTCGAATCTGCACTCCACGTACGGAAGTCCTTAAATTATGTTTGCCCAAGTAGATCGTCAGAGTGTTCTTGTTGACGACCCGATTAGATCCTTTCCGGGTGACGCAGTGGGCGGCTGTGATCACGTGCAGATGTGTGACCAGAGTCCCTCCGCAGATGTACTTGCTGTCCACCGTCTGGAAGTAAAAGAAACATCTCGACAGAATAAGCGCAGAATAATTTAACAATTTTCTGTCGTGAATCCTTAGTAATTTTATCGATTGAACAAATCGTTTTTGAAGTTCTTTAGGCGCGTTATGAAAAAATAATGACAGTAACAGGTTGAAAATGCAGTGAAAAAATTGTACTTATTTATTATTTCAAGTAATCCAATATAATTGAGGTAAATTGTCCGTATGTATTATTTATTGATATAAATTAAAATATTTACTTATTTAATTTATCAAATTTAAACTGAACTTTATTGATTTCTCGTCCTTTTATTATTTTATTGTTAATAATAATAATAATAAAATTTAAATCGACGAAATAAATAGTACTCATTCGCAATTAATCTGCTCTCACCTGAGTTTGATACAGAGCTATCTGCCACGGCCACTGCCCTTCCAGGGTTGGTCTGCCGTTCACCACCAGAAGGTTAGGTACATTCACCTTACCGCACTGACTCTGAAAATTTATATTTAATGTTAAATTTTATATTGGTTGGTTATATTGAAATAACATGTTTAATCTCATTACACTGTTCTTCTTTTCACGAGCTCAAATAAAAAGAGACTTCAAATCGAATAGAAAAATACGAAACAGAAGTAATCAGAACGTAACCAAACTTTCATCTAACTACCCTTGCAAGTAAATCCTTTCCAATAACAAAATAAATCATTGAAATCGGTTGGCGTCACTCCTTCATGTGTAGCGCACGCACTTAATGCAAATTTAAGACGTATGCTTCGAAGCATCAATTGCCTGGGAGTTTAGTGTACTGTCTATCGTAAGGTCGTAGGTTCGAATCCACCATTTGACTACTGACGTAAGCCATCTCCTAGCACAAGCTTAAGGTTATAAGGTATCAAACATAAGTACAGATAAATTGAGAACATCCCCGTGTATTGAAGCAGTTTGAAAATAACAAAATGTGTGCTATATTTTTCTTTGAAAAACCACTATCGTGGTCACATTTATTTCTGCCATCATTTGCATGAAACTAAACAAGAAATGTAATAATTCCATCGTTACCGTTAATAATAAATCGTAATTAATTATAGGTAATTTTGTGTGGGGTATTTCTTAAAAATAAAACGAACAACAACTGTTTCTGTGTGTTTTCCATATTCACATAGCCGGTAAAATGTCTCCGGCCGCGAGCTGCAAGTTCTCGGAACCAAAACCGGATTCAATACTTAATCCAGCGACTGCGGGGCTTTACCCCGTCCTGTTTTGAATGGAGAAGTTTTTTAATCGTCTTCAAATTACTTGTTCAATTTGTTTATGTCAATGTTATCTATGAAAAATATTTCGACATTTATCTATATCCATATATAACATGAAAAGTCGTGTTCTTTACATCATTAACAACTGTAGATCGTCACATACATTTATGATCTTCGATTTGTTGGATTTGTCTCTGCCCCATATCCAACCCATCTGGACCATATTCAACGGGATGAGTGTAGTACACACGACTGAAGTATGCCGTCTATACGTATGTATAATATGTACACAAAATATAATACATACACGATTGTTCACGAGGGAAGTAACACGTGCGTGCGCACTGCTCTCTCTCGCTCCTACAATGTGATACCGACAAAAGACCCCACAATATACGAAACGTAACTGGCTATGAGAGAAAGAAAGAATATGTGTGGTCGCACCTCTCTCTCTTCCCCTACAGTAACATACAAAACGTAACTCTTTCTTTCTATCTTCGCTAACATATATTCCCGTCTCAACTTCTCTTCGCCTCGCCCGATCACACTTTTCGTAACATTCTCCAATTTACTCCCTAAGTCAAGCGTGCTTTAGGAAGTTTTACTTATAATACAGACGAATTGGGAGGAGGTTTTATGAATTAGTTGTATTTTAGTATGATAAAGATACACAATAAATAAAAATCATATCTCACCTTCGTGTTTTGGTTGTTGTTATTCTTGTTGCTGCTGGCACTGTTCGCGTTGGCAGGCGCGAAGATGGTCTGCAGACCGCCTCCGAAATACTCGTTTGGGTCCGGCTTTCTGGGTGATAACAAAACAACTTGACCGCTCGATCTCTGCCCAAATACCTAATCGCCCCACCTTTTTATGTTTTTAACATATTTCAATGACAAATACGCCGTATTATTATTATGTAAATACGCGAAGCAAAACTTTGTACTCCTTACGAAAATTAATGAAGGAATATACTCGTAAAATTTCCCACACTTAAATAAAATTTTTATTTAAAACCATAAAAAGTTTAAAATATTGTCTATACTTAATTTATAGAGAGATGGAGTGCAGAATACTAATATTGTTTTAAAATTATGTTTACAACATGGACTACATCACCGAATTAGTTACGAGCTTTCGCAGCTCGTGTGTGTGATATTTGTGTGATTTCAATGCTCAAATTTGTGGGCTAAACTTGAATTTCAACGGGCGACCATTAGTGATGAAAAATTTTATGGGAAACTAAAGACTTCTGTCATCCTTTATCTTTAATTGTTCTTAGTATCGGTGTGTGTGTATGAACAAATCAATAGCATTATGCAGAATAAGTAATGAGTATAGAAGAAAACAACGTGGCATGCACGACATACGCGATACTACAAGACCCCACAGCCTGCGATGTGTGTCTGCTTGAAAATAAAGAAGTGTGTGAAAGAGAAATCATCAACCTCTGCCTACCCCTCATGGTCTAGCGTGACTTTATTTATCTATACATCCTTTGAGAAGTCTTGCTGTGGTTTCCAATGATATTTCTAAGTGTAATCTTATTATTATAAGATACAAGACAGTGGTAGATAGATACTTTTTTATATACTTTCTAAGCAAGTGCTTGACTACGATCCCACCTGTTTTTAAGTGGAAATGCAGTCCTGGATGGTAAGGCGCACTAACTTAGTAATATAATAAATAGTAAATATAAATAGCGCATACTACATACAGTCTACTCTTTTCTCGAGGAAGCACTTGTAGTCTAAGAGCTGAGCGTCTTACTTATCAATCTCACGGTCGTGGGATCGAATCTCTACTGACTTGTACCAATGAGTTTCTATTTTTTGATTCGATCGTACAAAAAATTTCTCGCTATAATTTGTAGGGGTTCGATTCGGTGGTAAGCTCACCACCCATCACATATGAGACAGCGATTACGTTAGTACGTAGTTTTTTCTTTTCTCAAGTACCACGAGTGACTTGTTGGCACGTCAATGTTGCTGCAGTGTTCGGAGTCGGTGATATTTCTCCGTAAAAAAGGTTTGTAAGAACGGTAAACGCTACAAGAAGCAGACAGATATGATCGTTATAGAAAGGAATCGTTATAATAAGGCAAAGCGCACCCTAGGCTAAAATTTATAAAGCGTACTTTGACTTTGCTCAGGCTTAACTCAGGCCAAACTTGCGTGAGTTCCTGCTTAGTGAAATCTCAGCATTCGAATTCATAGTCCTTCACGCTCAGATTACACTGAGTGCATACTAAAATAGAGCTTACGATAATTCGTAAAACGTGCCTATTTTATTCTTGGTAATTGGTGGTATTTTAAAAATATGATATTTATAAAAACAAGTTCCAATATTTTTTTAATGTCTATCCTTTCTTCACCTCGGCTCGTTTCCTGTTCAAAAACTCATTGTTGAATTTAAAACCTTGACAAAACAATCAATAGTCGAATTTGAGTGTATTAATAACGTTCATTGTTTTCTAAATTTAAACATCTCTCTAAAATTTTTTGAAGTATTCGGTTAGTCAACGATTTTCGTTACTTGCACTTTGCTAAGCATTTGCTCAGCTGATGACCATAAATATCAATGCAGCTTTAATTAGTAAGCTAAGGCTGAGCGAAGTCAAAGTACGCTTTATAAATTTCAGTCTTAGTGGAGACAATTTTAAAGAAAGTAAAGCCATGATAGTGTCTCCAGATAAATGCTGATTCGTCTTACCTTACGTTATCGAAATCATCAATATCACTGCTATCCTCGGTGGTGGTCGTGGCGTAAGAAACGGTGGTCAGGCCGTACGCATTGTTGCCCCTGTTGCCTGACTGCCCCTGGCCCTCACCACTGTTAAGATGCGAGAGTTTAGACTACATGGAATTGTTAATTGGATGATATATGGTATTTCTAAATGTTTCAACTACTACGATCTAATAGATTGCAATGAAGAAATTTATTTATCGTGCAATGTTTAGTTAGAAGAAGCAAAGATATAATTAAGCTACTGTGAATATTACTTGTTCTCAGTATAAGAAAAAAAGAAATGTATCAGATATAGCGGTTGACATACAATTAAGAAGACTAAACAAACATATAGTATTAAATTGTTAAAATCATTTATTCTAAATACAGTTTTACTACAGCATCGTCAGATTCCATATGTTCATTTGGATAAACGTCGTAAAGATAAAATTTACTGTATTCCAGCAGTAATGTGGACCGCAAAAAGATTTAATTACTATCTGGGGCCATTTTTATAATAAAGTTAACTTTTATGTGCCTTTTCATAGTTTATCCCAATATAAGTGTAAAAAGTTACTTTACTCGTTTCTCCATAATTTCACCTACGAAGAGACTGAAAAATTTCTTCATAGCATAAAATAAGTTATCCTCACTCTCATGTACTCACTCGCACATACACTCTCACATGCACCCACGCACACTATTCTTTGCAAAAACACGCGAATACCACAAAAGCTATATAACAAACTTTAGTTCATAAACTCGGAGTTAGGTACAACATCTCCCTAATACAGGCTATATATTAGTTTAGCAGGGAGATGTGTACCGAAGGACGAAAACTAAGTAAGAAAATGTCTATAGAATTTGTTATATAATATGTGTAATAACATTTGATAATATGTATCCAATATTTTTGTGTGTGTGCGTGTCGGTAATATAATATAAAATGTAAGTGTGTGTAAAAAGTAAAATAAATATTTCATTTCATTTCATCATTATATTTGTTTTACAAGGTCTTGTACGTATTAGTATATTTGTAAATCCAAATAGTGTATGGTGTCGTATGAGCCTAGTAAGGAAACTGACAACTTGCTACAACCGCACAAACTAAAACAAACGAATTAAATTATTACTCTTTACGACTAATCAGTCTCAGTACAATTTATAGCCGCTTTGGAGCTGTGCCAGGAGCGTCGCTGGTGGACAAAAGAACGATTTTGCTAATTGTCTCTTTGATCCATCTAGTTTGAGTAATAATCAGAGAATATATAAATACCCACATACTAACATAATGTTATTAGCGACCAACCTACCCTACTTATCCACTCAAATCTATCATGCTATCATATTTAACATATTTACAAATACGTGCCATTATTAATTCTTTTTTTATCCGACCTATGATTTCACGGCACGTAAACCACACTATTGTTTACCTGTTTTAAAGGAGTTCTCACACAAATTAAATTATATTTTGAAAAAATTTTACAGGTAACGATTAATCATGGTGAATTCATGTTTTACGTTTATGATTTTATCAAAGACAGTAAGAAAGTAGATGAAATATATTAAATGAAACTCACATTCCGAAAGGATTGACATTGACCTGGTCGATAGGGGGATTTGATGTAGGTACGTACACGGGGCCAGTGTTTGTCGGAGTGCCGTACACTGGCCTGGTCACTGGTGTATCCTCTGGCCTGATGGGCGGTCTGCTCTCGATCGGTCTCACCGCGACGGGCCGCACTGTGTTCTGGCGGTTTACATCTGGTCTGGCGGTCTGTGGTCTCTGCGAGGTCTCCGGTCTCGACGAGATGTCCTGCGTTTCGATCACCGGTTGATGATTGCAGATCTCTCGCCCGTTGAGCCTTATGGTTTGGAGGCGCGGGATGGGTGTCTTCAATGGATTGTACTGGACGAAAAAGCGCACGGCTACTGCCGGACCTGGATGGATTTTCATCTTCGTATTCTCTATTTTGAAGTCAATGTTGTCCGTTGTGGTCACATCTCCTACCCAGTTCTAAAACAGAGATGAGAATATTTGGATAACTTTATTGCGTTTGGCAAGCGGTAGCCTAGCTAACGCAACAATGACTAAAACTAGTCGACTACTCTCATGTCATGACATGTGACAATTACTTAGTTACTCGTTTCCCTTTTTCAGAGCAATGTATAAGGAGGTGAGTCTATTGATATCATTGTATTGGTATCTTATGTTATCTTTTTCTTCTTAAAGCGCGTCTCCGACTAGCGAAGGTTGGCAGTAATTTTTGCATAATTCCTCCTGTCTCTTGCGATCTTACATAACTGAGCCATAATTAAAACAAATGAGCTTACTAACTCCGAGTATATCAGCCTTGCTGTCCAGCACTACGTTGAGCCACAGTGAGTGCAGCGTGCTGTCCGTGGACAGGTTGACGACTCCGTACCAGCGGCCCGGCTCCGTACCGGTTGGCTCGTACATGAACACGTTGGGACACGGCGAGTTCGGAGTGCTCTGCTCGTATGTCGGCGCTGCCAGTGCTATGACTAGAATGGACGTTATCGCTCCAATCTGTTTGTAAACATAACAAGTACAAAGGTTACAAATTGAACATCAAATAACATCCATACCGATGACGGTTTTAGTATCACGCTGACTTGTGACTGTCAAAATAACATCCATACCAATGACGGTTTCAGTATCACCTTGACTTGTGACTGTCAAAATAAAATCCATATCAATGACGGTTTCAGTATCACCCTGACTTGTGACTGTCAAAATAACATCCATACCGATGACGGTTTTAGTATCACCCTGACTTGTGATTGTCAAAATAACATAACATCCATACCAATGACAGTTTTAGTATCACCCTGACTTGTGACTGTCAAAATAACATCCATACCGATGACGGTTTTAGTATCACCCTGACTTGTGACTGTCAAAATAACATCCATACCAATGACGGTTTTAGTATCACCCTGACTTGTGACTGTCAAAATAACATCCATACCAATAACGGTTTCAGTATTACCCTGACTTGTGACTGTCAAAATAACATCCATACCAATGACGGTTTCAGTATCACCCTGACTTGTGACTGTCAAAATAACATCCATACCGATGACGGTTTTAGTATCACGCTGACTTGTGACTGTCAAAATAACATCCATACCAATGACGGTTTCAGTATCACCCTGACTTGTGACTGTCAAAATAACATCCATACCAATGACGGTTTCAGTATCACCCTGACTTGTGACTGTCAAAATTACATTCATAGCAATGACGGAATGGTTATTATGCTCGTATAAAATAGTGCACGTTAGAAGTGTCGACATCGATGTTCAATGAAATGCAATATGCAGACTTTCATGAACAAAGTCTAAATTGGCCTGAAATTTCATGCACTTTCAACACGTGATGTCTATCCTTATTTATCTGTCTCTTAACTAAGAAGGCCCTTATTTCATATTAACAGGAATCTCTATTATGAGAAAAAGCATTGAGAAGGGAGTGGCATACTTCGATGTGATGCTCCACATGGTTGTTAGGCTCCTATTGGAGTGGTATAGTCCTGTGCTATATTGGATACATGGTTCAATTTTCCTATTATTTCCTAATAAAACTCACTAACGGTTATCCAATGTGGTATTTAATCAACAAGCTAGACCGGTTGTGATTCTTCAAGCGGCGCGGAATAGACCAGTTTGAGAATTAATTTTGTTCGGTAAAGGTCGTGGCTATTTTAATTTGTTTAGATCTTGGAAGATTTGTTGAAGGTGAGTTCCAGGAAACTGCAAAAACGCAGAAAATACCGATTTTTTTACTGCTGTGTTGCCCATAAAATATCTATATATTCTAAGGGCTCGCGCACATTATGATGGGGGCTGAGAACGGGCTGGTACTTACTACATGGCCTAGGTCTGTCTATTTAATAAAATAACCGGTTTAACATTTGACTACAACTGTTGGGGATCCTTGAGCATAATTACTCTAAATAAAGGTTTAAGTTGTTAGACCCTGGCTAACGTAAATCACACTGCGGAAAAAGAAACATCAACAGAAACAATGTCCAATCTCCACATGCAGTATAGTAAAGATTGAGGAATTTCCTCACGCGGCTATTTATGCTAGTATTACTCATTGCATTCAATTCAATTAATGAATTAAATTACATTTACTTACAGTACAGTAACTTTCGTACTATAATTTACTAACGTAGAAAACAAATGGCGGTAATTTTCGTTTCGACGTTCTTTGATTTAATTGTTCAAGTAAAATTTTTCTTCACTTCAATAACAAAGCTCCGACAATATTCCGGAGCCACAAAAAATATTGTAAAATAAGATTTTTTGCCACAAGTGGAGCTGAGCGTAAACAACGAGGTAGAATTTCTTACCTTTTTATACTACTTATAGTTACAAAGACGTTAGTCATCCGCGAGTTGTACCAAGTGATAATAACGTGTGTGGACACGTTCTTGATGTCTCATTGTCAGCTTAGTATTGAAATAATTTTATATGATACGATGTAATACACACTGCAGGCTGAGGGTTGGCATTGAAAATAATGATAACATTTTATTTTTCAGCGTTAAAATACTTGCGCTAATTTTATGCCCGTTGCGTGGTAATGAATCCCTATCCGATATATCTAACACGGTATCTCTGTGTAAACCGTCACTGACGATATGGCGTTTACATTTTCGTTAATTTTGAGCTTAGATTTGATTTGATGTCGTTTTTCAGCTTCTTTTATGCAGACCAGAACTGTCCTCATTTGAGCTAGGCTTATTAGACCTTGTGATTTCCAGAGTGCTCCATTGGGTAAACATTGGAGTTCTATATCAATCCAAAAGAAGCAATCGAACGTTAAACGCTATTACGCGACGGCGACTCTGTGAATTCCTAATTATCGTAGGAATATTACGAAATAGAATTATATCAGAAACTCTCATCAAACTACCCTTAAAGTACATACTTTACACTTAAAATTGAATCATCAAAATCGGTTTGCGTGATATTGAGTTATTCGTTCATTAGCCGCGCACACTTAACACAAATTTAATATTTATATGATTTTGGTGCCATCGTCAGAATTGTACCACACAGGAAGCACTAGCTTTAAAATGAAAAAAAGAATAATCAAAATCGGTTCACCCAGTGGACAGTTATGAGGTATCAAAATTTAAAAAAAATACAGACCAATTGAACCTCCTTCTTTTTTGAAGTCGGTTGAAAATGTTTAAAACTAATAAGAATGTAACAATAAAACGACGATGATGAAATAACGGTTTTGAGCTCACTAGCTGTCACATATGGGACGTAATGAGATGAATATATCTTATATAAGCCCCAATTATTTAATATATACAGAAGGTTTCCCTTTTTCTCGACATTAGTCAGATAGAGAGATAGATATATGTCATCTCCAAGAACTTTGCTTACTATAATTACTGTGTATAACACAACAAAGGCTGCCTGTTTCTGTAGAATGTCTATTTGCGCGCCAATTCCCTAAAAAATAAGAGAAAAAAGGTCTTCACAAAACCTCTTTACATTTTTTCTAGTATCTTGTCACACCTACTACAATGGGGTAACAGGATTGGAATACATTTGTGTGTGTTCAATTTCTTAGGCACTGATGTCATAGCCTGATGCACTAAAACATCAATAAGTGGAGTTTTTTTAAATTCTATCAACATATGTTAAATTTGGTTTATTATAAGTAACTGTAATGTCTATTTGTGTACATATTATCCACATTACCCATAATATATAATTATTTTGTTTGCAAACAGAACGCGTTTTAGTGATAATATTAAATCATGTTATTGATTTCATTTCATCACCAAGGGTTATCGGCGTTGGGAAAGCAATGACCAAGCTGGGCGTATTAATTGCACACGTGACTTAAGGTCGCTTAAATAAACAAATAGTCTTCACGGATTGACTCGAGAAAGACAGGTAGCAATCGATTGAATTAAGAACCAAGAAGTTTGAACGTTCATTTTTGATTGATCTTTCTCCCGAGTGCAAGGCTATCGTTACAATCTGGGACACCCAGTAAATTAAAGACCTGTTGCTTATTTTGACAATGACGAATGTATGTGTGTAACCAGTCTTTTCAGAAAGGGGTAGGCACTTTTAAAGATCCATGAGGTGGCAAAAGTTAATGACAAAAGTTGATTACACAAAATGGTTGTATATAGCATGAAATTACGCGGGGAAACGTGCAAGTGTAGAAGAGCAAATATCAAGATGTAATTTGCAGTTGTCGTTGCGTTGCGTTGCAAAAGAAAGTGAAATTCAACTTTTGGAACAGTTCCAAACAATTTGTCGGGACAATCTTCGCGGTATTCGTGCTAACAGATTCTTAAAGTGTGCTGGCGCTTGCTATATAAGAGAACCAAAGAAAATTAGCCATATCTAATAATTGCTCCACAAAGATATACGGGAACTAATCAAAAATGTTATTAAAATACCAGCGTACCCAGCCCGCTTCGCCGAGCTTGATTTTGCTATATTTGATTTAAACAATAAACTTACATCATTAAATATTTCATTTAACTCTTACAATATATTAAATTATTCATTTCTCTCCGAATTCATGCTCTTCTATTCTCTTCTCGAACGGGTGAAGATCCTTACCTACACCCATGTACATGTAATATACTCCATTATACTTCAATATGGTTCATAGTGACATAAATATACACAACGCATGTCAATGTCAATACAAATTAGGTTTATAAAACAATAAAATATCATCATAGTAAATAAAAGCTGTATTTGACAGTTCAAAGAGAGGAGTGCTCCGATTGTCACCAAACTTTACAGGATTACTCGTCAATCTGAAGATTCCCTGAAAGTTTCATTGAAATCGGTCCAGCCGTTTCGGTGCCTATATGCAACAAACTCACACACTTTCTCTCTTATATATATATCTTCGAAGGTTTATGGAAATCCAAGACATTTACCAATCGAAAAGGAGGAAGTTCTGTATTCCTAGGTATGTTTGTTACCTCATAACTTTCGTGAATCGATTTTGATGATCCCCTTTTCATTTTAAAGCTGGTTTCAGTGATGTCTACTTGGTCCATTTCTCACAATGGCATCCGTGAGAAATCCCTAAAGTCCTAAATTTGTATTAAGTATGCGCAACAAATGGACGAATAACTCAATATCACACCAACCGATTTCGATGATTGCTTTTTTATAGGAAAGGATGTACTTTGAAAGTAGTTTGATAAGGGTTTGGTTAGATTCTGATTAATTCTATTTCGTAATATTCGCTTACGATCATAGGAAAATACACAGAGGGCGTTTGCGCGTAATATCCTTTAAAGATTGATTCGATTTCAAGTCGGTTTATGTTTTTACTCGTAATTATACATTTAGTCTATGGTACGGGCGGTCATGCTTAACATAATTTTTGCCGTTATTCTTATGTTAATTTTATTAACCGCCATATTGCTTGCAGCGTGTTCGGAAACTTTTCCGTGTTTTGTTTTGTAAGTTAGTGCATGTGCAGTTTTTTTACTCTGCTTTAGTATTGTGTAATATTTTTCTTAGTATAAATACCAAGAAAACATTAATTATAATCAGTGTACAACGATTATATTTATATACAATTTTCCTTCACCTCCATCTCGGTAGTTTATTGCTCATACTTTGCTTGTGAATTATAATTATCAAAATAACTTGAAAAAAGAAACTCTAACGTCTTTTAACCTAACCGGTGTAGACAGAAATGCAATATTCTAAATCTTTCAGCTTTTGTAATGGTAGAAACGCTCCTGTCTTATCCTGCTGAAGTCTTGTTCTCCCAGCGTCAACGCTTCCAAAGGGCCGTTAATATATAGAATAAATTACAGAAGTTCTTGTAATATGACTGTAACAATCGAGCCGTGGTTCGGCTCAATAACCCGATAACGTGACAGGGAGGCGCGCTGCCACCGCGGCAGAGTTCCGGCCCAAATAAACTTAGCGTAATGAAATCCAATTAAAATAATTTATTTTAATTAAAATTTAATTATATCCATAGCAATCCGAATTTTAGTTTTATCAGGATAAACAGACACCAATCCCTATTCATTAAAGCGGCGCTCCATTTAAATGCCACCGTTTGGTATAAACCCGCGCTCTTACGATATTTTCTACCATATAAACTCCGTGAGGCTGCGATGGGGCAATGAAATGGGCGGATTTCATTGAACATAAATACTTCTAGTTTAACCCAGAAGGGTTGGCAGAGTATTACATTGATCAGCCCTGTAGTTCTGGGCTCTCAAGAATAAGACTACGGTATCCCCTGCCTGTCGTACAAGGCGACTAAAAGGGGCCTCGGGTTCACTGGGCGACAAGGGTGGGGACCTGAGTCGTCCACCAAAGTGGACCCGGGAAGAAGGCGACATCGGCTGGCCCGTGTCGCCTTGCGCCCCGGAGCCCCTCGTCATGCACCGAGGAAAGGGTGTTTTAGTGGGTAAGAACCCCACATAATCACCGCCTTTCCCCCAGAGGGCGGGGTATCTTTCTGAAGATTTCCTCCCCGTAAACAAAAAAGTATTACATTGATAACGATCCTGACATTTAGATACATTATTATCAGAATTAATATTCATTATAATCTATATTATTTAATAAATAAATAATTTGATAATAATACTAATTTGTATTCGTCAGTCGAACATGAAGTACCTTTGCATATGAGATCCTCTCACGACCCTATAGTGATATACAAAACGTAACTCTCTCTTTTTCCATCTTTACTAACTTCCGTTAACATATTTCCTTCTCAACTTCGTTCGCCTCGCCCAATCACACTTTTCGTAACGCATTTAACAGCTTACTCCCCAAGTGTGCATAAAGAAGTTTTACTTAGTATTGACGTCGTGTTGGAAAAGTTAAATTACGTTTGTCGGTTTTGTCAAGTAGGTTCTTAAATTCTATTAATGGGACAGATTGACAGATCCAGACAAAGTTATGATAATGATTCAATCTTCATGCACATTCAACCTTGGGCGAGAAGCCGGAATTAACGCGTTGAGGAAAACAGAAATATTTTGTAATAACCATTTGTGTATTATTAAATAGAATGGAAACGTTCGGAATTGTTACCTCGCTGGCATTCGGGCGCAAATGTCAAATATAGTATATCCTCCTACCAGCCAGTGCGAACCGGTCGCCCTCCATTTTGCTTTTTTTTTTAATTACTCATCGAACACGGTAACACACAAAAACTGGAAACTTCTATTTAATAACACACTTGCACTCGCACAAATAAAAAAACTCTTCTTTTTCTATTTAATCTCTTACCATTTTTTTAAGAATCTGCAATTTTCATCAATTAATTAAAAAAGTTGACGTAAACAGTGAGGGCGCGGCGCGGGAGAACGCGACGCGCGAATTGTGCGCGCGATTCTTCAAGAATAAGAAGGCAAGTTACAGAAATTATACAAAGTTCAAGTTTACGATAGCCGGATGAGTGAGAGGCGAGATAAGTTATCTTAAGTGGGAGGCGGACGGGTATAGGTATCGTTGGACGTCTTTAAGTGAGGTTATGCGCGGAGGTAAACCAGTTGGCAATGTTCTGTCAGGCTGACCAATTAATATAATGTACGTAATGGCAATAGCAAGATATTGTCTTTAATATCTTTGTTACGCATATCGTTTGTTTTCCTAAGCTCCTGTTTTTTTAAATATATGACGGCCTTTCAGGGAGTGACAGAGCTTTTAATTTTAAAAGAAATTAATCATTTTCAACCGACTTCAAAAAGGAGATGGTTTTCTATTCGTCCATATGTTTCTATTTTGTTTCTTATCTCATAACTGTCGACTGGGTGAACCAATGTTTCGATGATTTATTTTTTGGAATTCAAGGGTAGTGATGAGAGTTTGGTTTGGTACAGATTAATTATATTTCATTATATTCCTACGATAATTCAGAAATACAAAGACTGACGCCGGCAACTTGCTCCACTCTTTTGCTGTTCGCACGATGAACGATGACTCAAATTGCTTCGTTCGGACGCGCGGAACATCGACTTTGAAAGGGTGGAGACACGCCGAAGTTCTGCAAATGTTTATAGCTCTTTTGGTATCTGTTCGCAACCTGGTCTGATTAAGGGCACGTATCTTAAGCGAAATAATATCACATAAAAGGCGAATCACACAGATTATAACTAATCCAATATTCTCCTTTTTGAAGTCGGTTAAATAAAAATAAGCCTACTTGCTATTCCAGACTATCTGTGTGCCAAATTTCATCCCGATCCGTTCATCTGTTCTGGTGTGATTAAATGACAAACATCCATCCCAACTTTCACAATTATAATATAATTAGTGGGATGATTACTGAACCAAGCTTAACTTTCCAACATATTAAAAATTAACTGTAAGTACCTGATCAATAATCTTTTTTTCTTGAATTTGGTAAAATAAAAGTCTAAGTTACTCTTTATTACATCAGCTATCTGTCTGTGAAAGTCCCGTCGAAATCGGTCCAGCCGTTCCAGAGATTAGCCGAAACAAACAGACACAGCAGATAGATAGACAGACCAATATTGTATTTTGATATACTCGTATGTATCGTATATATAGTACATTCATATTCAGGTATTAGAAAGGTGATTATGTTAATATTAAAGACAGACACTTTATATTGATATATATATATATATATATATATATATATATATATATATATATATATATATATATATATATATATATATATATATATATATATATATATATATATATATATATATATATATATATATATATATATATATATATATATATATATATATATATATATATATATATATATATATATATATATATATATATATATATATATATATATATATATATATATATATATATATATATATATATATATATATATATATATATATATATATATATATATATATATATATATATATATATATATATATATATATATATATATATATATATATATATATATATATATATATATATATATATATATATATATATATATATATATATATATATATATATATATATATATATATATATATATATATATATATATATATATATATATATATATATATATATATATATATATATATATATATATATATATATATATATATATATATATATATATATATATATATATATATATATATATATATATATATATATATATATATATATATATATATATATATATATATATATATATATATATATATATATATATATATATATATATATATATATATATATATATATATATATATATATATATATATATATATATATATATATATATATATATATATATATATATATATATATATATATATATATATATATATATATATATATATATATATATATATATATATATATATATATATATATATATATATATATATATATATATATATATATATATATATATATATATATATATATATATATATATATATATATATATATATATATATATATATATATATATATATATATATATATATATATATATATATATATATATATATATATATATATATATATATATATATATATATATATATATATATATATATATATATATATATATATATATATATATATATATATATATATATATATATATATATATATATATATATATATATATATATATATATATATATATATATATATATATATATATATATATATATATATATATATATATATATATATATATATATATATATATATATATATATATATATATATATATATATATATATATATATATATATATATATATATATATATATATATATATATATATATATATATATATATATATATATATATATATATATATATATATATATATATATATATATATATATATATATATATATATATATATATATATATATATATATATATATATATATATATATATATATATATATATATATATATATATATATATATATATATATATATATATATATATATATATATATATATATATATATATATATATATATATATATATATATATATATATATATATATATATATATATATATATATATATATATATATATATATATATATATATATATATATATATATATATATATAATATATATTCATACTAATACCGTATAAAATATATATATATATTTATAAAGATAGATAGTGTCTATGTACTAGATTCTTAAAAGCTGTCAAGGATTCTGTGCATCTTATGCTTTGTGGCAGAGCATTCCAAAGTCGGACTGCTTCCACTGTGAAAGATTTGTTCAAAAATTTTGTAGCATGCTCTGGCATTTTGAGTGTTATTTTTTTATTTGAACACAAATGGACGAATAATTCAATTTACCGCCAACCGATTTCGATGATTCATTTTAATTGAAAGGTTGTTTTTGCCCGTAAATATACTTGTTAGATTCTACATCTCCTTTGTCATCAATTAATTAAAGATTTGACATTTTTAATATTTCATTTAGGCATTTAGAGTGTAGCACGGCCTGTATTTAAAATTGTTATTGTCTGTTTATAAAAAATAACATTTTTATAATTTTGTCTGTTCCGGCTGGATCGATTTTGACGGGATTTTCATTGGACAACAGCTGATGTAGTAACAAGTAACTTAGGTTTCTTTGAATTTGGTAAAATAAAAGTCTAAGTTACTCTTTATTACATCCGCTATCTGTCTGTGAAAGTCCCGTCGAAATCGGTCCAGCCGTTCCAGAGATTAGCCGAAACAAACAGACAGCAGATAGATAGACAGACAAAAATTGTATTTTGATATATGTATCGTATATATAGTACATTCTTATTCACATATTAGAAAGTGATTATGATAATATTAAAGACAGACACTCTATTTTGATATATATGTATAGCACGAAGTATCCCCTTTGTAAAATTAGTATGTGTTGTGTTAGCATTACTTGTAATGGAATTGTCATACGAGCTGAGTCGGGCAGTTTGTTATTTAGTAATTAGGCAGTTTGCTGGTAATGGCGGGCGCAATTAGTCGCCCTCCGCCCCTCCGTCCGCCGCATACTACAGCGACAGGCCGCCCTGACAATGTGGAATTAATGGCACATCACTAGAGATTTGCTTATAACAGGGGTGGGCTGTTGCCGATATGATCTGTCTCGTTATTAAATTGATTTTATCGACATTAATTCTTTTATAAAGATTGATAACAATTCAACATTCGGGTTAAGCTTTCAATGCTAAGGCTTGTGTACGAATATGGTTCAATTTGAAGCGTTTATAGACTATTGGTTTAGGGTACGGTCTGCGAATCGTAAGGTCATAGGTTCGAATCCTCCATTCGACTATTGACGTGAACCATCTCCTAGCACAAGCATAAGCTTAGTTGGAATGGTTAACAAGAATGTTAGTAAAATTTTCTAAAAAAAAATGTTTTCATTGACTGTACTTTAAACCATTACCAGAAAACTTTCTCTAGACATTTTCTGTTTAATCTTATACCATTTTTCAGCCGACTTCAATAAAAGGGGTGGTCCTCAATCCGTCTGTATGTTATTTTTCTTATATTTGTTACCTAACTTTCGACTGGGCGAAATTGAAGGTTATTTTTTTTATTTGAACGCTGTTGCTTCCCGTGTGGCCCTTCTTCGTTCGTTCTGTCAATTATAACAATGTCATCCATGAGAAAACCACATCAGTCTTAAATTTGTATTAAGTATATGTGCGCCACAAATGGACGAATAATTCAATTTACCGCCAACCGATTTCGATTCTTCATTTTAATTGGAAAGGTTGTTTTTGTCATGAATTAATTAAAGATTTGACATTTATTAATATTTCATTTAGGCATTTAGAGTGTAGCACGGCCTGTATTTAAAATTGTTATTGTCTGTTTATAAAAAAAAATAACATTTATTCCGATCTACGTAGAATAAGCTCACAAATTATCTTGACGTGGAGTGCTTAGTTTTAGATTTTTTATTTATCAATTCAACCAGTTCTTTCTTGATATTTAGATATATTTTAATTTCAATAGCTTCATGCGTCATTTGGTAGGAATCTTTGTTTTTCTACGAGAGTATGTGATTTATTACATAACTAGCTGCGCCCCGCGGTGTTATCTGCGATTGAATTGATTTTTTTCTAAAATAAATGTAGCCAATGTTAATCCTTATTACATCAGCTATCTGTCAGTAAAAGTCCCGTCGAAATCGGTCCACACGTTCCGGAGATTAGCCGGAATAGATAGACAAAAATTGTAAAAAATATTATTTTGGTATATGTAAAAAGCGGTTATTTTAATAATACAAACAGACTCCAATTTTATTTCTTTGCACAGTTTGTTGAGGTTGGAGCTTAGAGCGTGTTTTAAGTCAGCTTTATGTTGTTTTATTCGGCTTTATTTTCTGCGTAAAATTTTTGACGTTATATTTACTTGGCCCTCTTAGTTTGCCCGCAGACATCTTAGTGAAATAGAGAAAAAAAAATTATAATACACAAACATATAATAAGGATATAAATTCTTATTTTTATGACGAACTACACAAATTGGCCAGAGAAACTGGCCTTGACTGCTTCACCGGATTGAGAGGTGGCATAGCTCTTAGTTCGCTTAGCCAGAACCTCTATCGCTAGTAACTCGACACAAGGCTCCCCCCGGTGAGGGGTAACACCGTTACCTCAGTAGCAAGACGCACGTCCTACGGCCTTTATTTTGTTAGTTATTAATGTATACAAATAAATAATTTGATTATTTGTATTTCATGGGAGTGTCTATTTGTAATATTAAAATAACCGCTTTTTATTAGATGCATATGAGTGTGTATACGGTATATATAACAAAATAACATTTTTTATAATTTTTGTCTTTTCCGGCTGGATCGATTTTGACGGGATTTTCATTGGACAACAGCTGATGTAGTAACAAGTAACTTAGGTTTCTTTAATTTTGAAAAAAAAAAGTAAATTCTTTAAAAAAAATAATCAATCTGCCAAATTTAACAACTAAATTAAAATTGCGATAATTTTCTTTTATGGTAACTTAATTTGTTTTAAATTTCTGATGTTTCCAGGAACTAACTGTGCATTGAGAAAATATTAGAAATATTTTCTCAAAAATCATTAGTTGTTTAATGATTCAAATTATTTTTGATGATTTTGTCAGGGTGATGAAAATAAACTTGATGAAGTAGGACCGTGATGGAATAAAGAACTCGAATAAAATGATCAGTCGTAATTTTTATACTCTTTTAAATACAGGTTTGAGCTCAAACCACAATCCCGCGTCATGCGAGGGTCGTGTATTTAAAGCCACAGAGTTTAAATCGGTGTATCATTTATTCCTCATTCCCGCCGTAACGTGACCGAACCTAAAAGCTACGTAATCCCGGGGAATTCAAACGGAATGGAATAAATTATGAAATTAAATTTCAAACTTTAACTTTGTAATAGTGAACAATGGAATATTCTGAATATTTCGTTGGTCGTTTTATTTGTACCCTTATTGGAATTTTTTTTTGTTTATGGCAGGGGAAATCTTTAACAAGATACCCCGCCTGCTAAGGGAAAGGCCGGGTTATGTGGGGCTCTTAGTCACTAAAACCCCCAGTGGCCCTCTTCGGTGTATGGCGAGGGGCTCTTGGATCTCCAGTGGAACGCACTGGAGCCCCTTTGCACTATATTTAAAAGAACGTCCTCCTTCCGTGTCATCAGTGTTCTTCCTGGGTCCACTGTATAGTCATCCGTGGACCTGAGGCCCCTTTTTTAAAATAAGCAGGGGATTCCATAACCTTGTTCTATTAACACAGAACTACGGTGGTGGCCATTTTGGAAACTTTTAACTAAGTTAGGGGAAAGTTTAATACTAAGCACTTTCCAGTAGACTAGAAACTAAATTCGTACAACTGGTACTAGAATACATATCAGATATTTCAAAAGTCCAACAGCTGAGTAGGACTTCTCTAGGTACAGGTTAATAGGTATCCAAATACAACGTTAACGATACCAGAACATCCAATTTCCTGTTGTCTGTAATATTTTAAATGAGCTATCCTAAGAAATGCAAAACGTTATTACGGATTCGGGAAATTTTATTTCCTGAATCAAACGCAATCCATTATATATATTTTAGGGACTGAATTTTTAGACCTAAGTCACAGTCCCTTTTTTTTAAATAAAATAGGTAGTTTCGCCGATAACATAAAAATACAAATATTTTACCATTTATTGTGACCTCTGCGGCGCTGCCTCAACAGCGCTTGCTCCTCACAGTCACCGTAGAGGCCTCTAGTCCGATACTGTTTGAAATTTCACCATGACCACAGTTCAACGTGCCAAAAACTGTTATTTAATTTTACATCAGTGGTACACCGTCGGAAAACCCTAGACACTACGGTTTTTCGAAGGCTTAATTCCACCAGGGCCTAATAAAGTAACCGAACCAGTAGGTTAGCAAACCATGTAATTGAATAACATGTCAATTTTTTTTTATTAGTGGACTAGCTGACCCGGCAAACATTGTTTTGTCATTAAAATTAGTTACAGTCAATTACTGTGTGTATAGACAAAATATTATATAAAAATAGTATTTTCCATCGGCTGTGCGACGTGACACATGATTCAGATTATAGCATATGCTATGGATCATGTTTGTATTAAACAGTCATTGAACAGTTAAAAAGCGTCAATAGCCTAATGGTTATGGGTACGGCCTGCGAATCGTAAGGTCGTGGGTTCGAATCCACCATTCGACTATTGACGTGAGCCATCTCCTAGCACAAGCTTAAGCTTAGTTGGAATGGTTAACAAGAAAGTTAGAAATATTTATGAAAAAAAGAAATTTTGCTAGCTTTCTTTTTTTTTTTTAAAAAGAAAAAAAAGTTATCGAGCGGTATTAAAAACGATCATATTACTATGACTATTAAAAAGTGCGTAGGAGAAAGATGAAAGTGTAGGGTTGATATGTGTTTTTTAATCTCAAATCATAAAAATAAAAATAAAAAAATTGTCCAAAAAAAAAAATCAGGGTTGGATCACCCTTACTTAGCGACTTGAAAAATAGATAGTAGCCTATTCTAGCCGCCCACCGGGGACCCTTGTATCGTATTACTAGCGCTATGCCACCTCTCAATCCGGTGAAGAAGTGAAAGTCAGCTTCTCTAGCCTATCTGTGTAGCTCGTCATAAAGCCTAGACCGTACTACCGACGGTGTGACAGAAAAACTTACTTTAAATGTAAGTAAAATATATATCGATACGTATGTACTTGTCATCAATTCCAACGTTATCCTCGCATCGAACTCCATTCGTCTCATGTGAGCGAGCCCCCGGGGAACCTACTCTGACAACCCAACTTTTCACGCCAATCAAATGCATTGGAGTTTTCCAATTGGAGGAGCCTTTTCTTTGATCTTTTCCAAACCTTTTCTGTGGATTGATTGCATTCGGTACAATGAATTTTCGGTTAAGCTGTTGACGGATAGGAACATCGATGTGTTGAAAGCATCTGTTTGTGCGCTTGTAATACTTTATTTCACGTGACATGTTGACAATATGCCACATGAATCTGTAACATTGTTGCCATATCTAGCCGTTAGTAGATATGGTAGTTTGAATTGTGGCAGTCTTAAGGGATGCAGATGTGTGCGATTAGGATGTTCACATCTAACCATAAAATAGCATTATTATTATTAATATGTATTAACCATTAAAAACACAATGTAGTTTAGATCATACTGAAGTAAACTTTAGCTGTATCCATGTGTCACGTACACATGACATGAACATGAAAACACATAAAAGGTAAAGTTACAGCCTTTATATGTGTCCCACTGCTGGGCGCAGGTCTTCTCTGTAAAGAGAGTATAAGGGCATAGTCCGCCACGCACACCTAGTGCGAATTGGCAGACTTCACATGCCTTAGAAAATTTTTCTAAGACGTGTAGAATTCCTCACGATATTTTCCTTCACCGCCGAGCGCATGTGTCAACACTTAAAATTGCAACAAATTTATTGGTGCCGGCACCGGCGATCGAACTCAGGTCGCTAGCGTACTATGCAACTTGAGCCAACCGCCCGGACACTGAGCTACCGCGGTTCACTGACAGTATGTGCATATATATTAATTTTTAATAAACACGTATTGTAACAAGTTAAACCTAAGGCTCTCAAAGGCGGACTTAATGATATTGTCTAACAGTCAACCCTCAGTGTGAGACAAAACACATTGGCAGATGTAATCATTTATTTTATTTATGTATAATTTATACACCTCTCTCTCTTGCAACTACAGTAACGTACGTATGTACAGTATAACGTAACTCTCTTTCAATCTTCACTAATTTATATCTCCATCTCAACGTTCAGTCGCCTTGCCCGATCACATTTTTCGTAACGCTCTCACCAGCTTACTCCCCAAGTAGATCGTGTGTTAAGAAGTTTTACTTTAAAAAAAATCTGTTGAAGTCACACTCAAAACAATTTAGTTCTAGGTGCCTTGTAAGAAATTCCAGTTGTATTGTAATTGTTTCCACAGTCTCATCAATGGTCCAGATCTCTGGACGACATCGAGCGCTACGTGTCGGTAACCAGGTCGAATGGAAACTTATTCCTTTGACACACCACATTTTCATTCGGATCAAAGGCGACCGAGTTTTCCAATTTCAGTAGGTCTTCTTTTTGTATTCATGCCTTTTCAATCCACATGTCATTTGGATTTTAGATTTGCTAACTTATTGTTTCCTTTAATGGGTTTCTGGTCTCTATTTTTTTTTGATTAACCTAAGTTGGAGTTTATGTATGTTTATGTATACCTGTTTTAATTCTTAATAGGAGTACACATATAGGAGACGAATAAGTTGCTTACTTAGTAGATTTAATATCAGTCAAAATACATAACTTTTTTGTTGAAAATTTCTTCCCAGGAAATTTCAACAAGATACCCCCCCGCCTTTTGGGGTGAAGGTGTTGTTCTTACCTACTAAAACACCCCCGGTGGCCTTTACTAGGTGCATGGTGAGGGGCACCGGGATCTCCAGTGGGACGCACCGGAGTTTTGAGATACTTGAGAATTGCGTCTGTAGTATAACTGGCCGCAATACAACAATGACAAATCTTTGTTGCTATTATTAGTACAGGCGTTGCAATATTTAGTAAGTATTGTTCCACTGCTGTGCATGGCAATGCCTATGGCTTTATCAGGTTGAAGTGCAGTCGGTTTTTGTTTTCACTCATGAGTATGATTTTTTGTATTTACCAATATTAAACGAGAATTATACGAGGATCAGATTTATATAGTTTAGTAACACGGTCATATTAATTAATCCACGCAATGAATGACTTAATTCGGCTTACAATAATATCGGGATAAACATTACAAATGGCATTCATTCGAATATCAGTCGTGTATCAATGTGTTTGGATCAAATTTTCACTGACAGCTCGTTTGTTAATACTCGTCTAGATCAATACCGCCTAATGGACGTTTGATCATAGCAGTAACTGAACGTAGAAACATATTGGGGTTCGAATAAATTAAACAAGATATTCAATTCATAGCTGAATAAATAGTAAGCTGAGAAATATTTCTGCACGTAAATAATAGTTTTCCACCGACTTTAAAAAGGAGGAGGTTCTTAATTCGTCTGTATGTTTTTTTATGTTTGTTACCTTATAACTTTCGACTGGAAGCTGGTCTAATGTGGTTCCATTTAAATTTGGTCCAATTTAGCTAATAATAAAACCATATAAGTCTTAAATTAGCATCAAGTATGTGCGCCACAAATGGACGAATAACTCAATATCACGCCAACCTATTTCAATAGTTATTTTTTTATTGGAAAGGATGTACTTCAAAAATATTTAGATGAATGTTTGGTTAGGTTATGATTAATTCTGTTTCGTAATATATCTACGATAATTCGGAAATACAAGAAGACATCCGTGGGTAGTAGCGTTTAACGTACAAGACTTGTTAGCTCAATAAATAAGGGCGCCGACAAGAATTTCACCGCCCAAGCTGAGGTTACCGGGGACCCGTGTGTCGAGTTACTAGCGATAGAAGTTCAGGCTAAGCGACATGAGAGCTACGCCACCTCTCAATCCGGTGAAGCGGTCAAGGCCAGTTTCTCTGGCCAATCTGTGTAGTTCGTCAAAAAACGTGTAACGTTTGATTCGATTTGAAGTCGGTTTTTGTTTTTATTCGTAAATATACTTGTTGAAAGAAAATTTTGTCATAAATGTAACTAATATTCGAGTTAACCATACCATATAAGCTTATACCGACGTAAATATAGGTAAATAGCTTTACGTTTGGAAAACAAAGGTGCCTTTTATAATATGGACGGGATTTAGTTTATCTTAAATGTAAGGTCCACCTTTCTTCTCCTTTATATATTAGACTCCAACAAGTAGCCGGCTGGTAAATTAACTCAGCACGGTATAATAAACGGCGCGCGGTCGGCAGGGACAAATAAATTTCGTCGCGAGTAACAGAAGCACTCTGTGCGCTGAAAATCTATTGGAAGGCGGTTATTTGCTGCAACACTTTATTTTGTGAAAATCCCTTTTTTTTTTTTTTGTTCACGGGGAGGAAATCTTCAGAAAGATACCCCGCCTTCTGGGGGGAAGGCGGCGGTTATGTGGGGTTCTTACCCACTAAAACCTCCCCGGTGGCCCTTTCCTCGGTGCATGACGAGGGGCTCCGGGATCTCCAGTGGAACGCACCGGAGCCCCTCTGCACTGTGCTCAAGGAGAGCACGTCCCGGGGGGGGAGGTTAGTCCCTCCCCCCCTGTGCCCTCGCAGCGCAAGGCGACACGGGCCAGCCGATGTCGCCTTCTTCCCGGGTCCACTTTGGTGGACGACTCAAGCCCCCACCCTTGTCGCCCAGTGAACCCGAGGCCCCTTTTAGTCGCCTTCTACGACAGGCAGGGGATACCGTAGTCTTATTCTTGAGAGCCCAGAACTACAGGGCTGTTGTGAAAATCCCTAGAGTTAGTGAACATCGGGAAGGTTGAAAGGTTCATTGAAGAATGAACAATTCAAAATTGTGGCTCCTAATTGTTCAACCGATTTCAAAAAAAGGACTCAATTCGTCTGTATGTTATTACTACATAGTATAAAATAAAGTCACTTCCCGCTGTTTGTCCGTCTGTCTGTTCGCGATAAACTCAAAAACTACTACACTGATTTACATGCTGTGCTCACCGTTAAATAGAGCGGTTCTCGGGATATGTTGTAGTATATCATTTGATAAGTTTTCGTAAAAAATTGGCTAATTTAACTGGGTAATTTTTTATACATATATTATAAGTTTAGTAAACTTGTCAGACACACAAAGCAGATTTTGTCTGCCGGTCTGACCCTCGTCCCGAACTTGTGATAAATTGTGTCAGGATGCACGTTAGGCACATCACGTTAAAATGTTTTTGATACTGTATAAATATTATTAAGTTAAAAAGACTCTTAACAGAAAGATATAATTCGTATTTTAACCAGTTTACCCTATGTTTATGTTATAAGTAAGTTATTGGTAAAACTTGTAATTGTCTTTAGTGTAGTTTTATCTTTTTGTAATTACTATTCTAGCTGTAAGTTAAATAAAAAGTAACACGTATCAAAGTATCACCTTAACATATATCTTTTAATTGACCACCTCGTAACAATTTGTGCCAATCTAGTACAGTACAGTTCAGTACGCCGTACTCAAACGTGAAGTATTGCAACGTCAAAAGATTTCAAGCTAGATATCGATGTAGGACAACATGTTCTCGCTCACAAGTCGTTTCTAATTAACCTATTTCCCTTGAAGTTAGTAATTTCAAAGTCCAAACGGTTCCAAAGCAAATAGGGCCCTAATTTTCTTGTTCTGTGTGAAGTCATTTTTAATATTTGTAGTGCGGCACAGAAATATTTCGCAGCTTTTGAGAAAGAATTTAATAAAATGTTTTAGCATTAACGATCAAATGTCTTTTGAGGTGGATTGAAAAATAGAAAGCATTTAAAAAATAAACAAATTTTAACTCAAATAACTATAATATATACAATAAAATACAATATGGCGGCGCATTGGAAATTATCTGGTCAAAATGTGATTGTCATTTTGACGTAACGCTGAGTTCTGAAGGGACGGCCATTACAGGTGAATAAAGGAATTGTCGGTAATTCTAGCTGGTAAATCCGAATTACCGAAATTAGAACTTGCGTCAGATTCTCAATGTTGTCGTCTATGTAGTTACTTTTAAAGCGAATTATGTTGTGGAAATACAGCCGCGCTAAATATTGCGACACGAGAAAGTGAGAATATTTTCATTTATATAGGACTTCAAAGAATAAAAGCATAAGAGTTTTCGTTTGCCCTGCAGCGTACGTACGCGTTAGGTGTCTCCCCGAGCAATGCAATAAATGTGGTCAGGAACTACATGATCTAATTCCCCCATCCCCGTTCCACCATCGGACTTCAAGACGCACTGCAGGATTTCATCCTTTTCAAGCACTTGCTTAGAAAATATAAAAAAAAATAAGGAATATTTTCAGGGCCGTAGAAGGGTCTCTGTCGGGTCTGTTGTTGTCACCGTAGACTGTTGTCGTATTAAAAGTTACCGTTGGCACTGTGAATAGACGTCGCCCGGGGAAAGGTCAGCATTGCGATAACTTTTCCCACATTTACGTTTTAACAATGCAAAGTGCGGAGTGCACCGCATTTGTAACAAATTAAAGCAATTACGCCGAGGCCCGGGGTTCGACCCTTGCGTAAATAATTAAAACTTTCCTGGCCTCTGCGACTGCTGTAATAGAATTTGGACATTCCGAGCAATGTGAACGCTACGTGTGTTATTTGTAGAGGATTTTTTTTTAATTGAATCTTAATGAAGCATTTTTTGTAATAAACTTTAGAATTCTTTTAGAAGACTTTTATCAATATATTATTATTTTCACAGTCTGTCAGTTTCGTTTTTTTGTGACTGAGACAATATTTTCTGCTGGTAATTTTTAAGGTTAAAATTCTTTACGCACGCTTGACTTGGGAGTAAGTGAATGCGTTACGTAAAGAGTGATCGGGTGAGGCGAAGGGAAGTTGAGAGGGTGATATAAGTCAGTGGAGATGCAAATAGAGAGTTACGTTACTTATAACTAAGACAGTGCAGGCCTATTGTCTGTATCACTCTGTAGGAGCAAGAGAGAGCAGTGCGTGCGCACCACATGTTTTCGTACTCGTATATACATAGATTGAGCTAAAGAAGTTTCACTTCGGTCGTGTGGTCTAAAGCACATTCAGTTTTAAGCCTATTTTCTCGATGTTCAATTTAAATCAAATTATATTGTGGACGAAGCCAACCTCATTTCATTTTGCAGATATTCGTTTTATGCAAGTTAATATTCTAAGTTGCGTAATCACTTGCAAGCTTAAAGGAATCTAGTTTCTAGTCTACGGATTTTGTAGTAGTGTAGCGGTAAAAATTTTGTGCAAGACATACTGCCAAGCTGCCTTTACCACTGAAACACTGGACACGCGCAGCGACTGGTCCATAAATTGAGAGCGAAAAACCTCGGGTTTTTTCTGAAGTTCGGATCCGAAACAAGACATAGTAAATTGCCGGATCATGTTATCCCCAGATGATTTTATTAAAATTTTTTATGGGTAAGGCTCGTTTGCCAGTTGAGGGCTCACCTGATCTTAAGTGATCACCGTCGCCCACGAACATCTACGCTGATGGTCGAATATGGTTAAAGGTATTGGGAAAGGCCTATTTCCAGCAGTGGGTTAAAACAGATAAAGGGTGACAATTGGATGAAACGAGTCCTTGAATGAGGAACCCGCGGATTGGTAAATAGACATCGTCAGACAAAAACCAACCATCGCTATGAAAGGGTACTTGGAGAGGCTTTTGTCGGCCGTGGGCTGATACTGGGCGATGGAGGTAAATGATATGAGATCGTGCCAGTTTCTCTATAAAATTAGACTATTTATGTTTGTAATGTATAAATTTACAATATTCTAATAAGTTAACAAGATTTCCAGCACTTTATTGCATGGCAATGTATTACGAAAAAGTTGCACAGAAGCCGTTACTACATCAAAATAAAAGGCGAGTATGTGAAGGTAGGCAGAATGCCACAAAAGCAGATTTGCTTAGAACCATCCCTAATGAGGAACTCTGTGCACTAATGAGGTACCTATCTCAGAGTGCAGCAAAGAGGGCGGTCGTTTTATGCGGTGCCAATTAAAAAACTGCCACGCAAGTGGAGTGAGTACTGAAGGAAATTAAAATGTAATAAAATTTAAAAAAGTTGAATGAATACACGGTAGCTTCGTGAATGGCTGGTTGATTTGTTACCAGATCGTCGGTTACGCGAATCACACCAGGTTTGAATTTATAAGTCTTCAGTTTTCTCGTTTAAATAGACAAAACTTGTAATTTTTTTATTTATGACATCTCTTGTCTAAGAGAGCCTGCGGTTAGCGCTTGAATTGAAAATATAAATTAGTTAATATAACGTGTAAGGTAGAGTATTTCAAGCACTACTCTTACGTACATTTAAGGCTACTGATACGTACATTCAAGGCTACTGCTACGAACATCTAAGGCTACTGATACGTACATTCAAGGCTACTGCTACCTAAATTCAAGGCTACTGCTACGTACATTCAAGGCTACTGATACATAAGACGGTACCCTTGCGCTACACTCAATACAAATTAGCTCAGTTGATAACAGATTGCAATTGTTATCGATCTAGTTGTTTATCCAGTTCATTCTTTATAACATCTTAAACAATATTACATCAATGAAGCTTCAATAGATAAAACAGCGAATTAGGATACGGTCTACGAAACGTGAGGTCGTAGTTTCAAATCCCCATTCGACTATCGAGATGAACTATCCTGCACAAGCTCACAGTCATCTGTGTAATAGACACAGCTGACTAGACTTTCAGAAAGAGTTACACCCCTCCGAGTCAAACGCAGAAGTAGAATATTCTTCTACATGCGTCGTTGTTCTGTGAGTACTATCGAAACGGCATTGTTTTGTTTAAAAATGACACTTCCATGTTTGTACAAGGAATAAGTTAATAAAAAGCGATATTTATAATAATGATGATGATAATTGAAACAAACTTTTGCCAACAACCCGCAAGCCTCGGTCAGGATTCTCCTGAACTCAAAACAAAATAAGGGCAGAAGTATCTTGGAAGTTATTTAATTCGACCCGATTGCGCGCCGAACAATTTTGTTCACAGCGGGTTCATTTATTCAAGTTACAACGGAGCTTATAATGATTAATACATATTTAACATGTTCTAACTCTCACACATCCATTCGCAATATAACAAGAATGATGATAAGTACATATCTTGTAGTTTCTTCGGCCACTTCTTGTCCTTTCTTTGTGAATTATTATATACAGTCGCGTTCTAAATTTAATGTTTTTTTTTTTATTTTCCGTTCTCTTTTTATTGACTGTTATAGTTTTTTTTTTTATTAAGTTATTTGTGATTGCAAATAGTGAATATGCCAATATCAAAAAATATATTTGTAATTTGTATCAATGAATTGTGTGCGTATAATATTTGTACAGTCGCATATGTTATCCGCAGCTATCCCTAGCACGTTTCGCTCAGCGCTAGAGTTACAGGTGCCAACTCTACAAGGCCCCAGAATCGAACTCTAAATCTGATTTGTAAGTCGAACCGCATAGCCACTGGGCTATCACTGTTATCATATCAAATTATACCTCGCAATTTTCAATTCGACCAGAGATATTAAATTTTGCCTAAAACATTTATTTCAGGCAACCTTATCCAATCCATCGTGTTGATTCGAGCGCGGTAAAGTGTGTATTAATTATTAAGAAAGTTAGTATGTGACGTCCCACATCTTGTTCAATCAATTCTCAAAGCTATTTAGTTGCCAGTCCACGTAGCGGCGCGTAGCACTAAGCGCCGTGTTCTAAGTTGCCCTAAATCTTTCTAATGTCAAATTATTAATATTTACGAGTTGCCGGGGCACCGCCACCTACATACTAAGTGAAAAACTTTGCGACGTCTTTGATTTAACTTCCAGTACACTTTAGGGATCCTTTAAGTTGTTTGAAAATAATTTTTAAGCTCACCATTGAAACATCGGTACGGTGAAACCCGATCGGTAGTGAAACTTCATGAAAAACCGACTATGAACATACCCTTATATTCTCTTGACAGAGAAATCCCAGCAATGGGACATATTATATAGGCTGTGTGCTTGCATTTACCTAGCAATGTGGTGTAACATACGAAATGCTCCTTATTTTATTATTATTTCTTATAATTATTACTCTTATACTCCTGTCCAACACCGTCATTATATCGTTTGTATACATTTTTCACCACACAAGAGCCGTGCTCACAAGCTCAGTGTCAGGTCGGCCTTAAGTTGCATGATACCCTAGCAACACAAGTTCGAATCCTGTGCCGGCACCAATAAATTTATTGTTGCAATTATATGTGCTGATTTTCCACGCGCTCGACGGTGAAGGAAAACATCGTGAGGAAACCTACATGGCTTACAAAATTTTTCTAAGATATGTGAAGTCTGTCAATCCGCACTAGGGCCCAGTGGCGGACTATGACCTCATACTCTCTTAACAGAGAAGGCCTGTGCCCAGCAGTGGAACATATTTAAAGGCTTTAACGTTAACGTAACTATTACATTTTTGGGTTATAATGTAAAACGTGCCCAAAAACTGTTGTTTTACATAACTTAAAACTGCTGTTTAACTTACACAAATATAATGCTCTTTGTGCACTATGGAAAGGAATTTCCAAATGAATCTTCCAGTAACTGGGTCATGTCGGGCAGCTGAGGAATATATCGAGACACAGTAATTGTATTAGGAATTCGAAGTGACTGCGATCCTGTGCGTCGGTCTGTGAAGCTGTAATCTCTTCTCTTTGTTGATGTCATTTTAGGGCAAGACAATATATTTTAATTTTTTTTATGTTTTACAATCTGATTGCACCCTCATAATTATTGCACAATACGCCTAAAGACGTATAACTTCAAAAATTATTCGGAGACAAATTATTTTAGAAACAATATTTTAGGAGTATATTCGTTATCTGTAATTATTCATCTTAATGTTACATTTTTATTTAACTTATTTTTAGGATTTTATCGCGGTTTAATTTTGATCGCCTAGGATAAATAACGTCAATAAAGAATGTCTGGTATGAGCACATCTCCACGGGGCTAGTAATTTTCATCAATAACCAAGGAGCTGAGGCGCTGAAATTCCCTCCACAGGAATGCGTATATTGGCGGCTTATTGCCCGCGGACATGAAAAATATTTTACGATGCCATAAATACATTTTTATAATGCCGGGCCAAGTTTACAAAATTTAATAACATTTCAACGAAGAAAAATGTCACGCTCCACATTTCAGAAATTGAAAAAATATTTCAGACTGAAATTAATATTTATTTTTACAATCAATTTTTAGGAATATATTCGTTATCTGTAATTATTCATCTTAATGTTACATTTTATTTAACTTATTTTTAGGATTTTATCGCGGTTTAATTTTGATCGCCTAGGATAAATAACGTCAATAAAGAATGTCTGGTATGGTCACATCACCACGGGGCTAGTAATTTTCATCAATAACCAAGGAGCTGAGGCTGAAATTCCTCCACAGGAATGCGTATATTGGCGGCTTATTGCCCGCGGACATGAAAAATATTTTCAGACTGAAATTAATATTTATTTTTTACAATAGTTTTTGGCAACGAAAGTTACTTACGGCAGGCTTGCAGGAGATAGGGGTTTTGCTGCGCAACCGAACTGAAAGGAATGTAACACTAAAATCGTAAAAAAAACATTACTGTAATAAAAACAGCAATGAAACACAAAGTTAAAACAGCTGATGGTCCGGTCAACGAACGCTAGGGCGAGGACGGCGGCGGCGTCGCATTGGTGTTGGAAACGTCAAGAATTCTCAAACAATTATGAAACTATCGTTTCATTTAGCTATACTAACATGATGAACTACGTAACTAAGTAAGGTAAATAATGCTAATAAACGTCTTAAAAATATGATTTTTTTATTTATTCAGGATCGTTTGTCTTCGTTTTCGGAAGTGGTCTCCTAATAATTTGTGTTGTGTGTTGCTTCTATGTTATGTTATGTTATGTTATGTTATCCGAAGGAACTTTGTTCCTACCTAAATTCAAAAAGTGAGTAGTCTCACTTTTGAATTTTGTTATTAAAAACATGTACGAGTAAATACAAGAATTCCTTTGTTCAGTTAGCCCTCACTCTACCAATTTCTGGTATCCGTATTGAAATATCAATAGCCTAATGGTTTAGGGTACCGTCTTCAAAACATAAGGTCGTAGGTATCCGTCATTCGACTATTGACGTGTACCATCTTCTAGCACAAGCCTAAATTGGAATGGTTAACAAGAATGTTTTTTGCGAAAAGAAGATAATGTGGTGTCATGGGATACCAGGTAGGAACAAAGTTCCTTCGGATAACATAGAAGCAACACACAACACAAATTATTAGGAGACCACTTCCGAAAACGAAGAACGGAACCCTAATGACGGTAGCCGACACCGCATTTCTGCTGTTGTCCGTCAATCTGAACCATTAGCGCCAATCATGGGAATATTGCCGATGCAGCATTTCCTGTTATGATCGCCAACTGCACCATTTACGTCAATTGGTGCAAATCGCCGACTTACCACTAGTTGTAAAAGAAAATCTGTTTTTTGTTTGTTCCTATTTCCGACTTCGACTAGGTAATATAAACTTCGAATAAATAATAATATTTGTTTGTCCGTACAGAGAAACATGGATGTATATTTTGCAGTTCGTATCGCTTGCACGGTCGGTCTTGCGGCCACTATAAGCTAAGTTTTGTGACAGCTACGTGTGGTCCTCATTGCCTTGATAGTCCTAAGCACACTGTCCCCCGTCTGTCTCACCCTCGTATACAGCGTGTGACAAATTACTTTCCTGGTGTCAACCCGAACATGTGCCAGTGAGATAAATCACAGCATCCTTGTTTATTACATGTACACTTTACAAATGATTTTTACAATGTCTGACGACTATATCGTCGACGTAGTGTCCCGGAAGCTAAGTACGCAGTGTAATTATGTAAGTCGTTTGTCAGTCTGACGTAAAAAGAAACGTGCGCTGTAACGAAATGGGAGGGAAGTGAATTCACTGGCAATGAAAAAGTGGCTTGCAGTTAAAAGTTGTAGCAATTTATAATCTGCGTGTAACTGGAGTGAACATATTTTTATATCTTATTTTTGATACTTGTTCATGTCTCAAAATAACCTGTTGCGTACAGACATGTTTAATAGATAAAGAAGGCGTTGTTACCCTTCTTATTTAAAGTCGGTTAAACAAAAAGTAGCCTATATGCTATATATATATATATATATATATATATATATATATATATATATATGACTAGTACCTAGCTTACGAGACAGGGTCTTCACGTTTCTGTGCTTTTATTTATTGATGCCTAATAATGTTAGCATTGTTATAAAATTTGTAATTCTCTTAGGCGTTAACTTATAATGTTTTAATTAGAAAAATGTTAAAAAAACCTCCTTTCTTTATGAAAAACAAACAATAATATTTACTTAAATAATGGGGTAAGGAGAAATTTACAAGTTTATTTACGAACAAAAAATAAAAACCGACTTCAAATCGAATAAAACGTTAAACGCTATCACGTACTTTGTCTTTACGAATTATAGTAGGAATATGACGAAATAGAATTAATCAGAACCTGGCCAAACTTTCATCGAATTACTCTAAAGTACATTCTTTCCAATAAAAAATGAATCATCGAAATCGGTTGGCGTGATATTGAGTTATTCGTACATTTGTGGCGCACAGACTTTAAGACATATGATCTCTCATGGATGCAACTGTCCGAACTGGATCAAATGACCACGGCTAGTACCAGTTTCTAAATAAAAAGAAAAAAAAGAATTATCAAAGTCGTTTCACCCAGTCGATAGTTATGAGGTAATAAACAAACAGACGAATTGAGAATATCCTCTTTTTTATAGTCGGTTGAAAAAAAATATTTTTAAAATAAAGGTGATATCAATAGTATGCCGGTAGTGCCAGTTATAAGACGCAGAAGTTCTCTGTCTAGGATTACAACCCGGTGTTCGTTATTCGCCGCCCGCTCCGCTTTCAATATATTATTTTATAATACAAGAATTTGTCAGAAAATGTAAAATAAATTTCCCCAATTCGCAAAATTAGCACTTCATTGAACATTTATTAAGATGAAGATAATTCCCACCACGACGTGACGAGCCAAACTCGCGCTTGTGTGTAGCGTAAGAAGATCGATATTACTTTATTAAGTTATAAGATAATTCCACCTCTGGGGAGAACGAAGTTGACCTTTAATCTTCATAATATTTGATCCCGAACAAATAAATCAGGAGATAAAGTCCTGTCAAAATAAATCCCAACCAAATTAATATAAATTTGGATATACGACATGGACCGTAGTACTCCAGGCTGTCGGGTGTAATTTAATGGTAGCTTAGTGGCTAGACAATCGTCTTACGTCTATGAGTACACCATATAAATCGATATTTAATAAATATTGATATATCGCTTCAATTCGAAAGTATCGAATGATCCAATATTGATATTTAAATCTACACTCCGATCATCCGCGTTGGTAGCACTAGTTGTATAAATTTTATAATCTATGTGATTGTACAGAGTAATTTTAAAATCTGTTTTTTTTTGGCCTACTTAAATATAAACAAATTACGATATATTTATAAATATATCGCTTAGTAGCGAAACAACATTACGATTACGAAAATTATATCCCTTATTACGTGAAAACCCTACTTCCGAACCAAAATAGTTGATGGACAGAGACATAAGTGAAGTGGTAGAGCCACAGACAAGTTCAGACTCTGTATCGAGATATCGCTTGTATTGTTTTTGTACCCTATATATTATTTGTATATTGTTCGAGTTTCTAACAGGGTCTTTGCGACAACATCAGTTTGTCAATGTTGGAGTAGACAGTATTCATTTTATTTTTATTTAAAAGAAAGCTAGCAATATGTTTTTTCATAAACATTACTCACTTTCTTGTTAACCATTCCAACTAAGCTTATGCTTGTGCTAGGAGATGGTTCACGTCAATAGTGGAATGGTGGATTCGAACCTACGACCTTACGATTCGCAGACCGTACCCTAAACCATTAGGCTATCGGTTATTTGGCTATTGGCTATTAAGTTATTGGCTATTATATTAGATTAATATCATAAACATTAGTAGCTTTGATAGTACCGCACCGTAATAACACAGAGAACATTTCACACGCTGCTCAAATTAAGTCACACACGTACATGGCACCTTCCTCCAGCGAACTTTCCGTAGCAAACACGTGTTGCCACGAATTTCATTACCAGTTCGAGCCCGGCGCGGAACATATCCTTAACTTTTAGAGTGCTTTGACATGCGATGAATTGCAAAATACTTTCTCGGGTGACAGATTTCTATCCCAGTTGAAATTATGTGAAAGACACTATTCCATAGAGTTTCTGTTAAACTTTTTCAGCAAATTAAATTAATTAATTATTGTTTTATGAGGTCTACATGGCGTGTGGTCTTCCAAACATAACCTCGTGGTTTCCCACCATTCGACTATTGACATGAATCACCTCCTAGCACAAGCTTTGGCTTATTTGGAATTTTTGTAAATATATTATTATATGGATGTCTCTTGAAAAATATTTTTTAAATAAAAACAAATATTTTTTATATCCTTACTCTAGTATACAAATCTAATTTCGTTAATTTCATATTGGTTAACCAATTTAGTGAAACAATTGCAGTCCGCTTCTCTGACTAATCTATGTGTTTGTCACAAAAAAAATCTTCACCACTCACTTCTCCGCTTGCCGCCGCAATAACAAAATGAACAGAAACTGTGTTGCTAGTTATTTTCAACAGAGCCGAATTAGGGAAGAGGTTTTCAATTCATCTGTTTATTTTTTATCTTTGTTACTTTAGAAATTTCATTTGGGTGAACCGATTATACCAAACGGGAAAATAGTCGATATGTTCCGTCTTCTTATCCGAGTAAATATTGTGATAATTATTGTTTGTGAACTACTCATCTCTATGTATGTGAAATTTCAAAATAAATAATCTATGTGGAAGTGGAATGAATGAAACATTTTGATATAAAACAATAATATATTTTCTTTGCCCATTACAAGAATCACACAACATAATCAACTACTCATATCAAAAATATTTGACACTAAACCTAAGGTCCCAATTGCTATATTTTACGTAACGATTATTTCATTTGGTACTGGCCCTTTTAGAGTGATCATAAAGGTTACGGCTTAACCTAACTAAATATTAATTAATTCAACGTTTAATAAATAAAATATAAAAGTAAACAATAACACTAAGATTACTTCATCAAGTTGTGCCGTGCTAAAACTGCCTTCTTAAACTTGCACAGTTCGCAGATTCTCCACCATGCTGGTGACAACATTTTGTGCAGTCTTCCCCGTCTCTTTGTCCTTATCCATTAGAATTCTGTTAATTATATTAGCGCAGTCCTTATTTTCAATAATGCTAACATGATTTCCTTCCAAGTGATATACGGTCACTTGATTTTCGGTATATTTATCGAGGCCGTAGTTCTCCTCGCACGTGAGGTAGGGAGGGGAATCCTTCGGTCGCAGGAGGACTATCGGAGATTTCAACTTGTTCTCGTTAGGTTTGAAATCTAGAACAATCTTCAATCGATCGAAGCTGGAGGCTGCGACGTTGCTGATGAATTGGTCCGAGTATTTGTTCTGTATGGGGGCTATTTTACATGCATACTTCATCCTGTCCTCGTAAGTCTCGAATTCGTTAAGTTTCTCGGCAAGATTCTTGGTGATGTCATTGTTCGGAGATATGATGTCAATGGTGTGACATATCAAGTTGTTCTGCAGCTGCACGTCGTTTCTGGTGTCGATTATTGAGGTCAGGAGATTGTGCAGGAAGTCAGGCGCGCCGTCGATACAGAACACAATACCTCTGTGACCTGCAAACATAAACAATATAATTATAATATTCTACCATCTTCTCAGTACTTTTTCCATACGCCTTATCTTAATATCTTTAAACGACCAATTCTTATATATATTTGATCTGTATCTCGGAAACGACACCAACGATTTTCATGAAACTTTGCATGGGTTTCCAGGCCCATAAATCAATCTAGCTAGGTTTGATTTTTAGAAAATGTCGTTTTATTCGACCTCTGTCCTTATCATAAATAATTCTTGCTGATATAGTTTTTCTTGTCATTCATAATTATTATTTATTGTACCTTTCCTGTCCTACAGGGTTGCTTAGAAGACATCGCTTATAGGGATAAGGTCGCCCTTGCCCATTTTAGATTAAGCTTAGATGTTACCTTAATTAATTGTACTTATTGTAAAATTGGAGCAATCTATTCAACTGAACAAAAATAGTTAATAAGCTTACCTTCATTTTCAAGTATTGACGCCAACTTCAAGACAGGTATTGTTCCAAAGCTGTAGCCGAGGAGAATGTAGGGCGCTCCAGGGATCAGGCGACTCTTCACCGTCTGGGACAACATTTGTATAAATTAAGATCTTATAGAAATATTTTAATATACATATTAATAGACATATTTAACTATTTGTCAGTGAAAGTCCCGTTAGTCCCAGAGATTAGCCATAACAAACAGACAGTCATACAGCCAAACAAAAAATGATATTTTGGTATACGTACATACATTCGTAGTAAAAAGCGGTTATTTTAATATTACAAACAGACACTCCGATTTTATTTATGTGTATAGATGTAATAAGTCGTCTAGAATGAAAGTACCTGGTATAGTCTGTTGACCATGACGTCTATAGTGTCGTTTCTGAACTCAATTCCGAGTTGCAGTGCACATATTTTGATCTTCAATCTGCGGCACAGGGGCTCCATGGCTGATGCGCACCCTTCCAGGCCAGGCACCATAAACATTAAGGGCTCCGATTCATGAATAGGCACTTCGTTCTGTAACACATTTATTAATTATATTATCATGTATAAAGACAGCGCGCGAGTTGAATGCAGTCGGGGTGTGAGGTAAAGAGCGCCAGCATCTTCCCCGCTGTCCGCACGCACCCCTCCCGCCTGTTGTGTAGTGCTGACACAATTATCGTACGCCTCCCTTGTTATTGCGTAAGTAATAAAATTGCGATCCCGTTATTTAAGGTTTAAGACATTTGCCATTTTTAATTTTTTTTTATTTTAACTAAAAAAAAATCACACATAATGATATTCAAAAATTATAATTAGGTCACATTACTATAGCATTCCTGAGTTCTGCATTGAACTTGTGCGTTGATTATACATACATGTTATAAGCTGGTCTCTCTGTCTACCCCTCTGGGTGACAGGAGTCAGTGTTTGTATTGTATTGTTGATACTTACGTCAGTTCCTTCAGAGACCATTGTGGTCATGTAGATAAGAGGTTCGGACGCCAATTTTTCGTCGCCATAGTTCCTCATCAAGACCCGAAGACCAGCGGCGCCGTCTATCTGTGCTGGACGTGTTGCTGAAGTGGACGCGGCGGCCTCCCTCTGGGCAGTTAGTTCCACTAATCTGTTATCAATCGATATATTTAAACTTCCTTAGGAAATAAGTTCAATTTTTTCTAGCTGTAAATGTCGGTTAGAATGAAGTCTCATGATGATAAGGTTATGTACGGAATTAACGCTCATACGGATCCTTGCGGTACATTCTATTACAATATCGAGTGGACATGAGGGCTATCTCGTTAAGACATATTGCAGTCCATTTAGGTATCTGCTGCCCCCATTTCTATAATTAGCATGTAGTGTAGAAACAGGCGAAAGGCTCTGTAGGTAATCTAATTACGATTTTGTATTACAAAATCAGCGTTTTTAATTAGTGTTTTATATAATATCAATTACAGCTCCCAATGAACAAAACATTTACAAATTCACAGATTACATCGCAATGTCACCAATATTCTAAGCACCAGGAATAGTAGTGCCTGAGACACTCCAACTACATACATGCATAACATAAAATATCTATGTTTCGAATGGCGATCGAAGTAGTCCGAGAATAGACAGAATGATACGCGACCTTCGACGGCGCCCTACTGTACTATACCTGGCGAACGTCAGTGTTCTGATATCCTGCGCAGTGAGGAAGATCTCGAATTCTCTCTCTAGTGTCTGCTTGATCTCTACTGCCATCATGCTGTCCATTCCCAATTCAGCCAATGACACTTGTTGCGAGACTGTCTTGAGATCCTTAATACCTGCACAGTACATTTTATTATTGTTATTTCATCTTTGACTTGTTTGTTCCACGCGCTCCGCCAGTACCCACAGAGACTTAACAACGACTTCTGCGCATCCAACGACTAACGAATTCCTGCCAAGTTAGCTGCCGACAGTTGTACCTTTATTTAAAATCATTCAATTATTGTTACCCATAATTTGAGCAACCGCATCGACGATATTCCCGCAGCCCGAGCCTCCGGCTTTCTTCTCCGCCACCACTATTGAGGAAACTATGACAGCGTCTTGCTTCAAGAACTTGTCCAGAGCGAGCAGACAGGATGAGATTCTTTGTTGCAAGGTTCCGCCAATTTCAAGTTGCACGTCCTCATCTTGCATATCAGCTACGAGCCCCACCTGCAAATTGTTGTAAAGAAAAATTATTTTAAAAACAATATTTTTTATGACGAACTACACAGAAAAGCTGGGCTTAACTGCTTCACCGCATTGTGAGATGGGAAAGCACTTAGGTCGCTTAGCCTGAACCTCTATCGCTAGTAACGCGACACAAGGGTCTCCCTGGTGAGGGATATCCTCGGATGCTATTCCCGGATAATTTAAGGGACATTCAAAAACTAAACTAACTTTGAGTGACACTTCGGGAAGCATTGGCGCTGGGAGAACAAATGGCCGAAGAAACTGCAGCAACACTCCTAACATCTAAGGGGTGGGGACAAATATATAAGTTGGCACTTTCAGCCATTTTAAAAAGAGGGATCTATCCGGTGAATAAAGGCTCATGCAGACTTGTATACGAGGAATTCCAATAACCGACCGTTTGACTTTCTATAGGCCAGGCTCCAATGGATTTCCGCTGTGTCGTGTTTGTTTGAGCTACAAGAATTTGCTAAAAATTAACATGCGCGCTTCTATTGTTTAATGTACAAGTGCTTTCCACTAGTTTTAGCAGTTATTACACCTCCAATTCTGGGCAAATGTTTGATATTGTACGTCTGCACGATGGATTATCATTATGATATTCAAGCAATGTTTAGAATTATTCAAGCTTTAATATAATTTAAGCGTGATGGTGCCACTCTCTATACTACGTAGGTACACGCAATTTAGGTTTAGCTTTTGACTGTCCCTCATCTTATCAGTCTAACAGCAACCAAACGAGCCGTAGTTCGACGCCCTTGGGTTAGATTGCTCACGTATAACGTAAAGATCTAAGCTGAATTTTTAAGAATTATTTTGAATAGAACTCACATCTCCGACGGCGCCCCACTGTACAGCCAGTGCAGGCAGACCGAGTTTGTTCCTCCACTCGCAAATTCTTTCCATCACAGAATTTGAGAGGCCGTAGTTGGTTTGTCCCGCGTTGCCACGGCCGCATGATACAGAGGAAAATATCACAAAGTTCCTGCAACAGTATATTAAATTGAAAAACTCAAAGGAAAATGTATTAATTTTAATCTTTCTTAAAAAAGGTTTTAGTGACCAAGATCTACACCTAGATAGTCTTGAGCACCGGCGCCCAGTGGCCAGCCTTTCGGTGTTTTACAGATTACATTTTGGAGAGTGTGCAGAGGAATTACACGAGTTAATTCCTCCATCCCTAGTCTACTTTCGGACGTTTAGACACTCGGTGGGTCTCCACCCTTTCATAGTCGATGTTCCGCGCGTCCAAACGAAGCGATTTCAGGAGCCTTCAAGAGTTGAGTGAATAGGTACTTACTAAACTAGGGCGTACCATCTTTCGACTATATCACCACTTAACACCAGGTGGGATCGTGATCAAGCACTAGTTTATAACCATAAAAAAGTGAGCAAGAGCTTTTGATATGTTAGGTGATATTTTTTTGAAGTATTAGCCTTTAGTCCTATTGAGCTTTTGGCTTTCAGATCATATGCAGCACTAGCAGACGCTTGGCTCGGCTACAGTCGATTTTTATTTACTAACGTAGAAGGTCAGGCAGGTAATAAACATAAAACTCACTTTAATTCTGGGCAGAGTTTTCTAGACAATTTGTCTAAATGCATTGTGGCAAGAGCTTTTGGAGCGAAGGAAGTTTTAAATGTTTCTGGTGTCTGATTCTGGAATATGGAGTCCTTAAGAATCACAGCCAGGTTGAAGATCGCCTCCACGGGTCCCATGGATTTGGCCATCATGAGCATCTCTTCGCATCCGGTCTCTGTGACGACGTCGTGAGTTGAGATCCGGACATCAGCACCATAGGATGCCCACGCTCTAAAATAATCGAATTTAAAAACCATTAGTATAACGTAATAATCATTTGATTGAAAATTGAGTCACATTGGTTGAATATGTATGTACTAGCTGTGCCCGCGAGAACTTTCGGCAGCATTCTCAATTTTTCAGGCTAATTATTTTGCGAATAAAACACATACAATAATTCACACTATTTTATTGCAAATAGCTTATTTAACTGACTCCGTAATTCTCTGTATTGTCTATTTTTATTTCATAGGTTATAACCTTTTTACCGATGTCATCCAACAGACATTTTATTCACAATTTGTACGCTTTTTAGGGTAAAAGTTTTACATACTTTCAACATTGTATTTGTACTTATTTCAACACAAACTTTCATTCCCTATTTCAAGCCATTACACCCCTATTTTCGCATCAAGTTGTAACTTATGTTCTTTCTCTGACTCTAGACTATATCTGTATCAAATTGCATTTCAATCGGTTCAGTAGTTTAGGGGTGATTGCGTTACACATAAACAAATAGAGTTATTATCGCAGATACTTACCTGAGTCGGGTTGCCTGGTAGCCGTTACTAACTCCCCTGCGGGATGTCAGCAACACCTTCCTGGCGCCTCTCATGATAAGCCAGTCAGCGAGCTCCAGCCCAAAGCCTCCGAGGCCTCCCACCACAACGTACACCAAGCCCTCGTAACACATGTACCTAGAACGTGACATTATAGTTACTTGCGACTAATTACATTATGTGTACAGTTCTATTAGGTTTAGCCTTAGAAAACTTTATTCTCACTTAAGATATTTCAAGTTACATAAATGAGAACAATAAATGAACAATAAGTTTGCTATAATACGAAGTAAGGAATTACCTAACGCAGTGGTCGGCAAATTTATTAGCCGAAGAGTCAAAAATGAACATTACAACATCTAAAAAAAATTATACAATAAATGAGTAGATCATTAAATGAAAATAAATTACATACTTATTAAATATTAGTCGATGCAAATGTGCTCGCATCTCCTTGGAAAGTTTAGTATATGTTGTGCCAGAGTCGCACTTAAGGAGCCAAAGAAACGCACTTTGCAGACCACTTAATTGTTTTTTTTTCGTGGGGAAAAGCCTACGCATACACGTCGCGGGGATAATGACGTGTTTGTCAGACTCGCACCGACTAAAACCCCACGGTGATCGCCATCAGCGCAACCGAGGTCGTGGGAAGAAATAAGAAACGCAACCACAACTCCGGTACAAACGTATATCTCCAGGTGTCGGTCGGGATAAAGTAAATACAGTGACGTTAAACGTCTTTATTATTTAAAAATGTTAGTTTCGGTTAAATAAAAACGTAAGAAATTAAAATGAATAACCTCGGCATGGCTTCCATTTTCACAAATGTGGGTTTGACTGGACGGTTGGCGCGTTCCTCCTCACGGATCTTTACAATAACCTAGAAAACAATTAAAATAAAATTGTAATGACGAAAACTTTGGCCAATGGCCGGATACCGGCTCTGCGATGCAGGCTGTATTGGAAAAGCGGCCACACACTCGTGGTTGGTATAAGTCTTAAGTTCAAAACCTGTGAGAAAACTGTGAGGTCGCAGGAGGACACAGGTCGATTGCGATTAGCTGACAGACTAACATCGGTCGGCGGACTGTTAATATGTGGTAACCTTAACGCATTACTCGCATTCTTCGACTAGAAATCTAGTTTTCGGTACCCTCCTTTCTAATATGGTTCACTATGAATTTTCAATAAATCAATTTAATAATGACAACGTTACCTTGCCGATATGTTTGCCGGCTGCCATGTACCGGAAAGCTTTTTCCACTTCGTTTTTCTCGAAGATGCAGTAAGTGAGGGGCCGTACTGCTCCGCTTTCAATGCCAGTTAAAAGAAGCTCTTGCAGTCTCTGCAGAAAAATACAGACGCGATATTTTTCGATGATAAAATACTAGGATCCGCTAAACAGGCGACTTGTAATACATTTTGAGGTAGAAGAGAACGAGCATATGCCTCAACTTATGTTAAGACATCCAGCTGTTTGCAAATATCTTTTTAAAGCAGGTGTCTTGCCAACCGTTTTCAGGAAAGGTTGGCACTTCACCGAGCGAAACGCAGAAGAATAATCACAGCAGAACAATCCTCACGCCAGTATTATGATACTTTCGTGTCCTTTATTCATGATGCTTTCCCATTAGTGCAGAAGTTCCAATATGGTAGGAACCATTGTCAAAAATTTGAAGTTTATTTAGTTGTATTGATTGGAACTGATTGAAAATTCTTCGAACTCTTACTTATGATAATTTTGACAGTAATAATGTTTTAAATAATGCATCTTCCATCATAGAAGATCTTATTAATATTTGATACAGATATACAAGTGTACAACGTAATTTTTAGTGTATGTGATTGTGTACTGTTATAGTAGACAAGCAGTTATTGAACAAAGCTGTTTGCTTTGAAAAATCTAGAAAATATGTCAGAGAGATGTCATCATATTACCCGTCTAATTTGATATAACGCAAAGTCTGACAATTAAAATGAATTTATGAATATTTCTTAATATGTCGTGTATAAAATCACTCTGAAATAATATATATAAAAAACAAAAGTGGCCAGTACACTTTTAAACGGTTACATCATACATAATAAGATAACATTAAGTATAGTTGGCGGCAAAACACTAGCGCTGACCGTTGCGCAGAACTCGAAAATAAGGTATTACAGGGGAGTGAAGGGGGACGCGGGCGGACATGCGCGTGCGCTTATTGTCTCTCCCGTGGTACTCTGCCCCGCGCACCGATACCACACCCCGCTCGCTCCAGGTGTACAGTCGCTTACAAATTTTATGTTAATTAACTTTTATTGTCTGTTAAGTTTTAGTTTAATTTTTATTGACTATATAGTTTGTTTATATATTATATTATAATAACTAATAACTAGCTTAAATGACCTAGAATAAAAAAGTACAAACAAGAACACTTTATTCGTAATTTGTAGAAACGAAGTGATATTAATAGAGAGATAGAAATGAATACGGTTCACATACACAGCTATCCTTTCCACGTTTTTGCCGAGTTATTTGCCGCCAACTATACTGAAAAGTTTAACGTTATAAATGTCTGTATGTTCCGTATTACTGACCTTTCTAAATTCGAAACTCTGTTCGAAGATGTAATCCAACATGATACCGTGGAAAGAAGTTTCTTTCAAGAAGTTGTACATTCCGATTGGCGTGTTGTTACTGATGTCGAACTTGCCGATCTCCAAGAATCGGCCACGGTAGCCTAAGCAACGAACTGAGGCCTGTAAATAAACGTTAGTTCAATCAAATTGCTAAACACTATCTGAGTTACGTTATATAATGAACCAGTAATTCACATAGAATTAATTCCAGCCCAATATCCAAAGAAAAGAGTACAAAACCTGATAAATTACAATAATACTGTTTACACAGGATGAAATTTGGAGAGTGCGAGAGTGAGACTTCAGGACGCACTACTGGCTTTCATTATTTTATTGCTGAAATCCCCTGAATCCGAAAGGGAGAACGGTGCTCCGTCTTTCGCTATTAATACTGCAATAGTCTGCCCGCGTCTGTCCCTTCCTTCGAATATAATGTGGGGTTTTCATTGTCTAAGCTAAAGTCTTAAGACCGCAACCGCTGTACTGCGCTTTATGTATACGAGCGGCAAGACGGGGGACGTAACTTTCGTGATTCTGTCGCCATCGTTCACGGCGACATCTAGGTTTATTTATTACGGACTGTCTGTGCCAGTCTCCTTAAGATGTGAAACACCGTTTACGGTCACACTATAGTGTGCCTTATCATCCGGAACATTTCCATCTAATATCACGTGGGATAATGGTCAAACAACTTTGAAAATATATAATAATATTTGTATACCTGCAACTTCTCGTCGGAGAGCGAATTGAGAACCATATCGACTCCCTTTCCGTTAGTTTCACGACGAATCATGTCTTCGAATGATGTATCACGGGAGTTGCCAATGTGACTGTCTGTTAATTAAAAATGGTATTATGTACACGTAAGCTTTTTTAGTAAAACTATCTAATTATGCAACATTATCGTATGCATATGAGCGTTGCTAAACGCTTACCTTTAAGTTGAGGGTAAAGCTTCTTGATGAAAGCTCTCTTCTCCGCTGTACCCACTGTGGTGAACACTTCGCAGCCGTAGTGTAGGGCTACATTGATAGCCGCCTGGCCGACCCCTCCGGACCCAGCGTGGATTAAAATCGATTCTCCCCTTTCAATATGTCCAACCATCACCTAAACCAGAATCAAATTAAAATATATATGTATGTTCAGTAGTAAATAAGCTGATGGCAATTGAGTTTCGAGTATTTCGGTTTCTTACGTACAAAACAAAATATCAAAGCATTTTTTTTGATACATGATAAATATAGCATATCATTATAGTAATACATGAAACGATCCTTCTATATATTTCAAAATAAATGTTAGTATGTCCTTTATGGAATCATAAACTATGCATTTGATCATGTAATGATCTTCACCGAAGTGTTGTGCATGAATCTACGAAGGTTTCTGATTTGGTATTGACACATGCTTGTATGTAAAACAAAATAAAAGACTTTTTATATGAAAATCAGATTTTATAAAGCCTCGTTTGACTGGAATGACGTTCAGTTGTTCAGCCAACGAATGACAAGTTCAAACAGACCATACGTTATACATCATAAATGTCAATCAAATACAATTACTGTTTCTTTCGCAACAGAAAAACGGTTTTCAAATAGTGTTTGTGACAAGAGTTTTATCGTCTGTTATTTATTGTTGTTATTATATTGATAGAAATAATTTATACGGCAAAATAACCTTTGTGGTATACAGAGGAGTACAGAATTCTAATTTTTTATTAATATTAGCTGTAGCGTAGCTTCTGTACTCTATAATATTAATAAAAAATATTTCACACACTCTATTATACGGTTGCTTGGCAACAGTTAAGTAACTATGATGAATAATGACTGACAGATTCACCAAATATGTTACGAGCTGCGAATTATGTGTGATGTTGCATTAAGTCGAGTTTCTACTTTAAGTTCAAATAGAAAAAAGAAAGTTAAAGTTAACGTGCAGCCGCCATGTTAATATGCAGCCGACGCAAGATTCCATTTTAACTTCTAATTGTTATTTCGTTTGTATTGTTTACGTACCATTGCGTAATAAACAGTGCCGTAGGTGACAGGAACTGTGGCTGCTTCCTCAAAACTCCACTCATCAGGGATGCTCCACATGAGATACTTGTCTCCTATCACCACGTTCGCCATACCGCTGTTCGCCACCATGGCCATGACACGCGATCCGCTAAAATGTTGTTAGATTATTTATCTCCGACCGCAGTGTCTTTATTTTCGTGACTTAATATCGATTTCTGTATTTTTTGATTAAGTAACGATGTGGTATCGTTACTTAGTCAATGTAAATATATTGTTAATACTTCATGCAAACAATTGATTTCTTGGTCTAACATCAAACTAAAAATTGATTAACTGTTGCTGCGCAAGTTTACTTTGTATACCCTAGACACGGATGAAGTGACAATTTCTAAAAATGAATTAGCTAGATCGATTTATCGCCCGACACTTCCTCCATACACAATTATATGACTTTGCATCGAGAAAAACACCAAAACCGACTATAAAACATAGACGAATATTACGAAATAGAATTAATCAGAACCTAATCAAACTATTTCTAAAGTACACCTTTCCAATGAAAAATGTATCATGAAAATAAATTGGTGTGATAAATTGATATATTCGTATATTTGTAGAGCGCATACGTAATGCAAATTTAAGATTTATACGGTTTTCTCATAGACGCCATCAAATCAAACTGCAAACACCAGCTTTCAAATAAAGAAAGAATCATCAAAATCGGCTCACCCAGCCGAAAATTCTAATGTCACTAACATAAAAAAAACATATAGATGAATTGAGAATTCTTTTTTTGAAGTCGCCTGAAAATTTCAGACATATCGTTGAAACCGTTTACGAGATTCAGAATATATATAGACAATTATATGTCCACTAAAATTGCTCGGTTGAAGTTATTAGATAACTTACTTAGGCGTCCTGCCAACGACTTCGAACCCTTGCACGCATTCCTGGTTAAGTCTGCCCCGGGCTACGGCGTCCACGGTCACGCGACCCGTTGCCGTCATTACGTCACGGAAGTTCAGAGCTGCACAATACACCTGAAAACGCATCAATAAATTTGCATTGACTAAACAGTATTACATAATATATTCTTTATAATTCGATAACTTACTTGTATAATTATCTGATCAGGATTTTTGAGTGTATGATTTTCATTAAGATTGCCTTCTAGCCATTTTAGCGTAGAAAGATCACCGATAGTTGTTGTGTTCACGAAGGCGTGAGACGCCTGCACAGTCTCTAGATCTCCAAGCAACAAATGTCTATATGTTCCCCATTGGCCCTGGAAAATTGTCCACACAAATGTAGAATACCTTTGTTAGTATAGATACAAAATTGGCAAAATGAATGCACTGGTAGATTCTGTTGTTGAATGAAAATAATGGTATTGTTGTTTATTTATTTATTTCACAAAATCCATCCATCAAATCAGTCCAGTTCATTGTTGAAAAGCATTCTGAAGTTGAACATGGAACCAGTAACGAATTAAAATTTTGTTGAAATGACTTATAATTTTGTTGAAATTAGAGATTTTTGGCCAAATAAAAATAAATTTTTACACTTTAAAATAAATTAAAAAAATATTTCCTAGAAATTAATTGAATAGTAAGTGTCTTGCAGTTTACCATTTTGTATTTATTTTGTATATAAAGGTATATTACGTAAGTAGAACATATGTGTTTAATGAATGTAATTTGTCGGCATCGAACTGTGGTGTTTGGCCACATACTTGCAGGAAAACACACGTGATTCAAAAGAGCCAATCAAATAACTTACATCTTGATAAACATTCATTGCAAGATCCTTATCTAATTGTTCCTCGTAAAATTCTAAATCCGGGTTGAAACTTGGAGCGGACGGATCAGAAATTAGTAGTCCGTATACAACCTCACCACCAGGTTCTCTTCTAAGACAGTTGACCAGACCCAAGAGACCGTTAATAGACTCGTCTTGAGTATAAAGTACTAGTTTTTGTCCTTCTTTGAGCTCTTCTTTGACTTTGTCGATCCAACAGAATGTTTCATCTGCTGCTTTAATGTTAACGAATTTTGCGGGTTTAGCTCCAATTCGTTTTCTGAACATGACAATGTATTCCAAGCCGGTGTCGTGAATACTAACAATATCGTATTTATTTGCGTATACTTTTGGGTCAGGACGATTTTTTTCGCGGCTAATTATAAAGCATTTGTCACGTAACGTAGATACAGCTTGCTGAAGAATCTGAAATGTTATGGGTTTAGTGACAAAAACTAAATCTCATGGTTAAAGTCTAAAAATATATTCTACGTACTTCCGGTCTTTGTAATAGATTTGCACCAACGAAGATGACAGTGTTACTTTCTCCAGCTAGCTTTTTATTTTCCACTGTGATATGAGAAGGCATCTCTAGAGTTTCCTCTGATATTACTAAAAGTTCAGCCTGTACAAGAGGCAAATCGCCAAGCACATCTGCGACGATCTCGATGACGGGATGAAAATCATTAACTTTGTACTCCTCATCAACAACTTCGATACTTTTTACTTTGTATGTTTGAATATTTTCTAGGATCATTTGGATATCGGCTCTGAGCGCGTCTTCGATCTATGTACAGATAAAATCAACATTAATTTCGTTCCTGCAAAACTTTGTGCCCATTTGTTTATATTTAGATATTTTACCTTCATTTTGTTCTTTCCAAAATTAGGTACAAACTCATTTTTCTCGAGGACAGGGACTCCGCGAGGTACCCTCTTGGATATAGGTGTGGCATGAAGACCACGAATTTCTACACCACCAGACCTATGGAAAACCAAATCAAAAAATTTAGAAAAGTAAATAAATTGTAATCTGCAAAAGTTATTTGTTATTGGTGCGTATTTTACCTTATAACATCAACGTCGGGATATACACGTATTTCAAAGGACTGTCTAGTAGAATCTGGATTCATTTTTGATATGGCGTTGTAATGCATGTTTGCATCTATGCAGAGTTTCTCAATTCTTGTTGGAACAAACAGACCGCGCGTATCTTCACCTACAATTTTGAGTTGCAGCATGCAGTCCATGAATGTGACCCAGTTATTTACCCAGGCAAGGCGACCACGCGTGCCCTCCACGTTGCATCCAATAACCCCGCGGAAAAGACCACTATAAGGAATAATAATAAATATTCATTTATTTATCTTTCACAAATGTATATATGTTATGTATATAAACATATCGTACACGTTACGTTTTAAGTAGATAATTAACAATTTGTGAAAGACTGGTCTATACTTGGGCACCGTGTCAGGTCGTACTTATATTTTTACTGTATTATTTATTTAACGCGCGTGTGAGAATTTGTGTGTTGTGTGTGTTTTTTATGTTATGATTTACATTATCATGAGACAATATTTAATATACATGCAAATAGTTAGGCGGAGAGATAAACACACATGCATCACAAGTCAAAGGGACTCACATTTCTTTTTGCGCATCTATTTATTACTTAGTAAAGATTTATTATTATTATACCTGTACTGATACCCACGAAGACGCAACTCCTTGTAAAAGTCTTTTGTCAACATATGTTTGACGTTAGGCCCACTCGTCTCCGACAGAGCCTGGAGGACGCGGTATTCCTGTCCTACATTTTTCTTGGCGTATATACGACCTGTAACTATCGATGCTCCGCTTTCAACAATCTGAAAAACAGACAAACTTTCAAGGGAAAAATTTACCGAACTAAACAACGCAATTCATGTTGCATCTGTAAAGAAGCTCTACTACGAGTATGTCGTAACAGTAGTAGGAAAGCGGCAGAAAAGCCCCTTGTGCGGCAGTCGCCGTTATAATTATTTTTGCTTGAGTCGCAAGCTCCCGTTCCTGCCGTCCCGCTCCGGAAGCAAGGTTTAAGACTTGGAATATTGTTCTATTTTATAATCATTGACATAATGTATTTATGTTATGACTTATCACTGTTAAGATTTAAAAAAATATAACTTAAAGGGACATTTTCCATACACGAAATTAAAAAAAATACACTTTTACTCTACAATGGACTCTAAGGACTTTCATTGGCAACGAAAAATATTTGCCATATACCAATATTTCAAAAAGCCGGCCGCTGTACATATTTTTTTAAAACCGGAGCGGGATTTGGTCCCTTGTGGGGTAAATAGAATCATTATTACAATGCAACAAGAATTTAAATAAGCAATTGTTTTCTTTAAATAAGTACGTTACTTAAATTTTATTTAAGTAACTTCAACACAAATGAAAAAATAGGAAATGCTGACCTCGAAGTTACCACTTCCTTTCTGGATCATTACGATGAATTCCAAGTTGCCCTCTTTGGGTATGTTCGTAGCTCTTTGGAAGCGAACATTCTCGAACACGACGGAAACCTCCGTGTAAAGCTCCCCCATCATCATGCCTAAAGTTTCCCACACCAGCACCAAGTAACCAGTAGCGGGGTATAAGTTGCGGCCTGAAGTAAACATACATTTAGAAAATGAATAACTAAACATATTGCTAACTACTGTAAAGGAAAAAATAACTACACGAATTACTAGTACTATTTATTTAAAGTACCCTAAGTTATTCCTTCATCAGCTTAGATACAGCCGGAACAAACTCGCAGACAGATATACAAGAATTATATACAAAAAATATTTTGGTATATATATCGTAAATACATTCATATGCATGTACTTAAAAGCGGTTTTTTTTTAAAGAAAGCTAGCAATATTTCTTTTATTTTATTTTTTTCAGAAAAATTACTAACAATCTTGTTAACCATTCCAACTAAGCATAAGCTTGTGCTAGGACATGGTTCACGTCAATAGTCGAATGGTGGATTCGAACCCACGACCTTACGATTCGCAGGCCGTACCCTAAACCATTAGGCTGTTGACGCTTCAGCGGTTACTTTAATATTACAACAATCCAATTTTTTTGCATCAATTAACTATTACATTTTAAAAGAAAGATATTTAATTTTAAAAAATTACCATCAACAACGTGACCAGCCATGTATTCACTGTCCTCGTCAACGATCGACATCCTAACTGTCCTCTCCCCTGACTTCATTTTCTCCTGAGCTTTGTACGATGTTACATACCTAAAACAGTTTCACAACTATATTTACTGCTATTAACAAAAACCGACTTCAAATCGAATCAAACGTTAAACGGCGCCCTCTTCGTATTTCCGAATTATCGTGGGAATATTAAGAAATAGAATTAATCAGCACTTAACTGACCTCTCATCAAACTACCCTTGAGGTACATCCTCTAAGGTAACCATAAAGAAAAAATACTTTCGAATTGAAAAACCTACTCCGTTTTTTGCGTCAGTTGAAAATAATATCAAATTGTTATGATGTTTTTTTTGGGAACGTATTACGCTGATCAGCCAGGAGACCTCTACAGTTTTAGCGGAGATGTAGCACAGTTCTTTTAAAAGCCTCAATACTTAGATTTGACAAGTATGTTCATATAAGGGGCTTGCAATTTATGAGTAATAATCAATAATCTCTGTTAAATACTTTTACAGCGCCATCTGGTATTGGGTGGCTCTTCTAGAATACGACTAAATGAAGGAATTATACGATTTATTGAAGATCCTAAAAGACGGTTGACGCTATTGGGCACTAGGGGCGCTGTACAAATACTATTGTAAGGAAAATATTTTGCCTAGGCATTAAAAAACGACACGAACAAATGTCATTTCTCTTCATTGTTCCCTACAACATACAGGTACTCGTATAATCACTAACCAATCCTCACTGTGTTCCCATTCGACAAGATGCGCCAGCATGGGAGTCTCTTGAGATACTGGGAATGGTACATGCGGATAGATGTTCGCCAGCTGCGGATTGAGTCCCAGTTCATATAACCTAAAAATATATACATAATTATGAAAAGGAAAAAAATGAAGAAGGATCACTTGTTAATAACATTGAACGCTTCGTTTACTTTTATGTCATATCCCAAATCGAACCAAAACGTATTAAATCAATTTGTGTAATGACAACACAGAAATATTTAGTGAATATAACGATAGCATCCACTAATTATTTGATAAGGCTATTTAGTGACGCAGCTGAAACCAATCTGCTCAGTCTGGAGCATAGGCGTAAGGTGGTCTAAATATTGCATTTGGGAGAGTGTGCTCAGGAATTACATGATCTAATTCTCCCATCCACGTTTCACCAGTTGGATTTCATCCTTTTGTTGTGGGCGTCCCTCAAACCTGAATGGCTATGCTTTGTCTTTTATTATTCGTACAGCAAAGGACAGCTTCTGTCTTTCCTTCCGATTACAATGTGTATTGAAGAGTACAGTGAATAGGCATTTAGTAAGCTAGGGCGTTTTTCTATTCAGAGCTGCATTTCTACTTAACATCGGCTGGGATCCTGGTCAAGCACTTACTTAGAAAGTATAAAAAAATATATGTAAACATCAGTTGTCCATAGAAAACTAAGAAATTATAAACAGTACTTACTTTCCTAATGCGTTAAAAGCAACTTGTACGTTGTCAACATGATTCTTCTGCGTGAGTGCGATGTTGGTGACGTCCTTCTTAAGAGACCGGCGTAGAATGGCCTGTAGAAGACCGTGTGGAGCTACTTCAATGGTGATCGCGTTGGGGTGGATGAGACGCGCTGACTCTTCAAACAGCACCGGGCTCTGTATCATTATTATAAGCCACATGTTAGCCTCAAAGAGTGTTCAAATCAATTCTTTCTATTTATTTTTTATTACACCACGTACCTGTTTAAATATGGACTTAGAAAAGCAATATTAAGAAATATATTTACAAGTCAAAACAAAGACAGAGTTGATAGTAGTAAGTCAAGTCTAAGCTCAAAACTGTTATTGTTAAGTAAATTTCTTTTTGGACTAAATGCTAATGCGCCTGTGACATACAGGTCGTTTCAATTCCGAAGTATTTATATTATACATATTCTTGTACTGTCATATTCATTATCGTTAACGAGTTTGGTAAGGTTAAATTACTTGGTTTTGGATTGTCATAAGCTGGTATCTAAATCGACAATCATTTTACTATAGAAATTTAGGAGGTTCCCGTATTTTTGGTCTACTGGCTGATAAAATTAACTTAAGATTTTATTGAAAGTAAACCATTACTAACAAAAGATATATCAAAATCGATTCCTGAATGTCGGAGTTATGAGAGCATAAATAAAAAAATACACATGAATTGAATATTTTGAAGTAGGTAAAACAGTCGATATTGCGTAGTATAATTCGGTAATGTATTATAACTACTGTTACTATTTACAAGAATTTATACAATTGGCGTATATGTGCAGTGTTTTGTGTTTTGTACTACACCGCATGCGCTACGGAAGAATTCGTTAACCTGTGTCTAATTTTTTTAACAAAATAATCCTACCAATAGATTATTCGTGTGATACTCGGCAGATGACAGCTCAGCTTTGGCATCTTTCCACATGGCTTGAGGAACCGATGTGGATACCCAACGTTCAGAGCGGGGCTTGGGGCTAGTGATTACTTCTCGGAGGTATTGCAGTAACTTGGGCCCTGTTGAATAAATACAATACCTTATACATACATACTTATTCGCTTCTCCACTTTTATCAATACCCTCTTCTGCCTTTAAACAATATTTAAATCCTCTCATGAAACATCAAACAATCATGATCAACACCATTAATCAATTGTTATCCTTCCCCTAATGTCACACGAATTTCTATGGTAATTCATTTACTTGCACAGCAATAAAACTATGGAACAGTTTTCCTATTAAAGTTAGAGACGCTTCGTTAACTAATGTCTTTGAATCGGGTGTATCTAAATTCTTTCTACTTAAACAGTAAAAATGACAAACTGCTATATATATATTATCAATTACTTACAGAGAGATTAGACTTGGAATTAGAACGCGCTTGGGTCGGACCTTTATGAGGTCGTCAGACCATCTTGCAGGTGGACGTCCTACACTGCGCTTGAAAAAATAAATAGTACAAAACCCTTTAATTACCTGCTTCAGAGATATATCTTGAGTGATATGCGATATTGGAGCACGGCACTTCTTTAGCGAATATTCCCTGTTCAACCAACTTAGCGACGAACTCCCTCATGACGTCAGCGGGGCCCGATATCGTGCTGGAGTCGGGCCCGTTATGGCAAGCCACCTCAATATCCGGCGGGCACATTGTTTTTATCTGTTGAAACATTGTTAGAATATTATATAAACATTCATTCAACATGTGGTTTGTGATTCTATGGTCTTGGAGGCATGTCAATGTAAAACCTATAAAAATTATATATATAGTATATATATATATATATATTTATATATAGTACATAATTTATACGAAGCAAAAAAGATGCATTGAATCAATAAAATAAATATGACACACACTACCATGCTTGATACACATACGCGCGGATATTAAACGGTTGCTCAGTAACGGTTAAAGTAACTATGATAAATAATGACTGACAGATTCACCGAATAATTTGCGAGATCTAATTCCTGGGTTAAAGTCGACTTTACGGCAAACACTAGCAATATTTAAAATAGCGTTATTGCAATAAAACACTGTTAAATTTTTTAAAGAACATTAGAAATGCAGTTACCTGATTGTAGCCCAATCCGACGGCAGCCATTGACCCTTTGATGAAAGGAGTTTCTATTGAAGCCAAGCCTCGGCTGTACGCGGATAAAATCATCTCCTCAGCTGTAAAGCATCCATCGGCATACGCACAGCCAAGCTCTCCCACACTGTGACCTATAACACGTTCTTTTTGTCACAATTGTGTCACCAATTCAAACAATATAATTTGCAGCCGTAAAAAATACAAATATTGGAACGAGGAGAAGATAGGGATTTTGCTGCGCGACCGAATTGAGAAAAATGTGAGATTAAAACCGTAAGAAAAATATATAACGGAAGTGCGTCGTACACACGCTGATAGTTTTATTATTAAGCATGTAATTCAAACTCTGATCACAGGTGACGCTTTAACGAATTATTAATAAGTATTAATTAATTTTATATTGTCGAAAATTATAGGAAAACATGATTTTTTGATTCATTTATTTTATTATACGTTATTTTCCAAAATACTTTCACTTAGCCTTTTTTTTGGTAAATCATTAGCTTTTGTATACATTTGAGATGTTACGGGACATATCATGTGTACTTGTTCCTTACCAACAATATAGTCTGGTTCAATGCCGACGGTTTTGAGGACATCAGTGAGACCGATCTGGACCGCAGCAATGCCGATGAATGAATTAAGAATATTATCATATATCTTTGGATCGAGATCAGTGATTATTTTTGTTAAGTCGATTCCCTTAGGTTGTAACACTTTGTGGCATCTGAAATAACCAGGTTAAAAAGGTTAAGTTACCAGCTTTCTTTACTGAAGGGGAAGTTTTAACAATAGCGGCTGGATCGCGGCAACGTTCTACCATGACTGCATGGAAGTATTGTTTATTCCGTAGTGGGCAGTAGAACGGAGTCATGGATTTCAATCCGTTGGTAGTGGCTGTGCAAAAAAGAGACAACTTCAGGCGACCAGGTGACATGGACCTGTTTATCGTAAGCCTTGCTAGGTTGCTTGTCGGATGCCTCACCGATATAGAGTAACTGAAAGGTTACTAAGTCATCACTTGGTTTTAGGCAATGCGAATCTGACACCAATAATCTTCACATTAAGTTACACTTCCATTATTGGCAGTTTAGTTGCAAACGATGGAAATATTAATGAACCAATCCTTGAAACAGGACGGCGACATAGAAGGTGAGAAAGGAGAATTCGTAGATACGTTTATGTACCTGGGCTGTCTGTACATTTGAGTTAACCTACTTTTCTATAGCAGCAGCAAAAACGGGAATTCTCATGAGCTGAGCGGCCATACCAGCCCACTGGGAACCCATTCCTGAGTACACGAACCATACTGGACGGCGGACTCCTGAGAAGTATTGGATGTCACGAGCCAAGCTCACGCTCTTTGTTGGTGTTGATCCTGCATAAAATAATTACAAAAATTACTTAGCGCTTTCAGGTTTTTTTGTGCTTGTATGGATATTATACTTATACGACATTAGATAGTCCAATTAAAATCAGCGCTGAGCCAGCCCTCTGACAGCACATGCTGATAATTATTTCTTTCTTCAATTGTATTTTTTTATTTAACTTTTAATGGGTGTCATATATTGTTTGCAATGGGGTTTGTATATGATGCCAATAAACAAAACGTCTGTCTATATCTGTGTTCATGTAGGGCTACGTATATGTCTACATATACAAATTGCTAGTAACAAAGTGATTGCGGATAAAAGAAAGAAATGACTTTTGTTTTTCTGTTTTTAAAAATAATATTTGATTACTCGTGAGCTCCGCAATGATTTGAGTGCAGTCTTGCATCGCAAAACTGATTAAAAGTTTTTATTTAGTCTTTCTTTTTTTTAGATTAGACTTTCTCCACTTACCTAGAAGAGTGTATCCTCGAACAACGTGTCCGGCGATATCCTCGCTGTGTATAGAGTGCAACAAGCGGATTTGCTCCACGTCCACAGTCCTCGACTCTAAGTCGTTCAGGATCCTGGCGACAGCGGACTCTGTTCGTCCTGACACGCAAGTTAACCGCGGCAAATCATCATACGGCATTCCTTTGTTTACCTAAAAGTTTTATTTCTATCGGGTATACTTCATTGATGCAATATATCATTATTATTTTCCTATATGCTATTTTCCAGTGACGTACTTTTTTTGTTAGAGTGGTCCCATTTTACTTTGGGCAAATTCTGACAATGGCATCCATGATTAAATCAAATAAGCGTTAAATTTGTATCAAGTATGTCCGCTCCGCTCAGAGGGAGCGAGAAAGCTGGTGGCTACGGCCATACAACTTTGATGCCTTTCTTTCTCGCTTCATGCGACCAAGGTGTGTGTGCGTAGTTTAGGTTATGATGGGGCTGCAATGCCCAAAAGTAGCTTGATGATTATAGTTCGGGTATTAAATCTAGTCGTCGATAATTGGAAAAGAGAAAGTGGGCGTTCAGTTAAAGTTTTATTCGAATGAAGTGGGTTTTGTTGTTGCTCGTAAATATTAAATAAAATTGTCACCTTTTCTCTGGCCACTTTCTTCAACAGAACGTGTGCGTTCGCGCCACCAAAACCGAAGCTGTTGATTCCGGTCATGCCGCGGTTCCAGGGCTGCTTGTCTGTGATCACGTGCATACGACCCTCCGCCAGCGCCGCTACTCCTTCACGCGGCACTTTGTAGTTCAAGTTTGGTGGAATGTAGCCCGTACTGTACGCTATGCAAAGCTGAGGAGACAAAACATGTTATAAATTGAAAACTGAGTGTGCTTTAGACACACGACTGAAGTAAAACTTCTATAGCACCATCGATACGTATATTTGTATGTAATATATGTATGAACGTTTAATAGAGAAATAAAATGTGTGCGCGCACTGCTCTCTCTTGCCCCTACAGTTTGATACAGACAGCCTGCATGTACATATGTCTTAGATATACGAAACATAACCGATCACACTTTTCGTAAAGCATTCACTAGCTTATTCCCCAAGTCCAGCGTAAATTCGTTTTACTTTAATAAAACAATACTTTCACACCTGTCCAGATATAATTGTTGACCGAATTATTAAAATTTACATAAGTTTATGTACTTACTTTAGCGATGGAGCAAAGACCTGACGCGGGTTCGCTGTGCCCCAAGTTAGACTTGATGGATCCAATCATCAGCGGCTCCGACCGACCCGTGCAGAATACCTCGTCTATAGCCAACAACTCCTCCGGGTCTCCTACTCTTGTACCTGTGGGTGATGCAATGTTACGGTCATGAGCTTCAGCACCAGATTGACTACAACAAACTTCTTCTTGAACGGAAGAGGTTCTCAATTCGTCTGGATGTTTTTTGTGTTTGATAGTAACTTTCGACTGTGCGAACCGATTTCGACGATTCTTTTTTTATTTGAAAGGCGGTCCTTCCAGTGTGATCTCTTTCAATTTGGTCTAGTTCTAACAATGGCATTCATGAGAAAACCATATGTCTTCAATCTGCATTAACTATGTGCGCAACAAATGTACTAATAACTCAATATCACGCCAACTGCTTTCGATTATTCAAGGTTCCATTAATACTGTTCATCGAATTCAAGGTTACTTTGATGGCACTTTGTTAGATTCTGATTTCGTAATAATCCTACAAAGAGGGTGGCCGCGCGTAACAACGTTTAACGATTGATTCGATTTGATGTCGATTTTTGTTTTTATAGCATTGGATATATTTTATAACATTGGATGCAGCTGAACGGAATAAGGATCTAGTGCTCAAGTTGTACCATGTCCGGAGATTCATGAGCCACGAAATACGTTTTCTTCCACCCGTGTCCCCTTCCTCTTCGTTTACCCTGGATAATGAGTGGAAGTGGTATTTGTTATTACGCATTATACCACCTTAGTTTGCATTTTTTTATAGAATTGAGGATCTCCACTTTCGTGCTCGATCACCGACTACAATACTCTTTCGTTTGATGTTCTACACGTAAAGTGTTAGTTTGAATAATGCTTTCAAAATCGCACACCAGTCTAATATTAGCTTTGTTTGTATAAAATTCTGTCAGTTTATACGCACCAGTGCCATGGGCCTCGACGTATTCAAGGCTAGAGGGTGGTATAGAGCATTCCTCGTAGAACTCGTTGAGCAGCAGCTTCTGGATCTGGCCAGCCGGATACGTGATACCCTGTTCCTTGTAGCCGTCGCAGTTTGTCTTCGCGTGCAGAAGTTGAGCGTATACCCTGTAATGCAATAAGTAACCGCTAGTCTCAGATATGTGGTTGTTGACTTCTTCATCTTCTTTAACTGCCTCTCCGACTAGCAAAGGTTGCCCGTCAGTTCACCATATTCCTGTCTCTTGCGATGTGGAACAGTATCCGTTCCACTATTTGATGATGCAGCCAGGATTTCCTTTTACAACCTACACTTCTTTTGCCAGCTTTTGCCCGTCAAGAAAAGTTAAAGAAGTTTATATCTCTCGTGCCTAAGCATGACTTTTCATCTCGTTGGTCTTTTTAGACAATTAAAAGATCACTCAAGTGGCCGGATTGCACAAGGTTGATTGTAAATGTGGATTCCCTTCTACAGAGCTAACTAAAAGAGCCAGCCTGAGTGAAATAACATACAGACTTGAAACATCCACGTACCAAGAAGTCTGGAATCTACGATAATAGACCTTAGATATAACCTTAGATTTCAAAAAAACAAAATTCTCGCAAAAGATCACCGATTTCTACTGTGTATGCTTCCACACATTATTGAAACGTTAATTTTGATAGAAATAATGGTTGGATGCTACTGAAATCTCTCAAGATGCTATGAATACTTTTTGTACAGATCGAAGCATATACTAGATATTAAATTATAAATGAAATTGAACGCCAGCTACGGCGTTGGTGCGTCTAACACTTGTCCTCCGACCTAGTCCCTAGACCCCGAGAGTGCTCGAAACGTCAGGCATTTAAATAAAATTATACATCGCAATAGAATCAAAATTAGTTCCTTTAAATGAGAATCGTTCCCATATCTTTAAGCAATTAGTAAATTGGATAAACCTGCGCGAGTCTTTGGCCTTTTGCAGGAAACAAACGACAATCGCCTCGGAACGGGCGTACCCGTTGGCGCCGTTGTCGAAGCTCTTACATCTGCCGTCAGGTGACAGCACTCCCAATCTGTAATGGAAGGAGAACAAATTAGAACAGCGATTGAAACTGGTGAAGAAGTGGAGTAGGTAGGACAGGAAGATTCGTTCGCATACTTACTCGTATATTCCATAGGGACATAAACTTGATAAGTGAGCAGACAATAAAATAAACGGAGGTCTATAATACTACGGGGAGACTGTGTATGTCAAGTGTGATAATAATTCTGGAACTATATTAATAGAAAATATTTCTTAAGAAATTGTTCATGTACACGTTCTTTTTGTATCTGTGGAGTAAATACTAATGGATACTGCCTCGATGGAGACTTCACCCCATTGGGACAGACTCCAGTGTCCTTCAGACTTAAACTTCTTCATGCACCAGCATTCCTGTCTAGAACTGATTTTGCATGCATTACTTCAGCGAGGCGGTTTGTTTAGTTATATCTATATATTGTCTCTCTATGTCGTCTCTTTCTCGCCTTCTTATTAGTAGACGAAGAAATGAATCACTTCTATCCTAATTCAATCTTCTGTACTTCTTAGCATTGTAGGTATGAGGTTGTTGCTGCTTAGGTCATCGCAATACGCATGCGTCTATAAGAGATCCGAAGATGAACGAAAGTAATGTAACGTAAGACTATGAACAAGATACAAAACGCGTAGAACAGATGGCCGAAGGGGTAGAAATATTCTCGATTGGAGACCAGAGGGCATGCAAATCGCTTACAACCGGTCCTTTTGGAAATCATTGGGCATCTACACAACAGGAAACACAAACCTTGAAAACTGTAGAGAGACATAAGGATGCAAGCAGAGGTTGGATCCTCCGACGATGGCGGCGTCGCAGTGGCCGTCGCGGATAGCCCGGAAGGCGTGCTCCAGCGCGTACAGGGAACTGGAGCAGGCAGAGTCCACCGTGTACGAAGGCCCGGTCACCCCCAGCCAGTACGAGATGCGGTTAGCTAACATAGCGCGGGAACATCTGCGGGGTAAATAAATACACCTTGATGATTTATCATTCATTAGGTGTCTATCATTTACATTGACTTATGATTGATGTACGAACTAATTATGGTGCAAATAGTGAGTAGCAGATCCTAAAGATATTTTTCAACCGACTTCAAAAGAGGAGGAGATTCAATTGGCCTGTATTTAGTATTTGTATTGGACCGATTGATCGTTTTTTGAATTTTATAGATGGCGATTGCTGCCCGTGTGGTCCTATTGCAATTTGGTCCAATTCTGACAATAGCATCCATTAGAAAACCAAATAACGCTTAAATTTGCATTAAGTAGCGCGACAATTGGACGAATGACAACAGATTTCGATGATTAATTTTTTAATTCGAAAGGATGTAATTTAAATATAGTTTGATGTAAGTTCGGTTAGGTTCTGATTAATTCTATTTCGTAATGTACGTAATCTATTTGAAGTCGGTTTTTGTTTTTATTCGTAAACATCTTTGTGTAAAGATAGTGCTATACGAGACAAAACCTGTTAAAACCATTAAATCTCAGTATACTTCAAACCTTTCCTATCCTAAATTTAAAGGTTGAATTTAAAAATGTTAAAGTTTCAGCCTATATTTTGTTCAATTTTCTCAGCATTGAAAATTGCAAGAACAAATTTATTGGTGCCGGCACCGGGGATTGAACTCGGGCACTAAGCTACTACACCTCTGATTTTAAGGTTATTCAAAAGAATGTTCAATAAAAATAATCTGAAGTTTTATCTAAATAGTGATAAAAGACGAGTACTTGCAGAACATTAAAAACTTTCACTTAGGACCAATTATAATTCTTTGAACAGTAAAAAACTGTTCAAAGAATTAGAATTTTAATAGTCGCTCTGTATATCGATCGATGTGATCAGACCTTTTGTAAACGATCTCATTCTCACCCGGTGACACCGAAGCCGTTGACTTGCATCTTCTCATAGAACCAAGTTTTCTCAGATTCAGAAAAGCAAGCGCCGATGAACACTCCCGTCTTAGTGTTGCGCAGCTCTTTCGGGTTGAAACCTGTCATGATAAAGAAGGAAACCATAAAATATATGTCACGCGAGTTAGATTAAGATTCTTTTCCAAAAGAAGAACCTTCACTGAAACCTCAAATGTTTTTAAGCTAGAATACTTATTTAAGAATAGTTAGAGCCAACAGCTAACTCGTCAGTCTCGACTTGACCTCGGTGCAGTGAGGTTGCTAGCTCCGTGCGAACCAACCAATCTGATTTCTGAGTGCCTGTCGTATCGGTGAGCGCCTGCCTACGACGACGGACTGGGGTCCTCGTGCTACTTTCGAGTAGTGCGTTGTACCACCAGACCCGAGTTTGCCCCTCGCGACTCTATTTAGTAGGAGAGCTCTAGCTCTCCGAAAAATATCGAGTAACCTTGGGGCCGTAGGACGCAAGCCAAGACTATTCTACAAGTCACCGTGCACCGTATCTTCGCCGGATCCAGTGTTCGCGTGCCTCCTCGGCAAGATTCTCTAATTGTATAATCTTTATTATTAAAGACATATACAATCAGAAAAGATTCCCGAGTGAGCGGGATGTCCGACGGCCGTAAGAGGCCACCCGACCCCCCCCCGCGGAGGGGTCAAATCTCCGCATCGCAAGCGGCGAGAGACCCGCGTCTAGCAAGACACTCGTCGTCAGCAGCCAGCCAATCAGCGCGCCCGTCGTCGCCGCGCCCGTCGTCGCCGCGCCTCACCGCCGCCGCATCGCGCCCCACCGCCGCATCGCGCCCCACCGCCGCATCGCGCCCCGCCGCCGAGTCGCGTCCCGTGACGCCAACATCGCGGCCGCAAACACCCACGTCGCGTCCCGCGACGCCGACGTCGCGTTCCGTCGCGACCCGTCCCACCACGCCGCCGTCGAGCTCGAGTGCGGCATCGAAGCCGCGCACCAAACCGCCCGCGTTGCCGCCGCGCACTAAAGTGCCGGCGAAGTCTGCAGAGAGTGAAGTGCGCGCCCGATCGCCGCCGAAAGCTCCGGCACCCGTCTTACCGAAGCCTCCCGTGAGTGAACTAGAAGCCCCCTATGGCTCGTTCGCTCACGGTAGTAGAGCACCACCGCGCGGCACGAAAACGTCGCGCCAACACACTCCGCCCGGTTCGGATACCGAGGCGAAAAAAGTGCGCGAAGGCGTCCCGTCGTCATCATCCGACTCGTCCTCTGAGGAAGAGGACAACAACGCATCGCGTAAAGTAAGGGCGCCGCAAGGTAAGCCCTTTTCATTCTCCGCTCCGGTAAATCCGGTAAATACCTCGTTCTCCAAGCCGGGGACCTCAGCCTCACCCGACGCCTCCGAAGAGTGCGCGGTAGAGGCGGGCGTCTCCAGCATGGAGACGGAAAACATTCCTGAAGCCGGCCCTAGCGGTTTCTTACGCTGCCAAAACGGCAGCCCCACCTCCCTCTCCATAAGAGAGCACCCACCCCCGGCGCCAACTGGCCAGACTGGGGAAAGGCCTGAAGGGCGACTCAGAGCGGGGTCATATCCGCCAATAGTGGCGGAGTGCCTCCCCAACTGGGTCACTCATTTCGAGGCCCTTAAAGGCATATTAGGTCACCCGCCGAACGCAAGACCGCTCGGCAAAGGAATTAGATTCCTACCCCAATCTCCCGACGAGTACCGCGCCATACAGCGGTACCTCGTAGACCTGGCCGAGGTTGAACCAAGCCTATCTTGGTTCAGCTACACGCCTTCAAAAGAGCTCCCCACGAAAGTAGGGTTGAGGGGCCTGCCGGCCGACACGCCGACGGAGGCAATTATGTCCGCACTGAGGAAGAAGGACTTCCCAGTGCAGTACATTAAGTCCATCCCTCCGCGTAGAGGCAAAGCCAGGCGCCCTCTATTTTGTACAATTGACCACCTCACCCAGAGCGAGCTCTCTAGGCTTTACGCCGTAGATGAGCTCCTGTGTATGCCCGGCCTCGTAATAGAGGCGTGGAAAGGAGGATCGGCCCGGCGCAATGCCACCGGTGCCAAGCCTTCGGCCACGCCTCTGCGACTTGTCACCGCCCAATCAGGTGTGTGAGTTGTGGTAGCAACCACACCGCCAAAGAATTTAAGGTGGCGAAAGACGGCACCCCAAAATGCGCAAATTGTAAGGGCGAACACACCGCTAATGACCGCAGATGTCCGGTCATGAAGAAGGAGGCGAGGAAGCGAGGCATACGCTTTCCGGAGCCAATTCCTCTTCGATCCCAACGGCGAGCAGTCGTGGACGAAGAGGGATGGACGACGGTGGGAGCGAGACGGCAACAGCCGTCGGCCCCCCCCGCCGCGCCACCCTCTCGCACGTGCGCAGAATTAAATGCCGCTGCTACGACGACCGCAACTACCGCGGTCGTCGAGGAGCGGTACTACGCACTCCCGCGAATCCCGCCCCTAAGGCCACGCCCACCAATACTCAGGTGTCTTCCGACCTCCAAAAGAGGAAAAGGAAAATAGGCGAAAGAGGAGGAAACAGTCCACTGTTTCCCCAGCCGCGGCACCTGCAAACACCGCTGAAGTCACGGCACCTATAGAGGCGCCCGTAACTATCGCCACTAACCCGATGGAGGGAGTTGAGAGCGTCTCAGCCCTCCAATATCGTCCCCACGCCCTTAGAGGGCGTCACACCTACACCCAACAAGCCGATCGCAAACTCCTTCAGGAAATCGTGCAATTAATCGCGCCTCTACTCGGGGAAGTGCTAGCCGCCGTAGCGGCCGGTACCGACCCTTTAAACGCCCTCCTGGTGGCACTAACCGGACTTATAGCTCGTCGTGATGTCTTATAAGCCCATAAAATTATATACTGGAACCCCGGCGGAGTGAGGGGCAGAATCGCCGATTCGCCTTCTCGCACAACTGCACGACGCTAGCGTCATACTGTTGGGCGAGACTATACTCAAGCCGGGGTCCTCATTTAAGGTGCCTAACTTCTTCGTATATAGAAGAGACGAGCTTTCTCCTGCCGGACGACCGTACAGAGGTACGGCAGTGTTGGTCAGGAGAGATCTGGTCCACGAAGAATTAGAGCTACCTAATTACGTAACCACTCGAACGATAGGCATCAAAATAAACGCGGGAGGTAGGAACGTTAGAATATTCGCGGCGTATCGTCCTCCTAATTCCGCGCTACACCCATCGGACGTCCACGCGATCTTCGACGGCAGCTCGCCTGCCTTCATAGTCGGCGATTTGAACGCCAAGCACACAGCTTGGGGTTCGAACACCGCTAACAAGGTCGGGCGAGCTCTGTACGGAGACGCCGGCGCGTGGGGATACGAAGTGTTGGGGCCTAGCGAACCGACACACTATCCGACCGCGCCGGAACATCGCGCGGACGTTTTAGACATTGTATTACATCACCTGTGGAATCTTCCGGTCACACTGGAAGTTCTACACGACGTAGATACCAACCATCACCCGATAGTGCTAACGCTCGATACGCGAGTAGTGAGTGTAGAGCACCCAGCCGCGCGCCCATCGGTGGACTGGAGCGCGTTTTATGAGAAAATCAAAGAGTTCACCTTCAGCGGACCGTTATCGTCGGCAGATGAGGTCGATACGCTCGCCGTCCGTATTAGTGAGAGCATCGCTCAAGCTAAGGATGCTGCGACGTGTCCTCTAACCCGCAGGTTAGCAGAGGTGGACTCCCGCTTAGGATACAAGCGATGATTTCGAAAAACGCACTCTCAGAAAAACTATGGGCGCGAACTCGCTGCCCGCGTCTCAAGCGGGAGCTAAATTCGTTAAGCGAGAAAGTAGCGATTGAAGTGAAGAACTTCAGAGGAGATCAGTGGCAACTGCGTATTGACGCAGCCAGCACTGACAACACATCTCTCTACCAACTCAATCGCATGCTCTCTCGCCCTAAACACCCGCGTGCCCCCTTATAGACAAGGACGGCAATAAGTGCTTCGAAGCACAACATCGTGCGGAAATCTTAGCCGATCACCTAGAGGTGCAATTCACCCCTAACTTACCAAACTATAGTGTCCGAGGCGTAAAAGCTCACCATAAGCGTGTTGAAAAGCGAGTCAAGGAACTACTAGTTACACCTCCCCCCCCGCTTCCCGGGGACACGTTTTTCTCGCCCTCCGACGTAAGGAGGGCCATTAGTCGCCTCCCTCTGAGGAAAGCGCCTGGTCACGACGGTATCCCAACCAGTGCGCTCAAACAACTCCCGCGAGGGTTCGTAGTAGTAATAACTCGGCTCTTCAACGGCATACTCCGCACCCACCATTTTCCACGGGAATGGAAAACCGGTAAAGTTATAATGCTTCCCAAACCGGGTAAGGATCGTAGATTGGCGGCGAGCTACCGGCCAATAACGCTGTTACCGCACATCGCCAAACTATTTGAAAAACTGCTGCTGCAGAAGATTCGTCCCCACGTCCGGCTACGTGAGGAACAACACGGTTTTCGTAGCGGCCATTCGACAACCACGCAATTGGTCCGCGTGCTTCATTTTCTGACTCACGCAAGTAACCGGGGTCGGAGGGCGGTCGGGGTCTTTCTCGATATAGAGAAAGCCTTCGATCGTGTTTGGCACGCCGGACTATTGTACAAGTTGCTCGACATCGAAACCCTACCGCGCGCGTTAATTCGACTCGTCGCGTCCTACTTATCCGAACGCTCGTTCTACGTGAACATCGAGAACGCATTCTCGACGTCGCGACCGATCGCCGCCGGTGTTCCGCAGGGGGGGAGCCTGTCCCCCTTACTGTACGCGATTTATACTAACGACATCCCGTGCCCTAAGGGCCGCCACGCACCGATGCTGGCGCTATACGCGGATGATTGCGCTTACCTGGCTTCTGCCATCCAACAGAGCAACGCTGTAAAACGGTTACAGAGTGCGCTCGACGCCCTACCGCGCTGGTTGGACAATTGGCGTATCGCCGTCAACGTCGGTAAGACGGCGGCGCTAACGTCCAAATACGGCGCAGATTCCCAGCGACTGCGTCTTCGTGGACAGGTAATACCTTGGCAGTCGGATGTAGTCTATCTCGGATGCAAGATCGATCGCAAGCTATCAATGGCCCCTCAGGTGAATCGTATGATTCAAAGCGCCAGAGCTGCGAGAGCGGTATTGAGACCAGTATTGGCATCTCACTTGCCCGTCCGAGCTAAACTCTCCGTCTACAAGGCTTACATTCGTACACGATTGACGTATGCCGCTGCAGCGTGGTACGGATTAACCAGCAACAGTGCAAGGACTCGCATCCAAGCACAACAAAACATAACCTTGAGAATGATCCTAAACGCGGGGCGTTACGTCAGAAATGACGTAATACAACGCGATTTAGGCATCGAATCTATTCACGAATTTGTCACGAGACTAGCTCGTAACCTATTCGACCGCGCGGACAACGGTCCGCACGAACACCTGCGCGGGTTCGCCCCGCAACACGCGCGTCCTCCCGACGTGCGTCGTAGGTTCAAATTTCCCTATTCTAGGGAAATTTTGAACTCATAGGCCCCCCCCTCGACCTCCGTCTCAATCGAGACCGAGAGGTCGAGAGGGCGTAGAAGTTAGATTCGTCGCGGCTGACGCTTGAGGGATTAGCCACGACGTAAAAATAGTTATACCTAAAAAATCCGTGTTAGAACGGTACCCAAGACCAGGGGAGCAGTCGCCCCCTGCGCTGACAACCCGGGTAATGGGGTAAACCCCCGAGGCTCGTACCTGCGAGGTTCCTGGAACCTAGCAGATGACCAGATGATGATGACAGCCAACTCATTCAAACTGGAAAACCGGAAGTGATGGTACGATTTTAATACGTAAAATCGTACCATCACTTCCGTTATCCGCGATTAAAAACTATTTACTGTTCAATAACCTCCTTTTTTGAACTCGGTTAAATAAAAGTTCTCCTATCCTAAGTTACTCCTTATTACATCAGCTGTCTTCCAACGAACGTCCCATTAAAATCGGTCCAGCGGTTGCAGAGATCGGGAACAAACAGAGAGACAGATAAAAATTGTAAAAAAATATATTTTGGTATATGTACCGTGTAATATATACAATCATATGGATTTAGTAAAAATCGGTTATTTTAATATTACAAATAGACAATATAATTTTATCTATTTGTATAGAGTACAATTATCTATCCGCCATTTCTCTCCAAAACGGCTGGACCGATTTCAATGAAACTTCAGGGAATCTTCAGATTTACCTGGCGAGTCCTGTAAAGTTTGGTGACGATCGGAGCACTCTTTTTTTTGAACTGTCAAATACATCTTTTATTTACTATGATGATATTCTATTGTTTTATAACACAAATTTGTATTGACACATGCGTTGTGTATATTTATGTTATTATGAACCATATTGAAGCACAGTGGACTATATTGAAGTATAATAAATCCTTAAATTATAAGAATGATATTGTATTTACTGATATGTACAGGTAATGATTTTCACCCGCTTGAGAAGAATAGAAGTTATGAATAATTTAATATATTGTTAGAGTTAAATGAAATATTTAATTATGTAAGTTTATTGTTTAAATAAAATAAAGTAAAATCTAGCTCGGCGAAGCGGGCTGGGTAAGCTAGTACCTTATTATTCAATATTCATTACAACTTTGTAATCGATTTGAGCGGCGAGTAATAAATCGATGACAATGAAATTATTATCTAAAAACAAACCTTCTTGAATATTAACTTATCTCAACCACCGAAACTTCTAGAAAGAATCTCCTTTCGAGCACCGGGCATGGTGTCCCGTGTCCCGACATCGCGGAATACAGATTAACTTTGCATATTTAATGAAGGAATTTGAATTCCACCGGCGCCAGAAACCTTCCCTGTGACAACATTGAGTTATAATTACTGTCAGTGTAAAAGTTTTAATGGATCCGCAGATAAGAGGACATTTCTTAGCTCGCAGCGGACCGAACGGCTTCTATTCAAATTGTAGGCGGTTATTACTTGAAATGAGAAATTAATAAAATATGACTTCATGATAAAATTATTTTATATTTTGCTTAATTTAGGTTTCTTAATAAATTCTTTTGAATTTTTATATTTATTTTTGTTATATACAATCAGTTACATTCTCACGTTGTAATTGCATTTTTTCATTACGCTATTATCTCAATTAAGACAATGGTATAGTAAAAGATTTTTTTATTTAATTCTCATCTTGCGAATTCCTACCGGTCAATTTGTAAAAGCAGCTGGTAACAGATAATAAAATTAAATTAACGTTTAGCGTAACCATTCTTCAAGTAACTTAATTTGATGTAGCTACGAAAAAGGTGGCACTGAAAACTGTTTTGTTTTTGTTAATAGATACTTTTTTTACCCATCCTTTAATATTTTGTTTTACAAACGGTTTTGTTCTGTACTTTTCTTCAACTTTGGTCTACTGCGGACAATTTACAAGCTTGTGGTTAGTGCGAAATCCAAGATTTTTTTGCATTTTATTGGACCTAGTTTTACTTGAATTTAGAGTCCGATGCTTCGCAAAAATTTTCGTATATCAGAAACTGTTTCTTGTATCAGTATATATCAGCCTTGAAATAGCAACCGAACGAGTCGTTCGAAGAGCCCTTTCGGGCGTCCTCGGATCGAAATGCTTACGCGAAACATAGTAACCGTTCAAGTCGAGGTCACACCTCACCGGGGAACCATTGTGTCGAGTTACTAGCTAATAGAGGTTCAGGCTAGACTTCCAGCTTCTCTGGCCAATCTGTGTAATTAAATCGTCAAAAAAAAATGTATCGGTATATCATTTTTGTATTTTGCTTCTCGAATACCATACGTTTGTATTTAAATAAACAATGTATAAGGTTGTATGTATATGTAAAACTATTTTGTCATTTAGAAGTCATATACGAGAATTTTACGCATTGAATGAAACTACTTTTGGGAATTTTATCGCGGTTCAATGTGTATGTTTATTTGCTTTTGTACACTTTTGAGTTCATACATGCTTTTTCGTAAGTCATACGAATTGAAACAGTTTCCAAATACATTTGGATCTATCAGAACTCGTTTTAATTTTTTTAATTTTACCATTTGAACTCCGATTGATATTATGACGAAATGGAACGCTCTTTGTTGTATTAAAGTGTAGGACTTTTAACCAGAGCTATATACTATATATTGAAGAGATATAATTTACCCGATACCAAGTGATACATTTAGTCAATCTTGGTTGATTTTGTACTTTCTGCGTATAAAGTGTTGTAACCTTTTTGCTACCTTAAATCACAGAATTATGTGTTGAAATAGAATTGATGAAAAAGATTCTAGAAATTTATGGAATATTCATTTATAAATGTAAAAGAAATTGTTAAGCAGTGTTTGAACACTTCTTATACATATTGTAATCAGCCATTGTTAGGTCGTTAACTAATGTAATTAGAAATCGATGTTACCGGTGACCGCGACGAATTTAATCTGTGGACAGGCTCCGAGTTTCCAGTTCAGATAAATTGGCCTCATTACAAAGGAGGGTGGGACGCACAATGAGGACGTATTTTCTGTTGTAATTCGGATACTTCGGTTTCCTTATCTCGCAACACAATTTGTCTCATTAATTCCGAAAGAAAGAAGACTTTTTTGAAAATTGAATTAAGTCTTATTATCTGCCTAGTGTCTTATTGTCTGGTAATTTTGAAACGAAGGTTTGCGAAAATGAACTTTTACAAACAACTGTTACCTATTGAGTAAAATATCATACCAATAGTACTTTAAATAATTATACTCAAATACTTTAAGGTCGTTGTGCGAACATTTAAATAAACAATGTATAAGGTTGTATGTATATGTAAAACTATTTTGTCATTTAGAAGTCATACACGAGAATTTTACGCATTGAATGAAACTACTTTCGGGCATTTTATCGCGGTTTAATTTGTTTATTTTCTTTTGTACACTTTTGAGTTCATACATGCTTTTGCGTCAGTCATACGAATTAAAACAGTTTCCAAATACATTTGGATCTATCAGAACTCATTTTAATTTTTTTTATTTTACCATTTTAACTCCGACTGATATTATGACGAAATGGAACGCTCTTTGTTGTATTAAAGTGTATGACTTTAATTTAACTTTTAACCAGAGCTATATATATTGAAGAGATATAATTTACCCGATACCAAGTGATACATTTAGTCAATCTTGGTTGATTTTGTACTTTCTGCGTATTGTAACCTTTCTGCTATCTTAAATCACAGAATTATGTGTTGAAATAGTGTTGATGAAAAAGATTCTAGAAATTTATGGAATATTCATTTATAAATGTAAAAGAAATTGTTAAGCAGTGTTTGAACACTTCTTATACATATTGTAATCAGCCATTGTCACGTCGTTAACTAATGTAATTAGAAATCGATGTTACCGGTGACCGCGACGAATTTAATCTGTGGACAGGCTCCGAGTTTCCAGTTCAGATAAATTGGCCTCATTACAAAGGAGGGTGGGACGCACAATGAGGACGTATTTTCTGTTGTAATTCGGATACTTCGGTTTCCTTATCTCGCAACACAATTTGTCTCATTAATTCCGAAAGAAAGAAGACTTTTTTGAAAATTGAATTAAGTCTTATTATCTGCCTAGTGTCTTATTGCCTGGTAATTTTGAAACGAAGGTTTGCGGAAATGAACTTTTACAAACAACTGTTACCTATTGAGTAAAATATCATACCAATAGTACTTTAAATAATTATACTCAAATACTTTAAGGTCGTTGTGCGAACATTGAAAAAAAATCAATAGAAATAATCGACTCTAAAACTGTAAACAATTACACAACATTGGGCCTCAATCCCTTAACCCTCAGTGACTGTATGCTATACGAAAACTAAGATTTGAAATAAAGAAGTGAAACTTACTGTATCGGGTTTTGAAGGCGTTTTGAAGTAAAAGTGGTAACAGCGTTACGAAAAGTGAGATTTGGTGAGGCGAATGGAACTTGAGAGGGAGATATAAGTTAGTGAACATAGAAAAAGAGTTACTTTTCGTATTTCTAAAACACTGCGGGCCTGTTGTCTGTGTAACAATGTAGGCGCAAGAGAGAGCACGCGCACATTGTCTTTCTCTTTTATTATACTAAATAGGCTCACGTCTCTCATGAACACTCGTGTATATACACACATATTTTAAACAAACCTGCATCGATGACAGCTTCGTACGCCTTTTCCAGCAGAATCCTGCACATAGGGTCCATGGTGTGGGCCTGCTTGAAGTGGACGCCGAAGAAAGACGCGTCGAACTTGTTGACGTTGTTGATCTTCCCGGTCCGCTGCGGGATCTCCGGGTGAGCCAGCTTCCAGCGGCGACCATCGCCAGATATCAAATCCACCTGCCAAATAAGAACTACAATTAGACACTTTGAGAGTGTACAAACATAGAAATGTTTTAAATGTCATTCCCGATGGAGAGAGGTAGTTCAAAATGTACGTACGGTGTGTAGCGCCCGGTAAACTTCTTGAACAAAAAGGGACTAATCTGGATTGAATACTCCGGAGCATAAACGTGTGGCGAGAGACACGATTGGTTGTTTAGTCATACCTTATTGAATAGATTTTCCTGCAAATGAATGACGGAGTCCGAATCCGGGAAGTATCCCGAGCATCCTGTGATGAGGACTTCGTCACCAGGTGGCGGGTGAGACAGCCGGTGGCCTGATGTCAATCTATCCTCTGCAATCGTAGTTGGCGGCATCTGGAATACAAACAACATTGACAGACCTATTTAAAATTCAAAAATGATGGAAAATAACTAAAAATGAAATAATCTTAAGTTTTATTAAATAACGTAAAGTCCGACTACACGTGGACCACATATGGATTTCGATTTAACCAAGTCTGTTTAAGTTTGAGGTGAAATTTACGATCTGCTTTAAAATAAAAAAGGGTAAACCCGGCGTAGCAGTTATTAGGCTCATAAATGTTAATTTAGTTACAGATATTTTAAATCGTAAGCGTTACGATACGTTGGTATAAATATTGAATTTTGGTGTCAGTTATGACAGTTAAATTAACAGTTTTCAAAATTTTAAATCACTGGCGGGCCGCGGGTTGCTCTCCCCTGTTCTAGATCAAGTCACTGTCATGTTCTGTGCAATTTTAAGAGGTCCCTAGCAACGAGGTAAAAGTGTAGTGTAGCGCGTTTGAAATCGATTTAAAAATGATAAGACACATACAGTCGAATTGATGTCCTCTTCCTTTTAACCGACTTCAAAAAATATATGTTTTTATATGCTTGTTACCTTACAACTTACGACTGGGTAAATCAATTTGGATGATTATTTTTTATTTGAAATCTGGTGCTTCTTGCATGCTTCCATTCTATATAATTTGGTCCAATTCTGACAATGGCATCCATGAGAATACTATATACGAATAACTCAATATCACTCTATTTTGACGATTCATTTGTTATTGGAAAAGATGTACTTGAAAGGTAGTTTGACGAGCGTTTGGTTAGATTCTGATTAATTTTATTTAGTTTTACTCTTACGACCATTCGGAAATACAGAGCTCTCCTCCTGTCTGCGGGTGATAGCATTAAACGTTTTATTCAATATAAATTCGCTGTTCACTAGGGTTGTGGATAACTTGTACACGTAAATAACAGCGACTATTGTATATGAATTATATTTACATAAAGTTATTTGTGTTGACGCGACTTTAAATAGTAATTAAAAGTATTATTATAAAATTGTAGCAGGTTTATAAGTCATACGATTTAAATACAAAAGATATCTGCAAGTGTAATTGGATATTTATACAACAATTGTAAAAACATTACTTTTTTTCTGTGAATCATATTTTTCTTCGTTTAGGGTACCGTACCTTAGTCCGACTCCTGTTATCCGACTGACCTCCAGTTACGTTAATAAGGTTACGATATAATAATAACGACGACGACAGTTTCTATGAACTATGAACAAAATGATTTCATCAAATTAAAAATTCTTTACACACTTAAATGTCGCATTCCTAACGTCCTGCATCACTGAAATTATTCTGTTCCAAGGAAAAAAGGGTTCTTCTCCGTGCTAAGTTGACGTTGAATTACGGGACTACCTGTATATGTATATAAGATAACTTGTTCCTACAATGGTTGACAAATAAAATGTGTTGCTCTGTAACAAGAAAACCGACAGTTCAGTCCATCTATAGGTTTCTGTATCAATTTAAACACTTCATTTTCACTTCTTCTTTGACATGACAGAACCTATTTGTCATTCCTGGCAACCGTGCGTTTATGGAAATAAAGGTCGGTGGTAGCCAGATATAAAAATAAAAAGTATTAATACTTTTTACATGTATTTAAAGTTGATGTATATTTTCGGACAATGAATATGGCTCAGCTTAAATTTACTGATCGAATTCAATAATTTTAACGAGCTTCGCTAACTGTTGTGTAGTTTTCAAGCACCGCTACAATCTCACACGCCACCGTCATGGAAAACATGTGGCGGCGGCCATTTGCATTTGCGTTTTGCCTTGCAAATGGCGGCGCACGGTGCACTACGGTGGCCTGAGTTTAAATTTAAATCGTATAAATTAAAATGATACATTATTTAAATCCTTTATGGGACCATAAAGTCAATGTGCAATATATATTACATATTTTATTAATAAATTACAACTTTGGGAATTAAACTATTGTTGGGAAATAATTATAAACACGAAGCAAGGTACATACCAACTAATTACCTTCAAGTCCTTATCAATACAGTTCGTGGAGCGGTTTCAAGATGTCGCTTTAGAACAAAAACACTAATGCCATTAAGATTGTATATTGATGTATATGACAACTAAAGCTAAGGTTGTTAAAGTTTTTATGAATTTGATTTAAAAAAGTTTTAGTTTTGGAAATACGCTTGCCGTTGTCGTTGAAGACTACTGACCTAGTCTTGGTGTTACCCGCATTTTTTTTTTATTAAGGTAAAAGTAGCCTTTATTACTCCTTATTTCATTAGCTATCTGCCAGTAAAAGTCGGCCCAGCCGTTCCAGAGATTAGCCACAACAAACACACAGATAAAAATTGTAAAAATGTTATTGCATGTATATGTATCGTATCGCATACATTCATATGCATGTAGTTAAAAAGTCACTTTACTCACCGCGACGACTTTAATTTCACAAAGTGACTTCAAAGTCAATTTCAAAGGACACTACCGTAGTACCGAGATGCGAAGTGCGTTGACAGCGGCCTACTTGACGTGTGACCGCGCTGCCCGTTAGTACCTCGCTTATAAAATGGATTGAAGTAAAACAATAGCACAGGATGTTCACTTAATGCGCGGCATTTAGTATTGGGCCATTGTCTCTTCAAAAATATATTTTAATTTGAGATTTTTCATCACTGAAACTGTTTGCATAATTTACATGAAAATCGTTGAAGCAGTTTCAGAGATTCGAGTTATATATATATATATATACTTATTCCTAATATAACTGAAAATGATTGAGCCCACCGTGGCCGTCTGTAAGGTGAACGTAACCGTTTAATTTAGGTTATCAAAGTTTAATTCACGTTAAACCCGGTTGCGGTGCGGTGGTCACGTTTTAGAAAATCTCAAATGCGGAGCAAATCGACCAAGTTTTAATAAAGGGTCTGTTTTCTATTTACACGAGCCACACGCATTCCGCTGCGCATACATAAACACAACAGAAGTTCCAACGAGTTAATCCAACCTTACCTTTGATAACACGTAGTAAAATTGAGTAAGGGACGCTCTTAACTTCTGTCAGTCAGCAATACTAATAATATACACGGAAATAAGATATTAAAAGTATGCCAGAACATACAGAATGTTTTAGCTGTAATACGACCACTTCTTTTTTGTTGATGGGTATTTTACTTACTAAAACCCCCCTTACTATATACCTGATACTCTTCGGTGCATGGTGACGGTCTCCGGGCTCTAGAGGAATACCCAAGGCAAGGGGTAGAAGAGTGTAGTGTCGAGAGACATGAGGGATTCACTGAAATAATGTCGTAGACAGAGCGAAGTGGAGAGCTGACCACCATGTGGGACCAATAGCGAGAAAGGTATATGCAGAGCTAAATGTAAAGTTTCTATTTGTAGTCTTTAGCGAACAGTTCTATTATGTTACAAAATATCTTCGTAGATTTACATTTATAGCATAAGCTCCTTCTGCTGCGAGGTAGTAGAGAGAATGAGTATAAGATGTAGAGAGGGTGACCAGATTTAATAGAGTCAGCATTTTCAATAAAAATAACCAGTTTTCTTTTTTCCCCTCAATATGTGACAACATCCTGTGTATGAACAATGGTTAATCTATAATTCAACGATGCAGCGGTAATAGCGGTATAGGCATGTTTCAAATGCTTCTGTACAATTTTCGGAGAGCTGGCACGGCCCCTAGCAAAGCAACATTTGGAGTAGCCAAATGTTTCTTCAGCTGCCACCAACTTAGTATGTATTGGAGTCTCTGGATGTGTTGTGTTTGTACCGTGGTCTAATACTGAACGTAAACACTACTCAAGACACAATGCTGTAGGTTCTAGAGAAAGTACCCAAGTCGTACAGAAATTCATTTGTGCAAGCCAGGCTTTCCTTACCGTCAGTTCCATATTGTAACGAAGTCCGCTTAAGCTAGCAAATAAAAGCATTATTGCATAATAACCATATATTGGATAATGACGTCTCTGACTAGAATATTGTTCCAAAAGAGATTTATTCCACTTTTCATGGAGAGAAAACCGTATATGAGTAGAAAAATGAATATCATTTATTTATATGGACTTCTTTCACTAGGATTGATCCTGAACAAAAATTACAGTCACTTCAAACAGCTATGAAGCATGAAACTGCTACAGAATCAAACCCTCGACATAGATGCCTAGTAACCGCACGTCCAGTTGCTTGCGACTGGTAAAGGTTCAAATAGTATTAGTAAAGATATGAAATAATCGCGGACCTTTCGAATTTTGTCCTAAATAAATTATCCACAGCAACAGTTGTAGTGTTAGACATTGTTTGTAAATGCGGCGACACCGTCCTGCAGGTCGCCTAAATTGCCCCGAGCACCATGTCCATGCATATTAATGGCCTGGCTTAGTAACCGTTCAAATAATTTTATTTTTTTATTAATAACTTAAAATTCCTCGGAGAAATTGTCACGTCCCTTTGCTTTTCTCTTGCAAAAAGAAATAGTTTAACAGATTGAAGACTCCATTGCCATTGTCCATGACATTTTGTAAAATGGTATTGCCTTCTTCTTTTGCTTCAAATTTTTTATACAGAAAAATATTAAAACGGATAAGTGAGCGTACGGCTCACCTGATCTTATGTGATTACCATCTCCCATGAACATCCACAACACTGTTTGAAAAAAAAAGTGCGTCTCCAATGAGTGAAAGTAGCCAGCCAGGCATACAAGGAATATGCGTAGCTGATCGACTGACTTGTTCTTCTCAGAGCTCATAATTAACTATAAAAATTATAACTATAAATATCTATATATATAGCTAAAAATATCTCTCATGCTTCCAATTCTTCATTCGTTCATTCATTTCTCTTATGCATCTTATTCATTCACGCTTTTTTCTCTTACTAACATATACTAATGCTAAAAATTTGTTGTTTCTGGTTGGCGTGTCTAACGGCCAGCATACGTATACATGTCCTAACTTCTTCTTTAAATATCACCTCACTTTCATAAAGAAGGCCAGTTACGCCGCTGTAAGAGTCGTATGCGCAAAGTGATTATAAATATTTAATCTGCAAAACTTTTTTTATTGTATATATTTTATTATATATATTTATATTTACACAAAACACATCGAGCTATATCTATGCGAGACTTCATCTCCCGTTCATGGCTCCAGGTGTCCATTAGCCATATTATTGGCGCGCGTACGACAGTCTTAAAAGTTTGGCCCGCTATCATGACGGCAAGATCATGGAAGTCATGTTTTGATACGACAATAATCCTTCGTCTCCAGACCAGCGTTTTCACAACCCTCATTAACACTGGTAACAACACTCTGTAAACTTGATGATGACGCCATTTTATTTTATTTTATCATTGACATGATGGAAAAATAAATGATATTTAATAAGTTGTACACACATACACGAATTCTAGACATACTACAATTTTTCAACCGACTTCAAGAGGTGCTTAATTTGTCTTTTTTAAAAAAAGGAAGCTAGCAATATTTCTTTTATTTATTTTTTTTCAGAAATATTACTAACAATCTTGTTAACCATTCCAACTAAGCTTAACCTTGTGCTAGAATGGTGGATTCGAATCCACGACCTTACGATTCGCAGGCCATACCCTAAACCATTAGGCTATTGACGCTTTTTATGTTTGTTACCGCATAACTTTGGACTGGGTGAACCGAGTTTGATGATTTTTTATTTGAATGCTGGTGCTTCCCGTGTGGTCCCATTTTAAATTTGGTCCAATTCTGACAATGGGATCCATGAGAAAACCATGTAAGTCTTAAATTTGCATCAAGTATGTACGCCATAAATGGACGAATAATTTCAAAACCACGCCAAGGGATTATAATAACTCATATTTCATTGAAAAGGATGTACTGTAAGAGTAGATTGCTAAGAGTTTGGTTTGGTTCTGGTTCTCGTAATATTCGAAAATACAAAGAGGGCGTCCGCGTGTAAGCGCTTAAAGTTTGATTCTATTTGAAGTCGGTTTTTGTTTTTGTTTTTGCTCGTAAATGTACTTGTTGTTTCCAAATACAAATTAAATAGTGTAGGTGATAACATACATCCTTGAGGCATTCCACTCTTTATTTCAATCTCATCATACAAATTGCAAATTGTCGTCAACTGCAGTAGCCTTTTGTCAATTAATCCAAAATCTGTAGCCGGTAGTGCATTGCCAGGTCCAATAGGAAAGAAGTTTGAAGTAAGAAGCGAATGTGACGGACGTGAGGGTGTTTGGAATTCAAAAATATGTAAAAGCGTTGAGTTAATAACAGAGTAACACGGGCGGTCACATTAGTATTCTATAAACGTATTGTTTCCAGCAAGAGTTCAGTCATATACTTAGCATGTCTGACCTAAAACTGAATATAAAAATTGTATGTTTTAATACAAATATTTTACTTAACTAGATAAAACATTTGATTTGATGCAAGCAGTTTACAACCGATCCTTTTGGAAATCGTCGGGGGAGGCGTATGTCCTGAAATGGATCTTCTACCGCTAATATCAAGATTATGATAAAAGATTTCAACGATTGCACTACTCGTATCTATTCAGAAAATAATATGCAGCCATAAGTAAAAATTAAGGGTCGGTTAAGAAAGTTTGAATATCTCGCAAGTTAAAAACTGAAATAAATCGGCATGATAGACAATTAAATATCGCTTAAATAAAATAAAAGTTTTTATTAATTTATTTATATTTCATACAAAAACATAAACTTAAACGAAAAAGTTTATCTTACGTTAACTTGGATAATACAGTATTTTTCATTACATTTAATTATTAGTTGCTTAACTCTCCGCCGACTTGACCGGCCCCACACGTACGATGGGCACTTTTATTTCTGATCGGGCCTGAGATTTTGAATACTAACGCGGCCCCATCTGACCCCATCATGGCGTAAGATCACCATAGAAGGTTTTAGTCGATAGGAGACTCTTCCAGACCGCACCCGACATAACTCGTCTGCTTTCCGTGCGAGTATGAATATACGCATTTTAAGAGTTAAACGGCTATTCAGACCGGTACCGGTGCGGCGGTCGGTCTTTCAATGTATCTGTAAGTCAACACACGTTGGATTATTACACACCTACTGAGAAGATTTACTTTCATTACCAGGAGGGGGGTGGGACCTTGTATTTAATATATCGATAACTTTAAGTAAGACAAACTACCCACCGCAACTTCCCCGCAACTTAAAACAATATATTTGGGGGATTCTCCCTAACTTACGAGCAGTCGCTTAATGCCCTGAGGACATATGTTGCGAAGTGATACCAATACTATACCCAGCATATGTAAATACCGTAACTTGTGCGCGAAACTTCAACTGAACATGATACGAACATTTAATGCGACCAAGTGAAAACTACCGACCTCTATTACAAGATTTAAAAAAAAGGATGTTCTTTCGACCATACGACTGAAATAAAACTTCTTATATATATATATGTATACATACAATATATATACACAATTGTTCAAGAGAGAAGGAAAATGTGCTTGCGCAGTGCTCTCTCTTGCTCAGTGAAACGTAACTGGCAATGAGAAAGATAACGTGTGCTCGTCGTACCTTTCTCTCTTGCCCCTTCACTTAATTATAGCTCCCTCTCGACTCGCCTCGCCTGATCACACTTTTCGTAACGCATTCAACAGCTTACTCCCCTAGTCAATCGTACATAAAGAAGTTTTATTTCAAAAATACTTTTGCAGTAGAAATTTATCCGCTCTCACGGTAAATAACACGATAAAATCTAGTTGAAAGCTGAGACAAACCCACCTGAGTGACCCGAGTCTGCATACATCCATTGGACGTATAAACAAAATAGCTATATAATATTGATTTATGAATTATTTCCATGAATTCTAACAACAAAAAATATTTCACGGTACAAAAAAAAAACAAACGCGTAGTTTACTAACACTAACAATGGCAGAGTTTGTTCCTTGTACTACATAATAAAGTTAATTTATTGCATTAATATTTTCAAAGTAAACGAGTTTGTAAATTAGTTAGTGTTAATAAAGGAGAAAAACTGTTCTTATCTCCTCTCTTAATCTTTGAAGATCTCATAATATTATTTAATAAATTTGTATGACGACTCTGACGGCCTCGCCAAGTTAAATAATTTGCATGACATTTATATAGAAATAAATAAAATTGGATATGTTTGTATTATTAAAATAACCGCATTTATTATATGCATATTATATATATATATATACATTATATATGATTTTTATATCATTTTATTATCTATCTTATATATCATTTTTTACAAGTTGTGTCTGACTTCAAACAAAAAGGAGGTTCTCAATTCGTCTGTATGTATTTTTTTATATTTGTTACCTTACAACTTTGGACTGGGTGAACTGTGGGCGATTTTGATGGTTCATGGTTTGTTTGAAATCTGGTACTTCCCCTGTGGTGGTCCCATTTCAATTTAGTATAATTGTGACAATGGCATCCAAGAGAAAAGCAGATAAGTGTTAAATTTACATGAAGTATGTGCGCCGTTAATGGACGATTTCGATGATTCATTTTTTATTGGAAAGGATGTACTTTAGAGTAATTCGATGGAAGTTTGGTTTGTAATATTTCTACTATAATTCGGAAATACAAAGAGGGCTACCGCACGTAATAGCGTTTAGCATTTGATTCGATTTGAAGTCAGTTTTTGTTGTAAATAATTTTTACACCTCAAGGTGCCTTAAGGCTGTTTAAACACAACAGGGCGCAGTTATATACGCATATATGTCCACGTTGAATAATGAGAAACCGGTCAATTGTACACTTAAATATATTATTGTTATTGTAGACCCTAGACCCTATTTGAATTTTACGCATTTTAACAGACTTCAAAAGGGAAAGAGACTATCTATTACGTTGATTATCGGTCACACAATTATGAATCAATGTTTACAATCCCTCATAAAATCATACAATCAAAATTCAAGGATTTACATAAAAACTAAAATGTGAATGGAGCTAAACTCCCCCGCAAGGACCTCTGTATCAAGGTCAGAGGTTCTGCGCTCTCAAACATACGATACACAACAAAAATTTGAAGCGTCATTAGCCTAATGGTTTAGGGTACGGTCTGCGAATTGCAAGTTCGTCAATTCGAATCCAGCATTCGACTATTGACGTGACCCATCTCCTAGCACAAGCTTAAGCTTATATTAGATTTATACAAGAATGTTAATAATATTTATGAAAAAAAAATATTGCTAGCTTTCTAAAAACAAATGATACGATCTAAACAATACAATAACATAAACACTTGACGCTAAATGAGATTATAATAAGTTATATATTATCTAATATAATAATAACAATATTTAGGGTAAACGAAGTATAAATAAATCAATGTTAATGAAGACTACACACGAGCACTCCGTTCACAAACAGTTAAACAATAGGCTCTGTCATGTCTGAGCGGAACAGTGACCAAGTACTCTATTTATTACCATTTCTTGCTGAATACGTTTGAGACAGATAATAAGCTTTTAACTGTAAGAAGCTTATATTCAAAGCTCTTTCACGAGCCGCTTAAATATTGCAAGAAACATTTCTGAAATATATTTATTGAGAGATCTTTAAATTAGAAGCAGATCTCTTAGCGTCGTAGTTTAATATATTTTAAAATTAATGATCATGGACAGACAGATCAGAGACATCAGGACGATTATCTTAATAGCAGACATACTACGATCCTATGTATGCATATAATGTTTGCAAAGAGAGCGCGCCGAGACTTCAGACTGCGTCTCCACTCAATATCAGATGATTTTGTCATCATGCACTGTCTTAATATTAATTAACACAAGTATATTTACGAGCAAAAACAAAAACTGACTTCAAATCGAATCAAACGTTAATCAAATTAAAGATTGTATGGTTTTCTTATGAACGCCATTCTCAGAATTAGATACGGGAAGCACCAACTTTTAAATGTAAAAAGAGTCATCAGAATCGGTTCCCCCGTCGAAAGATAATGGGTAACTGAAGTGTATTAATAACGCCGCAACAGATGGCGCTAATATATATTGGATTATGTCAATTGTTGCGCGCACCGAACTCCGTGTGCGAAAATATGTCACTTTAACTTCACGATTAAAGGAGTAAACATTTGCAAGGGTTTTATTGAACATACTAGTACTAACAAAACAGTCGAATTGAGAACCTCCTCCTTTTTTGAAGTCGGTTAAATAAAAAGTATCCTACATTACTCCTTATTGCATCAGCTGTCTGCCAGCGAGAGTCCGATTAAAATCGACCCAGAGATTAGCGGAAACAAACAGACAGTCAGGCATACAGAAATTCATATGCATGTATTAAAAAGGTGGTTATTCTAATGTTACAAACAGACACTCCAATTTTATATATATGTATAGATGTAATGTTTGTACCGGATATAAGTTAGTTGTTTCAAAGGTGGGATGACGAAGGATAATAGAAAGCAGATCTCCGGCCTGTCGCCGCGTATCCGGTGCTCACGTTAAATTTTATAATCTGCGACTGACAGCTCAACTTGTGTAAGCCATTGTTTTATCAAAATCAATAACAGGACGAAACATAAGCTCTGAGATGACTGATGATGGGTAAGTTGGTCGCTGGTAGGAACTTTGTACGAGGTTTATGTGAAACAATCAAGGTCAGCTTCTCTGGCCAACTGTCTAGTTAGTTCATTAAAAAAAAGACTGCTACTTATCGCAGAGGAAATTTCTAGTTTAGGTGGCAGCGAAACATAAATTGTATTAATACTTATAGCATATAAAAATTGCTATCGGTGTCTGTTGTTCTAATTAAGATATTTAATAAAGAATATTATTATTATTAGGGAATATTATTAACTTGTATATCTAACTCCGACGGACGGTCTTTGAAAGTGGAGGTGGTTCTCAATTCGCCTCTATTTCTCTTGTTTCGCCACTCGCTTTGCTAGCTCTCCTATTTATCAAACCGATTTGACTGCATTTGACTATTGACGTCAACCATCGTCTAGCAGAAGCTTAAGCTTTTATAAAATGGACTGTTAGTTATATTTATAAAAAAAATATACTAGCATTCTTCTTTTTAAAAAAAAAATACATAAGTCTTCCGAATATAGGAACCAGAGAACTTTTGCATGAAGTAATGAAAATTGAATTAAAATAGGAAGAGTTAGACAATACTATATATCAGTGAAATTTAAGAAAGTAATTTAATTCCTCAAAGAAGCTGCACCATGCGTGATCCTGCGCGCAATAAACTTTCCCGCCCAAATTAATCGCTAGCCATCCGTTAACGAGCCGCAAACAAATCGCTCGCGCCTAATTGATGGCCGCCATTTTGTTTTTCGACTTTAATAGAGCGCGGCTTTCAAATATGTTTATAATGAATTATTTTTTTGCCGCCATTGAATAAATGTGCCTAGAATTATTTATATGGATGTCCAGAATATGTTGAAATATTTTTGAATTTAACGTTGAAGCTGTAGGGAAAAAAAATTTAGCTGGTATACTTTTTCAAATGCTCCAATATAATTAATACAAAGCTTAACTATGCGTATGTATAATTTATTTATATAAATTAAAATATTATTATTTAATACAATATTTTACAAATTTAAACTGAACTGTATGGACTGTGTATACTATACTGTACAAGTGCTTTTCTTAATTTATTATAATTAATAATTTGCACACATTAAAAACTATTTTTAAATGATGCCAAAGAAGTAAGTACTCAGGCGCCATAAGTACACGGAACCATTTTTTTTTAATTCTATACTTAATTTTATTTAGCTCATAATTTATTTACACATATATTTGTAGACTTTTTGTCTTGAGAGTTTGGTATTTTCATTTGTGCTTAAAGAATAATACAGTCACCTATCAACAAACGTATTTGGCGGAGCTAATAGAAGCAATATTCTTCCCCGTGAAACAATTTGTTGAGTCCCGGCAGCGGTGAGGATACCGTCTTATTGTTCACCGCCCGCCTTCCCCCGCTCCCCGAGCAGGGCTTATTCCCATTCCTGTCACGACACCGGTGATCCAATATTCATGCAAATACATCTGACACGCCAAATTGTGTTTGCAGTGGAGACATAGACGGGATGGGGTTGCAAGGAAGTCGATTGATAAAGGGGTTCGATGGAAAGGGCGCGCGATATAAACGGACCGATGTTTTATTTCAATTTTAATAATTATATCAAACTAAATATATATAATAATATATATAAACTAGCAATTCTTGTATTTATATAATCTGACTCTCGGAAACGGCTCCATCGATTTTCATGAAGTTTTCTATGCAGAGGGTTTCGGGGTCGATAAATCGATTTAACTATTGTTTTGAAATTATTTTTTAGAAAATGTCATTTTATCGGCATATACCCTGATTTTCGTTCAGTAGATGGCGTTACTAAGCAACAGTAAGTCAAAGAGTGTTTGATTTGACGTTTGACCAAGAAAATCAATTGTTTACATGAATGTCACACTGAAGTGTCATACGACTGCTTAGTGGTAAATCAATAAAGTAGTCGATAGTCAAGTAAATTTGCGTTATTAAAAATTCTGAAAGAAAAAGATGGTTAAGGCAAGTCATTATATAAAAAAACCGAGTCAAGCTCAGTCATCCAGGTAACCTGTATTTTAAAGAACGAAATGAAAGCCGTTGCTGTGTTTCTATATAATATGTTTTATTGAAACAATATTTAATGTCCTCGTTTCCTACAACAATTGGGATTTTTTTTTAAAAAAATTGTATTTTATACATTATCGTTATAAAAAAATCAATTTTTCTGGTTTGCTCTGGAGCTGTCGATATATTATTTAGGGTACTGGTTTAATATAGTATTTTAATTTGATTAAACTTTTATTATTGCAAACAAAACAAATAACTTTGTTATGATACTTATAGATTATCTTTCCATTTATCTTTGACCGTAAAGATAAAAATAAAATACAGTTTCAATAACGTGAAATAAAATTTATTTATCGGTTTTTGTTGCGTACCCCTTTACAAAGGTATATTTAAATTTCCGTTGTTTGGAGTGCAGCTTTCAATTGCACCATATTTTATTAAGGTTGTCACGACCAACATCGTATACAACAGATGGGAACGTCAAGCGATACTAAAATATTATATTTTACATCTAAAAATGCAGCAGAAATTTTAAAATGCAATATTCTAGCAAAATTGGACACCGCCCTCACTGGACTGGCAAGCTGCAATATTTAAATGGCGGCGTCTTTCTGCCTTTATTAATAAAGTGGCGACGACGGGGCGAACGAATTGGAAAGTATTGGGAATTCATTATAGAAAGTTCTGGACTCCTTCATATCTTCGTCAACTTTCAATTGGCACACATTGACAGCTAAGACTTAAAATCATGAGCTGACCGTCCTTCTTCTTCGTCTTATTGCATCATAATTAACAAATATTCAATAGTCAGATTGTCAATGGTCTGTTTCCGTAGGGTTTTCGAATTCTTTGGTGTGACCAAAGTAGCCAGGAAAACCGATACCTTGGAAACACTCCTGGTCACAGGCAAAGTACAGGGAAAACGACCAAGAGGGAGGAGCCCTATGCGTTGGACAGACCAAATTAGCACCAACACCAACAGGAGCCTCCACAAGGCATTTCACACCGCCAAAGACCGCAACGTGTGAAAAGCGACCCTCAACAATGAGGTAAACGACGCAAGGAGGAGGAGGAGGAATAATAAGTTTTATATATTGACACATTACGATACCAATGCGCTCTTATTGAAGCGATCTCCTTCAGACCACCTTTGGATAGATATAGATTTGTTTCTAGAAGGATTTGAAGTGGTCTGTGATATAATTATATTTATACAGACCTAATAAAATGATAAATTTAATGAATACGTAATGTTGATTCCGATGGCGTAAAATTTATTTGTTTGCAGACAATACAATCACAATTTCTCTGAATATTTTATGATATTGCATAAACACACATTGCACATTGAAATAAAGGTAATTTTTCAACCGACATCAAAATATGAGGAGGCCCGCAATTCCTTTGTATGAAAACCATTTAGGTGTTGAATTTGCATCAAGTATGTGCGCCACAAGTATGTGCGCCACTAGTATGTGCGCCACAAGTATGTGCGCCACTAGTATGTGCGCCACACGTATGTGCGCCACTAGTGGACGAATAACTCAATATCACACAACCAATTTTATTTGAAACGATGTACTTCAATGGTGGTTTGATGAGAGTTTGGGTAGGTTCTGATTAATTCTATTCCGTAATATTACTACTATAATTCGGAAATACAAAGAGGGCGGCCGCGTGTAATAATGTTTAATGTTTGATTGATTTGAAGTCGGTTTTTATTTTTGGTCGTAAACATACTTCTGTGGAATAGTGTTCGAAGCCCTTGCCTATGACGTCAACACGTATTATATATATAAATAATAATATTACACAAAGTAAAATAACATAGTAGAGGGCGCGCGATGCGGACTCAGATCATTTGATTAATTACGTGCGTACCCGCTGACGCCGTGGTAATGGACTTGTAATTCGCTCGTGTATTTTGTAAATCAAAACATAACACAATCAGTACCCCACAAACACGGAACTCCGGCGTTCGAACGTTCATAATATTGTCATTACTTGCTTCTATTATGTGCCAACATCGTAGAGCACTAGACCCTTGTTTTAACAAGTTAACATTAAGGAAATTAACAGCTTAGCTTAGATTTTTAAAAATATTTTATGACCCAATACATACTTTATTGTTTATGGTGTTTAAAAAGTATTAAGCTTAGCGATAATATACCGCCCCTTGACTTACTTGACCTATAGTCCGAAGTCCCCGCTGTGGGGCAGAGAGCGTCCACAGCCATTTCGCTCTGTCTTGGACGAAGTGTTTTGCACCGGGCCATGTCATCCCGATCGTCTTCATGTCCGCCGCTACCGTTCTCCGCGCTCATAGCCACTTTAATTTGCTTATCCGGTTAACTATGGTCGGTTACTTATTACTATATCGATACTGATTTTAGACTTACAATTAGAAATGAGACAGATACCTAGATGGTAGAAATATAACATTAATCACCAACATTGTAATTTTGCACGCCACTCAGACTTCTAATAGTTCCCAAGCTAGGATATGACAATATATTGTACTCTCTTTCAATCTAAGTATCTTATAAAAGCACCATTTTCGTAACGCATTCAGCAGCTTATTCCTCAAGACAAGCCTGCATAAAAAAGTATCTAAGCAATACAAAATATTGTCGCTACAAGATTTCTTTTTCTTACTACGTAACGTCAACTGTCCAGCTGTCAGTTATCGTGTCACTTGCGCAGCGATATTTACAATGGTCAACAGTACTACGGACGAGTATACCAAGTCATTAGACAAGAAGCCGAGATGCGGAAGCGAGTTCTCCCCTCGCGTGCCTCTCCACTTCACCGTGCACAAGGCGGGCTGTCACTTCGAGAGCTGCTGCGGAGTGTGCAACCTGTTCCCCGGAGTACTTCTCATCGCGTTCAGCCAGGTGCTCGTCGGCTCTGTTCTCCTCACCCTCATCCTGACGCACGGGAAACAGTACGACAAGATCCACCAGACGTCTGATTCGCAAAGTAACTAGTATTTATTTTATAACTAGCTAATAACCCGGCAAACGTTTTGCAATCAAAATTATTTTTAGTGATTGTTGTGGTAGTCAAAATACAAAAATGACATTTTCCAAGGTGACAAACGATTCAGAATTACAACATAGGCCATGGATCATGTTTGTTCTAGCAGTATCTAACAGACCTTGATTAGTTGCCGAGCGGGATTAACAATTATTAAATTACTAAAATGATTAAGGGTTGGTGATAGAAGGGTGACTATATTTTATTAGGTTGTATGTATTTTTAATGCCTTATTTTAAAAATATACTTTTGTCCAAAAAATAATTAGGGGTGGACAACCCTTATCACTTAGGGATATGAAAAATAGATAGTAACCGATTCTTAGGCCTACTGAATATGCGAATATGCTTATAAAATGTCATGTAATTCGGTCTACCCGTTTCGGGGAGTATGGTAACTAACATTGTGACACGAGAATTTTATATATAAGATATACACCGCTGTATCGCAATGCAAATGAACTGAAATGACTCTAAAGCCGAAGTACTGTGACGGACACGTCTTTATATTATCCGGGAATTCCAACAGAGAAGTCGCCTTTATCATGCGTTATCTTATCATAAGTAGTACTGTGGATGTTCGTTGGTTTTAAGATAATCACGTTGTACCGGTTTGCACCTTCTTCAGCCTCACGTCAGTACTGTACTGTACTGTACGTTACTACGACGTCAAATCCGCCGACATTAACGGCACTATAATATAATTCTCTTGGTCTCTTTTTCTCTCCCTCACCATTGGACCCACACGGTGGCGGGGTCAGCTTTCGCTTTCTACCACTTTCTGTCGTCGACATCATCTTAGGAATTCTGAATCTGGCATTCCCTCATGTCTCTCGACACTATACTGTCCTTGTCTTGATCTTCCCCTCAACTTCGACCGGAGAGGGAAAGTTGAAACGCCAGGTCCCTGATAAATCAGTCAGATGAAACTCTTGATCAAACTTTAACGATAACCCCACATTATTTATAGCTGGTTACGTTATGATATGGATGTTTAGAGTATCCTGTTCTACAGTGATGAGCATGGCGTCTGGAGCGATGCTGAGCGGAGTGACTGGCGCTGGAATTCTTTTGATTGTAGTCGCACTCACTGAGAACTGCAGAGCGATGCTGGTATATTATATTTTTCTATAATACTAGGTATCAATTGTTTTACTTGATTAGACAAATTACCAAGAACCATTTCACTAGTTAAGCGATTATCAAAAACAACCAACATTTTCAGGTCTATTTGCTGGTGGCGATGTTTGTTTTGATGGGCATTATCTCGCTAGCGGTGGCCAAGATCGGACGCGCATGTGTTCAATTCAAAGATGGTAATATGTAGGTTTTAACATGACAATAGAAGGGTGTGAATTATCAGACTAGTAAAATTTATACGCCAAGACCAAGACCTTAAACCTTGCGATTTAAATAGATAATTCTTCAAATATCCTTCAATATCAACAAGGACAAGGAAAATATCAGGACCTCATAGAATGCATGAAGCGGTCTATCCAATCTTAGCAAATATAATATAACTAGAGGTGTCGATAATAAGATAACGAGAGCTTTTGGGATTATGTAGAATAAAATCAAAATAGATTTAGGTAACGAAATATTTGGAATAATTAAGTCGTTGTAGCGGGATGATGAACTAGCAATGGTACTAAACTTGAAGAAGAAGTAATTGTTGAAGTATCGTAGTGAGAATTCAAAGGAGATAAATTCAATCTCTATTTTCGAAACGTACTTAAAATTATATTCAGATAAGGCTTCGCTTGTTTTAGCTTCTAAGATAAAGGACGAGCAACACAGGCTCGTTAACTTGGCTTGCGTTAGCGGCTTGTTCACTTTCTTTGGAGCAGGTATGTACACTACACATATCAGAATTTGATCACGTTAGATAGATAAGATAGCATAAACCATCATTAACACACTGTTTGGGACTTGAGGAATGCGTCGTAGTGTTGTCTTAAGGTGTCCTTATCTAATCTGTCATCACTTATATGACTTGTAATTTCTTCAATGAGTTGTTCAATGTAAAGTCGTGCTCACTAGTCTAATGAGAGGCAAATAGTTGCCTTTGTTGATTTAATTGAATGCTTTGATTGTGTTTTAAAATAAAACTTCTTTACACTAGCTTGACATGCTGAGTAAGCTGGTGAATGCGTTACGAAAATTGCATTCGGGTGAGGCTTAGAGGGAGATAAGTTAATGAAGATAGAAAGAGTTACGTAGGAAACGTATCACAGTACACAAGAAGCATGTCGAGCATACATTTTCTTTCCCCTTTTGAAAATTGTGTATTAGCAATAGCGGTTCAGGCTAAGCGATGCCACCTGTCAATCCAGTGAAGCCAAAGTCAGCTTCTCTGACTAATCTGTGCCAAAAAGATGGAGCCAAAAAAGTTTTATCTCAGTCGTGTGATCTAACGAACACTCGTTTTTATTTATTTAGAGGTTTGATAAGCTTAGATAGTAATTGATCGATTTACAGGATCACGCGCTACGTAATGTATTATTACTTAGGAAAAGTACTTTTTTGGTCGGGGCTGTTGCAAGTAGAGAAAAGAGGAAAGGATGTCGATTAGGAAACAGTCTACGTTTGCCAAACGGATTGAAAGGCGATATTGTGCGAACTATAATCGTCGAAAATAAAAGTGCTTTCACTAGATAACAACATTGAGATAAAATGCATGATCTTTGATGAAAATCTTTTATAAAAAGATAAGTGCGAGAAAAATATGTCTCCGTTTTTTAAATATTTTGTAAAACAAGGGACATGTTTACGGAAACAAGTGCACAACGCTTTTATGAAATTACGTGTAATTTTTATGGCACATAAAATGGCAATGATGTTACGTTTAGTACACTTAAATATCGCCTCCATCCGACCTCGCGTGATTACCGTGTTAATATTTAAAATATAATTCGGGTGAGGCTTACTCGTATAACATCAGTTTATGATGTGAACTGAATTGCAAATTGTGGAAGTTTATTATTACAGTCGGTTCATGCTTTCATCCGTTAATCTGCAGCCTTTGAGTAGTCATCGCAGCCGATGTGACATTTATAAAGAAACGCACTCTTGTCTGTAAGTTCGAGTAAGCATGTAGACTTTACTATATATGTATTGTTATTGCAGTGCTATATTTGTTCTCCTTCATCGTGGTATTCAGCTTTTACCACTTCCGGTACGTGCGGCGCGCCGTGCTGCTGCATGAGGCGGAGTGCGAATAGTTTGTTTTTAATTAATTGCACTATTATTTTCAAAATTTCGTCAACATGTTGACGCTGTCCTTTCGTCTCTTGAACTATTACAAATATCATATATATAATCTACTTGTTCAACTATTTATACCCTTGTTTCTTTCACTATCCTGACAAACAACTTGCTCACAGAAATTGCGATTCTATCTTATTTCTATATCGTTACTATTGTGACTATCGGATCTACTTATTACTCTACGTATTTTTACAACTCAATTAGTGATAAAAGTAGAGACACTCTCTGTTTAAAATAATGTGCTATAGTCTGACCAGCTAGGGATGTCAATTAAAAAAATATATCGATAAATTTTTCGATATAATTTATTGTACAAGTATATCGAAATTTTTCATATATCAAAAATTGTTTATAATTAATTAGCGCTTAATATTTAATATTAGAAAAGTTTTGTACTAATAGAGTACTCGGCGCGTAACTGAGAGGTTTTCACTTCGGATACCAGTCCAGACTATTTGATTTGATTCTGCTAACAGTACAGACTGCATACATTATAAAATTTATACAAAGAGTGCTAACCTAACCATCGCCATGGTGAAGAGTAGGAGTGTAGTAACGTGTAACTAAGTCTTAAGTACGCCAGTGGCGAGAAGGGGGAAGCAGTTTTTTCATATTCTCATTAAACAGTATCGCTTACGGCAGCAACTAGTTTTATTTGTTACGAACTTTGTGTCCGTACAGAGGTTGCGGTCAGACTATAGCTTAGCGAACGAATTTTGAATGAAATGAAATATTATAGACAAAATAAAGACGATGTTTGCGTTTGTTTTCACGAATTGGGGATGGTGTATCTTAATAATTAGGCTGTTTATATTGCATAGCACTGGCCCCTGCTTCCGTTTTTAAATCTCCGGAGTATTTGTGGAGTAGACAATGAATATGAACTCGCAGAGTTTCAATTTTAATGATCCTTCTATACTAATTTGAATACAACGGATTCCTTAAAAGAATACCGTTTTATAAAACAAATTCTGGGTTCAATGTCTCAGCATTGACATCTGCTCTGTACAATACCCTTATAGTTGGTTCGTATGTCTGTCAGAAGCAAGCCCCTTAGATGTTAAGAGCGTTGCTGGAGTTTCTTCGGCCACTTATTCTCCCGCCAGCAACGCTTGGCTTCGAAGTGACACTTTAAGTTAGTTTAGTTTTTGAATGTCCCTTACATTATCCGTGAAATAGCAACAGACGGAGTCCTAGTGCGGCGCTCTCGTCGGAATGCTTACGCGTAACATAGTAACCGTCTAAGCCGAGGTTACCCTCACCGGGGGGACCCTTGTGTCGAGTTACTAGCTAATAGAGGTTCAGGCTTAGCGACCTAAAAGCTATGCCACCTCTCAATTCCGTGAAGCAGTCAAGTCTAGCTTCTCTCGCCAATCTGTGTAGTTCGTAAAAAAAACCTATCATGAGGAAGTGTCACCAAAATATAATCATTGTTTTTGCATTTTACTGCGTCCTGTTAGTGATCTTGCAAGTACCCTGGACTATTTGCAAATGATGAGGGCACGATTACCATTTATCGGCAATTGTTGGGAAGAGTCGTGTGAGATGATTAATAAACACAGCTAAACTATTCAACTAATTAATATTTTACGGTATGTATCTGATCAATAACCTCCTTTTATTGAAGTTGGTTAAATAAAAAAAGCCTATGTGCTAATCCAGACTATTGGCAGACGAGATGAAAGGAAAACCTTTATTAAGGACTTTCACTTCCGGAGGCGCGACCAGCTCCAAACTTCAAAGTATCTCGCACCGAGAGCTTCCCGCAAACGATAGCAGGTCGTTGCTCCTGGAGCATGTTCATATTGTGTGTAAATTGAAAGGCAAATAAAAGAAACGTAATTTATTATTTTCTTTATGTGCGAGCCGAATTCATTATTTATTGAAAGTTACAGCCCGTATTATACTAGCTGACCCCACAAACATTGTTTTGCCGTATAAAGAAGCAGTATTTGTAGTTGACATTCGTAGGCTGAATAACTAAACAATAGAATTGATAAATTTGATAAATAATTTTACAAGGAAAAGAACACAAACGGAGCTCTCTTTAGGTGAATTGCATTGGCGGCATGTCCATGGTATATGGGTAAAGCCTCGTAGTCCTGGGCTTACAGAATAAGTCTATGGTATGCCCTGCCTGTCGTAACTAAAAGTGGCCTCAATTTTAAGAGTAAGCTAAGGTGACACTAATTGTTCCGTATCGCCTTAGCACTGCTTGGGCGTTAGGGGAGAGAGTAACCTCACTGGCACAATGCAGAGGGGCTACGGTGCGTTCATCCGGAGATCCCGGACCTCTCACCATGCAGTGAGTAAAAATCTCACCGAACCGCCGCCTTCGCCTTAGAAGGTTGCATGAGTCATGCCGGTGGGTTACCACAACATCTTTTCTGTTGGAAAAAGGTTGAAATTTAAACCCATGAGCATCAAGTATCCGACACTATTAAGACTAAGCTTTAAATTTGCACGAATATTGAAAATGGCACATTGTGGAAAATATACAATACATTACGCTTGATGGATGTGAATTAGATGCATTCGTCGATGAATATGAAATCGACTTTGAACGTTAAAGAACTTGTTTAAATTTGCACCACTCAAGCCCGGGAGCTAGGAGCCGGGACGTTGGCAGGCAGCCATACTGCAGGTGTTTTAATTAGGTCTATTAATTATATTGCTCTAAAATGATGACGCTGCTCCTAGTTCCTGCCGCCGTTATGCAGTTAATAACAAAAACTTTGTAACTGTAAAGTTGTACTTTTTTATATTTATTTCTGAGTAAGTACTTGACCGATGTTAAGTGCGAACACAATCTGAGATGGTTAAAAATGGAATTAAAACATGAAACACATTTCCACTTAGCTATAATCAAGGCTATTATCTCGCACGCACTAGCTAAGCATTAAGCTAGCTAGGTAGTGCGTCTTTACCTTATTCAATCACCTATTGCAAACAGCCGCAATGTAATCGAAGGGACAGTTTGATGCGGGCGACTCATTCCAACTCTTTGTCTTACACAAAGAAAGTAGAAGCAAAGCGCTCCGCTCGGGTCTAATGGATCCAAGAACAGAGGGATGGAAGTTGTTTCTTCAAGTGTGATGGTGAAAAGGGGATGTGGAAATTCGGTCATAAAATTCCTGTTCACACTCTGAACTCTAGACAGGTCGGTTTCAGCTATGATCAATAAACCTTCTAGCTCACATTTCGTTCAATGCAGTATGCAATCGTTTTCAGGGTCGATAAATCGATATAGCAAGGATTCATATTTAGAAAATGTCGTTCTATCGATAACCAAAATATATTTTTTTATTGGGAGCATCTAACTGCTTTAACGCGATCCGCTGCCGCTGAGTGCTCGGTTTGAGTTTAGTTCAAAAAAATCAATTGTTCACTTATATTATTGATTAAATAATATGTGTCTTGTCGGTAAGATCGAAACATATTATTTATATTTCATAATTAATATAAAAACATGATTTACTAAATAAATATAGCAAAGCTCATCCAGCTACTGTATAGTAATAATATACAGCGCAATCGAGACGACTTCCATCAGCAAACTACTAATGTCCCTGCATTCAAAGATTTTTAATTAAATACAGGTAATAATGATACATGCACATGCGCATTGCAATCGAACCCTTTAGTTCCGATAGATGCTCATCATCCACCACTCTGTGTTGGGTTTACATTTAATATAATGCATCAAATGCAGCGTGGTTATTTACCTAAATATCGTTTTTTGGAAGCTAATTATAATGATATTAATGATGAAATCAAATCTATCGACTGGGAAAATGTTCTAGATAAAGATTGTATTGACACTTCTACACATATATTTTATGAGTTGATTTATAAAATTATAAAAAAACATGTGCCACTACGCCCAGCCAAATCAAAAAAATTTCCTGCATGGTTCTCTAAACCACTCATACATATTTTTAAAAATAAGGAAAAAGCATGGAAAAAGTGGAAAAAATATGGTAATAAAGTAGATTATGAGGAATTTTCCATTTTCCGCAAGAGATTTAAAGGTCTCTGTTCTGTAAATTTTAAATCATACATAGAGAAAATTGAAATCAGTTTACGAAAAGACATAAAATCTTTTGGACGTATGTAAATAGCAATAAAATAAAATAGGTATCCCCAGCACGATGGTGTATAATGGTGAAGAAAGAACGAGTCCCGAGAGTATATGCGAGATGTTTTCTACATTCTTTACATCAATTTACGAAAAAAAAACACATCCCACACAAGACTTAGACTCATTACACTCTTCTACTGATAACGAACTTATTATTTCCGATATTAACACTTCTAGAACGGCACTCATTAAGGTACTTAAATCACTTGACATCACTAAAGGCTGTGGACCAGATGGTATTCCGCCTTTCTTTATTAAACATACTGCTGAATCTATCAGTACACCTTTATGCTACTTATACAATCGGAGTTTACGTGAAGGACTGGTACCAAAAATATGGAAAACTGCAAATATAACACCTGTTTATAAAAACGGGTCTCCATCTGATGTAACTAATTATCGTCCCATATCCGTACTTTCCACATTATCCAAACTTCTTGAGCGTATAGTGCATAATGCAATATATCCAAGTCTGCATAATATTTTGATTCCCGAGCAACATGGCTTTGTTAGAGACAGGTCCACTATTAGTAATCTTATAATATATACTAACTTTTTACTTAATAATATGGATAATAAGCTTCAAGTTGACTCTGTTTATACTGACTTCTGCAAGGCGTTTGATAAGGTGGATCACTCTATTCTACTTCAAAAATAGCATATAATGGTATCCGTGGTAATCTCTTACGTTAGTTTTCTTCATATATTATTAACAGAACTCAGAAAGTGGTGGTGAATGGCTTCTCCTCTGGTGAGAAAATTGTGGATTCTGGTGTTCCGCAGGGCTCCATTCTTGGTCCGTTGCTTTTACTTTATACATAAATGATATAAATACTTGCTTTAAATACAGCAACTTCTTATTATACGCTGATGATCTTAAAATCTATCGTACTATAAAATCTATCGATGACAGCATAAAAATGCAACAAGACCTTAATCGCCTCTCTTCCTACTGTTCTGTTAATAGAATATATCTTAACTTGTCCAAATGTAAATCTATTTCGTTTACTAAAAACACTAAGCCAATACATTTTATTTACTCACTTTGCAACAGTCCCCTGGATAAAGTTACTCTAATTAAAGATTTAGGTGTTTTTTATGACTCAAAACTTCACTTCAATATGCATATAAATCATATTGTGAACAAGGCCTTCCAAATGTACGGCTTTGTTGCACGAACTTGTAGTTCATTTAAACAATCTTTTACTTATTTACTTCTTTTTAAATCACTCATCAGATCACAGCTTGAATATGCGTCACCAGTATGGAATCCTCATTATCAGAAATACAGCAAACTTCTTGAATCTGTACAAGCAAAATTTCTTCGTCTTATCAACTATAGACGCTTTCATCAACACTCCTCTTATTGTATTCTTTTAGAAAAATTCAATTTACATTCTTTGAAAGTTAGAAGGTTATACCATGATCAAATTTTTCTGTACAAAATCTGCCATAATAAATTCGATTGTACAGAGCTAATAAATAATATCTACTTTCGTGTTCCTAGCAGTTCTCAGCGCATTCGTGATACATACACTCACAAAATGTTTTCTCCCATTATTACGAGAACCAACGCCGGTGAACGCGCTCCATTGACTAGGATTATGAAGCAGTATAATGACCATTTCGCCAACATTGATGTGTTATTTCTTGCCTTTTCCTCCTATAAAAAAACTCTAAAAAGAAACTGACATTTTAAATATGTAAATATAGATGATATAAATGCAGATCTAAAGTGTGTGTAGTGCTATAGACATTTTGTGGACATTATTATTATTATGTGGATAACGGTGTTGTTTACATATTTATAACTCCTTATACTTAATGTATTTATTATCTTAAGCTTTAATATGTATTCGTTTGTTGTTCCAATAAAATAAAAATAAAAATAAAACTTTTAGCATGTTTATTTAAGCAACTAAGGAGTTCTCACAGAGCCTCTAGCCGCTATTTATAGCGCGAAGTCACGTTGTCACGTCACGAGGAAGGCTCTCGCGGCGTGACATGACGCAACGTGACCGAAGTGGAGGAATGACAACACGGGTAGCGTACTTTTTTAGTTTTGTTTTGTGACCTAAAAGGCCTTCAGGTTCTTAGGGCTTGTCAAGATTGAGTGTAAGTTACGTAAACCTTTGAACATGAATATATAACTGCAAATACATTAGGATCCGAGGATGAACTTCACATGACGATACCTCCGAATGTGTGGTAAATCAGCACTTAAAATTTCAAGAAACAAATTCATTGGTGCCTGTACCGGGGATCGAACTCGGGTTACCACGGTTCCTGAGCTACCACAGGTTTCAATTGAGTATCCAGGAACCCTGGAGTGTTAAATAGATAGACCACTTGTGCCAATTTATTTCACCTTACCCTATATAAATTATTATTACATAAATTGCGTAAATTTATTTTAACACAAAACAAATGGGTTTGAGAATATTGATTTTGCTGCGGGTAAATTATGCATGGCCGCTCCTTCCCTAACCCTTTAAGATAAAAAACATATTATGTAAACGAGTGTTTGCCGACAAAGACAAATACGGCGATCGGTTTAGTGTACGGCGGATCTTTTTTCAGACACACTGACCAGTCTGAAAAGCTGTCTCCCCGGACTTTTGAGAATATCGAGATGAAGGTAAAATACTTGGGGGCAGAAATGACCACCTGCAATGCTTAAGTAACTGTGATAAATTATTGACTGATTCAACGAATAAGTTCATCTTCATCATAATTACAGCGCTAAAACATCCACTGAAGGGCATATACGAGTATTTCCCCCAACGACGGCTTGCAACCGGTTACGTCCTGCGACCTTTATAAGGTCGTCAGAACTTGTAGGTCTCCAATCCAGGACTTATTGGCCCGATCGGCCATCAATTCTACGCACCATGTGCCCTGCTCACGAGCGGCGAATTATATATGATTTCAATAGTCCAATTTCTGGTCTAAAGTCCAGACTTTAGGGCGACTACTAGTATTAATTATTTTATCACTTCTAATTAGTTTACTGAAAGTGTGGACCAATTTCAGGCACATTGCGAATTCAGCTTCTAATGAATGAGAATGTATCGCGGACTGTTTGCCGAGCTAACATAATTAATTGCTACGCCGCTGCGAACTCTAATGAAAACGTAATTTGCGAATCTGTCCCGCAGTGCTGAACAACACCGGCCGCTCTCACTGCTTCACACTGCGTAAACCTAACGAGACTAGATCTATTTATACAATTACAAAAGTCTATGGGTGCACAACATGTATATAATGGCTATAAACTCTTTCACTTGTACGACATTAATAAGTCTCCGTACATCCACGTTTTTTTAAATAGGGAATGCAGTCCTAGATGGTAAGACGCACTATATAAACTAATACCACCACCATCATAGAGTACCGACACGGGGGACAGACGCGGGGAAAATTATTCCAGTCCTTTGCTGTTCTCGGGGTACTCTTCCCGTTTCATGCAATTTCTAGATCTTGTTATTTTGAGTCACACCTGTCAGTTATATTTAATCAAAATTATAGATTTTTTGAGCTATAAGCTATGATCAAGCGTAGCAGCTTGCAATAAACAGCTGCCAATAGACAAATGGCGCGCCAACAAATCCCCGGAGTCTGATCGATTACAATCGCTTTATTTATTGAATGCAATTGATTGCTCCATTAACTGGCCGTCGCGGGGAACAAAAGTTGTCGGGACATAAAATGGGTTTCATGCCGTTCAGTTGAGTTTAATATGAGAAAGGCTAACGAATTTTTTTTTTTTTGAGAAACCTACACATATTACTCAGAGAAGCTGACTTTGACTGGCCGGATTGAGAGGTGGCATAGCTCTTTGATCGCTTAGCCTGAATCTGTATTCGTAGTAACTTAGTCGATACAAAGCTCCGCGCGGTGAAGGTAAGGCTTGGGCGGTTACTTTATTACGCGTAAGCATTCTGATCCGGCGCCCGAGAGGACGGAACCACGGCTCGGTTGCTTGTTTTTCCACGGATGACATAAAAAGCATTTAAAGTCGCCATTTCTGGGTTGGCGTTATTAGAAGAAACTAGCCTATAACCGTATGGGACATTCACTTTCAAGTCATTCTTCCGCAAGCCTTTCAGTTCCCAAGTAGGTTTTCAGAAGGACCCCCCCCCCCTCCAATGAACAAAGCTGAAAACATCAACACAATGGTCAATTCATAAAATAAATGACAAACGTCAACAGAAAAGCTCTCCCATTATGTTGCATAAAGCTGTCCATTAATTATTGTCGAATGAACACAATACAGGACAATGGCGCCAGTCTTTACAGAAATGCTTTTAAAAACGCCCTCACTGTGGAAAGATAGTTCACAATGAACCAAAATAATAACCTAAAAATGGTAACAAATTGTCTCGTTCCAATGGTAATGCGGTTAGTGAGCTGTAACTCCACTTTTATCTACAGGTTTAGTGCCTGCCCTGTTTACTTAGGAAGTCTGTTTCTATGAAAGTGATTTGATCTAAAGTTTCGTTATGAACAACTTAATGCACTGCTTCATTGCTTAGTCTGATTTTTCATTATTCAATATTGAGTTTTCCCAATTAAGGTGAAGATGCGGCTTGCACTTTATTTGCTCTCGTCGTTATTATAAATACCACTATCGCTTGAATGTACCAATGTGATCAACCGATTGGCCTGTCTGCATACAGCTACAGTCTGTCTGCTATATAGCTTCTGTATCTTTGCATACAGCTATAGTATCTTTGCGTACAGCTTCTCTCCGTCTGCATACAACTACAGTATCTTTGCATATGGCTACAGTCTGTCCATCAATTATACGACGCGGCACAAGTTGTGCGCATACGTGGGCTGACACTTTACCTTGAAGTCATTATCTAAACTACTAATAAATGCTAACAATTTTTTTTACACATATTACCAACGTTCTTGTTAATTAACCATTCAAAGCTTAAGCTTGGGCTAGAAACAATGGAAATGAATAACCTACGATTTTACAATTCGCATACATTCCTTAAACTATTGGTTGTGACGCTTCTCCATTGTGGACTATTGTTTTGTGAAAAGTTTCGCCCAGAGAGATTGTTGTTCATTTGATTACTTTATGCCTTACAACAAGAATGCTATCAACAAATCTACAAAATAAAATATTTTGTCTTTACGGGAAAAAATTACTTTATTAGATCATGATTTCATAATTCATTCTTGTATATTATTTATCTTAAGGATGTCTTGACTGTCTGTAATTTTTTTAGTATCGTTAAATATCTATTAGTTGAAAACAATTAGTACAATTTTTTTTACGATTTAAAAAACTAGTTCTAATCGAATCAAGCGTAAAACGTTGTTATGCGCAGACGCCCTCTTTGTATTTCCAAATTATCGTATGAATATTAAGAAATACCCTTAATCAGAACCAAACCAAACTCATCAATCTTTTCCGTAAAAATTAAACGTAATCCATTGTCGTGATATTGAGTTATTCGTCCATTTGTCGAGAACATGTTTATTGTAAAAAAACTTGATGGTTTTCTCACGGATACCATCAAGCTATTACCACAATTGGAACAATTGTTTATCAAAATGGGATCACACACGCCAGCATTCAAAGAAAAAAAGAATCATCAAAATTGATGAATCATTTTCTTACTTAAGGACAAATTGAGAACCACCTCCTATTTTTTAGTCGGTTGAAAATTAAAAAAAATAACATATAAATGTAATTACAGAAACTTTTAATGATGTAATGATGTATTAATTTTAAATTACAAAAGAGAGTTGGCTTTGTTCTTAGACGGCATGTATAGTAAGATATGATCGGCGAGGGATTTAATATCCATCGGAGTGGACGGCGGACGGAAGCTCGCTGTCGCCGGCGATGAGACTGTTGCGGCTGATCCTGATGGGAACACGCACGCACACCACGGGCTGGTTGCTCTGATCCACGACCCTGAACTCAATCGTCGCTGAAGTTCCCTGAGAATTGCACATAATTGTTTAGTTTATGTCAGCTTGTGAGCACTATAATTGTCTAGTTACACAATGAATGTTGTCTTAAAAAAATCTTATTAATTGCGCTATCGGGATCTATTTATATTTATTAATAACAACATTAGAATGAGCCGTGGTGTCCGGGCGGTTGGCTCAAGTTGCATGGTACGCTAGCAACCCGAGTTCGACCGACCGTTGGCAGCACCAATAAATTTGTCGTTGCAATTTTATGTGTCGATTTACCACACGCTCCACAAAGGAAAACATGGGGAGAAAACCTACAGGTCTTAGAATTTTTTTTAAGACATGTGAAGTCTGCCAACCAGCACTAGGTGTGCGTGGCGGACTATGCCCTTATACTCTTTTTACAAATAGGGCCTGTGCCCAGCAGTGGGACATATATAAAGGCTATAACTTAACTTTATTGACAACATCCCAGGCAGTTAGTAGCACTTACCTTGATGCCCTCTTCGTTTCATTATATCGTTTCGTTATATGCAAAGAACAAGAGGGTGTAAACTGGGCTATAAGACTAAATTTAATGTGCAGTTTACGAAAAATATGATTTACCACTGGGAACCAGGCCTCGATGAACATTCTGAGGGTGTAGTTGACAGTGGTGCCGGAGTTGACCGGGCAGCGGGCGTTGGTGAGGAAGTTGCAGGTGTTGGCGTTGGCTCCGAGGTCGTAGGGCACCGGGATCACGCCCAAGTACGCGGTCGCCAGGGTGCGCATCGACTGCAGGTTGCGGGCTGGAAAGTTAATTGACCTGCTGCATTGACCACGTCCCACTGTTCCGCTTCCTTTCTCTTGGTTGAATCTCCAAAGTACTCTTTAGTTTTATAACACATGGTGTTCAAAGCATTAATATAAAGTGGACTCACGAGCTCTGAAGGTCATGTGTATGACAGCATTACGTAGCTGTGGCAGAACGCACGGGGGGTTGGTGCAGCCCTCGATGCGCGTGCTGGTCGGCAAGTCTCCGGCGTGGTTGATGCCTGTATACAAATAATAATTATAAAATGTTTATTTGTCGTACTGCCACATTACATTGTACATTTTAATTACATGAGACATGGTTAATAGGTGGATGTGGGAGTGAGGAGCTCAAACTAAGTAAACTTGTGTTATGAGTCTCCTGGCTTCCCTCCCCTGGACAATGAGGCATAGCAAAATAGTTATACCTATCTTTGTAAATGTAGGAATTTTTTTGTTTCCTCGTAATCCATTTTTAAAAGCCATTTAATATTTTTTTTTGCAATTGAATTTTGATAAGTTTGTTATATTTAATAATTAATTTACTTTATTATCCATACAATCTATTTATTCTACGATTAAAGACAAAAGTGTTGTGCGAAGAAGGTGTTGGTTGATAAAATATTTAATTGTGTAATTATGTGTAATATTACAAGTGTATTTAGGACTAAAAGACAAATCAAATTAGTGAGAGGTTTTACTTAATACTATTTCTCACGGATTTCCTCTTTTTATTTTCAAAGTATTTTTTTCTCTACTTATATTAAGAACGACGAACTTCCATACGATTTTGCCAACAAAAAGTAACATGAGACCTAATTAAAATTAACGCTATAAAACATATGACCACGCTATAGGTACATTTAAAAAATTAGACAAATTGACAATCTTTCTTGAAGTGGGTTAAAAATAAGAGCAAACACTTTTTCATTCCCATCCCTCTATATTTTTGAATACATAACAATTTTTTCTCAAATGTTCTTAACAAAGCTTGTTATCTTTATATAGAATTTTAAAGAAATATTTATCCGAGCCTAGTTCTTTCTCAAAGGTCGGCAACGCACCTGCAGCTCCTGTGTGCAGATGGTCATGGGCGATGGTGATCACTTAGAATTAGGTGAGCTGGTTAGCTCCATTTCGTATATAGAAGAAAAGAAATACTTACATCTAGCGACGTTGGTGGCTTCAGTGACCGCCAGGGCGATGCTCAAAATGACTAGGAGTTTCATCATTGCTCAGCTTGTCTTCGTTTCTAAGTCAGTGTTAATTGCGACTGGTACCTTATTGATAATATTTTTTGGTTTTTATACAAATGTGTTATCTGGCAGGTGTGCGCTAATCCAAACTTTATCGAGTGGTCTTGTAAACAGTGATTTGTTTTTTGCGGTGGTCGCCAGCTGGCCCCGATTTGGTTATTTGATTGTAATCTTATGATGCAGCATTTATTTATGGAGCCTGTTCAATGACAGCATATTACCTATTTGTCTTCCTGTTGCTCTAGGACTACACTATTGGCTTTATTTATTGTTTCTTTTATAACTTAACGAATATTGAATCATATTGAAATGTCCAATACATTAAACAAAAATATTTTTTTGTTTTTTTTCTTTATTTTTTGGCGACTTTTACCCTTTTAGGCATGTCAGACCCATCATACCCTAACCTAAATACACACACATCGGTCGCATGAAGCGAGAAAAAAGTTATCAATGTTGCATGGCCACCAGTTTCCTCGCTCCTTCTGAGGTCGGGTCAGACAGCAACATTAAGAGGGCACCCACATGTTGCTCCCTCATTTTAAGGCTATCTATTAATGACTTTCTTTCCGCTTCATGTTTAACACATTCCCCCATTATGTGGTGCACATCATCCACCACTTGGCAAATCTCACAGTTCTTCTGCATAAAAGCGTTAATTTTAACCTAATTAATATTTACTACTGGCTGACCCGGCGAACTTAGTACCGCCTTATTTTTTTCCGTGAATATTTTGTAAGGATTTATTTGGAGTTGTGGTAGATCTCCCTTGCAAAATTCTGGATCTATTTGCTTCCAAACCTACCGCCTACGTTCTTCTTAAGTTACATTGTCTCGAAGATTGTGCACTGTACTTGCATTACGCGTGTCGAACGATATTTTGACGCCTCACTGGAGACATTTTCTTATCAATATAATAACAACAATAACTCTCTTAACAAAAGCAGCCTTTGTAAAATCGTTTTCCTGTTGCGAAAGAAGTCCTGTAAGCGTATATAGTTGACATTTCTATATATATTAGATCTGTGGCAGCTGGTCAAGCTCATAGGACGCTCAACTTGAAGTGAAGAGTCAGAGGAGCTCCTGAGAGGAAATCTCAGCTTCGGCCGTTAACCTGGATGCAATAGTGTCAGGTACAGAGTTACACCAATTTTTACAGATAGTTATATGTTGTATGTGGGCGCTGCAAGACGAGCCGGCGAGAGAAACTCCAGCAGCGAAGGTAAGTGATGATTGAGCGAAATGCCTATTCACCGCGAAATACTTTCCTCGTCAGCTGGAGCGGTACAGCGCTTATGTCTCACAAAAGGTGTCAATTAAAGATCGCGAAGCATGCTACAAAATTTATAAGTCATCTTTCTTATTTGAAGCAGTCTTTGGAATGCTCTGCCACAATGTATCAGATATGCAAAAGCCTTTTCAGCTTAAGAACCTAGCACATAACCACAATATTTCTTTTGAATATTGTTTTATATGATGTATGTTAAGAATATATAATATAATATTTATTTTAGTTTACTCGTCAAACTACAGTGTAACGTGACGGCGACAAGAAACACTTTTTTAACCTGCACAATACATAACACACTATTAAATACAATGTTGTACATTGCTTTTTATTTTTTTAATAAATTATCTTTATGTATTATTGTTACCGACAATAATGTGTGTAAAATAATTAATTTTTTCTTTAATCAAATAGAAACGTGGTTTAGGGAACGGGCTCCAAATCGTAAGATCGTGGGTTCGAGTCCACCATTCGACTATTGACGCGAACCATCTCCTAATACAAGCCTAAACTTGGAATGGTTACCGAGAATGTTAATAATATTTGCAAAAAAAATGTTAGCATTCTTTTTAAAACATAGATATAATCACAAATCCACTTAAATCTTTCTAGAAATAAAATTTTGTCCATCCAAAGGATGTCTGGAAGAGATCGCTCTCAGCGGTAACACCGCCCAATGTTCGTGCAATTATATCAACATATGTCAGTATTGTACATTGACTATTTCTGTGATGTATTTCTTAATTGTTGTGCAGTTAAGTATATTCATTCACCACCGCACATGCAGTTGCTATAAGCGGCCATCAGCCTGAATACATTGTAATGTACAGTCATTCAACAGGTGTTAAAATCAATGCCCCCTTATCTACTTATCGTATGCGTTGCCAGGTGGTAAACACATAATTATTATCTATTAGAAATGATCGTTGTCATGGAAGACTTTTGATAATATTAATACCATATAAAAATAAAGTTACATTATGCAAACACGAATTTATTTACTTAAAAAAAACTGTCGATCGCCGGGCTAGTTAGTCTGCTCACACATCTCTTTTCATATTTATGGATTAACCTTAGAGACTTAACTTTTCAAAAGTAACACACGAGCAGTTCCGGCAGGTCTCGGATCTTGGAATAATGAGCACCTGTGCCGCGCTGTGCAGGACGGAAACTTCCTGCGCTGATGTCAACGTACCGGCTATCTTATTACCGTTTATTTCCATTATTTATCGATATTTAACGGTTATATCTGCAATGTACATTTACGATTAAAAACAAAAACTAACTTCAAATCGAATCAAATGTTAAACGATATTACGGCGCCAGCTTTACACTTCTAAATTATAGTTTAAGTCTAAGTTTGATATCGTAATATTCTTATATTACGATATCAAACTTTATGAAATTTATCAAATTACTATTGGAGTACACCTTTTCCAATAAAAAATCGAAATCCATTGTCGTGATATTGAGTTATTTGTCCATTTGTGGCGCAAATACTTAATGCCTTTGTCAAATTAATCACCAACTTTCAAATAAAAAAAGTATCATCAAAATCAGTCGAAAGTTTTGAGAACACACACACGAATTGAAAACCTCCTCTTTTTTAAAGTCGGTTGATAAAGGGACCTTTCTTTCTTAAAAAAATTAAAAACAGGTTTCACTGTCGTAGTTACTTTGGTTTTAAATTAAACAAATTAAGCGTCGATCAGTGATTTTTTTTGTAATTCAATGATATGTTTTGTCTATTAAATATACATTTTAGAGTAATAATATCCATAGTCACGAAATATCGAATACTCGTACATCAAAATGTCGATATTACACAGGTAGCGCCGGTACGTCCCTAGGGACTCGTCCGTCTTACGCACGCCACACTGACAAGATCGAAGGAAGCGGTGCAGCCTCACTGAGCTCATGAATTATTTAAATCTGAGGATTTGAATTAAAGGCGTTTTTTACGACGGAAATAGTAAACTACGATGTTGGAACAGCTAAAGACTATCAAAAAATTGGGTTTACATGATTATTTTGCTTAGATCGTGTACGTAAGGAACTTGGCAGAATATTTAGATATTATATTTCAAAACTTCTTTACGGACGCTTGACTTGAAGCTGGTAATGCCTGACGAAAAGTGTGATCAGGCGACGCGAAGGGAAATTGAGATATAATTTAGTGAAAATAGAAAAAGACAAAGTTAAGTTAATATATTACTTTAGAGGCAAGAGAGTGCGCGAGCAAATTTTCTTTCTGTCTTGTACAATTGTGTATAGAGTATACATACATATAGACAAATTGAGAACCTCTTCATTTTGAATTCGGATGAAAATAAGCCGATTTTTAATTAATATATCAAGTAAGTGACTATAAAGTTAGGCGGGACTTTCTGTCACTACAATAAATTTATCTTTTAGCTCTGTTGTGCTCAGATATTTGTATATATAAAACAATTGCTTTTAACAATATGTAAAATAAATAGGGAACAATAGCGTTGACTATTTGGAAGCCGCTGCGTGAGTTATTTAATTGGCCGCCGCCATTATCGCTCACGGTCTGCGGCCGGCAGACGGATGACCCGTCCATCAGCTCGGTCAGTTGTAATTAGTACTGTTGCAAAGTTAACCGTAATACAAAGTGGGCCAGGACAGCTATGTAGCTACGTGGAGTACATTGCTTTCACATCTAGCTAGTGCAAGTCAATTTTCAACGGTTATAGTCATTTTCACACAGCATCTGTTACTGTTGCGTATTCAACTTAGGATTTTTTATTACAGTTTTATCAGCTGTAAAATCTCGAAAGCTTAAGGTCTCACAGCGAGCTATGGATAGTGCTCGGGGTATCCCTACGAGACCGCATCAGGAATAAAGAGATTCGTCCATTTGTGGCGCAAATACTTGATGCAAATTTAAGATTTCTATAATTTTCTCATGGTTTTTGTTTTATCATTGTCAGAATTGGACCAAATTTAAATGAGTCCCATTTAATTTTAAACACTGGAAGCACCAGCTTCCTCCTCCTTTTTGAAGTCGATTGATAATAGGAAAATACAGCGAGTCATTGGCAGCCGATCACCAGTTCGTAAGAGGAACCGCTTCATAACATTATCACTTCATAAAATTAGTTTTGTTCAGTGTGTAACGTAAGTGATATTTAAAAGATTTAACGAAGACTTGTAGACTGAAGATTTACGTCAGTAATCATTATATTTTGGTCTCGCTCGAGTTATTCATATTGTATGAAACAAGAATGAACTATTTAGAGCGGAAAGCTGGTGCTTTGATCACGCGGCTAGAACGACGTTTGTGAAATTGCTTACATCTCGCCGAATGAGATTTCTATTCAGTAAAATGTACCCAATTAGCTGAGTGGTTTTGAAGAGCGCTGCATAAAGCTTTGTCTAAATCTCCGGTCAACTGCGCCACAATTGTCAGAGATGATGCAAAAAACTTTCACGATATTTCTGACCTCAGTTAACATTTTCACGACGCGGTATCCACAATTTTTGTTCGTGTAAAATATACTTTGTGCTTTATTTCAGTTTATGGGACACGATCTCGACTGGCTATTCGCGATAGCATTTCGATCTAAGGGACTATTTCGCAGACCGTATCCTAAACCATTAGGCTATTGACTGTCGTTCTACAGACAATAGACCTTAGGTAGTCTATGTTTAGGAACGAAACTCTCTCTTTCTATCTTTACCAACTCATATCTCCCTCTCAATTTTCATTCGCCTCGCACGATAACAATTTTCGTAACGCTTTCGCCAGCTTACCCACCAAGTCAAGCGTGCGTAAAGAAGTTTTATTTCAGACAGCGATCCTTCCTGATCAAGTGTGGTAACGTTGCCAACTTTGGCACTAATAATATTAAGTGTTCTCTGATAACGAAAATCTCTCTCACAATTATATTTAGTACAAAAGAATATTGTCTATTTCGCTACTAAAACGAAACGATGTACCGGCGTGCTCCTCTCAAAGCTGTTAGAAGCTACAAACAAAACAATACCCTGTATCAGTGTTATAAGTTCTATATTTACATGATATTTTTGGCATTTCGTTTATTTTACTGCACAATTAAGATAATATACTTTTTCTGTCCAATTAACCACAACATATTGAGTTTTTCAACAAAATTTAACTGCGTTATAATTATAATACTATTTACGCAAATTTTACACATTAATTTGACATCTGGAAGAAAAGAGAAACAATAAAGATTGGAAACGTGGACGTTATGGATGTCAATGTCAGAATTGGACCACACGAGTAGCACTCGCTTTGAAATAAAGAAACAATCTGTCTGCGCACTCCAAAGTTATGTGTTAACAAACGTAACAAAATCCAGTCGAATTGAGCCTCCACCTTTTTCGAAATCGATTGAAAAGAAGGCCTTTGTCTTAACTTACATAAAAGCACATGTAAAAACACGTGTTATATATTGATCATTTATATGAGACATACACATTTATATATAAAAGCTCAATAAATCTTGGAAAGTTTTCAACGACAACTAATTTCAGATGTTTGTTAATATACTCGTAGCTCTGTCGCTTGTGTCTTTTGTCACAATGAAACTGAATTTCCCGTGATGATGTCTTATAAATTTCAGAATCTAAATTACTTCCCCAACTCCTGGCCGCCTTCCTAACATTCGTTATTACTTTAGTTTGCCTCATTTCGTTAACAGGTGTCGCTTTATACGACACAATTGGTACCGTCTACACCAATCTGTACAATTTATTCCTATCGTGGTTAGAATATTGCGGGTCTTCAAGCCAAAATGCGTTCGTTATTACAGCCTTTCAGATACGGGCCTCGGGGTATTGACCCTGGTCTTGGGTACCATTGAAGACGGATTGCTAGGAATAACAAAATAACAAAAAAAAATTTTACGTCAAGGCTAATCTCTCAAGCTCCTACTCCGATCCCAACCATAGACCAGGCCATAGACAGAAGCACGGGTAGCTGGGGCCATAGATAAAGCGCCAGTATTCCCATTAAACTGAATGTTGCTGCAAGTATAATACCGTTTACCTAACATTGTCATCGGCTTACCGTCTATTTACGAATAAAAACAAAAACCTACTTCAAATCTAATCAAATGTTAGACGTTATTACACGCTAACGTTCTATTTATTATCGAATTATCATAGGAATATTACTTTATAAAGTTAATCCATACCTAACCAAACTCTTAACTTACTACACTTGAAGTACATCCATGCCATTATCAGAATTGGACCAAATTGCCACCACATGGGAAACACCAGCTTTCAAATAAATCAAGTGATCAAATTCGGTTCATCCAGTTCAAAGTGATGAGGTAATCAACGTAAGAAAAATACCTACAGACGAGAACTTCCTCCTGTTTTGAAGTCGGTTGAAAAGTAAACAGTGACTAAAAAGGGGTAAAGAGATTTGACATCTTATTTATATTGAATAAAAGTGCCTTTTGCAATAAGTTCAGTTAGTTATTCAAAAAGTATTGTTTACTTGATGATGTACGCAATACTTGCAAGTTAATACGTGTCTGAGACTACGGTATCACTTCCAATACAAAGAAATATATAACGGAAAAGTTGTGATTTAATGTCGCGAGTCACTCTTGTGTTATTCTATTCAAAGGACCAACTTATTCGTAAAGGAAAGAATATTAATAATGAAGGCTCCGTCGTCTCTAACGTACAATTGAGACGGACGGGAAGATATCTCAATGAATGTAAAAGGGTTTTTGTTTCCTTTGATTTGTACGAACAGAGAATCACGAGACGATCGGCATGAAACAATAATGGGAAAATTATCTCGTTAACTTGTAACAGAGTTGGATTCTAAGTTAATATTTGCTTGTGTTTAACAAAATACTTGGAAGATCGAGCTCTGCTCGTTTTTTTATTGTTAAATCTAGTTTCTTGAAAATTATTTTTTAAATATGAATTACATAATGATGAAATATTAATAATATTTTTCGATGTTACCGACCTAATAATAAATAAATGCTTCCGCAAGTGTTGTAATCATAGTTCCCGTTGTTCGTCATCTCTTGAAATTGAAAAGCTATTCTTGAAATGAGTTTGTGAGAAACACTGTGTTTAAGAAATCCTGACCTGTTTGGGTGTGATGACGATTTACTTTGAAGTGGGATAGCTGCAGATGTGTACAGTCGCGCACGCTATTATTCACTTCTACAAAGTACGAATAAACTGTTATTATTTGTACTTTTTATATTGGCATATCCGCTGTTTAAAACACAAATAAATTAATAAAATAAAAACAAATTATAACAATCCATAAAATAACTCTCAATTAACAGAAAACAAAAGTCAATTAGCATAAAATTTAGAACGCGACTGTACACTGGGAGCGAACTGTCTGTGGTATCGGTGGGCGGGGCAGGGTACCACAGGAGAGCTTTATTTTCGACTTTTGCGTATTAATTAGTACTAACTACTAACCTGTTGCCTCGTACATGTCGTAAGTGATGAAACAGTGACACAAGTGCAGTCGGGCTATGTGCAGCGCTCAGTTCCAGAGGCACTCAGCACTCTCAGCGTCGGCAGTCGAGTGTCGGCGCTTTTTTTTATAAGAGATAAGTTTTAATACAATACTTTTTACAGTTTTAATTGGAAAGAAAACATTGTTAAATACGCTTTGTTTACCACAAGTGTTTATGTAACACGCTAAAAGAGATTTATATTAAGCGGTATTCAACATTGAAATACTGATGTGAGCCCTAATGTATGATTACAGTTACAGCCTGTATGTGGGACACAGACCAAATTATAACAGAGCACGCGGAGATCAGAAGCGAATAAAAAAGAATCATGCAAATTAGTTCACGCAGTCCAAAGTTATAAGGCAACAAAAATTCCAAGAAACACTTCCTCGGTGCCGGCGCCCGGGGACCGAGCTCAAGTTGCTAGTGCACTGTGCAACTTCAAAGCTTATTTTTATTTATACATTGTTTTTATTTTTCAACCGACTTCAAAAAAGGAGGATAATTTTCGACTGGATGAACTTACTTCGATGATGCTTTTTTTATTTTGAACAATTTGGTCCAATTCTGACAATGGTTTCCATGAGAAAACCATATTAGTGTTATATTTGCATGATTTTTTTGTAAATTTCAGGAAAGAATAACTCTGTGTTGCTCTGTAATTCAAGGAACCACATTAAAAGTTTATTCCTGCTTTTGATAAATTATATAAATTAAATTATGACATCTTCTATTCTATTTGTATTTGACATCACTGATCCTGGTATCATTAAACCTCCACTATGGAGGTTTCGTACAAATTAAAATATACGTGTCAAATGATGTTAACAACACACCACCAACTGAAAATTTTGTCTCGCTCCCCCGCCACTACCCCGGTATGATATTTTAAACTCGGCATTTATATTGTAAAGAGTCTTTTATGAGATGAGACGCTACTTCACCGCAGCGCGCGCGGAGGACTTCAAGTGGTCTTTGAAATAAAATGCCGCACCGGGGAAACTGCTCTGGATACCAGTCTATTATAAATATTCAAACGACAATAGCCTTTTTAAATCTTAAACTACTTGTAGAGTTACCGCGGCCTAGTATTTCCTGCAATCAATCGATCATTAGAACAAGAAAAGAATTATTTCAACAGCGTCGAGCATGAAACGTCTGTTATTTTTGGTAAAACCATTTTCTGGAACATTCGGCCGCTGTTTCGTCTTTGGCCAATTCGCTCGGAGGGCATTAAACACGAATAAGGAAAATCCGCCCACAATTCATTTCGAGGGCGGTTTTAGGGTAATAATGTTTACCTTGTAACAACAATTTCGGTTAAATGACCGTAAACGCTTTCAGAATAATTTCCTAAGCGCAGTTTCTGTACCGGCGCTACGTTTTGCAATATTATTGTATCTAATATTATATCTATTTGACAATTTATTGAAGTTATACGAACATAAAAACAGATTACAGTCTTTATATATGTCCCACTGCTGGGTGCAGGGTGTCTGTAAAGAGAGTATTAGGGCGCAGTCCGCCACACACACCTAGTGCGAATTGGTAGACAAAAAATTTCTAAGACATGTAGGTTTCCTCACGATGTTTCCCTTCACCGCCGAGCACGTGGTAAATCAACACACAATTGCAACAGCAAATTCATTGGTGCCGGCACCCGGGATCGAACTCGGGTTGCTAGCGTACTATGCACCTTGAAGCGTCCAGTTAGCATTGTTTAAAAGGATTTGTTGTCTTAAAAAGTGTTGACGTTGATGGAAATGAATGTGATAAATACTACCAACTGCAAATCCAACATTACAGACGATTCCGTTTATCGATAAGCTTTGTCTAAAATAAAACTTCTGCTGTGAGTTGAGAATATAGAATAACGTCATCCAATCTCGGAGCTGAATGAAGATATATCGCTGGACCCCGGCTGTTGCAAATACTCTATTATTTATGTTCCGATGCTGAAACAGATTGATGGAATAATCCAACGAAATAATAGATAACAGCATTGAAAATTACAAAATGCTGTAGTCGAAGTTTATGAATAAAATAGTCTATATTTTATTATATATATGAGTAAATAATATTATCTCTCACGTATTTAAACCTTGCGGTGTAGACTGCTTTTGAAACAACCTTATTAGGTCCCATATGTGACAGTTAAGACGTGAGCTACGTACGATAGGGAATTTATTGGAACGAAGTTCTTTACGACAGACTTGGAGGAGATAGGGGTTTTGTTGCGCGACCGAACTGAACAAAATGTAAGACTCAAACTGTAAGAAAAATAAATAACGGAATCTAGTTCGAGTTTGCTTTAACCAATTATTAAGTATTAATTAATTATTTATGTAATTTTATAATGTCAAAAAAAGACACCTCATTTGTTATTTTCTGAGATACTAAATAACCTAAATATTTTTATGTATTAAACTAAACTAATCAGCAAAATTTTACTAATAGCAATATTTTTTTTGTTAATTATCCTGCTTCTACGAGTATATAATCCGATAAACACGTCAGCCCCATCATACCCTAAACCACATCGATCGCATGAAGCTAGAAAGAAAGTCGTCAATGTTGCATGGCCATAGCCACCAGCTTCCCCGCTCCCTCTGTGGTCGGGTCAGACAGCAACATTAATATGGCACCCACATGATGCTCCCTCAGTTTAAGGCTATCTATTAATGACTTTCTTTCCGCTTCATGTTTAGCACATTCCCCCATTATGTGGTGCAAATCTAACTGCTGTGATGTTCTATGGTAATTGTTGTTCAATAAAGTATATTCAATCATTCAGCTAACAGTTCGTATGTACAATAAGGGCGTCTATTCAGCACGAGATATTACAAGCACACGTTAGCATTGATAACAAGTACAGGCCAAGAACAAGAAGCACTAAAACGAGCCGCTGCTAAACATTACTGCCGTTATCTCGGCCGCCGCATGCGGTATAAACATATTCATAGCAGACAATACCCTGCGACGAGGTCTCTCCTTTAACCTCGTATTACTACGCCTCAATATTTATTTGAATATCAGCAAGGGTCGCCATTTCGTAAGCTGTCCGACTCTATATTGGTTTTGTTGGAATGTTTACAATCCGCGTTAAAGTGACAAAATTAAATGCATAGTGTCTCCTCCTCCTCGTGTAGGGTTTCGACCTCACTGTCTTGTCCCGTCAATTTTACCAGTCACAACTAGCCTTTCTAAGTTATTGCTGTTTTTTCTGGCAATGTGGTGCACAGTCTAGCTTTGATTTTAAGTTCGTTCAGGATGGACAGGTACCGTAACATCCTTCGCCAGCACCACGTCTCGAAGGCATCAATGCGATCGCGATCGGCTTTCTTCAGGGTCCATGTCTCAGCTCCGTAGGCGAATAAGGAAAACACAAGGCGCATAGTATCTAAATGCGTATTATTGAAGCCTAATGGTTTAGGATACGGTCTGAATTGGGTCGAATCCACGACCTTACGAAACGCTGACCGTTCCATAAACCATTAGACTATTGACGCTATATGTATTCCTTCTACTACCGATACTTCTGAGAAACTGATAAACGGAACAACTAGTAGGAGTGGTCACAAACACTATTGTTCAATCGTATCAATGTGTCATCGGTACATTTATTTTATTACGAATGCTAGTCAAAGTCTGCGTGTACCGTACAATGCGGGGTCGGGATCCCGCGGCACAAACCCCCTGATACTACGTGTCGCAATAATAAAATGGATGACTCACCAACTCGATATCCTGGTCTCCGCCTGCACGCTCCTGGATCACTCTGTCAAGTCTAAGTCTATGTCTGAATATGCTAGCAATGCGTTGATGCAACCGTACTGCACTGCTCCCCGTAAGCAAATTCAAATCAAATCAAGGACGTCGTTAATGACGCGCCGTGAACCTATAATTAACAGCGTCCTTGTACGCTAAATTAAATTCACGGTTTTGCAACTGATGGGCGACTGGGCAGAGCGTGTACTCTCCCCGCACGCGCCCTGCGCTGCGCCCGACAGCGATAGTTTACCGATTACCCACGTGCGCGGAGAAAACAAAAATAAAAAAAATATCGCCGCACTAAAATAATCGATATTCAACTATACCGAGCACTGCGGGTCCGTTAAATAAATAAATTATAGCGGGAGTTAATGCGCTTCCGCGTTGTCTAATTTAGTTTATTATTTACAGGAAGAAGCACGAGCTTGCTTACTTACCTACTTCTACTTTTAATGGGTCTTCGCGAAATGAAGCTTGATTCTATTAAGTACACTCTCAAAATTATATGTATCTGTTATAATGAGTAGAACAACAAAGCTATTTTTGATATGACAAGAAATTAAACAAATTAGTTCGTTACAATTACATTTCAATTTTTTTGTGTGTAATAGGATGATGGGCTGGTCCCACCCGTTAGTGTAGTAGTAGGAGCGTTGCTGGAATATCTTCGGCCACTTCCCCCAGCGACAAAGATCTTAGAGCGAACTTCCCGATCTTAAAAGAAAGTTATTTATTGTCTAGATACTTTTCCTAAAAAGTACCGAATAGTCGTGGGTCGGCCAACTCGGGCGGCCTTGGATAATGTAGTCAGGGTCCCCTCGCGATGGCCCTATCGCCTAGTTACTCCGGTTCCAGACTAAGCTACCTAAAAGCTGTATCTCTTAAATCGGTGAGACTCTTCGGTAAAACTGTAAATACCGCCCAGCTGATCTTTCAGAAGAAGAAAAAAAAAGGCCCCGCAGATAGACACGAAGTTTTGTGATATAAATTTTTGGTTCTATTCGAGGTGTGCGGGAAATAATTTTTTATTATGATTTTTTATCGATACAAATAAAAATACTTTCCAAAATTATCCTAAACCCTTTATTTTTTTACAATGATTTATAAAAATATAAAATGATTAATAGCGCCATCTGTCTAAACCAGTAGACACTCAAAATCTTACGCTTTTATTTAACGTTACAGACGCTTTTTGCCGCCCAGGGTCTCTACGCAACGCCCCATAAGGAACTTCGTTTCAAAAACAAACAAATTTATACTTTACATCAGTTATACCACTCTAGGTGACGAGCTGATGTATGTGTGTACAGTATTGTATATAACACTATCATGAGAGAAGAATAGCAGAGTGTGTGAGGGTGTGACGCGTTTGTAACACGCAGCTAGACGCAATAAGTAACAATTTAACCCGGACGAGTACAACTGCGCTGTGTGGGCAGATCGCTAATGGCCTGTAACCCCGCGCTGTCACATTTGCCGCGTAATGTGCCTGTTGAAATACAATTACATGTCAACGTAGTAACAGAGACGCTGACTTTAATTGTCTGTTACTGCTTCACCGGAAAGATGTGCCGCTTCTCAATCTGTGAAGTTTGTCACAAAAAAACCGCCGTAACAGATGTTAATCACACAGGAGAGCGCCGAGTACTTAACAAGTATATTTAGGAGCGACAAAAGCGACTTCACAGGCTAGCTGATGTCGCCTTCTTCCCGGGTCCACCTTGGCCTAATGGACGACAAAGGCTCCCACCCTTTTCGCCCTCTACGGCAGGCAGGGGAAATCGTAGCCTTATTCTACGAGCCCAAAACTACAGGGTTAAAATTTTATAACCTTATACTAAGCTGTCATAGTTTAAACACATTTCAACAGAACAGAATTGATTTCTGTGTGTACTATGCTAATATATATACATACATGTATGAACGTACACAACTTTTAAAACGAGCAACCGCCAACTTGTTCAGGTCCCCGCGTCACCAGCGGCGCGGAAATTCCGTTTCTTTTCATCAAATGCGACTTCTCTCTAAAAGCCATTTGAAATAAATGATTTTAAATTTTCGTTAACATTACCGGCTCTATCCGACTTATGTCTTTGCTTCCCTTTTATTTTTAATCTTAAATCAGGAGCTAAGTGCAGACCTTTCTCCGCGCGTACTAAATCTAAATAGTTGACTTACAAATATTCCCTCTCAGCTCTCACCCATTACTATTCATTCAGAGTCATTCAGGAAAGGCGTTACGAAAAATACGAAAAGGTATTTCTCTCGACTAACATGTAGTTGGAAAATATAAGCCTTACAACACGGAGATAAGGTTAAATTTTACTTGTCCACACGTGTTATTGCAGGCGAGTACGTGCGGCTTAGTAGTTTTCATTATTTACCTTAAAAGCTTGCATTCCGTACCGCGGGAGTGATAGAGTTAGCTCAGGGAAATGTTTTCTTCGCCACGCTATGTGAAGCAAACGGGACAGGTAGAAGTGGATGGATTAAATCCGAATAAATATTACTTTCAGCATTTAGAAATTTCCCACAAATAAATTTACAATTGATCGCCTATGTTTCAGCCATTTTATTAGCGAAAATGACTCTATCCAACAAATCATAAAGGTATTGGTACATTATACTTTATTTTAGGAATATTAGGAACATCTGTTAGATTATTAATCCGAACTGATTCAGGAAACTCAGGTTCTTTGGAGGTGATCAAATTTATAATACTATTGTAACAGCTCAAGCTTTTTTAAGTTTAGTTTTTTAAGTTTTTATAGTTATACCTATTATAATTGGACGATTTAACTAATCTTTAAATAATTAATTGACTAACCCCCCTAATATTAGGAACCCCTGATATAGCTTTCCCACGAATAATTAATATAAGATTTTGACTTTTAGCACCATCACTTACTCTCCTAATTTCAAAAAGAATTGTAGAAAATGGAGAAGAACTGGATGAACAGTTTAGAAGTCTCTGTCATCTAACATTGCCCATGGGGGAAGTTCAGTAGATTTTATCGCTATTTTTTCTTATTGCACGAAGCTGTTTTAAAGCATAAGTAGTTATACGGATTGATGTGTCGGTTTCCCTGCGTTCCGTGATACGTTAATTTCATCATTGTAGTGAATTTTTAAGATTTTTTGACAATATACGATTAACAGGAACCAGTCATACGGTACGTCAATTTTTAAAAATAAACCGTCCATGCGTGATTACGTATAATTCGATTTAATTTATTTTTTAACGTAAATACACTTGTTTATTTATATATAATCCACACAGATAAAAAATGATACAGTTTATTAATGTGGTGGCGCGGACGCGGGCACTCCGCCGGGAGGTGCTGGATGCTCCAGGCCACTGCACAATGAGGCGAGGGCCTGGAATAATCACTTCGTTGACAAATAGAACAAGTTTTTTTATTTAGTATTTAAATACTTTTTATTTGCACGTTGAGTTAGCGCCCACCGACATACTGCCACTCCTCAATCTGACACACATCTTTGCACCCGTGCATCTACTAATTTTAATTAGACATAAGAGTTATACTTTGAAGTAGCCTAGATTGTTCCTTAAATTATCCGTGAAATAACAACCGACCGGGCCGTGGTTCGGTCCTCTCAGGCGCCCTCGGATCGAAATGCTCGTAACATAGTTACCGTCCAAGCCGAGGTTACCCTTAACCGAGGGGACACTTGTATAGAGTTACTAGCAATAGAGGTTCAAGCTAAGCGAATACGGTGAAGTAGTCAAGGTCAGCTTCTCTGGCCCATTCTGTGCAGTTCGTAAAAAAAACTTTCTTTCAGATGATAAATGACACAACGGGGAAAAGTTTTTTTTTAGAACAAGAGGGTGATGGCAATATGTCTACACCAGATGAACGAAGAAATTTGTGTCAACAAGATGTCGAGGCCGCCTGATTCGTAGTTTATTTCAAAGTAACTGCAATGAACGATTTAAATCGTATTTTGCTTTCATTTGTAAGTAAAGATTACTTGGGAGCGCCATTCTTATCTCGGTGTCGTCACTATCCCACTCCGAAGCACACCATAGTGGCACGGTTCGATGGGGCCAAAGGCAAAACGCCAATGTTGCCCCATGAATAATACATTTTACTCGAGGCGTTGTATTTCTTCCCAGGTCAAGCCACTATGCCTAGTGGTCTGCAACAATAGTTTCATTATCATATAATACAATACTATTAGAAGCCCGGTTAACCTCATACACGTTTGTCACGCCATAATGCAATCTAGAAATGTCTTACCAGAGTTAATTGTGACGTCTTCATTAAAGGTATTAAGTGTATAACGAGATTACGCACAGCATTAGCTGTTTTGATCGCCCAATACGAGTTAGATTGAGTATATCATATTATGTTATGTAGTAAGATTGATATGGAGCAGTAGAACAGAAAGACGTATGGAGAGACTTAATATTATTTGCTCGCATACGATATTTTATATTTCCATTACATATATTTTTAAGAGTGTGAAGCGTCAAGTTAGCTACTAATGGTTTAAGGTACGGTCTGCTAATCGTAAGGTCGTGGGTTCGAATCCACCATTCGACTATTGACGTGAACCATCTCCTAGTACAAGCGTAATGTTAGTAATATTTATGAAAAAAAAAAAAGAATAGCTTTCTTTTCAAAAAAAATGACATAATCTTATTCTCCCATTCCCGTGCCACCATCGGACTTCAACTTACTGTATTTTATACTTTTCTTGTGAACATCCCTAGAACCAGAAATTGATACGTTCTTGTTCTTTCATTATTCGTATATCAAAGGACTGGAATAGTTTGCCCGCGTCTGTCTTTCCCTCCGATTACAATGTGTGTGTTGTCAAGAGTAAGGTGAATAGGCATTTACTATGCTAGTGCATCTTACCGTCCAGAACGGCATTCCCACTTAACATTACATTAGAAACTATATAGAAACTATAAAAAAATCTAGACTCAATTTCAATTTAACAATAAGAACAATAAACTGATAATAATTAACGTAAGACGAACACTAGAATGATACATTTCAAAACAAAAGTTTATTGAAACAAAGACATTTTATTTGTATCATTGTGTTTTATTCAAATGCGGCGTAAACAGATTTGTATATATTTATTCATATAGTTCATTGACCTCTTTGATATATACTCAAGCCGATTATATTGTCGAAACTAAGAGACAAGTCGAGATAAAGAAATAAGAATAAACCGTATCTCACACTTCCTGTTATTATAAACTTCGACTTATTCTGATTTCTCCGTGTATATTATAAGAATTAAACTGAAGGACTGCCCGAGACTGTTGATTAAGATAAGTTTGTATTATCGTAGGAATATTACAATTGATCAGAACCTAACCAAACTCAACTACTGTTGTAATACATACTTTTCAATAAAAAAAGAAGTTCAAGTTAAGCTAATCCGGTGATGCAGTCAAGGTCAACTTCTCTGGCCAACCGGTGAAGTTCGTCACAAAAAAATCCCTGGTTATTATCTGCAGAATGACAACCATTTCTGAAGAGATACTGAGGCACTCGATACTAAATGATAATTAATTAGGAACATTTGTTGCCAGACGTAATATAAGTTGTCACGAGACGTCGGAGTGATATATTGCCGGCTGCTTGTTCAATGGACTGGCAATCTATCATTGGATTTAAGCAAAGCCTTTGTCTATGAATCTAATTTCAATTATAACTTCATTCGATTAATACATACATTGAAGTAATATCGCACGACAGCTCAGTGACCGCACTTACCCGATAATTTGACTAAGTTTTGCTTTAATAGTACTATATAAAATATAGAATGCTAGCAATATTTTTGGAACAAAGTTCCTTAAGAGGCGTTGCGGAGGGGTCCGGCCGGCTACAACGTCCGTAACGTTAAATAAAAGCGTAATATTTTGTGTATCAACTGGTTAAAATAGATGGCGCTATATTTTATTATATTTTTTAATTATTTATAAAAATATAACTACATATTTTTATAAATAATTGTAAATCAAATAAGGATGTTAAGATAACTTTGTAATTTTTTTTTATTTTTATCGACAAAAAAATCATAATAAATAATTTATTACCGAATAAATATTTTGTTTGTACCTCGAATAGAACAAGAAATTAATATTTTAATAATAAGAAACTTTTTACAAATATTACTAACATTCATGTTAAACTTTCCAACTAAGCTTAAGCTTGTGCTTGAAAATGGAATGGAAATGGTTCACGTCAGTAGTCGAATGGTGGACTCGAACCTACAACCTTACAAGCCCGTACTCTAAACCGTTCCGCTAATAACGTTTAGTATTCCAAACGAAACAAATTATTTCGAGTTTTAAAAAAGTCGCACACATTTACATTTTATTACAGTTTTCATTTCCTTTGAAAATGATTGTTATTAAAATAAATTGATCCGCGAACAGCGGGAAAATATGTTGTTATGAAGTGCTAAGTTCGAACAACTCATATTCACAGCCTCCGTGGCTAAGAGGATTAGTGCAGATCACACGGCGGGAGCTGGCGTGTAATCACTCCTCATCTCTTTCATCCATTTAATACCACATTATATTAATTACAGCCCGCGGAGAGACTGCCGCCTGTCACACCGTAGCGAATTTGAAAATGATTACCAAAGTATGTGACAATTTCGTATACATTGATCTAAGTCTTTATTACCGGTCACCGCGACAAAACGTCCTATTTCATCTGCATCATATAAATAGTTTACAGCGGTACATTTTAGCGAACTTTTTGTATGTTGTAGCGTGTTTTTCAACCGTCACGTAGAATTGAATTGAAATACGAAATGTTTTATTGAAAAAATTTGTTTAGTGATAGAAGAAAAATTTATATTCCGTGCGACGTCAACTATTCATTTCAGCATTTAAATTTTTTTTGTGTTAAATGTTTTTACATAACAAAATATTCTGCACCAAAATACCCATTTATAGGTAGAAATACTATTTTTGCTGTAGTACAACAATATGTAACTATATTTACGAGCAACAACAAAACCGACTTCAAATCGAATGAAACATTAAACGCGGACGCATTTCCGAATTATCGTAGGAATATTACAAAAGTTAATTAACCGAACCAGACTCTCATCAAATACATCGTGTTACAAAATAGAAGTAATCAGAACCTAACCACTACCCTTCGAGTAAATCCTTTCGAATAAAAAATTAATCATCAAAATCGGTTGACGGTTCATTCGTCCATTTGTACCACATACACACTTAATGCAAATATAAGACTTATATGGTTTTAGGTTCTAAATTCCCTATTCTAGGGTACCTTTGAATAGGTAGTCTTCCGCCCTCCGCTTGTTTAATTCGTAAATATATTTATTTGAAACATATTACAGTGTGAGAGTGCCGTGTGAGTAGAAATATAGTAGCAGTCCGTAGTTAACACGAGTACCTCAGCGGGGGCCCGCCGCCATGTGTCCACGGTACTTTATTGTGAGGATAAAATATACCGCCTTCTCCGCCACTCCCGTGTGTTGCTAAATTTTAAATTTATGTCCTGTCCTGCCGTCACCGACACAGTTTTACTATGTTTTTGAAGTTTAACTTCTTTATGTACGCATGACTTGGGGTGTGAGTTGTGACATGCGTGATGGGCCCTCATTACCGTTACGATTTGTGTGATCGGGCGAGGCGAAGGGAAGTTGAGAAGGAGATGTAAGTTAGTGAAGATAGAAAAGAGAGACTTAAGCTTTGTATTCGTTTAAAACACAGTGCAGGCCTAGACACAGGGTAGGATTGTGATGAAACAGCGCAGAAGCATCGTCAGCGCTATATTATTTTTGCATAAACAAAGGCAATAAAGTGATGAAGTTGAAGGAAAGTTCCCGCTCACCGCACTAGCTCACTCGAGCTCTTTTGACTCTATCATTTAATCTCTAATGACAACTTTCAAATGTCCAATGCTTGAATAATAATAATAATTTTACAAAATTATTTTGCCCAAATACGAGTATATTTACTAACTTCAAACCAGATCAGGTCAAGCATCTAGTATTGACCTCGCCTCTCGAGTTCCTTCAACTCAAACGACCGAAGTAACGGTCTGACGAGACCCTAATAAGGCGTAACAGCCTGGGTGTCGCTGGGACAAGCTGATATACACAGACATTTATACTGATGGCCGGTAACTCCGGGCACGTAGCTCAAATAAACAGTCGAAAAAAAGCGTTTAAAGGCGCGCCGCGACCGCCGTTCATTGAAACTACAGCGAGCGTGGCGGAGGTTAACGCCTTCGCGCTTTTTTCTCGGCGCCATGGCAGTTGCGGCCGTCAGCGTATCAAGCGTGCGATGGATCACCTTTTAAACATTTCATAAACTTTGCCAGCGCTCAGTCTTCATAAATCTTTGTTAAGCGGAGCTATTACAGAGCTTCCTTGTGTAAGTTTGTTGGGCAAACTTTAGAGACGCCCCTGTTTGTCGTCGTTTTTTCATTGAAGTAATTTTAGAAGCTCGCTACTGGGACGAATTGTTATTTACTCTTCCTGATGAAATTAAAAGTTTTCAACATATATTTCATGATTTTTGTCAAATAAAACTAATTTTCTACATTTTTACTTGGTTTAATTTATTTTATTTGAGGACGGAGGTAAGAAACTTCTCTCATCCGTGGAAGTGACTTGAGTAATTGTATAGATTTAGAATTGCTATTTATTGTTCTTATGATTTTGTTATAATATTATATTTTGTGTAATGGCAACACAGAGCTGTCACCTGTCGGCGTGTGGGAAGTATATAGAATTGATGACTTGATAGCGAACATTTGTCGTTAGACGATCAGCCGATTTTTTCTTAAGTATGTGCGCGACAAAATGGACGAATAACTCAATATCACGCCAACCGATATCGATGATTCATTTTTTTATTATTCTTACACAGCCCTTTCATTCCACTGCCTTTGTTCCTGCGATCAATATTATTGTATTTACAGATTATATGGACACGCTAAAGATGAATTTGAACATGCAATACCTACAGGTATGCACTCCCAGCTGCCCTCACACGTATACAAGTAAATAAATATTGTGGGTCTGTTTGTATTATTGAATTATTGTGGGTCTGTGTATATTAATGAAACACTTCTAACTTCCGCATATAAATCTTTTTTTTTGTTAACGAGGAGGAAATCTTCAGAAAGATACCCCGCCTTCTGGGGGGAAGGCGGTTATATGGGGTTTTTACCCACTAAAACCTCCCCGGTGGCCATTCTTCGGTGCATGGTGAGGGGCTCCGGGATCTCCGTGTGGAACGCACCGGAGCCCCTCTGCGCTGTGCTCAATGAGAACACTTCCCGGTGGGGAGGTTACTACCTCCCCCCCTGTGCCCTCGCAATGCAAGGCGACACGGGCCTGCTGATGTCGCCTTCTTCCCGGGTCCACCTTGGCGGACGATAAAGGCCCACACCCTTGTCGCCCAGTGAACCCGAGGCCCCTTTTAGTCGCCTTCTACGACAGGCAGGGGATACCATAGTCTTATTCTTGAGAGCCCAGAACTACGAGACTGTCATTTACTAAAATTTTTTTACAATTTTTGTTTGTAATCTTCAGAACGGCCGGACTGACTTCAATGGGACTTTTATTAGTAGATAGCTGAGGTAATAAGGAGTAACTTAAGCTACTATTTTTTAGAAAAAAATTATGTGTTTAATCGCGTGTAACATCGTGTAACGCAGCTTAATAACAAAACAAAGCTAGCTATTCTGACATGGCTGCGCATACTTGGAAATAAAAAGTATTTGAAGTTCAAATTTATCCGTGGCCAGTGATGCGGCCGCGTTAGAAACAGGAAACATATTGTTTTTTAGTCTGTAACCCGCTCCGCCAGGAGAGCGGCCAGTACATCCCGTCCATACCTCCCCCGTGCGTCGTGGGGAGCGCACGTGCGGTCGACTACGTCGCCGACAGACGTCGCTTGATCGATTCCAATTTTAGACTTACGTCCAAACTTTTCGTGTACTTTTGTGGTGTGCTGTGTGGTACCAGACTCTATTAATGTAAGTTTATTTTTTAATTTACCGCTGTATTATATTTTGTCTTACGGGCATGAGAACTTTAAAAGCTTTACGTTATAGCATTCACTGCGACAAGTTGATAAAATTTAAATAGGCTCTATTGTCTTCGAATAAAACTTTAACGCAGTTTAATTTTATTTTTAAAATTCCGACGTTGTTTTTTTCGTAAAGCTTATATATTTGACAAGGGTTGAGATTGTCGTCATACGCAGAATAAAATTTGTGTGATTTCTTTCAATTAAAATCTTATTGATATCCCGCTTGGATTCAAAGCTCCGATTTCATCAGATCGACAACGTTAGTGGAACCCTCCGCCGCTAGACTACCAATACTTAATCAATAAAAATTATAAACTACAGTAGTTACTTGCAAAGGTACAAGACTTAATTGAACATTCTCATATGAAATCTTTCGATAGACATCTGCGGTGACGCAAAGCACGAATATACTTTAACAAATCAATAATAATCGGGTAAAACTGAGTAATAACTTTCACCAGCGGTGTTTCCAAACAATTTGGGGACGTTCAAGAAACGGGCCTACTCCTATCTCAACCGGCCAGGAACGCACCTGCAACTCCTCTAGTGCTGTGGATGTTGATGACCGACGGTTATCACTTAAGATCAGGTGAGCCGTATGCTCATTTCCTATTATTCCACCTTTGCCTATAATTTTTTTTAACAATATTGACATTAAAAATAACATTTTTTTATTTATTATCAAACAATTTATACATATTAAAGAAGACATTTCTTGACGCCATAAAAAACCGCACTGGTTTGTCTGAGCGTTACACATTCGCCATCATTTAATAAAGAGTTTTGTTATAGTTATTTAATATAATGAATAAATAAGAGAAAAAAAAAGAAAAAATAAGATTTTGTCGAGTGATTACGATGTGTAGCAGTGCAGTTTCTGGTGCAGTTAGGTTCAACACGAATAACGTTGTACTACATGTATATCATAATAGTGCTTTTAGGATAGTAATCCATATCAGCTCGCCTGTAGTCTTGATCTAAGTCGGATTGAATTTCTATCTCTATTAATCTGTTATACGTAATCTAGCCCGCAGCATCACAACTGCAACAGGGAAATGGGTCAATGTAACCAGAAGCTAGTTAATGTTTACAGCCAACGTATTCGGTTGAGCTATGAGATAGTTCAGAGTTGATATGTGAAGGTGCTTCCTTGCTCAACTTCACACATAACAGCTATTATTGGAAAGATTTTAGCAAAACATCAAAAGTTTTGATGTAATTTAATAAAGACTTTCCTACAGAGGTTCACTTGTAAAGGGCTCTTCCTCGAGCGTAACATACTTATTCTAAACTTAGCAATGCTCGTCTACAGAGAGAGTCCTCCCCATTTTAATGTAAATTTCTAGAAGCGAAAACGGACTCGTTTGTCGGCCTAGTCAACTAAAGTACTTTTATATTAGTCAGTCCATTAACTTATTCTAATTCATAAGTATATTTTACAGATTACAATATTTATTTATGCATTAAAACGAAATTAGCATTAGTACAGAAAGTAACTAGATTAGTAGAACTAACTGCTGCTAACCGGTGGCTACCTTCAGTTCATTGGGATAAGCGCTGAAGTCTCCAGATCACGGAGCACGTCCCAGGGAAGACAATTCCTATCACCCTAGCCCTTCCTCCCTATCTAAGCTATGTCGTCTTCCTTAATCAAAGACTCGCAACACGCCTGCGACTCCAGTGATGTCCTCGTCTTCCTTAATCAAAGACTCGCAACACGCCTGCGACTCCAGTGATGTTCACGTCATCTAAACAGACGCTAAACACACACTCTCGCGTCAACCTTATTTTCCTGTTTATAAGAACCATTTAAACAATTTACAAATAACATTCATTCTTTCTTTTTTTACGTAGGGCAAAAAGGTCTGTCATGCCCCCTCTGTTATATTACTTTGATATCAAAGTATGTTTCAGAATAACGGCCCTTTGACTTTCCATCGTTTAGGTTAAAACCTCAGCGACAATAAATGATACATATTAAACTATACTGACATTTTCTCTTGCACACACGAGCTAATTTTATCATAATCACCCTGGTTTTATAAGTTCCTCCTGAAAGATCCCACGACGTATTCATTTTTAATTATATCAATTAGTTTTTCACATTTGCCTTATGCTCACTCCGAACTGAATCCTTTGAAATACCAAGGGGTTATCTACATTGCATCTATACTTGAGCCATGTTTGCTTTTACCTTTTTGTAATGGGGTAACATTGCGATACCCCTAAAGTGCCATGCTAAATAGATTACCCTCTCCCCTATACCTAATAAGGATCATGAAGCTGTACGTCCGGTCATAGGAGATTGTATGCATAGGCAGTGTACCTTGGACTTTCCGTACTATCGGGGCACGGTTGCTTCGATTAAACTGATGCCATCATTGTGCGTGCAACCATGTCAGAGCAAGGAATACGCTCGCCGATACAATATACCGACATCTGGGCGAAGTTCTGCCCACATTGGGAGATGACTCCTCTCTAGCAGTCTTGATAAAGTAGTGTTGTAGACTGGGGAGAGAGAGTGAGATGTTGCTTGTTTTTAATCTTTCATCAGATAACAATGATCCATTATTTCACACGCATTTAAATCAAAATTAAACATCAACAGGCACAATTAGCAAATAAAATAAACAAAGCACAGTCGTCTTAAATCCTACAACTCGTTACATAGTCACGACTGAGCGGCACAGGTTAAAGAAAAAAATAAAACAGGTGACGTCGCTTGCTTGCTTGTCCGCACGGCTGAACGGACACGGACAGACGAAATTTGTCACAGAGATAGATTAAAGGCTGGAATAACATATAGTAGTGTTAAAAGCTTAATATCTGTCAATGTTTATCGTCACTTTCAATTTTATACTTTCCACTAAGAAGTTATTTGCATGCGCGCAGAGTGTCGGGCCACACAAGTCGCGGCGGTACAATAGAAAGAGCTTATTCGCGAGCTTTTGTTCTCGTTTTTCATCCTTTACGACAACACAACACAAAACAAAAATGCCTCCCCGCGGCTTCGCTAATGAAAAAACACAAGTCTCCCATTGTCGTTCACCTCCGGGAAACGTTCCGCCAATTTTTTATTAACAGTCCAAGATGGCGCCGAGAGAAGCCCAGCTCCGTTACAGCGTAACTGTCTCTTGATAAACGTTATATGTTGACGTAAACAAAACAAAAACAATCCATTGTGCTGTCTCATGTTTTATGTTACACTTTACTGATGTTTTTTTATGTTAAGATGTTTCCTCATTACGCACGATATTTCTTGTTATATTATGGAGCCGTCACGAAATTCTCTCTCGTCTTTATCTGATAATCTTTCCGTTTACGCAATAATCGTGCGTGATAGAGAGCTCCCAAATGTGTATGCTGTGCAATATTCTCTTAGGTCTGTGTGAAACTAAATCACATTTCATTTTAATATCCATCACCATCATTCCACCGGCTTGCATCCAGCTGCGTCCTGCGACCTTCACGAGGTCTCCAATCCATGCAAGCAATGGAATTTATTATTAAGTTGAAAAAATAAACGACGGGAAATCTTTGGAAATATCTGCCAATATGAATTCAAAGTCAGAAAATTAAATTAAATATACTTAAAATGTCAGAGAATTTTTATGTATATTTAAGGTCAGATAAATATAATATATACGCACGCACGAAATGAATAAATTGATCAATACCTACGCAGGGTGGAACAGTGAATTGTAACGACGCTCCAATCAGTTAAGTTCATTGGACCAAAGTCTGCTATCTATTACGATGCGATAATTTAGAAAACGGAACGAGGGCGGGGAACTCTTATCTGGGGACAGAGGTGAACTGGCTGATTCTTTTCTTGCAAGAATAAATGTGATCGCTTGGTGGCAGTTGGTCTTACAGTTTACTAGCCTCGAGTTCATAGTCGATGGCATCCAATTACTCCTTTTTATTCTTTCAAAGCAAGTGTTTGACCACGATCCGACCTGAGGTTAAGTGGAAATGAAGTCCTGGATGGTAAGGTGCACTAGCTTTGTAAATGCTACTTGAAAACACCCATATTGTAATAGGAGGAAAAAACGGATGTAAACTATTCCAGTCGTTTTCATTCAAAAACTATTTCAGCCTGTATTAATAAAGAAATATGAAGCATAGCGTTTCGTTCCGGTTTGAGGTTTGTTCACAACAAACAAACTTACACTTTTTATAATCCCCAATAATTTAATTAGCAACTAATTAAATGACAATCATCAGGTGTCCAAACTAGGAACAAACCTGTTGGATGGATCACCAGGCCTACGGATTTGCACAACATTTTAAAAGTAGTTTAGAATTATTGAAGAAAAAAGGAGAAAGTATATAACGTATTGTAAAAACATATAAATCCTAAAAAACCTAAATAAACTAAATAACTCTTTTGGTTAATTCCACGCGGCCGAGGTCGCCGTAGATTATGGTGTATTGTCACTTGAACTAAGACGACTTCTGTATCTCAAGTGATCAACCCGTAACATAATCAACAAGGAAGTTTACATAACTACATAATTACAACCCTTTATAAATATCCACTGCCGTATTCTGCTTTATATATGGCACAGGTCTTCTCTGTAAAGAGAGTATAAGGATTTGGGAGACTTCACACTTCTTAGAAATTTTTTCTAAGACTGTGAAGTATTGTAGGTTTCCTCACGATGTTTTCCTTCACCGCCGAGCGCGTGGTAAATCAGCACATAAAATTGCAACAAAACGAACTTGAGTTGCTAGCGCACTATGGAACCGCGGGGCGGAGCTAGTTTATTAACGATCTGCCGGAGATGTCACATTTTCTACTAAAATATAATTAGAAGATCTCCAAGTAACATACAATTGATGACATTTAACGTGATCTATTTAGATATAGAGGTTAAACTTTACGGGTTCCCGCGAGCGCAATTCTGAAGAAACTTGAAATCGAACTGAAAACGTTTCGCCTGCTGTCGAGGCCGGATATTGCCGGCTCTGAAATGAAAAAATACGCAACCTTACGGCGCAATATACAGCGAAAGCGTTCAAAATTCCCAGATACTTTATCACATCACATGGGCTGTCGTGAATGATGTATCACCGTATCGGGTTGATAACTTCTTTTGAAACGATGTGACAAGTGATTATCGTCAGCATATTGGCTGGTTTTACTGTACTTTAATAAACTTTCTCATTTATAACGCTGTTCGGCGATCACCAGTCACCACATTAGGTGGTACATCAAAATACCACTTAAATTTAACTTTAATTAAAAGACTGTATATGAGATTATATGATATGATAATGGTGGATGTGATCATAAAAAGCTTACCATGGTCCGAGCTGGGATTAAGCTAAAATGAAGAATTATTTTTTTAAATACAAGTTAGTAATATTTATTTTCTTTCCAATAAAAAAAATGAATCACGTAAATCGGTCAGCTTCATATCGAGTTATTCGTCCCTTTGTGACGCACATACTTGATGGTAATTTAACACTTATATGGTTTTTTCATGGATCCGTTGTCACAATTGGAGCACACAGGAAACACCAGCTTTCAAATTAAAAACAAAACAAAACAAAACATACGGACAAATTGAGAACCTCCTCCTTTTTCAAGCCGGTTGAAAATAACAAAAGAACTGGAAAACGATAGTCGACACACTCAATACAGTTCAGTTTAAAAATAAAAATTAATTAAATATATTATATTAAATATAATTAACCTCAATTATTTTGGAGCACACGAAAAAGTTTAAAAGCAAAATTTTGTTTACTGCAGCTTCAACCTGTTACTGTCAACATTTTTCATAACGCGTAACTTAGTAGTTGTAAGTGTAACTTCAATAATATGCAAAGACAAGTTACGGTGACAAAGAACAGCAAACTTGAGCCGCCCTTGTGTCAACAATAGCACAGAATCCCTTTCATTGAAGCAAAAAAAAACTTAGTTTTCCAATCGCATACAATAACTTAATAAAACCGTATCACCTATTGTGGAGGCTCAACGTCTTGTGTACACGTTCCTTGCGAATATCTGGAGCGGATGAAAGAATCCTCCTGAATTCTCCCGCGCCGGATATTGCGTTATCCAGCGTGAGGGAATCCTTGTGATTCTGCACATTGAAGCGGGCGGAAGCGATCTGTCGGCGCTATTTTAGAAAAAAGATTCCCTTAACTAGTTATTTCTTACCAAATTTCTCGTAAAGCTGTATGTTACTAACATCCGTTCCTCTGTGGCCTCACTTAAGGTGTTTTATACCCTACTTCCCTGTAGCTCTAATGGAATGTTTTGCACTTATGCTACACGATACAAGTTGCAAAGTATTCCGCTCCTGCTGACATAAAAACAAAAACGAGTGTGCTTTGGACTTGTTGGTGTGCTGAAACTTGTTCAGCTCCATCTTTATGTACATATATTTATGTATAATATATACACGTTTATTTAAGAGAGAAAGATTTTGTGCGCGCGCGCTGCTCTCTCCTGCTTGTACAGTGTGATACTGTGACATTAAAATTTCCGGATTGAAAATGCTTAAACAAAATTTGTGTTACCCTCACAGACACTGAACTAGGTCCGTAAACATCGCAATTTTTTTGTAGTAAAGTTTTAAAATGTATCGTATTTCTTCATTAGGTTCAGTCATCTTGACAGTACGAAAAATAAATTAAAATCCCACATTTTCCTAATTTTAATTTGGAATTATGTTCTTTAAAATTTTAACTTTCAATGACACCAAAACCACCCACATTCAAACAGTATAGCCAAAGAAATTTTATTACAGGGTCATACATACTATAATGCGAAAAGACTTTTGCCCAAACAATTATATTAACTATCTTTTATCGCCCTCTTAACCTTCGTTCGCGATCCACACTTTTCGTAACGCGGTCACCAGCTTCTTCAAGTCAAAGCGTGCGTAATGAAGTTTTACTTCAAAACAGTGCTTCTTACATTTCAAGCTTTGCTGAGGTAAGCTGGCTTCTCGCCGCCGCCCCTCGCTTGCGGGGGCAGAAAGCTTTCCGCGACAATGGCTTCCGTTATCCGTGAATTTATTGGCGGGCGACTTAACCGGCGCTGTTGCTGCCACTTTGTGTACAGAGGCGCCATTATGTTAGTATTCCGCGAGCCATTATGATTATAAATTTTAGTTAAAGAATGCACAAATTCAAAAGTTAACACAATAGAAGCGTTTTCTGTCAAATCATGTAACAAATGGTTAAGTCGTTTACAAGAAGTTTAAGTGGAAGCGATTTTCATTGAATTATCTCCCGTAAACCGTCATAGTCCATGGTCGACTAATAACGACGACTAAGGAGGTACCAATCCTAGTTGTCCCGTTAAATATCTGCTCGTTGTAGTGTTTGAAAGCAACGAGACTGCTTCCTGTAAGAGAATGGAAGATTTACTTTTGTAAGTTTGCCACGAAATGAATTAAATCCTTGTACATCAGATGCACGGAGTCAAGCAGAGCGAATAATCTATAAACGTGCCTCTAGTTCGGTTCAGTTGGTCTGTCTGCGTGTGGTCGTGCCGACGGCAGCTCGTCGTCCCCTGCTCACGCTGCAGTGGAGCCCAACTGCGCATAAATGATACAAAGCAACTCTCTTTGCGAAGTGAGAACGTTGAAGTTGCGACTGCTCGCTCGTTACTTAAGACGCTTCAACTTTGTCGACAATGCACACAAGTATTTCTAGATTAATCTATTCGTAGCTACGGTACTACAGATGTGCTTTGTTACATTGTGATTTTAGGTACTAAGTACTATTAGTACCTGAGATGCCCAATTACCTAACGGTGTGGGAGTTCCGTTTGCTAAATATAATTTGGTTCCAATCTATTTCATTAGTTTGTTTTCCAACAATCCCATTACTCTGGCGATATACGCCAGAACTTCGGGCAGCCTTTTTTAATACAAGTTGTTCTTTTACAACCGACTTCAAAAAAGGAGAAGGTTCTCAATTCGTCTGTATTTTTTTTATGTTTATTATCTGATAACTTTGGACCGATTTCGATTATTCTTTTTTCATTTGAAAGCTGCTGCTTCCCATATCAGTTTGGTAGCAATAGAGCCGGGTACTCATACTGCCGTATGCTCTTATACTTTATAGAGAAGGTCCGTGCCCAACAGACGACATATATTTATATAGACTGTAACGTTAACTTTTTAAATAACTAAATATGAACTACGAGTATGCTTCAACGTTTGCAGCTTTCTGAAGAGTTCTGCTCTGAAGCACCAGCTCGCGGTGCCGGCTCTGCTCTGAGGTTTGAGTTAACTAATTACATTCGCAGTTGCCGCTGACTTCCAAACAGCTCATGTTCACTGATAACAATCTGGCTTCAGTGTCACATCGTCACATTTCTATGGCCAGATAGTTTTGTCGAATACTAGCTGACCCCACAAACGTTGTTTTGCCATATAAATTACACGACGATAAATCTATTAACACAAACACTATTTGTAAAACCGTTTTCCTGTTGCGAAAGAAACAGTAATTGAATATGATTGACATTTATGAAGCGGCAATAGTCTAATGGTTTAGGGTACGGTTTGCGAATCGTAAGGTCGTAGGTTCGAATCCACGATTCGACTTTTGACATGAACTATCTTCTAAGACAAGCGTAAACTTAGTTGGAATCCTTAACAAGAATGTTTAGTAATATTTTCTAAAGACATAAATATTCCTAGCTTTCTTTAAAATTATAATAAAAATTAAAAATACATTTTGATATGACGTATGGTCTGTTTGATTCGTCTTGATTTGTCATTCGTTGACAACCGAGTCAACCGGTCAACCGAGGCTTTATAAAATCTGATTTTAATAAAAAATCTTTAATTTTATTTCATATACAAACCTTGTCCTAAAGAATAATAATAATAATAAGAAACACATAATTAAAACTATAATCATACAATGTAGTGCCATTGTCCGGAAGTTATGCGCGGACATGCATTTCACAGATTCCTTTTTATTTATATATATTCAATTGTTTTCACTCATAATAAAATAAAAATGATAAACTCATCAATTCAGAACCGACACTTAAATTAGGTAATTTGTTGTTTATCTTCATGCCAGCCCCCCGCCCGACATCAGAAAGCCATCACAGGATACAATTACAAAGGATTTTAATCCTTGTCGCTTTGTTGTTTAATACTTTAATCGTTTGACGTTCGCAAATCGACAACCTTTAATTACTACGTAAGCAAGCCGTCAACAGAATCAAATCTAATTCTCTTCAAAGGAACGATGACTCAGTGCCAGGCTTATGGAAGAGTGATGTACTCGTAGCTTGGTACACATAATATCGATGTAAAAAAAATCTCAAGTATACCTCCTTTACGCGCGCTAAACTTGGAAAGTAAGCTGGTGAGAGCTTTATGAAAAGTGTCATTGGGTGGAGTAAACGGAAGTTGAGAGAGTTGTTACATTTCGTATATATGGGGCGAAAGAAAAAGGTCGAGCACACATTTTCTTTCAATCCAACTCTCATAGACAGTTACATTTCGGATATCTAAGACGCAGTGTTGTAGGTACTACAAACGGAGCTGAAGAACTTTACTTCAGTCGTTTGTTCTAAAGCACACTCGTATTTTTATTGGAAAAAGAAAAAACGAGAATATGGCGTACTGCATTTTGAAATGAGACGATTAAATTCCCCCATCATTTCTGCATCATCAGATATCAAGCAATAGCACAGGTTCCATCCTATGAAGTCGTTATCTCAAAAAAATAATGTTTGATTTTTATCACATTTGTTAGCTGGCAACACATGACACCCAGCGATTGTTATGCATAATAACTACTTCCAATGATATCTTAGCGATTTACCTGAACCTTATTGTATCTTTAATTCATAATTAATAATTTAGTTGATCATCATATTAACTTGGCATTGTGAACAATAATTTAACTTTATTAGTTTGTAATCTGACTTCTAATTAATTTTGTATAAAGATTGTGAGAACGCGCGGTTGTGACGGTATACGTTAAAATAATTCTTTGTACAACGTCGCGCTGCTCAATAAAGTGAGTGTACTAGTTATTGGACTATTTCATTCCTTGTAGGTGACAAGTTATTACACATTATTAATTTTATACCGCGATACCTAAATCTTGTTTCGATTCGTTGTACGATATTTGTAAGTTGGAACCAACACAGCCATTTTTTCTCGAATCGATGTCATCCGCACATCCCTATTAAATGATTTCGGAGACTCGCCGCTGCGATCAGAATTCCAGCGTCTAGCGACGTTTCCTGGGATCGTTTGTACGTAGCGCTGCCTTAATAAGATTGCCGGTCGAGCCTGCCTTATCTTACAACGAACTCTGAAGATGTTGCAAAGAATCTGCCGCAATAGCTTACACCAGGATTATGTTGTGGGCCTCATTGCGCCTTTCTGCGGTTGTTTCTTTTTTAAATTCAAATATTTTATGATTGGCAACATTCGAATTTCTATTTATCTGGTACGTTCAAATTAGATTAAGTGAGGCTAAAGTTAGGAGCGCTGTCTGTGCGTACGGAGTATTCACTGCGGGACTGAATCAAGTGTTGTGCACTACTATTGCCGTTTACACGAGGTGTCGTGTTTGCTTAACCACTCTACCCCACGGCACTCAAGAGCTTATCCTGGAACAGGGTTTACGAGCTCACTTTAAACGCTCCGCGGCCGCGCTTCTCTTGTTTTACTGCGCCTTTAAACGCGCGACACACAGACACCAAGTCTCACCTCACGAAAGCATATATTTTGTCTTTTTCGTTACACACAGAAACAGGAAGAAACATTTTGAGGGTGTTTTCTAACGATATAAAACAAAAAAATGCTTGCCCTCGTCTTTCTTATTTGTACAGCAAAGGTTTGGAATAGTTTGTCCGAGTTTGTCTTTCCCTCCGATTTCATTGTGGGTATTTTCAAGAGTAGAGTGAATAGCCATTTACTAATTTAGTATGCCGTACCATCCAGGACTGTATTACCACTTAACATCAAGTAGGCTCGTAGTCTTGCTAAGAAAATATCAAAAAGTGCAATAGTAAAGCAATGACTTACGAGTATCTTATTTCTCGTGGTAGCAAGCCCCGGTATCTCGCCTCGAGTACGGTACTACTTATAGTATGGTAGCAACCAGAGTTCTATTCCCAGCCTCTTCATTCATTGTGGTTAGTCGTTTTCAGAGCATTATAATCTGGACACCTTTAAGGCCAATGTGAGCAAACACCTAATAGGCTCACGTGTACCATCTTAAGCTTCATCTTCACCTTCCATCAAGAAAGATTGAACCCAAACATTAGCTTTTTTTAAATGCTGACTTTCGCAGTGACATAATTGCTACCGTGTCGTCTAGACTTGTGCCCGACAATGGGACTTATGCAGATCTCATATGCATTTAACTTTATATAGATGAAATTGTGTTCGTGAACTAGTTGTGTTAGTGAATATTTTAAACAGTCGTCATGTAATTACCTAAAGACTATATTGAGGTAACCCTACTCTTATAATTTGCACGTAAGAGGGCGCGCGGCGGGCGGGTGCTCGAGATGAGTTTCTCGCGTTAATAAATCAAGATCGTCAAACCTTAATGAACACTCCACCGCACCGCGTGAAGTTCGCGTCTTGTAAAATGTGACTCGCTGTTTATACCATGAGATAAGCTATTAGAGTTCTTGCTATACGGCTCGCTAAGCAACCGCTCCCGAGTTCAAATCCCACCGGGTACTAATCTTTGTAATTACCACAGGTGTTTGTCGCTGTGTTTGTTGTGTTTCTATTTCGTTATATTCCTGTTGGATTTTTATGTTAACTTGTAAATACATTTGTATAAGTACATTGTAGAAAATGATTTGTTAAAATCTGTGTCCGACAGGCATTCTCTTGTCACATTTGAGTAAACCCATAAAGTGTCTGTTAAGAGCGACAACGATGTCTGTCTCTACTTTCCTCTTAGTTTTTATCAAAATGAAATATGTGCCTTTTTAGCTTTTAGCCTGAATGCCATTTGAGCATTTAGCTTCTGCAGCTTCGCATAATTGAGAGGTGGCAGAGCTCTTAGAAGGCTCAGATTGAAACTATATAGTAAGCTAGTACAAGGATCCCAGGGAGGGAGCCTTGTCCTACTCCTTTATACTGCGCGATAGCATGCTGACCAGCATAATTGGGTTACAAATATTTCTTGCAATCTTTACATACAAAAATTAGTAAGTTAATATTTTGACAAAAATACTTTTTTTTCTTTTTGTAATGTCATTCTTGGAACTCAAAGACAGGAAATTGTTAATTCATACATAATAGCCGTGTAGATGTAGTGATATTTATTGTACAATTTATATAATCTAAATTATTTTTACCGCTCAAAGCCGCAGACCCCAGCTAAACTTTTGAATGTACCCTACTATTGGCACGCAAGCCGATAAATATCTGAGTGTACTGCCAGCAGCGTCGTAGCACGTAGCAGCGTCGCTGTCAGATGTCTACGTTCGTAGTACCATAGTGGTAATATGTGAATATTTTTATTAGTTATTGTAACTGTTATGGGGTGCTATATATATGTGATAATAATATCTTTTATTTCGAGCTCAAATAATATATTATGCTTATAATGTTGTTAGTAAGACAGAATAATTATGTTTATATATTATGACTGTTTAATTTAATAAAATGTTATTTACTATTGTTCTTTGTTACACGCAGCCTTAGGCAGTGATTGAAATACAGCCATCTAGTACACAGGCAGTAATGGAACTTCTGGAACACTGTTTTTTAAATGAAACTTTTTTGGGTAAAGTGGTTTCTTCGTATTTCGAAGTTGAACATTGTTATGTAAAGTTTTTTAAGTTAAAGATATAACTTTATTTCTGCACCAATATCAAACAAAAAGCAAAATTATATAACTAAGGTATATTTTATAATTCGTTGTACAAACAATGAGATGTCCAGGGAACCTGTGTATGGACAGGAATTATTTGAACAAAACAGGACGATGAAGTACAAATATTATACCAAATCTACATATATGATAATCAACACTAAATAAAGCTACATAAATAAGTTATTAATGAATATTGTAATACATATATCACAGTTCCGACGACATTAATGCCGTGTTAACTCCTTTTTAAAAACAGCTAAGCATTTAGCAAGTCGAATAGAATATAGGAAACGCATTCCACAGTCTAGTAGTAGTGCAGCCAGCAACGTGAAAGACTTACCGTAAAAGTTTGAAGGATGAATAGAAGTTCTAAGTTTAAATGTTTCAGATCAAAGTAAGGAAAGAGGACTGGAAACATGCAGAAATTCAAAACGTTAAGATAAGTTGGGGTAGATAGAATGAACAGCCCTGTAGTTCTAGGCTCTCAAGAATAAGACTACGGTATCCCCTGCCTGTCGTATAAGGCGACTAAAAGGGGCCTCGGGTTCACTGGGCGATAAGGGTGGGGCCTGAGTCGTCCACCAAAGTGGACCCGGGAAGAAGGCGACATCGGCTGGCCCGTGTTGCCTTGCGCTGCGAGGGCACAGGGGAAGGGAGTAACCTCCCCGGGACGTGCTCTCCTTGAGCACAGTGCAGAGGGGCTCTGGTGCGTTCCACTGGAGATCCCGGAACCCCTCGTCATGCACCGAGGAAAGGGCCACCGGGGAGGTTTCAGTGGGTAAAAACCCCACATAACCGCCGCCTTCCCACCAGAAGGCGGTGTATCTTTCTGAAGATTTCCTCCCCGTCAACAAAAAAAAAGATAGAATGAAAACGATGCTATAAAGCTGAGGAAACAAACGAAAAAGTAAACTAGATCGACACATTTTGCAGAGAAAATGGACCACGAAGTTGGGCAAGCGTTTAAACATGAAAACATGTTGCAACATTGTCCCCAATGCCCTTATTCAATTAATTATTATTCAGAGTATCACAGAAGTAAGCAACATTTTGTATTACTGTCATTATCCTAATACTTCTCTGGTATATTATTCCATAAACAATTATGATCGATGGTGAGACAAACGATTATAGCGTCAAATATTGTAAACCTCACCGACCAGATAATAAGGTTAGTTTTACTTAAGTTCGTGTTTCAAACTGAACTCGTTAGGTTAGTTTACATCGACCAAGACAAACGAGCCCGCTCAAAAGTAAAGTCGAAGATAAATGATGAGCTATTTATAAAGTATTATTTTAATAATACGCCTGGAAAATAATTATTAATCATTTTAATTTAAGACAAGATTAAGACCTTTAAAAAGGGTCCTTGGGTACGAGAAAATTAGACCTTAAAATGACCTTATCTTGACGGGCAAAATCGTTAGAAGAAGAAGTGTCGGTCGTAGAGGGAAGTCATGGCTACGTAACATCAGAATGGACCGGAATTGAAAGTGTCGCTATTCGTTATCGCCTCGTAATAGACAGAGAAAGATATAATGAATTGACTAACAACCTTCGCTAGTCAGAGAGGCACTTTTAGAGGAAATCTTGTGAAGAATAAGGGACAAGAAAGAGACTTCATCACTTCAGTATCCTGACAGGCTTAGACACACAAGTGACTCTGACCCAAGGCGGCTGCTAGGACACATTTCGCAGACAGTACTATAAAGTGCGGCCGAGATGCATACGCAACAAAGTCGAGTACAAGCCCCGCGATAATATTTACAGCCGCAATTTTATCGCGTACCCACCGGCGGGGTTTATCGTCCAGTCAATAAAAGCTGAAGCACTCCAGGAGATCAGCATCTTAATGGTGACCTCGTAAACATGGAATGGTTACACGATGTCATGATGTATTAAGTCGATAGAAACGGTCGCTACTCTGGGAAAAACTGTATAACTAACAAAGTCGGTTGGTTTTCCTGGTAAACATTTCGTATGGTTTATCAACTATCCAAGAGCGTGCTGCGCGTCTTACCGTGGCGCCAAAGCCTGCCATCGCGCCGGGACTAAACCTCATCTGTAAAACTACATATCCACTTACTATTTTTTTTACAGATTAGCCAGAAAAACTGACTTTGACTGTTTCACACTGTCTGGCTTGGGGGGTGGCGTAGCTCTTAGGTCGCTTAGCCTGAACCTCTTTTAGCTCGTCACGAGGGTCCCCGGTGAGGAGTATTTTAAGCTTGAACGGTTACTATTTTACGCGTAATGTGGCTCAGAATCTATTAGTGTAATTAATATCAGCGCCATCTATACGTTACAAAATTGCTAAATAGAATTGAAGTCACAAACTAAAATACCAGAACACAATATATTGGATCCAACAAAGGAGCGCGCTCAACTTTAAAAGTTCAGTTTCAATGGAGAGTTATGAAAGCGTAAAACTTTCGCAATAGCGCAGTATGAAGTTCTTCAGCGCTCGAATCAACTTTGCATTGTCCACACTTCACTTCTACAGCAGCACCGGTCGCTGTATTATTGTACACATAGATAAATAATATTATATAAAACGAAAGTACGGATAAATAGGACACGATGCCAACATTGACACCGTCTGTCACCTAAGGGACCTCGAATAACGGCCACGCCACCTGTCACGTTTGGGAACGGGAATAAAGGCCTGACCAGCTGTCACATAAGAGATCAGGTATGATGGCCACACCACATATCCCATATATGTACACAAATAATGGCCCCGCCACTTGTCATACATGGGAACAGGATCTCAACCCCTGTCACTTATGAGACTAGAAATATTGGTATGTAATGTACATATATAGAGTATAATCAGGTTTTTCGGCTCAGCGTGGCAAATATAAAATTCTACTCGTACAGGTGGAAGTTAATTTTTAATCAAATAACATAATCTCTTAATTTAATTAAGAGGCAATCGGCTGTAATCAGCAGCTATTGGAGTCGTCTGTAATTTGATTACATTTTAATGAACGATCTTTTTTTATTAACAATCCTATTATCATCTGTGCCTGCTCCTGGCCACCGGGCCGGCCTGCTCCTGGCCGCCAGGCCGGCCTGCTCCTCGCTTACTCGATTACCGAATGGTGGAGTTACATTTCTCTAAAACACAAACAATTTTATTTTATACTAAAATTCTTGTTAACTACACCAAATACGATTATTTACATATAACACTGATCAAGTGGACCTTTAGCTCCATTCATCATCTTAACGATATGCAATTAACGTAATTGATTTGAACATTCGGGGCCCAGATAACTAACTGGCCTGACAAACGTTGTTTTGTCATAAAAATTAGCGAAGCTATACTTAGTCGAAGTTACTCATTATATCAGCTATCTGTTACTGAAAGTCCCGACAAAATCTGTCCATCCGTTCCGGGGATTAGCCGCAACAAAAGACACAAAAATTGTAAAAAAAATATTATAGTATATACATTCATATGCATGTAATAAAAAGCAGTTACTTTAATATTATGAGAGACACTCCAATTTTATTTTTTTGTAACGGTCATTGGCATCAAAGTGTTCGCTATTTGTAATCTTTTAGATGATTGGTGCCTCTATGGTTTACTGATGGCGTACCAATGATTGTGTATGTCTTACTATTTCTTAATGATAGCTTAATAATTGACATGACTGTAATTGACAAATTTCATAATGAAACCTCACTAGTAATCGCAGATGGCCTTGCTCGGAGCGTCTCTGTGTGCGACACACCGAGCTCAACTTATCCATAACATTTTAACAGACACTATAACTCTTTACTTTCAAACGAAACATCAAACACGAGTTATGTTTAATCAGAACCTTTTACATGGTTCTCTCATCCAGAAACATTCAATCTCCACCCACGCAGCCTTTGCCTTTCAAATAAAGAATTTTCTCTCACAATTTGCCGGAGCGGGGCGAGAGCGGCGTCTAATGAGCCCCTCGTGAAACATACCTCTGTAGAAGTGGAAGTCGTCTGTCGCCGCCCACTTTATTATTGCTTAATGAACTGCGATGCGTTTTACATTTACAACTTTCCAGTTGCCAAGTTCCCTTTGACGTGGCGCGGTTAAATAATACACATTTCTCGTTATTTAAATACGATTTGTGCGTTGTTAAGTTGCGCATTTTCATCTCAATTTCAATAACTTTCGGATGTGTATCCAGTATTATAAAAATTGTCATCCTGTCTGCTTGTCTTTCTTTTGCAAAAGACTACTTTCTTTCTAAAGGTCCGTCTTCATCACCTTTGACCCCCGCAACTCATTTACCTTCCATCCTCTTTCCATCTTCTTTGGAAGATGAAGATGAAGCCTCTAATGGTACACAATACCTTGAAGGTTGTCTAGACTGTAATGTTTCGGAAAAACTGACATCGGCAGAGAATTCCAATCCTTGGCCGTCCGCACACTGAAGTAATGAATGAACCTATTTACAAGTGTCAATCTAATCCTGAGCCGTATGCCGTACATCATGAAGACACCTGAAACTGTCGTGAGAAGTCTGCCACGCGTAAGCATCCCGATCCGAAGGCGCCCGAGAGGGCCGAACAAAGATGGACTGGATGTTGTTACTCAATCTCACCAGAGCGGCTGGACGGATCTGGATGAAATTTAAAGTCATGTCATTATAAAATTATCCTAAAAATTCATACAAGTCTTTACTTGCGCCATGTTCCCTATAATGTATACTTAAGTATCATGTGGGCGGCCCCAAACATTACACTCGCGGTTAATTACACGATGTGGTGTAACAATTAAATTGATAGCGGGAAATTAATACAAATCTTTAACTTTTTCTTTCATCTCTCTTGAGACTGCGGTCCATTGCGGACCGCTGCGTCTATTCCAGCCTAGCACTGTGCACAAATGACTGCACAGAAGTCGGCAATAAGGCATCGCAGGGGAGTGAAGGGGAGGCGCGGGCGGACATGCGCGACCGCTAATTGGCTCTCCTGTGTTACCCTCCCCGCGCACCAATACCACACCCCTCTCGCTCCTGGGGTTGCGCCTAAATTTTATCCTAATTGACTTTTGTTCACTTAAAGTTTTGTTTATTAATTTTATTGTGTTGTATTGTATTGTTTAATATTTAATTTCATTTATTTGTGATTATAAATGGAGAATAAAAAAAAGTACAAACAAAAACACTAATCATTATTTTTAGAAATGAATAGTGACTATACTCATGCTTTCTACGCTTCGCTCACTTCTAGAATTATTTGCCGCCAACTCTACTTACAAGAGGTTGCTGTGATAATCCGAAGTATCAAAAAAATTGTGCTCGTTGTCGTCATGAGGTATTTACCTAGTCTTGGATTATCTTAACCCTACCAATATCCCGTTCAACATTTTTCTAAACGATTTTAAGGAGTTCCCTGGTATTGGTATTGGTATTGTATATTACGTGGTATATTTTTAGAAAACAAGGATCTTAATGCAAGAAAAACCGTTTTCCAACAAGGATAACATTTTTAAAGAATGCTAACAATTTTTTTTTACAAATACTACAAACTCTCATTCTCTTTAACCATTCCCAATAAGTATAAGCTTGTGTTTGTCAATACTCGAATAGTGCATACTTTACCTTTCGCAAACCGTAGCCTAAACCATTACATTACGCTGTTAAAATTGGTTAATAAAAGACAGTATATACACAACCATAAAAAAAAAACGTCCTTTTTTTAATTCTACACAAATATTAAGACACCGCTACTTCTTATGACTTGGTCTGCTCGCGATGAATATTCCGAGGCCGCTAATATTCCGATTAATAATTGGAGAGCGCCGCTGAAGTTGGGAGCGAAATGAATACTGAATGTGCTACTTAATAAAATTGGAGAGTTCATTTCCTAATTAAAAAAGCTTCTGGTTTTTATTTCCACGTAATTTGAGACTTCTGTCCGTATTTATTTTACAGCTCAAGTGGGAACTGGTGGTGTTATCGCGACTGCTTTCAAATTATTTTACCGCAGAAGTAGTATTAAGCTCAGCTATCAGGGATCTCATATCGTGTAAAGTACATGGATAACCGGTATTTTTTTATGTAAATAATTGTATTATTTCTCACCCATAGATGTCAGGAAGAGTCGAATTTTTTTGTTTAAGTTCATTATCGATAAAGAGTTACTGATTTGACTACTAGTATTTTTTAGAGCACGATTCTTTTTTCGTAATTCGTTTAATATACTTAGATGCGACAACGATACGGACCGGAATTATGGACTCGAACCGGGATTTTCCTTCCCTGAAAACACGAATAAAACGATATTTAATAAAAATCAAACTAAGCTAGATCGTTTTGCGATGCACTAGTGGATTAAATAAAAAATAGTAAAGGTTAAAAAAATCATCGATATTTATTGAACTTACACACGCTACATCACTAGTCCACGCAAGATTTTATTTCTAAATATATAAAGCATTTTAGTGTTAAGTCTTATTATATTTGTTCTGTTCTTTATCGTAGTGATGTCGATGTTTGTCTAAAACGTCCCTGACGATTCCTATGTTAATAAATGTAAACAATAAATAAATAAACAAGAAGCAATGTAAAGGCACACGTGTACAAATTACAAGTAATTAAGTCCCTAAGCTCTTCCAAGGGTTGACTGATTTTCGGTACGATAGACCAAAGACTTCAGGAGTAAGTGACGCTCGGAGTTCGAATTTTAACCATAATAAAGTAATAATCTATTTAATTTCAAGTAACATTGGTTAATTTGGTAGTAACTTTAGTTACTTGGATGCTATTGTTAGTAAAAAGATAAATATTTAATGAGTTTTGCTTTTTTCGGATTGTTAACTACAAATAATATTGTATTGTTTAGTTTGTGTCCGGTGAATGTGGTGGCGTTGAGTCTATCTCAACCCTTGTTAAATATAGGATACAAAATATTACGATTAAATAATATTCATTTTGTACAAACTGCAATTTAATAAACGTTATTGCGCGCAGACACTTTGTATTTGGGAAGTATCATATCAAAATCTAACCAAACATCCATCAAATTACTCTTATTGGATCCTTTCCAATCAAAAATGAATCATGTAAATCGATTGGCGTTATATTGAGTTATTCGTCCGTTTGTGGCGCACATACTTGATGCAATTTTAAGACTTATACGGTTTTCTCATGGATGCCATTGTCAGAATTGGACCAATTTGAAATGGGACCACATGGAAAGACCAGTTTAGAGTCTCCTCTTTTTTTGAAGTCGGTTGCAAATAATATACAAGGGCAAAGTGAACTCGTTGGAGCGGTTACGATGTTTTATTAGTAATTCGTTTGCGTCAAAATTTAAACCAACACGGCAAAATGGAAATGTCGTTATGCTCCGCAGCTACCAGTGACATCAAATCTATTGGACGTCCGTTTAACGGCGCCGACTCCAAAACAATTTATAGGGAAATCACAACAGCGTCATGCGAGCGTGTGAAATGGGATTCCATCCACGAATATGGTTACGGGCATTTTATTCGTTTCAAACACTTTATTCGATTACTTCTGCGCTATTGGAATTGTGTCCGAGATGTAAACAACCTTGGTAATAGTGGTAAGCTCGTATGAAGTGGTTTAGTTTCTTCGATCACTTGTTGTCCCAGCGCCAATGCTTCCTAAAGTGGCGCTCAAAGTTAGTTTTTGAAAGTTCCGTTATCCGTGAAATAGCAACAGACCGAGTCGTGGTTCGGTCCTCTCGAGCGCCCTCGGATCGGAATGCTTACAAATAACAGTAACCGCTCAAGCTGAGGTGGAAAAAAAAAGACAGTGGCCTCCTTTTTAATGTTAGGACAATAAAATAAAGAAATACGCTACAAAGGGAAAGAATACCAATGCCAATGAAATAGACCATCCCGTACTACTGTTAGTACAGTTCTCAATCAAAAAAGGCCGAAACACATTACTGATGATCCACAGGCTCGGATATTGTGCGTGACTGTGACTGAGACGGATTTTAAACTTCTATCGCGACGAAAATCTGACAGACAATTGTTTGAAACATTCTCCAAAGCCGATACGATTGCCACGTGACTTTGATATTAGAAATGCGCGACATACATCGACATTACATAAAATATATCGTGATATTTCACGTCAAGCCGACATTATCGAATCATCGAATATAGGTATATTTCCGGTAACCAAATATCGTATGTATGTTCCCAAATCCCTACTCTACGCGATGGCAGTACTGGTTGTATAAATGGTTGTAAAATTTATAATTCATATTTGATATGTGGTTGATTGTGGTCCATTTCATTAAGCATTTTGTAGGTATATATTATTTTTTGGTTGTCTCCATGAGCGTCCAGTTATTAACCCTGGCTTATCATCACGCCCTTTAACTCAGGCATTCCTTTATCAGTCGGGCGCACGCCCTCACCCCGGGCCGCAGAGAGCGTTGCCCTCAGGGCCAGCAACCAATTCCCGTAGATAACTTATCAACCACTGTTTTAGTCGTTCTATTTACGACATAGATAATGTTACGTTGGACAATGCTAGTAAAATATCTCATACCACTGCTCACTAAAACGACTGTGCTTAGACACACCGGGGAAGTTAAACGTCTTTAGCTCCATCTATATGCATGTAACTTACCTTACTACTATATACGTATAATATACACAAGATTGTTCAAGGAAGAAAGAAAATGTACGAGCGTATTGCTCTCTCTTGTCCCTACAGTATATACGAAACGTGACGTAACTTTACAACTACCCGCCTCGCCAGATCACACTTTTCGTAACACATTCAACAGCGTACTCCTCAAGTCAAGCAACCGTAAAGTTTTACTTCAAAAAGTCAAACTAATATAATTTAAAGATAATTAAGCCTACAAGCAGACAGCTGAGCAGCCAACAGATGTAACTTCTCCACTTCAAATCTTGGAAAGCGTGGACGAATTATTTAATACCTCTATACTAGGAATTTGCGGCATCGTAAACAAATTATGTGCTAACAGTTGAAGGATTCTGTCCTCTCTTCACCGGCGGCTAACGTTCCCTAAAGTACATACTTATTAAAAAGCTAGCAAATGTTTTTAAATTACTGTTATTCGACACGAGCTAAGAGATGGCTCGCTTCAATAGTCGAATGGAGAGTTTGAAGAAGAAGAATTGCGACTGGTTGTAGCAAGTGAATGAATGTCATTCACTTGCGGCGATGTAGTACTAATAAACCCAACCGCGATAACGTATTAGGAGTTCTTCGATAGTTCTGGAGGGTCAGGAACAACGGAGGTCGATGGCGCGTGTACACGTAGACATTTTGTTTATTGGCATCATAATATACAAACACATTGCAGATAAAATATAACACATTAAAAACCAGAAAGAAAAATGTAGGAACGGACAAACAGGACATGATGTAACATTGGACAGCGTCTCAACTTGTGCTGTCGCAGGGCTACCACGGCGCTGATATTCAGCAGTGCCCAGGATATTACCCAATATGGTTCACTCGCAATACTACCTTTACATTTATACAGAGCCTAATAATAAAGTAAATATTCACGTCAATGGTCGAGTGGCTAGTTGGAACCAAGGACCTTATGTACCTTTATGTTAATTACATGTTATTGTTGCAGATTACACGGAGCCGAATCGCGGCAAAGAACAACCAAACTCATCTGATCTAGAAGTGCAGCTCTCTGCCACCTCCACACAGAATGCTCCGGTACTGGATATGCCTGGCGAGCGCAGTGTGCCTGGCGGGCCACTGCGGCGCCAACTACTGCCGGGACTCCAACCTGTGCTGCCCGGGGCGGGACAGCTCGTGCGTGGTGCAGAAGGCGCACCAGAACGCGATTATAGACGACATAAGCGACAAGCCGTGCTACTGCGACCACGCGTGCCTGAAGCTGGGCGACTGTTGTCCGGACTTCCGGGAGACTTGCGGAGGTAATTGCAGGGAGACGTCAACAACATCAAAAACACGCTCCCTGACACTCACTAATATATCTACCTTCCTCGGTGCATTACGAGGGGCTCCGGGATCTCCAGTGGAACGCACCAGAGCCCATCTGCACTGTGGTCACTGAGCACGTCCCGGGGAAAGAGGGTTCACCTTCTTTCCGGGTCCACTTCGGGGGATGACAAAGGCCCTACTCTTGTCGTCCAGTGAACCGGTACCGTCCAGTAAATCATATTTCATCATTGTGTGAATCGTATTCGTAAACAAAAAATCATCCAGTTACTATAAAAATTATGCAGTCCACAAGTATTAGGACTAAAGCAAGCATTAACCATGTCAAAAAAAAGCCTGATAAATTGTTAAAAAGCTAATTTTCCTTCCGACTTCACAATGTTTAACATAAGAAATTACACCGATAGACTGTTAGAGCCAGAAAAAAAGATGATTCTGTGTAATTTTTCCTCTTCGTAACATGAAAATTACCTTCACATGAGCGACATTTTACTTTGAACAGCTGCCTAATGAAAAATAAATGTAACGGCGCGGCTAAGAGCGCGGCTAATCCATGTATACGACGGCGAGGGCCTGTTTGCGCCATTCTCGCCCTCCCACCCCCTCATTGTTCACACGTTCTCTTGCCGCGACATAATGCCCACTTACGGCCCGGAGCCCCGCTAACGTAATTTACGTTTTTATAAGACCTTTATACCTATGCAAGGGATGTAGCAACATTGTACCGTTACCTCATAGGTTTCATTATAACATAGTATTCCGACGCGTTATCCTTGGAAAGCCACCGACCGAGCCGTGGTCCGGCCCTCACAGGGTACCCACGTATCGGAATACTTACGCGTAAAGCTCCTCTCACTGTAGGACACTTGTGTTGAGTTACCAACCATAGAAGCTCCAACCAAAGAGCTTATATCTTCTATCTTCTCTCGCGTCAGTGCTGTTAACTTAAAAACTCTGTGAAAACATTATTCTTTTCAAGTGGTTATAACAACAAAATAAGAAAAATTCTGTAAATTCCAACAACAAGACGTAATTTTTTTACGAATTTGCTGTCGTGCAGTTTTAAAAATATTATTAAAAAATCATATTTGTAAAACGTTTTGTTAGCATTATTTACGCTCCATCTTGTAACATAATAATATATAATAGCTTAATTAAACGATAGTTTCCTAAAAAATACATTACTTTATAAAAAAAAACAGCAATGAAATACAAAGTCAACGAGCTGATGATGGGGTCAATGAAACGGTCAAAGAAGCGGCAAGAATTCTTTTATGGCGTTTGGCATAATTCTTACCGCTTTTTTTTAATCAGGATCGATGTTTTTTCCGTGCCAATCATCAAAGGTGTCATTAGTACTATCGTCTATCTTCGTTTTCGCAAGCGGTCTGCTAGTACCACGTATAGTTGTATTGAAGTTGATTTAATAAGAATTAAGATCACACAGTGAGACTCACAAATAAAAGTGAGTAGTAGTGCAGTGGGGGATAACAGAAGCTTACGAGAGATCGGAAGCTCAGCTGCGAGATCATTCTCTCCCAATGGCTCGGCCTCGCTCCCTATGAAGGGGGTGCACTGGCGAGCGAAACGAACTATTTAATATTCAGTTCCGCTTTTGTGTGCAGTCGCCGGGAGCTTCGGGGAATTAACTCGGAAATGGAACTGCTTTTAAAACTTTTTAATCCCCGCTTTCTTTTTTGCTAACAATCGATTAGCACTTATTCAGTGAGCTATACATTTGTTAAATCATTTACTAACTCTTGTAGAAAATCATAGACGTACTACGTAGGTGCCTGTCGTTACGTGTCGAGCACAAATTTCAAGATTTATTTATTTATAATTTATACTTCAATTACATCAACAATTACACAAGAACCGCAGTAACAGCTATCGGAGGTGTTATCGCTAGAAGTGACCAGACAACACATCAATAGAATTGACTGGCAGTTGGAAAATAGCCGCATATTTGTATATGTAACGATATTCTGCAAATACATACAGGGTTATTGGTAATTGGACGTATCCGTTAGGAGGTGATAGATATGACTATATGCGATAATTTCAACCCCAATATGCATTATGCAAAAGTGAACCATTTTTTGTTATAAATATAAATTAATTTACTTTAAAAATTTAAATCTCATTTTTCTTCTGATTGTTAAAAACAATTTAACACTGGCAATTAAAAATATTGATAATATCAAAACAACAATTATCGGTATTATATAGTTACGTTAGAATTTATATTCATCTCGTGATCAGTCGGCTAATGTCCCACGACCTCGATGTCGGTCGGGTACACGTGAGAGCGAGGTGCAGAGAGCTGGTGTGGTTGCAGTGGCGGACTGCGTGATCTCGGAGTGGGGCGCGTGGTCGGAGTGCGACACGGCGTGCGGCTCGGGCAGCATGCAGCGCAGCCGGCGGGTGCTGCAGGCGGCGGCGCACGGCGGCCGGCGCTGCCCCTCGCTGCTGCAGCGACGCGCGTGCCAGGCGCACCACGGCTGCGCGCCTGACAGCGACGTGCCGCTACGAGGTAACTTATCTCTCATCCAGATCCTCCTGTTCTGTTTCCTGGAACACGCGCTCTTATAAAGGCAGTCCTTAGTCTCTTTTAGATTAAGTTTACCTTTTAACTTAATTGACTGTACTTATTTTAAGTAGTTAGAGCATTCATATTGCCGTTCTTTCTGTATGGAGTCGAGACATAGACAATTCGACCAAGAGAAAGACAGAGAATAGATGCATTCGAGATGTATCTATTCTCTCCCAACTCGCCATAAAGACTAGACTGTCCACTACGTGTCTACAACGCGTACTGTCATATTTCGGGAATATAATGCGTAGACGGAATGGCAATCTTGAAAAGCTGGTCATCGTTGGCAATACAGAAGGCAAAAGAACAAGAGGCCGGTCGCCAACACGGTGATCTGACCAAGTAAAAGGTGGTATCTCCTCTCCTAATCTCTACCAGCTGGTGAGAGCTGCCTCGGACCGAAGCCGATGGAGGCAGATTGTTCACTTGAGAGGCTCTAGTGACCATGATCCTCAGAAATGAGGGAAAACAAGGAAGACTTATTTTAAAATGTGAGCAATAGAGATCTATCTATCAATATTATTACGTCAAACAAAGACTTATGAGTGTAAAGTTTCTCATATTATATTATATATAGGGGAGCGTTGAATGCTATTTGAACATTATGCTACGAAGTGCATTAAATCAGTAACAACACAAACCGCCAAATAAACTCAACCAACTTGAAGCAAAGAGACTACTGGAGTTACAGCTCAAGTGAATACAATGTTTGACACGTAAAGTTTTCATTCATGTGTTACTTAGAAATTTACTTAATTTTATTTCAATTATCTCTTACTAACGGGATTTTTTCATTAACTAATTGATTAATGTTGAAACTCCACGTGTTACTCCCCCAATAATGCGACAGTGACTAAAATTAAAATAAGTCTTTAACCCAAATAATCAAAGGCTGTCTGAGTTTTACATCCCTGTTGTATCACAGAGGAGTCTGCAATGATCCTGCCCGGCGGCCTGTCCATCAGCCGGCACTCCAACGAGACTGTGGACATCAGGAAGAACTTGAGGCTGCGCAACCCTGACGACCCGGAGTCCAACTCACATAGAGAGTAAGTTTTTTATTTCTAAGACGAATCAATACAACATCAGATAGACAAGAGAATCCCCAGACATAGGCTCAAAATAAAATAACAGTAACTAGACCCACACACACACACAGTGTTCACACACACAAAGAAATTGATACATATTTATTAAATAATATAATTGGAATTTATATGATCTAATAAATATGTTCAAAAGTCCGAAGCTCAGTTTCTAGGGTATATTTGTCTGAAAAACAACGAAAGCTATGACAAATAACCGTTGATCCGGTTTCTTTGATTACAGAGCAACACAAAGTTATTCTTGTTTTTTTCTTATTCCGTATACGTCTTATACAACGTAATACGTAAATGGAAAACGGCTCGTCAACCCATTGATTTTATTAACTAGAACGGCCTTCAAAACACAATGTTAACGTGCATACGTCTAAATGGACTTCGTCGTTAGCTCGTGCCTGCACGGAGCAGCGGGGAAGTCTCCAATCATCTTGTACCATTTAAATAGCACCGCACTAATGGTTATGTTTAATTCCAGGTACTGCGTGCAATTCGAGGTGAGCAAGGTATCCAAAGCCTGCCGCCTCGACTCCGAATACAAAGCGCTCCGTGAAGGTACGCACTTTACGGACTTTGAAACCTGCTCGCATTTTATTACCTCATAAAATTGATTTATTGTTTAATCATCTGCTACGACAAGATCATTTCTCATCTTTCTCACCCTTTACCTGGGGGACCATTGTGTCGAGTTACTAGCGATAGAGGTTCAGGCTAAGCGACCTAAGAGCTATGCCACTATCAATCCGGTGAAGCAGTCAAGGCCCGCTTCTCTGGCCAATCTGTGTAGTTCGTCGTAAAAAAAATCATCTTTCTATGTAAAAGGACAATCCTTTATTTATAACACTTATAAGACATGTAACAAATTGTAGAAAAAGTTTAATTTTTATAAGTGTTAACTCACCGACAGCAAAACTGGCAGAGGATGAAACCATCTCAATATATCCGACCCATTTGACATACAGATGGAATTCTTTCTATTGAAACATCATCAGCCTGCAGCAGTCCACTGCTGGACATAGGCCTCTCCAAGACCATGCCATTGAGCACGATCTTTGGCCACTCTTATCCATTTTCCGCCAGCTGTTGTGCCTAGTCTTAGGACAGTGTGTGTGGTAGGCACTAATGACCGTGGGTGTCGTTCTCATAATTGAAGAACTGCAGCTCATCTGCGACTCCTGTATGTTCGTGGGCAACGGTGATCACTTGGAACTTTGTACCGTCTCGTCTCATTAGTGTAGAATAGTGATTGAAATTTTACATCTTTCGAATTTGAAGAAACTTGTCACAATCTAGAATTCTACCCGACGGATTCTGCTATTACTTTAAACGAGGTTTCTACCAGCAATAGATAAATGAAACTGATATACCATTTCCGTTACACTTCACGCGACTCGACACACACACCAAAAATACTTCATACGTTCATACCACTTCAATTTGCACTGCAATAGAATTTAATGTAATGTGGTGTGGCGTTCCAATTGTCACTTCACTAACGTAACTCGATACTTGATATGCAAATTGGTGTTGGTCATTTCTGCGCAATATTTCATGCACTAATATTGTTTGGTTTGAATTCATGAATTTCAGTCAATATTAATACAGTAGAGTTCAGCAGTGCTCGCTGACCAAATGTCCACCATATGCTTACGCAGGATCCTAGAATACTTTGGTTACATTGCCAGAAACAACAGTGACAATTCGAAAAGCTGATCAGATCCGCACTAATCTTGGTACCCCGGTTAGCAGTGCTCTACACATGGCTGCAGACGGGAATGTGGCGACGGATGACCAAAGCCAGACTGTTCCCAAGGGTTGGTCACGCTCAGCATTGACAAAATTGACGCCACTGCTGGCCACTACAGACCTAGCCATACATTTATAGTAATTATATTGGAATTAATTAAAGACATGCATGCTTGTTGTGTGTTGTGTCCGCCAGGCGGCGCGGTGTGCGTGCGGTGCGAGGCGGCGGCTCTACGTCGCGACCTCAAGTGGCGCTGCGGCGGGCACGGGGTCACGGGGCATGCTACGCGGTTCTACGCGCTCGTAGCGCCCCACTGCCACGGCAAGTGGGTCCGCACACAAGAGGACCTCGACAAGAGCGGCGAGTGCTGCACCAACCCGGACTTTATATTTGTTTAAATCTGGACTCGAGAACAATGAATTGGTTAACTTTAAGAAAAAACCCGGCTGATTAAGTGTCATTGTCTTAAATTTAATTTTGTAGATATTATCTGACAATTTGTTGAACTGCTGAAGGTGTCTTTGTCTATCCACGTTGGTTTAGATTGTAATTGATGATAATACTCCAATACATATATAATTACATGTATTGGAGTTGGTACATAATGTAATTGATGATAATACAGAGTCATAAATGTGTGTTACAGAATACAAATATGTAGATTTTTTTCATCAGATCAATTTCACATTTTTATAAAATGTGATCAACTCATTACTACAGAGCAAAATTTAATTGAAATTTTACAAGAATTTAGTAGTAAAAGTACCACTTTAAGGACCCAAATGGTCGTAAAGTCGGAGCAATGCAACAAAATTTATATTCACTCAAAAGCTATTTCTGACCCCGGGTTATAAGAATACAACTATAAGATTTAAAACTATATAATACAAGAGATCATTATCAATTCGATATCATTGGAAATAATCACCATTATTATACTAATTTAACCAAATCTCCGAGCAAACTTCTAGATGTTGGACATTCAGTATAGCACATAATTTTTTCAATCAGTTTCATAGCACATCATTTGATCTAGTTGACATTATTCTAGACTTAAAGCAATAAGTAATAAAGCATTATTCACAGATTACGATAAACTATAGAAGGGTATTCAACTTTTAATCCTTCTTAACACACTTTCAAAATGGAGGTTCTCAAATGCCTCGTTATAAGTTTGAATGATAATTTTCTGTTAAAGCACCGTGCTTCCCGTGTACACCACACGGGCCACAATTTGATGCAGATCTGGCAGCGGCATCTGTGAGGAAACTGTATGCGTCTTAAATTTGATTAACGTTCGATTCGATTTGAAGTCGGTTTTTGCTTTTACTCGTAAATATATCAGTCGAATATACGTTATTTTAAAACGCCCATTTCGTGTGTTGGCGGCAAGCTGATATTAAAGTGGGCTTGGCTCTGCCGACAGACTGACGAATTATGAACGACACCTGTCCCGTTACAAATTATATATAAGATCCCTGGACAGAACGTTATCAGTGAAAATGATTGTAATTTGTAATAATAATTTAAGTAATGACATTAGTTTGTGAATACATATCGCGTGTGAGTCGTGTAAATATTATCTGCGTTTACTTTGCCCTGTTGTAAGAACACCTTCCTACCTCTTCCACGCTCCTGTTATTTAATTTTATTGAAATAATATAAACATCAATTATTATTCTATTTTCACCGCTGTTAGTCCAGCTCCAGGCACAAATTTAGTCTGATGTTGCTCCACCAACAATGGTCACTCTTAATTCAAACGCTTAGCGACTGCGCTGCACTTTAATAAATATTCTATGGAATAAATTACTGTTTATATTATCGGTGCAATAAATGGATTTTCGAAAGAAATTAATTCAGCAAAGACAGATAGCTAAAAGATAAGTATCTTGCTGGCTGCTGTATAACACGGCATATTATGTTACCATCCATTTCCCGTACTAAGCGCTAAGCAATTAGTGGTCAGATAATGAATAAGAAGCCTGTATGTCTTTTTGGTTAAATGTGATAGTGTTCATTATAACATTTAGCCCAGTTACTCTGTCACCTTACCTGCCTAACCAGTCAGGATAATACTATTTTCTTTTAAATTGTAATCGCTTATTCCATTTAATCTTTAAAAGCAAACCAACTCCAAGTTAAAATGGTTCTCATAGTTGATTCTATAGATAACGCCTAAATAAATTTAATAGCAATGTTTATTTTGTGGGATTTTTAATTAAGTTTTGAAAGGCGCTCTCTAGAATAGTCTATCTATAATAGTTAAAAAATATAATAATATTGTATAAATACAATACTGGAAATTGTTGAAGTTGAAAAGAGGTAGTAACCTAATAACGAGCTTGTTGTGAATTTTAAGTAGATAGATGGCGTTAATACTAATTCATCTATTGCAGCGGTAACTGTAATGAAAAATATTAAAAAAATATTGCTCCACTTGATCCCAATAGATTCTAGTGAAAAATAAGCTCTGGTTAGAAACATACTTGAAATGAAGTTGTCCTTAACTTCTGTTTGTTGTAGAAATTTGGAGCCGTTAAAAACTTTGTCCTTAGTATTTTTTAGTTAATTTCAAGTTTTATGACCATATCTACGCGTAGAGCTCGTGCGAGGGATGCATAAACACGGTGTGCAGGGCGACAACAGTAAGCAAGGCCTAAAAGAAGCTTCTTCTAACTCTGTTTCAAAGGGAAACGCAAGAGGGAAAGAAAAAACATATTTGTGTCATTTAAAGCTGTTTAATAACTTGCATGTAACCTTAACGACAGGTTCTTTGTGCTGTTAGAGCTATTGCTTACGTTGTCAACCAGCTGTTTTCACAGGTCACACGAATCATAAAATCATTATTCTTTTATACGACAAAATAAACAAAATAATAACTCGTCAAAACAGAAAAACCAAGTAACAAAAATGTCGACATTATAATTTTCATTTAGATTAATAATCAAGATAATTGACCTTAAATATAATTACCTCTCGGGTTTAAAGAACCGAACAATATTTTTTTAGGAATAGGATCAGAGCTCACGTCGTAGACAATCATCATACCGAATTTTAGGTTTTTGTCAAAATTACTCCCTGCGATCTGTTGAACTGTTGCTGCACAGGTCTGAACAGCTTTGTTCTCTCGTCCAGCTCCCGACGTGTCACATACATATTCTCGTCTTTCTAAAAATATGACAAACAGATTGAAACACTGATAAAAGTACAAAAACTAAATTAATAGCCAACATATGTCCTACCGTTAGGCATGGGACTTTTCTCTAAGCAGAGATATATTTTCAAGATACATCTATTACAAGGTCTAGTTTAAGCATATGTGTATCCATGAACTGCTTCAAGTTTGAGACCATACTCCTTGATTTGATACCATTTGTGGCAATGATCTATATTGATCGGTGGTTTCCCCTGTTCTCCAGAGGACGCTTCAGTCTGAACTCTGTCAGGGTCTCTGACAGGGAAATTTGGCTTTAGGCCCTACTCTACTTGCGAAAGCAATCCATACCGACAGCGCCCGTAAGGGCCACAGCTCCTTATCTCATTACCTTATTGCCACGGCTTATTACCTGGTGTTATGTTCTCCATTTCATCAGATGTCACTTCAATATCAGATTCAACATCTGTCTCAGTTTCTTCAGAATCGTCGAAGTCAGAATCTATTTGATAATTCTTCAAAGTCACTTGCGAGCACATCGAGAAAGTATCTGAAAAGATAGCTCCTGACAATGATGCTGTAACGGGAAACGTTACAAATATTAACTCTAGACAATGATGTTATCGTCCTTTAGTATATCCTGACATCTGGAGAGAGATATGCTGAGTTGCCACTTGATACATGAAGACAAGCCGATCTGTTAAATACACTCGCAGTATATGGTGACAAATCTTATATACTCATGTCACAATGTTAGTTACCACACTCCTCTGAAACAACTTGAACGTCATATCCCTCAGTGATACGACATATAGCGGCACGTTCATATTGAATTGACATTTTCAAGTGAATTGCTCCTTGTTCTTTGTGATTTGTTTTTCTTTTTAATTAAAAAAAATCCAAATAAGCTTAATGTTTTGCTGGGAGATGGATCACGTCTACAAACAGTTGGTTGTCGAAAGATATCAAGTCAGCGTACATAGCGTACATACAGCGGACCGGAATTGCGATGGTCGTCCATCGATTCGCTAGTAGGAGAGGCACTGTAAGATAAAGAAGTTGTCAACAAATCTGACAGATGTCACTTCAGTAACCTAACAAGCATCCTAATTTATTCAATTTATGAGCATGTGGTTGTGTAAAGAGAAAACCTGTCAACAGTTGATCTGCCTTGCGCCTCAAGAGCCGCGCCGCCCCGTGCAGCAGCAGGCAGCTGGTGTGCAGCGACAGCCGCTCGGCTGGCCTGCGACCAGTGCTCGCGATGCACGCGCCCAGCTCCTCACTGCACATGTCTCACGATATTATCACTTAAATTAAAAGCGGTGATGGAAACGAGAATCGTGCTCCAAAACAATTGGTAGAAGTTCAACCTGGCAGTTCTATAGACTTGGATTGGACGTAACGAATACTGACGAGCCGGTGACGCGAGCGACGTGTTTGACGTCCGTCTCTTTGAACAGCCGCCGTGATTATACTTATACAACATGGACAGATAGGAAACTATTTTTGCCAACTACGCCTGGTGACTTTGTTGCCTACTGTCGTTTTATTTCCATACACAAATAAAAACTTTGTCATTTCATCTATGTGTTATATTATATATATTTATAATTATATATATATATATATATATATATATATATATATATATATATATATATATATATATATATATATATATATATATATATATATATATATATATATATATATATATATATATATATATATATATATATATGTCTATACGTTTACAAAAAGTATAATACATACCCGATTGTTGAAGAGTAAGACAAAATGAGCGTGCACTGTGTCTGTGTGATTTACGAACCGTAACTGGCTGCTATAAGAGACAAAAGCAATATGTGTTCTCTCTCGACGAAATAAAACTCTCTCTTCCTATCTTCATTCTCATATTTCCCTCTCAACTTTCATTCGCGATGTTCGTAAAGAACCACTCACTCAAGGCGTCTAACGCCATCCGCCGAGCGTTGCGTTCGCCTCACAACTGTAGATACGTTGCCTATTAAGCTTACAATGTAATACTAATAAACCTATAATCAAAAAGAACATGTGTCCCAGTCTCACCACACCGCCGGTAGATGGAGGCTCTCGCATTCACTTGCCGAGATTTCCTGGCGGTGAGCCGCGCGCCACAACGCCGTATACAAATGCGCCATTACTTTTGTTTTTGTACACGTGCACTTCACGGGAAACAACTGACAAATATGTCACTACCCGCAATAGCGTGTCATTATCACTAACAATACCTTTTCACACTACCGTCACTACATCGTGTGAGTACTGACCGCAAGCAGCACACGAGCTCTACACGTCACGAGTACTGCCCTGCTCTCACGTCCAGCGCCGTACTCGACTCTACCACAATAATAACCTACCGGCGCATTAATTGTAAAGCACATCCCTGGTCACATAACACATATACAAGAATATGTAGGAGTAAAAACAAAACTGACTTCAAATCGAATCAAACGTTGAACGCTATCACGCGCAGACGCCCTCTTCGTATTTTCGAATTACAAAATCAAACTTTATCAGAACGTAAGTAAACTTTAACCAAACTACTCTTTAAGTACATCCTTTCCAATAAAAAGTAATCATCTAAATAAAACCCCAAAATCCACAGTTTTGTGGACAAAAACATAATAAAAAATACAGACGAATTAAGAACCTCCCCCATTTGAAGTCGGTTGAAAATAAAAAATATTTATATTGTGATATGTTCCTAAAAGACAATAAGAATATACACTTATAAATAGTTCATATACTCCAATTTTGACCACTATACCCAAGTTTTCTATACTATAAATCTAATCTAAGCTACGAATAATGTAAGAAATGAACTATGTAACGTAAATTGCGCGCCTTGAGTTGATGATAAGTAGTGCGGCAAGACACACCCTTTGGGCTTTGGAAAGGAAATTACTTGGTATATAACTCCCACGGGAAATTATGGACCTGATTGTATGACGGATGTCGGCCGCAGCTCGCGGGACTTTAGGATTAATCTTTATTTCACCGCCTTTATTGACACTGTTACCTGGACCATATCTTTATTATTAAGAGTAAGACCTCTGGGGTCTGAGGAGGTCGGGGTCCAAACCACCGCACGTAACAAATATTGGAAATACAATACGCAAAAAATGAACTCCGATGAAAACGTTTTACACGCGTCTTACAAATGACTTCGAATAGAAGTACGTTTTCAATCCTCTTAGCATTATAAAAGTGAATGTTTGTGAGTGTGTGTGTGAAGAGTTACTCTTTCACACAAAAACTACTGAATGGATTTTAATGAAACTTTATAATAATATAGTTTACACGTCAGAGTAACACATAGGCTGTTATAATTTATAAAGATCCAGTGGGAATTATCCAAAATAAAAATAAGAAAATAATCTGGCATCTGTGAGGTATTCTGGCGAGTTACTCGGACATAGTGTACGATGGAAATGTTTATCTTAAATAGTCTAAATAATTATGTCTATCTTTTATGTGTAAGTTATTATCGCCTCAATAGTGAACCATCAATGTAATAAAATTATAATTAACAACACACACCGGAGAAGCTGCAGGTGCCGGTCTCTGAGATAGGAGTAGGCTCGTTTCTTGAAAGTTCCAAAATATTATACGTTCGGAAACCCCGCTGGTATATAGAGCCGTGGTGGCTCAGTGTCCTTGCGGTTGGCTCAAGTTGCGTAATACGCTAGCAACCCGAGTTCGATCCCCGGTGCCGGCACCAATAAATTTGTTGTTGCAATTTTATGTGCTGATTTGCCACGCGCTCGGCGGTAAAGGAAAACATCGTGAGGAAACCTACATGTTTTAGAAATTTTTTCTACGGCATGTAAAGTCTGCCAGTCCGCATTAGGGCCGCGTGGCGGACTATGCCCTTATACTCTTTATACAGAGAAGGCCTGCGCCCAACAGTGGGACATATATAAAGGCTGTAACTGTAACTGTAAACCACGCTGGTGACAGTTGATTCCACAGGTTGACAGTGTGTGGCAGAAACTTACGCGAATTACGCCCAAAGAGTCAAAAGTTCGTCATTCATATAATGATTTCTGGATTCTGTCTAGGAAATCAATCCGCTTGGGATCCCAACACGGACAAGCAAGCCGAGTCAGAACAAGCGGCCGCTCGTCTGTCACACTGTACTGTACAAAGTATAATAAAGTAGCAGAACCTTAAAACGTGACATAAATATGAAGCACGGGGCACAGCTCACTCCGCGTTACTGTATTTTTACATAATTTGCTGCGAGTAAGACTCGAGACAATATAAATCATAAGTCAAAAGTGAGACGGCTATTAACAAAACGACGGGATCAGCCGAGCGCCCGGACTGTGTCCGGCGAGGGGCTCGACTCCGGGACGAGACTTTATTTAAAAAAAAATGTTTGTACTTATAGTGCTAAGACAAACTAATCGTCGAGCACAAATGTTATGATGGGAGCGTGGAGTAAATACATGGTTATCACAATTCTTGTAACGAAGCTACATAGATTACTGGAACCGACTTTAACAGTGTCATTGGATTGAGAGGAGGCAAAGCTAACCGCGAGGTCGCTTAACATGAATCTCTATTCTTAGTAACTCGATACAAAGGTAATCTTCGGGCGGTTACTTTTTACGTGTAAACACTATTCGACTACTCTCGGGCGGCCGAGAGAGCCGGATAACCACTCGGTCGATTCCTTTTACACGGATAAGGGTGGCTTTTATAGTAATAATATTAAATCTTTATTGGTCAGCAATAAATAGATATTAAATAATAAAGAACATCACAAGTGAAGTGGCAATGGGCCGGCCACTTCAGATGTAGACCGGACAACGGTTAGACGAAACGAGTTCTCGAGTGGAGACTGCGGAGATCAAAGGCGGAGTGGGACGCCCTAAGGCTAGGTGGAGTGATCTTAGCAAGACGGCAGTGGACCTGGAACACAAGCTGATGATGATGATGAATAAATAGATGCAAAAGAAATATGAAGTCTCTATGAACTCTCCCATTTTATAACACAATAACAGTATGTGTGCGCGAGCATGTGTGCGCGTGCATGTGTGTTCGTGCGTGTGTGTTTATCTCTCAGCAAAACTATGTGTATATTAAATTAGGAGAGTTCTGGTCCGGTTTTAATTAAATTCAAGTAACCATTTTTTAAATTTTTTAGTAACCGACTTGCATCATTTATGGAAATCAGATGTTACATTTGTTCATTGCGACAGAACTATATACTGTACTGGGCATTAGCAATCTGACGATGGTATTAAATTCCGTGGAGTCTGGCTGGACACTTGTACGTGCATTGCCGGACACGCGTACAACCAGAAAAAGTGAGTGGAAATGGGTCACGTTACAAAGAATGTGCTTCCATCAAATTATTTCACCTTTGTATAAAACCTCACAGTGGAAAGGATATGGAGTAAATCCGGCCACTTGATGCTCATCTTTCTACATGGAGCAGGCTTAGCGTAATGACAGTCATTTTTATGTTTTATGTGCTCTGCAATGCGCTCTAGATATTCCGAACCGTTTATTTACTTACAACTGTCTCGTTGTCTGTCAGTCTGTAATCAAATCTTGCTAGTTATATATTAATATAAGTTATAATTTGATCCCCTTCCGGTATCCGATTGAGATGAAATTTGTCACGCATGTGTCAGAATCTAAGTTATATATTTATTATATAGATATGTTTTAGTAAAATAATATAATACAATGTAAATAACAAGAGAGTACTTCTCTTATGTACAGAAGCGTTACCGACGAACAACACTAACAACACTCAACGCTAATAACACAACACAGCGATCTGCGATGGAATCTCAAGCTTTGTGTGTCGTTATCGAAGCAGCTCTCTCAGTGCTTGCATGTCTCAGACTGAATAAAGATTGACTGACGGTTGGCAATATCCTTGTTGTCCTGTACTAGAAATAAAGCAAATAATAAAACTATCCGGGCTCGATGTCACTGATACTCCTGATGTACACCGCACCGCACATAGCCACTGCACTAAAGTAATATAGAATATTTTTAAAATTCATTCCATATTTATAGAACAGCGCACCAGTTCTCCAGAACACAAAATGTACGGATAATATTCTTTTACATTAACATATTGTATTAACATATAAAGCCGTCATGTAAAACGTGATGAAAACTACATTATGCCTTGTGCAAGTATATTCATATTTTAATAATAATCTGGTACGTGTGGCTGAAATTCCAAATAAGAACTGATTTGGTCGATGTAAGGTATAGAAGCGAGTAACTTAAACACTTTTCCCGGCTCATTCAAACAAATGCCTTGGGCGCGTCCAATTTGTAGAACAAATGTGTGTCCGACCGCCGCTGCAGGAGCAACCAGCGTCCACATACACACGGACGATACTTTTCAATCAATTGGCAATTATTATATTAAATTAGAGAGTTCTGGTCCGGTTTTAATTAAATTCAAGTAACCATTTTTAAATTTTTAGTAACCGACTTGCATCATTTATGGAAATCAGATGTTACATTTGTTCATTGCGACAGAACTATATACTGTACTGGCATTAGCAATCTGACGATGGTATTAAATTCCGTGGAGTCTGGCTGACACTTGTACGTGCATTGCCGGACACGCGTACAACCAGAAAAGTGAGTGGAAATGGGTCACGTTACAAAGAATGTGCTTCCATCAAATTATTTCACCTTTGTATAAAACCTCACAGTGGAAAGGATATGGAGTAAATCCGGCCACTTGATGCTCATCTTTCTACATGAAGCAGGCTTAGCGTAATGACAGTCATTTTTATGTTTTATGTGCTCTGCAATGCGCTCTAGATATTCCGAACCGTTTATTTACTTACAACTGTCTCGTTGTCTGTCAGTCTGTAATCAAATCTTGCTAGTTATATATTATTATAAGTTATAATTTGATCCCTTCCGGTATCCGATTGAGATGAAATTTGTCATGCATATGTCAGAATCTAAGTTATATATTTATTATATAGATATGTTTTAGTAAAATAATATAATACAACGTAAATAACAAGAGAGTACTTCTCTTATGTACAGAGGCGTTACCGACGAACAACACTAACAACACTCAACGCTAACAACACAAAACAGCGATCTGCGATGGAATCTCAAGCTGTGTGTGTCGTTATCGAAGCAGCTCTCTCAGTGCTTGCATGTCTCAGACTGAATAAAGATTGACTGACGGTTGGCAATATCCCTTGTTGTCCTGTACTAGAAATAAAGCAAATAATAAAACTATCTGGGGTCGATGTCACTGATACTCCTGATGTACACCGATAGCCACTCCACTAAAGTAATATAGAATATTTTTAAAATTCATTCCATATTTATAGAACAGCGCACCAGTTCTCCAGAACACAAAATGTACGGATAATATTCTTTTACATTAACATATTGTGGGGAACAAAAAGCCGTCACATAAAACGTGATGAAAACTACATTATGCCTTGTGCAAGTATATTCATATTTTAATAATAATCTGGTACGTGTGGCTGAAATTCCAACTGATTTGGTCGATGTAAGGTATAGAAGCGAGTGACTTAAACACATTTCCCGGCTCATTCAAACAAATGCCTTGGGCGCGTCCAATTTGTAGAACAAATGTGTGTGCGACCGCCGGAGAACGGAAAGCCGCTGTGATTGAAACTTAATAGCCTTGCAAATTCGCCTGAGAGTGAATCTCGCGGAAACTTGAGCCATTTATTTAAACGTACCTTATGAATAAAATTTATTATGTTGTCTGAAAACGGTTTTCCGCCAGACAGAAGATAATATTATACCGGGAACGGATTACAGAGATCTAAGCGACACTGCACGTTCTGCCCTCATGTATGAATCATGTATGGTGTCATCTTAATTATCATACAAAAGGCCGGAATTGAGTTTGTAAAGAATATAAGACGCGTATAAAGCCTATAAAAAGAACCTTAAATCGTAATAGTAAGGTTGCATTTGGGTTGCAACTTGTTTACTTGTGGTTGTCCTTAAAAAAACCTTCGTCGTCCAAGCTAGAATACATTGGTGTTACGGTAAATGGACCTGAAGTTATCAACATTTTAAGCTTCTGTGACGTTTTTTTAAATTATTTTTCTATTAAAGGACAGAGCAAAGACATCATTAACAAGCAACATAGATATAACCAGGATATTAGTCATCAACAACTCATTATCAACGTCCACATGGCGCACCTGTTTGATAAGAACGGACACGTGGTCCGACCGACGCTGCAGGAGCAACCAGCATCCACATACACACGGACGATACTTTTCAATCAATTGGCAATTATTATATTAAATTATGATATATACAATACCAAATAAAAGTTTCACTTTATTAGGATAGATAGAGATTAGAAGAAATACCAAATACAAGTTATATACTAAACTCGGCAAAAATTTCACCGAGTAATTTTTGTGCTCATAAATACAATGTAGTGGGCGCTCTACGAGATGTATCAACCAGTTTGGGTACGTTTTAAAAAAGATGCAGGGAAGGAGCACCCTTAACCTTAACCTTAACCTTAACCGACGAACATGCACTAGCATATATATTATATGCAAATTTAACACCTATTGTTTTGTCTTGGATCTCTCTGTCAGAATTGAACAAAATGAACCACACGAGAACATTCTCCTTTTGAAGTCGGTTAAAAAATATTACGAATACAAATTATTATATCTTAATCACTTTTATCAGGGCAGCAGATTGTGCACCTGCGTGATAACGCGGACTAATACCACATGGCCGGCGGCAATCCGCGACAAGTGCCCGCAGCTGCCGCACTGTGAACATGCAGACAGTTGCCGTGATCCTGTTAGCCCTGGTGGGGCTCGTCTCCGCTCAGACCACCGCCGTCAGCCAATGTGAGTGCATCACTCATTCATTAGCATCTCTGTGCCGCTGATAATAGTATAATCCGACACTGATGTCGCTCTCTCTCTCGATTGCAGCGAAGGTAACGGAAGTACGATCACTGAGCCTCAAGACCGATAGCATAATTGTGTCAAAACAAGTATATTTTAGCTGGCAGGTGCTGGATGACAGTGGCCGAGGTTCGTGCTCAGTGGCATGCCTTTGGAGAGGCTGGTATCCAGCAGTGGACTGCTGCAGGCTGATGATGATGATGTATTTACGAGCAAAAACTAAGACTCATTTCAAATTGAACCATACGTGACGGAGCAAACGCTCTCTTTTCAATCAACTTCAAAATGGAGGTTCCTTTTTAACTTCCGACTGGGTGACCCGATTTTAATGGTTCGTTTGTATTTAAAAGCCAGTACTCCCAAATCCAAAAGCAAATCCCAATCCAATTCTGTCAATGGCATCTATGAGAAAACCATACTAATTCTTAAATCTGCAATAATATTGACGAATAACTCAATGTCACGCCAAACGATTTCGATGATTCATTTTTATTGGAAAGGATGTATTTCAAGGGTAGTTCGATGAGAGTTGGGTTAGGTTCTAATTTAATTCTATTTCTTAATATTCCTGCGGAAATACAAATGGAGCGTCTGAGCATAAAAGCGTTTAACGTTTCATTCGATTTAGTCGAAGTCGGTTTTTGTTTTTACTCGTAAATATACTTGTTTCCAAAGAACCATATCGCGAAGTTCGGGCGTATATATATTCTAGTAACGTTATATAAGCTGGTTGGTGGGAATAAATGACACGTTATATAATTATGTCTGCAGGCACCAGGAACCCTGGCGACCTCCCACTGAACACGTACGTGCAGGGCTGCATCACGCCGCCCTGCATGCTGCCGCAGCTGCAGGACGCTGTCATCAACATCGTATTCAAGGCCCGTCAGTAACATGATCACACTGTTTTCGTTTGTGAAGTAAGACTGTTTTATGCAATAACATTGGGGAGTAAGCTGGTGAGAGCATTACGAAAAATGTGATCGGGCGACGCGAATGGAATTTGGGAGGGAGATATGAGTTAGTGAAGATTGAATCCTGCATGAACGTTATTACAGCGAATGTAGGACAAGGCAATTCTGTAATTTCTGCCTACCCCACCGCGACAAGAAAGTAAATGCTTCAGCTTATTTGACTTAACTATATAGCTATTTTTCGGTTGGTTCGACCGACATTGCTAAAACGTGACACTAAATCTAGGAACTGAAGTCAACTGGCCCCACCCCTTAGATGTCAGGAGCATTGCTGGAGTTTCTTCGCCCACTTCTTCTCCCAGCGCTAATGCTTCCCGAAGTGGCACTGTCATTAGATTATTCGTGAAATAGCAACCGACCGAGTCGTGGTTCGGCCCTCTCGGGCGCCCTAGGATCGGAATGCTTACGCGTACGTAACATAATAACCGTCCAAGCTGAGGTTACCCCTTACCGGGGAACCCTTGTGTCGAGTTACTAGCGATAGAGGTTCAGGCTAAACGACCTAAGAGCTATGTCACCTCCCAATCCGCTGAAGCAGTCAAGGCTAGCTTCTCTGGCCAATCTGTGTACTTCATCTTTATTAATAGCACACATGAACTTTATTAATAGTTATATCGCTCCATCATTACAAAAAAAGTCAAATAATTAATTGAAATCTTTAATTACAATTGGTTTAGCAGACTCAGGGCCCTGTATTCAATTGCCGGCGACACGACGATATTATGTCGATTATTAAAAGTAATATTTCAGCGCGCATGATGCGGTCCATGACCACCCTGGCCACCGCCCTGCTGCCGCTGGGAGCGCTCATCTTGCCCATGGAGTATAACCTCGGGAACGACGCCGTGACCTGCAACTTCCTCACCAACACCTACTGCCCCGTGCTGCAAGATGAAGTCGTCGCCTACACCCTGAGAATGTACATAGAGCGAATCTTCCCGATAGTAAGTTATCATCATCCTTACAATCACTGTGGTATCTACGAGATCACATCAGGAATGAGAAGATCTGTAAACGAATGAAGGTAACCGTCAGAGCCCACAATGCAAGCAAGTTGAAGTGGCAACAGGCAGGGCAAATAGCGCGTGGAACATGGACCACGGACGTCCGCAAAAAAGTTGCAGGATACTGCTGGATGCAAACCACTTACAACCGGTCCTTTTGAAAATCGTTGGGGAGGTCTATAGCCGTAGTAGTTGATCCGGACATCACACACATACCCTGTTATAAGCAGAGGTAGCGACTTTACGATCTAAACGTTATCGGTTTGTATTAATAAGTTAGTTTAATAGGACATTTTTTTATTTTCTCCTAGACTATTCTAGATGTTTAGTACCAACAGCCTGCAACAGTCCACTGTTAGACATAGGCCTCTCCAAAAGTATGTCATTGAGCACAATTATTGTGCGGAGTGGAACGGCCCTAAAACTAGGTGAGGCGACAATCTCCGCAGGTAGGAGTTGAATAAGAGTGGCTGGAGATGGTTAGTATATCGTACAGTAACCGCGTTTCATCTGCGAGGGGTGCGGCGGCGTGCAGCCCTCGCTCGCCTTTCGGCAATTAGACCACTTCACAATCACGATTACCAAAGACCGATATATTGAAGCTTTAATTACCAGGGCACGGCGCTGACCATCGAGTTCAGGGTGGTGGACGAAGCCAGAAACCCGGTGCTGTGCATCAGGATGCCGATTCAGATCGTAGAGCCAGTCGGCGGGTCGCAACACGCACTGGACGCCAACTCCACCGTCTTCAATAATAATCATTAATCACCAGATATTGCGTTTTCTTTCCAAACACAAGCGTACAGAGAGCGCCGCAGATTACAACTGACATGTAAACTGTTTTGCTTCCTATAACAATTATACATTAGTTTATTGAAAATGCATTAAGTATACACAATTTATTTGAATTATGAGAGTTAGATAATTGTATTATAGTTGCTCTTTGGACTATCCAATGATTAGATTATATGTCAAATGCATTTGCCAGTTACTATATATTTATAACAGATTCGTTTATTCGACACATATGGTATGTGTGTTATAATACGAATAACTAGTTGTTAATATATGTACTATTAAAACCAAAGAGTATTCAATATGTAAAGGATACTATTGTGAGGAGTCATGTTGTTAATTCCTCACAATAGTATGAGAGCAGTAGTACAGTTCAGAGGCTTTAGAGTTGTTCTGCTGTGTTGTTAGTGTTCAGTGTTGTTCGTCGGTAACGCCTCTGTACTTAAACTAAGTACTCTCTGGTTATCTACGTTGTTTTCATATATTGTGTATTATTATGTATTGCCCGACCGGATTTCTTGTTTTACTAAAATATATCTATTTAATAAATAGATAACTTCGATTCTGACAAAAGCGTGCCTCGGTCATTGTGTATTCCATATTTATTTTCCATTTACTTCGATTAATAATTATTTTACATATTCTTAAAAACTAAATGTCTATGTCTACCCTAGATAAGATTAAAAAGATGTGAAAGTTTTTTCTTATATTCCTTGAAAATAATTTTAATAATTTTAGTAAAATATATAATTTATAAAAACATAAGATATTCTTCACGTACATATTAAAAATATAAAATATTTCAAAGTTTGTTACGAAGTTGGCAAGTTATTTAAGCTGTATTAGCTACCAAGAACTAAACATTTTTTTCCTAATCTGTAAAATATATATAACATAACCAAGGCAACACGTACACGTAGCCATCTTAGCGTGTCAAAATGTTGAAAATATCTGTTTTAGATAGCATTCGCAAAATCCGTTCTTAGTGAGTCTGTGTTCTAAAATGCGTGAGTACGTTAAGTTTCAAGTCAATCAAGTGCGTAGAAAAGAAAAGATGATGATTATTAAGTTATATTTTGCTTATTTATATGTGAAATATTCATAAAAACAATAAAATTGCCAAAATTATTTAAAAGATATTACGTTGTCATTGTAACAGGTAACTTCAGTAGTGTCAACAACTTATCGCAACAAATGTGGCAAGTGATTGCCTTATCTATGACGATCTTCATTTCTTTTAATTAACTCGTTTTTTTTTTTAATTATTTTAAGAAGTAAAATTACTTCAACTATCTAATTATGTAATTGTATTATTTAAATAGTTAATATTGTTAGTATTTTTCAGTTTTGAGGTAATCTTTTTTTGTAAATTTTAAATATTTAGACATAGTTAAAGCGCCATCTATAACCCTACGAAATGAGATATTTATTATTCTGACAACACAGAAAGCATACGTCAAACAGTTGTCAGAATATCTGGTAATTTTCCAATTAAGTTATGAAACTGCCATCTAGTGTCAACTATAGTATTTACTTGTCCCTCTATCAACGTTTCAGCCACAAAGGTTCAATTTATTACTGGTAGATGGAGATAGTATACTGAATGTTTTATTCGAGTTTCGTGTGTATGTAATGTTAAGTACCTTAAAAAGATAATTTATATTTAATAATTATTATTTTAATTTAAACGCTAACTCTCACTTTCTTGCAGAAGCTTTTCAGAATTGGTAATAATAAACGTTTTTGTGAAATCAAAGTGAAATTAATTTTACACGCAGCGGTTCAAGTCCTTTTATTTCTATAAGCTAGCTTAAATTTCTTTATTTTTATGAAATGCCAATTTTAAAAAATAAATTAATCAATAATGATATGTTTACTCCATCTATTGGTAACAGTAAAAATTGTATGTCTATACTTCTACAACAGATTGCGCTACCATCTCGAAATTTGAGAGATTGGATTGACAAATTGTTAGCAAAAATTGCTTACGATCTTATCATATCACCTTAATCTATAAAAATATATATAATTTATATTTCATTTATATTGGATCTGTTTGTAACATTACGATAACCACTTTTTACTCGATGCATACAATGTAGATAAGGTAGATATAGCAAAATTTTTTTTTCCAATTTTTGTTTGTTTGTTTGTCTGTCTGTTTATTCCGGCTAATTTCTGGAACGGCTGGACCAGTTTTAACTGGACTTTCACTGAAAAATAGCTGAAGTAATAAGAAGTAACCCGGTCTTTTACTTTAGAAACATTCTAAAATTATTTATACAAATAGATAACATTATGAAATTTTCAATGACGAATTGAGATGACTGCCCCTCTTTGAAGTCGGTTAAATATTATCGGGTTCCCACCCCACTTTCTAGCGGCTGTCTGTGCGGCCCTGGGGTCCGATAGGTGAGTGAGACGCTGCTATCACATGCTGTTTCGTCTGCACACGCAATGCCCGCTGACCCTGGCGGCTTTTGTAACCATCTCTTTACGAATCACCTGCAATAGCTATGCATATACACATATATAATGGCAACCCTTTCCGTTTGGTCCATGCACATTGTTACACAATGGTGTATAAATATTAACAAAGAATGCTAGAGAATTGGACCCCGTTACCACTCATGGCAAAATTCACTCGGCTGTTTTCGACTAAATTGTTAGTTAGTTACTTGTGGTAATAAATTACGCAACTTATTGTATTTAACATACATTTAACAATTATATGTTTGTCAGAAGCTAAATGGATGAATTGAAAACAAAAAACGAGTGCGCCACACGACTGACGCAAACGTTCTTTAGCCCCATTTACATGTATATATAATAATGGACGATTGTCCTAGAGAGACAGGACTAGTGACACAATTTTTTTTGAGGAACCTGCACAGATTAGACCGACAAGCTGACTTTGACTGTTTCACCGGATTGTATAGCCTAGACTTGTATTGCTAATAACTCGACACATTTGTCCCCCCCTCCCCCTCCTGAGGGGTAACCTCGGCTTGGACGGTTACTATGTTACGCGTAAGCATTCCGATCCGAGGGCGCCGGAGAGAGCCGAATTACGACTCTGTCGGTTACATCTACGGTCGAGACAATCTAAATTATGTGTTAGCTGGCAACACATGACATCCAGCGATTGTTATACATAATAACTACTTCCAATGATATCTTAGCGATTTACCTGAACCTTATTGTATATTTAATTCATAATTAATAATTTAGTTGATCGTCACACGAACTTGGCATTGTAAACAATAATGTAACTTTATTAGTTCGTAATAAAGGACGCGCGGTTGTGACGGTATTCGTTATAAATAATTCTTTGTACAACGTTACGCTGTCACAATAAAGCGAGTGTACTAGTTATTGGACTATTTTATTCCACAAAACCTACAAATTATAACATATGATAACTTTAAATGCCACTTCGGGAAACGTGCAGACAATAAGCCTGCACTGTGTCTTATACGTACAAAACGTCAATAGCCTAATAATGGTAAAGGGTACGGTCTGCGAAACATACGGGGACGTGGGTTCAAACCTATCGTTCGACTCAATAAACCATCCTAGCATAAGCTTAGAATGGTTAACTAGAATGTTAGTCTAAACATTGCTAGTAATATTTTTATTTGTCAAATAAAAATATTACTAGCAATGTTTAAAAAACTCTCTCTCTATCTTCACACATTAATATCTCCCTTCCAACTCAACTTCCAATCGCTTCACCCGATCTTTTGCGTAACGCATTCACCAACTTACTCCCCAATTCAATAACTCAAGTTTTACTTCGAAAATGTAATAACATCTAACACAATAGACACAAATTGTAACACAGAATATTAACTATAAAGTATCCAAGCAGCGCGTCCGTCCTGCAGCAGTGCGGAAGAGCGCACGTCGTACATCAGCACACCGTCCGGAGCGTGTGGTGATGTACAGATCATTTAGATGCAACATGCGGGTTCGAATCCCACTTGGCCTGCACCAATGAGAATTAGTGCCCGATGTATGGCCATGGAGTCTCATCGCTCGCGGGAACCGTCACGTGCATGTCACGAGTAACGAGCCAAGCCCTTTACTCGCGACCCTTGCCCTACGTCACGTCATTTATTCTGAACACAAGAATACTTGAATAATTTTATGTATACCTATATCTATAGTCATGGATAATACCTAATACACAATAGTGATGTTCATGCAAAAGTGCTGTATCGATAATATACAATATATTATATAAATCTCAATGGATATATGGAAAATATCGAATTTTAAATATATATATATAAACCATAATTTGTTGATATTTGAAGACTAGCTGAGCCGCAAACTTCGTACCGCTTTATTTCTTATCTTGTTGGAGGTTTAATATATTAATACTGGCAGGCAACACTTCTCATATTTGAATAAGTATTTGAATACTAAATGTGTACAACTACGTATAAAATATAATATTATGAAGATATAGTGTCTCGCAGATTGTGCACTCGACTTGCATTACGCATACGTCGACCGATATCTTGCCGTCTTACTATCAATATAATTACAATAATAAATACCACGAAGATAACCTTCTTAACACAAACAACATTTGAAAAACTGTTATTCTGTTGCGTAAGAAGCAGTAATCATAAATTATTGTTGACATTTCTGATATTACGACGGCCTGGTGTGGTCATTCACTCACTTTTCTTTAATGAGTTTCTATAAAATCTAATTTTAATAACAATAAAAGATCTTTCGTTTTATAATATGTATATAGTAATCTTGATATTGGAAACCAGGTGAGATAGGAGTAGGCGCGTTTCTTAAAGGTCCCCAAATTGTTTGGAAACACCGCTGGTGACAGTTGATTCCATAGTGTAATAGTTCGGAAGTTATACGCGTACATACTTTTCGGGCATATATATTTTTTTTAATTATAAAACTAGTGCTGCCATCACGGAGAGTAACAATCTAGTAAAATACAATATTACTACATACGATATTTGGTTATCGGATGAAATAATCGATATAAATATTGATATTAGATGATGCGATAACAACTGATAAAAGCGATATTACGCCTTCATATATCGATGTTTTATGGAAATGTCGTGTAACTCTACACAGAATAATAAAAATAAAACTTACTGCCATGTTTTGCTGCATGTAAACTAAATAAACCATACAATAATGAATTACAGAGAACACTTACAACAATACATTTACAATTGCTAAAAGAATGGCGGCAGGTAGCGGGCGCAGGCACCGTAACCCGCACGCTACACCGGCAGGGGCGCAACGTCTAAACTATTACTGGAATCAAATATTCTGTAATGAATGTAAACAACAACGAAATAGAATTAACCAGAATCTTGCCAAACTCTCATCATCACCCTTGTTAGCTGGCAACACCTGACACCCAGCGATTGTTATGCACGATAACTACTTCCAATGATATCTTAGTAATTTACCTGAACCTTATTGTATCTTTAATTCATAATTAATAATTTAGTTGATCGTCACATGAGCTTGGCATTGTAAACAATAGTTTAACCTTATTAGTTCCTAATCTGACTTCTAATTAATTTTGTAAAAGATGGCGAGGACGCGCAGTTGTGACGTTTGACTCGATATAAATAATTCTTTGTACAACGTTATGCTGTCTCAATAAAGCGAGTGTATTAGTTGTTGGACTATTTTATTCTACGAGACCTACAGATTATAACATTTCAGAAGTGGGATTGTGCTCAAAATTGCCCCATGAACTCAAACGGAAGAATAGCGCATTAAATTCGCATGAAGAAAATAGTGAGATTTTTTTCTAAATAAGAACAAAACTCATTAGCTAGGCGACCACTGCGGATGGGATCAAACCGACCAAACTTCTATTGTGAAATTGCAAACTGCGAGGCCATGCCAGAGAATAAGAAATCGACAAGTTGGTTTGCAGCCGGGAGTGCTGGGACTACGCGACACCAACTACAAAAGGTACGATACCTACGATATTTATGCTAACAAATGTAAAGGAACAATTATAGTCAATAGGCATAAGCTCCGAGCAATTAGATAGATAAATTAAAATTAAACAATTATTAAAAATAACAGGGTAACACGAAAACAATCGGAATATGTTTATGACAAATACAATTATATATATTTAGCGACTTATTGTTAAAAGTAACCAGATCTAGTATATGGACGCGGATATTACATCAATTATAGATGCAGGCAGTAAATTTAATATTCTTTGTATGTACCAATCCAAAAGTTGAAAATTATAATCGAGTCTACAGTACAACAAGTATGCAACATTTCAGGGGTGAATGTGTATCGGTTTAAGTCACGTAATTTTAATAGAGGTTACAATATTGTACGGAGTAGTTGAATTAGCTATGGTTAAATATAATATAATAAGTAGGATTTATGAAAACTTAAACGAGCATTTCTTGTGTATATATATATAACGTTATTTTATTGGGTGTAAATAAATAAATCACAGTCAACCCTTAGATAGACAGAAATTTATTTATAGAATAAAAAAGGAGACACAATACACAATATACAAGTCTTTAGTTACAAACATGAACACCATCTTATCTTATTCTATATGTTATATTTATTTACAAAATGTAGTTTACCTTAATTATTTGCAGTTACCAATTACCGATAATTTAAGCCTTTTATTATTTCATATACAAATATTCTTATCAAGGAAATACAATTATCCCAAATGTTAATATAATAAATACTTATTCAGGAATTTTGTAGTATGCTCTGGCGTTTTAGATCCATATTAGTATTAGTATCGGATTTTACTATAAAACTACACAAATGTAGTGCCAAATATAATGTCTGTTCCTGTACTACTATTTTAAAAAGCACAATTGGATACCTAGGTGTCAAATGGTCCAGCAATTATTCTGGCATAATCATATTGAGTTTAGTTTCAATAATTAGTTATTAATGTATGTGCTATTACAACCAAAGAGTATTAAATATGTAAAGCATTGTGAGAAGTCGTGTTGTTGACTCCACATAGAAATCCACACGAGAAATTGTACAGTTCAGAGTCTCTTAGAGTTGTTCTTCGCATGCCGCTTAAGTGTTGTTAGTGTTGTTCACGGTAATGCCTCCGTACATAAGCTAAGTAGTCTCTTGTTATTTACGTTGTATTATATATTGTGTATTATGTACTGCCCGACCGGATCTCTTATTTTACTAATATATTTCTATTTAATAAATATATAACTTGGATTCTGACACGTGCATGAAAGGGAAACAACATACGGTGGTAATCATCAAGGATAAGATTCATTTATAAGGCACACCACAACATTACACAAACATACATTATTAATAAACAAGTCACTAAAAACTATAAGCTATTGTAGATGCAAATTATAGATCAACGAGAGACATAACAAAATATTAAAATAAATACACGATAAGCACAGCATATTATATATATATATATATATATAAGAATATACAATATTTAACATATTTGGATATATTTTGATAAAGGGATAAGTATTTCCATAAATGTGGATATGTGTAGAACACTTATGTAAGTAAATATTTGCAAGTAATATGTATGAGAGATATTAAGTAGACATGGACAACACTTACTATAATTGGCTTAAACAATGACGATGGACTAATTTCTTAAAATATACTTATTCAGTGATCTTTAACATCATCCGGTATGGCGTTTAAAGTATTTCCGATGTATGCTATTTTGGTATATTATGTATCGTAAGGATATACATTCATATGCATGATATAAAAAGCGGTTATTTTAATATTACAACATTTTAATTACTAAACCAGACACTCCAATTGTATTTATTGATGTATGGATTGACTAAATACTAGTTATTATTAGTAGTATTGAGTTTATATTATAATAGTATTGAGTGTATCTATGAATATATGAGTGACCCAATGGAATTTGAGATATTGCATTGACTCATATTGGACTGCGTTTATATTATAATAGTAACCATGTCGTACATAACATCGCATTAATTTGGTTTCAAATAATTATCCAAGATGGAAAAATTAAGGTAAACAAAAACTACTTCACATAATAGATACGATCAAAGTATTCGATTTGAAATAAGAAACAATTGTCAATATCAAATTTGCGTTTGGAATAAATTATCAATTTTATTGTGCTATGGTTCACTATGTTGGCAAAATGACTCTCTAATGACTTTCTAGGACTGTTTAAAATAAACATTTCCATCATACACTATATCTGTATCAATCCAAAGGTTTTTGCTGCACACACCAGAATTGCTCACAGGTGGCAGATTTTTCCTACTCATAGTTATATTTTTAATAATTCAAACTGCAACTTTTAAATCATAACCTGTGTGTCACTTGATGTGTAAACTACAGTATTGCAAAGTTTAGTAGTCTTCGCGTAAAGGAGTTTGTAAGGATTGGAGTTAAACTTCATACCATAATATAATCAATTATATGAGAGTAGATTTAAAAATATATAAATGGGTCACGGGTCGATGAAGAACGCAGTTAACTACGCGTCATAGAGTGAACTGCAGGACACATTTGAACATCGACATTTCGAACGCACATTACGGTTTGTGGAGAAATATCCAGGACCACTCCTGTCTGAGGGCCGGCTGTTAAAATAAATTAATCACACTGTTCCTAAGCTATAGAGAGAGAGAAGCGTGTGGCGCGGCACGAGATTGTGGTTAAGATTGGTTTTCTTTTACGACCCCTTACCACCACCTACATGTGGATTGGGGGGTGCAATAGAGATAATAAATCCGATCCGAATCCCGTCTATCGTCGCTACATATGTATATCTTTCTCCATCTGCTGGAATAATTGGCGGATTTCCGTTGGTGTAACGTAACGTGCATGGCCACCACTCACACACCAGATGTGTGCGCGAGGTGCGTTTTGCGTGTTGTTGTTTATCTCAACTTTGTCCGTTTAAATATACATGTAAAGATCCATCGATCGCATTGTGTGATACATTATCACGTTACGATAATGTTAAACAATGGGCCGACGATATGTGTATATACTGCTATGTGCTCAGATCTTCGTTAGCGAGACAACTGTGTGATAAAAACTGCTATGTGCTCAGATCTTCGTTAGCGAGACAACTGTGTGATAAAAACTGCTATGTGCTCAGATCTTCGTTGGCGAGACAACTGTGTGATAAAAACTGCTATGTGCTCAGATCTTCGTTAGCGAGACAACTGTGTGATAAAACTGCTATGTGCTCCAGATCTTCGTTAGCGAGACAACTGTGTGATAAAAACTGCTATGTGCTCAGATCTTCGTTAGCGAGACAACTGTGTGATAAAAACTGCTATGTGCTCAGGTCTTCGTTGGCGAGACAACTGTGTGATAAAACTGCTATGTGCTCCAGATCTTCGTTAGCGAGACAACTGTGTGATAAAAACTGCTATGTGCTCAGATCTTCGTTAGCGAGACAACTGTGTGATAAAAACTGCTATGTGCTCAGATCTTCGTTGGTGAGATAACTGTGTGATGCCTGCTGTATGCTCACGAGTGTGAATAAGTCTTCAAAAATTGCTGTATGATTAAGTTTTATTAGAGTCAAAACTGTGTGACCAAGACTATTTGAAATAACTGCTGAGTGATAGAATCTTACAGCCACCCAAAATTTGTCAGTTCACCATTTAACTCTCGTTCTTACGAGGCGAAACAAATTTTAAAACCACAAGTTACTGCTGTCCAATTGTTTTCAGGTCTACTGGCTGGGCTTTGGAGAAGAAAATATGAAGAGAAGAGAGAATACGGGCCACGGGACGCGGCCTTTGCAGGATGGCCGAGTGTTAGCTGGCAACACCTGACACCCAGCGATTGTTATACATAATAACTACTTCCAATGATATCTTAGTAATTTACCTGAACCTTATTGTATCTTTAATTCATAATTAATAATTTAGTTGATCGTCACATGAACTTGGCATTGTAAACAATAGTTTAACCTTATTAGTTCCTAATCTGACTTCTAATTAATTTTGTAAAAGATGGCGAGGACGCGCAGTTGTGACGTTTGACTCGATATAAATAATTCTTTGTACAACGTTATGCTGTCTCAATAAAGCGAGTGTATTAGTTGTTGGACTATTTTATTCTACGAGACCTACAGATTATAACACCCTTGAAGTACATTCTTTCCAATAAAAATGAGAATCATCGAAATTTAATTGATTTGAATTTGAATGATTTTCAATTTTTTCCTTTCTAATTGGTTGCCTTGATGTTCGTGCATTTGTCGCGCACAAACTTGATGTAAATTTAAGATATATGGTTTTCTCATGGATGCCACCGTCCGATCAAATTCAAATTGATATAGGAACAGTAAAGCACCAGTTTTCAAAAAGCTAGTTCACCTAGCCAAAGTTGTAAGGCAAGTACAGACAAATAGAGAAATTCCTCATTTTTTGAAGTCGGTTATAAAAGGTGAAGGACGCACCTTTGAATTCCTTCTTATAAATACAATATTGAGAAAATCGTCTTGCTAAAATCTTCGTTAATTGAAGCTCTAAGTACCTTTTGAAATGCCTTAACTATCATAATAGTAATATTTAATAGTCATTGTCATATATTTTCTATTGCATCAGTCAACTGTTGCCAGTTGTGGTTGCCAGGTCGGCCAATCGACGAGCACTAACAATACCACTTGGGATTGCCCATTTTTAAAATGTATCATGTTAAACTTCTCCAATTTTCACAAATTTCAAATGTTATTTGATTCAGTGCGGATTTCTTGAATTGCTAGAGCTAGATTTACGGACACTTCGGGAAGCAGAGGCGTTGGCGATTGGCAAAGAAAATTCAAATCTATTCATATATAAATCTAATCAATATTAATTCAAACAAACTTCTATCATTAATAATATCTGCCGGGATGCTGCGAGTGGAATTCGCGAACGCTCTTGGTATTTCTGAATTATGGTAGGAATATTATGAAATAGAATTAATCAGCACCTAACCAAATTTAAAAAACAGAGCCGCGGTAGCTCAGTGTCCGTGCGGTTGGCTCAAGTTGCGTAGTACGCTAGCAACCCGAGTTCGATCCCCGGTGCCGGTACCAATAAATTTGTTGTTGCAATTTTAGGTGCTGATTTACCACGCGCTCGGCGGTGAAGGAAAACATCGTGAGGAAACCTACATGTTTTAGAAAAATTTTCTACGGCATGTGAAATCTGCCAATCCGCATTAAGGCCGCGTGGCGGACTATGCCCTTACACTCTCTTTGAGAAGGCCTGCGCCCAACAGTGGGACATATATAAAGGCTGTAACTTAACCAAATTTTAATCGGAATACCATTGAAGTACATCCTTTCCAAAAAGAAATGAATCATCGAAATCGGTAGTGAGATATTGTTGCGCACATACTTAATGCAAATTTAAGACTTTTATGGTTTTCTAATGGGTGCCGTTGTGATCAAATTGAAATGGTAATCCCATCTCAATTTGACCTAATCATGGGAAGCACTAGCTTTCAAATGAAAAAAAAATCATCAAAATCGGTTTACCCAGTCCAAAGTAATAAACATACAGACAATTTGAGAAACTTCCTCCTTTTTGAAGTCGGTTGATAAGTGTTTATAGTCAATGACGAAGGAATATAATTTTGCTTTTTTAATATATAAGAAAAATATTAGCAGAAATGTAAACATTTGGGCTTTCATAGTCTTTTACTGCGGCACAATACCGAACCAAACGTAGTTCCGTGTTTCTAACATAGGAAAATTTTAATATCAGTGTTCAACGTTATAAGTGAGTTTCATGTATAAAAAATACTGCAAGACCGAAGAAAACGGATACCGCATTGCGACGTTGCCGCTCCGTACGACCGATGATATGGATACAGCTAAAGAAAGCGACAACGACACACTTTTTCTCTGTCTGTCACACCAACACGAATTGTATTTTCATTAGATTAGTTTCAGATAATTTAACATTATCTGTTCTAAATGCAATTAACAAATTAGAAATTAAAAATTGTTTATGATATTATTATCTACTTAGTTATCACAATAGACGTCGCCTGGCCTAGCTAGTGGTCTAGGTAATATTGATATAATAGTGATAATGAATGTTCATTGCCTTGGAAACACAGTATTATAACCATTGCAAAAATATTTATTTTTATTATTAGTATGAAACATACATAATTGTGTGAGTCCGACCGCCGTATCTTGCAGAGCAAGCGCGTGGCAGAAACTGAAGTTTAGCTCGTCTGTCTCAATAAATGTTATTCTCCTAAGTAGTTCGTAAGGTGCGTGATGTTGACTCGAATCAATGGATGGAGCAGAAGGACATTTTTATAATTTTGTTTATTTATCAGTCCGGGTGAAATGACAATACGGACAAGTATTTATTTCAATCGATAGAACAGCCATTTTAATTATCAGAATTATTTATTTACTGTCATAGCATTCGATGGCTGTAGGATGTATAACAGAAGTTACATATGCACTAGATTGTTGTATCCTAGTGGTCTCGCGCGCAGGAGACAAAAAGGTCAAAAAGTATGCTACTGCCAAACGGTACGGCGGTTTGTTGATATCGTCACTGTCCCGGTTTGAAACAGCTATAAAGGTCAGAATTTTGGGAAATAGCGAATTGTTATGTTCAAGACGTATCTACCACTAGAGTTTGAGTCCCAGCCGGCATGTACCAATGACATTTTCGGATTCCGATTTATGCACAAAAAAATTACTTACTAAAATTTGTGCCCGGTGTGGGGCGATGCGATTTGCTACGGTCACGGTTAAAAAAAATTAAACAAAAGTGAGAGGTTATTTTAAAAACTTGAAAACGTTTTGCTTTCCTTTTTGTTGACGAACCTATACTGACACAATATCATCAGAACTAAAAGGCGGCCGAGCTCTTACATCGCTTAGCCAGAACCTCTATTTAGAAGTAACTCTCCGCAAGGGCAAAGAAAGGGACACCTTAGCAAATGCAACGTGAGTCGTGCAGGCAGCTATAAACAAATTCTAGTTATTTCTTTATATATGCATGTAAGAGTTCGAGGAACGGTACCTTATTAGTAAACCAGACCAACCAGTCTCGATCCAAGCCGCGACAAGCATCGCCCGCCACATATTATGATGTAGTCAGAATTCGAATCCTAGGCCTGCACCGACGAGTTTTCATCTTTCGGATATTTACAGACAAACTATTATCTCTATATTATAAAAAATGCGTGCCTGGTGTATGGCACTACGCTCAGCAATTAATAGAAGTCTTGATGTAAAAGAGATAACGCTTGATATTTATGGTAACCACGTTGGGTTTGAAACGATTTTTTATCACTTTGGTATGGTGTTAAAGTTTAAATATTTATTAATTGACTAACAGACACCAAATTAGACTAAAGCGATACCTGAGCTCTATTAAATCAATACATTTACACACTGAAGTTTTCTTATCTTATATGCTTCAATAAGTCCGTTCCTTGTGAATCTGTCATCGGACTTTGTTGTCTTTGTAGACGTCGTGTCCAGAATAATAGCAAAGTACGTAAATTTGACAACAACGACAAATGAAAAATTATTTTTATTTTCGATAACTTTAAAACACATTGATATACACTTATTCAAATATAATAAATCCTTATTTAATCACAAGAAATCGGGATATAAAGTTGTACACCCGACATTTGACACTGACAAAAATGACATAGGCATATGCATTTAATGCATAAAGCATGTACATATAAAACCAATTTTCTAGCACCTGCACAGGTCACATCATGGAATATATTGTCGACGTTACAAATAACTCACGAACGTTGCACTACAATTACGACGTAAGAAAATACTTTGGCGCGCATTTATGTTAGGAATTTAGATTTCACACGAAGGTATAAACCTTTTTAAACTTGTTACAGCTGGCCAGAAATAAATGAGAATAAGAAAGCGCAAAAACAATGTTACAAAAGACATTTGTGCATTTACATTAAGTTGTGAGGGTTCAGAGTTATAAAATTATTAATTTAAAAAAATTACATTACACTGAGTTCACGTTCCGCCGCTGGCGAGCCCGATCGGCGAATGACTTCGGTACGGGCGGTGGGGCGTGGACTGGATTGCCTAGCGTCCATTTTCAACTTCGTACAGTCTCGCTCGTCGTCCGTCCTGAGAGAGCCGAGCGAGTATCGTCACAGGAATATTGAACAAACAAAATGTACATAATTATGCATCGCGCAGTCGTTAGCTGTGACTAATATTTTGCTTTAGACTTTTCTTTATTTAATTCTGATAGAAAAGGTTAGTGCAAGTTTACGAATTACGTTAGATTTAGCGTATCATTGTTCCTATAACAGTAGCCATTAATAATAATGGCGTCTGTATTGCGTTGCAAGATTAGCAAGTAAAGTGGTCTGGCGTCCCGTGTGAATAAAGTGAGCAGTATCGATCGACATTGTGCTATATTTTCAATACTGTGCAGTATTTTGGAGGTATACAAGAATTTTATCGTTACAGAAGATTGGTTAGTAATATTATTTGTTACGTCACATTCTGACCAACCTATGCTTGTAACTCCTGAATCTTTTTTTTAAATTTAAAATCCGATATTCATTGCAAGAACGGCGATTAATTTATTATTTTCTCCAATTTGCTAGCTATACTCAAGTGGATTGGAAAGGATTATTGCCTTACAACTAAAATGTTTCTAAGGCAAAGGTATGTTCAATGTAAAACAGTTTAGTAGTAACAAGTTTGTAAATTATTATAAAAATATGAGGTTATAAATAATACAATAATTATCGGAAAAAAACAAATGAATAAACGGTTGAAATTCGAATAATAATTGACCCTATGGATTCTGCGGTGTTTTGCAGGATTATTGTTAGGCACAATCGAATGTGGTAGGGCGACTTCAAATCATGGTCGCGACGCCATCTTGTATAGATGTTCATTTATATCGGAACGGCGCCAGACAAAGCGCGTGGCACCGTTGATTCTACTGAGTATTGTATTGTACGTGTTGTTCATTGTTAAATTTACGCAGACTTATCAAAATATGAAGTAAAAATCTTTTGAGTGAACATTCCTGGAAAAAAGTAGGTATTGTAATCGTTTAAAATAAAACGTGATTATAAGTCAAGAATCCACACCTTGAATGCCAATATGGCGCCCGTAGATAATTTTGTGTCGTTTTACAATGATTATATTTTGTGTTAGTTATTTGAATTCAAATGAAATCAATAATATACGAAATTCTTTTATTTTCAATATAAAATACATTGGGTAAATTATTAAGTAATATACCATTTTGTATTTTAGTTGACTTTGAACGTGAAGTAACCTTTTACTTCGGATACGGCATCCATTTAAATTATACTTATTAAGCCAACATAAATATATCTTCGTATCGCCTTTTACATTTGATTTACTAAACACGTATTAAATGCTACTTCCCCTCCATATTTCAAGTATGTTTAAAATATCATAATAATGAAAGTGAATCAGTATATCAAGTCAGTATAGTTTTTGCTAGTGATTCTACTTATTGTAAAGTATTTAATAAGATAGCCAAGAAGAGCAATTAACATGGTTTAAGTAGTGTACGCGTACGTATAGAATAGAACACGCTTTCTGTTTTCGTATAATTCAGTTTGGTTTTTATTTATGAATCAAATGTTACGTTATACATCATCTCTCACTAACCAATCCGATTCAATGCATATTTAAAAGTAATAATAACTGATGAACAATGGTGACGACGGTAAATATAAATCGAAGTTTCTCGTAGCGTTATATCTCTTAAAAAAGGTTTCGCGATATTTATTACATGCTTTTTGCTGGTTTTGGAGCCAGCTGTCTCGGAAATCCCTTCAATAACCCCCTCAAATCAAGGGTCCCTCTGAAGCTCGTAGTCTGGCGCTAAGTTCTGAAGATCTAGCTGTCTGGGGCTGTTACGTAACGCCGCTTGTGTAGTTCTTAGATTATCGTGACCGTTTCATTCTTAAATAAAAAAAGAGCACGATTATATGTGTATTTTATTTAAAATATGTAATTACTAGATGCATTAAGGAGGTATTGTGCCCCATAAATTACGCCTGCAATTCATATTCGATAAATTTTATGAATGGAAGATAAACTTTGTGTTGTTCGAAGATCAGAATAGTGTGTAAAGCTTATATAGAGCATCAAGTACGTAGCCATACATTGAGTTTTGAACTGCTGTTGCAATGAGGCTGTCACAACTTCGCCGGGTTTTAGAGGTGGCCGATATTTACCGACGGTCCCCGAGACGACTTCGATGCTCATGCGCGGTAGCTTCGACCTGAGATTGTCCGCGGGGACCGAACTGCCTGTCCCTCAGTTGCTTCCGTGTGATATCAAAATGAAATTAACGCGCTCTCCGCATCCTTATTTATTATAAGGATGGAAGTGTGTTCTTAATGATAGTTCACAACCAAAATATTATTATTCAGAAAGTAAAGACTTCTTCATTTGTTAGATGCAAAAAGTGTCCTACATAATTGTTTATTTTCTTGAATATTGTTAAATAAAATAAAACTCCTCCAAAAATGTGCTGTTTCTACTACAGACCTAACTTACGTAAGTAAACCGAGATCCCATTTGAAATGATCAGTAGAGCCTGTCTTACGATGTGATCCAGGTAACTTTATTGTCAATGATTTTTTCACACAAATTAATTATCAATACGTAGCGCTTTTAGTAGTCGCTCTTTCTCTAACGAGGCCAAGTTCTCGGCGGTGGCACATGTACAGGCAGTTACTGTACTCCGGAAGCACCAGTGTTTCAATTTATAATAATTAAAATAATCTTTGATAACTGTCACATTGGGCCATCAAACCCTTCTTTGGGAGTCACTACTGATTATAGATGCAGCAAAGTTTTACCAAGTAGGAAATTTAAAATGTACCAAAATTATATGACTTAGTTAATAAATGATGGATATTGTACGGAAACCTAATTATTATTTTTTTTATTTTAATCACATTACAACGAATATTATGAGTATGCATTAAATAACCTGTTCAGTTTTGTCACTGAAATCAAATATCAAAAATATATCGAAACACCATTTCCGTTTGTCGAAGAACGAGACTATTATAAATATTTCTACTTACCGAAAAGCTGGCATTTTGGAGTATTAAAGTGTAGTGTTTGATTTTTTTTTATAATTTATAAGTAAGTGCTTGACTACGATCCCACCTGATGTTAAGTGGAAATGCAGTCCTGGATGGTAAGGCGCACTGGCTTAGTAAATGCCTATTCACTCTAATTCTCGTTTGCTTTACGAGTCCATATCTTTGTAGCTACGCCTTGTCGCATCTTTATTCTTTGTTTCAATAAAATTTTCAGCAGTAAACATGGCCACGGATTACGATCACAAATTCGAGGAGATGAAGAAGTACATCCCATTTCTGGAGAATATGATCAAGAGACTGGAGAGTACAGGCACTACGAGTGGAAACCCGAGACAAGCGCAGCTCGCTAAGATCAGATCTCTGAGAGATCTCCTACTGGACAAGAAAAAGAGGTTCAAATATTTTCAATACTAATTAGATCCCAACGAATGGGTCGCGGACAAAATAACTGCTGGAATCTAAATCCTGTTTATAAAACGACTATGCTTTCGACAACACGAGTAAAGTATAATTGTAGCGCCATCTATATGTGTATATATATATATATATATATGTTTCGCTATCTTAAAGTACCTCTTCCACCAGCGAAGGTTGGCTGTCAGTTCACCATACCCTATTTCTTGCGTGGCCAATCAGATGAACGGCCCTCGCAATTCTGTTATGTTTTATATGTATAATATATACATGATTCTTCTTCTTCTTTGAAATAGAATGTGCGCGGGCACTGCTCTCTCTTTACGAAAAGTAACACTCTTTCTTTCACCGCTACAATAACTATTTCCCCCTCTCTACCTCCATTCGCCCGATCAAACTTTCGTAATTCTTTCACCATCGTACTCCCCAAGTAAGCTAAAGAAGTTTTACTTCAACAAGCATATTTACAAGTTAAAACTCAATAGAGTTAATTGGAGTCTAACCAAACTCTCATCAACCGTCCTTGAAGAACATCCTTTCTAATAAAAAAATAATCATTGATATTGTTGGGCATATAATCGTCCATTTGTCGCGCACATACTTAATGCACAATTGAGACTTAAATGATTTTCTCATGGTTGCCATTGTCAGAACTTGACCAAACAAATTGACCTCCTCCTTTTTTGAAGTCGGTTGAAAATGTTAAGCGTTCTCCGGTATATCTTCGGAACCCAAGATTCTTTATCAACAAATTTCAAATGAATCAAATTTGAGATGTTGATTTTTATATTGTCACATTAAGACCGGATTGAAAGCAAATATAATTAAAAATAATACGACGGCGCTATCGGCGGCCACTCCTTGTTTTTTGTAGTAAGTTATCAAGTAGCACTGCACAAATTGTTGAAAAATATTACTTTTATATCCAAAATTTACGGTAGTACTAGGAACTGATTTAATACTTTTTACTCGTAAATATACTTGTGCTATCGACAGTTTATTAAAGTATTAAGTATCAAAGTACGCGCGTATAGTACACTGCAGAAGTTTAACTTCAGAAAGTAGCCTGCGAGATAAAGATAGAGTGTAAGAATAATTAAATGGTTTATTATGTTCATTATTTGATTTTTTTTAAAATATTTTAAAATTTTTAATGCACAATACTCGTATTAGAGTTGACAAAGTTAAGATATATTCAAACATACACAATACACAAGTTGAGCAAAATTATACTTGTGCGTGTCTCGTGGTAAAGCAAGGTGGCAAAAAACAAACTTCATTACGTACAGGTTACGTGTCTGCAATACAATTAGTGTTGGGGGCGACGGCATACCTAACATCAGTAGCAGTAAATATTTGTTGAATGTTAAAGTAGTATACCTATATATTTATGTTCCCCTGTTGGGCACAGACCTCTCTAAAGACAGTATAAGGGCATAGTCCTCCATCATCAGCACTTAAAATTACAACAAACAAATTCATTGGAGCCGGCATCAGGGATCGAACTCGGGTTGCTAGCGTACTACGCAATTTGGTGGAACTGAGCTACCACGTCTGTTAAATTAATCGATGTTCACTAATGATTTGTTTAAAAACATTTTTTTTAATAATAAATATTGCATTAAATTTACCGTTGTTTAACTTTGGTAAAGAAAATATGTAAATAACAAAATTTTTCTTGTTATCTACAAAAATACGATGGTTTGTCGAAAATATTATCACGAACGTACGCAACAATATCGATGCGAATCAACGGTTGAATCGCCGACACAATACAATGCACGGGAACTATATGTTCACGTGGATCACTTGGTTATTTTACCAACAAAAAATATACAATCATTTCAAAACCAGAATAAAGAAAACTGTATTCTTGTAATATACCTCATTCTCTTGCAGGCTATATCATTTCTCTGTCGCTTTTTTCTATTGAATTTTCAAATGTTCCTATTCCTATAATAAATATTGTCACTGGTGGTATTACTCAGTTTAAATTAACGAGGAGGTTCTCAATTCGTCTGGATTGTTTTAACAATTGTGTCGTCATTATTTATAAACCGATTTTGAATTACTTTATCTGATAGATTTCGTTTCAATTAGTTCCTATATCTATTTTGTTCGCATAGGACTTTAGCTTCTGAACATATAACAGGGAACTCATAAAAATCGTATGGTTGCATTCAGATAACCTACTCCTAAACGACAACGAGCACAAATGTGGAAGAAGAAAGATAATAAAGGCGCCAGAACTTCATGATATACTGTGGTGCTTTGGAAATAAGAGTCGTTCAATTTTTTCATTCGGTTTGACACATTTGAAATCTGTTTTGATTTTACTCGTAAATATCCCTATTCCTGTAGGCGGGAAATTAAATATATGATTTATGGATGGCTCTCTCTTAACATTAAGCGAGCTTCTTAATCTTCCAGTAATCCTTACTGCTTATTGCTTCCGAAATTAATCCCTTTAAATTTACTTTTGTTTTAGAATGAAGATGGAGAACTTGATGAAATGCGAACAAGTTTTAATTAATTTGTATGCAAAAGTTGAACAGGTTTGTACAAGTTCATAATAATTTAATATTAATAGTTATCAAATAGTTAATTAAACAGGCAGTTATAAAATTGGTACCGTGATAAAATGTCTATTATTCCAGAGGGACTCATTCTCGGACATCAAAAAGGACACTGACCTGACTGCTCAAAAGGTCCACTTGGGTTTTTCGCGAAGTAAACATAATGCCACGTCTCATTTACAAGACCTGGAAACGTTACCGGAAATAGCACGTGCTAGCCAGACAGAAGAAGCCTGCACTGCTGGCAGTAAAGAGCCCGCGTTGTTTCAAAGAAGGCCCAACAAAGCTTCTATATCTCCTACACGAGTTTCTCTTACAGAAAGAGAGTCGTCCTCGACATCAAATATTCGAAGTTATACTCGAGTTCTTGTGTCTCCTGAACGTGATACTGAAGATTGGCCACAGGACATGTCACCAGATAAATCCTTTACAAAGTCACCTCGACGGATTTCTAAAAAGTCGCCACGAATCTCCTCACCGCCCCAACATAAAAGAGACAAAAAACAATCTTCTAGTCAAACAAGGGAACAAAGCCACCTAAACGACCTAAATATAACCCTGAAAGTTCCAGAAGAAAGTTTAAATTCTTTAAATACCAAAGATATACTTTCTAGAATCATTAACTGCAATGATAATGATGTCGATATAGACACATTACGGGGATTAAGAACTCAGATTCTTTCGGAATTAAAGCAAACTGGTTCTAAAGACGATATATCTGATTTAATACTTAAATCTTATAAGCATAAGAAAAAAATAGGGAAGAAGAAAGAAGAATTTGAAGAGGGTGAACTATCTGATAGCGAAAGTGAAATTATTGAAAGCATATATGGCAGCTTAGTAGTCATTGATAAAGATCCAGGAAGTATAAATGATACTAAAAAAGAAGTAGAAAACGATCAACTACATCGCAAAATTCAAATTTGTCTTGTCATTAATTCGGAAAAGGAGAGCCAAAATGAAACTGTTACAGTTAAAGACGTGCCTAGTCAAAACACAGTAATAGACGAATCAGATTTTGAGTCATTTCAAGGAAGTACACACAAGGAAAAACGAGAAATAACTGGTAACGAGGAAATTATACAACCAAAAGAAAACCAGCAAAAGATCTTAAACGAAATTAAACTTAGTGAAATATCCTCTGAAATAAACGCGGAAATCACAAAACGTACAGAAAACACAAAGGGCAGTTCAATGAATTCAAGTGAAATATGTGAAGAAAGTAAGGTTAACATTACAAGTGCCGAATTACCTGATATATTTTCGCCAAATTTTTACAAACCTGTCAATCAAGACGCTACAAAGAAAATAACTGATCCAAATACAAATTCATCCTGTCCAATTCCTTTCAATGTGCAAATGAAAGACACTTCGACTACCGACATTAAATTACTAGAAAATCCGACGAAATTAAAGGAACAAATAGAGATACCATTGTTAGACTTGGAAGCAACTGCGAAACAAGAGGTTGTTCAAGAAATTGATATTTTGCAAGCTTTAAAGAAAGAAATATTGAGTGAAAAAATATGTTTAGCCGATTCAGCGATTATTACACCGCCATTACATCAACCAAAACTTACAAAAGTAGTAAATATGGAAAAAATGTTAACGAAAAAAAGGATTTCTATTGAAAAATACAAAGAAAAGTCAACATCTGCACCCCTAACGTCACTGTATACAAAAGAACTTAACATTAACAACACATTGAAGGATGAACTTTTGAGGAAACAAAGTTTAAAATTAACAGATAAAGAATATGAACGGTTTAATCTATCAACAAAGTTAGCACTTGAAGAAATTTCTGATGAGGACAACAAACGAAAATCTAGTCCACTTATTGAAGACATTTACGGTGGCCTAGCACCGAAGTCCCCCGACCATGAAGATTTTGCTGACGCAGGAATTAAACCACCCGTTATAATACCAGCAGATCCTATTAAAGCTGCGGTTGTATCGTCTAAAACGGACATAGATATGAGAATGTTGACGATATTGGCACATACAAAAGCACTGAAATCGGGAAATAATTCACAGCCATCGATCGTTAACACTGACAAATCATTTGACGTATCAAAAAACGAAACGGAACCAAGTGAAAAAAGAATACCGCTATTAGCAGACCCACGGGTGAGAAGAGATTTTACCAACACTAATATGGAAAGTGCTAACTTAGCTCAAATAAATTTTGCGCCTAATGTGACAACCAGTAGAATGCCGAACATGACTCCCAATAGAATGTCTGGTGTTAACCAAAGCGCGAACGCTATCACAAACATAGTACCTAATATGACCCCAACTACTGTTTATGACATGACCCCGTCGCGACAATCTTTTGATATTGACAACTTTTCAAATCAAGGCCACATTTACGCTCCCGTTTATCCAGCTCTTGAAGTATATGACCCTAATGATGTCATTTTTAACGATGGACAGAATATTGGTAATTTTATGCACACCATGTTTAATCCATCAGACTGTCCACAAACCCCCTTACATCAATTCGGGAAGCCAGAGTGTCCTCCAACTCCGAACCATTCATTTGGAAGATTGGAAATGCCAATGACTCCAATTCACACATTTGGGAGGTCAGAAGTACCTATGACGCCTGTCCATCCTTTTGGAATAACAGATTGTCCATCTACACCAAGTCATCCGTTTGGGAGAGCGGAAGTTCTTATGACACCAACACATTCTCCATTCGGTAGAACCGAGTTCTCACCGAATACGTTAGGACCGCAAATAGGGGGCATAAGATATAATAATTTTCAGGATCCTAGAATTAATAGAAGTTCTGATTTTGATAATTTATGTGTATATAATGACGAAAAGGACTGCGGTAAATATAACGAACGTAATTTATCAGGTTTTAATCCACGTAATTATAAATATGATCAACCCAAAAGAAATTATTCAGATACTAATCGAAACTTTGATAGACAACGAAGTGATAAAAATGCAACATATGAGCAAGTAGATTACAGCGAAAGAACTTCGCGTCGTGATTCTAATAATGGACGTTCTACGTATAGGGACTATAAATCAGATCGGCATTATTCTAATGACCGTAATAAAGGATACAGATCCAGAGATTACCGTAACGACAGTGAGTCTAGGAATTTCAATGACAGCAGCGGTACACGCCATAATTACAGAAGAGAACATAGTGTAGGTAGAAGTTTCCCCGAAGATAAGTCCACGAAAAAAAATGATGAACTAGATTTGAAATCTGATAACACTCTATCTATTGAGTTAAATGCAGGGCGTTCACTTACAATTGATACCAGTGTAAATAGGAGTTTTCAAGAAACCCTTTCTGAACTTAAGAATGAGGCTATTTTTGATTCTAATTTTGATGCTAGAAGAAGACGAGCTTCAAGTGTTGGTAGGTCTCTAGGACGCGAAAAAAATGTAGAAAAAGGACCAAATGATATTAAAAATAAAAGTGATTCTTCGGAACCAAACTCAAGGTTCAGACGGGCATGTAGCGCTGGAAGAGAAATAACAGAATGTGATTCTAAACAAAAATTTATGGATATTAAGGAAGAATTGCAATCTTATAAACACACCTACGACACAAAAGCCAGTAAGGATATTAATAAGCTTTCTTCTAACGATTGTAACCAAATAGCTGGTGACAAAAGAAAAAAAACAAATGATCGTGATCCACGGTTTTCCAGGCGAGACTGTAATGATCAACCTTCAAAATCACTAATTGGTGAAAGACGGGGCTCAAGGTTACGTAAGGAATTTCAAAAAGATCAACAAAACAAGTTTAATGACTTATCTCGGGGAAATTCATTTGATAATAAAAAGCATGGGATAGATTATTCTAATGATAATATTGCCAAGGGAGTCATTCTCGGTTCTGGGTATGGTGTAAAAAATTATAAAATTCCGAAGATTAAAAGGGCTCCCGAGGTAATAAGTCACGGAACGTTAGATAACATTAAAACTGATACAAGTGATGATAATGATGTGAAAAAAAGTAAAAACGGAAATAGAGAAACTGGTTCTGTAAAATATGAAGAAATGGAAGATAAAAAAAGATTCAGTGAAAAAAATCAGGTTAGATCTTTAGCAAAACCTAAAGATAATGAAATAAAAGCTACAAGTACACAGAACATCGATAAAGCAAACAACTATGAAAGTGAAAATGAAATTGCCAATGTGGGTGTTCGCGAAAATGTTGAAAGGCGAGTAACAAGATCTTTAAAAAAAACTAATCTTACTTTAAATGACACACATTCACACAACCTTGAAAGTCCAAAAAGAAAAGTAAACAGAAAATCAGTTCTATATGACACCGATTCTGACGACGATAACATTCCAGTGATTAATATATGTCAACACTCGAAAGAAAAAGATAAAAATACATTTGAAGGACCGATTGAGGAAGATAAAAAGTGTGTTGTATTAAATAATGAAACAATACCTTCCGATTTTTATGCAAGTCAAAGGAAAAATGGCGAACAAGTGACTACTGATAAGAAACCCTTAGAGACAAAAACATCTAAACCTTCTGACAATGTTGTTTCCAAGGAAACACTTGTACACTCGGTATCCGGATCTAATAATTGCATTGAAGTGGAACTGGAAATGTTTTCTGAGAATATTGCTTCAGACCCTGTCATTGACAATATAAATGATCTTATAGCAGATCTTGATGATGACTTAGAAACATCAAAAAATCAGTTTACTAGGGAGATAACACTTGAGAATATGCTAGACAACATAACTTGCTCCAAAAACCAAGATTTTGGCAATTCAGATGAAGAAGAAAATATTAGTCAAGAAAGCGAATCATGTAAAAATAAAACTGACGTTATTATTCCTGTTGATGGGTGCAGTAGCTTAAAAAAAAATATTGAAGTAAAACGTCTCATTACAGAAGTTGAAAAAAATAATAAAAGTGAATCTAGTCTTGGTGATAAAAATGAAATTAACGATGAAGTTTCAACAACAGAAAATGTGTTTTTTACAACTTTACCACTATATAAACGAACTGATGACCACGTAGAAATCTGTTCAACGCCTGATAGTACAATACAAGTTAGTGAAAACGCTCAAGAAATAATAATACCTGAAAAAAATGCAGATAGTACTAGTGAGTTGACTTGTGAAATGAGTTCAGATATAACTTCAACGCATAACTCAGATGAATATAAAGGTACCGGTGCAATAAATTCGCCCCATACTGAATTGTCCAATAAAGCCAACTCTATTGAGAGCATTTTATCTCTTTTAAAAGATAAATCAAAAATACAACAGTTACTTGCGATGTTAAAAGATCAATCCAGTGAGAACGAAAAATTAAAAAAGAAATTGGAAATGTTGAGTGAAATTGTGTCTGATGATGAAGATTTACCTGACACTAGATCTGATTCTTCGAAATTGGACAGGAAAGTTTTCGATAAAGAAAATGAAAAAAATGCAAATTATGAGGTTACAAATGAGCACAGGCCTACTGAATTTAAAAATACTTATAATGAAAATACCACAAACATAAGAGAAGGAAGTGTCGACTTTACCACAAACAAAAATGATATAAAAACAAATGTGAATAATCAGAGTAAACGACACGAGGAAAATATTAAAGAAAAAGAATCAATCGAGGGCGAAGAAAAGTTAGAAGATTTGGATCAAAGTATGGAAAGTAAGAACAACGAAAATGAAGAGATAAACTCAATTGAAAGTGATTCTCCTGAAAACAATAAAAAATCTTCTCTAAAGAACATTAAATCTATCAAAAAGAACAAAACAAAATTAAAGAATAGAAAACTAATGGCAGCAGTCAAGGCACGTTTGACAAAATCCGATTGCACCAAATTTGAAATTGATAAACCTCCTAATGTGAAAAAGCCTAATAGGGAATTGAAACAACTTCAGAATGATATGAAAGAAATGTTTTTAAATGGTGATATTTTTAATACTAATGGAATAAGGATGTGTCGTTTGGCTAAATTAGTTGAGGATAAGTCATCAGCAGACAAAGTAGAACAACAAAATATCGAATGCAACCCAGATGTTGTTCATCAAAAAATTAAACGATCTGATGAAGAAACAGTTTCGAAAGGCAAAACGTTCAAGAAAAAACAAGCCTTAAAATCCAAAAGCCCACAGAAGCTAAGTCAAACTCATGACGATAATAAAAATGAAAATACTAATTCCGAACCTAACATTTCTACAAAATGTAAACCCGGGCCCAAGTCTAAAACTAAAGTTCTAGAACAACAAATGGCAGCAGACGTTGACCCCTACATGTTTGAATCTGATTCATTTAGTGAATCCAACCGTACAAATGTCAGTGAAAATAACTTTGAAAGTAGTTCTGATTCTGAATGCGGTTCACTTAAATCGTCCAAAAGCTTTGAGAGTAATGAACATTTAGAATTAAAGAAAAAACCGAAGCGTAAGCGACGCGGGTGGAAAGCTGGTGTTATCAAACCTAAACACAAGAAAAAGAAGATAGATAATAATTCTGAAGTTGAAACATCTTCTGAAACTATAACGCAAATATCGTTAAATAGTCCTGACGAAACATGTTTCACTGATAAAATGTACTGTTTCTCTAGAAACGTAACCGACTATTCATGTCGCCTTTGCTTGTTATACAGGGGCAATGACATCGTGCACCATTATAAAAAACAACACCCTCATTCAGAAATTCCCTTATCTCGAATGAGCCCAGATGTTGCAAAAGAAGCAATAGAACAATGTGAAGATATTAACTTCCAGACGATGAGCAAAATACCAACTGATAAATATGTCTGTAGGTTTTGCTTTAAAGAGTTTAGTAAAAAGAAAACAGTCTTGGAAGCATTTTTTTGGCACGTGGTTAGTATGCACACTGGCGAATATAAGCAACTTTGTTCAGAGTGTTTTAATGTTAAAAAATGTCCATTCAACTTAGATATTCCACCGCCTCCCAAAGAACTTAAGGGACAACTAATAGGATATATTTGTGGGAAATGTAATTTTACACAAATATCCCTTGAAAATTTAAAAACCCACGTTATTAACCGTCATAATGATGAAAAAACTGAAGTTTATACTGTAAGTTTGGCTGTAATGTCGAAAAAGATATTATCAGCTTTAACCAAGTCAACAGTAAGGTTTGAGCCTAGAATTCTTCGAAGTACTCGTTCAATCCAGTACGCGGCAGAAACTAACTCAGTTGCTGACATTCAATCTGAAACTCTTTTACAAGACGATCCACAGTTCACTGAAGTGCAAACGAGTAATGAACGTAAGAATATTAAATCACGTATAACTTTCGAAAATGTCGAAGCCCTTGAGGAGGAAAGTGAATTAAATAGAATGCCAAGTATTAAATTAGAGCCGACGCAAGAACATGAACAACTATATACGTCGCAATTTAAAGCTTTTGATGACATCTCTAGTTCGAACATATTAAAAAATGCTCTAGTCGGAGCTAATGTTAAGGATCTGCCAACTACGCCTGATGATATTTCTGACTACCCACATTTTCAATGTAACTTCACAGAATCTGGTACAAAAGAATACGTGTGCTGCATCAATGGAGTGGAGAACCACTATCGAACGGCCTTACTTATATCATTTAAGAAACATGTTCAGATAAAGCACAACGAAAAATGGGATGGATTTTGTTTCGTATGCAAAGTAATAGTAACACCTCAAGGAACCCACCACTTCAAGGATTGCTTGCAGCATTTCCTAGATATGCATATAGATAATTTTCCAATCATGGAAAACTGTGAACAAACAAAGAATTTTACCAATACAAATGACATACCTAAAAGTTTTTGTGATCTCGAGTCAAATAAGAATTATTTGAACGTTAGACCATTAACAGAACTAATTTCTCAAATAGATACCGAACCACCTCCAACGATTCTACCGATTATAGAAAGTGTTGTCAGTCTTGGGGCTTCAACTGTCGTGTCACAAGGGAGCATGATCAACTTCAGTGAAATAAAAGACAAACAAGAAGAATATAAATATGAAGAAGCGCAAGCGGACATAATGTCCAAGAAAAATAATGTTGTTCTTCAGATAATGATGGACCACGAGAAGTTAGTTCATATATTCAAGTGTGCTGGTCGTTTCTGTAGTTACTCGACTGATAACGCTGAAGAGGCCCTGCGTCACGCTATCACTCATGAACGCGTGGGTGGTGAAAATTCTATGGATTGCATTTATTGTAACTTTAATTCATCGAACAATGCCGTTGATTTGATTACGCATGTTTTCAATGTTCACGGCGGCAGTCAGTTCGTATGTGGCCACTGTTTCTATCGAGCTGCAGCGAGTCAACTTGTCCGTGCGCATGCCTTGAGATTGCATCCAGCGGTTTCTACACAAAGCATAATTCTAAGGACGACAATCACGTCTCGCTCTGATGCTGTAGATAACATTTTGCGCCGAGAAATTGCAGTTCCGTCCTATATTTGTAATCAGGGTAAGTACCTATTTATTTTCATGTTTGCACTGAATGTAAAAAGTTTTTCGCGACTGTATTGTCTCAATTAAAGTTAAAGGTTCACTTAAAGACTCAAGCCACAACGCAGCCAGAATTCGGACCTTGCTATCTTTATGGCTAATAGGGTGTTTCTGTCATTAGGGGATGTAATACTTCCGACTATAGAGTAGAAATTAAGGCATTAAACATTTGTACACTATCGCGGTTCTAACGTGTTGGCTCTTTGCGAGCGTCATCTCATGATTGAGGTGAAGATCATCCTTCTCCCTGCCCTGTGGTAGCCAATTTCAAGAGTCATTCTTCAGATTGGAGCTCCAATTCTACCTCTATCCCCACCCATCCAAAACGGTTGCTGCCTGCTAAAAGATAAGCGCTGTATCCACCTGCCCTCCGACATACATCGTTTTCTGACGGTCAGTCTCCGCTTAGGCGGCTGCTCCGTAAAGAGCCAGGAGATAGCACTACTCTATATTAAAGCGGCGGCTACTCTCTTCCCGGCACCATAAACCAGAGTAGCTAACTTGATAAGCTAAGGGTATGGTATATGGTATAAGCGGTTAGTCCGCTATGAATGTAGAGTATGTTCGCGTAAGTTCCATGGGCTATGGCTCTGGTTGTCCTGCCCTCCTCAATACGGACCAACTACTGTGAGGTCTCCGCTCTCGGTGTAGTTATGGGCTATAATTAAATAAATAAAAAATATAATGAATGTTACCTTGGTGTTTTATTCCAGCTACGAAGGAAGGCGCATGCGCGTTCAGAACATATACGTCTGGTAAATTTTGTGAACATTTGCAAAGCAGACATCAGTCGGATGATTCATTTTTGTGTTTCGTACGTATTTAGTTTTTCTATTTTCACAACTCCATTAGTTTCGCAAACTCGTTATAATAAATTATAGTTTAAATAACCAAAACACTTCTTCTAATTCGAAATTGTGCTAGAATCGTGGCAAGAGTAATAAGACTTCGCAACTCTGGTCTAATACATTTTACATAATACAATACGTCTAGCGTTAATCACTGAATCAATAATCACATAATTAACAAAATATTTTCAGATTTGTTCGACAAAAGTTACAAAAGTCACGGATTTGGTGCAACATATGAAATGGCACGGGTACAGGCTGTACCAGTGCACGTGGTGCGTGCACGGCGCCGACACCGAGCCGGAGCTGTTGGCGCACGCCGCTGAGAGACATCCGCACAAGCAGCCCCAGGCCTACTTGCGAGTCGTCACCAATAAGGTGCGAGCGATTACAACTTGTCACTTAACCTATTCGTATATACTATGGTTCATATCAAGTAATGATGTTGATTTCTTATATTTATAGGAGGGCGGTGTGGGACTCAGAGTACTTCCTTTGGCACATCTAAACAGTTCAAAAATTGCAACTATTGACGTAATGGCCGGCGCAACAAAAGGAAATCCTGAAAGAGAAGCGGAGAGGTCCATCGATTTAGAAAAACTTATTGGACAAACATCAAAAATGATCGAGTCCATGGCGGCATCCTCCACGAGCAGAGCTAGCGATAACGGAATAGAAGAAAATAATACTAACAGTCCCAATGCACAAAACTTGAGCGCTGAGTTTTCAGATGAAGCACTAGATTCTAAGCCTACTGAGAAAGACAAAGCAGAGTTGGTGACGGCTGACGGTGTTCCAGATGTAGCTTCAATGCTTCCGCGCCCGGAGGCACGGCGTGCGTCAGCCGATCAATCAATAAATGACGATGTAATGACACCTGCGCTTAAGACAGAGCCTGATCAAAACACGCCTGAGAAAAAGGGCGCCGACGTCATTTGTTTGGACAGCGATGACGACACTTCCGGCGACGCCGCCAACCTTGTCGCTGGCCAGGCAGCTCCCGCTGCGGGCCCGAGCGCCGCCTCCGATAACTGCCAACAGATACCTGTCTCCCGTTTGTACAAATGTGGCGTGTGCCCCAATTTCACTCTGAAAAATGTTCAAGGTTATAAGAGACACCTGATCTTACACTCGCACCTCGAGCGGCTGCCCTGTGCCCACTGCTCCTATCTCGGCACCAAAGACAACATCGTCGATCATTATAAACAAAGTCATAGTTCGTTTCACGTCACGCGCTACGTGTGCGGACTTTGCGACAACAATTACGGCTCTCTAGCGCTTGTTAGAAAACATCTCAAGGAGGAGCACGCCGTCTCTAAGCTCACTGTGACCTCGAAACTGATAAAAAACGGAGAAAGCCAGTTTATAGTGGGCGGGGAGAGCAAGAAGAAGAAGTTGTTTGTTTTTAAGATGAAGCAATTGGAGGAATCCCCCGTTAAATTGAAGAAGTTCACGCCCGCCGACATCCCTCAGCTGCCGATCAACCCTATCCTAGACGATTTAGTATATTGTGCTCTGTGTGAATTCAGTACAAAGGTGCGATTGAATATGGTGAGACACCTCCAGCTGCACGCAGAACAGCAACCGGCGTCGCAGACCGCTCCGGTGAACCCGGTGCCTCACCTGGAAACTCACGAGAAGCATTTTGATAAAATGGTCAATCTCGCTTCCAGTTCAATTGCGTCGCGTTTGGAGAAATGTAATAAAAGTGACAAGCAACCGCTTCTCAGTTCACTCGTCCCTCCCGAGGCGGCCTCGCAGTACCCCAAGTTCGTTCCGGACCGTCAGCGGTATACGTGTGGGGCTAAGGGATGCTGCTACATTTCTGTGAACGAGATGATGCTCAAACATCACTGGGAGGCGCTGCATTCGACTGCGATCGACTTCCACTGTGTCCATTGCCCTCCTTACCAGCAGCTGGACACATCTAAGCCGATAACCGCGTCTCGAATCAACGCCCATTTGAAAATGCACGACGCCAGGCTGTATGCGTGCTCCGCCTGCCCGTACTACCACTACCGTCGACAGGCGCTCGAAAAGCATATCTTGGATTTACACAACAACACAGGGACCGTGATGGTCGTCAGAGAAGAACCCACTTCCTCGGCCCCTAACCCCATTCAGGCGACGGTGGCAACGCCTACGATGGACTTAAAGCCTTGGCAATGCGGCTTGTGCAAATTTAAAAGCATGCTCCGTCAAGACGTGGTGGAACATTGCGCTCGAGCACATCAGTCGAAGATGCAATATAAGTGTTCCTACTGCGCGTTCAGGACTTCCGCCGTGGAGAACATTACCAAACATCAGTTAAAGTCTCATCCGGAAAAACCCGAGGAAACCTTCTACTTCTACTATCGCGAGGGCTCCGTTCCTGATGAGGCCGACGGCACTCCGCGGTGGCAGAAACAACGTCAAAAGTGTAGTACAGCGGAACCTCAGGTGAAAACTGAGAAGGTGGAGAGTTCAGACGCGCGCAACCAAAGCGCGTCGAGTAGAAACCAGGCGGTCAACCTTAACATCGTGAAACGAGAGCCCGAAGCGGCGGCGGCCCCCGACCCCGCCCCGCGCCTCACGCTCGCCCCCGCGCATCTGTGCGAGCCACAGCACTTGAAATACAAATGTCCGCTGTGCACAAACGTGGCTGAGGAGAGCAAAGAAGCTATGCAATCTCATCTGTACGAAGAGCTGCAGCACAGAAAGTAAGTCACAGTGAACGTTCTCTCTCTACTGTCTCTACTGTTAAGACTTGATTAATATAACTTAAAACAAGTAAAACTGTCTTTACTACGGAATGCTGTTTGTTTCAGGTGGGGATGTGGATTCTGTTCTTATAAAGGTTTCCATAAGACCGGAATTAACGAGCACATGATCTCGGAGCACCGGCAGAATCGAGAACCGATCGAACTACCCGTGGATTCTTCAGTAGAGGCGTGGATAGCGAAAGTCTTGGACCACCAGTTCCTCTTGATAGAGAAGACCAAACAAAATTTATCGAAAGAAATTGATGTGGATTGTCCGCAGAACCCAGTACCGTCGACTTCGACGCCTCACGCCCCCGCGGCCCCTGATGCTCACGAAAACGATAACAACTACACTAAGGAACTCTTGGAAAATTCGTTTGGCAAATTCGGTGCTTCGGACCACACCCACTTCAGCTGTCCCAAGTGCAATATAAATATTAAAGAAGAAAATACTATGCGAGATCACTTGGAGATTGAGTTGAACAAGATAAGGCAAGTGCGCCGTCGGCTGTCCCCCCATCTCTCCCATCTCCCCCATGTTGTATCTGTCTGTTGTTTTCTAATCTCTTGAAAACTTTCTCAGTGTTTATTTTCTAATTGCAGGTGGTGTTGTGACAGTTGCCCGGAAAAATTCCAGAATTATCATGAAGCGCAGTTTCATTGCAAGGCCACTCACAGAGAAAAGGTTGCCCGGACAGTCGAAGCGGTTCGAGACGCCGGGATGCGCGCAGCCTGGATTGCCGCCGTGCTGAGTTCACAAAGAGCTGGCATGAGCTACCGGGGCGCAGAGGCCGGGTCACACGCTGGCAGCCCTGAGGCCGACAACTCCTTGCTGGAGGTGCGGTACGCGGAGCGAATTGCCACGCCCGAGGTATACGCGCCAGCCGCGCGGCGAGCCAGCGACAGCGACGAGGATGAAGAGAAGCTGGTGATCGACGAGCCGCCACGGCCCGAGATCAAGCGCTGCGCTTTTTGCGGCGCGGCCTTCAACAGCTTCCCAGAGTTCCGGAGGCACGTGGCGCGCCACACCGACATCAAGGCATACTTCTGTTCCTACTGCGATTTCAATGGTTTTAGAAAGTCACTGTGGAAGCACTTGCGTGAAGAACACAAGGAGCTTCCCGTAGCCATGATCACGATGAGACAGAGAGCCAACGGCCCGCCGCTATTCTCCAAGCCGAAGACGACGTCCATGGTCAAGGGCCGACAGTCTGAGCTGATTTGCTTGCAGTGCCAGAGGTCGGTGAGCGAGGACGATTCTGAGACTCACGTGCACGACTACACGAAGCCCGCTTTCGCCAGAAAGGGACAGCTGGTGGTCCAGTGCTGCGCGTGCACCGGCCTGCACGAGAGCGTGGTGGCCGCGCGCGACCACCACGCCGCCGCGCACCCCGGCGACAAGCTGCAATTCAAGTATCACAAGATCGGACAGAAAAGATATAACACGTTCGTCTGCGAGTACTGCCGGCAGCAGTTCAAGTGCCGGAAGTATCTCATGAGGCACTGGGAGGCGTGTCACAGCAACCAGGTCCTGCGCTACTACATTGGCCAGCTCGACGGCTCCGACGCCGACGTAGTCATAAATTTGTCCGATGACGAGGAAGTAGGAGGAAAGAGGAGGAGGAGAGAGAGGTGTGGCGAGCCTTCGGAGGCGTCCGCACCGAAGATGTGCGCCAGGAAGTCCACTACCAAGCTGCCCTCGCAGGCAGTGGCCAGGAAATCCACCGCCAAGTTGCCGTTCCTGCCCGGAGCGGAGTCGGCGCAGCGTGGATACTCCTTCTATGGGTCGAAGCCCCAAGTGGACGACTTGGACAACATCAAGACCAGCATGTCATTCGGGACCGCCGCCGTCTCTTTCTCGTACCGGCAGCTGGGCGAAGTGCTCGAGATCAACCCGACGGTGCTGGTGGAAGACGTCGCCAAGTGACTTTACTCCTTGGGGAAAGCCGACTGACATTCTGTGATTATAAATTTGTTTGTGAAAGTGTTCGTCGTCGCCGCGGCGAGGAGTTTTTGTTTTAAATAATTTTATTATGATTGTTAATGTAACTTGAGATGCAGATGTTACCCGCACCGGGACGTTGTTTGTAGAATATGTGATTTGTGGTCAGAAAAATATTGTAATGTACGACTTTATAAGCTGTTTGCATTACTTAGATTAAGTTGTCTATTGCTGTGTCAGTATACTTAGCGCGTATAATTCCAGAACTGGTAGATTAAGTCTTAAGTATTCTAATCAATAAATATGTTCTCAGTGATGACGAATTTTATTTTTCACTCCCACAGCGGCGGCGCGCACTCCGCCCGCTTCTAAAACATCTTTGTACTGACTAAAATAATGAAGTGATAAAGTTAGATAACAATTTAGGTTTTCGTCTTATCTGCGCGTTTGTCAGGGGTCAGTCCTTACTGGTTTCAACCCTTAGTGATGCTCGGTCTGGCGCTCACTGGCGATACTCACGAGTGACATCTCAAATATAAACGATTCAATTGTCAGTATAACTTTAGTGGTATCGTATCCTTGATTAGAGCAATAAATTTGATATATCGGTTGATCCAACTGCAGTTGGGGAGTCTTTTAGGCAATTTTATCGTCGCCTGTCTAAATTAGATGCAAGTTCTTTGCCTGCAAATAGTATGTATGTGTGTCTTAAGTTCCTCCTTATTACATCAGGCATCTGCCAGTGAAAGGCGATATGAGCCGGAACAAAGACATCTTCGCAGGCCGGCTGGCATGAGCTGGATGAGAGTGGCCGAGAATCATGCTTAGTGGAATGCTCTTAGAGAGTCCTGTGTCCAGTAGTAGCGTGTAGTCGTGTAGCGAGCACACGGACCGCGGCGCCCGTGGGTCTCTCGGTCTACCTGGAGGGGGAGCCGCGGGCAGAAATAAAACGAATTAGAACAACTTTCAATTTTTTCTTTATTCAATAATTTAAAGCTTACAGGAGACATTTTCGTTTCGTTCACACGCGAGCGGCCGTCGCTAGTCGCGCGGCCAAGGTGACAGAAATTTGAGTGACCCCCGGCCCTGACCCGGGCCCCAGAGTGACGCGCGTCACACGGGGCGGGGCGAGGGCGACGCTGCTGTTGGCTCTGTGAGACTTTACAATTCACTTGGACGGTAGTGCAGTGCAGTGTTGCCAGGGAAAACGATAAAAATACATTCAAATTCAAGTTTTGTAAATTACATCTAAATAAGATCGGAATGTAAAAATGCTCCTTAATTGTCGAAAATATTTTTATTAAGTTTCTTTCGTTTTTATTTAAAGTAATTATGTACGAGGACCGAACAGAGGCACGAGAAGCTTTGGCCGACAACACCGGCGGGGCTTCGCTTCCGCCCGGCACACGTCACAGCCGTCCGCCGCCCGCATACACACAAAAATGGCGATATGTGTTTATTTCATCTTCAATCGATTGAATTTTCTCCGCTCCCGAAAACGGGGCCCCGACAGACACCTTTACAAACACAAACACGGACACGCGTCGTCGTCGCAAAGGTGGAGCGTCCAGCGAGACATTCGAGCGTCATATAAATTTCATTGGTACGTACGTATAGCGCGGCGCGGGACGGAGCACGACCAGCGGCGCCGCCCGCGCTCATACGCATCGCCATGTTTCAATTAATAATTTCACAACCAAATTTTGTCTTCATCAGTGGTATATGCATCCCGATTGTATTCGGCGAGGGAACATCAGCACCAACACGAGACTGGTTTCCAATTCGACAATATCTCCAACTAGAGATGCAGCGAGGGCGTGTCGCACGGACGTACCCTTAATTTGTTTTGCAACGTTCGTAATGTATTATCTAAGAGGGGGCGCGGCCGCGGACCCGCTCGTCACCGTGCACAAATTCTTTCTGTTGTTAATTTTGTGTGACGTCACTCGACACGCGGTGGGGTCGTATTGTCCCGGCTCGCAGAGGAACAGGGCCAACTGCGCGCACAGACAATACGGCTTTGATATTTGTCTTTGTTGTTGTGTGTGTTTCTCGTTTTTGTTCGCAAAATGCAACAGGTGGGATACGACACCAGTAACAAATTACATCAAAAAAATACAACAAAAGGGCGCAGCGGGCCGGGGTAAATTTATACAGTACATTCGGGGGAGCGTGGAAGTAGAATTGCAAGCCCGGCCGTCAGCTCACTCGGCGTCTGCAGCGCCGCTTCTATCATTCAGCGTCTGCTCGCTCCGACTGCGCTGCCGACGACTGTCCTCCAATGCGCATCACGTATCCGGTTCTTTGACTGGCCGTAAACCTTGTGCACCGGCGCACAAACTCTTTCGTGAAATAGTACAATAAAATCTCTACCGACCCCCTGTGTCGCTCGGTGGTCGTCAGCGCCGGGTTGTTGATTGAGAAGTAAGTCAGTTGCTCAGCTTCTGTATGACGTAATGATACTGCTCGGTGCAGGAGCCCGCGGGATTGGACGCAGGGAAGGCTCACTCCCCACCTCCGTTATGTTCTCGTATAACGGCTTCCCGTAGTGTGTTCGAGTCAGTATGCAAGTGGTGGAGTGGTACGACCCTCGCGTGGGGGCGCGGGTCGCGGCAGGGGAGTCGAGTTAGTTGCGTACGGGCTGTGCGGGGTGCGCCGGGTGCGCGGGGGGGTGTTGTGGCGCGTGGTGGCGCTCCAGCTCCTCCAGGGAGAGCGCGTTGGGCACGTGTACGGAGGGCAGCTTGCCGGCGGAGGCGCGCGCCAGCAGCTCGGGGGAGAACCAGCGCGCCAGCTGGTTGTCGCCGCCGCCGGACCCGCCGCCCATTTCTGCAAATATTTCACAAGGTTTTAAAGAAATATTGGACACAGAGTGGACATTGTGCAAGTGCTAAAATTCTTTAAACCAACCGTTTTGCATTTTGTTTCATTTAAATGGATTCCTTAGTTATTAGGATAGAAAAATCCCTTCTCGTGACGGTATGTGAACATAAGACACACGCCACGGTTAGTTCAAGTCAATCGGGCGCGCAGTTTTGAAGATATCACGGTGACTAGAGAGTGGTATTCAGGCTATAAATTATATATTGATTGAGGTTAAAGTACTATCTCACAAAAAGATGCAGAAAGGGTTAAAATTAAAACAAAATGGAGGGCACCGGTACTCTCTCGTGCTATTTCTTTATCGGTTTGAGGAAGAGGTATCAGAGCTGGCGCCGCCGTTACCATTGCCCGACCGACGATATTTCACATTCAACATTTGTCCGAATTTTTAGTCCTCACCAGCGCGCGATGCAGCCCGCTTCCGTTGGAGAGGGGCCGGTATTTTTGAATCGAAAGACGTTACCGTTGAGGCTCCGGTGGTGCGAGTGCATCAGCAGCTGCTGCAGGGTGGTGCCGCCGCCGCCCGCGCGCGTCGCGCCGCTCATGTTGCTGTACTGCTGCTGAAACAATAACATTATCTATGTACCGGACACACATGCGACCTGGCACATCTCCGGACTGGAACTCCTCGACACCAGCTCCAACCACTGGCAATGCTGACAAAGTTGATTCTCAGATGACCAAGTTCTATCCGATTGCTTTGATTATAACATATACTTTTCTTTTGTATTGATTGTCAACGGCCGACCACGCGCCGGCGGCTGCTCTGTTCTGGGAGTTCACCTAAGCTCATACGACGGCCTTTGTGTCCAGTCTGTTGTTAGTTTATCAAGTTGTTCTTGTGTAATAGCTTTTTATGATTTCGCCGGACACAGCGGAACTGGAGTAAACGTGTTCTCTGCGAGCGGCGCCGCTCCCCACACTTCGCCACGTCAACAAAACACGTTGTTGAGTACGTAGTTTCCGTTTACGTGCCAAATAGTCATTAAAATTAGTGGCCGACAGCGATAGGCTCACCGGCTCCAGGCTGAACTGCAATAGATGTATCTGCCTGCCCCGGCATGAGACTGTCTGTACAATTCGGTACGTGTACCGATTGCCTTAAATATAAATGAGTGATAACGAGCGACGTCGGGTGGAAGTGGTGTGACTCACTGCGGCGGGCGCGTGCTGCCGCTGCTGCGTATGGGGGAAGGATCGGACGCTGCCCACCATTTGCTGAAATTTACAACATTTACACGTTCAACAGGGATTTTATAAACACAATGACACGGGACACGGCCCTCACACCCCGGAGCTCCCTTGTTCCCTAATGTCAACGGAGACGCCCGGCCACTACTCTGGGCAATATAATACAGACATGTTACTCACAACATAATAATGATTTAAATCTCCTGCTCTCTAGTGGTTACTGCTTAAATATAATGTCGTTTTCGTTTGATGTGCAAAACTCTCGGAGCAGACGTCGACTTCCGAGTTGGTCGCCATTCATTGAAAATATAAAAAGAATATAGAAAAAAAAGGCTCACTCGGTGAACAATACACGCACCTGGTGTTGGTTGACGTAGTGATGCTGGTAGTCCGGCGGCGTCTGTGTGAACCCGATGGTGGGCGGCGCGCCGCTCTGGTTTCCCTGCAACATCGGACAATGTTCAGTCATACGCCGACATACCGCAATCGGCTCGTTCGTGTGCGCCTGCTTAATGTATTATTAGCTATGTTATTGCGAGTATACCTTGACGATGGGGCGGCCCTGCGGCATCTTGAGCGGTTGCCACTGCTGCTGCAGCTTGGGGCTGGGCGCCTCCGCCTCCTTGTCCGCGGTCATCTTACGCAGCACCTGCCGACACAGCTTACTTCATGGACCGCCTCAAGTGTTAACGTTTAATCTATGTTGAATCATGCCTTTTTCTTATCATCTGTCCTAATTTCTGATGACAATCCTATATCCAATTAATATAATGCAAATATTGGCTACACGCGCGACCTTCCACAGTCTTCTGCGTAACAATGCGTCCCAAGGCGGGACACGGCGGCCACTGGTGACAATTTCTTATTACAAAGTATAATAGTCTCACGAACGGCGAACACATTACAATATTAAGTGGGGTGGACAGGCGCGGCGTGTCTCGATATATTTTATTTTAATACAGCATATTACTTAGCACATATTATTGAAGGACTTCGCACGGTGCTATGTTGCGGGGAGTACTGACCGAGGTGGGTGTGAAGGAGATGGGCGTGGGTTGCTTGGCGTGCTGCATCTCGTGGCGGCGGCGGTAGTTCTCGCGCTGCTCCTCCAGCTTCTTCTTGATGAGCGCGCCCTGCATGATGGACTGCGTGTGCGCGGCCAACTCGCGCGGTGACGGTATGCGCGCCGGCACGCCGCTCTGCATGTCGCCTGTCGCCGTTCACACAAAACAACTCGTTGTTTTAATTGTCAAAAGATTTGTCCAGAAAACGTAACATTGCTGTGCCCATTCGCCGGACGAGTGCTGCTCTGTACAAGAACACCTCGCCTCCGGGAAACGCCCCGTGACACAGCATCCTATCTCCTGGCGTCCCGGTACAGAGGGCGCACTACAACAGACACTGTCGATGTACTATTCTCTATGTAATAGTCTGTACTGGTGACCGTGGGGGACTGCTGGTTAATAACTGCTGGCAAATTAAACACTGTGGTTGACGGTTGATCATCTTTTTTATATTACTCAGGCACGACACCATAGTTTTTGGACTTCCAGCGTACTTAATATAATAATAAAGTGGGCAACAAACAGCAGCCGGCTGTAATCGCAGTTATGAAGCCGCCACCAAATAAGTGTACTAGCACACGTTTCCTCTTCTAAGTGAATATTTGACTTGAGGTGAGCTTCTCCGATATGACATATGATGGAATAGCACATTCTGTAGCTTGGTGTTGCACTGGCTGTGCACGATACTACGGTGCAATAGTTACCTGTGTGGTGCACCGTCAGGGTGTTGGGGCTGGTGGCCATGATGGGGGACGAACAGAACGCTGCGTCCGGGTGCAAACAACACGCTAGCGGATTATCAATATAAATGTGCTCGCTACTGGTCGGGGCCGCTCGTGCGCTCGCCGACCAAAACAATAACTTCATCGAGCAAAGAAAAAAATGATCATCAACGCTTAACATCATGCGCCAAAATAGTTCAGATAATAAATTGGTGTTGACAGTTGAGTGTTCCGCCGGGACTGATTGGGACACGGCGCGGAAGTTAGTCACGATTCTTGCCTAATAAAAGTCACTCGTTACGTACATAGTACGGTTGTTGATGTGTTACGATGGACTCATACCCTGTCACACGCGGCGAGCTTCGTGAAACGATGCGACAGGTTATGTTCTCGTTTCTGTCTGTGTTTTTGTTTTTTTTTTGTGTGGTTAGGTTCTGATTAAGTTTGATTTGGAACGAAAATTCGGAAATACAACAAGAGCGTCCACGCATAGCGTTTGATTCGATGATTATTTTAACTCGTAAATATAGTTCATACAAATACTACTAGCAATGAATGCTGGAACACTCAAAATACGTACATGTTTGCTCGCGGTACAAGCATATCATACTTAAGAGCAGCATGTTGGATGATTACAATGGAAGTCTTACCAGGGTGCGGCAGTGGCGACAGCCTGAGCGGCTGGTGATGAGGCAGCACGAGGTGCGGCGCACCCACCGAGCCCATGGGCCCACTGCCCGGCAGCGGCGAACCGCCCATCTGCTGCTAGATAAACCAAAAGCTTTAAATGAAACTGAATATCAATAACATTACAGTAATGAAAAAACCCAAAAAGGATGGATGTCCAAGTCCTTTAAGCGGGAGAGTTGAGTGAGAAGGAAAGGACAGACAACTTGTTGGGAGTCAAGGTGGGTGTGGATCCACAAGGCTAAAGTAAGACGGAAACCGTTAACATAATTCGAGAACCAGTCACCTGTCTGTGTTGTTGGTGGAGGCGCAGAATGGTGAGCAGCAGCTCGCGGTGACGGCTCTGCAGGCCCGGGTTGCCCAGCTGCTGCATCAGATGCTGGACTGTGATTTCACCTGCCTTCAGGCCTGTACCATTTAAATTACACATGTAAACGTCAACGTATACCTGTAACGTCGAAGCCTCAATAGCCTAATGGTTGACTATACTTAGAGTAAAACCGACAAAGGGTCATAAAACTCTGATATACTATAACTCAGTACTCACACAAAAAAAAGCCTAATGGTTTAGGGCTAGGTAGCCTAAGAATCACATAGGGTCCTAAGTACGAATCCATCATTCGACTATTGACGTGAACCATCTCCTAACACAAGCTAGGTTAACAAGAACGATTTTTTTTTTAAATAATTGCAAAAGAGTACCGTGGATGATCGCCTGTGCCTCGGGCCTCTGCAGCAGCTCGCGGTCGGCGGCGGACTGCGCGCTCAGCTCGCCCTGCTGCTGTTGCTGTTGCTGCTGCCGCTGCACACAACATGGTTTATACTGACCCTGGTCGGCTCCTCCAACTTTTGTTATATGACTGAATAATTAAATAACTGAATGATATGACTGACGCCAAGGCTCGCGTCAGCTTATATTTTACAAAACAGAACTTTTCGATTTCTCTCATCATATCGTTTCGACTTTTGCTGTGAACTCTGAAATAAAAATCCATGACAACAATGAATAATGAACACGTCACAGAAAACATAAATAACTGTCCTATCAACCAATGAAATGTGCTGGAATATTGTCGCTAGTATGCCTGGAATGCTTTCCTCTTTGCATTCAGTACCATTCATATTGCACTCTGTCTCGCTCGCACACCAGCCAGTGCAGTGAGGAGTGAGGAGTGAGATGAGGCTGGCACATTACATGGATGCAGATACTTAGTTCACTTGGCCCACCTGTTGCACTTGAAGGAGCTTGTATAGGAGCTCCTGTGGGATGTGCGGGGGCTGTTGTTGTTGTTGATGCTGTTGTTGCTGTACTTTTTGTTGTTGCTGCTGTTGTTGTTGTTGCTGTTCCATGCTCTTGTTTAGCATCTGAAAAGTTGGCCACATAAAATACTCTTAAAATGATGCACAACTATTAAAAAAAAAATTAAAAAAAGCTTAATGCAGTGTGTGCTGCTCCGTCCGTGCTGCCACACACACAATATTCAATATTCCCCAAAGATAAACCCCAATATTTTCTTAAATATTTTTTTATTGATGTATGCAAGAGAGACGAGCCTGGTTCCAACTTATAGCTTCTGGAAACTAAGTAAACATCCTACACAGTAAGTTAACCTAGTGTTGAGAATGTACATGGAGAGCGACACAAGGACTCTCTCTCCAGCGGTAGAGACATGCCAATGTAGCTTGGAGGCCTGCTCCGCTTTCCCGCTAGAGCTCCCCGGCGCGGCGGCCGGTTGGTTGGTGCAGACGGCAGATTGCATTAAACGGAGGGTGTATGGAGCGCACCTGCAGGAGAGTCATCGGCATCGGTTGCGGCTGCGGCTGGTGCGGCGGCGGCGCGCGCTGCTCTGCCGCCACTGCGTGCCCGCCGGACACCTGCGCCAGCTGCAACGTACACGCCACATTGTATGGCAAGTGGTAAGCACATATAAATACACTGTACCGGTTCCTATTTCTCCTGATGTGACAACAAATACCGGATGTATCGGTGGCTTTACCCATAAATAATTGTACGAGTTTATTATTGTTACCGTATTATCCCAGAAATTCCTTATTTATGTAATCTTTATTTACCATGTTGTAGCAGAGTAACCAACGCGTGCGTCAACACTTACCGGCAGGTGCAGTGCGGTGCTGCCCGCCTGCTGGCGTGGTATATAAGCTGTTTATATGTAAGATAGTTACGAGGCGTTTGAAGGCGGTGAGATCGTGTTCGGAAACGTTGTGGTGCGGCGCGGGGTGGTGAGGCGCGGAGTGGTGCGGCCGCAGGCGCGCCTCCAGCTCCTCCAGGCTCTGCATCTTGCCGCCCCCGCCCCCCAGTCCGCCGGCGCCCAAAGCGCTCGCGGCTTCTGATACACAATTATCACACTTAGAATCCAATCCATAAAACTATTAAATTGTTACATATCTAGATTTGCATTTGCGTACACGGCTATGCCCAGAATGACACTAAAAAAAATACAATAATGAACTTCACCGGGTTGTCAAGTATCGAAGCTTTCACTTTTGATGCGAGGATTAAATCCATTCAATCACACACACTTCAGATTACCATATTAGAAAACTGCCAACATTATTGCCACCGCAGGTAGTCTTGGTGTTGGCAAAAGTGGCAAAAAAATCTTGGTTTTGTATCCAATGGCGAAGGAAGTTGACAATTATATATAAAAATAAATAGTTTTGTAAGGATATTTTACCTCTGGGTTTCTGGTTAGCTCGAAACATGAGATCGAGCAACGAGAAGGGTTGGTGCGGCTGCGGAGGCTGCACGGAGTGAGCGTGGTGCTGCGGGTGCACGAGGTGGGCGGGCGGGGCCAGCGCGCCCCCGGGCGAGATGGGGGTGAACCCACGCGCAGCCTCCACGCCCATCGTATCCCGCGTACTCTCCGAATCTGTATAAACACCAGATAATATGTTCGTCACAGTGCTAGGGGCGTTATAATTACATTAGTCCAGTCGCCCCCGCCAACTATTTAACAGATTTATTGAGTGAACGTAAAACGTGCGCTGTTACCGTCGAGGACGTGGTGCAGCATGGCGTCGAAGTGCGGCGTCTCCGGACTGGTCTGCTCGCGCCGGAACCACTGGCTGAAGCGGCTGCCGCCCTCCGCGCCGCCGCCGCCATTCTGCACAAGAATATTCACATTAACTACCGCGGGGCCCAGACAACCGCACGCTAGTCCTCGAAGAGAGCTGTACTCACGGTGAGCACGTCGGGGATGGTGTCGAACTTGAGGAACTCGTCCAGGTTGAACTCCGGCTGCTCGTCGCACTGCAGCATATCCTCCTGCTTGTCCTCCACGACAGGCTCTGGTTCCTGAAACCATACAGATTGCACATTTATTAGCTAGCTAACACTCTTTTAAACTGTTCTGCTTGATATTAGAGAGTGTGTCTAAGTATAAGGTAATTATATTGTCTGATAGATTACAGTGATGACGCTGGCCGCAGGGGTCGGCTCCTCCTGGGCGGCGCTGGCGACCGGCGCCTCCGCCTCCGCCCGCCGCTTGCTGCCGCCGCCCGCACCGCCGCTCCACTTCTGTACAAAATGTTAAATTAACAAAATTTTAGTTTGATGTTCCTGCCCACGAGTGGAAGTCGTCACAGCTCCGACCACACTGACCCGTTAAAATGCAGATTGCTGTGTATAATGTTACTCAAGTTGTTAATATAGTTAAAAAGACAAGTGTTTTACTTGTCTTTGTGTCGTTGTAACAAAGGAGCGAGCGGTCCACCAGATACTCTTCATAAAACAGACAGCCGTTGCATCTGATCACGTGACATCAGTTCGTCATGTGGACGAACGGAGCTGAGGCCCGCGTGGCAGTTTGTATCGCTCTACGGACCATATGTTGGTTTACACCGAAGTCGGCGTGATGAGACTCTCGCTACGTGAAGAAAAAGGTCGGTCGCACCTCGGTTTCCTTGGCGGTGGCGTTTCCGTTCTTCTTGGGCGGGTCGTCGAAGCCTCGCAGCTCGATGGTCTCCAGCTGCGAGGTGGGTCCGCCGCTGAACCTGCACGTGACAGTATGACAGGCGTGATGAAGAGGATGGAGTACAGGCGAAACACGTCAATTGCTTAGTGTATTTATAGGGCAGTGATGACCTTCATTTATGAAATAATTATTTTTTTATATTAATTTTAATGTATTATATTAGCGTGTAGATGGAAGTCTGCCCAAATTCTGAATGTGAAAGGGAGAGGTTTGAATAATAAAAAGACTCTAACCATTCGGGTTCCTCCTCCTTGTCGTAGCGGCGGTGGGAGTAGCGGCCGCCGGACCTGCGACTCTCCTCCCTGATATTTTCGAAAACATGTCATATTATTTAAAACGTTCGAGAAGTCTAATGCCCGGAGCTTTGGTGTACAGGCTGCGAACACAAGACGGACGGTTACAACGCACCATTACACTTTAAGAATGGAATGACGCGATTGGTGAAGTGATCATACCGCGAGACCGCAGTGCGCCGGCGCCAGGTGTCTACAATCACAATACTTAAGAGACCAACGGAGGCGTGTACAGCGAGCACTGCGCGCTGCTACTGTTCTGGACCTGTCTCCCTCACACACAGAAACATCATTGAATGTCAAGAGATTTTATAACGATTCGGGAACGCAAGCAGGTAATTTTATTTATTGAAATGGAAAGAAACCCGCGAAGGGCCGGTTGGAAGCGGCCAGAACGTACCTGTCGCGCGGCTTGTCGCAGCCGAAGCGGTCCTCGCGCTTCATGTCCGACGAGAAGGAGTCCCGGCCGAACGAGCGCCGCTCGAACCTGCGACACACACTTCCTTCAACATTGCTGTCTACTGTATGTTGTATACCGTCTGTATGTCCGTACACCGACCGATGTACCCACGCCGGAGGTCACCACTATTATCATCATTCTACACGTAGAATACCCACTGCTGGACATAGGTCTCTAAAAGGACCGGCTGTAAGCAGCTTGCATCCAGCTGCGTCCTGTGCTCTTTATGGGGTCGTCAAACCACATTGACATCCTATGCAGTAATAACCCTCGTGACTACCAAAAACTGATTTCAAATCAAATTAGTGTCCGTTCCAATGAATATGTTTGTAACGGCGCGCGGACACACTCTTTTATTTATTAATTCAACATAATTTGAATATGATTAGTGACCCTTCAAGTCTTAAAGCCTGCTAAGCTAAGCTAGCTAGTGGTGTGATGGTGTACCTGTCGGCGGCGGCGCGGTCGCGCGGCGGGCGGTACACCTCGCGGAAGTCGGGGTCGTCCCAGCCGCCCGCCTCGCGCACCATGATGCGCCCGGAGCCGATGCGCCGCCCCGCTGCACCCACACACAATATCAACATGTAACACAACACAACTTCAATACAAAGAAAGGATCTCATATTAAAATCAACACCAAAACTATAATAACATCCGTAAAGTTAAAAATTTTAATTTGCGAACCCAGCGCCTAATTGATGTGGCCAGTGTAGCGCACGACGACACAAACTTATGAATAAAGGTTAAGTAACAAAGCGTATTGCATTCTATATAAGATTAAGTTGTGGTGTAGGCAGTAACATACAGCGTTATGTCAACACTCGCGACACACCCCACCTGAACTGCCGCGTGCTGTGTGCCGGGCGGGCGCCACGCACCACATGCTACGATACCTGACGCCAACATGGCAACGTTTACAAAACACTAAAAATGTACTCTTTAAAATACTGTACACATATAAGCGAAAAATATTATGACCACAGAGAATTTCTAATGTTGTTGGGGTTAAAGAAACTTTATTAGGAACTCAAGAATTTTACAATACACTTATGAGTCTAAATTATTTACATCTAGTTTTAAATTGGGGGTAAACGTTACAAGTAAACAAAGTCAGCAATATCTATTGCCGGCAGATAGCAACAAACTCGCATAAATACAAAAAGCAAGTGTATCCCATGTGTAGTATAGTAACACAACTGACCCTGGTCCGCCGTCTTGCCGGCGGCGGGGGCGTGCGCGGAGTGCGGGGAGTCGGGGCGCGCGTGGGGCGGGGCCGGCGCGCCGCAGCCCGACGTGAAGGAGCGCCGCTGCGGCGACAGCACGATGCCGCTGCCCTCGCTCTCGCGGCGCACGCGCTCGCGCGGGTCCGCCGACCGCCGCTCGCGCGCGCCGCCGCCCGCTCCCGGCCCGTTCTGCGACACGTATACCTCATCGTTTGCCACTGAACATAGTGCCCCAGTCTATGATTCACTCTCAATTTAATTTTGCCACACAGGACCGGAGCATGGAGTACCTAACACATAAACACTAGTAGACTGTTGAAAAACACGTCTCACATCCAAAAATGTCCAGAGCATTTCAAGCCTATCATAATCTGATGAATGTTGCGCTCAAATGAAGCATTTTGATTCTTTAATTTTATATTTTCACATCATCATTTTAAAACTGTTTATTGAAGAAAAAATAAGAGAAAATAAGGAAAATATGTCTTATTGTAGAACCTCGGCATGCAGGATTACTGACTGAGATTTCTCACGTTTCAATTCCATACGTCAACAATCATATAACATATTCGGGGTAAAAACACGTGGCACGTAACAATACCTTGTGATTTTCGTTAGGGGCGTCCCCCTTCGCCCCCCGGTCGTCGTCGTTGGGGGAATCCGATCTTTTCTTGAGCACACTGAAAACAACAATATAGTATGTAATATTTCTATCGCAAAATGCGCTTAATACTTCAGCATAAACAAGGAACCAAGAATTGGTCAGATTTTTTGTGGAAAGACCACGACCAAGGCCCAGGCTGGTGCTGAGACTCGGTTGCAAGCTCAGAGTATGTTGGGATCTTGGGCATCGTTCTACACAAATGTTTGTTTCCACTTCTGATAGTTGGAATTATTTCAAATTAATTATAGTTTAAATGCATCAAATTGGATTAAGGAAAGGACAGGTTAGAGGACACGCGCACGAGGCCGGCCGCCCGACTACACCTCGGCTTTACGGCGAAGATGTGTATGACGAAACCATCACTGTACACAGATATTTAGGAAGTTTCGTCCACGCGGCAATAAGTGTATGTATCGTATGTGCGCACGTGTCAACTGCAGGGTCCCGGCAGAGCACACCAGCTCACAACTTACAGTGCGAGCGCGTCGCATCCCTTGAAGGCGTGCTCGAGGCCCTGCTTGACGAGCGGCGAGTTCCGCAGCCGCAACAGGGTCTCCCGCGAATACACCAGAGGGCGCCGCGCGGGCCCCACCACCAGCACGGCCGGGTCGCCGGCCCCGCACTCCGATCCTCCTCCCATTTCCTCGCCTGCAAACAAATTAATGAAATTGATTAAATAATTTAATGAGAACACCGTTGGAAGATAATGGCCAAACACTTTTATGGAACACGTTTTATTTTCGCATCATCTGCAACACTTAGCAGCTAGCAGCATTGGAGACTACCGACAGCGGCAGAGATTCTGTTTGATTACAAGAACAATTAGGCCAGTAAATAATAACGAATTCAGAGAGCTTACAGCGGCGGAGGTGTTGTAAATATTTAATTGACCTTAAGAAGAAAAAAAAAGCAAGTAGGTTATTCCTGGAGAAGATTCTGGTTATTAAACGGTGTAGCCGACAGCTGACAAATTTTGTCAGCTGACAACTGGCAACTAGTTAAAAGTGTAAAACTGTACCGCGGGGCACGAGCGCCGGGCCAAGGCTTCTTACTTCAGATATAACATTAAATTTACGTATAATATGTATGTTACACATGTCTTTCATTAATGTTCTTCTCTCTCTCTCTCTCTCTACCAGCCAAACGTACCTGTCTGCAGCTTAATCTTAAATGAAGAACGAGATAAAATTAAAACCCGACTTCAAATCAAACCGCTCAAACTAATTGAAACCAAATTCTTTCAAATAAAAAAATTTAAATCAGGTCATAAAACAAAATTAAAAAACACACACAAATTAAGAATCTCCTTTCTGAAGTCGGTTAAAAAGAGTGCAGCATGCGCCAGTACCTGCCATACCATACAGGCTACGTGTCAGTGAGACTGTCTGCGGCTACCGTCCGTTACGGTACGGTCTTTATTCTCACAGGCCAGTTCATCTCTCAGACGCGACAGTGCAGTAGAGCCAATGTTGGGCTGATATACTTATTTTACAAAATCATTTATTGTATTATTTAAATGGCTAAAATAACGTGTAATTTGCAAATTAATTTAATAATGATTATTGTCTGTTGAATACATTTATCTCTGCACGTAACTCCATCACGTTATTCGGATTTGAAAATAAATTCAACATTCAAACTGTTGCAAATTAATTGGTTACTCTGTACATCCCAGATGTTGTAGAGAACAGAAAGTGCGTAATACGCGATGGCGGCACACGTAAAGCACATCGTTACACCAACAAATAGTTATAAGATGAAGGGTATCTCGCTAAAGCGACACCGTTAACAATTTTCCCGGGACCAGTTGTCGGTCGGCACGTCGGTAACTTCATTACGTTACTCTAAATACGGCGTATTTGTTCCTCGCCGCGAAACTTTTTATATATTTCTTATTGAAAATCGGAAAACATCGCAGTCGGTCGCCGATCGAACTCAGCTGGCTGGCATAAGGCATCGGCTATACCAACACGTGACAAATTACCTTCATAGTACACGATTTGGATATTCAAAAAATAAATCCACGTCAGTGGAAACTCCGAGAGAGCGTCTCTTACCGAATGCAGTGAAATATGGAAGGTGACTCACGCCAGGAGACACGCTTCACCCGCTTAGTGGGCGGGCCGGCGCGGATGTTGGGCGGCACGTGTGTGGGGATGGTGCGCAGCGCGGTCTGGTATCGCAGCACGAACTCGTGCATCACGCACTTCATGGGGCACTGGCCCTCCGCCGCGGCCACGGCGCCCACCACCTTCCGGGAGCGCCTCCTGGCGCGGTTGCCGCCTTTGCGCCTTCTCCTTCTACTCCTCCTCCTAACATCCTTCGCGCAGTTGTCCTTGCTAGTCATGTCGCGGCGGTATACGAACGAGGCGGGAGCGCGGTGCCACAAAATGGCGTCAGTGACACGTTACACTAGAACCTAACTTACACCTAATATAAATATCCTATATCCTAGTTTATGCTAAAACTTAACACTAAATAAATTTACAAGTATAGAGGTAAACGAAAATAATATTTAAGCCCGGGACAGCGGGCGCGCGACGAGCTGGCGTACTGAGAGACGAGACGAGGCGCACGGCGCGCTGCGGACGGGCAAGTGCGCGTGCGGCGCGCTCACCGCCCGCCCCTACCCTCCACTTGTCAACATTTACCTCGACCAAGATTTTTCTAGCACCGGCCGTTTCGGTGACAATTCAATCATCTGGGACGACTGCAACTTGCGCCCAATATGAATACGCGGCGCGCGTGTCTCTCCTAACAACTAAAATCCGAAATCGCCCACGGAAGCTGAACTCCCTGTTAATGGTTAACAGCACGGCAATCGTCTACGCTGGGGTACTAAAGAACATATTTGTCAATTGGAATGTTGAAATGGTTTTAGTCGATCGATTTTGAATATCAATTGGTTAACAATATTTTTCCTATTTTTAACCTTGTGCCCTGTCACCCCGAAAAAAGAATTGTAAAGTTGTACGTTCAATTAGAATAGTACAAACAAATAAGGCTCGTTCGCTTTATGGATATGTTTGGCGCGGTGTTGGCGTGCTGTCATCGTGTACTCCACGTCGGCAGTGGTCTCGACCTTTTTATTTTTTCGCCACACCTTCTATAATGTAGTTCGACCGACGCATCTGATGCAGCCGCTGTCCGGCTGATCCGAGGGCTGTTATAAATATACCTGTGTTATTTAACTGAGAGCGACCTTTCCAGCCCTCGGCGCGGAATGATATGAGACAAATACAAACACTCATATTTTTATACTTGATTGTAATAACAACATTTAATTTCCCACTTTAAGGAAGATTCCTTTGCTAGGACAATGTTTTCGCTGACAGCTAACACAGGGTGTGGCGCGGCAGAGTTACCTTCTCATCAATCATGAATCAATGAGTAGTTAGCAGCACGGGGCCGCCAGGGCAGTGCTGACTCTCTTGTGCAACAGAAAAAGCCATTGATCTTTATTTTATTATTTTTTAATTCTTTTGTATAATTTTTTGAAAATTGAGCTTTTTATTAATTCCAAAACAAACTTGTACGTCGCAGACCACACCCTTAATCATTTCTTTCATTTGTATGTGGTATGCGGAACACTTCTCACACAAATCTAAAGTCGAATGCGCCTATTGCAGGCTTTAGCAAATAGACCAAACGACAGAGGGCAGGCATAGTTACAGAACATTCATTTTTAAAAATTTAATTTATCCGCGGGTCACACATATTCGCGCCCTAATGTGAAATTATGCGAAATAGTATTTAAAATTCAAACAAAAATTTAGTTTTTATCGAAAGATCTATTATATTATAAATATTATAATAATATATTAGATTATAAACGTGTAAACTAGGAAAGTTTATAAAGATTCTCCAGTCAGTTTCAATTGAGAGTGGTAGCTAGCATATGCTTCACTATAATCATCGAGTTTTATTGTAATAGATTGGCACAGGTGAGACTGGCACCAAAGACTGGCAGACAAGCTGTCTCTACAGCCCCTGTGCTCCGTGTGCCCCGCAATGCGCCAACCGCCGCTGCACCGCGACTGCGCCGCCCTCACTTCTACGTTAATTACTTATTGTTAGCGAGAGGCAGGCGAGGTGGCTCTCCTACCCCATATTGCGAGGCGCTCGCTCAAATACCAGTATGTACTGTATAGTGTGCATGTCCCACACCTAACACTTTTGTTTTTGCTCCCCGTCTTTAAAAAGTATGTCCTTTGTATGCAACATTTTACCACTTATCTATATGTAAATAATTTTAAATTTTTTGTAAAATAACAGTAGCCTAAGTTAGTCCTTATTACACCAGCTATCTGTCACTGAAAGTACCGTCGGAATCAAAGACAAACAAACAGACAGACAAAAATTGTTATTTTATTGTCTTTCATTTTTAATATTATTTTAATATCAAAAATGAAAAAGACTGTTTTTATTCCATTTATACATATAAATGTAATTGGAGTGTCTAACGGCGACTTTCCAACGGGATATTACTGATTTCATCTCTTCATCTAGACCATGTCTTATGACTCCATACTTCATCTATAAATACTGCAAAAGAATAAAATCTTATCAAGTCGGCAACAGAGGTAACATTTTGCAATCGAGAAGACATTTATTTGAGTTTGGAGAGGTCGTTCGGAATCGTTCTAGCAGCTGCATTTCTCTCATTCATAGCGGCATAATTTGTTACCACCTTTTGTGCGCTAACACAGTTTTACGACCCAATACGGTTTCAAGGAAGGTAACTACACCACTTTACATGGACGGCTACAGTCCCGGTGCTGCCATTATACGACACTGTGCGGTGGTGATGACTCGCCGTAAGACTCGGCTCCCGGTCGCTCATTTGATTTCCTCTGGACACAATCTAAAGGTGATGTTCAATTTGTTGCCACTGACTCCATCTGTACCGTGCGTAAATTACCTCCAGCGGGAGATGTGCACCGGTCTCTCAAGTCTGATGTTCTGTCTTTTTATGTTTGTTACCATTCGTCGACATCGACTGGGAGAACCGATTCGGATGATTCTTTCTTCACTTGAAAGCTGGTGCTTTCAATGTGGTTCTATTCCAATTTGGTTCAGTTCTGACACTGGCATCCTCGGGGAAAACTACATAAATCTTAAATTAGCATTAAATATGTGCGCGACACGATTTAGATAATTATTTTGTTTATTGGAAAGAATATATTATAAAGCTAGTTTGACGAGAGTTTGGTTAGTTTCTGATTAATTCTATTTCGTAATATTCCTACGATAATTCGTAAATACAAAGAGGGCGACACTCAATCTGCAGCGTCCGTGGCTCGGCTTTATCAGATACAGTCGAGATCGGGAATCCTGTGTCAAGCTGTTCTTTTTATCTTTCTATGACGGACAAACTGACTGATGACAAATGAATAAAGCACGCTCAGTAATAATACGACAATCGAGTGTACGTGTGTATCATTCAGGGGCAGGGGCAGTGAACAACAGCGGCGGCTGCATGCTTAGGGTCCCGACGGCCTTGGCCTTGTGCCCGCCGGGTGCATCCCTCGCCACCGATACGCGAATTACTAGGGCAGTGTGGTTGTATTACGTCGCCAATATCAAACGATTCTTACAAAATTATCTGACAAGTATTTGTGCTATGGCTTCTGTTTTCTTCTGTTGCTTCTAAAAATTTTATATCAATTCTATTAAAAACAATTTTTTTTTATATGAAATAGGCTCACATTTGGTTTCAATCCTGTTTGATGGATTGTGAAGATGAAGCCAAGAATGGTATGGTAATGGTTCAGAAAGAATGACTTTGGCAGATAGTTCTACTTCTTAGTCTTTGCTTGTAACACAATTGCTAACATCATACAGGGTACAGGGAGTCGTGATATGAGACCTAATACAAACATCCGACTACATAATATTGATAATTATGTCACAGTATCCCCGTTTTAAATATGGAATTACAATTGACAAATATCAAAATCTGTTTGAAAGTTTTCATCTGTTTAAAAGAACTACACATGCATATGCTGCTACTTTGTGAAACTTAATAATCTCATGTGAATAGACCAAGTGCTCCTTGAAAAAATATACTGCAATAATGGTGTGGTCTTTGCCTAATTATATTTAGCAAAGCTGTATGTTGCCTACGAGCTGGTGGATGTAGAACAGTCAATACTTCCATTTAGCTTATGTCAAAATAGCACAGACAAAATTGTAGAGTGAAGTCACCATAGGGTTCATTCCACTATACTCCCTAACAGGGTGTTACTGCCACTGTATCTTTTATGGAGGTCAGCTTTCAACTTCATCTCTTACAACTTCACAAATAAAAAATGATCCCTGTATTGTCTGACATTTTTAAACACAAACATAAAATATTACTATAAATTAAATTTGATTCATTTGGTGTTTCATCTTCACAAACAGTTGTAATTATTGAGTGTTAATATTGCCTCCTGTCCACTGCAGTGTTCACTGTAACATACTCATTGTGTGTGAAGTTCTGAGAGATGGTACAAACTAAGCTTGTGTGTACACACACACAAGCTGGGATTCTTTATCTTGACAATACCAATAGCTTCTGGTGCAGCAGTAACACAGTAACACACAGAGTTGTTTACTTAACAGTTTTCACACTATACATTCCTAATTCAAAAAAGTCAAATATCTTCATACCTTTTAAATCAGTTATCATACATCTGCTTTCTTTTGGTATCATCAGTTCACTTCAAAATATATGTTAAATTATACTCAAGTTGCATATTTATTAGGAGCAAAATAATAAATCATGCTATAATATTAAAAACGCGAACAGTAATTGTTCATTAGTACATTATTTGATTGTTATTAATTTGTTCCCAAATATAAACACACGCGCTACTGTTGTAAGATGTGTATGGCACAGTATTTCTTTGCTGAAAGTTGGGTTATGGTTTATAAAGATATTCTAGGTGCAACACACTGTTTTCTATTGACATTAGCATACTAATTGGTTCCAAATTGGAATATTTTAGTAACGTTGCTATTAGATTAGTGTAGTTCGTCAAGAAACAAATATGACGGGTTATGACACAGGTAAACGAGAAGGTACTCACCTGACTGGTCAGAGCCATTCTTTGGGCTTTCGTCGGTTGGTTTCTCTTTCAACGAAGACAATAAACTCGCAGCTGACATAGCTTGCAAATCTCCCACACAATTTCTCAGTCTTCTTTCAATATATTAATATACTAAAATTCTAAAATACCTAAACAATATTTACAAAATAGCTCAGTAAATTATTCTATCACCTATGTATTGTTTATATCACAGACTTTTCGTTTTTCACTAAACAATACGGATCAAAACGTCCACGCACGAAAATACTATCAATATTTACAACTCTACATATAATAAACTTATTTACAGATTAAAAACTAACGTTTATCAGCTAAATTTAGCAAATACGCTATGTGGTCACAAGATACTCATAACTAAAACAATTTATCAGTTTTCGATGCAAAAATATATAAAACGTCCGCCATATGCCTTTTGAGACCTATGTTATTAGGCTAACTTATACAAACAACATGTATAGACACACTCTAAGTATAGAGTTGTATTTTTAATCCGGCAGGTTTATATCCAGTTGCCATTGTTTAGTTTTTTTGAGATAAACGGCGTTTTTTTCCTTTGTGACTGATTTTCATGAATCTAAGAGATTCGGATATTATTTAAACTTTTTGATAAAAACAATCAAATGGCTGGTTCATTATTTACTTAATTTAATTTTTCTCAAAGTATTTTTAATATAAATATTAAGCTATTGATTATTATTTATATTCTTATCTTCTGAATATATTATCTACTTTTTTTGTATAGGTGTTATTATAAAACTTGTACAATAATTTGTCCTAAAATCTACATATGATAAATATATTTTCTCTATGACAGATGTCAATATATAGTACCCCTTGGAATGGCCAATTGTAGCAAATAGCAAGCAAAGTGTCTTTAAAAGTTTAGTCGAAGTGAGCTTCATCTAGTATAGTATCTGCGTTTCTAATAATGTCTGTGAAGTGGACTGGTATTCATAATGAATCAGGTATATTACGGAAAAGTGAGCTTAAGGAGAAGAAAGAAGAGTTATTCGTGTTCGGCTACTCGTGCAAATTGTTCAGGGACGATGATAAAGCCCTGCACGTTGATCAAGGCAAGCACCTCATACCGTGGATGGGGGACGAATCATTGAAAATCGACAGGTTCGATCCGTTTTTTACTATAAAACTGTTAATGTGGCGCTAAAGAGTAAAAAAAAGCGATTGTCAATTATTGGAAACTGTTAAATTTTTTGGAAGAACGTAAGATTTTCGCAGAGGATGTCTGATGATGTCGCCGCCGAAAGCAGAGCAGCTGCGGTCATACGCTGTTGCTGCGCCGCGTAAAGTTATGGTGAAGGACGCCGGTGGTATGTATTAAACATAACGGTACACTTGCGTATATATTTGACTGTGAAGTTTTCCACATGTCTCAACGTCCACCTTATGAATATGTTTGCTGCTTTTCTTTACATAATATTTTAAAGTTATAACTATTGAGCATGTTTGCTTCTAAGTTTGAATGTGCAGTAAACAATACAGAGCATCAAAATCCATTTTTATTCCAACTTAAATACAGCAAACATGTTAGTGTATGAAGAAATAAAACTGTACTTTATTTATGTAACTGTGCATTGTGCTACATGTATATTGAAATATATAATTGTACTCACACACACTGTGCATAGGGCACTTATTGATTTTACTTTTAATGAAGAAAAAATTAATATCAAGTAATTCTAAACTCTCTCTCTGCTGATCTCCTCATTTGCTTGAAAGTATTAAATTATAATATCAATAAATTGATTTAATCTTATATCTAGTTTACAAGATTTGTTATCTGTGTTGGTTTTCGTTATAAATAAAAAAAAATTATAGTTATATTAAACTTAAACCATTGCAAGATCTCGGGCTGGCAAATACCTCGGTCCGTATGTTAATATGTAATTTAAACTGTGCTAATAGTGTGTCAAATTAGTTTTATTAAAATAACAAAGCAACCAACCTGCTTCAATTAAATGTTAAACTTTATATTCAACTGTTCTTACTTCAATGTTGTAAACTGTACATTAGCTAAATATTAAAAGGGAATGACAAAACACTATCATTTTATGTCTGGGAAAAATCATGCATTGCAGGTTTATTTCTTCATAAACATTTAACAAGGAAAGGTGGATGGGAAGTGAGATAGGGTAACATTGATTGAACTCGCCAGCGGTTCTGACAAAGTTGTTCATCCATAACGCGCGGCTGTTGCCTCGGCAGATATGACGCGCGAGGTGCACTGCACGAGCTGACGTCGCTGGAGGCGCCGCCCGGCGGTTACGACTGGCGCGTGGAGTTCACCCGGGCCGAGCGGGACGTGGAGCAGCTGTGCGACGAGGAGAGGTACCGCGCCCTGCACACCGACGAGGATGAAGAGGAAATGTACAAAGGTATGAACCCCATTCATTTTGTATCAGGTCATCAGGTTTAATCAGGAGACAACATCCTCGTGTTTAACCAGGATCGTTACTATACTATATTGACGTTATAAATGTAACTACGTAAGTTATTTGATTGTCAATATCATTAGGTTTTTACATTAAGAAATAGTTTGGGAGACAAAGTTCTAAGTGCTGGATGTCCTTATTGTTATCTTTTGTACACGACACTCTTCAGAAGAGGAGCTCAAGCGTCTCCACGCCGCCGGCTACGGGCAGGTGGGCTTCAACTACGAGTCGGGCGGGCCGGCGCCGGAGCCCCCGCCGCAGGAGGTCGACGAGCCTTTCCAGCCGACGCTTGCCTTCAAAGAGCTGCTGCCACACAATGCCATATTAGTAAGTTCTTTCTTTGGTCGTCCAGCCGTCTAGTCCAGCTTCGCATTTATATAATTTTTGAGCAAGTGCCGAGTGAAGTGATAATGAGAGATTAAAATATTAATTTATAAATTCACAAGAAATATTGAGACTTTTATTTTTGTATATCATTTATAATAATGATCATTCTTTTTGCAGCCAGAGACGCAGAAACAAAACGCCATCATTGAGAAGACGGCAGAGTTCATTGCGAGCCAAGGGACCCAGATGGAGATACTTGTGAAAGCGAAGCAAGGGGACAACCCACAGTTCCAGTTCTTGAATAAGGACTCCCCGTTACACGCTTACTACACGGCGCTCATCGCCTTGGTGAAGGCGGGCAAGTGGCCTGAGAAGCCGCCGGAAGTCGTAGAAGGTGAGATACATGTCCCTATATAGTGTGAGGCAATCTCTGTCTTCTCATTTCTCTATTCTGGCTGTATATTGAGCTGTTTTCCTCATTCCACATTAGAACATATTATTCAAACAAATTGATCAAAGTTTTGAAGATAATAATTGAACATAAATTGGAATCATGAAAAAAATAAAAGTTTTAGGTTGTTATCAATACTTAGTGGAGGAGAGAGGAGGCGGCGCCTGCTGCCGCCGCTTCCTACTGACAACTGTTCTTTCCACTTTCAGAAAAGCAACCGGAGCACACTGAAGAATATCTTCATCCAAGTTTAGCTTCTACAATCATAGAATCTGTAAGTATACATATTGTCTGTTGTCTTGTCCTCTCTTGTTTCATTTGTATGGTATGAGCATATAATATGGAATAAGGAGCTCTGGTATGACGGTATGTCGGTGCAGCTTGTGAGTGTGTTGAGGTCTGTGCAGGCGCCCTCCATCCCGAGCATCGCGTACCGGCCGTCGGCGGACTGCGACTACACGCTGCTGGTGTCGCGGCTGCGCGGCTCCCCGCCCCCCCCCGCGACACGCCCCCGCCGCCCGGCACCGCGCCCCTCGCCCTGCCGCAGCCGCACATCGTGCGCGCGCCCGTGCTCCTCGCCAACCGTGAGTCAACAGACAGAAACAACTACGAGTAAGAGAGATGGACTCTAAATGTAAAGACGGTAACAACGTTCTGTACAGTTTCTACTGAGGCAAGTAAACCGGCGAAGCACGAGCACACGGCGCAGGCAGCGCGCGCCCCCGCCCCGCGCCCGCCGCATGCCCCGCGCGCCCCCGTCCCGCCGCGCGCCCTCCCCCCGGCCGCCTCCACCGGCCTCAGCCTCATGAAGAACTACAACTCGGGCACTGACAGCGACTCAGGTGCGCCGGATATATATGCCAATCGTATAGCACAGTTGCAATGGCAATATCTAGTATAGGGAATGGTAACTTCTTGTAATACAAAACCACGCATTGCATGTAAGCGATATTCCCTACGCTATGGTCACGTCGGCCTGCGTGTGCAGCGTGTGTGGCGCCGCTCGTACATTTAAAACTAATATATATAATTTCTAGGATAGAACTGCAGCGCCACCTCCTGATGTGTCGACGACGATAATGGGGAAAGGAAATGCGCCATGCGTAGAACCTAACTTGATTATTAGATTATTGAAGTAAAACTTGTACCGCACGCCTGACGCGGGCAGTAAACTGGCTAATGCGTGACGAGAGCGTTTCGAAAAGTGTGATCGAAGACGACCGAAGTTTGAGAGAGAGATATGTTAGTAAAGATGGAAAGAGAGTTTTGAGCACACATTTCTCTTATAGTTTATATTATTTATATGTATATGCGTATGTAGATATACGTACATTTAGATGGAGCTGAAGAAGCATCACTCCAGTCCAGTTCTAAAGCACTCGTCGTCTTTAGAGAAGAGACCGTAAGTAGATATATTATTGCAGACAGTGACGGCACCTCTTCGAGCGAGTCAGGAGATGGCAAGATCGCCACACCGCCGGAGGAAGTGCAGGTGGTGATCGACAAGATGGCGGCGTACGTCGCGCGGAATGGCGACGAGTTCGCGGACATCGTGCGCGCCAAGCGAGACGCGCGCTTCACCTTCCTGGAGCCCGGCGACGTCCACCACGCCTACTACAGGAAGCTCATGCAGCAGAAGCGCGACGCCAACGGCAACCAGCGAACGAAGGCTAACGGTATGCCCACAACCTGCCTGCCGCAAGCACTTGCACAATGTTTAATAGCAAACATATTTATACCTCCATTGCTGTTTTAATGTTTACTGCTGCTGTTTTAATATGTTAATTGTTTCCAGCTGTCGTGTCGTTTTCTATCAAGAAGCATAAAGATCCCGACCCCATCTTACCGAAGCCAGCCCTGCCTTACGAGTCTAGCTCTGATGAAGAGTCCGAAAATTGTAAGCAGGACAAACCTGAAGACGAACAAAAAGCACCTGGCTCCAACATACCGGAATTGGTAACGATTAACAACATGCCTCCCGTGCTTGTGTACAAGCTGGAAGCGAGCCGCGCGAACTGTCTACCGCTGGTCAAGTCCTTCGAGGCGATCCCTTCATCTAAGCAAATGATGCCCAGACTTGCGTCGGAACTGAACGAACTGCCCAAGACATTGGACAAGCCGCTCACCAATTCAGAAAATTCAGTCAAACTCGTGTCAAAAACAGAGGAAAATATTGAAAAGATCGAAGCAACACCACAAAAGGCAGCATCTTTCCAAATTAAATCCAAGCGCAGGGAAAGCCCCGACAGAAACGAAAAAGAAAGAGATAAACGGAGGCGTGAGCGGAAAAGAGAACATAGGTCCAAATCTGAGAGCAGGGAGGCCAAACGATCTGAGAGACGAAGTGTGGAAAGAGAGAAGAGAGAGAGAGATTATGATAGAAATAAAAAGAGAAGAAAAATAAGTAAACCAGAGTTGGATAACGAGATCATTTCACTGGTAGATAACTCCGATGATTTGATAGATCTTACCGGAGAGCAGTCAGATTCCAAAGGTAATTGTACATCTTTTATACGTAATGCGATGTTGTATGCGGCGGTGGGCTCACCACCTGTCGGTAGCTTAGATTGTATTTATATAGAACCCCAGCTGTAATAATCGGAGGTTAAAAAATAAAGTGGTTTGTTACTGGGACAGGGACCTCTGCGGGCGAAGGCACCGCGCGGGCAGAGCACTCAGTGCAGCGCACGGCGGACCTCCTGCGGCGCGCCGGCCTGCACCCCGCCGCGCAGCTGCCCACCAGCTCGTTGGCCAGCGCCATGGTACCACTTCTTCCATCACAATAACTTGATTATTTTTATGTAGCTTAGTAGAGTTATGGTGCTCCAAGTGTGTCTGATATGGATCCGTATCGTGCGTCGGCAGCCTGCTAAGGATCCCGGTTGCGTCCGTCCGGCGCGGGGCTGACCTTTGTTGTGTCTAATACAAATCATTTAACATTTGATGAACCTCTTGCCTGAGCCGTCGACTTGCTCCAGTAACAACGTGTCGCGGTGTGTGTCACACCGATGTGTTTCTTTCATTTTATTTATTTATTCATTTAAGTCGCTTAGACTCATCTGTTAGTAACATTTTTTGCTTAAAACTCTTGTTAGTAGGAATTACAAATTAGAAGCTGCTTATAATTGATTAAATTTCATTTGAGTGAATTTTTCGTATTAAGGATTTCTGTATAGCATCAAATTAGTTAATGTGCTGGTGTGATGGTGTTCCAAATTGTTAATTAATAACTTAAAAAAATATATTGTAACATATTTTTGGGCACGCAGCTCCCGGGAGCCAAGCGTGTGTATCGTAGCGCGCAATACATGCGAGTCTAAGGGTGCATAATTGTGGTAAGTGCTGTATACGATGTGCTCCCATCTGCCAGGTGGACACGTTGGAGACGCTGAGGAAGAAGAAAGCCGACGAGGAGAAGAGGCGGCGCCGCGAGAAGAGGAAACACAGAGACAGGCGCGGTGAGTTTGTGTGCACGGCGACCGACGAGCCCGTTTCAAATTCACTGGAATACATGTAATAATGCCAGAGGCGATTGTAATTGCTAATGACCACCGTATGTTTTGCGTGCACGCCCGTCCGCGTGTCGTACGCACGGCGCCGTGACGTCACGCGCACGTCTCACGCCTCGACTGTTGCAGACCAGGAGCAGGGCGCCGGCAGACACCGGAAGGGCAAGCACAGGCGGCGCAAGTGAGTTCCCTTCAACATATACAATTTCAAACGTTTTCACAACCGGAGGTTCTCAGCTCGTACGTGTTCTGTGTGTGCGCCCGGAGCACCATCAGTTATGGACTGACATCGAATTTTTTTCATAACCATTTATTTGATTTCAATTAGACTCCATTTACATTTAGTTCGCATCGGACTACAGACCGAAGATGTATCAGGAACTCCTAAAGTCTTACTTCTTAACGACAACAAGCAGAATGTGGAAAAAGAAAGAGAATGTAGGCGCCAGAACTTCATCATATAACTTATGATACTTCGATAATAATTGACAGAGACCGCGCGTAGTACGGCTGAGTGTTACATAACTTATGTTTGATTTATTTGTCAATATATTTGTGCAACACATCACAACATGCGTGTTGCAGGTCATCCGAGGAGGAGCGCTCCGACCAGGAAGGGTGAGTGACGGCGCGGCTCCCCCGCCGGCCCCTCCACGCCGCGTCGTGAATCACACAACAAACTCAGATAACTATAACAGGGCGTTCTGTGTCAGTGTTGCCAGCGGAAGTAACCAACTTGACACACTTCTTGCTCCAGTTGTTGCTCCAGTTGTAGCGTTTGAATATTATCTATACATTGAACCTGTGTCTCTGCAAAATGTACCAAATGAAATCAGCCGTTACGAGCGGGGTGCCCCGGATCTGTCAGCGACAGGGCACAGGCGGAGTGACCTTCCCGCAGACCAAATTTACATATTTCGTTTTGTTAAATATATTTACTTTTGAAATTAGTATATTATATAGTATTTGTATGGATACATGTCATATATATAAGAAGACCATCACACCACGTTCATGATAAAATATCTTATCTTCGCTACCCAAGGCGTTTCTTACTTGCCATACAACATCCTTACAGCCCATCCGTAGTTGTGTCAGCCACTAGACAATTGCGTGATCGGGATGATCACTTAACTGTAGCAGCGCAGAGGTGGGAACTGTTACCAGCGCCCGGTGTGCGACGGTCAAGTCCTCGCCGGCTGCTACCACTTCGGCATGAACGTTTGTCTTTGTGCTGTTTAACTACGAAAGGGGAGATTCATTTGACCAATGTTATTTTCCTTACAGAATAAAGAAGAAAAAACGCAAGAAGGATAAGAAACACGGCTCCAAGGATAAGAGAAAGAGAAGGAAAGACAGCGAGGCAGACGAAGAAATGATGCCGATCAACATAAACCTTACGAATACCCTCAAAGAACTGCGCACCGCGTCGCCCAGCAGAGAGCTCGTCCTCGGCGAGGACTCGGGCCGGCGGAGTCTCCTTAAATATGATTCCTCCGATGAAGACACGGGCGAGCTGGAGGCGGTTAGTGAGTGGAAGACTAAGCGGAGACAACGGGACTACAGCGAGGGCGAGTGGTCCAGCGACAGCCTCGAGGATCCTGCTACACCTGATAGAGGAACGTTAGGCAGGAGTTGAGGAGATTTGCTTCTACAGCCGCGATATGTGCGCGGGACGTAACTACCGTACTTATGGCGAGGCCGGTGCTCCCCTCGCCCCATCACCCACTCTTTCTCAACTAAAATTGTACCTTATATGTTGTAAAAAGCACGTTATGATAAACACGCAGCCGTCGTTTTGACTAAATTAAGAATGAGATGTGTTTCAAGATCAATTGTTGTGAGTTTCGCTAAAGTTCAGTGCGAAGTGCACTTCATTGGCGCAAGGAATGTTTGTGATTCAACTGTCAAGTGACACTTGGGCTCTTATTCCGAACTTGTCTTGCTTTATGTTGGCAGCATGGGCTTTGTCCTTTTTGGTTTTTAAACAATAAAAAAAGACATGAAATGATTATTAATAATATTTTAAGATAAATTGCTTTAGCATCTCACTAATAATATGAAATGGATAAAATTATATATCATGGAATAATTTTAACAGTAAGTGGACAGCCGAGTTCCAGCGGCACGGGCTGAGCCCGGCTGCTGGGCACGGCGCCCACGGTGCAGACGTGGCGCAGTATCCCCCCACAGGTCCCCTACAATGATCTGATCTGATGGAATCCTAACATAATATTATATGAAAAAATATAAAACGAGCAGTCTCATTACAGATGCCACAAAATATACATTTTACAAACCAGCGTTATATCATAAAAAATGACAGTTTTTCGTGACCGATATGTTCAGCACCACAAAACCCGGGTCTGCTATTTGCCATCAAAATTTCACTGTGAAACCGAACTATTGCAATCATATTGACATTGTGCCAAAAATCGAAATCTACTAAAGCTGTTTAATACGTAATTTCTATTGAATTATTTTGATTATTTGATTAAATGGTAACTGGTAATGGACGACGTCGCTCTCGCGCGGGCCGCAGATATAGAACATGAACAGGGATCCTTAGATCTTTTCTACAACATGCTTATATTGTAATACGTTGTGTAAATATTAATGTACAATATTTTTAATAAATCAGTCGACGCAAAATGCTAACGACATAAATACTTTATTTCTGCTCTGCGGTGGAATATTACAGAAACCCTTACATATATGCAAACTTTTAGATCTCGTGAAAGTGGTGAATAGATTTACCACTGGTTAATATGACAATACACAGATAGCGGGTTGGGAGGCGACCGGTGTTACCAGTGTAAAAAAAAATATTTATAGTAACTCGATTTTCAGAATGGATACGGTGCTCAAATGAACTTTCTAAATGAAAATGATTGTCCAAAAAATCCTTCTTTATTGAACAATCGTGTGTCAATCAAAATGTGCGCCCGCATCTCTGTCGGAAGTATTACATCAAACAGTTCATAACGTCCTTTTAACATAGCAATAGCTGTCCGCTTGTCACCAAAATTATAAGATCCCATATGAGGACAGGTGGTGAGCTCATCACCATATGTCGGGCACAACCTTTAGTGATTGTTTGGATTCGAGACCCGGCTGTCAGATAGCTCGGGTTATATGTATCGTAATAAAGCGAATGTTATTCAACACAAGGTTATCAGTTGGTGCGGCCATTGTGATTGCGAACAGATCATTACGTAAGCCGACGTAGAAACAAACTTCTCAATGTCATCGGAACTCTTGCTGTTGTTAACAACAACAACACGAGCCGCCAGGAGGCCGCGGGAGTTCGCGCATCGGCGACTTTGTTTTTTGACACAATATAACCACAACTGTTCCAATGGCTTCTGACCATTTTCAAACTGATGATACAACTTATCGCCCCACGGTAAATTGCGAGATTAGAAACTGGACAATTGATGTTAACCCACACACAACAAACTTTCGTTTTTCTCACGAAAGATAGATTAAAGCGAGAGAGAGAGAGATTTCGCCCTATTCGATAGAAAGTGCGAAGATGTAGTTCCTTGGTGTACTCGTAACTCTGGATTCTAAAATATAACGGCGAAGTAAACTTAACCGACCGCCGCTTCTTGATACATGCAGGAGACATTACTGAACACATTAACAGTGACGTATAGTCCACTATTGGAATCCTCGGCGTCGTCGCTCGTCTCGTACAACTGGAAGGACAAATTGGTCTCTAAAAACGTGGCATACTCAGCAGAGCGAGACAGTATTTCACGCCTGTTTAATTTTATTTTCTTTGATTCTTAACCATTGCAAAAATAGTCAGACTTTATTATACAAGTGATTGTCTTATCATTTAGTTGAACTTGTTTTCGTTGGCAGTTAGTAAACACTGCGGAGGTCACACAGTTCTTAAGATTTCGATAACAAAAATAATAAACGTAGTGCGTATAACTGCTGTTTTTTTTCATGACCTTATAGATATGAGCGACGAACACAGAATTGATTGACATGCGGCGGTACGTTCACGTAACACATGTACACGATCTATGATTTCCCAACAAAGCCACTTGTATTTTTCCGCTGAACACCCCAACTTACGAATACCTAGTTACCGGTTGTAAACCGTTACCATGACAAGTCGCCGTAAACTGTGAGAACCATAGTCACGTCTCAAAAAGGTTCTCCCTGTTGATAATAGATATATATATATAGATAACGCATTCAGATCAGCGGCTGGTCGCAGTTCCAACACAACGGCACATTGTTGTGTGCGGGGACAGTATGCACGCTCTAGCAATAAACCATTATCAAATGGACATAAAGACGGATTAATGTTGAAACTATTCCACAGGCAATCTCATCAAACAATTTACCTTTTAGCTCTGTAGTCTCAGTCAGGGTAGACGGAGATACAAATACCTAACTTCACCGTTTGTTATCAGTTAAAAAAGTAACCGGTCACATCCCATTTTTCTTGCAGAAGCGCTCAAGGGCGAGTTACGTTGGACTCGCACCGAGTAAAGCTACGGGAACGTTCATCGCATACCCGCCTTTTTTTTTTTTTGTTAACGCGGGGGAATCGAGTTATTAACCATCCTCCGGTACCCTGGGTGGGCCCGGAGGGCTGTGTGGGACTCGGCCTGGGCAGCCCATACCCACTAAACCTACCGCGAATGCCATCAGCCGTTATGAGCGGGGTGTCCCGGATCTGTCAGCGACAGGACACCCCAAGTCGCATACCCGCCTGCGCCAGCCGTCCCGTGGCGGACAAGCCTCGCCTTCACCAATCCTTTCTCCATACTCGTGTAATATAACAGGTTATAATCCGATTATATTAAGATCAATATTAAAAATGTATGGTTTCTGTGTTAATTGTTGTGCAACAAAGTATATTCGTACGTAGATATTTTACTGTATCTGGAAATGAAATGCAGGCCGCTGAGCTGCACTTATTTCGCCCCTAGCTTTACGTATGTACAATATTTGTGTGTACTACATACGAATATTGCAAACCTGCAATACAAATATTGGCTCCCAAGTCATCTCTGATACTTTTCTGTAGGGCCTTATAAAACAGTCCCGAGAACGAACTGATAAGCTCCTCTCACTTTAAGTCGCAATGTGAAGATTGGAGAGAAGCAAACAAGAAGAGAAAGAGAGATGATCGCGACTTCGAAACACGAATATGGAAATTAATAACTCCTACTGCCTCTGAAAGTTTTACTGCAGTTCAATTCCAGTCGGAGTGACCAGTGTGCTAGCTTGGTGACGTTCGTAAAGGTAGCGTAGAGGTATTAGCGTACTGACAGTGACTGACGGTTTGTTCAGCCCTGACGCACTTTATAGCTAATGGCACAACCCTACTCGTTTGCTTTGTGGAAATACTATAATCCAATGAATAAGTCGGAGCCCACTTAATCTGGATTGCACTGAAGCTGCGTCGTGAAATGCATATAAGGAGCGGGACGCTGGCAGCGGGACATCAGTGCAGCCGCCTCCTTAACTTACAGCAATTAAACGCGAACAAATTATACAAGAACAAAATGTCCGCTCAAGTTGTGAGTATCATTTTAGACAGATAATTATAGGTAGATATAGGTTCTGCGTTCTTCACGGCATACTGAGTGAACTGGTCATGAGGATATCTGATTCCCGTGTCCTCTTACACCGAGAATATATCACCTTATAGGCTGTACACCTGCAGGGCATGTATAATGATGTTGTATGTCCAGCAAGGAACGAAGATGCCGTTGCTGGACCCGTCGCAACTGCTGCGTCCTGAGGCGGCCTTCGACGGCAAGCCGGTCGCTGCTTTCCGCGACTACTCGGTCGACGACGGTGACATCATCAAGGAGCGGGTTCGCCGGACCTACTACGCCATGCACACCAACGTCACCGTGGAGCTCGGGCAGCGTGAGCATCGCCCCCGCCCCTGTCGGCTGTAGGATGCACGACGCAGGCTCTTTAGTGGACATCTTTTGATTTCAAAGTTCAGTTGACTGATTTATACAGAGGATATTTTGAGTAACTTAGCGCCTATGCACCACTTGGATTTTTATGCCACTTTCAGTAACGTTCGCGCTTAAGACATTCCAGCATCACTTCAATCATCAATGCGGCGGCAGAACGCTTGTGTTTTGAAAATTATAATGAGACAAATTATCTTCGATGTTGCGAGGAGACCAAGTTTGCATAATTTCTGGCAGCTCCTCCCATACTGTGAAACATGTTCAGACGCAGACTTTGTTCAACAGAGAAACGTGAAAAGTGGTTAAAATTCAACCACTTCAAGTCTACAGTGAAAGATGCCCTGATCAGGTTGAACGACCTGGTGGACGAGTCGGACCCCGACACGGAGCTGCCCAACATCGTGCACGCCTTCCAGACCGCCGAGCGCATCCGACAGGACCACCCGGACGACGATTGGTTCCACCTCACCGGCCTCATTCATGACCTCGGCAAGGTGCTTGATTCCGTTTTTGTACCCTAGTAGGTAACCTGAGGAACTGTCTTGTTATTATAGAGAAGCTAAGATCTTGCAGAGAAATCTAAAAGAAGGGGATGTCGGAGAACACTTACGAAGCGCGGCGTACGTCGCCCTTCTTCTCCCGCGCCCTTGTCACTGTGCGTCGTTAACTTTTGTTTACTTATTTACGCAAACGGATATACGAGTAATTCTTATCAATGTAATCTCTCCGCTTATCCCGCTCACTGTGTACAGGAGGCGTGCAGTCACAGACGAGTGCCTCGTGTTCCTTACACAAACCAGTTTCATACGCTACACTTATTATGCTCAATAAGCTTGTTTATATTGGTTAACACGAAGGTTAGGTTGGTTAGGTCGGGAGCCACCCTCAATTCACATTACACAGGCTAATTATTGATACCAACATTATGCACGAGCTGTCCACGTACAAGACCGATACGCCGCAGGTGATGGCGTTCTATGGGGAGCCGCAGTGGTGCGTGGTGGGCGACACCTTCCCGTGGGCTGCAAGTGGGCGGACTCCATCGTCTACGGAGTGGAGAGTTTCAAGGACAACCCCGACACTTACAACCCCAAATACAAGTAACATTATACATTCATAATACGAATTAAGACTAGAATGAAATGCATAGAACGTGAATATTATAAAATATTAATTATAACTTAGCACACGGGGAAGGGAGTGATTGTGTGTGTTTGGGAGTTGTGTGCTACGACCTAGACACGTAACCAGATATACGTTCCACACCCTTGGTGTATGAAGATAGACTAACCCTGGTTATATTCGGTAGGAGTACTCATCAACCTTGGCTTAAGATAAAAAACGTTGATCTAATTCCATATTAATAACAATGTTGACGCAGCACGATGTACGGCATGTACGAGCCGCACTGCGGGCTGGGCGCCCTGCTGATGTCCTGGAGCCACGACGAGTATCTCTACCAGTTCCTGGTGCACAACAAGTCCAAGCTGCCGGAGAAAGGGCTGTGCATGATCAGGTGAGGATAACGTATCTTATGCTCTGCTAATCTTACTTCTATAGTTGGCGGTAAATAACTCTGGCGCTGAGCGAAATGTGGACGAGATAGCTGCGTATGTGTACAGTCGCGCACGCAATTATTCATTTCTCCAATCCCACTGCATTTCTACAAATTACGGATAAAGTGTTATATTGTATTTCTATGCTAGTTCATTTTAAGCTAATTATTACATTAATATTAGATAAATATACAAACTATAACAGTCAAGAAAAAACAAAGAAAAACTTAACAGAAAATTTGTGAGCGACTGTACAGCAGGAGCGAGAGGCGTGTGGTATGCTAAAAAGCGGGCAGAGTACCACAGGAGAGGCAATAAGCGCTCGCGCATGTCCGCCCGCGCCCCTTCACTCCTGTGGTACGTTATTTTCTTTTTACGTCGCATTAACAGTCAGCGCAAGATCTATTTGCCGCCAAGTGCACCTATTTATCTAAATAACTTTAAAAACAAGTTAAGTCCAACATAAATTATACCGACCATAGACAATTATTTTTAATATTTTCACTTATTTCACTTCACATCGCGGCTGAGCGGCAGCGGGGATGTCCAACGAGCCTCGTTTCCTCTCACCTTCTTGATAAAACCACAGCGTACACTACTGTTAGCGACTTCATAGCACCCGTGCCTAATAAAGAAACATAATGGAGATAAGTACCACCAGCACCTGTGAGAGTTTGCTGGTAACGATGTAACCTATCCAGATACCACTCGTTCTACCCGTGGCACGCAGGCGGAGACTACCGCCACCTCACCAGTCAGAAGGACGAGCAGATTCTGCAATGGGTGCTGGAGTTCATGAGTGTTGTATTTAAATTATTGTGGGAATTTAAATCCGGAATCCATCTCGTACCACACGTGGGACAGCATTCAGACCCAGACTGCAAAGCTCCGGAGTATTGTAAAGTTTTTCCGTCCTGGACGATATTTATGCTTCTGCGCTTCGGAGGTTCCCGGAGTAAGCTGGAGGCTGGTCCAATTTTTACCAATACACCGCAACACCGCCGATGGAGTTTGCATCCGTCAGCGGTGATGATCATTCCAACAGGTGAGCCGCATGTTTGTGTGGCTTCTTCCTGTACAATGAGATGAGAAGATGCTGCGCCCGGGTCGTCGACGACGGAGTTTATGTAAGACTCGAGATCCAGGTGCGCGTCATTTATCCTTTATTTTTCTTGGGCACATAGTACCCAGCAGCAAGTGAGCGATTAACATGCTGGATGTTGCATGGAGAAATAACGTCCATATATATATATATACATATATATATATATATATATATATACATATATATATATATATATATATACATATATATATATATATATATATATATATATGTTCATCGAGATGTTTGTCATGTTGCAGTAAATACGACCTGTACACCAAGAGCGAGCTGGTGCCGGACATGGAGGCGCTGTGGCCCTACTACGACCACCTCATAGACAAGCATCCCCGGCCTTTGCGAGTGGTAGCTCATGCGTCGGCCGCGGCTCACACTGATGTAAAATTAATAAAGAGTTACATATGTCGAGCTGTTTCACTTGCACGTGCTGGAGGAGCGGCTGCCGGAGTCCACCGTCGGCACCGCACCGTGCGACCACCTGTGATAATTATGAAGTAAAGAGACAATTAGGTTACGGGGACATGTCACAGCAAAACTGTCAAGTGAACATCACATTTGCTGAAATCCATCTTTTCCCAAAATGTTTTTTTACGAAACTTCTGTTATGAATTGTAGAACAAAACCTAACCTATGTTTCCTCCGGATAATCTAAACGTAAATAATTACATTACGTTAATTACGAGTACAAACAAACCCGACTTCAAATTGAATAGGAATATTACTCTTGAAGTCCATGCTTTCTATGATACCTTCAATCTACAGAATCCATGAAATATGTTGGAGTGCTACCGTTATTTGTCTGTCTGTAGCGGACATGCTTTATGAAAATTTAATACTTCTAAACTATTGGATTTTTTTTCACAAATCAATGCATATCGCGACTGCTTCACCGGATCGAGATGGCATCGCCAGTCACCTCGGCCTGGGCGGTTCTGAATACAACTTCACACAGAGGGCATACACCTAGAATAACACAGGGATTTTTTATCTGGAAAAATGTACGGTTTAATTGAAAGTGGATGTAACTTTTTAAATACCCTTTTTTAAATGAACTGTGCTCATCCGCCTGGAGGCCGGAGGAGTGCGCGAGGAGGGGAGACGAGGGCTACTCAATCATAAGTTAAAGAATTGCGTGATCAGGAAAATATAAGGTATGCTGTGATTGGTGTCGAGAAAGACACCCTGAGACAGTCCGGGCGGCGGCGAGACAGAGGACGGAAGCATTAATGAAAATTAACGCGCGGATTAGCGACGTATTGAAATTGGGCCAATGGAGTGGTCTAGTTATGTAATTTTTTTACTAGATTTTTTTATGCAACCGCAATAGTATTTTTAAGTATATCTATCCGACACAGACGCAGTACGTACGGTATGTAGCGGTAATTTGAATTTAATGATCAACTGCAGATCTGAGATAGGGTCTGTTCGATAAAGTAACAAAGTGTCGGCGAGGGTCTGCGTCAGAGTCCGCGGCGTGGGTCTGTTATCTCCGGCGCGATAACTTTTGCCCGCTCCAGCGTGCGCACATTTAAGCCGGCGACCAGGTCCCGCGCCGCAGTGCGCGACCTGCCCGCACAGACACACAGCGCCCGTCCCCTGCAGCATCATGAAAGTAAAGCCGGTGAGTTCAGTGTTAATCGTGCAGCTTTTTATATATTTCGTATAAAATATCTTTAATGGCAATCTATAAGCAAATTAGGCGGTCGTTTTTCTCTAACAAGTTTCCTCAAAGATCTCAGTCACAGTGAACACAATTGTGTTTGGCTTGATCTGCGCTCATTTCGTTCTTCTTCTCGGAGCTCCGTCTCGCCGGAGGTGCAGGCAATTATTCTACGTTGCTAATAAACTTGGAACTCAGCAGCTAGTGCCGATGTGCTTCCCAGTCTTCTGTTTCATGAGTATAACAAATGTCACTGGTGACATTATATGACCCAATAAGTTCTTTGACAATCGGACAGCAATTACTATCTCTATCTACTCCGCTGAGATTTAAAAGACCTGAGAGTTTATGTAAAAAATAAAGTAATGTATTTGTTTTCTCATTATTGTTCTTATGTTACTTTTTATTGTTCGTGTTTCAGAAACAAGACGCAACTTATTAAATAAAGTATTTTATTTTTTTACTGAAACTAAAGTATCGAAAGTAGCAATAAAGTCGTGGTGTCGGCGCTGGACCTCCAGCGACCGTCGGGGAAACTCCACGCGGCTATTTAAATAATTCAGATGAAGATACAGATCTTGATCTTGATTTTAAGATGTCCTTGTTGATGCTTATGCCGCCGTTCTGTTAATTTGAGCGAATCACTCGCCATGGTTTTGTTTTAATCCCCTTTCATAATAAAATATCCGGTAACAATGTCGGGCGGGGCAAGTGTTGATCTGCTCTGCCGTACGGGTACAACGCAAATCTTTTATCAAAAGATCTAAAAATATCTGGACCTCAATTGCGTCGCTCGCGCGGCTTCTAGGCGGGACTCCCTTGCAAGTCGCCAATCAGAATATCCGCACGTTTAACGACGTTTTGCGGCGGTGTCATAGACAGAGATACAAATACCTAACTTCACCGTTTGTTATCAGTTAAAAAGTAACCGGTCACATCCCATTTTTCTTGCAGAAGCGCTCAAGGGCGAGTTACGTTGACTCGCACTGAAAGTAAAGCTACGGGAACGTTCATCGCATACCCGCCTGCGCCAGCTGTCCGTGGCGGACGAGCCTCGCCTTCACCAATCCTTTCTCCATACTCGTGTAATATAACAGACTATAAACCGATTATATTAAGATCAATATTAAAATGTATGGTTTCTGTGTTAATTGTTGTGCAACAAAGTATATTCGTACGTAGATATTTTACTGTATCTGGAAATGAAATGCAGGCCGCTGAGCTGCACTTATTTCGCCCCTAGCTTTACGTATGTACAATATTTGTGTGTACTACATACGAATATTGCAAACCTGCAATACAAATATTGGCTCCCAAGTCATCTCTGATACTTTTCTGTAGGGCCTTATAAAACAGTCCCGAGAACGAACTGATAAGCTCCTCTCACTTTAAGTCGCAATGTGAAGATTGGAGAGAAGCAAACAAGAAGAGAAAGAGAGATGATCGCGACTTCGAAACACGAATATGGAAATTAATAACTCCTACTGCCTCTGAAAGTTTTACTGCAGTTCAATTCCAGTCGGAGTGACCAGTGTGCTAGCTTGGTGACGTTCGTAAAGGTAGCGTAGAGGTATTAGCGTACTGACAGTGACTGACGGTTTGTTCAGCCCTGACGCACTTTATAGCTAATGGCACAACCCTACTCGTTTGCTTTGTGGAAATACTATAATCCAATGAATAAGTCGGAGCCCACTTAATCTGGATTGCACTGAAGCTGCGTCGTGAAATGCATATAAGGAGCGGGACGCTGGCAGCGGGACATCAGTGCAGCCGCCTCCTTAACTTACAGCAATTAAACGCGAACAAATTACACAAGAACAAAATGTCCGCCTGGGTTGTGAGTATCATTTTAGACAGATAATTATAGGTAGATATAGGTTCTGCGTTCTTCACGGCATACTGAGTGAACTGGTCATGAGGATATCTGATTCCCGTGTCCTCTTACACCGAGAATATATCACCTTATAGGCTGTACACCTGCAGGGCATGTATAATGATGTTGTATGTCCAGCAAGGAACGAAGATGCCGTTGCTGGACCCGTCGCAACTGCTGCGTCCTGAGGCGGCCTTCGACGGCAAGCCGGTCGCTGCTTTCCGCGACTACTCGGTCGACGACGGTGACATCATCAAGGAGCGGGTTCGCCGGACCTACTACGCCATGCACACCAACGTCACCGTGGAGCTCGGGCAGCGTGAGCATCGCCCCCGCCCCTGTCGGCTACAGGATGCACGACACAGGCTCTTTAGAGGACATCTTTGATTTCAAAGTTCAGTTGACGTGATGGCAAGTTGCCAGTTGTGACACGCTCGCCCGCTTTTCAGCAATTTTTGTAAGGGAACTCAAAGCCCATTAATACAGACTACAGCCAGCTAATACAGACATAGATTAGCGTAGACATCTTTTATACAGAGGATATTTTGAGTAACTTAGCGCCTATGCACCACTTGGATTTTATGCCACTTTCAGTAACGTTCGTAAGTTCGTAAGTTCAGTAAGACATTCCAGCATCACTTCAATCATCAATGCGGCGGCAGAACGCTTGTGTTTTGAAAATTATAATGAGACAAATTATCTTCGATGTTACGAGGAGACCAAGTTTGCATAATTTCTGGCAGCTCCTCCCATACTGTGAAACATGTTCAGACGCAGACTTTGTTCAACAGAGAAACGTGAAAAGTGGTTAAAATTCAACCACTTCAAGTCTACAGTGAAAGATGCCCTGATCAGGTTGAACGACCTGGTGGACGAGTCGGACCCCGACACGGAGCTGCCCAACATCGTGCACGCCTTCCAGACCGCCGAGCGCATCCGACAGGACCACCCGGACGACGATTGGTTCCACCTCACCGGCCTCATTCATGACCTCGGCAAGGTGCTTGATTCCGTTTTTGTACCCTAGTAGGTAACCTGAGGAACTGTCTTGTTATTATAGAGAAGCTAAGATCTTGCAGAGAAATCTAAAAGAAGGGGATGTCGGAGAACACTTACGAAGCGCGGCGTACGTCGCCCTTCTTCTCCCGCGCCCTTGTCACTGTGCGTCGTTAACTTTTGTTTACTTATTTACGCAAACGGATATACGAGTAATTTTATCAATGTAATCTCTCCGCTTATCCCGCTCACTGTGTTCAGGAGGCGTGCAGTCACAGGCGAGTGCCTCGTGTTCCTTACACAAACCAGTTTCATACGCTACACTTATTATGCTCAATAAGCTTGTTTATATTGGTTAACACGAAGGTTAGGTTGGTTAGGTCGGGAGCCACCCTCAATTCACATTACACAGGCTAATTATTGATACCAACATTATGCACGAGCTGTCCACGTACAAGACCGATACGCCGCAGGTGATGGCGTTCTATGGGGAGCCGCAGTGGTGCGTGGTGGGCGACACCTTCCCCGTGGGCTGCAAGTGGGCGGACTCCATCGTCTACGGAGTGGAGAGTTTCAAGGACAACCCCGACACTTACAACCCCAAATACAAGTAACATTATACATTCATAATACGAATTAAGACTAGAATGAAATGCATAGAACGTGAATATTATAAAATATTAATTATAACTTAGCACACGGGGAAGGGAGTGATTGTGTGTGTTTGGGAGTTGTGTGCTACGACCTAGACACGTAACCAGATATACGTTCCACACCCTTGGTGTATGAAGATAGACTAACCCTGGTTATATTCGGTAGGAGTACTCATCAACCTTGGCTTAAGATAAAAACGTTGGTCTAATTCCATATTAATAACAATGTTGACGCAGCACGATGTACGGCATGTACGAGCCGCACTGCGGGCTGGGCGCCCTGCTGATGTCCTGGAGCCACGACGAGTATCTCTACCAGTTCCTGGTGCACAACAAGTCCAAGCTGCCGGAGAAAGGGCTGTGCATGATCAGGTGAGGATAACGTATCTTATGCTCTGCTAATCTTACTTCTATAGTTGGCGGTAAATAACTCTGGCGCTGAGCGAAATGTGGACGAGATAGCTGCGTATGTGTACAGTCGCGCACGCAATTATTCATTTCTCCAATCCCACTGCATTTCTACAAATTACGGATAAAGTGTTATATTTTATTTCTATGCTAGTTCATTTAAGCTAATTATTACATTAATATTAGATAAATATACAAACTATAACAGTCAAGAAAAAAACAAAGAAAAACTTAACAGAAAATTTGTGAGCGACTGTACAGCAGGAGCGAGAGGCGTGTGGTATAGTTGCGCGGGGCAGAGTACCACAGGAGAGGCAATAAGCGCTCGCGCATGTCCGCCCGCGCCCCCTTCACTCCCCTGTGGTACGTTATTTTCTTTTTACGTCGCATTAACAGTCAGCGCAAGATCTATTTGCCGCCAAGTGCACCTATTTATCTAAATAACTTTAAAAACAAGTTAAGTCCAACATAAATTATACCGACCATAGACAATTATTTTTAATATTTTCACTTATTTCACTTCACATCGCGGCTGAGCGGCAGCGGGGATGTCCAACGAGCCTCGTTTCCTCTCACCTTCTTGATAAAACCACAGCGTACACTACTGTTAGCGACTTCATAGCACCCGTGCCTAATAAAGAAACATAATGGAGATAAGTACCACCAGCACCTGTGAGAGTTTGCTGGTAACGATGTAACCTATCCAGATACCACTCGTTCTACCCGTGGCACGCAGGCGGAGACTACCGCCACCTCACCAGTCAGAAGGACGAGCAGATTCTGCAATGGGTGCTGGAGTTCAAGTGAGTGTTGTATTTAAATTAGTGTGGGAATTTAAATCCGGCATCCATCTCGTACCACACGTGGGACAGCATTCAGACCCAGACTGCAAAGCTCCGGAGTATTGTAAAGTTTTTCCGTCCTGGACGATATTTATGCTTCTGCGCTTCGGAGGTTCCCGGAGTAAGCTGGAGGCTGGTCCAATTTTTACCAATACACCGCAACACCGCCGATGGAGTTTGCATCCGTCAGCGGTGATGATCATTCCAACAGGTGAGCCGCATGTTTGTGTGGCTTCTTCCTGTACAATGAGATGAGAAGATGCTGCGCCCGGGTCGTCGACGACGGAGTTTATGTAAGACTCGAGATCCAGGTGCGCGTCATTTATCCTTTATTTTTCTTGGGCACATAGTACCCAGCAGCAAGTGAGCGATTAACATGCTGGATGTTGCATGGAGAAATAACGTCCATATATATATATATATATATATATATATATATGTTCATCGAGATGTTTGTCATGTTGCAGTAAATACGACCTGTACACCAAGAGCGAGCTGGTGCCGGACATGGAGGCGCTGTGGCCCTACTACGAGCACCTCATAGACAAGTACATCCCCGGCCTTTGCGAGTGGTAGCTCATGCGTCGGCCGCGGCTCACACTGATGTAAAATTAATAAAGAGTTACATATGTCGAGCTGTTTCACTTGCACGTGCTGGAGGAGCGGCTGCCGGAGTCCGCCGTCGGCACCGCACCGTGCGACCACCTGTGATAATTATGAAGTAAAGAGACAATTAGGTTACGGGGACATGTCACAGCAAAACTGTCAAGTGAACATCACATTTGCTGAAATCCATCTTTTCCCAAAATGTTTTTTTACGAAACTTCTGTTATGAATTGTAGAACAAAACCTAACCTATGTTTCCTCCGGATAATCTAAACGTAAATAATTACATTACGTTAATTACGAGTACAAACAAACCCGACTTCAAATTGAATAGGAATATTACTCTTGAAGTCCATGCTTTCTATGATACCTTCAATCTACAGAATCCATGAAATATGTTGGAGTGCTACCGTTATTTGTCTGTCTGTAGCGGACATGCTTTATGAAAATTTAATACTTCTAAACTATTGGATTTTTTTTCACAAATCAATGCATATCGCGACTGCTTCACCGGATCGAGAGATGGCATCGCCAGTCACCTCGGCCTGGGCGGTTCTGAATAGAACTTCACACAAAGGGTATACACCTAGAATAACACACAGGGATTTTTTTTATCTGGAAAAATGTACGGTTTAATTGAAGTGGATGTAACTTTTTTAAATACCCTTTTTTTAAAATGAATTGTGCTCATCCGCCTGGAGGCCGGAGGAGTGCGCGAGGAGGGGGGAGACGAGGGCATCTCAATCATAAGTTAAAGAATTGCGTGATCAGGGAAAATATAAGGTATGCTGTGATTGGTGTCGAGAAAGACACCCTGAGACAGTCCGGGCGGCGGCGAGACAGAGGACGGAAGCATTAATGAAAATTAACGCGCGGATTAGCGACGTATTGAAATTGGGCCAATGGAGTGGTCTAGTTATGTAATTTTTTTACTAGATTTTTTTATGCAACCGCAATAGTATTTTTAAGTATATCTATCCGACACAGACGCAGTACGTACGGTATGTAGCGGTAATTTGAATTTAATGATCAACTGCAGATCTGAGATAGGGTCTGTTCGATAAAGTAACAAAGTGTCGGCGAGGGTCTGCGTCAGAGTCCGCGGCGTGGGTCTGTTATCTCCGGCGCGATAACTTTGCCCGCTCCAGCGTGCGCACATTTAAGCCGGCGACCAGGTCCCGCGCCGCAGTGCGCGACCTGCCCGCACAGACACACAGCGTCCGTCCCCTGCAGCATCATGAAAGTAAAGCCGGTGAGTTCAGTGTTAATCGTGCAGCTTTTATATATTTCGCATAAAATATCTTTAATGGCAATCTATAAGCAAATTAGGCGGTCGTTTTTCTCTAACAAGTTTCCTCAAAGATCTCAGTCACAGTGAACACAATTGTGTTTGGCTTGATCTGCGCTCATTTCGTTCTTCTTCTCGGAGCTCCGTCTCGCCGGAGGTGCAGGCAATTATTCTACGTTGCTAATAAACTTGGAACTCAGCAGCTAGTGCCGATGTGCTTCCCAGTCTTCTGTTTCATGAGTATAACAAATGTCACTGGTGACATTATATGACCCAATAAGTTCTTTGACAATCGGACAGCAATTACTATCTCTATCTACTCCGCTGAGATTTAAAAGACCTGAGAGTTTATGTAAAAAATAAAGTAATGTATTTGTTTTCTCATTATTGTTCTTATGTTACTTTTATTGTTCGTGTTTCAGAAACAAGACGCAACTTATTAAATAAAGTATTTTATTTTTTTACTGAAACTAAAGTATCGAAAGTAGCAATAAAGTCGTGGTGTCGGCGCTGGACCTCCAGCGACCGTCGGGGAAACTCCACGCGGCTATTTAAATAATTCAGATGAAGATACAGATCTTGATCTTGATTTTAAGATGTCCTTGTTGATGCTTATGCCGCCGTTCTGTTAATTTGAGCGAATCACTCGCCATGGTTTTGTTTTAATCCCCTTTCATAATAAAATATCCGGTAACAATGTCGGGCGGGGCAAGTGTTGATCTGCTCTGCCGTACGGGTACAACGCAAATCTTTTATCAAAAGATCTAAAAATATCTGGACCTCAATTGCGTCGCTCGCGCGGCTTCTAGGCGGGACTCCCTTGCAAGTCGCCAATCAGAATATCCGCACGTTTAACGTTAACGTTTTGCGGCGGTGTCATAGATAGCTTAGAATGAACTGATATTTTCGCAGCCTCACAACCTTGCCTTACGTTCAGACGGTACGCGCGAATTTTTAGTATTTTTCCCGTCAGCGCGACCTTTTGCGAATATACATTTTTTGTAAATAAATAAATGGAATAGGTTATGCGGTGTCATGGGACGCCGGGAACGACATGTCAATGTTATACGCAAAAAATATATATTTCTTTATCCTAATATAAAATTACATAGTGCGTTATTGCGCCACCTGAGATGAGAGAGTTGAACTACAGGCTTAATACTCATGAATCGGGCGCCGTGTATACGACAATAGAACTTCCGTTATATATTTTTCTTGAGCTCGGTCGTGCAGCAAAACTCCTATCCCCTCCAAGCCTGCCGTAAGGAACTTCGTTCCAACAATTAAATTCGTTCGTACCAGGAAAATGCGGTGGGCATGATGGACCCGTCCCTGCTGCTGCGGCCCGAGAAGGTGTACGACGGCAAGCCGGTGGCCGCCTTCCGCGACTACACCGTCAACGACGACCCCGTGCAGCAGCGCGTGCGCACGACCTACTACACCATGCACACACACACCACCTACGACTTCGTCAAAGGTAAACACGAGCTGCCATACTCGGAGAAACTAAATATACAGGTAGAAAATAACTTTGACTCGTTCCAGGTAAAATGGACAAATGGCTGAAATTTAACCATTTCAAAATGACGATTAAGGACGCATTACTCAAACTAAACGATCTGGTGGACGAGTCGGACCCCGACACGGATCTGCCCAACATCGTGCACGCCTTCCAGACCGCCGAGCGCATCCGACAGGACCACCCTGACGACGACTGGTTCCACCTCACCGGCCTCATTCATGACCTCGGCAAGGTGACCAACTTTTATATAAGGTTGTCAAATATCTCCCTTCCGCCTTTTTGTCTTTTGAATTTCGCGGCTTTGTACAAAGCGCTACAGAGCTCGTATCTAGCAATACTATAAATAATTTGAAAGGTCTTGACATAACCTACAAAACGACGCTATGCATAATTAGTTTGGATATTGCGTTCAACAGTTATAGACGTGTAAACATGGAGTTCACTAACGCCGAAATTCGCGGCTTGGCCACTGTTTGGGACGATTCACCGGCCTTTGACCACGACCGTTTTCGCTTGATATTGTCGTATGTGATCCATTTTTCGTCGCCAGTCACCATCCGCTTCAAGAATGGGTCGAGTTCGTTCCGTTTCAGCAGCATATCGCAGGCGTTGATTCGGTCCAGAAGGTTTTTTTGCGTCAAATCATGCGGCACCCAAACATCAAGCTTTTTTTTGTATCCAGCCTTCTGCAGATGGTTTAAAATGGTTTGGTGACTAACTCCCATCTCCTGGGCGATGTCACGAGATGCCACATGCCGGTCTAACTCGATGTAGTCCATGATTTGATCGGTATTTGTCGTTACAGGTCTTCCGCCGGCTGGCTTATCCATAGTGTCGTTTTCACCAGCTCTGAATTGTCGAAACCATTCCTCCGTGGTTCGAAGTGATGGAGTACCATCCCCCAAAACACCATTAATCTCACGAAACGTTTCTCTAGCGGATTTGCCTTTAACGAAGGAAAACTTTAAAATAGCGCGAATTTCGGCGTTAGTGAACTCCATGTTTACACGTCTATAACTGTTGAACGCAATATCCAAACTAATTATGCATAGCGTCGTTTTGTAGGTTATGTCAAGACCTTTCAAATTATGTATAGTATTGCTAGATACGAGCTCTGTAGCGCTTTGTACATAGCCGCGAAATTCAAAAGACAAAAAGGCGGAAGGGAGATATTTGACAACCTATTATCAACCTTTATGAATGCAATTCGACTTTATTTGTGTGTCCGCCGAGTCGAAATTAAGTACAGGATACAAATATATTTTGCGTATCCATTTTTCATAAACATCTGTACGTCCATGTAAAAGTATAATACATTGACCTTGTTCTCGGAGAAGTCTGTCAGCTTAATTGATCAATTCTGTTCTGATAAAAATATGGACCGATTGTAATCGCTGTTACGATCAGGTAATGGCGTTCTACGGGGAGCCGCAGTGGTGCGTGGTGGGCGACACCTTCCCCGTGGGCTGCAAGTGGGGCCCCAGCATCGTGTACGGCGACGACAGCTTCAAGGACAACCCCGACACATACAACCCCAAATACAAGTAGGAGTCGTTTCTGTATGTTTTGTGTACAAGAAAGTTTACAAAATAATATTCATTTACTTGTCAATATTGGAAGAAATCTTTTAATGATCAAGCGCAGACAGTTTGTTAAAGTCCCCCGTGTGGACTGCTCTACAAAATACGTACGTACGTAAAAGCATACATTCCATCGTCTCCCGGTGTCTCTCCCGGTGCCTCTACCTGGTCGCGGGTCTAGACCGTGCCTGATGCAGCGGCAGTCGGGTCTGCAACAGATCTCGCTCGCTTGTCACACTCCCGCCTTATTTCAGCACGGAGTGCGGCGTGTACGAGCCGGGCTGCGGCATCGAGCGGCTCACCATGTCCTGGGGCCACGACGAGTACCTGTACCGCGTGCTGGTGCACAATGGGAGTCTGCTGCCGCGCGAGGCGCTCTACATGATCAGGTCTGACAGCCACATCGCTCCTGACAGCACTCTCGCTTCATTCAAATCTTTTAACATCTCCGCAAACAGTCGTCATTTTCAATCAAATCAACGTGCCTCCCTTCCCCATTCTACTAAATTAGTAATTTAACTAATTGTCTTTTGTCATTTTTTACTGCTTTCTGGTCACAACATATTCTATAAAGCCACATGTTTCCCATGTTCCATGACTGACAGCACGAACACGAGCCTCTACCTACCTCTCTACTAAATAATGTGATTTACTTGTTATCATCGCTCAGGTACCACTCGTTCTACCCGTGGCACGCGGGGGGTGACTACAGCCACCTCATCACGGAGAAAGATGACTACATCAAGGAAGCTGTTCTTAAATTCAAGTGAGTTAAATTTAATGTAACTGTATATTTGAATGCTTGCTGACACGGAAGAGCCCCACGCGAGCAGCCGGGGCGCTCGCGACAAGCCCTCCCTCTGCTCTCACTGACGTCACACATGACTTTGTTTTAAATTCCTCGTGTGTCCAGCAGACCACTGCCTCAGCTATTTGCAGTCTTTCGTGTAATTCAATTTCGTTTTGTTCAATATTGTTTCACATCTGTATAGAAAAAGAAATCGATCATGATAAGGAGCGGCTCTCAGGAGAGGTGACAAGAAACATTGAGCGAAACTGTTTCCGTTCTACCTCGTGCTCTGTGGCCGTGACAAGTCGGACGTGACGTGTTTCACGTTGTTTCTCTCTCCTTCCATTTAATGAGCGTTACCAGGTATCTGGAACGATGCAAGCAATGATTTTATTGCAACTGGTTTCGTTTGCAGCCAGTACGACCTGTACACGAAGAGCGCGGGCGTGCCGGACATAGAGGCGCTGTGGCCGTACTACGAGCGGCTCATCGACAAGTACATGCCCGGCGAGCTGCACTGGTAGCTGCCGACTCCACCACATTGGGCTGCTGACAGACTTGGGCGTTCACATACCACACCGCTTTCATGTTGTCTACGATTACAGAAAGTAATGCAGCATTCCCAAAAATGCTCCAGCCTGTCAACACCTTTGCTTATTGCGTCATGGACTGGACTTTATCTATAATCACAACATAAATGTTAATGAATACAAGAATGTGTAAAGATGTTGTTTGTGAATATTCAAACTGGGGTCGGCAGTGGAGTTGCCGTTTCATCGCCTCGTATTTGTGACTATTGCAAAATACATACTTGAAAATGAAATATATATTTCTATAGTTTACTGGCGTTTTCTCTTCCCATTTCCCGGTGGGCGGGCTCTCGCTGCATGCGCTCGTTGCGATCCGGCGACATATTTGTGCAGAATTTTAAATTGAAGGCTTCTTTAGAACTTTTATAAACGTCGATGATTTGTCACCAATTATTAAAGTGACTACGGTTGGTACAGATAACTTCTTTAAGATTTATACAAGCCGCCAAAGACAACAGCTTAGCTGAGCAATTGTACTGACTACTAGTAGTAGTAGTAGTAACTAGTACGCGAGTAGTGCCCGCCGTGCACGCTGCAGCAGTTACAGTCGCTCTGTCGTACAAATGAAACTGCGTCGTATTACAAATGAGGAACTTTATTTAAGCTATATGTACAAAAATACAAATATCCGAAAATAGATAAATTAGCATTTAACACGTAACTTGAACAACCAAAATCACAATCAAAAATGGGCCTGACGCCACGCGCCGGGTCACGGGCCGCGCTCCCGGCGCACAGGCGCTACTACTAAACACAAACACATCACATGAGAAGGCACACATTTCCGACAAATACGAGGAAATCTACATACAACAATGCAACTCGTGCTCTCCGTTGCGTGTGGGAACGGAACTCGCCGGGAATATTAATATAACAAAACGTCTGCGGCACGCGGACTATATTTAATTTTTAAATAATATAAAATATAATAGATATAAATGCGGTTAATATTTTAACAAAGCACGCGGTCCGGGGGCATCAGCCCCATCTTGCGCGAGGAAAAGAGGCTGCCCGGTACCGGCAGCGCGCGGGGCAGCAAGACCGGGCAGCGCCGGTCCCGGCCAGTAATCTACTCGTGTTAAGGCATTCGTCATAGATTTCATCACAACATCATCAGTCTATTACAATCTCTCGCGCTGACCCACTGGATCTAGACTGGACGGCGCTGGGATGTGTGACGTAAGGTGTTCGGACCACATCCCGCAGCAGAGCCCGCAGCACGCAGGCACGTCAACGTCTAACCTAAACTATCAGTCTTAGCTCACAGAAGACACTTGTCTTGTCCGAGGAATGTATCAATATTAAACATTATACACAGTTCTACGGATGATACATATCATTCGAAGCAGCCAATCATTACGACAGGCGAAGCAGTTAGCGTCCGAGGAGATGGAGTCAGGTCTCGAAGTGCTTGTAGATGCTGGTGACGTAGGCCATCACCTGCTGCCAGTCGGGCCGCTCCTGCTGGATCATGTCCTGAATGTTCTGCGGAGAAAGAAACGTCGCAGCTTAATAACCACATTCCTCCTACTGCAGCACCGCGGGTAGCTGCCGACCGGGCGACGGCTCCTCGTGCCTCGTGCAAGACGTCCAACATGGCGGCTGCCGATATGCGCTCGCTACACAGAGCACCGGCGAGAGGGGGAAGAGAGGGGACGCTTGTGTTCTACCTATTTGTGACGTACTCTATTTTTGTATGCGAGGCGAAATCTTCAAAAGCCTTTTGAGAAGAAGACGGCAGCTATGGGCGTTATAACATGAGAGTTATTCTGTAAGAGATCCCCCCTACAAGGTCGAGGTTGTATGACGGTGAAAATCAGTCTTTAAGTAAGCGATCATAACGAGCACGCCTCGTGTTGCCAGTGGATTTGTGGATATGTGTGTGTGTGTGGACTGACCAGCGTGGTGGGGATGCCGGCGGCCTCGGCGGCGGCGAAGGCCAGCGCGAAGTTCCTGCGCTTGTCCTGCGGCGTGAGGTCGGCGTAAGGCACGCGCGCCGAGCCCACGTACGAGTGCAGCAGCGCGCACAGCGCCAGCCCGTCGTTCCACGAGGAGCTGCGGACCAGGGCGCCTCGTTACTGCACGCTATACTACGGTGGTGCATAGAGGCTCTCTATGCTACAGCAGGGCTGCCGACAGCGTGCAGTTTCCTGACGCTGCAAGCTAACTGTGTAATTTGCATTTTGTTTGGACCATCTGCACATGACATACATTAGCTTCGTCGTGTATAACATAAACACGTGCACGCGCCGCCGGCCAGCAGGCACGATGCAACAGATTGTGCCGCGCACCGGCGACAGACTTTATATCCGACGTGCGGGATACTGCATCGTGTTGTGCTTTGGAAGATGACATAGTCAATTTGATTTATTTGCTCCGAGCTGTGTTGCGCCATCCCCGCAGCCAGTCCACCATCGCAAGCCCCCTCAATCTTTGCCGAGGTGCCGCCGTTACCTGAAGTTGGTGATGTCGATGTTGCTGTATCCCATGGTCTTCTGCTGACACCACTTAAGCAGCGCGTTGCGCTTCGAGCCGCCGTTCTTCACTTGCAGCGCGTTCAGCGGATCCTTCCGCTCGCCTGCCGGAGTAACATTTATATCAACCAACTTATGTGAGGGACCAGCTTCTCTGACGGACGCGGCTCTCCCGCAGTGTTCGGTATGTGTTGCGGAGTTGAGAGAGCGCTGCGGGAGCGCTGGACACCTGCTGTTACATCCATATGTCTAGAGACTGCGTCACGGGTTTTAGACACTGGTTGCGAGGAGTTGCAAGCTCAAGGTACATGTCGCCATGTCCACGCGAGCGCAAGGACCGGCCGTACAGTTATTACTGCTATTATCAAATGTTTTAACATGCGAAAATGGTGCATCAAACAGACTTATTGTACTCGTATATTATAAAAATATATTTAACAGTAACTGAGGTGACACCATCATACCGACGGGAGATGTCGGCGCAACTGACGTGCAGTGAAAGTTGGAGAAAAGGGGGCTTACATATGTCGCCGTAGCTGTTGCGCCGCACGAACGACTCCATGGCTTTCTGCTGCAGGCTGGCCAGCGCGCGCTCCTCGTCCGGCACGTTGGTGGCCGCACTCTCTGCGGCACCACGCCGTTAGCACACTGACTACAACGCACCCCGCGTCCACACCCCACCGCAACCGCACCCAAGCTCTATCCTTCCACCTTAAGGCGTATTCGCCGCCAGCGGGGCATCGGAGGTCACGTGGACCCCTCTACATGAGGGGTTTAGGAGAACGTAATTGTAAAATACTCAATGTGATAAGGCGAACACGGCCGGCGGTCACCCATATTGTGGTCGACGCGTACCCCCGCCCCCTTTTCGTCTGGCGGCGAATTTAGAACAATGGACGGGTTCACAGGTGTACTGCGGCGGCGAACGAACACACACACAGATAAGCAATTTCTTTTTCGATGTTATTTTACAAACAGTTTATGGAATTTTTATGCAAAACACGTTTAATTTAGCGAGGTTAATCGGCAAAGCATTTTGCCGAAGTGAAGGGATTCATAGGCGCGGCTTCTAAACACACTAGGCAGCCGGCGAACAAGCGACGGACACATCGATGAGGAAGCTGGACACGCTACACTCACACCGGCAGCTCGACACAATTGAGTGGTTCTTGTGCCTGCTATCCGGTGCCTCGTCGCACGCAATGCAATATATATAGCAGAATGGAGTAGGAGTGGAGTATGAGTAGAGTTAAGACTGCAGACAGGCGGGTATAAGAGATTAGATACAGACACACGGAAAAGTTGTTAGGAGGTGCGCTACGCGCCCTTCTCGTGCCACCATGCTGCAATCAAAATAAAATGGCCGCTCACAGGAGGCGCCGGCGCGCTGACGTCTCCAGCGCGGGCGGCGACAGTTCCGACATTACATTCACCAAATTAAACACTAAGCAAATTTATCATCTCGTCATTTTCGTCCTCAGTCTGCTGTACCTCGAGCGCCTCGTAAGCTCGCCCTCCGCTCCGCCCGGTGAAGTTATGAAGGCCATTGACCATAAACAAGATTAAATCACAATAAAAATATTTCTATTGTATCAAAATAGTGGTAGCATATAGTTTGATCGACGTAGCTGGTCGGCACGGTGACGCCGGCTGCGTCCACACAGAAATTGGATGCATCTCGCTGACGCCTCAATGCGTAAAGACGAAATACTTTGCAACCAGTGCGTCTTCCCTGCTCCGGCCCCGGCGTGCGACCTGGACTCTGACCGTCGGACGACACAGCGAGGATAGAGATGTGCACGTATTGTTCAATGGGACGGAATCCAGAACGAGGAAATGCGACGGCGAATAAAGATGTATGATTTAGCTTTACAAATAAACAAGGGTAATCGACAGTGCACCGGCCACATTGGTGTCTGAGGGACTCTTCAGACGGATCGACGACCTCGTCAGGACTGGAAGTCGCTGTTCATGTTATACGACGTGTAGTGGTAAGGAAATTAATGAATATTATAAAATAATCTGCAATCACGGACCGTGCGGTGTGTGTGTGGCATGTGGTGAGCGCTGTTACCTTGGGGCGGCGGCGTGGGGCGCAGCGCCCGCGCGGGCGGCTTGCCCGACAGCGCGGGCGGCGACGCAGAGCCGTTGTTGGCCTCACCCGCCGCGCCTGCTGCCGCCTCCGCCTGCGGGCACGGCAGAGGTGAGCTCAGAGCACGCTGGTGCTGCTACTGCTCTTACACCGCAGAAATGAACATTGAGAACACCGCCCTCGCGCCGGGTGACGTGCGGCGCGCGTTTCATTTTCCATTACAATGAGTGGGAAGCTAATGTTGTAAAGTAACAGAGTGAGTCCCCTTCTCTGCCGTCGACCTACAGCGCTGAAGTGGGCCGGTGGTCCGCCAGCTCCTCGCCACATATCAAGTAATGCTCTGTGTAAATTTAGTTCCAGCTTGGTTAACTCGTAAATTAGGACCTTAAATTAGCACCTGCAGGAAGGTGGCGGCGGTGCGCGGCTCGTCCCCGGGCGCCGCCTGCGCCCACTCCGCGCTGGCGGGCGCCTGCTTGGCAGCCTTAGCCGCGTTCTCGATGCTCTCGATGAGCGACTTGACCGACAGCCGCGAGTCTTGCCGGCTCACCCCTGCACACACACACCGTCGTCCGGGTGACACACAACTCTCTAAGTGTGCGGCGGACGCCACGACACCACATACACGTAAAAATTATTATCTATGGACGCATCGGCTGGATTGTCTTGGACTTATTAAAAATGCTACAAAATTTGCATTTTTTTGCATTGAATAACTCGATTGTAGCGAAAACATGTTACATGAGAATGGGTCGCTATAATCTAAGAAGTATTCACGATATATATACTTCCCTCCGAAGTCGCGATCATCAAACATCCGGCGAGCCGCGTGCTCGATGGGAGTGGCAGCTGCGGCCCTTGCCATGGCGTCACTAGGACACCTCCAGCCTGCCTCGACCTCGAACCTCCAACTGACTCTTCCCTGAGCGACCTTGATGACATTTGCTGAACAGAGGTACTCGGGCGACAGCAATGCATAACTGTCGGGACCGGTCTGTCTTTGTGTGCTGGGAGTGTGAGAGTGGTGCTGACCTTTGTTCCGGCGATGCGAGGCGGCGGTGGCCATGATGTCCTGCAGCGAGGCGCTGGTGAGCAGCGGCGGCGGCGGGGGCTCCTCCGCGCGCGGCGGCACGGCTGCACACACAGCACGGGTCAGACCCCCACACACACACACACAGACCGTGTGCAGTGTGCAACAGAACGTACGCCGGTAGAACAAGTTCTAGTCGGGGCCGGGTGGAACATGTTTCCGTCTTACGTATGCAATATTTATTATTTATCTTTATATAAATAAAGTTTGTATATAAACAAAAATCTAAATATTGAGTTAGACTTATAGTTATGAATTCCAAAGTGACGATTGGACTTTCAGAAATCTTACGCGTCCTTATATTATGTTCAAAATATGCAAATTTGTGAAAACCTGTTACAAAACCAATAGAGCAGTAAATATCTGCAGCGTTTGTAAGTTGGTGTCTGATGTGTGCGCCGAGTGTTTACGTACGTACAAGCGAACAACATTGCCTCCACCTGGGAACATTACCCCCGACCACCTCGCTCCCGCATGCACACTCGTGAAGCGACCGACACCAGCTCTACCAGGGCTACGGAAATGATTGGCAACACATGCGGCGAGGTCAGTTAGTTAAGCGGAGAGATAACACGGCGCCCCCGGCGGCACCAACACAAACAAGCCTGACTTACGTAGGGCTCTGGCGGGCGGGGGATCGTGCAGTGACCGTATCGGGTGCGACAGTCGCTTGTGCTCCAACGTCTTCCAGTGATATGTTTTCAGCGGGCCGGGCGACCCCGCGCTAGCTCCTCGCTGGCCCCGAGGAGATACTAACTGAACCTCGTCCCTACAAGATTCCGCCGGTTGTAACATGTCTTCGGAGTTCGTCGAGAAACCCTTCGGGGAAGCGTTGTGCTTCTTTATCAGATCCCTGGCGCTCGGCGACCTCGCCAGTGATATAACTGACTCGGTAACATCCACCGTATGCTGCGCAACTTGTGTATTCTCGGCTTTAGGTAGAGATCTTTTCGTGCTTTGCTTTCCCGGTCTCTTCGGTTTTCTCGGAACTTTGAGCAGGTCCTCCCTATCGACCGCGGGAAGACCTTGTAAAATTACCTCGTGGCTCGAGATCTTGTCGTCGTCTGCTACGTTTTCACCCCGATCGTTATTGGGCGCCGTGGGCTGGCCAATCTCCTCGTAGTAATTCTCTTGCAGAGACTCTCTTGGTGTGTCGACGAGCGACCGAGGAGAACTCGTGTCGCCGGATGTTTTAACTTCCGTCCCGTTGTGTCGTACAGTGGAATCTTTCACCCGGGCTCTGCTGGGGACGACGGGCGGGTTCTCCATCGGTTGATAATAATGATTGTCAATGAACCATTCGGGCGATTTTGTTATCTTACCTAAGGTAGTTTTCGGCGGAGTCGCCGACTTTGGCGTGGTTTTGAGGTGAAGTGAGGGAGCGTCGGTTACATTTTCACTTGAAGATTTCCAACAAACGAATGGAAAATGTTTAGATTTTGTATTTTTTTGGTAAATTCCCTTCCTTTTCGGAGCATCAGTATCCGTCGCCGCTAACTCTACTATCCTGCAGCAGTTGTCTCTGTCCGCGACGACTTGATCGATGTCGTCGTAGTAGACCGCGGCCCGCGGCGCCCCGTCTACCGGAGCGTGTGCTTTGAAGAAGACCGGCTGAATGAGCACTGGGCTAATGATGATAGGGGAGGCTATACCAGCTCCGACGTTAACGTTAGCATTTACGATGTTAATAGGGGCCACAAATGTTTTAATTTTAGTTTCGGTAAGTTTGTGTTCGGTCGACACTCGGCCGCGCGGCACGTCCGCGGGCTCGGGGGGGTGAGTGTCATTCAAGCTGTGGATTTTCAGATGATAGCTGACGTCGCTCGGCGGGTTCCTCGCCGTGTCACGAGTGAAGCGTGCGGCGTCTCTGTGCCTGTCGTCGGCATCATTTTGTTGTAGTTTTTCGTTTTGATCCCCTCGCGCATTCTCACTGTTTACTTCAGTTCGGCTACTTCCGTCCAATTTGAACAGTTCGGTCTCCGCCGAGGAATGTGTCGTCACAGAGTTTCTGTTTCCAATAATTCTGTCGACGGCTGCTTTAAAAGTTAACTTTAATTCCTCATTCACTCTCTTTAGATCATTTCCCACTGCATCATCGAGCAAGTCATGCGCATAGCCATCTGTTCGACCTCGCGAGCGGGCGGGCGGCGCCAACTGCTCCTGCGTGCGATCCTCCAACAACGCCAATGGATGTGGGGAGACACCTGAGCGCATTCCAAGCTCGCTGTTCAATTTGTGTTTCAGAAAATTATTATTTTCTACATCCAAAATGTTATTATTTTTTTCAACAGGAGACGAAAGAAAAACGCTGTCCGAGCCGTCGGTACAGAGGGAAACATCACTGAAATGATGACTTCCCAGAAACTCAATGCTAGTGGCCTCTTTCAAAATGTCTCTGAATCCATCATTTGTATTAATATTATCCATGCTGTATGACTTAGGTCTCCCTTTGTACCAGCCCAGCACGACCGCTCTGCAGCCGCCGGCACCTCTCGGCACGTGGGTGTCGCAGGACGCCGCGCGGCCAACGGACTTGCGACAATCCCTGCTCGGCTCCACAATCATTGAATCATGGAACGCGTCCTGCCGGCTAAACGTTTGTTCACAAGAGTCAAGAGCGTCTCGCCTCGACAGCGCTTTGCTTTCAAAGGAAGGCAGGAGAGCTCCGGCTAATATTTTCCTGCTGTCGCTCGCCGTGGTATCGAGAGATCCATCGTCGTTACTTACATCGTCGTTCGTCTCGTCTGTCGTGACGTTCTCGATGCTTAACTTGAAGGTGTCCGGCGGGCGTCCGGCGGAGAGCTGTGCCGAGCTCGCGCCGCTCAACTTGAAGAATGCTTGGTCCACTACACTCGCACGTGTCGCCGGAGGATCGGACACGCTGTGCACCCTGGACAAGTAACGAGTCCGTATGTTCCGAAACACGTCTCCGGGCCGGCCGGGGGCGGGGTCTTTAGAGAAGCTCTGGTCTTCGTCAGAGCAGTTCTGAGCGCTGTCTGATGATTCTGATCTGTTAGCACCTGTTTTAAGTACATGAAATAATGATTAGACATGTCATACTACCAATATGTACACGATACAATAGATGGCAGCTCTGTTAGTTCTGCGGTCGCGGCTGGACCACTGACCAAGCACTGAACAGCTGAACTGAAGTTAGTGCGGCGCGAGATGCGTTAATACCGCGGCGTACGTCGTCCGTTATTACCTAAAGTAATGCATGCACCTTCAGTCGCCGTCATGCGCCGCCACGAGACAATTTACAAATACATTTTATCCTCGCAGAGCGGAGGACGTGCAGCAGAGTACAACTCATGAAGCTAAAAAAATCAAATTAAAAACCGACAAAAGTCATTGTCTAATCTACAATCGGTGAATGCTCTACAAGTGTAGGCCATGCAGGCGCCGCTCGGGGCCGCTCACCGTCGTGCGCGTGTATCTGGTCCTCTAGCAGCCTGATGCGGTCTCTGGCGCTCTTGTTCTCCGTCACGAGGCGCTCCAGCTCTCTCTGCGCCTCAGTCTTGAAGTCGTTCGCGACGCGTACTGTCATAAGGAGGTCGCTTTGGAATTGTTTCCATTCTGCTTCCTGGGAAAGACGAAGGACGTCTTTAGATAAACAAATAAATTACTAAAAAATATCGCTTTATTAATAAAAACGAATAGCGGTGAACGGTCGTTCCAATAAACAAAGGTTTCGACAGGCCGCCACCCGAGGAGAGGGAGCTGAGCGTGCTGGAGTGACTCACGTCGCGCTCGCGGTCGCGCGCCAACTGCGCGTTGCGTGCCCGCGCCTCCTGCAGCTGCCGCTCCAGGTCGCCAGCCCGCGCCAGCGCCTCCCCCGCTCGCGACATCAGCGACAGCTTTTCGTCCGACGCGACCTGCACCTGCAAAAACACACGTCACAACATGTCACAAGTCACAACACGGGCAACACCTAGATTTAGACGCAGTGACATAAAACCGTCATGATCCTCAAATCCACAATGATTGGATTTTAAATAAATAATGATTGAAATAAAAACCTGTATCTGCAGTTCGGCTATGTTCTCGTGGTTGGTGTTCAGCTCGCCCTGCAGCGCCGCCTTCTCCTGCCTCAGCTGCTCCAGTTGGAACTCGAGCTCCGAGATGGTTGACTTGGCGTTGTTCCGGGAGACCTGCGCGCGACCCTTCCATTATAAAATGAAATTGCGTTGTGTTGTATCTTCTACGAGATTCTTTAAATGTTAGCAGCGCTGGGTGTCTTGTACGTGTCCAACAATGCTATTGCATGTTCTTGCGTTCTTGCTTGTCTTACCAATGCGTCGTCGTGCAGTTTGCGCGCGTCGTCGTGCGCGCGGTCCAGCTGGCGCTGCGCGTGCGCGAGTCGCTCGGCGAGGGAGTGCGCGCGCGCCGCCGCCGCGTCCGCCTCGCGCCGCGCCGCCGCCGTCGCCGCCGCCGCCGCAGCCGCCTCCGCAGCCGCCGCGCCTTCCGCCGCGCCCGCCAGCTGCACACGGTGTCGGTACATTGTGAACACTTGTGACGAGCATGTGCGTGTAGGTACGTGCAGACACGGGCACCTTGGCCTTGGCGGCGTCGAGCAGGTCCTCCAGCGTGGCGAGCTGGTGTTGCCGCGCGGCGGCCAGCTCCCGCGCCGCGCCCGCCTCCTGCTCCCAGTGCGCACGGCTCGACTCCGCGTGCTCCAGCGACGCCTCTAGGCTTCTGTAAACCAAATTCCACTATTCATTCATTCGTAATTTGCCCTCCGTACTTTGCTAAGCGCTCCTCCATATTTCAGTCGAATATATAAAACTAAGATGAGCTATGAAGGAGACGGAGCAGAGTCCCCGACACAATCAGATGCTTCAGACTGTCCAAGTGTGGCCCCAGCGTCCAGTCCGCCCCCACATATCCCCTCACATCATCCAACGCTACGTGAGATGTTGTATCAGTCTGGCAGCTCCAATCTACCGACCTGACTCGCTCGGCCAGCACTTCATTTTCTTTGGTTTTCTCGTCCAGCGCGCTCCTCGCGGCGGTCAGCTCGGCCTCCAGCTGCTCCTGCTTGCTCGATAGGAGACGACGTTCTTCTTGGGAGATCTGGATACAGATCGAACTCTAATTATATATAGTAATCAACCAGAAAAGGTGTCAATACAACCGCACGTGCGGACGTTCAGTATGCAACACTCGGGGCGGAGCGAGCGTACCTTCAGCACAGCGAACAGCTGCTGGTCCGTGTCGCCGGGGCTGAGCGTCTCTGGCTCCACGCCTTCGCGCAGCAACAACTCCTGCAGCGTGTCCACCTGCCGTGACATGGGCGACATATATATTAACTGTTTCGTTACATAAGTAGAGAATACATGCAAATAATTCATCTCGAGGCCGCTCCCACCTTGGTTCTGCTGTCCTCCAGTTTCTCGGTCTGGCGGCACAGCGACTCCAGCAGAACTTGCTTCTCGTCGGCCAGCCGCTCGTTGTCGGCGTGCGCGTCCACCAGCTGCGACTGCAGGTCCGCCAGCTCCGCCAACGTCGCCTGCAGCTCCTCGCTCGTGCTGCACGCACACACGCACACAATATTATCTATATGTACAGATAAAAAAAGAAGAGAACGACGTGAGAGCGAGTTCTGTTTACATGAAAATCAATTGAGTGATTGAACATTGATGACAAGCACAAGAGTGATGCAGCGGGCCGGGTGCAGCAGGTCGCGAGCTCCTCTACATGTCGTGAAAGTGAGAGGTGTCACGAGCCGCGACTGGCAGTTCGCCCTACGGTAGTACGGTACAGGGAGCGCCGGGGATGGGCGGTGGGAGTGCTGCGTACCTCCCGCGGTCAGAGCAGGAGCGGGCCGCGCTGCGCGGTATCGGAGTGGGGCAGAACGTACGTCACTTCACGTTGTGCTTCCACAACATCAAAATTGTACATTAATTTAAATATATATATAAGTAAATAGAAGGCAAATAAACGTCTTAGTGAAAATAAATATGGACCTGTAGTGATGCTCCTCCATCTGCAGGATGCGGTCCTGCAGGCACGCGACGGACACCTCGCTGAGCGACGAGCTGGAGTGCTTGTCCCACTCCGGCGAGCTGCCCTCGACGCCCTCGCCCTCGCCCTGCGCACGGTACACGTCATATCTCGCTTTCTTTACAAGTTCAGCGGAAACCTATTGGTAGAAGCCGGGGCCCGACCGGTTTCGGGAGACTATCGCGCGTTCAAGATCTTGTTGCACGCCGTACACGTAACAATGAACACCATGACGGGGGTATATTAAAGTACGCGTGACTTACGTGGTGCGCGAGCGCGATGGAGGCGGGCGCGGAGGAGTGCATGCGGCGCGGCGCCGGCGCCAGCAGCAGCTGCCGCTTCTCGCTGTCGGAGAGGGGCGAGTGCGCCACGCCCCGCAGCCTGGCGCGCAGGGCTCCGTTCTCGTCCGCCAGCCGTGCCAGCGCCGCCTCGCGCTCGCCGTGCGCCGCCTGCCCCACGCCCGACAACAGATAAAAAAACTATTGTTAACAAAAAAATAAATGAACTCTAGATAATTGACTACTGTTTTAATGACGCTCATTTTACGGATTGTTTCGCAGTTTAATTTAAAAATTTCCTCAGCTCGAGGTCAAGTCAGCGGAGTGGTCGTCGTGCCAGGGTCATTACTGTTAGCAGTTGAGCCGATTTTTATGATTATTTTTCCTAATACCGACCCGGTCCGGCAGACCGAGCCCACAGTACGCGGTCCGGCCGCATTCGACACCCGGCCGTGAGTCAGTGAAGTGAAGCGGCTGTGTGGGCACAGCCGCTTCACTTGCCGCTGGTCGGCTCGCTCTTGGTTAAATTCGAAGCTACCAATAAAACGCTGAACGAATTAACTTTTGGACTGAAGCAATTGAACATTTCAGAATGTGGGGCGAGCGGACCCACCACGAAATATGAACGCCCCAGTAGTGTACTGAAAAAAATAAATATAAAGGGCACTAAGAAACACTTCTCTAGCATTAGCGGTTAATGTACTGGAACGCGGCATCTGGTGCCTGAGAGGGAACTTCGTCTGGGACCGTCACTCTGTGCACGCCGGACCCGGACCACGTGAAGCAGCACCCCAGTACATGTGTGTACCTTGAGGCGGTCGAGGTCGGCGCGCAGCCCGTCCGCCTCCGCGGCACGCTGCAGCAGCTCGTCCAGGCGCGCCTGCAGCTGCGCGCGCTCCATGCTGCCGGCCACCAGCTCGCGGCGCAGCGCCTCCGCCTCGCGCACCTCGCCCAGCGACGCCTGCAACACCACTCACCGAGCTCACCACACACGTCACGCTCACACATTGTTCCGGCTACATCTCTCTTTTCTAACAGTAAGTGATTTGAATCGAAATAAAGTGTAAGTATACAGGCGCAGGAGACGCCACTGACCTCGGAAGGTACCCTGGGTTGCAGCTCGATGTCCTGGAAGCCGTGCATGTGTTCCGCGTTGAGCGTGACCGGCAGGCTGACGCACTCCTGGGAGTCGGAGCCCAGTTCCTCCGCGCTGCCGTACTCCCTCACCTGCCCATCCTGGTACTCCGACACCTCCGTCAACTCCGGGTCCTCTAGTACCGCATTGTTGTTTCCCAGGTCTTTCTTCTTGTGCGCTTTGTGTAACTTTTCTTTAGAGCCAAATATCTTCAAGGCTTTGTCCCTCGCCGGCGCGACCTTGTGGTGCTTGGAGTCGAGGCTGGAGACGGACGGGGCGCCCTTGAGCGTGGGCTCCTGCTTGCCCTGTTGTCCTCTACGGAACAACGATTTGAACTTCATCATCTTGTCCTATTGCATGATCGTTTCTAGGTACCACTGATCGGACGAGTCCGCGGCGTCACTACTCACTGCGACACTACACGTTAAACAATTATTGCATTCTTTAATTCCGCGACGACTTCCGCTGGCTCTACAAACAAAAGCACACGGACACCTGTGACAAATTTCTGGATGTAAGATCTAGGAGATAATACTAACTAGTTGTGCCCGCGAATTTAACAAAAAGTTATTTAGTTTATCTATCTCTATCCATTGATGAACATCAGTCTAGTAATTTTTGAGTCTATTGCAAACAGACAGACAAGCAGCGGAAGCAACTTTGTTTTATACTATGTAGTGATTTCAACACATTCATTCTTATATACAAGTTGAATATATTGACTTATATATAAGTGTATAAAACGTGTGTGACATGAGGGAGTGAAAGATTTCCCAAGACGATGTCAGCAAGAGCAAAGTGGAAAGCGAAAAGCAGGAAAGCTGACCTCACCACCATGTGGGACCAATAGCAATGAAGAGAGAGATATATATATATATATATATATATATATAAGTGTATGAAAATTGTTATATACTGTTCATACACAATATATACAGGTTGTCCCGGAATTTAACGTCCACCGGTAAGTAGGTGGCAGGAAACTGTAAGCCAGCCACCACAAAGTAATATAAACAACAATACGACCAATTTACTATCAATTCTGAAAAAATCAGACCAAGTACGATGTAATTAAGTACTATAACGAGAAATAGACTAGTTTCGGTGATGGATATTTTTCATTGGATGCAAGACAACTGCGCTATCGACCACAAGCACATCGACTAGTCGCTTATGCTGTCCTTAGGTCATTTTTTTATATTCACTTTGTAGTAACTGGGAGCGGGGGGAGGGAGGGATTGTGACGTGTCGTGTCGTCGTTAATTTGCTACGCGGGAAAAGCACTTGTGGGCAAAGATGGCGGCGACGCTACTTGTTTTGTTATTTAATTTTAATGCTTAGATTAGCTAAATTTGTCATGTTCAAATGCGTCGTTTTTGGTGCCAGGGTTAAGTCAAGTTGAATGTTATGCTCAATTTAGAAAATGATTGTCATTGGCAAAATTATATACACGACTCAAAACTAACGAATTAGACTTGACTTGGATTAGGCAATTAAATGCTATTTTCTTACGCACTTTTTTTTCACTGGTATAGCGAAACGTCGATCCAACGACAGGAAACACATTAATTAACTGCACGCTTATACAAAATCAAACCGACGCTAAGATACGGATAAATAATAACACAATCGACAAACGTGTTACCGTCAGTGACGGTGCGTGGTGCGCGGCACTTTTATTTTCGAAGTATCAGATTATATATTACGGTTTTTATATAAAGTTCTGGTGTCTTTAGTTTCGTCATAAACTAACCGAAATCCCGACAAACATTCTACACGTTTTCTAAGAGTTCCCCTTGTATTTTTTTGAACCTAATCTCATCAAATTCCACCATCGAGGTGAACAAAATGAACGTGAACCCAAAGCTAAAAGCAACACTTTCCAACAAAAAATCGAAATCGGTCGATAAATGACGGGTTTACGAGGGTACTAACAATTGGACTTGAATTTGAAATTTTTTTAAAAGCAGGTAAAATGTGAGAGAGAAATCTTTATTCTACGTCTGTCAGCCACACGGCCGCCGGCTGCGGCAACCGGCACTGCGTCTCGCCCTTGGGCCGCACTTGGCCAAACAAACGCACACAACGCGCCCCATACTGCCACACAAGTTTTAAATGGTGTTTTATAGTTTGTATACAACTGATGTCAAATGATTCTGAATTCTTTGTTTTCGCAATTGTATTGTGTCAAGATAGAAGAAATGTTGGCCGCGCCTCTGTAGGTGCAACCCACGACAGCACCGAACTCGCTCGCCCGCAATCAAAATTTGCTACCCGAGTCACATGTGTCCCATCAGCCGACTGCCGTCTCCCAGACGTGCCTGGTATCACGAGTACTTCCTCAATTCAAATTTAAATTAAAATGCAACTTTACAAATAATAAAAGTTATGCTTTTAATTTGCTTCCAGAGACTTCCTTTTGCTATTATAAATATTAATTACGAGGAAATTATGATCGTAAAAGAAGCATAGAAGGTTGCGTCAGAGCCGGTGGAGCGAGCTCGTCAGCCGGCCGGGGGCTGCGGCGCGGTCGCACGTCACGCATTGTGTATGCACCACACTTACGGCCACATACGGCCGACCTTAACGGAATCTATTCGATTCATTCTATTCCTTTTTCGCTGTAAATATGCACAATTTGATAGAATCCCTAAGTCTTGAATACTAAGAAGCCCGGCAGCACACGTGTAACACGTACGCGAGTCGAATTGTGTTAGTTGATATATCAAAGGATCACCGGCATACTACTGCAAGAAATCACTTATCTTAATTCAATAGACAATGTGTACCGTGGCAACATACGGACCTCGTACATGACAAGATCTATTATAGTTATTAGATCCTCGTGCAGTTGCAGCAGCAGCAGCACACACACGAGAAGTGATATGTGCAGGAATACGGCGAGAGTTGCGCGAGAGAGAGAGCGTGGGGATAATTTAGTTAGAGCAACAAAGATATATTGATACTACATTATTGCAATAAGCTGTCTCGTCGTGTCCAGCAAACCGCAAACCTCCGCGTTTCGGGTTGCGAGGTGGCGCGGCGAGGTGCGCGACCGCGAGGGTCACGGCGTTAACAACAATATTACACTAAAGCCGTTTTCCGTAACTGCAAGCTTAATTTATTGTTTCCCGTTGGGGCGTCCGTCGCCAGAATATTTTAATTGTATTACGGCGTCTCGGGAGGCGTCGGCAGGTCGCGACAAGCGCGCGCTGACTAACCGATAACACTAAGAATAGCTCGGTACACTGCGTCCTGCACTCGGAGGTTACGGGACTCAAAAAACTAAGTAAATATTCTAATATACAAAGCAGTGAGCAATAGGCACGAGCTCGGTACCCGCGATGTGTGACGATGGTGCACAACGCCGACAAGTGACAAAATAGCGTATGCCGCCGGCTGCTCATAAACTGGACTTAACATGGGAAGGTAGTGGTTCGGAGACGAGACGAAGTTTGTGTGATTGGGCTGAATGTTGAGCAAAGATACGGATATGTAAAGAGTAACGGAGACAGACTAAAGGAAATACAAGAAATGGCAATAAGCCGTGAAGTCAGAACTCATGCAACAGCATGGAGCATTGCTAGGCGTGCCGACGTAATTAGTTTACACATTAGTGAAAAGTATTCTCGATGCGACTCTGCATTAGAAGCTGCGTGATAAGGGATATGAGAACTTGAAAGAGAAAGTTATCACCAATTGGAACACGTTTGTTGCAGAACGTACCGTATACGTTTCGGACGCGAAACGCAACCATGCAACATGCGGCAACCGTATCCACCTGCGGCTTGCCACTTGCTACCGATCCACTGGCGATTCCTGTTTTTTTCTTTACCCACAGTGAGAATGAAAACTCACATCGTACTTTACCTTTAACAGTTGTCCAGCTCCCAACGGACAGACCGACATTTATTTGAGGCTTTGAGTATAAAAGTATATATGTATATATATAGTAAACAATCCATCACAGTGCAGCCTATCCTGTGACCTCAACTCCCGGCGAGCAAGACGTATCGACATGCACGCTGGCAGCACTACAGCTGAGCCTTGAGCAATCGAGTCGCTGCTAATATTAAATCCGTCTTTGACATTAGTAACATAATAGAGATGAAGTGCTCTTCCTCTGGTTTATTCCCCGTGTAGCGCCGGGGTATGCGCGAATACGCCTAACGCAGCCACGCTACCGTCGGAGCACTAAAACAAATGTTTACAACTTCTCTTTAGACAATAGTCACATCACAATACCGATGACCACGCCGCGCCTACAATTATTTGTTTTAAATGTAAACAAAATAGATACATTGAACTGAGTGTACCATATAATTCGAATCGCCGACGACTAAACTTCATACTAAGCTAACGACTAATTCGTCTGTGATATATTATCGTTTCTAATAAAGCATCTATTGTAAACACGATTAAAGTAAGACGTTAGTTAAGAGTAACTTGTAGCAGAGGTCATGCGCAGGAATAAAAGAAAGCAAGTCGACAAAAAGAGACACTGCCCGAGCGAACTGTTGCCAGCAGCACATCTGCACGCAGACACGACATCGCCGGCGAGCCCCGTCTCACTTCCAAGCAACTAGCTGGGGTCACTGTTCCATCTCACGGTAACAACACATAAACTACACTTAATTACCATAACTTTACACAAAACTAAATCACCACAACTTGTTTCGGTACAAGTGAATAAAGTTCGAAATTAAATTGTACCGGCCGCCGATACACGTCCGCTCGACTCGTTTCGCGTTTTAATGTCCCACCGGCAGGCAGCGACACAAAGACTGGCTCTGTTCGTTTCGTTTTATAATCCGACCGATTGTAAGACTTTCGGCCCGCGCCGGCGTGCAACGATTTAAACTATCATTAAACTTTAGCGGTATCTTATTACGTGATACATTCTTTAGGAACGACGTCCTTCTCTGTCGCACACATACCCGGAGAGAGTCGCACGTGTAGTAAAGCGAGATGGACGTATTGGACAAACGGCTTATCAGATCACGTGCACTAATTTACTGACTCACAATTATTGCCATTATCCACTTAGGACTTTATATAATAAAGAATAACGGCTGTTTTCGTTTGTTGCGGAGCCAGCAGCAGTGCTTAGGTTTTGCAGTCGTTTCTTAAGCACGAAAATTTAAATTTGCAATGTCTTATCCGATCAGTGGTAACGAACAACGGGAACATAGTTTTTGGTTGATTTTTAAAAAAAATTGTTGTAATGTTGTAATTGAGCCGTTCATTAGTAACGATGTGTTTGCTTACCGAGAGGGCGGGGCTGGCGGCGCTTTCTCACGTTCTAGGTTAGCGTTGCTCCAGATATCGTTATTATTTATTAATTTGGTAAGCCTCAGTTTTGTCCTATCGGCCAACCTAGGCTTTAACGACGGCGGCAAAATGCTGACGTCGTCGGGCGCTTTAGGAGCCTTCGGAGTGACAGACTTCTTCACGATTTGCAAGACGACATTTGGACTTTTCAAGTCACGTTGCGGTTTGAGGTCGGCAGGGTCGGCAGGTTGCTGTCGGCTCCTGAGCGGCCGCTCGGGATACAAGGGCTTATCCACTCGGCTCACTGGCTTTGAACGCTCGATTCCCTTTTTCCCTTTTGACTGAGCATCTTCTAATTGCGACACTAAAGGTCAACAAAATTTAAGCTAAAGTTAAAGGACATTGAAGCAAAATAAAATAAGAACAAAGCGCCAATACAACAAATTAAAAAGCTTCGAGGTTTTTCACCTTTGGAGTTGGCAGTTAATAATCTATGCCATTGTTTTGAGATCAAGTGGGGGATGGTAACAGAACTGTTTATTTAACGGTAATAGAACTTTTGTGAACTGAACTGCATGGATCAGAGTTATAGAGATGGGGTGGACTGAAGCAGACTTCCAAAAGAAAAGTGTGAACTGTATGTCGGTTCCGTACAGAATAATGTTCTATTTGTTTTTATACATTGCGTATATTCTCTGTTCGTCGTTGTTGTCGTGTTGTCGCTGGTCGCTCAGGTCACATGTTGTGTTGTCTCAGTACTTCTGTGGCCTCGTCTACATTTCTATGATCATATCCATTATGGTTTCTCTGAGTATAAATTATCATTATCATAAAATAGGAGATACCTGATCTAGGCCTATTCCTAGTGACAGGCTTGGTCTCGGCGCTCCCTATTTTTGTGGTGTCTTCTACTGAGCGTGAGGAGACGGCGGTGGTCGCCGCTTTACTGCGCGAGCTGAAAGTCTCTTTGAAAAAATTTGCCGACAGCCGTTGGCGGAGTCCGCGCGCGCCTGTGCTGCCACGGGCTTGCCTGGAAAGTATCCATTAGTAGAACGTTGCCTCAGGAGTTGGAACCAGGAACTCCTTGGTGTGTAGCCGAAGACCGCCGGCCCCTCTAATATTAGCCAGTGATGTTTTATTATGAACCCGAACTATTACAGTCATATCAATTATCATTTCATCATTACCAAATACGTCAACTACTAACACACAAACGACCGGCGTGCCAGTCTATGTCATGGGTTAAACCATAGTGGCAACAATCATCTAAAAGACTACTTAAACTAGCCAACATCGACCACTATGAGACCAATGTACGTTCATTGTGTGTCTGTCCTCATTGAAATAAAAACTATGTACAACTGCATTATTGTAGTTCAATAAGCATTCAACAGATGGCAGTATTTTTATTGTGAACAATAGTCATGCCACTTGTTTATTTAGCATACAATTTATAAAATAATATAAACTAAGATTATAATAATATCTTATCATCGTCAATGTGGCCGACCGTGTGCCGACCGTGTGCCGACCGTGTGCCGGTCGTGTGCCGACCGAAATTAAACTTCATTTATTTAAGCTAAAACTCGAAAGATTGTTTCGTTCAAGATGTGCTCGAGATATGGCTAAAAAGGTTTCGCCAATCAACATGTTCCGTTATAACCATGAGCTAACAACTTACTGAGTGTTGATATCAGGAGGCACCCCCGGCACCTTCTGCTGCATCACCTCCTCGACCTGCCGACAGCACACAACTGTTATTCCGACAAAGTCAAAACTGCTGCGAGTTGGTGACGTGATTGGACAACGTGAGTGACTCTGGGCACAGGGGACACGGCTCAGGTCGCTGGTCACTCACCATGGTCGGCGCACAAACAACAAGCAGCGCCTCCTGCCCGGTCCCCGCGGCCGTTATCTCGCCGCCGGCTCTTATCGTGTGCACGAAAATGTCGTCACGTCGTCATTGATTACCGTTTGCATTTACCACGATAATACGACTATTGTCGCCCGGCGCACGCGGCCACTCCGTCAACGACACTACAATATTATATACAATTAATAATTACTGCAATATACAATACTTTCATTGACATAAAGCCACTTTCGCAAACCGTCACTGCGCGATGTTGCAGTCGCAACTAATCTATCAACATACGTCACATAACACGTAAATTCACCTGACAAAATTATTTCTTTATTTACACCCGCCAGCAGTTAGATAGTTAGCAGTGAAGGTGTCGATACTACGCATTACATAATTATGTCTATCCCGTTTGGGATAAAAGGATGAGTTTATGTTACATATGTATTTAAAAAAACGAGTGTGCTTTGGACTCGACGACTGAAGTAAAACTTATTTACCCCCAACTATATACACGAACGTTCACAAGAGAGAATCTTCACTGATTTATATCTGCCTCTCAAATTCCGTTCGCCTCGCGATTGGACTTTTCGTAACACATTCACCAGCTTACTTCCGATGTCAAGCGTAAGTAAAGAAGTTAAACTTCAATAACATTTATGTTAGTTCATAATGGCAAAGCTATATTTGATATTACGGCAGGAGATCCCGGCCCACCAGTCGGTTTATCAGCAAGGACGTTCAGTCTCCTCTTTTGAGAAAATAAATAACGCAGTCCGCATAGATTCGCAAAACTGAACTTTCACATTTTCGAAATAACATCACACTGTACGAAGAAAAAATTAATTAGCTAGTTTCTTGGTTTGTCCCTGATGGGAAGGTAAAAAGACTTTAGCCCATACAGCACATGTCTTGGATAGGAAAATTTTGGTAGTTTTCATTGTTCTTGATCGTAAATCTCCCTTCTCCTCAACCCCACGTAGAAGAAAGCCGTAAGTGACATTACGTCAATAATTTCCTTTATAAATTGTGTAAGTTGTATTACACACACACGTCATTTTGTTAAAAATTATTTGTATAAACTAACTTACACCCTTTTATCCCGATATAATCACGTATTTCTTCCATTTCCGATTATAATTTTATTTTTGAAGGAAGTTCAATTAAATCTACCCGCCTACTGAACTGTTGTCGTGAAGAAATACGTAAGCAAAATTACGAAGCCGTGCTCTGTGTAAATACCGCACACACTTAAAACATAACACCGTCATCATAATAATAGCAAACGTATTACGCGCCATAAAGAAATTTGTTGTATTGTAATGGCGTCTATAATGATGTTCTAATTGATGCTTCTCGTAAACTGAATTAATTCGACCGCAAAACAGCGATGATATTGTTTTCCTCGTTTATTTTATTCCATACAATTGTTAATAATTTTAAACAACTTGTCAGTTAAAACATCTTTCAAGTATTTTACTTGGAAGCTAGAATTTTTGTTATACATAAGCAAGCTGTTGAGAAAACCTTTTATATGTGATTGTATTCAAAACAATATAAAATTAATTTTATACAATTATGTAGCGCCTACACATACAGCGCCATCTGTACTTGTCCATACGAACTATACACTTACATTTTAGAAGTCAGTCACAATTACAGCAGGTGAATCCGCGGGGATCAGCCAGTAATATACGTTTTAAATACCTGTACATAGTTTGTGCTCACGTAACGAATAAATGTTTTCTTTATTTCAAAACATTACACGGTTTACGTTTATTTTTAAGTTAACTTATATAAAGTACGTAGCATCATTGTCGGGAAGCAACTCCCGAGAATACTCCATTCGTCTTCGGTTATACAGGAGTCATACAAGGAGGCTGCGACCTTCATCTGTAAGACGGTGCTCGCGTTATCTTATCGCGACAAACTCCAACAGCCCGCCGCTCTGACCTGACTGGCTCACTTTTTAAACGAATCCGATATATTTTGATTTTCTGTTGGTCGTGCAATGAGCCTAACAATTTAATTTAAACTGCCCCATAATCATATTTATTGCATCGCAGCATCATGTAAGTGACATGTAGTCGGTGGTGAGGCAACAGAGTGCTCTGTGAAACCATGAACACGGGTTCATTCTTTCCGACACAATGAAAGGCAAGTTCAGACTTCGCTACTGAGCTACGGCGAGTTATATATATAAGATAACTTGTCTGTTGTGTGTCTTTTGCACAACTTTTTATTCGCACAGTGTTGTTGTTGTGAGAAGTAACGAGACAGTTACTGCCGTTTTTCTAGTTTTATATAATATAATATTAAACCATATCACACGTGACAATGATCACTAACAATCGAGCTTCACTGAATCCTCCTTGATGTTTCTAACATCAAGTAGGATTGAGAATGATGAGACATTTGGAAGAGGAACAGACATGAATAATCCCTTCACCAGATATAATAAAGTCCATATTTGATTTTAAAAACCGACCTCTCAGCGGCGTCCAGTGGCAGAGCTCTGCTCCCGGCTGGCTCCTAGTAATTGTAATACAGCAAAAACAATGTACGCGGCACAGAGCACCCGACACGCGGCGCGCGAGCCCGGGTTATGCGCAGAGGCTTCGCTATCGGCGTGTCGTAAGCAGATAACGTGATATGAGGAGCGCGTTCGCTGCAGTCACGTGCCGCTGCCGGCCTTTGCTCAGTTTTTCTTACCTGTTCTGGTCAGTGGTCAGGATGACCTGACCGCTTATAGTTTCACAGGAACCTCATACCTCTGTTGGAGAACTTTTCGCGGTTATATTGGCCCGAAACGCGGGAAAGCACGCATCGTCTGGTGGTCGTGTGCTCCACACGCACCTTCTTGACTTGAGTTAGAAGCTGCGATGTCACGTCATCCGGAACTCAAACGGACCCGGTCCACAACCGGAAAGAATTGACCAAGTTCCCTGACTCGTTTCTGTCATCTTTCCCCCATTACTTCATTATGTACATTCTTATAGTACGTTGTCGTGTCCTCTGTTACCTCAGGGCCAGATGGTGTCAGACCTCGTGTTCACCCTGACCGGCACGGATCAGCTCCACAGGCAGCACCCCAGTTAGCATAGAGCTGGAATTCTTACTCTCTATAGGAAAAGAAAGTCGGCAGAATGGGAGACTCCCCTGGTCGAGCGAACCGCTGGTGACAGCTACTGGAGTAAGGTTGTGGCACATCGAAGAGTTACTTGCGGTGCTCAGCTCCGCCGGCAATCTCTAACACAACTCTTATTGATTCTAGTAAGTCTACTAAACATACAAGCAAATAAGACTAAATTAGACTAGAGATGCACGCTTACCCTTCTCACGCGCCATCTTGATGTACAAAATTCCGACCTGCGACGGCCTCAAATGCGTCCCTTAAAACTCCTAATTTCACACTCGTCACTTGAGCCACTTTACACGCAACATTTATTCCTGGATACTTCTGTTGTGACGCTGCAGGAGAATTGTTAACGAAGTGCACCCGGCTGTCGCCGCAGTCTTTACGACGCCCTGTCGGAGAGATGAGTTTCTAGTATACAGATGTTTATGGATTGCGACAGACAAATGTCTACTTGCCGGCACTGCGGCATAATTAATTCTAATTTCTGGTCTGATCGTTCCCCATTTTAATTTAATCTTCGTACTGCGAGCGATCCGATAATACCAAACAATTCAAAGACGCGATTGGGGAAATAGTGCACACTACGAGAACAGCGGCGTCAAGCTGAGATACTTGTACCTCGAAGTCAGCTGTCGTCATCGTAACATCAGGTGGGATCGTGGTCGAGAACTTACTTAGAACACCCGCCGCGTTCACTCTGATCGCCGGACACCGAGGACGTCGCCTCCCACTGTACTCGTTAAACAAGAATCAACTTGGTGCGTGTTGTTAGCATATCTTAACTACAGAAAGGATTTGCGAACTGCTATGAGAAGAATGATCACACAAGCATTTTAGTGAAAACGAATCAGTACACTGCTGTTTGTACAATTACAGAGGATTATTTGTGGGCAACGGATCGAGTGCTCTAATACAAGCATTTAACTTTCTCTAAAGGAATCCCGGTGCTCGTTCGAGTCCCTGACACTCCACGCTCAACCTCAACACTGCTCTAGCGCCGGCGGTCGTAAACGAGCTTAAGCATCCCCATTGTCGTTCATCGTGTCATCTGAATTTCATTGTCAATCAAGTTCATTGCTCGAAGACCACGACATATCCAATAGAACCTAGTTATTTAATGTAGTTTTACATTTTTTGTAAATGGTATAGTGAAGCGGTCGTGTCACCCCGATGGCGCACTGCGGCGTGCGGCTGCAATCGATACGCCGCACTAAAACACTTCTAGTAATTTCCTCCTTTTCTTGTTTTATTATTATATTCGTATTAATTTTAGTTTCGACTTTAAGGTCAATTCAATACGTCACTCGTAATTTGACTAAGAAGTCCTCAATCGCAAAATAACAAGGGGTACGGGGATAGTACGCGGGCGGCTCGCCGGAGACTGGCGACGCTCGGCGCGCGGCGCGCTACTGAGCGGGGGGCGGCGCGCTACTGAGCGGGGGGCGGCGCCGCCGGCTAAGGGTGCGGGGTGGCAGATGTTACCCGAGGGGGCGCACGGGGTGCCACTCATTCACCCCGGAGCCGGACACAGCGGGAGACTTGGGCGTAATAAAACGAATCATACATTTTATACAAACTTTATTTAAATCATATTTAAAAAATAAAGTGAACAGCAATCTTCTGCTTTAGCGTTACTATATATATCTATAGTATTACATTTGTTTCCGTCTGTCCATCTCATTGTCTCATTGCCGTGTCCGTGGTATCCGCCGCGGCGTCTTACGTTGCCCTTCAATACGAACGTTGCTCTTGCCCTTCTTAAAACTCGTAGAAAACTATAACGGAATACAAACTCTCAACACTCCCTGAAACACCCCGGACCGCTCCCCCGCCCCCGTCAGCCCAGCCCGGGTCGCAACAACACCAAACGACATTCACTAAACCTTTACATAATTCACTAAATCTTAACAAATTATATTATATTATATCATCTGTTACAGCTAAAGTACACAGCATAAAATTTATTTTAATAAAAAATACATTATATTTCGTTTTTATCAAAGAACACTTTCACCTACTTATTTGCTGAAGTCGGTAACGAATGAGGCACTTCCTTTACTTCACAACATCTCCCGGCGGGCGCACGCGGCAGGGCCGACCTTAGTAATATACAGTAGACCATAACGTACAGTCAACATCAACAACACTGCAGTGGCACGGCGCCCGTCTGGTGAGCTTTAAACATAAATCAATGGTCTGGTCATCACAATAGTTAACTCCGACAGTCAGACAGTCCGTCACGGCGCTGCGGGAGAACTCTCCCCTAAATTATAAATCATAATTCTTTTCCCAAAAGAATAACTTGATATATTACTAGTTACAAAAAAAAATAATTGTTTACTGTACAAAATCTACTTTCCATAATTTTACCTAATATCCTTCATATAAATATTTCGATTTGTGAGAAAAGCACTCTCGGCACAGGTCGGGCGCGCGCGGCGCTGCGGTACTATCTCACAGTATAAGCCTCTGACGCCACACGACCGCCGCGGAAATCACATTTCCTTGGCTTCCTTAAGTTAAATGCAATTCGATACGTACTATAAATATTGATAAAATAAATATCTATTTGGGCTGAGTCATCGCGTGGTCCTCGTGTCGCCTTACGTGTAACTAGTTAATAAATTCTTTGTACTATCGTCCGCCGGGCGCGGCCCGCAACCCTGCACGGGGGCGCAGGCCCGCAGCCCGGCTCGGGGGCGCCGTGTACAAGCTCTTCTTTGGATACACATCAGCTCGCGATGCCTCGCTATAATATATGAAAGTTGAAACTGTACTTTGGCAGTACTAAAGGCACCGTTGCACCCGCACCGGCGGGGTCATTGCACTACGAGCACACGCCGCGTGACGTCACAGCGCGGCGCCCGGTGTGCCACGGAGCCGTTGTCAGCACGAGCGCGGTGCGCGCTTGCGCTAACAATAATCCCGTGTAATCGTAACTAAAAAATATATGGTTTTCACTTGCACTCCGTCCGGCCCCGGCGCTGTTGCTCTACTTGGCGAGGCGGCGACGCAAACGATTACGCAACGTTAACGTCGGCCAGGGCCCGCCGCGTTTGCCAGCTCCCGGTGACGGCGCGTGCGCGAGTACGGAGGTGTCGTAGCGCGCCCTCTTGGCAGGCGGCGGCGCGGGCGGCGCGGCGTGCGGCTCGGCGTCGTTCCGCGAGCGCAGCGCCCGCGCCCACCCCGTGGTGGAGTGAACCTCATCGCTAGCGGCGCGGCGCGCGCGCGGCCGGGGCGCGGGGGCGGTGCGCGCGCGCTTCCTCCCGCACAGGTTCTCCTTGCAGTGCGCCCCGCGCGCCACCGCGGCCCGCCGCACCGGCCCCGGGGCGCGCGCGCAGTTTCCCGAGGCGAACTGCGACCGCGTCCGGCGCGCCTCCTCCTCGCCGCACTCGGCGCCGCGACGCCCCCCTCCCCGCGCCTCCTTCACCTCCCGTACCTCCGCCGCAGGCGACCGCTCCGACCGCTCCGGCTTGGCAGGCGGACGCCGCGTCAGTATGACGACGCGATCAAGGTTCTTGCCTCGAGTTTGCCGCGTGTGAGGGCGACTCGGGGCGTCGGGCTCGTGGTGCGGGTGGGAGCGCAGCACCCGATCGTTGGGAACGGCGTCGCGCTTTACGTCGGCCTTCGGCTTGCGGCCGCGCGGTCTCGGACCCTCGGTGGGCGAGCTGGACGAGACCTCGTTGATCTGGATGCCGCCGTCGGAATCGGGCTCGCTGGAGACGGGCGCGAGAGGCGCGTCGCCGGCCGCGTCGACCCCACGTTCGGGCGTGGGCGGGCGCGCGACGTCCCCGCTCGCCTCGGGCACGGCGGTGGCGGCCGGCGGTGCCGGAGGTTCCGAGCTCGCGCGCAACGCTTGTCCGTTCACGATCTCTTCGTACACTTCTGACAGCGAGTTGACAACACGACTGCGATTCAACAGGCGTGCCATGAAGTACGACTCTGCCGGGTTTCCATAGTTGCTCATGGCGTCCTCTTCCTCTTCTCCGCGGGGCGTGTCGTCTCCACCCGGCACCGAGAACCGGCCGTCTAAAGTGGCACACGGAGGCAAAGGAGTTCTCTCCACACTCTCCAGGGGGGCCGCAGGTTTGTCAACGTCGGAGTATCTGGTCATGATGGTGAGTCCGTTCTGCGGCACATGTCGCGGGTCCGCGTCGGCGGCGTGTGACGGCGTGGCGGGCGGCGGCGCGGGCGTGACGGCGGGCGCGGCGGCGGGGGGGGCGTGGCTGCGGTGCGTCGCGCCGGTCCGTGACCGCAGCACGGTGGCGCGCGGCGGGCCCGGCGGATCCAACATTAATGTCACCACGGATGTGTTGTCTGCCCTCATGCGAGTATTCGACCACCTACAAAATAATTAGCTTTCTGATATACAAGATCTGTTTCCTATATTTACAGAAACAAATACTTTTTTTTATTTAAACAAATAAATTAATGTCGTAACAAATACCAATTGTGATTGTAGTTGTCGTTGTATGCTCTCATATATATTTTTATGGATTATTGTCTAATATACACTGTATTCCTTCAAACTTGTCAAAGTCCTAAACTATATATTTACGAGTTGAGACAAAAACCAACTCCAAAGCACTAATTGGAGATTACTCTCAAAGCATTATTATGCTTTGACATAAAATAATAAATATTAAAATATTAAAGTGACATGAAGACTGATGTAATATTGTAAGAAAGTACTGACCTCTCTAGAGCATGGTCAACTAAGCTTTTAGATGGATTCAGCCAGTCCCTAGGTTGAGTCCCACTGCCTCCCACCAATGCGGCTTCATTGTGCCGTTCTGTTGCTTGGACCAGACTCACTGCTCCCTCCGGTGAAATCATGTTCCATAAGCCATCAGTGCCAAATATTAAACACCTAAAATTACAATTAGTTTATAAGAAATACAAATGGTGTTAGTGCATAAGATTTTTATCTCAATTCTTGCTTCCCAGTCACTTGGGTTGTATGCAATACAGTATAATGTAAGCAATAGAGTCATTTTGAGAGAAAATGTGCTAATGACTTTAGTAACAAATATGCAAGCAATGCTAACCGAAACTTAGATGGGTCAATAGTCAACACACCAACATCGGGGTCGGGGCTGACTACAAACTCATCATTCTGAGGATTGTAACTCCAAAGGTCGCCTAATGACCTTGCTACAGCTAAAAATGGTATCTCATCCATTGGAGTATTCTTCTTAATTGGTCCTTTGTGGCCAATACGAGGCCTGTTCCACACTACCCGTGGTACACCAGCTTTGGTTATAACTTTGCCTCCGCATCTCTGAATCCTTTCTATTTCTGTTGTAGATTCTGGCTTGTGATCAGAAGTCAACGGTTTTGCAGACCATTCTTCACAACCTGGAATGTTTATTAGACATCACATCAGTTTACATTATAAATACCAACAAAATTATTTTAAATAAATTAAACATTTGTAAAAAAGTTCCCTGTCATAGACAAATTGAGCTATTTTCACTGTTTTTAGGAATGAGTATTGAGGAAAAAATGAATAATCAATTTAAAATTAGTATTATGTTAAAACTAACAACACCACTACTAAAGTCAATACACAACTCATTGCACCACAGTGGATGTTTTTCTCCTACTTTCAATTTGGTGTGTGTTTGTTTGCTAAAATTAATTGTGATCTAGGGGCCACATTTCACATTTTATATTTCTCAAGTGTTGTTTCAAATTTAAATTTTCCTCTCTTTCCAAGTCTCTATTTTATAATAATAATACTGATTCTCTATAATAAAAAATATTTTTACTGACAATTATCAGGTGTCTGTAATCAATAAAATTACCTCAGTGATGTCATAAAAACAATGTCCAGTTATGTTTGGTGTCAACAAATTGAGACTGACATTAACGCTGAAGAAATGTTTAATTGTTTTATTTAAGGAGCATGTGTGGAGTGATTCTGAACAACATGATAACAAATTGCAGAAGAAGTACAGCTGTAAACAGGATCATGTGACTATTATCAAGAAAGGCACCTTGCCCGTGCTGGGTCAGACATTTACAAAGAATAAACAACAAAGATAAATTATAATATGAAAGCATACGGTTGGTATAAGGAATTCAAGAAGGACAAATTTCGATATATTAACTAGTTGATTGTTATACTAACCTTCCTTTTGATATCCAAGGACTATGGCGGAGTCGCCAACATGACCAATGTATATCTTTCCGCGTCGTATAAATGCCACACTGGCAGTAGTCCCCGCAGTGCTTGGCAGTCCTGTGACAGTTTTGGGCCATTTTTCTAAAAATAACCATTACATCTCTTTTAGTCAATGCTGATAACTATAAAGCTAAGCAATGCAATCGTTGAGCAAGAAAACACTTGAAATAACTAAAACTGGAAAAACTGCTTTCACTTAGCGAAATGTGTAGGAAACCCAAAATATGTGCAACTATATATCATGGCAATAGCGTATGGAGCACTATCTATAGTCAAATATGAAAACCATTTCAATTTCTTTTGTTGACTCAATGTCAAAGCACTGAGCATAGAGCAAGGTCACAAGAAACTTTGTACAATCACCGATAACGACCACTCTGCTCAAACCCAGCGTGACTTATGCTGTTCAAGAATTTGCTCTCCAGAACTAAGGTCTTAGCAGGAATGTAAAGAATTACCTAGTTCTTTCCACATGTTCAAGTGGGTCAACATGTAACCATTACGAATAGCTTTTAAAACGTCCTCATCGTTGTCCGACCAGAATTGCCGTTGCTTTACTATGGAATCCATTAAATGTTCCTTTGCAAAGGCTGCTGCCTCACTGCCTCCATGGCCATCAAAAATTCCGAAGAAAGCGTACTCTAAATCCCTTTCATCTTCAGTTTGTTGATAGGCAACGGAAAACAAATCTTCCATATACTTTCTCCCGCCTTGACTGCAGTGGCCAGTAACACGTAAATTGACACCAATTGAAGGTGGCATTTTGTAAACGGTAACACAACTACTTAACCACAAAATATTATTACTTTTCTACAAAATAAACGTTTCCACATTTTGCATTTGCAATTACGCGAGTCGCGAGTGGAGCGAGACTAAAGACAGGTCACGTGGACATATTGATTACTACGCGTGCCCACTTTCCTATGATAACTTCCATATGTTAGAGAGAGTAAACTATAATTTTATAGTTTCTTTTAAAAGCAGTTTGAAATAGACGCCATCATGGTTTTCCGCCATTTTAAATATGGCTTAAGTAGACGCCTTATTTTACGTTAATAAATTTTAACTTGAAAAATAGAAACAAACATTCCAAACAAATAACAAGTTAATACAAAATTTTAAAAATCATCACAATTAAAAAAATTCGAACAATACGAATTCCAAAAAGACTGCTATTAAATTTATATAAATATAGATGATCTAAAAGTTAATGTAAAACTTTACTATTAATTCAACGCTGAATTGAGACTAACCGAGAAATTTAATAAAGAACGATTACAGTGTAACAAATGTATCATAACGATATTCTGCAAGCAATTATATTATTAATGTTGCAATTATTAAATGGAAACTTTGTTATAATAAATACTAATAAAGATTACATTTTATTATAATTAAGAAGAATACAAATGATTTTGCTTACAAATTATTCAAAATAGCGGTTGTATTTATTCATTTAGCGTCAAGTTAAGAGTAACTTCCATTGACGCAACAATAAACAAAACAATGCATCAATAAATTCATCACGGTAATTTCAAAAGCGGTAGCTACTCATTGGTTTTTGCTATTGAATGAAAGGTCGACCGGAATAACTGCACTGACCCCGGCGAGAAAAATATAATGTTCTTTCGATCCGTCCACTTTGTGGATACACATAGGTCATAGATAATTATGAATTCCTGACCGTCCGAGATGAAGCCGAGCATTGTTGCACGCTCCTACTGTAGGTTCTTGTCGTCGCGCGAACAGACCTGGGAGGAAGGCATAGAGTCATCTCTGCTACCTTAGCACATCCCCAGGAACGTATTTCGGATCGGTGATCACGATCCCGGGCGGCCCCACTTGGAGAGAGGATAGCCACTGGTGCGAGAGAGAGTATTAATTGAATCCCATATCTCTCACATCTTACCCAGAAAGCGGTATCATTTGAAGATTTTACCCTCAATAACAAAAAAATGGCAGCAGATTCTATCTTGATTGTGAACTTGAAACATACAGACTTTAACACAATCAATAATAATAAAGATCTGTTCCGATTGGTGAAAAGGCCACAACACTGTAACTTGATGTGGATGAGCTCTCAGGGTACTTCAGCCTAAGCTCTATATCGCCGGCGCATGATCATTTCTAATGAGTCCCTTATGCTCTCCCGAAGTGGCATGTAAGTTAGTTTAGCTTAGACTGTCCCTCATCCATGAAACAGCTACCGACAGAGTTGTGGTTCGACCCTCTCGGTCGCCCTCGGATCGGAAAGCTACGTAATCGTCCAAGCCGAGGTTACCCTTCACCGGGGGGACCCTTATGTCGAGTTACTAGCGATAAAGGTTCAGACTAAGCAATCTAAGAGCTATGCCTCTCAATCCGGTGAAGCAGTAAAGGCCAGCCTCTCTGGCCAACTGCGTAGTTCGTCACTAGCAGAGAATGGTTATTTTATTTTTAAAGGATGGCCAACCCATCATAAGAAAATGTCCATTCTTTTAAATATACAAAACTTGTGAGCTTCACCATCTGGTACTATGTCTCACTCTACTTACGTTTTGATTTTATGATTATGATGAGAAACATTGTCTATGAGCTTCTATGAGTGATGTTAAACTGTATGTGGCCAGGTGAGCCAGTTTTGTGTTTATGGATGATGTGTTTTGATTATAACCTCCATTGTACAACATTGTTAACTGCAAAAGCCAAGTGGTCCACGTCATATAGTTTACATTAAGCATTAGCTTTCCAATAATTTAACAATTTTGAGTTAATCAATAATATAAATATATATATATATAAAACATTGATGTTATGATGACTGATGTGTGTGTTATATCAATACATATAATTTTGAATTCTTCCTTTGTTGTTCCGTACATAGATCTGACGAGGCTGATGTGGCTGTGTAAAACAGATACTTAATCAGATAATTTTATTGATACACAACTTTATCTATCTATAGCTATATTTCAAACGACAACTATCCACCTTACTCCTCAGTAACTTCCCATGGCTTTTCTGGCCTGAATTGATCCCAAGGATTAGGTTTTTTATAAACATCTGGCTCCTCCAACTTAACACCTCCATTAATAACTTCATTCAAAAACTTTTCAACTTTTCCTCCTTTAACAGGTTTTATGTCACAACACATTTCAGTGATGCCCGATTCCAGACATCTTTGGGCAAAGACTCTTCCCAAATTGAAGTATGCACATGTATCTGTAATGCTGTACAACTGCTTCTTTAACGCCCACTCCGAGGACTTGGCTTCAACAATAGGTCCATTGACAAAGTGAACCACTTGTGCTGTAACCGTCCTGTTGCTCTGTCTTAATACCAACCTGAAAATGAAACAGTGCAAACATATAGCTCTATTCAGTCACCTGACACCTCCTCCACTTGATTCACGTCCATACATTATTCATCTATCCATTGTCAGTTAAGGGTATTCCTCACCTGCCCCTTTTTTAATATATTGCTAATTTGGTCTATGTTATTCCTTCTAGAGCGTCCATTACCAACCACTCGCATCTGTGTTATTAATTCTCTGTCATTCTTTCCTTTCATCCTTTCTGTAAGTCCACACCACCGGAGCGCAACTTTCTCGATTTTAGTTACATTACCGTAATGACGAAACTCGACGGCACTAATCTTATTTTTTATTATTTACAGTAAACTTAAATTAATTTGAATATAATATTGCTTTTAAAACAAAATTAAAAACAAGTGAACAAGGCAACAGGAAGAATAAGAGTGAGCATACTTGTGCCAATATTTCCGGCCTGGCTTTTCCAAATGGTATCCGTCTGGTTTTCGTGCTATTCGGAGACGTTCTAGATTTCTTGGATTTCTATTTACAAACATTGGTATCGCCGAGGAGCAAAACCTGAGCGATTGAAGGAAAATACTAACGTTCCTCGATGATAACATTTTATTTATTAGTGTCTATAAGATAACTTAAATTAGTTACTTGTGAGAGAAAGTAGTAAAATTTTGTAAAAAATTTTTATTAAAGGTACCCTATTATTTTTTATTTACTTTTCTCATCTTGATAACCTATAATCTGAAATTGGAATTCAATTCTATATCCTGTCAGTCAGATTTTTTTTTAATTTTATGACCTGGTAATAGACCTTTAGGTCTTAGCTTATTTGAGCCAGTAAAGTAAAGAAAGCAAAGAAGTAAACAGTAAAGTAATGCAAATAATACTAGTAGTAGTAGTAGTAGAGACAGTAAGATGCAGTTTGAATACTTTTACTTTTATAAACTAGGGCTTTCTACCTAGGACAGCACCAATTTTTCGCTTATAGGTACAAAGGTACTGCGTTTCTTTCTTACATTTATGATGTATCTTATTATTCTTGTCTTGTGGTAAAGAGTAACCAAAAGAAGAAAAATGCAAAAATGAAATTGTCGGGACGGGGAGACTAAATCACGCATATTACTTTAACCACAATATTAAGGTGATGGAATCCTTAAATCACCTTCTAATTTTTTTTCTATTATAACTTTTAATAGTTTAGTAACTCATTGGTAAATGACTATTTTAACTTAATCGATTTGCTTCGATTATCGATAGCATCAATATCAATGCATTGTCTTGTCGCATCACTGGTTTCATTTGATGTTAATAAGATAATATTTTGTGCATTCTGTGTTTTGCTGTTGGTTACTGTGTGCTCGTTGCATATCCAATCTTATTCTTTCAATGTTTTACTTTTTGGTTTATTGCAATATCTTAGTGTATTTTATATACCTGAGAGGATTGTCATGATTGTCACGTGCCTTAGCCAGTTATTTTCACGGAATGTGTTTGATTACTAATATATATTCCATGTTTGCTGCCTTACGAAATTGCGTTGGTCTGTTGTGATTCGTGGACGGGCGTGAACATCCGGAACAATTATATGTTTTGTATTTTTTTTGCTTGCCCACAAATCCTTGTGGCTGAAGATATATTTTTCGTGATGTCAGTGAGAAGATAGTGGTAAAGTTTGGGGTTTGTTTGGGATAATGTCGCTACAGAAAAGTGTAAAGAGTGCGGGAGATCGCGGGGACCAGGCAGATAATACCTCGATTTGCTCGTCAGTCACTACACAGCCGGACAGGCACGGGTTCTTTGGAGGCGCTCAATACAGTCCAGAACCGTAAGTGCCTGTGTACTTTATAATAATGTAACAGATGATTCATGCAGGCGTGTTGCAATCACTCTGTTACATACTAATTATATTAATTTTCCTCTGCTTACAAATACTACTTATGCATAATTTCTTTGGTATCGTATACAAATGTAATCTCATTAATGCTAATGTTAGTAAAAAAATTCCAGGGCAGGGAGAAGTTGCAATTACTTTAGCTCTTCCAAAACTAGATCCCAAATGTAGAAAAACAGTGTCTCACTGTGATACCTAGGTACATAGGTTTACCTTGTACATAGCCAAATAACAAAAGGTTATTGATACAACAGCACTGAGACAAGTTTTCTCAGTTGTGAAACAACAAAAATAGTCCCATGTTCTGATTCATTTTCAGATAGCTAGTTCTGAGCTACTACTTATAGAAGACATATCAATGAGTTTCTGCTTTTGGAATTTATTTACAGATATTATTACTTCAAGATATTGCCCATTTGTATTAGACAGAAGTGTAATAGCCAAGTTGTCTTCTGTTGTGCGTAGACCAAGTTGGTGTCCAGTAAGGTCGCCTGCTTATGTACACAAGTATATAACCTCAAACTCTTTGTTTATTCCAATTAAGGTTGCTAACTATAACCATTAATTTGATATGAGCTTATAATTTCATTTTAATTCACTACTTGCATGTTTCTTTTTGTAATAAAAGGACAATATCATATCTGAAAATAAAGCACAGTACCCATTACACAACGGCTGCACAAGCACCATGTTTCAGGATATATCTAATCATACAACTTGTAATAACAGAGTGAGTTTTTATATAAAGTTATGTCTCTAAAGTTCTCTCTGTAAAGTGTCTGAGCTCCGGGACACAGGGGAACAATGTTAAACACTGCAGCTGACTAGCTGCGTCTTCTCTTTGAAGATTTAAGCACCGTATTTCGTCGAGTGGACAAAGTCTCTCCTTTATTCAACACATTCAAACCAAAATGACTTCCTTCTTGTTTAAATTTCATATGCTGAGAATTTGAAATAACGTGGCACGGTCTGCCGTGAGCCCCTCTACTGTTTGTGCAGCTGTTTTTTTGGCGACGTGACACTGCGGCAGTAGTTTGCAGCCAATACTTCATGCAGTCATGAGGCTGTTTAGTAGCACTCGGCTATTACCACTTTTTACAAAGTTCCATTGTTTTGTGTAACAACACTGCTCCTCTCTCTATCCTTATACCTGCTATATGGCTAAGGAGGAGCCCCTAGTGAGCTGGAATACCATGCCCCTCTGACACCAATTGCCCTTGTATTAATATGTTTGTTCACATAAGGGTTTCGGATTAATGAAGTGGGCGTTTCGAGCCGCACGTCCCCTCGCCTAAGACTGTCGCCGGAGCCGCGCCCGACTGCGGCACACGTAACCGCCTAAGAAACAATGGTGCGAACCTGCACGCCGTCGACTGTTTCGCAACTGTATTGTTTGTACACATTCGAGGTGCGGTGGAAAGTTTACATTTTATTTCCAACGCTCTGTTCGCTGGACCCTGCGGGCGGCGGCGCTCCGCTTTTATACATCATTTTAATCGAAGGCCAACAGCGTGTTACAGATTTAAACCAGCCGGGACATGCATGTACCTGTGAGTGTAACGTTGCGCTGTGTGTTCCAGCAAGCGGACGGTGTCGCCGAGCACCATTCTGAAGCGCGAGCAGAAGTGGCTACGTATGCTCAACAACTGGGAAGCGTTCATGAGCAGGAACTACAAGAAGGTGCGCGAGCGGTGCAGGAAAGGTGCGTCTCGCCTCCCTCGCTTCATAAAACCTACTCACGTACACGGCGGCAGCTCGTGGCGGTCGACGTAGGCCGCGCTCTTCACTTCCCACTACGTGGACGCACGTTTATTTTCTAAAACAGCAATGGCCACTGTCTGCGGTCGGTAACGCTGGTCAGAGGTTAACGCTCCTGGCGCCACTTGGTGGCTTCAAAAGCTTCACTCTCACATTCACACACTTTTATATGAAATAATTAAAATATCCCATTGAATACGTGGCCTCGTGACAAACAATCAGATATGATGATATCACGCCGGGCCCCTGCTGTGTGATCAGCGCTGCAGCCGCCTTCGTTATGCCGCCACATTATACATGTTACCAAAGGAAACCAGTTGAGCGAGAGAGATGTTCCGAAGGTATCCCTGCGTCAGTGCGGCCGAAGGCGTGGCTGTACCTGTGCGGCGGGCAGCTGCTGCTCGAGAAGCACCCCCACGAATACGAGGAGCTGCTACGCGCGCCCGGCGACCCCAAGTGCATGGACGACATCCGCAAGGACCTGCACAGACAGTTCCCCTACCACGAGATGTTCATACGAGAGGAGGGCTTGGGGTGAGTACATTCTGGTACGGATGAGGTGCGGCTCTCGCGCGCACGCTTCCCAGCGGCGGGCAGCCCGGCCTTGTTTCGCGAAGGACCACGTCGGTCGCCCTGGTCCTACTGAGTTTCCTAAAGTCCGTGGACGTGATCTAATAAACTTATTCCGTTTGCAGGCAGCGGGAACTGTTCTCGGTGCTCAAGGCGTATTCGGTGCTCAACCCGAAGGTGGGATACTTCCAGGCGCAGGCTCCGGTGGCGGCTTTCCTTCTCATGCACATGCCGGCGGTGCAGGCCTTCTGGTGCCTTGTCAGCATCAGCGATAAGTACCTTAGCGGGTATTACAACCCTGGCCTCGAGGTACTGCACCATATTTAATTTTTAATACCATTTATATCATATCTTTGCTATCACGAATCCTCGACGGCCACTCTCGTCTCCGCTGCGCGGGGCGATTTCTTGTGCGCACGAGGCGAGTGCGCGACTGACGGAGCGTGTCCGGCAGGTGCTGCAGCGGGACGGCGACATCCTGCACGCGCTGCTGCGGCGCACGGCGCCTGCGGTGCACCGCCACCTGCTGCGACACAAGGTGGAGCCCGTGCTGTACGCCACCGAGTGGTTCCTATGCGCGCTCACCCGCACGCTGCCCTGGGACAGCCTGCTGCGCGTCTGGGACTGCTTCCTGTGCGAGGGCGTCAAGGTCAGATGCAACGCCGTCCATCGCTCGTTGTCATAGCGTCGTTACGTCGCTAAGCGGACTTCGTCCCATCATAACAATACATTTGCATCTGCAGCGCCGCGGGACTGATCTCATCGATAGTCCGGGCGACTCGCGCTTCTAGACCGCACGTGGGGACCTCGAGAGTTTGACGATAAGTGGACAGACTCCGCCCTCCGTCCACGCTAGTGTAATGGAAACTTACAACAATATTCGTCGCGATCATAATATATATGTATATACCGTGTGTCGGATGTTGCTGTCGCTCCACGCGTAGGGTGACGCCGAGGTCTCATCGGCACTCTGGGCGCAGGTGCTGTTCAAGGCGGCGCTGGTGATACTGGCGGGCGCGCTGGGGCCGGCGCGCGCTCGTCGGCGGGCTGCCGGCCTGTGCGAGACGCTGGAGCTGCTGCGGCACCCGCCGCCCGACGTGCTCACGGAGGACTACCTGCTGCACCATATGCAGCGCCTCGCGCTCACAGAGGACGACTTCGAGTTCGAACACCAGCGCCAGACGGCGAGGCGGCGCGCCCTGCACGAGCGCAGGTGTGTGCGGCCAAATAATTATATACTGTCATTTGTTAAAAATGTCTGTACATTTAAAGCTGTTGCTACTGCAATCACTCTGGAGATGGCTGGGGTCCTCCGTGTCTCGACTGTCGGCTCCGCACTGAATGTAAACACGTGTTGCTTGCAGCGGCAGCTGATTCAGCGAGTGCTCGTACCGGCGGTACTCCAAGAACAGCGCGCGCGACATCTTCAGCACGCTGTGAGCGACCGTGCCGACCGCTGCGAGCGACGACATTCCGGGCGGACACGAACGTTTCGCTGTCTACCTTTAAAGTGTTCCGTTATCGTTTTATTTTTTATCTAAAATAAGGTGACATTACGTGAGCGTAGGGCGGCGGACGCGGGCCCCGCGTCCTGCGCACAGAGTGACAGCCGGCCCTCGTCCGCCCTGCACGAACATCCGTTCTGGTAGTTGTGATAAGACAGGCGCCTTCTTGTTGATCGTGTACATTTTGTTTTTTATTTATTTATCTTGTAAGTAAATATCCTCCGCCCCCGCCGTGATTGTCGTACAGCGGGGAGCGGGGGAGGGGCAGGGCGCCGGTTTATTTTCATTAATTACTACAAAACGTACCAGACGTAAGTTTTTTCCGGTGCAAGTACAAATAGACATACGACGTTAAGCTGTAAGTAATGCATTTCTATAAGTCTTGTACATTCCTAGAGGCAGGCGCGCGTGCAGGTGGTAGGGCGCCGCAACTTGTTGCCGGAGCCCCGCAGGCGCCGAGTAATTTGTAAAATAATAACGTGTCCGTTGTCCTCTGCTACAAGACGCGCGCCTTTAGTTCCGAGCTAATGGTGATTTATTTTGAGTGTTGTGTGATTTTGTTTCTCATCGTTGAAGAGGTTTAATTAAAGGTTATCAGGCGCCGAGCGAGAGGTGAGAAGTGTAGCTCGCCACCTCAGAACTCGCCGCCACTAAATGAGAGAAAAGCTGAAGTACTCTTTGTAAATGATCGTCTACTGCAATATTAGTGTTGTAAATAAAATATATCAAGTTAATTATTTCGTTTTAATTTTTGATCCGGAAATGTCTCAAATCAATTCTTATTTTATATATATGACGGCCCAGGAGTAATATGAGCCTAGTTAGGAAACCGACAATAATACGTGTCGCATATAATTAAAGATGAATTACCACCTCGACGTCCTGGTTTCCGCTTGCAGGCTCAGTAAGTCAGTCAAGTCTGAACACGCAAGTCACACTGCCCTGATGCAGCCCGTACTGTACCGCTGCCGTTAGCGCTTTAATGATGTCGTTGATGACGCGCAGCGAACCGATATTTAACAGCGAGCTTGGACGCTAATTGAACAAAGAAAAGAACAACTGGCAGAGACTCATCCGACACAATGTGCCGGCAAAATGAAACACCCATCGTCATCCGTGTGACGAATGAGTTGCCGCCAAATTTTAATTCATATATACCGAGCACAACTTGAAGCTCTGCCCGAGCAGTGGGCAAACTTGATAAATTTATAATAATTATTATAAATCTGAAATCTATGTAGAACCAGAAGATACTTTTATGAAAAAAATACAATTAAATTTAGAACTTTGATGCAGACGACGGACAACTGTGACGCGCTCGAAACTCCGACAATTAAGAAGATTAGTGTCGATGGAATGCCATTGTAAAACCAGATGTATGTAACGCAGAACATTCGTCTGGCAAAGTTTGTAGGTTTTCTATTGAATGAAACGCTAATGTGGCGAAGGCACAGAGCGCGGCGCAACGGACTACACGCTTCTCAATGTTTTATTTTAATTCCGCAGATATTTTATAAAATACAAAATAACTTATACGTTGTTCGGGAGCGCCGCCAGCACGGTAAGGTTCGGTCCAGGATTATACAGAGTATATACAATATCGGTGAAGATCTCACACCTTGGCCATCGCGGGCGCTTCGCCACAGCCGGCCGCTGGCGTCACGACGCCTCCAGGTGAACACCAGCTGCAGCTGCTGGCTGCACAATATAACGAACAAAGTGCGAGTGAGTCCATGAACTGGCTCCGCAGTGTGACCACCAAGTAGGAGGGAGAAGGTAACAGGGGAAGTTGTATGGACAGGAGGGTTATCATGTCCTTATAAAAGTATTGAACACAAAAGAGCCCCTTATCTTTCTAAAAACGCGTCCACTTTGAAACACGGCGGCTCACAGCGCGCCCGGCGGCCGGTCGTCACACATACGCGCGTGAGGCGACTTCTGTATGTACAAGATATGTATGGGCGGGCGCAGGCGCTCAGTGCAGACCCCGCAGGTACTTCGCTTTGGCCTCGAGCGTGTCCCTCGCGTACCGCGCGGCGTCCCGGTAGCTTCGCTCCAGGTTGACGGCGACGTGGCTGCGGTAGCCCTCCTCCAGCTGCAGCTCGGCCAGCCGATCCTCTATGCTCGGTTCCAGTTTAAACTTAGGCCACTTCTCCAGGTGTTCCTCGACGAACACTAGGAGCTCGACGATTTCCTCGTTCAGTTCGGTGAGTATTTCCTTGATTTTTATTTGATCGGGTGATTGGCTGAGCTTTTTCTTGGACTTCTTTGAGTTCGAAGGCGTCACCAGCTCGTGGCACACGCCCATCACGTACGCCGTGATCCCCACAAACTGGAAGATAGACAATTAGGTGATTTGACGAGGAGCCTCACCACTCACCGCGCGATGCCATTCTACGCTGGCTCGTGGCAAGAAGATATTAATTAATACACTGTTTATATTTACAGAGTATAGGTTAAATGACCCTGCCGGCGTGCAGATGGCGCCGGCGCCGCACGACGCGTGGACGTCAAGGATTCCTCGTTTATTATCTTTATTAATATCAATGGCAGATATAAGTTTTGCTCTAAAGTAACGGCCCAGTCTGGTGCCCCCGGATCGGTTTAAAACCGCGATTGGAGCATCCGAGCGACCTGAGCGTTCCGGTCAAATTGTTGCCATCAGCTTCCTTAGCCTATGACTGTAAGTTCGTCGAAAAGTCTCTAACATGACAACGGTCACACGAGAAGCTGCCGAGCCGGTGCGAGAGACAGCACATACTGTGGACAACGTGACGTCCGCTCACCTCCAGGAAGTTGGCCAGCTGTTCGAGTGCGTCCCGCAGGCACCACAGCCGGTCCGGAACGGCACCCAGCAGATGAGGGCGGGCGGTGCGCAGTGCGCAGCGCAGCGCCTCCGCCGCGGCCGCGCACCCCGCCCCCGGGCCGCCGCGCGCGCACACCGCTCGCGCCACGCGCAGCACGCACGCGTACAGCGCGCCGTACGACGCCGCAGACTGCACCAGCGCTGTGGCGTCACAACTGATTGATCTCTCTATTTATGTCTTCAGGAGATGGAGAAAGGTCTACAAGCACGCGGGCTCAAGTTGATCCCGCTCCGACAACCACGTGGCACATTGGGCGGTGGAACACAGACCACAAAGATGATAAACCTTCACATCGTTTGAAATAAAGTCCGTAAATTTAAAATTGAAATGTTTTTAAAGTATTAAATGTTTTGTGTTTCCGAATATAAATGATCCCCACAGAGCCGCAGCAGGAGCCGACCCGGCCGAGATGCTCTGGGGCGCCAGCTACCCGATGGGGAATGGGATCAACGTAGTCATAGTGTTGAAGAGAAGCTCACCAAAAATTCTTGAAGGTAACGGGGCCGATATACTGATCTTCTCTCTCTCACAATACTTTTGTTTGCAGCAATCCATGGCGTCGCTGAAGGCCTCTATGCAGGTATCCAGCTGCTCGAGAAGGTGCGAGTTCTCTAGACTGGCGGCGGCCTCCGAGCAGAGCGACACGCCGCAGAGCAGCGCGTCCTTCAGCCGCAAGTAGGCGACGTCCTGGTCGAAAGTCCTCGCCTTGAGGTCCGGGTCGCGACATTGCGGCGGCTCCCAGCTGACGATGACGCTCAGGTCGCGGTTGTCGCTAGAGGATCGCCGGTCACATTGAAAATTACGAATAAACAATTATATTTTAACGGAGCGGCGTGTTGTCACGGCGGCGCCCAGACACTCTGGCGGACAGCGCGGGAAACTTCTGACACTTCCTCTTTTAGGAATTCTATCGCAGACCACAGATTATTTGGATTTGCGAACGGAATGGCAGGCAACTTCCAGCGATGCACGTCGCGACAGAATTCTAAATTCCCTCCACATGCCCTCTGCATGTCGGCATTTCATAAGCTATACGTTTTTACGTAATTTCTTTCCGCCCCACCGACTACTTAAATGCCAGCAACGCACCTGTGACTCCTCCGGTGCTGTGGAGGTCCTCGGGCGACGGTGATCACTTGAGATCAGGTGAGCCGCGAGCTCGTTTGCCCCCTCCCCTTGTTCTATAAACAAATTAAATGATTGCCGTAATTATAAGAAGTGTCGGCGTCACTCTGCATGACTGATTGTTTCAGACACTGAGTGCGAGAGGCCGACAGCGGGGGCACTCACGTGAGGCGCTCGGGCAGCGGGGGCGGCGGCGCGGCGGCGTGCGGCGCCAGCAGGGCGGGGTCGCGCGCCGCCAGCGCCGCACTCGCGCACGCCTGCAGCCGCGCGTGCCACGCCTGCAGCTCCACCAGCTTCTCGAACGTGCCGTACTTGTACGCGTAGGTCAGGTGCTCCACGCTCTGCACGACACACGGCTCCCCTTAACTCTCGTGCTCCTCACTGGCCTCTTTGATATTTAACATTTTATACAAGTATGTGATCATATCTCATGTAGAGAGATTATAGTATATCTGACACACGGGCGGTGCGGAACCCTCGCTCCGCCCCGTCTGGGCCTCATGTTACGTCCCTCACGGCTGTGTCGCCGTTGTGTTTACGTTAGTCGCTGGCCGGTGGCTTTAAACTTCTGCTTCACCAAAATAATTTGTGGTCGCGCTCTATGCGCGCTCAGATTGCAAGTCTACAGTATATTAGGGCTTATCGTCTTTTTGCAAAAGCTCCCATAATATTATAATGGTTATATTAACGCTCGGGTTAAGCGCTCCACACATGAGTCGCTCGCAAGCAAGGTGATGGCGGTGCACACTCACGTCCTTGGCGTGGTGCTGGTAGAAGGCGTGCAGGTCGGCGAGGCGCGCGGGCGCCAGGGCGGGGGCGCAGGCCGGCAGCCGCGCCGCGTGCAGCCAGCACAGCGACACCAGCTGCACGTGCTTCACCTCCAGCCGCGCGAACGCGCACTCCGCGGCCGTGCCGGCGCCTACAATATTGAATCGATATACTTTCCATTTCACTTAACTATATAATCACTGTATTGATTACAGCCTGTTGGTGATTAATTTGTACAGGACAGGAGAGAGCACTCGAAGCCGTGTGACCAGCATCGCTTACCGAGCATGTGGTAGAGAGCGAGCAGCAGCAGCTTGGCGTGCAGGTTGGCGGGCGAGCGGCGCGCGCACAGCTCCAGCACGTCCAGCGCCTCCACCAGCGGCGCCGCGTCCCGCCGCTGCTCCGCTGCAACAACGTGTCACCGCGAGGACTACAGCGAGTACACAAGCGCGCCTGCACGACCTCCGCCGCGACCACACGGCCCAGTCGTCAGAACGTCAGTTCACGTCAACTTATTTACCGGAGTTTCGGGTTCAGACATAATTCCGACTTCAGCGCGGCGCTCGCACGGAGTCTATAAGCGAGGGGAGAAATTCGAGCTGGAGTGGTGTTCTGATATTAATGTTGACAAATTCACGGCGAGTGAAAAATATTGTTAGTAAAATATTAACGCCACATCGCTCGGTGGGCGCTCGTGTACGTACCGGCGCTGTAGTAGTAGTGCGCGGCCAGCGTCGCGTACCCGTCCGCCGCGCATGGCTCGGTGGCGACCGTGTCGTTGTGCGGCGGGCCGGCGAGCGGCGGGCCGGCCGGCGGCGGGCCGGAGGGCAGCAGGCCGGCGCGCGCGCATCGCAGGTGATGCCCCCGCAGCGTGCGCGCCAGCGAGAGGCAGCGCACGGCGTCCGGCGGCGGCGCGCACATGCGCCACGCGCACAGACACGACACGTGCCGCTGTATGTCAGCAAGCTGGGACAACACACACGTATAATTTCAGCTGTAACGACTCTTGCCGCGGGCGGGCCGGTCATCTTTTTGATCATAAAGTCGAACGCTTAGCCAATATTCATTTTATTATTGAGCTTATTGCCTCGACGTATAAAAAGTAAAGCACAGAAGTCCAGGATACTTACATTAGCGGGCTCGCTGCTCTCGTCGAAACCCAAGCAGGTGAGGAAGTCTCCGCAACGCTCCTCCCGCTCCTCGCGGGGGATCATGGCTAGGTACGGCTTGAGGTCGGGCGCGGCGCACGGCTTGCCCGCGAACACGCGCAGATACTGCACGCACAGCGCCGCAGCGCTGCCCAGCAGCGCACTCGCGTCGCCGCACTCCGCCAGCCGTCTCCACAGCTCCAATCTGGCCAAGTAAGGACCCCTCAGGGTGCGCCCCGACGAGATGCTCTCCACCAGCTGGCAGATAAATTCGTGGCATTTCTCCGCGGTGTCGTCGACCGAGCCGCCGCCGCTCCCGCCGGGGTCCGCGCCCCGGATCAGTTCGAAGACCGAATCGAAATATGGCATGTAGTAGTCCCAGCGGTCCTGGTTGTCCCACAAGAGATCTTTGCAGAGTAAATTTAATCTCCTCCAATGGCCGAGACTTTTTAGGTATGGTATGCTCGCCTGCGCCGCGGAGCCGGGCACCAGCAGCGAGTACACGGGCCCCTCGATGAAGTCGAGGATATTCTGCCATTTCTCCTGCAGCTGCAGTATCATTACGTACAGCCGCGCTTCCTGCTCTGCTTCCATTTTGTTCTCACTTATAAAATTGTCTACCATTCGCTGAGCCAAAGTTAAAAGAATACCTTTCTTGGCCACGTCTTCCGTTGACTTCGCCTGGGAAACATAAACAACACAAATGTTTAGGTCAGTTGGCCCAGTTGGTCTATGTACTTTCTGTGTCCAAGCAGCAGGCCTGTGCGCCTTCAACACGAGTCAAGTTCACCGTGCTCCTGTCTCGCGTGGGCGGCCGGTGTCTGCCCTGTCTTCGCGTTACAAACACCAAACTTGGCAACTTAAATGTACACGAGAGGCGCACTGTAACGCATACTCAAAAACATGGAGGCTCCGTCGGAAACAATTTGACAACTTCCTTTCCAGGTGAAATCAAACCATCCAGCAGATGTAACAGTGCTGTATGTCTCGCCGCCATACATTTCCATACACACGCGCACGAATTGCCGGCGAGCAAACCGGGCGTAACGCCCATCGACGAAGAATTCCATTCCCAATAAATAACATTTTAATAATATTCAAAATATGTAGTTTTGTGATAACAATGATAACTTAGCTATGTGATAAAAGACCACACTACATTGTCTTCGTAGACAAGTTCCTTAAACATTTGTCGCAAAAAAGTTCCTCGAGGCCTGTTATACAACAGGACTGAGCAGAAATTGAAAGGGTTTCTGGTTTTGCATTTTAGGGCACCAACCTGCAACAGGATGCTCATTACCGCCCAGAAGTAGTAGGGGTTCTTGGGCGCCAGCTTGTAGAGTTGCATGGCGGTGCGCTGCTGCGCGCGATGGTCGGCCACACGCACGTACGACATGAACAGGTGCGAGTGCAGCTCCTCGCTGGCCGGCTCCGCGCGCGCCGCCGCCTCGTACAGCGCGCACACCTTGCGCACTGCACACACGGTGACATGGCTCTCAAGGAGATTTAGACCGTTACAAAAAGGGGAAAAGTTGTAAGTATGATTTAATGTCTCTTACGTCTAAAAATAAGCATGGCAAAGTAAGCGGCCCCTACCTTGACCTATCCTGCGGATGTTCCATGGATGTGAGAGTAGAGAGTTTTGGCAGCATTTTTATACAGCACAGGAATTCTAACAAAGTTTGACAACCCTGCATCCTAATTGTCCAATCTAGTGCATAGTTTTTTTATTATTACTTTTGGTGCACGAGTGGGCGTTAGATGGCGCTAAAGTGCTTTTTAGTGTTATGTATACACCTAGGTGCAATTTTTTAATTTCTACATCTTGTAAATTAATACCAATTAAAAAACTTGGCCAACATCAAGCTGTCAAATTACTCACTGGCGCTCAAAAATAAATGGGATGCAACAGGTAATTAAATTTATTGGATTCCTACTAGTCATGTTATATGCATCCTAAAACCGGCCTGCGTTGTATCATTACATAGATATTGAAATATTTATTTCTCCACATGGCAGAAAACAACTTCGATTGCTCCCAAGTGTACGTTACACTCGGTTGAGGATATATTAAAGTAGTAAGTTCCATATCTTAAGTAGAAATTAAAGAAAATGATTCCACACTTACTTAAAATATTAATAAAAAAATTTATTAAATTACGAGCTGTTGATCTTACTTACACTGCTGAGATTCTCTGTAGGAAATGGTCATGGCCTGAAGCGTGGTGTCGTCGCTCGGCTTCTCCTCGGCAAGTGCATCCAGTACTGCTTCAGCTTCATACTTTTTTCCTAACCTTAAAAGTGCCAGAGCTTTTAAGGCGCGCGCCGCTTGCAGGGTCGGACTTTTCTTCAATACCTTCTCAGCTTCCTGCAGTGCTTTTTTATTTACTCCGTTATCCAACCAGTCTGCAAAAACAAGCCAATACATTGTTACTAAATGCAAGCGATCTTTACTACTAGGTTATTAAGATTGTTTACCGTATATCGGCCGCAAACGACGTTCTATAATTCCACCATCGTTAATATGCTGTGGGCGCAACGCCATTTGTCATATAAAAATATGTTTTTCTATAAATAATAACTATTTCGTATGTTTCATATAATTTTTTTCAGTGCACGTTTGTTTTGTGCCTGTCGTTAGTTGCCGACTGACAGTGACACTTGCACAAAGTTACCAGAGAAAATATCCGAAACCTATAAATAAAATGGCCTGCATAGCTTGCCATAAAAAAAATTAATCTAATGGAGGCGTCGCTATCGTTCCATATGACGATTTTTTTTTTTTTTATTTTTATTGACGAACTACACAGATTGGCCAGAGAAGCTGGCCTTGACTGCTTCACCGGATTGAGAGGTGGCATAGCTCTTAGGTCGCTTAGCCTGAACCTCTATTGCTAGTAACTCGACACAAGGGTCCCCCCGGTGAGGGGTAACCTCGGCTTGACGGTTACTATGTTACGCGTAAGCATGCCGATCCGAGGGCGCCTGAGAGGGCCGAACCACGACTCGGTCGGTTGCTATTTCAGGGATAATCTAAGAGACATTCAAAAGCTAAACTAACTTTGAGTGCCACTTCGGGAAGCGTTGGCGCTGGGAGAAGAAGTGGCCGAAGAAACTCCAGCAACGCTCCTAACATCTAAGGGTGGGGCCTGCCCATAAAATAGCGATAACGCGTAAGGATTATTCGCAACCTCCGACGGTCGCGAATGGACGCTTTGTTGATTTGTAGAGATCTAGCCTGTGCAATGGTAATCGCGTCGTCCGGATCGTCAAGAACGTGTCTCGGCCTCCGGGCGACGCGACGGAATTTACTATAGGAAGGCTTATAAGTGGCGGCACTTACAAGAAGTTTGTTAGAATGTTTGGTGGCAGTCTCGAAAACCGTCGAGATGCCTGCTTAAAGAATTGGGCTATTGTCGGTAACCCTGTATCAACGTGGAGCTCGCGATTACGTACGAACCACGGCGCACCCGTGGCTCGTCGCAGAAAACGATTCTGAATTACTTGTAACCTATGGATATGTTTATGGGCGGCATGCGCGAAGACCGGGCTCGCGTACGTCATAACGGGACGTATAACTGCTTTGTAAAGTGTCACCTTATTACGGAGGGACATTTTACTTTTCTTATTAATGAGGTGATATAGGCGACCCATAACGTAGGCCGCCCGGTTCCTAACTTGATCTACGTGAGGGCCGAAGCTGAGTTTGGGATCTAATACGACACCAAGGTATTTGGTTTGTGTAACCCATGGAATAGGGTACCTAGAAGTTGGACGCAACGAGGTGGAGACTGAAGACGCCTCGTGAAGTACATGGCTGCGCTCTTAGCCGGGTTGATTTCTATTCTCCATTTCCGAAACCAACTCTAGGCATCGGCCGCGGTCTGGAGTTTTTTAAGAATGACTTCGGGAGAACGCCCGGAAGCATAAATGCCGGTATCGTCGGCGAAAAGGGCTAGCTCTGCTCTACGTGAGCGCGGAATATCGTTAGTGTAGAGCGTGTATAGGACGGGACCGAGTACGGAGCCTTGTGGTACTCCGGCTCGAACGGGACGGAGGGTGGAGCGCACTCCCTCGACGCGGTACCTGAAGGTTCGACCGGTAAGAAAATCGCGCACTATGCGCACTAGATAGTCGGCACCCTGCTTGTATAGCTTGTATACAAGCCCGGCGTGCCAGACTTTGTCGAATGCCTTCGCCACGTCCAGGAAGATTGCTCCCGTATGCATGCCAATAAAGGATTTGGCGTGAATGTGCTCCGTGATGCGGAGCACCTGTTGAGTACATGAGTGTTTGGCGCGGAAGCCAAACTGCTCGGTATGGGAAGCTCTCGCGAGTCCATGAAGGCGCGTAATCGAGCTAAGATAAGCCGTTCGTATACTTTCCCTAAAACGGAGAGAAGACTAATAGGTCTATATGAAGAGGGTTCTGTGCGCGGTTTACCGGGTTTGAAGAACCCTACGATGTCGGCCTCCTTCCACTCGTTGGGAAAGATGCCGTGAGTCATGGCCGCGTTAAATATTATAGCCAGGAGGCGTACGATATTATCGGGGAAACGTCTGGCAACCAAGTTAGGTATGCCGTCTATACCGGGGGCTTTGCGGGGACGCAGATTTTTTAATACATCCTCAACCTCGGTGCACGTAATCGTTGGAACGGGATCGCGGATTGGTTTTTTCGCCCTACGATGGACCTCGCTCTCTACCTTCAGGAGGTGAGCGGGGTCGACGGAAGGGTGCTGGGGAGTATTGAGCCTCGAGACTGTCAGCCAGACACTCGGCCTTCTCCTCGTCCAGTGAAGCTGGTGGGAGATTAGGACGATTGAGGGGTGGCATCCCCGGATCGGGGTCGCGTTTAAGCGATTTTGGTAAGCTCCAAAATGCCAGATGTGATGGGCGGATGTCGCTTAGCGTATTGTTCCACCGTTCGTTCCTATAAGCGGCTATGCGTGATTTAACTTCACGCTGCAATTTATGTAGCCGCCTACGGTGACGCTCGGTAGGGTACAAATCGTAAGCCCTAGTGGCGGCGTTCTTACGTCTCATGAGATCACGAATTTCAGAAGGTAGGACCCATCTGTGGTCGTCCACAACGGGTACCTCCTTGGAGCAGTCTTTGATGACCGTCTGAATGTGTCTCGAGAGCGCGTGCGCTGCGAGATTTGTTTTGAGAGGAGAATCTACGTTCTCAGGAAACGCTTCTAGATGAGGGAGCTGGCATCTTTCAATTGGGACTCAAGTTTGTGCCAGTCGATGATGGATTTGGTTTGAGGAGCGGTTTGCGCTGAAGGCCCTAGCCGCAGAATTACAGGGCGGTGATCCGAGTGAAGCTCGTGTATCACGCACGGGTTACTTACCGTAAGGGTGATATGGCGGAGGATAGCAATGTCTAAGACATCCGGTGTATGTTCCACTTGATGCGGAAAATGGGTGGGCTCTTGTGGTCCCACGATCTCGAAGTCGAGGGATCGACCAGAGATTCGAGGGCCAGCCCCCGCGGGTTAGTCTTATAGGAGAACCACCGAGGATGCTTGCTATTAAAATCACCGGCTAGAATCGTAGCATCTCCGAGAGAGAGGAGAGCTTCGAAGTCAGATCTGAGTACTTCTTTGCTACGGTGACACGGAAGGTATACCGAAGCAATGGTTATAGGGGAGTGACCTGTCATGGCTAACTGGCAGACCGAGGCCTCAAGGTGCTTTAGTCGCGGCGTGTCAATCGGAACGCAATGCAAAGACCTCCTATAGTAAATGAGGGTGCCGCCGCCTCTGGCGCCGGCTCTATCATTTCTAACGATGTTATAATTCGCGATCTTCGGATCGCGCATAGACGGTTTGAGAAAAGTCTCTTGCACTAACATAACGTCGACCTGATATTCGCGTACGAAGTTCGCAACTTCGTCTTTGTTCCTAAGCCCGTTCGCATTAAAAACGCGACGGTAAGCGAACGTGGCTTTATCCTAGCAGTACTACTCATTGTAACGCCTTAAGGACGTGCTGGTATCGGTGTATGACATCTAGACGTGCGCCTGCATTCGTTTTCGACGCATATTCGTTCGCGATGGCGATGAGTTCGTCGATGTTGAACGAGTTAAGGACCGCACTTAGTCCCTCGAAAGCCGTGGGAGTATCTGAGTTAGGTGCCGTGGGCGCCGACGGTGGCGCTGGAGCGGATGGAGGTACCGCCGGGCGGACGGGCGCGGACGGGTTAGCCGCGGGGCCGCTCGCGGAGAAGTTGAGCGGTGTTAACCACGCGGGTCGCAGCGGTGGGAAGGCCGACGGTGGCGGCAATGTCGGGCGTTTTGGGGCGGACGCGGTTTCAACGGCCGGCCGTTTACGTTTTGGAGCATTCGGGCATCCTTTATAGTTGGCCGTATGGCCTATCTGTCTGCATAAGACACAGGAGGGCTCTTCCGTTTGGAGGGCTTTGTCCTTGGGACGAGGACAGTCGCGAGTGCCGTGGTCTTCAAGGCACTTAACACAACGGGGGCGCGCGAAACAATTGCGTGCGGAATGGCCATAGACTTGGCACTTATGGCATTGCCCGGGCAAGCCTGTTTTACGCGGAGTTTCCACTAAGATGCGGGTAAACCTACACAGGGACTTAATGTCGAAAATGCGCTTTCCTCGGGGTGCGCGCTAGCGTCACTTGGACCATATCTAGAGGGTCTTGTCCCTCTGCCTACGCATGCGGTGCACTGATAGGACCGGGAGGCCCTGCTCTTTGAGGTCATCTATGACCTCTTCTTCTGAATCTCTGCGGGGATCCTTTGACGACCGCCTGCAGAGTGCGCTCTTCTGGGAGCGCATAGGTAAAGAAATAGATACCCTTTTGGTGCAAGTAACTAGTAAGTTTGCGGAAGGTGTCGGCATCCTCCGCCTGGATACGTATCTTGGTGCCCGCTAATGTTGGCACCAACTTATAATGGGGCATAGCTGATTGGACGCGGGCCCACTGCGATCTATCAGTCAGATAGACCGGAGGGCTTCGCGTTCGACGCGGTGGGTCCTGTACGGGTCGCGGCGTTATGGCAGGTTGCGGCGGTTGGGTGAGATGCGTTATCGGTAGACGCAGATACACGGGAGGTAGCGGGTAAAGGGGAGGGCCGAGTCTGTGACGCAGCGGAATCGGCAGGCCCTTTTTGTGCCTTAGCCGGTGGGACGGGGCTTGCGGAAGGCGATGGTACGGCCGACGCACGCTTCTTTCGCTTATTCTTCCGTTTATGGGTGACCTCAGTAAAGAGGCCGCCCGCTTCGGAGTCGGACGCGGAGGCGCTTTCAGCTGCCAAGTTTTCAACCTCCATGTCGGAGGCCGAGCCGGCGCACGGAGAGGGAACGTTTGAGTCGGAGCTCGACGGCGAGCTTTCCTGCATAACAACCACGACCACGGGGTCGGGGTTAGAGCTCCTTGAAGAGGGCCGAGAAGTGGCTTCGCGAGCGTCCGCGATTAACGATTTATATATCTCCGGGTGTTTGGCCCGGAGATTGCTGAACACATACCTCATCTCGTCGATGGGGTCCATTTTTAAATTAATAAATAATCGCGAGGGGAGAATAAAACTAACAGCACTGGGGTCCCGGTGGGATGCCGGGGTGTGTGGCGTATAGGCAGGAGGATGTGTGCCTTGGTGTGTCTGGGTGCCAATCTTATTGTGCACCTCAGGTGTGTCCTTAAGACTAATTAAAACTACCCGGGCACTAAAAGGCCAAAACGTAAGTCGACTGTTGACTATGGCAGTAGACCAAAGGCCAACCTTGTCGACCCCTTCCGATTTCGCGATTCCTGAGGGGAAGCGTCAGGCACCGGGACCACCTGTCGTCGGCTTCGTTCACACCGTAAGGTATCCACCGAACGAACAAAGGACTCTAATCAATAAAATAATAAAGTTCTACTTATACTCAGAAAACGTAAGCCGTTAGAATGCGGCAATTACGAATTCAGTGTTAAGTACAATGGAGGCGTGCAGCTGTGCTCGCAGGTGCGCTCACAGGTGCGCGCGTCGCGCCCTCAATGGACGGCGCTAATAGCTGCCCTTTTCAGACAGGGATCGGAGCGGCACACGTCCGCTCACAACCACTGCTCGAATCGGACTCGTCCATATGACGATACGCATCATTTTTGTACTGCCCCGGCTTGGGATTATTTGCGTAACTTCGTTTTTTGAAACAGCATACTTGTAGTGATATTATTGTAATTTCATATGATCTAAATTTTTACTTTCTTTAATCTTTAATTTGTTTAAAATGCAATTTCCTTCATTATTTTATTTTCAGGCTTCTCTAGATATTGTTATATTTTGTTCTCTTATTATATAAGTCTTATATTTATAAGTCTTCGCCATAAAAGGTCGTAACACTTCTAAGTCGGACGCAGATAAAGACGTACTGTTGTACTAAGCGATCAAATTGAAGAATATAAAATAAAATAAATATTTATTCAATATTGTATTTGAATCATATATTTTTTTATATCTTATCTTTCTTAAGTGTACCCGATAGCCACTTAAGCCATTTTAGAAGCTTCGTAGAAACAAGTAATCCAAGACAAGTATCAATAACGGCGAACTTCACAATTATTTTAAATTTATTTTGGATGATGAAAATGTAAATAACTCTTTGCGGTAAATATCTAATTCATTTCATCTTGGTTCATTTTGTCTTTGGTAATGTTAAATATGCATGTTTATGGATATTTTTTTAAAACCGAGGAGAGATTGCTTTTAGCGATTAGACTCTCTAAGCTCGGAATATATTGGTGCGATGAGATATTTGAGTCGACCGACATTTTCATTATATGTACCGATGACCGAAAATTCATCAATGCACGATAGTTACAAAGACTTTGATAGGATTTTTCCATTTTTTCGTACTTTCAATTTAAAGTTCTGTTTAAATAATCAACATTGGCATCGCATCGCATCGCATCATGTGATCATAAGATTTAGATTTGCGTCGTTTGAGTGGTGCGAGGGAATATATGGTGTGAAGAATATAATGAAAAGAAATTAATTTATTCGGTTGTATTTTATTAAATTCGCTACATAAATATAATTTACAAATATTGGTCTTAAATCTAGCTTATCTAAAGTTAAGTACTCGGTAATCATTGGACATATTGGATAGTTACTTTGAACTTCACGCCGAGTCTCATCACAACCTTCCTATTTATTGTTAGAATTTAAAATTAAAATATCACGAGTGAGGGCAGTGCTGATTTCGTTCCGTTGTGTTGTGGCGGTGTCTCGTTGTCATTTAGATCTGAGATCGACAGTTTCGAATCCCGTATCAGAAATAACCTTCGGGGAGGATATAACAGGCGGATGTTCTCTGGACAGAGACGGGCGCTTGTGTCTCGGTGGTGGTACCGGGGCCGGCGGCGCTGCTTTCCCTTTCAATAGATTTTTTATTCTCATGCCGCCTCTGTAATAATACAGGTAGATGGCCGCCAGGAACGCGACCGCGACAAACAGCGTGACGATGGCGATGAGGATTCCGTACCACGCGCCGCCGGTGGATTCCTCCGGAGCCGGCAACGTCGGTTTCCTGCTGGGCGGTACGTACGTGGGCCTCGGGCGTCTAGTGGAGGTGGTGAAGCGGTCGCCGACAGCGATGTCTGCGCAAGCCCGGAATTCCTCCTGCGGCCCGCAGCCCACGGCGCCTGTGCCGTCGCTGCACGTGCCCCAGTTGTTCCCCGCTATGTATTTCCACTGCAGCACACAATGTGAACATTCCAGGTCATCGGGTAAACGATATTTCATTTCGTAAATTTTATTTCCATCTTTGGGGAAGTATTTAGTGCTATTTCTGCTGTCTAGCTTCAACACGTTCTTATCCAAGCATTCCTGCGTCGTGGCCTTAGGTTCTTCACAGACTCTAAACTCGAAATAGCCCATGTGACTGGCCGTCAGCTCCACTTTGATGACGATAGTATCCTTAGGTGCATAGCGGCGGACGATGATGCCCTTACCGAAGCGGCCGCCGAGCTCGTGGGGCCGAGGCACCTCAGAGTCCCAGGCGTCGCCGCACACGCCGCACTTTCCGCCGTTTTTATTCCATTGTCTGGTGAAGCCCCCGCAGTAGAGCTCGTGGTCGTTGTAATTGTGCGGCGTGTCGAACCCGTACCGCCAAGCGGAGGCGCGGGAGGGGGGCTCGATGAGTCTGCCGTGCCCGTTCACATCTTCCCACAGGAGGCTGTGTACTGCCAACAAGCACCACAGGATCTGAAAGAAATTGTAAAAAAATCTTTTAGCAATGATTATATTATCTATGTTAAATCAGAAATCATTACAGTCGGTCGAGAACGTGAACTGAATACTTAGTATCAACCACAACTTTCCGTTCATTGGACATCCCAATGTTACATTTAGGCGATTTAAATACGTGAGATAATAATATTTATTAGTTTAATTCTAACCGAAAGTGAAACCGCGCGGGGTGCGGGGTGTGGGGCTCGGCCGGTGTAACCGAACGGAACATTAGCGAACGCTCACGTTACGTGTCGCTAGGCGGTGACGTCACCACTGGGGCTGTCTGTGGCGTTGGCGGGTGAATCGCGTTAAAGTCATTTCCTTCTTTCTGTCTCGCTCCTGGAGTTGCTATTTATTGACACCTGTCAGGTCGGAACAGCTGTGAACCTTTACACCTTCCACGTTTCGTTTTGCGTGACGTCGTTGGGGTCTCATAAGCATTTCTTATAATATTCGATCTTGTATATCTCACGCAATCACATATACTATGTTGTGCAATAATATAAAAGTTTAACTTCTAATGACTTACTCTCATATCATCAATGATATAATGTTCGTAATAGACACCGCGCGTGTTTTGTATCAGACAACGGTGCACAACACCAGAGATTGTTGCATGCTTTATCCTGCGGCTGTGACATCTGTCCGCTCAACGCGGCCAACACCCGCTCACAAACATTACTGTGGCACTTTTTTCCATATACTTTTAAAGCGTGGCTAATAAGCCTCATCAAGTATATTTGATTTATTTTATGTAAATTGTTTCCACATTCAATTCCGCGCGGCTTCAAATGCAGGACGGGCCTAACTAACGACAGATTTCCTCTGTCTTTCACGAAACGCATTATAAGACTGGCCAACTTGAATCCCTGGCTGGAGCGCTACATAAGCTGCACAAGTTGCTGCACCACGAAGATGTTTCTTAGGGACGAGAAGCGTACGAAATATTCAAAGGAACGCAGGGTATTGGACATTACCCTGCGCTCCTTTGTGCAGTGTTGGATAGCGCAGCCTCCGTATTGAAGCTCTCGCTCGCTCCCCTCAACTGCCCAAGCCTGCCGGCATGTCGCTAAGCTGGTGCTGCTCCAGATATCTTAGGGGTTGGCAGTTTATGACAGATTCATGAAGGAGGGTGATGGCACGAGTCAGCAATTACAGATAGCGTTTGCCTTTTCCTAAATTCCAGAACGAGGAAGTAATGCGCGGCGCCTGCGCAGTTCATGTTGACATTTGCGTAGGAAGCCGTCGCTCTATATTCGTTATCAAAAAATGGATTTTATTATCGAGTGGCGGCCGGCCGTATTCTGTTCATCTAATTAACTCGTCTTCGCGTTTCCGAGACCTCCTATCGACGTATTTACATACTGATATACATATGCGGCAGTGGTATTTACCAGAACTGGTTCGTTTTATTGCCCCGGTCTCTACGTTAGGACGTAGCCGGATGTCATCGGCCACGTCGTATCTTCTAATGAATTAATTGGGGCGCGGCGGGAGACATCGAATGTCAAATTCTTATAAATATTTGAATAATAGTTTTATCGCATGCAGGCACAAAATTCTGAAGTGAACAATTTCCTTAAAATATGACGGGTATAAGCTCTGCCCGTGATCTGACCTAACACTACTTAAAGGCATAGGTTTTGATTCCAATTAATTTAATGACAAATACGTGTATAAACAACGTATATCGCACGTCATTAGACAACACTATAGACAACAACGTTACCTCCAAATATGTAAAAAAATTATAAGACATGAGACGTCCACTACGTGCGGGGAACGGGACTGTGTTACTGCTTCATTTTGTACAAGATTTATCCCTCACTTTTTAAATGGACAAATTATATACGAGACTTGGACGACCGAGCATTACTCGGTATTGTTTTGTCAATCATCAATTATATTTAGTTACGAATCACATAATGAAAATAAAAAAATACAAAACTGCTGCCGTAAATCGTATAAACGTAGTTCAAAAAAGTTAAATACAAATTGTACGATGTTCGTTCCCTGTAGTGATTCCTGCCCTTAAGCCAGTGACTGCACCATCTTCTTATTTCAAACTTCGTGATCTATTTCTTATGTTGTTGTTCTGTATGTTGTACCACTGTCTGCGGCAACACAATAAGACCATCTCCACGCGGTATTTGACTTGAATATAAACTACTTTATTGAGTCGTCACTAAGCAATCGTATAACCATACACGTATTTTATTAATAATTTTGATTGAAATAGATTCTCTAACGTCAAACTCATTGACTTACTGTTGCTTATCGACGCCATCTACCCCGATAAAACGACATTTTCTAGAAATGAAACCAAGCTACATCGATTTATCGCCCCCGAAACCCCCGGCATGCAAAATTTAGATTCAGATTATATATATACAAGAATTGCTTATTCAAAGATATTAGATTCGCGAGACATAGATTTCTCGTATGACACATGTGAGTGTCTATGTATACTGTATATTGTATATTGTCACGTTCGCATACAATTAAATATTTTAATAATTAATGAAAATAAATGGCTATTAAGGTGACGTGCGGCGTGTCGGTCGTGTTGTGGAAACAGGTCCGATATCCGCTAGAAATGAACTTTCTCCGCGACGTAACGCCGCGCGGCTGCGGAAGTATCGCTTGTGGTACCGCGGTCAGCTCGGTCAGACAATATGCAGCCTGGAAAAGCGGACTCCTCGGCGAACACTACGTACAGCTTTGTCTCGTACGTGATACGATTTAGTGCAGATCAGCTCCGGGACATCTACAGCACTACTTCTACGAGGAAAACAAACATTCCTCCTCATATTGAAAAGCATCACAATATGGACGTCGCGAAATATTTAGTAATATCGTCGACTTTTTGTTTGACTGTACAATACATTTCCGCGAACATAATCGTTTAATAATAGACAACTACAAACTTCTATCAATACTTAGGACCATTTGGGTTTCCACTATCGGACAGTCGCACAGTTGGTTAGAGAACTTGATAGCAAAATAAAGAGTGACCAAAAAAATTTTTTTTGTCACTCTAGTTACAATAGCAGACTACACGATGAATGTAAGATGCCCACGGCGAGGTTACAGGTATCGGCGGCAACTTCCGTGACCTCGACACGTGTATTCACGTGGGGCGAGTCGAGTGTTTATGTTAACACGGTTTAAACGTGGGAACTAACAGTGAAAATAACTAAACATAACTGAACTTCTCGATGAACATAATCGACATGTGGTCACTGAAAACCGCTTATGGCGGAACCACAAATTCCATCGACATCATCGGCCGGCGTTACACAACTGTATGTCTCTCGCGTGACTTTCTTTTGCGCGCAATCATATTGTGGAATCAGTTGTCACCAGCGGTGTTTCCGAACTGATACGACTTGGGGACCTTAAACGAAGCGTACTCCTGAGGACCGGCGACACACCTGCAGTTCCTGCGCTTTTGCTTTTTCATGATCGAAGGTCATTAAGATTAAGTGACTTGCTTATCTTAGTTTTCCGATATTAAAAAGTTCTAACCTAAGGACCCGTACGTCCATGCAATTCATGTGCGATGGGGACATACACACCTTGGGTTCTCCGAGAGTTTCCGATGTTTTTGTTGCTTTATCTACCCAAAAAACATCTTTTTTCAAGACAAAAAAGTAATAATGTGAGCAGTAGCGCGGCGGCCCCACACGCAGCCCGCGCCCTCTACTAGTCAGTGACGACACTCGCTTCAATTTTTATATATACGCGATCCACGCAACTGCGACTTTCCAAGCAGCAACTTTCATTTGATTTCGAATGCGTTCTATCAATTATATTTACAAGCGGGTGTAACACGAACACTGCCCACTGCGCGCGCCGTGTGGCCGTGCCACTCCCGAGTTCTTCCTCTGGATCTAAAAAAGTATAGAACCGGTACGAGCGAGGTCCCACCTGCTGCTGCAGGCTCAGCGAGCCACGTTAGCTCGGTGTTGGTAATTGCATTCCAGCCGCCTTAGATACGGATGAGGTGCCGCCATTCTGAATTTCGACCAACTTCAAAAATAGTAGGAGGTTCTCGTATGTTTTTTCTTTTTAATGTTTGTTACCTCGTAACTTTCGACTGAGTGATCCGATTTTAGTGATTCTTGTTTTATTTCAAAGGATGTCTGACGCGAGTTAATTTTATTTTTTAATATTCAGACGACAATCGGAAAAACAAACATGACCGCGCTTTTAAAATTTGATTCGATTTGAAGTCAGTTTTTGTTTTTACTCCTAAATATACTTGTTTCGTAAAAAGATATGTCACCTAATAAGTGGGCAACGATTTCTGTTTATTTGTCTGTTCCGGTAAAATAATAGTTACGAATAATAATAATATTATTGAATCCTTTTAGTTCAAGATGTGATATCGTCTAAACTAAAACATTATTGTCAATCCATCGTGCAGAGCGATGTTTATGTGATTTTTTAATTAAATTGAACAAGTGTGCGAGCGAGCAGCCTTCAGGGGCAGACGTGACCGGCGTGACGTGCTGGCGTTCGTCCGGATGTCATTGTGATCTACTTAGCCACATAATAACACTAATTTGATTACGAGATGCGGACTGGCGGGCCCTGGTGTGCGGGTCGGTGAGAGCATGCTATGCCCATTATGCCTTGCTAATTCGTGCCCCAATATAGCATGAGATTTTTTTCGTACCCAGAAAACTTTATTGTCCACAAGGTTAAAAAGTCGTCTGGCGCCGTCGAGCGAGCCGTTATGTTCCGTGTCGTAGAGCCCCTAAAGGAGTTGAGCTCCGAATTGTGGTGAAAGGCCTTGATAAAGAACTTGTAGGGAGTCAAGAAGGTGCGTGTGGGTCACCTAAATTTAATAAATTATAAATAATAATAATAACGCATAAAATCGGACTTAAAAGGTTGTTGTTTAAACAGCTGACTCTCATCCAAACTCTTCGAAAACTTCTTAAACTGTTGTTGTTGTTGTCATGAAATTATTAAAGAATTTTTTTGTGAGATTTAATCGTAAAGCTTTTCCCTAATATATTAATTTTGTATACAGTTATAATTTCAAGCGCCTCTAATCTTTCTATTCTCCTCCAGTTGAGCTTGTTCCCCGCATGTACTGAGCTTAATGACAATGACAACAATAAAAGTTGAGGAAACAAACAGAAAAATAAAACCAAATTAAACATTATTTTTAAATTCGTCTGAATATAAAGAGAGTGTAGCGGAACTGAATGATTGCTGAATAACTTCGCCTTATTAACTATTTATGTCGTCTAACAACTGAAGCAATTCCTAGTGAACAGGCGTCGAGGGCGCGATCCAGTCCTCTAGGCCGCCCGCCGGACCCTGAACGGAATAAGTTAAGTGAAATGATAAATAAGTTCACTTACGTTCATATTTCAGAGGCGGCCGACGTGCTCCACACGGCGCCAAGATGCAACTTATCTGTTTTCCGTAGTACGCAACAACAATAAAATTGTCACAAAACATGAAACTTTTCTGAAGCGAATTTATCGTATTAGTTAACAAGCTCCCGGCGCAACACGAGCACGGAACTAACTCTACGACCGCGCGTCGTTCACTGACTTCTAGAGCGAATGGTGTTGGTTGCGAATGCGGCTTGCGGGGGAGGGGGAGGAGGGTTTCTCACCCAACAACAATAAACTTTCTCAACCGGCCGCGATTCTCGATTGGTAATGTTTACTTACGTAGCAGTCGAGCGAACAGCGACCAAGCAGCTGGTCTGCTGCTGTCAAGTCAACAGGCGCTCCGGTGCTGGTACATTACAGGAAAGATCGGTTGCGACTCATGACGAGCTGGAAGTTGCCACTATGGTTACGGTACACTTTTTTACAGCATAGTGTGTTAAAGTCAGGTGACTAATGATTTTCTTCTAAAAATTTAAATAATAGGCATAACAAATATATATATTTTTCGTGTTATTGTAACATATCTAGTTTTAATTGTACTTGTAGTCCATAGCGCCTTCCAATTAAAAATATGCTATACGCTATGGTATTTGAAAATATTGCACAAGGTCTGATTTTTTCACAGTTTTCACTAAAATGCACATACCAAAATAAATAAAAGGCATGGAGTTTTTTATTATTTTTGTCGGGGCTGACATACAGTCACTTACCACCTGCTCACGAATTACGGGACACCTGTATACAAACATGTAGATGAGCTAAAGAAGATTTTCTTCAGTCGTGTGGTCTGTGCTTCGAACTCGTTTTTACACAGCATCAGAATCTCCCCAGAAAACCTGAATGTTTTTGTAGCAACGATCAGGAGAAAGATTCGACGACTCGGACCAACAGGAAGTTCTACACCCGATGTCCTGTGCGTGTAATACCCAGAGGCGATCGCGGCGTTGCTGCGCCAACAACGAGGACCGAGGTAGAGCTCAGTTCGTCCAGCTGACCTCAAGCTGTCCGTAGTCAGTTAAGGCGACTCCATCATTTAGGTTTAATTTTTTTTGGAATTTATCTACACAGATTAGTCTGCTACGCTTATCTCTGCTGTTTCACCGGATTGAGAGGTGGCACAGCGCTTTGGTCGCTGCTACCTCTGTAGGCAGATTAAGGAATTTCTTCCATATAATTATGAGTTTACAATTGATGAGGACTCACGCTGAGCGGACACCTGTCGCCCGTGACGCACTCGACTATTTATATGTCACTTTTTTTTGTTACATTTTAAAATATAGGTCAAGACTTTGTTCCTGAATCGTTTTAATAAGACATTTTATTAGGTCCACTTAAAGTTCCCATACTCTTTACGGCCAACACCAATTAACAAGCGGTCAGATTCATCATCTCCCGATTATAAGAAAGACTTAGGACATATACGCTATGATTGTCTGATACGCCCGAGTATTGCCATGTGACTGACTTTTTTATATTTTTGAAAATTTGCACTCTCTAACATCACCTTTACACTCCAATAGTACGCTAGCTCTTTAGTCACTACTGATCTAGCACACCCTGCTCCTCGACTATACATATAAATACAAATTGTTTATTTTTCATCACGAAAATAAATGTGTACACGCGCGGAACGTTGCAACGTAAAACATCCAAAACCAACAAACTGATATCGAACCAAAATGGCATTTATCTCTTCTGTTGATTATAACTTACGTGCCAATTGTACAAATCTAGGCTTAAATTACAACAAATAGAGTTTATTTTGATTTGGTAACACTTGACATATCAGCCAAACAATTAGCTCTGTTTTTTTTTATCGTACTAACACAGTTGACCAGAGAGGCTAGCCTTTACTGCTTCACCGGATTGAGAGGTGGCATAGCTCTTAGGTCGCTTAGCCTGAATCTACATGGAGCCCCGTGACGGTCAGCCATTATATTTAAAATCATGAAGTAAACATAACAAAAGTACTGATACAATTTTTTCAAATAACGGTGTGTATAGTATTAAAGCAACGTCTGCCAGATGTAGCTAGAAATTAAAATATTTTCTGGCGGTAACCGGTCAGAACTGGCTTTATCACATTCACAAAGTAGCTAAAACGGCAACACTGTAGACAGGAACAAAACGCGCGTCCTCCCCCTTTCCCGCCCCCGCTCCTGGCTGTCCGGCGCCCGCGCTGTGACGACGGCGGCCACGCCCCGCGCTTTAGACGTTCTGCAGTGTAGTGCGCTCACTCTTAAATATCCAGTGTAAATTGCTTCAGTGTTTTTGTCTTATTTCTTAATAATTAACTTATATATTTCTGCTAACTCAATCAAACCCGCGTCGCCGAGGTAGACACAGAAAGATTAATTGGCAGTTTTTTCTCCGCACGCGGAGTACTTGCAGTGTGTAATATAATTGAAATAAACTGCGTGCGTCGACTTGAGATAACAAAGTGTGTTGCGGCGACCAGATACGGTACGTATTGGCGACCAATTACAAAATAAGATGTTTTAAATTTAGCTGTATTTTTTGCAATTAGGTCCGTTATAATTTGTAATGGAGTATTTTTTAGGTAATTATAAATAACATTAGAACCCACTAAAGTGTTGAATGAAAACAGAAAAAAAATAAATGAAAAAATAGACTTTTTTTTTCTCCAGTTTTGAGAAAAAAATCTGAAAAATTATATGTTAAACAATCACGCCATTTTTTAAGATAACGCAATATTATGAAAAAAAAAACATTATTTTCGTAAATTGTAGAACTTAGTACACGTATGTCTTAGCTTTTTTTTTTGTTTTACTTATGGGAACGTATCTGACCGCGTAATCGTCCCCCGTGGGAAGGACGAGTTATGTCGGTCCTTCACCGACCAAACCCACAAGATGTTCCACCATCGTCGCATTTGGCGGGGCTGCGGGATCGCTTATGCACGCACCGCGGCCCCGCTTACGACTCGGATGCCTTGCGGCATCCCCATCCCGGGGGAGAACGAGCCTTCCCCTCACCGCCCTCCATACAAGGCGCAGCGGAACATAGGACGCGCCTTCCTCCACGACCTCCGTAAGCGGGTGATAAACTCCCCCGAGTCCATCACCTGGAGGCTGGGAATACGAGCTCCCACCTCGCCTTCCAGCCCCCAGCGGCGGATAAGATGTTTGGCTCCGCCGCCGACCACACGACCGCGGCAGGAGAGTCGCCCCTCCCGCCGAAGCTCCACCACGCCGCAACCGCGGTGCGGCACCGCAACACCAACACTCCTCTTTCCCCGCGACTCCACCCCGGCCACGAAGGGCGGACAATCGCCCCCCGCAGCCCTCCGACACACACGTGGCGGACTTTAAAAGCCCGCCAGGTGCTGCCGCCTCGGCCGGCCCTTCGCGGGCCGGCGTGTGGGTTCCTCTTCGCTTCACCGTGGGTGTTGGGGGCCACTCCACGGCTACTGAGCCCCTCCGGCGCGACAAGAATGATGAGATGAATATGTCTTAGCTGATTTAACGACCAGGTGGCACACGGTACCACACATTTACGAAGTTTTTGTGCAGTAAGCAAATACACATTTTGAAAACTTACGCAATGATATATAAAAAAGGTTGTTAGTTACGATATGTTAAAGTTCCGGCCGGCGTCCGCGAGAACAAGGAAGCAAGCAAACATTATTGACAACACTCTCACACCGAGTACTAAAAAGATCTCAACATGTCATTTTTAACAATTTTATTAATGTCGAAATTAGTATTTTAAAGTTTTCTGGCGGCCACAATAACTAACAATATATTTTGCATTATTAGATTTATATAAAAAAATCGATTATTATAACGCGACGTTACAAAAAGAACATCACTATAAAACGCCATTACAAAACTACAAATTCAATAATATGAAGCTTCAGTAGACAAATGATTTAGGGTACGGTTTGCGATCGTAAGGTCGCAGGTTCGAATCCACCATTCGACTATTGACGTGAACCATCTCCTAGCACACACTTAAGCTTACTTGGAATGGTTAATAAGAATGTTTGTAATATTTCTGAAAAAAAAAGAAATATTGCTAGCTTTATACCCCCCCCCCCCCCCAAAGTAACAGGAACGTTTTTTCCTTTTAACTTACATTGTTGATGTTGAAATGAGTATTTTATATTATTATATATTATATTTCAAGAAATGCTTAAAGGGAATGTCCCATTCAATTTTATTTGGACTCATCTTACTGCGACGCGGCCTCCTGAATTTTCAATTTTCTTTTCTATGTACTATGTACGTGCGGTATTTTTATCGCCATATACTATGTATTACATAGTATGTTAAATAGTATAGTGGATTTTTTTTACTATGGTTTGGTTAATTTCGTTTCTTGTTTTTGTTAGTAAATGTACTTACGGTTATGTATCGTATTATTTTTATACAACTTATTTTGCTCACAATTCCAGGTTATTTGATGCGACAAGGTGCGTGCCTGCTGGGTGCACTTGGAGCCGGCCTCGGCGATTATTTCACGTGCTCCCCAACATACTGCCGGCTGAGCTCTGCCTTCACAAGGTTATTAATTTTACTTAATAGAGAACGTAGAAAAGAAGATATAATGCAGGAGTATGAAGATTGCATGTATTTAAATGAGAAGGAAATGAACGTTAACATGATAAGGTTACGCGTGCGTGACGCTCTCGCTGTGGCCGGCGCCGTGCACCGCTGCGGTGTCATCGTGGTGCAGTTAACAACATTGTCGTCATGATTAGAACGTACTGTAGGTGTCTTTGTGCACAATGTTCACAGATGTTTCAAAAACATGAGTCTATTTAACTTTTAACATGAGAGTATTGTTGCAGAAGGTGGTGATGTCTTCAGAGCGAGAAGTCGCGACACAAGAGTTTTTTGAAGCTGTGAGCGACAGTAATGTCAAGGAAGTAGACAGGTTGTTGTCTTCGGGAGCGATCTGCGTGGACTTGAAGAACGCGGACTTCTACGAGCGCACCGCCCTGCACGCCGCCGCGGCCAGCGGGGACCTCGAGCTCGCGCGCCTCTTGGTGGACACGCACCGCGCGCCCCTCGACCTCACCGACCTGCGCGGCCAGACCCCGCTGCAGGTTGCCACCGATTACAGAAACATCCATATTGTTAAGTTTCTGTTGCAAAGAGGTGCTAATCAGCGTGAATATGCCGCTCCGTATTTAAATGACGAGGAAGTAGACGAGTTTTTTCGAGCCGTAGCGGCCAACGACGTCGACGAAGTGAGGAGGTTGATCGCCGAACACGAGCTGGACGTGAACGTTGAGGATCGGAGCACCTGGCACCGCACGGCGCTGGAGGTCGCCGCCGCCGGCGGACATCTCGATCTGGTTCGTGTCTTAGTAGATCAGTTCCACGCCGACGTTAACCACGAGGATGATTTGGAAGAGAATGCATACATTATCGCTGTGAATAATAATCATGATAATGTGGCAAATTTTTTGCGCGAAAAGGGCTCTAAAGGTGTTTTAATAGAATCTAGCGGGGAATCCGATACCAGTTTAAATTTCCCGGTCAATTGATGTTCTTGTGGGTTTTTAACATATACATACTTTATATATTGTTATAGTGCCAATCAAATTACTACTTAGTTTAATTAAGTTTTTGATAATCTGCTTTCCATGATGGAGTTAAATGAAAACCAAAGTAAACAGCGGACAAAATTGGTTTCACCTGAAATATTGTCTTTGGAAATCTTGAAATATGTGTATGACGCCATAAATACGAAGTCCAATGATATAATTAATGATTACCTTGTGTCTTGTTTAGAAAACACAGCGTTGGAAAGTGGCAACATTAGCGAATTAGACGAACTTTTACAACGAAAAAGATGGGCTTTTGAATGCTTAAGACTAATTTCTTTTGACTTTTCTGAAGATTTTTGCCTTATTTTTTACGAGAGCATAACAATGACGTTACGTTTATACAATCAAGCATTAATAGAAAATTCAGGTCTAAATAATTTAGACAAGTTTATGAATTCACCGACGCCGTTGCGAGAGAAATTGCTCCTGCTGCAGACGTTCACCACGTGCCTGTGTGAGAGCGCGGTCAACTTCTCCGTGTTCCAGCAGTTTAGCGCAGACAGCTGGCGACGCAAGTTGCTGCTGCAAGCAATGTTAACGATAAGCAATGGCCGTGACTTTGAAACTATTGAGAGCATAACTATGCTTATCGAACAGTTGGCAGAATTTCTTGCAATACATGGGTTCGAATGGAGTGTAGATGATGTCCTGGAGAAATTGGTAAGTTGCCAAAAAAAATATTCGTTAAACACCCAGTTCGCAACTGAGGTGTTGATGACGTTGCCTGTGCGGCCCGAAATATATTATTTGCTTGGACAAGATGAAGCTTCAGTTTATAGGAAAATTAACGAAGCGAAATATATAACGCTCTTAACACACAGCGAGTTTGTGGAGTTTTTGTCAGAAAATTATTTTGATACTTTACAATTAATTTTAACTTTTCCTCTTCCAATAGCGTTGAGCATCGTAACAAAAATAAATGGTGACAATTTTGAACAAATCATTACGTTTGTTGAAATGTTGAAGTGTTGCGAAATCGAACAAGGGAAACTAAATGATTTCTTATTTAATTTGGACTTTGAAAACAGCATTGATACATTGAAAGATAAATTACTTTTCCAAATAGTGAAAAGTATTATAAATACGTATTTTCCCTGTTATAATTCTTACGTAAGTGACCAATTGGTCCAACCAGTACATCACATAAAGACACGTGAACTTTCTCTAACATGTGGTTGTTTCGATCCTCTGGAAAAATGCCCATTGCATAACACTCCAGAATGCTGCAATTTACTTCATGCGTTACATTGTGCAATTGCAAAGGTATTTATTCCAAAGATGAGCAGTACGATACCAATGATGGTGGATACAATTAGATCAATTGTCGAAAATATAACGAGCGCGACAAAAATAACAGAATTAATAAATGCCTTGGAAACGCTGGACGAATATAACATGGACCTCAGTGAAACAGAACTTCGCAACATATTTTTAGATTTCCTCACTGATGGTTTTGAACGGCGAATTCATAAAGCTGTTGTTAAACGTTCTTTTCCAGGCACATATGAAAAATCTGTGCAAGAATTATTCGAAGATATCGAAAGTTATAATACAGGAATTACGCCTCATATAATTGAATTATTCTTTGAAGTAAGAAACACATATGAAAATAGATCCTGCTTTTTCCCAGATAGTGGTAGCATTAGTTCATGGCGTGAGGGTCAGATAAAACTGTGGGCTGTATTAGTAAGGGGATCATGCGTAACAGATGCTGAAAAATTAGCCGTACTTTTACGGGCCGTCAGTATAACGGTAAATTTATGTGTAAGAGACATCCAATTACTTGCAGTGATAATGATGATTAAGACAAATATAGGGAAAGGAAGGTTGTGTCAAGTTAATACCGGGGAAGGTAAGACACTGGTCATTGCGATAGCGGCGGCTTTTCAAGTTTTATCTGGACGCAAGGTGGATATTTACACAAGTTCACCACTGTTAGCTGTTCCCCAGTCTTTAGAATTTAGAGACATGTTTGATGTGTGTGAAATATCAGTTACGAATAACGTGGCACCGAACTCGAAATATGACTGTGACATTATATACGGAACTAATACTTCGTTTCAAAGAGATGTACTTAGTGATGAATTTAGAAAATCGGACGTACGAAGAAAACGCAAGTTTGACGTCGTTATAGTCGATGAGGTGGACAATATGCTTATTGATGGTAATAATTGGATATTAAAGTTGTCATGCGATATGCCAGCCATGGACCATTTAGAATCCTTACTGGCTGCTATTTATATTCAAGTCAAAAGGGTTGCCTCTGGTTTAATAGAGAAAAATGGAGAAGTTTACTTTAGGGAAGAAGATGAAATATTTGATGACGAAGGGAACGTTAAACAAGAAGTAAAGTTTAGAGATATACCAATTGTAGGTAGCAAAAGAGATTTTATTATGAAATGTACCGAATGTCACATACGGAAACTGATTCGCGACGAACACGTTGAGGTTGAGAACAATTACCCTGAAATTAAAATTCCAAAACACTTAAGGACAGTTATTTCTAGAAAACATATAAAAAATTGGATTGAAAGCGCTATAAATTCAATTTTCGATTATGCACAAGATGAAGATTACGTTTTAAATGAAGGCAAAATTACTATCGTTGATGCAAACAATACCGGTGTGTTAAAAAAAAATGCACAATGGAGTAACGGCTTACATCAGTTTCTGCAAATAAAACATGGGTGTAAAGTAGATCCAGAAAACTTTACTTCTAACTTTATATCTAATGTTGCTATATTTTCAAGGTATTCTTCTATTTTTGGCTTAACTGGTACTTTAGGGAGCGATGATACAAGAAAGTTCTTGCATGAAACTTATGACGTCGATTCTGTTGTTATTCCGCCTTTCAAACTTAAGCAACATAAAGTTCTTAAACCTCTTATTCTAAACAACACAAAAAGTTGGTATTTCGAAATTGCACGTAACTGTCTACAAAAACTACAAAACGGACGTGCGGTATTAATTATCATGAAATTTATAAAAGAAACGGAGGAACTGGCCTCCGTATTTCAACAACATTTTAACTATAAACATTCGAAAATAAGGCTTTATAAAACAGACGACAACGCACACGTAGTAGAGTCGCCCATGAACCCTGGAGATATTATTATAACTACAAATATAGCGGGACGGGGAACTGATATAAAGTTAAACAAGTCGATTGAAAAAAATGGAGGCTTACATGTTTGTGTAACATTTCTCCCTATTAACTCAAGAGTAGAAGACCAAAATATTGGCAGAACATCAAGACAGGGTAATAGCGGAACTAGTCAGCTAATTTTATACGTTCCTGGCAACAATTCCGCGTCTATTAATGACTTAAAAGAGACCCGCTTATATAAGGAAAAATCAAACATAAAAGCGGCTACGAAAACTGTTACGAATATTAAAATTAAGGATAAAATTTTTAGACGTTTTTGCGATCTTTTAAATGAAATTCAAGGACGAAATGCATTTGTAAAAAAAATTGAACTTAAATCTGTAGAAGAACGATTTGCTATATGGCTAACGATTCACGAACATGCCTTCGATGAATATGATTCCAAAACATTAGAAAAATATGAAGAGTTCAGACAATTTATTCAGGAAGATGATAGAAGAGGAACATTAATACAAAATCCGTACTTTCACGTAGAGCTTGGTAATAATTATTTAGAAAAAAATGAATTCGAACAAGCGATTTTTGAATATAGCAAAGCAATTAATTTGGACGAAAATTTTGCAGAAAATGCATATTATAATCGCGCATGGGCGTATTTAAAACTGTACGGGGATAATGTGTCAGGAAATAAGTATTTTATAAGTAAAGCAGTTTGCGATTTTAAGTCCGCACGAAAATCAATACAGACTAAAGAATATGGCTTGCATTTGATGCAAACAGCCTCAAGGAATGAAGTGTTTTCAGAACAAGTTTCAAACAAATTGAACCTTTACAATTTACAAAAAAACGTCATCGAAATGGCTATAGGACCCGACACAGACGCTTTAGATGCTCAGTTGAAGGAAATAGAAAACCATCTTAAAATAGCAGAAGATTCAGTAACAAAAACGAAATTGGCTGAAATAAGCAGCAAACTAAGAGAAGACAAAGAAAATATCGGAGTAATTGGAAGAGCGATGCAAAATAACCGTGATTTGAAAATAGAATCGGAGGATTTTATACCTGAAGCTGAGAGAAGCAAACTTAAAAATGAAATAGAAGAGTTTGAAAGAAATGGATGGCTTCCGGGCTTTAAGATTACGGAAGTAAAGCCTATAGATTGGGTGTCTGTTATTAGTCTTCTCGGTATAGGATTAGCACAATTGATAATCGGTGCAGCTATTACTGTTTTTACATTAGGTACAGGAGCATCTATTGGGATAGGTTTTATGTCAGAAGGTGTAAGTGATATAATTGCGGCAGTAAAGGACGGCATAATAAATCGAGACTTTGACTGGGCAACTTGGGCCCTAATGAAAGTTGTCAGTATAGCTGTTAGTATTGTGTGTGCTGGGTTCAAAGCAATCAAAGACGTCGCAAAGACTGCTTATTCGGGTGTCAAAAACATTGCCACTGCAGGTATTAAAGCTTTTAATAAAGCTACCACAGAAGGGTTTAAAATTGCCGCAAAAAAGCTTGGATTTGAACTATCAAAGGGGGTAGCTAAGGAAATAGTCACTGACTTAGTTAATTACGGAATCGATAAAAGTTTGATACCGAAACTAGAAGAAGCCATTATTGAATTAGTAAGAGTTCCAATCGAAGAAAACCTTCGAAATAATTCAAAAGTAAAATGTATGTTGAAATTGGATCAAAAAAATAAAAATCACGATTTTGAAAATCAAATTAGATCTAAAGGTCATTCGTTATTAATCGACAAAGGGACCAATACACTTAAAGCACTTTGTTTGCATACCGTTAGCTGTGTCACAGGAAATTTAGGATTAGGGACAGTACATAAAATTTGTACTATACTTAAAGGGTCGGCCGATTTTAGTAAGTTTACATATGACTTCATTAATGATTTCAACAAAGAAATAAATGAGATTGAATTTGAAGATGAAGAAGCCAGCACCAGCAGGAGTAATGACAATGAAAGTAAAAGTGAAAAGAGTCAAGAAACTGTGAATTGTTCTAAGGCAGGAAACAGAGATAAAGATATTGATCTGAATAAAGTGGGTCAGCCAGCTGAACAAGTGCAGCAAAATAGAAGGCAATGTACACCGTCTGATTTGTCCTATGATTTTGCCGGCATGGTATCTACAAGAATGATTCAAATCATGAAAGGAAGTATTGTTTCGCCTATTACTCAAATGGCCGTTAGCTACTCTGTAGACGGATTATGTTCTAAAGTTAATAAGTCATTAGAGACACAAACGGAAAGATTTCGTGCCGCTAAACGCGTATGCGACAATAATAATCGGAACTTTGAAAACATTACGGGTGATGATGACACACCACAGACAAGCCAGGGTGAATTCGACGAAGTAGGAACCTTAATTGATCGAGTCGAAACAGGAGGGCCCGTAGGCCTCGTTCATTTAGGTGCCCTAAGTAAAGCTGCTGGCGCACCAATCGAAGTTTACGATGCCGATGGGGCCCTCATGTTTCCAGTGCGACATGATCAAGGTGGTGAACCCATTAAACTTCAGTATCATTGCAATGAAAATGATGTTGGTCACTTCACATTACTCGGAAAAAATGAACCTTTTTTGACAGGTACGGGCGTTAATATGTGTGCATTTAATTGCGTCGCTCAACAGTGTAATAAAGATCCAAACCAGCTTAAAGCTGACACTGTAAATATATTGAAACACAATCGGCGTGTGTTAGCCGCAAGACTTGATGATATTAAAATGCTAGAAACTTCTCAACACTCTGTGTTTGGTTTGAAGGGTGGTGCGGTGTATTACGGAAAAAATTATTTAGATGCAGTACAATACATTTCAAGTTCTGAAGGAAAATTCGGATTTGATAATAATAAACCCGGTCATCCAGAAATTCATATATCTTACAAAGGGGATCCAAGGGTTAGACTTGCTATGGTTTCAGATGTAATAAAACAAAAAATTATAGTAAAAGGCAAGAAAAATAAGGTGATGTTCACGACTGGTAGTCAATACGGAGGCGACCCGATCATATTTCAATTTAACGAAGATAAAAAAGATCCCGAAAAAAGTTATTTTTCCGAACCAGGTGGAACTGACAAGTTATTTTTTAATCATAACCATGATTCCAATTTCTATTCATTTTTAGGTAAGAAAACAAATAAAACACCAGAAAGTATAAAAAAACAAACTAATTTTAAACTTGATAACTTGAAGGTCCCACAAAGCGTAACATGCGTGGAAAACAAACCCCCGACAAGCAGACCGCCGACAGGTTTCTTTAGTAAAGAAGACGAAGCTTTTGTTTTAGATCACGTATTGAAAAGTGAAGTTGTGGAAAGGAAACTGAGGCAAATGAATCGATATAAACCTGGTGTTAGGGATGGCAAAAACTTTATTAAAATTCCTCTTACTATTCCTGTGGAGGATTTAAATCTACCCCGAGAAGTATCTGCTGGACAATGGCTCGGCGGGAAATTGATTTGCGAATTTCCAGTAAAAACTGTTTTTGTTTTACTGCAACATTATAGCGGACAAGAGAGCAACCCCAAGGCTCAAGTCCAAATCCAAACAATCTATCCTCCTCATTGAAACAAATATCATCTCCAAAATATAAACATTGTTCCCCGAAACAGCCCTGCGGCTATATTTTGTGAATTTAAATTATAGGAAACTCAATATGTAATGTTTCTAAAGCGCTTCTGTGTTCGTGTCTTCTAACGGTGACATTTCTGTCAAAATTTCATCTTAAGCATTTAGTGTAGTCACATGTTAATTGTTGTGTACTGACAATTGACGTGCAAACAATTTATATTAGTTTGTGTGTTTCGGTCGTGGACATCGTCCGACAGAAGTACCTCTAAGCCCCACGGTGGTTTTTTTTTTTTTTTTTACCTGTGTAACAAAATGCGGATGCACACCCCGAAGCCATAATGGCCGGCGACGGCGGTAGTGTCGGGCTCCAACCGACTAAAAATCTTCACACGGTATTCCCCCATACGACCATGTATGTGGGGGTCACGGGATAACATCCCACAGTTCTTCCGCAACCCCCGGCCGTGCCCGTACTCCGGGCCCTACCTAGGAGGGGTGAGAAGCACCCCCCCTGAGACAATTACTACAATGCGGCGCGTCGAATACAAACGCGCCGCCGTTCCCTGTGAGAACCCTCTCCGAGGGGGGCGCCGGATCAACGGCCCATGTCGGTCGCGACGCCAGGTTCCCCAGCCTAAGGAGGCATTCGGCGGTCTTGTGCTCGGCCCCGCCTGTTGGCGGTGAGCCTTCTACGCACTTCGACCGCGTCTTGCCTCCTAGGCACCCGCTCCCTTAGGCGTTCGGTCTCCACATTCGTCGCACGCCTCGTCCGTCCTACCGCTACTACTACGCAAGTACACATAGCTCCCGAAGCAGCCGTGCCCCGTGAGTATCTGCACCAGGAGGAACTTGAGGACTCCGCAATCCCTGTTGAGCCAGTCCGCCAACACCGGTCGGACGGCTTCCACCGTTAGGCGACCGTGCAACGGGTTTAGAAGCCGTTGCTCCCAGCGCCGAAGCACGTCACCTCGCGCCTCGCGGCGCCACCTCCTCTCGTCTTCTGGAGACGGATGCTCGCCCCGTTTAAGGACGCGCTTCCGCCGCCAGTAGACGCGCGCAAGCGACTCGGCCTCGAGTTCCCACGGCGGCGTCCCAGCTAGGACGCACGCCGCCTCGAAGGAGACGGTGCGGTAACCGCGTATCACCCGTATGGCCATGACACGCTGCGGTGATCGCAGCAAGGTCAGGCCGCGGGCTGACAGGTCTGCAGCCCAAGCCCCACGGTGGTAGGGTTGTCAATACCAAATTTAAGATTGTATTGTTAAGTGCACACCAATGGCAAGTAGATACTCGTAGGTAGTTTTCTTTTTTTTTTTTTTTTTTAATTTTAGTTCAATTTATTTTGTTATGTTTAGCAATTACGATTTGATACATTTACCCGATATGCTATTTTGTCGCATTTAGTACACAATTTTGCAGACAATGTCATTTATAATATAATGTGGTGTAGTGAGGGTGTAAAATAAAGTATACATACAGCTATATATATATATAAATGGTCTTTTTTTTTTTTCCCTGTGCTTGGCAGTCATTTGTTATTGATCACATACAAATGTTTTATTTTAATATAAAGCAAACTTAAACAAAACATTTATTTTCATCATAAAATAAATTAAAACGCACAAATAATTTAGATCATCTAGGATCTATCAGATACGAGGGCGGCACTGAAAATTGCGGGACTCAAGGAAGTGACACAAGATTACTATTTAAAAATGTATTTATTGCTTTTCGAAGTAATGTTCGCGAAATTTGACACATTTTTTCATACGATGGAACCAATCATTGAAGCAACCATTCCATTCGGAAGTTTCGGTCTCCAAAATAGCCGTTTTATAGGCGTCCACAGCTTCTTCAGGTGATGAAAAGCTGTGACCACGCAATTTATTCTTTATTTTAGGGAAAGTATAGAAATCATTAGGGCTTAGGTCGGGGCTGTACGGGGGATGGTCTAATTATTCTATGTTTTCTTGTTCTAAAAACTCTTTTGTTCTGTGCGCGGTGTGAGAACTCGCATTGTCGTGATAGAGGTGATGCGGCGGTTGCAGTTCTCTTTACGGAGTTCAGAAACGAACTGTGGCAAGGCAAGTGCTAGCATACCATTCTGCATTAACCGTTCTTTGTCCCTCAAGAGGAATAGTCGCAATATGGCCGGTTTTGGAGACAAACGTGGCCACCATTTTTTTTTTTTTTTTGGCTTTAACTCATTTTCGAACATCCAAACTCGTGACTGGTTTTTTGTTTCGGGTTCGTACGCGTATGTCCAGGATTCGTCACCGGATATGATGTTGTATACAGCATTTGAGGATCCTGCGTGGAATCTTTCGAGAGTTCTGACGCACCAAGTAACGCGAGCCGCTTTTTGCTCTTCACAGAGCGAATGCGGTATCCATCGCGAAACCAACTTTTTTACACCTAATTGTTCATGCAAGGTTATTTGTATTTGACTCATGCCAATGTCTAAAGTTGCCTGAATTTCGCGGTATGTCACGTGTCGATCTTCCTCAATCAGCTTACGCATAGTATCAGCGTTGTGTGACTGCAGCTTTTGGACGACCTTGGCGGGGATCATCACTGAGCTTGACACGTCCACGTTGAAATTCAGCAAACCAGCGATAAATGCAGAAATCATCCGGAAAACACACTGTTTTTTTTTTTGTGTTAAACCATTTCGAAAGTCATCAGTCAGTCATTTTAATTATCGCTCTTGAATTTTCTCGAGTCAATTCCATTTTCTAAACGACTAAAAAAGTTTTAGAATCTTTTTTAAAATAAGTAGATGGTATTCGATTTTCATAACCAAGGAGTTTGCAATTAAAAAGATTTTAATATGACAGGAATAATGGAAATATTTCATTTCCGATACTTTTAGTGCAGCCTATGTATATCTATACAAGGTTTACAAATCAACGAAATCACAATTCAAATCCCTACTAAGATCTAAAATAACAATACAATTCAAACAAAATATACGCATTTTGCACATTAACAAAAAGAAACAATAGTGACGTGAAAACAAAACATGGTTTTTTTCATTGATAATTTGTAAATGTAATGTCATTATTTATATAAACAAATTTCAGCTTGACTAACTCTTACCAAGCTATAACGTAATTCAATATTTATTGACTGGTTTCGGATCGGGCTGGAAGGACCAATGTTCGGGGTTTGGGGAGAGTTTAAGTTAAACCCTTACTTAAGCTTGTGAAAGTGTATTTTTGGATAAAATACAATATTTAGGATGTGGTGAATAAGATTAATAAGACCGCGCGGTATGACTGGACGGTGGACGGGCACACGACACTGCGCGGCGTCACAATTATGATAACCTAAGTATATAATACGGTTCAAGTACGGTTTTTGATCTGTACAGGTCTATTTATTGATTGGATAGTTTTAGAAAAAAAATCTGCACTAAAGATGGCGTTGTTTAATTTTCGGATAGGGCACGGGTGTATGTGTTGGTAAGATAATATCTAGAGAATAATCTGTGCCATAGATGGCGGTTTTTAATTGCTTCGGATTTATCTATTGGGAAAATATTAGCAGTGATTTGCTCTGCGCCATAGATGGCGTTTTTTTTTTAAAAGAAGAAAGAAAGAAGAGGGCAGGTTTGTGCGGCGGGAGTTGGTAAAATAGTAAATGTTTGGTAATGTGATGAGAGTGACTTCTTTATATTTTGTGAGATCGGTTAAGAAAGATTAATTAATGAAATAAAGAGACAGAAGCGCTGACCGTTGGAATTCGCCGGGGGGCCGCCGCTGGGTGGATGGGGACGATTTTTTTTTAGCTTAGACATACCACGTTTGAGAGTTTTGAAATGAAATGTTTTTTTTTTATTTTTTTTGTTTGGAGGGATGGTTGAATAAATGTTTTATAATATATGTAGTTTGCTTATTATGATTTGAATATGCAGATTGTTGTGTTATTGTATACAATATTTTAGGTAAAAGACCGTACATACTGAAGTCAAATATAAAGCACTCAATTCTGACCCCGAATTTGTAAAAAAAAAAAATAGGTACCTTTTTTTTTTTTTTTTTTTTTACATAATTTATCCAAAAAAAATCGTAGGTATAGCGTAAGTGCGGTCATCGGCGATGAGTTGTTTACAAACAGAGCGGCACCCTTCCCCGCGCTCGCCCTGTCTGCCCGTGCGCCGCCTCGCCGGCCGAAAGCAAGCGGCACGCGCCAGTCAAAGGTCGCGAGTCGCCCGTGATGCAATATTTGATTCTTTGCGGAAACCTCTTTTAACTGTTAGTGTGTTTTTTGTCAAGTGCAATGTCGTTTTCAAACGAAGAATACCGGGAAATGGTTCGTGCATATGCCCGAGCTAATGACAGTGTACGATGTGTCATTGCCTTATATCGCGAGAGCTTTCCAAACCGCCGAGTTCCAACTTATTCCGTAATGCTGGGTGTAAACCAGCGTTTAAGTGAATTTGGACAATTCACGGTTCCAGGGCATGGTCAAGGCCGAGGAAGGGAGTCCTACCCTGTTAATTTACAAGAACAAATTCTTGAATATTTGGAAGCAGACCCCCAAGCGAGCACTCGAAACGCTGCGAGGCGCTTTGGAGTATCGAATTGGACGGTCTGGACTCTGCTGCACAAAGAAGGACTACACCCATATCATTTTCGGCCCGTTCAAGAACTCGGGGTCAACGACCATGAACTTGTGGGGTGAAGTGAAACGGCTTGTGTACGCTACAGAATACTCCAACCGGGATGAAGTAAAGGCTAGAATATTAGCCGTTTTTGATAAGGTTCGAAGTGATACGTTTGTGTTGTGCCGGGTGAAAA